>CM056813.1:1537500-3937500 GCA_029852735.1 Persea americana
CTGTAAATCTCGTTTAATCATGTTTGAGCTATCACTGTGTGGATTACAATGCCGATATGGTTGAGGTTGAAAGCCTCTGCATAATTGAATGATTAGATGCTTTTGGTGGAAACTTGTATAACCTAGGGAGCTTTGAGCCTAAGTGCTTATTCTTGAGAGGGTTATATACTGAGTGATTTGATCTTCCATTTCTTGATCTATATGATGCAATTGCATTCATTATCATTCTTTGATCACATGTTCTGATTTTATATGAAACAACTCTCATCTTAATCTGATCGAGGCATATTTCGACTACACAAACCATAGGATATGATTTTAGGCCATGTTTGACTAGTTTGTGCTTTTCTATCCATGCCCTTTGATGTTTATCACTAGTTATCCATGTTGAGCCTTAATTAAGCCGTTTCGTGCACCCATACCAACTCCGAAGTTTGGGGGAGTAACCTTATCGTATGTATAGCCTTACCTTATCTAAGGAAGTATAAAGATGGATTCAAGGTTCGCTACAAAATGTGTGCAAGGCTCGAGAAAAAAAAAGAGAAAAAGAAAATAAAAGAAAGGTTGCCATTACCCTGCCACTTCATAGTTTCAGTTTTATATAAAAGGAAAAAAAGAAAGAAAGAAAAAAAAAGAAAAGAAAAGAAAAGAGAATAAAGGAGGGTACACGTGTAACCAAACAAGGTGGACATTCAAAATGCAAGCCTTAGCCGCCATAATTAGAAATGTATAAAGGAACCAGAAGTGTGATTCTATGCAAATTCCTTTGATCTTGTTATCCATTTCCTCTCATTCTTAACTCTTCACCCTAGCCTCATGATAACCCATGTGTAAAAGTTCTAATTGATCCTAGGTGAAGTGTAGTCTCATTGTGGAGATGAGATGGAATGGGAGCCTATGGTGTATGATTTCACTTCAAGCATGTGGTATTTTTCATGAGAGCATTGTCTGTTCATTCGTAGACAAATATTGAGTGTTTTATTGTGAGTGTATCCATGGTGAAGATTGAAGTTAAACTAATATTAAAATGATTGTTTGGTTATGTGAAAGCCTAGACTGAAAGTTATGTTGGTATTGTTTTACACACGACCCTTTGAGCATGTGGAAGTGAGCTAACTTATTATTTGGGTAATCTTTAGAACTGGTTGAGACTCATGCTTCTTGGAATCATGTTGATCAGAAATCTCTGAGACTAATGGTGGAAGGATAGGATTCAAACTTTAGTGTTTCAAATTTCTTACGTGTTTAGTTTATTGTTTTGCTCGAGGACTAGCAAAAGGTAAGTTTGGGGGAATTTGATGAGTGCTTAATTGTTTACAATCTAAGCCCTAATATTTGATTTATCTTATGCTAGTCATGTTTATTTTATTTGATTTTACATATTCTTTGTTAATTTGTATGCAAAGGTAAAAAGGAGCAAAAAAAGAAGATTTCATGAAGAGTGATGGGCGTAAATCATCAAGTAGGGCCAAGGTGGGTCCCATCTAAGTTATTTCAGATTTTAAGACTACTTTCTAATTCTTTGGACAACTTACAATTCTAATCAAAGAAGAAAAGTAAAAGAAAGAAGAAACCCAATCTAGGGTTATACGCCAAAAAGGGGGCCCACAGCCATTGCAAAAGTGAAATTTCAGAAATTAGAAAGTCTTCTTCAAGTACAAGTGGAGCTCAAGAATGGAGAAGAAAAAGGAGAAAAATAAGGAAAGTTTAAAGGAAGAGTCCAAGCCAAGTTAGAAGTTCAAGAAAGGGGTCCCACAATCACTGTACATGTATCATATGGGCCCACCTTTATTATAAAAGGTTCAGATTTAATCTCTTGCAATTAATCTCAGAATTGTGGGTCCATGTGAAGAACTTTCTATAAAATACAAATAAGATCAGATTTAGAAAGTCTTGTTATTAAGAAAGAAGACTCCTATTTCATTCTAATTAAGAAGCCTACTTGTAAAGAAAGTTGGAGATCTATTTCTATAAGAGAACTACTTGCTAAAAGGGGCTGTTGCAAGACTTATAAAAGGACAAGAAGAGGTGGTCATCCAGCATATATATCCCATATAAAACCCTAGCCACGTCCATAAGAATACCAGCTACTATTTCGGCACCCTATCATCACAAAAACCATCCATCATCATCTCAAAACCCCTAGTTGCTATACAGCCACCTTTGGAGCATTCTTTGGAGCATCTTGGAGAGCTTTTGGAGCGAGGAAAAGGAGAAAACGCTACTGGACAACTTCTTCTTCTTCTTCAATAATCAGAGTTTTTCTTATGGCTCTATTTTCTATTTTGTTTTCAATTCTAGACATGAGTAGCTAAACTTTTTAGGGCTAGGGTGTAGTTGAAACCCTAGCCTAGTTCTATGTAGCCTCTTTTGGCATCTTTTAATTCAAATTTTAGTTTTATTAGTTGAGATTCTAAACCACGTTTTCAATTGATGAGTTGTGTATATGCCATGCCAACCATGCCATGTTCAATTAATTTTAAGAGTAGCTAACTTAATTTTGATTGATCTTGATGTTAAGCATTTTGGAGTTAGAACCATGAATAATCTAAGTATATGCCATGCTTAGACTCATGCATTTATCATTCCCATTGTTTTTATGCATTATGTGTGTTTTGACTAGGACATATGCCATGCTTAGTTTTTGCATCATAATGAGCAATTCATGTAGTATGCCACTCATGAATTAGGTTTAGGGGAATAGTAATCTAGACGCATATGCCATGGTCTAGGTTGATAGATGTCACTAATAATTCTGATTTTTTTTTATTAAAGGATAATAAGGGACATGCATAGGGTTGGTTAGGGGAGTAGATGAAACCCTAGTTCATTCATTATTACTAATTTTCAATTTTAATACTAGTTGTGTGTTTTAGATTATTTTCCATTTAGCTTTTAATAGTTTAATTTACTGTTTTTAGTAGTTTAATTCAACCTGTCATCATTTAATTTTTCTTTTAATAATCTGATTTTTAGTTATTTTTGACATTATTTTATCACAAGTCTTTGTGGGATTGACCTCGTACTTACAATTCACTACACTACATAGTGATCTTGTGTGCTTGCGAGTTTTAATTGTGTACATACTAGTAGCCTATTTCTAGGTTGCTTAGTGCATACCACTCAACGTTACAACCTTTTAAAGGTTGTGGGTTTCAGTCATGTTGTCAATAGAATTAAAAAAAAAAAAATCGAAAAATAGATCCCCACTAGTGCTGTCTTATCCTTTTGAAATTTCCCAGCCGAGGGGTCCTTTTCCTAGGTGTTGGTTTTGCTCATTACTTTTTATCTTGAGGCAAAACTGTTTGGGGCTCTTTGATCCTTTTGTGCTTGAATCATGGCTTTTGTGTAATCTTCCTACACAATAATGAGTGGAAATTTCAACATATTTTTTGTGGTGAGAATTTTTTTTTTTTTTTGGGTTAAAAACATGAAAAAATGGCTCTACAACAGTTGTTTTTATCATAGTACCTTTCTTTGTTCACTTCTTGGCACCATGTGATTATATAAGTTCAATAGGAGAAATGATTAAGTGAATTCAGGTACAACAGAAGTGCTAGTGACAAATCTCTGCTGTGGCTGCGCACTTCTCAAGTCCTACAATCAGATGGACATTTTTTTTAGAGAGAGAGATGATTCATTTTTACCACCTCATTTACTATAAAATCTGTATCAGGTTGTCTTTTGCTAACTAAAACTGCATTTTTTTTTCAGTGTTTCACTGATTTTAATTTAGCCAAGTTATTCCTAGATTCAGATTGTCATGTGCCTGCCATACGAGTCTTGTGACATGATTTTGTAGAAGTTTTGATTTTTTATGTTCATTTTGTAATGCAGGTCAGCCCAAGCGCCATCTTCTTACAAGTGGATGGAGTGTATTTGTAAGTGCAAAAAGGCTTGTTGCTGGTGATTCAATTCTTTTTATCTGGTAGGCTTATTCAAGTTATTCTGATTCCACATTCTCCATGTTATATGGTGCTGTATTAGTAATTTTTTTTTTAACATCAGAAGAAAGGATATAACTACAGTGTAGACCAAGCACAAACCATTGTTAATTCTAAGCCGCCACCAAGTGCAAGACCATGAACAGCAGCAACCGATGGCTTTTTGGCATCTCACAAAATCAATTTCACATGTAAATATATTCATAGATAAGAAGAGAATCACTTCAGGTTATGATAAAACTACAACGTTGTCAAATGCCAAGTCATTTTTTTTTTTTTTGTTTGTCCAGCCTGCTATTAGACTTAGATAAACCTATGAACTCTCTTATTGCTCTCATCTATACCTTGGTCATTATTTTATTGTTTGAATGTATGTGTTTATAGGTTATGGTTGACAAATCTTAAAGAATAAAATGGAATCTTTTACATATATGTGTTTATAGGCTATGCTTGACTGTATATCAGATCCACCGCCATAGCTTTAAAGTCTAGGGATTTTCTATATTTTTGACTGGCTTTTGAGGATCTTACAACACCATGTGACCTACCTGGCTTTAAAATGATTTGGACATTCTGGCATGGCTATCCCATAGTTTTATGTTGTCTTTTGATGGTATGCTTGATACCAACACTTCCATCTATAGCCTCTATATATATGTATGTGTTTGTTTATTCTAATCTTTTGTTCCTTTTCTGGCCCAATACTTTGTGGGGATCAAAAGAAAAGAGACATGCGGAAAGTGGTTAGATCTCCATCTAACAATTTATTGTACCTGACCTGATATTCTTTAATTTGTATCATTGGTACTCAACATTTTGCTAAGTGTCAATCACATGTGACATGTAGATCTTTTGTTTCTAGAGTTTGATTGCCATGCAAAGGAGTTGAATTACTTGGTTGTCTTATTTTCTCCAATGAGTTGAGATTTGCTTCATTATTAGGTGAATACATAAATGTAGGTGTTTTTTTCCCATGTTTATGATATGCTCTGTTTTAAATTTTATGCATGTGCTTCTTTTGTGCTCTCACTAATCTACACCTGCACTATTTGATTATGTGCAAGTGGCTGTCAGTGTATTAGGTGGTTGTTTGTGTGTGTGTGAGGAGCTTAATCGTATGGTTGAACTGATGAACAACAATGTAACATCCTTCAATCTCGCTAGAAAAGCAAGAGTACACATGAGATGAGTTAAACCCAAACAGAGAGTTGGTCAAGCCACAAGAAGGCAAGCCCGTGAACCTCTCAAAGTAAAGGCCCGACAAATACTTGTGCGAACGGACGTGGCGGACACTAGCAGAATAAACAATTCTATAATATGTATCATTTGAATTCTAGAATATGTATGGATTTCCAAATATTATAAATTGTACATTGTTATTCAATCTTGTATGTTGATTCTAAATTGGTTTCTTTTGTGAGCCATTTGATGATGTGTAAGATGAATCTACATCTACAATTTATGGGTTTCAAATTTATATGGTGATTTTTTTTTAAAATGCATTAGTGGCAGATAAAAATATTTCCACAAAATAAATACTTTTTAAAAAATAATAATAAAATTAGGGATAGTTCAAAACCATTTTTAATAGCATTGGAACACTTAGAAAACTGTTCCAATATAAAAATTTGGAACGGTTTTGGAAATGGCTTTGAAAACCGTTCCTCTATGTAAACATTTGGAACGGTTTTGAACTGTTCCAGTTTTTATAATTTGGAACGGTTTCGGGATTTTGGAACGGTTTGAAGCCGTTCCAAAACCACATATTTGGCACGGTTTTGGACCGTTCCAATGGTTTAGAAATGCCCTTATTTGAAGCGGTTTAAAACCATTCCTGTTTTGTTTAGGAACGGTTTTAGGCCGTTCCAATTTACTGTTTTTGGTGTAATGTCATTTCCTTCCTTCTCTATCAACTAGATGATGAGGCCGTTTTACAGAAATATGGCTACTGTCAGCGCCCACATGGATTTTGTGAAGGGCTTCATGAACATCCAAGCTTTTCTAGCCTCTGGCTTTTCAAGCGCCACCATCCTCACTCCCATCACCGTGTAGCGTCAAGAGAAGTCTACATATTGCGTTCGATTTGCCACGATTGATACATCGCCTACTGCCGTAGCATCAAAGTTCTTCTCCCAAGTAGGGGAAAAACAACATCAGATGTTACATTAGAAGGAGAGGGAAGAAGACGATGAGCTGAGCAATCCATATTGCTTCGGCTTTTAGGCCGAGCGACAGATGTAGGGATATTGGTTTATCATTGGGCCCTCATTTATGGCCACAAAAGCATTAACCTATACATAGACTTATTTTTCCCGACGAGGGTATCCCCGTGGTTTTTGGCCCAATAAGACCAATCCGGCCCCTAGGCACATGCTTGACCGCACAACAGACGTGCACCAAGTATGCTCGGGAGGTGCCGAACACATGATGAGGGACGACCATTGCCTATATATTTCGTCATATACCTTTTAAGTTCTAATTTACAGCTAGTTTGTTTAATAAAGTTCTAAAGGAAAAAAAAAAAAAAAAAGGAACTCTTACTTTGTTATGGGGTCTTCACTAAAATACAAATTAAGGCTTTCTAGAGGGGTGGTTTTCCTTCACTAAAATACAAATTAGGGCTTTCTAGAGGGATGCTTTTCTTTCATTTTTAAAATTTTGATTGAAATTTTGATCTGAATATGTTGAAATGGACTAAATTATGCTAGCAGAATTTACTTTGCGGCACAGAACTGTGGGATCATTCCTATACAGTTGTGTAAATTGGGACGCCCTTGCCACTGGGATGTCTTGTGCTTTGCGCAAGCAGCTATTAAACTTGGAAGATTTTAACTGTGAGTTGCTTTGGGTTAGCTCGTGGGACCCACTTGCATGCAATCGTATGACTGGTTATCCAAGGAGAAAATTATCTATGAAACATAACTTCTTAGAAATGACATGGAAGGTTCACCATCTTCAGGAATACCAAACTTTGTTTTCCATGATAACATGTGTACGTCCTCTCAAAATTCTTAGATAAAAAGCTTTAAGTGTCGTTTTCAGAGTTTTTCAGAAAAAGTATGACGACTTTCTGAAATTTGGTTGTATAAGTCCTCCCGGTTCATCGGGATTAGGCCAACCCAAAATCAATGAATTAATTCGAGCGAATTGAAAATGGCTGCCTATTGTTGGGGACCGTTTTGAAAAAAAAAATGATGAATGAAAAGACAAAATGAAACATGATAAGGGATGTACGGACTTGAACTAGGTGAAATATATGGTATAAAAGAAAAAATCACCTCAAAAGAACCTACTTTTGAAAAAAAAAAAGAAAAAGAGAAAAAAAAGAAAATAAGAAAAATAAGAGATGCACCCCGCGGCGTTTGAAGAAAACAATAGTGTGAAAGCCATCATAGTAGCCTTAAGAGGAGACTTGTATTTCCCCGAATCTAGGAGAGTCAGAAAATTTGGGGGAGAATTCTATTTACACAGCATTATCATAGAACATTTGAAAGTTTGATTTGATGTATACACTTCACAAAGCACCCAAAGTCTTGGTGTAATTTTTGAAAAAATTTTAAAAAAAAAATGTGAACTGGATTTTGAAAAGTCTGAAATTTTGATTATTCGGGAATTCGAAACATCCGATTTGACTCAATCGTCTTAAAAAGAAAAAAAGGGACAAAAGAAGAGAAGAATTTTTTGGGTATGTTCACTGCAAAACCTCACGAGGCACAACTCGTCCAGTAAGGGGAACCTAGGGGTTTAAGGTCTTGCTGCATAAGCTAAATGCAATCACAAGTGTCAGAGAAAGTGGCATTTTTCATCTTTTAATTTTTCATCATTTAGGATAAGGTCTTTCTCCCTTTTTACGTGTTTTGCTAAGGGACTAGCGCAAAATGTTAGTTTGGGGGTGTGACGAGTCTTTAAAATTGCACATTTTTCATCATTTATTTTTAACAATTAAGGACTTAATCATCTAATCATGCTTGATTTTATTGGAAATGATGATTTTATGTTATTAAGTCAACATCCTTTGGGAAACCCCATTTTCACTTAAAATCATGAAAATTTTGGTCTTTAGCATGAAAAGCCAAAAATCTTTCATGACTTTTGATTTACACATGAAATAATTTTTCTTGATTATTTTTTGTAGGGTATCTTTGTATTTTTGGGACTTGCCTTAAGAAAGAAATAAAGAAGAAGAAATTTCACACGAGCTATATGTGGCACCCACACTTGTAATGTGAGCACAATCCATAGGTGTGTATGCAAATTGATTTTTGTAGCCACAATATTGAAGACTTGTCCATGCCACGTAAAGACCTGTCCATGCACTGCAAGAGAATTCAATTTCTTGACGAAACTCACCGCAACAACCAGATGAACAGGGATATTTCTCAATGTCCACCCTTATAAAAAGGGGTGGTTGGAGAGGAGGCGTGTGTGGGGTGTAGAGTGCTCACGGGAGATTGGTGAGGCCGGCTCCATCTCATCTTCCCTCTTCTTCTTTCCAGTGATTTTGTCTTTTGGTATCCTTGGGCCATGTCCAAAGACTTGTTTTGAAGGAAGATTATTGTGAAAGAGAAATTGTAAATGTGCAATTTTAATGATAAATCAAGAAGTATCATTTGCTATGGCGGGCTGATTTCTTTGATTTGGAGCTATGGATGAAGATAAGTTATCCTTTTTTTCATTTATTAAATAGTTACAATTTGTGTTCCATGTTTGTGTGCATAATGATTAATAGACTTACCTTCGTGCCCTAGGCAAGCCTCCATTCTTAATTTCTGACAATAAGAATTTATTTTTTACTATCCATGCTTGGGTTTGATAGTCCATATTTAGGACTGAGTTTCCTTTGATAGGTTATGCTTACCTTTGATGGGTAGTGCTTAGATTATTTCTATACTTCTCTGAGGTGAAGGAAGTCTTGGATTTTTTATTTTTGTTAATTAAAAAGGTTTTTAAAGTTGAATTATCCAAGTAAAAAACATTGATTTGTCTTTGGTTTGAAGTAAAAGTTGAACCAAGTTATGATTACTTGATAAATAAACAGGTGGATGCATATATGATTCCTATGCTCTAATCATTTTCATCAACTGTTATTTTTCTTCTTCTAATTGATTGTGTGATTTTGTTTTCATTAACTCATTTAAAAACTTATCTTCTTTGATTAATTAAGTTTCTTAATTTAAAAGTTTATTTAACTAGCTCCCTGTGGGTTCGACTCGTATTTGCCACTGTCTCAAATAGATAGCCATGTACTTGCAGTTAAATAGTATTGTTCCTAAGTTGTTGGAGTTTAGACCAAATACTGTTACACAGAGGGCCTGGACTCAC
Source organism: Persea americana (assembly GCA_029852735.1). Classification (NCBI taxonomy): domain Eukaryota; kingdom Viridiplantae; phylum Streptophyta; class Magnoliopsida; order Laurales; family Lauraceae; genus Persea; species Persea americana. Next base: position 1,546,767 of record CM056813.1, read on the forward strand.
AATATTCATGAGTGAGCCTAGGAGACAAAATCGGCCAGAGATATTGTAAAGAATTCAATTTATTGCAATTTGGTTTCCATTTTATTCTTAAATCCACGAATTTGAATTTAATAATATTTGTTGTTGAAGTATGTTATCCAAATGGCCCAAACAGACTATTATTTACTGCAACTCCAGTAAGACCTTGTGTTTTGATCTCTCTGGATATTCTTAGAACATCAATCAAATTTTGGTCACATCAGTTATGCCCAAGAGCATTAATGGTGATTTACTGTGGGTACTCTATAAGGTATTGCTTCTTCCAAACTTGGGCTGCTGAATTTCAACGTGCTAGCAGTCAGGATCATGCTGTTATACTGTTATTAACATGAATCCTAAGATCGTGAACAACATGATAATCACATGTAGGATTTAATCTTAAATAAATTAAAGAATACCTCCAGACATCCTGAAGCAGAGAGCTTTCCGATCCTGCAGTCTGGTGCTGTTACTGATTGATGCCGTGATCCGTCGAGGAAGAGACTAGGTGAATAGTTTCGGTTTCTCTCTTCTTGCCTATAAACCCTAATGTGTTGAGTTTCGTAAGAGAGTATTTGTGATGGACAAAATACTCTATTTTATAGGTGAAGAGATGACCGAATTTCCAATTAGGGTTTCCTTGGATTTAATCTCAACCGTCCATCAAGGTAGAGAATATTATGGAATACATCTCATTAAGAAACCGTTTTGAGTAAGTAATAGCATATATCCTATTGAAAACAGAATTCCTATAATGACCACAATTCGGGAAAGGGAAGGACTTGTGGTCCAAGTAATGGACCTAAAAGTAATTTTCTTACAGTCTCCCACTTGGTCGATAGGAAGATCCTTTAGTGTTTTTGTATGTTAGGAATAATAAGGCGCGCATTATAGGCTAAACACTTCTTTAGTCGGTTATCATAAGTGTCTTGGCTATTTCGGTGGTCAAGAGGAGTCATGGCGTGCACACATTATTTTGCAACATGCTTACTTCCATGTACTACGTCATTGACAACCTTCATAACTAGACCATAATAGGAGATTTACGTAATGGTCTCATAATGTCGTTGTTTAAAGGCTGTTTCTGTTTACCATTCATCCAAACATAAATATGTACACAATGGAAAAGAACAGAAATAGCAGATGTAGAGTTGCATTAAGAGCTCAATAAATGTCAAATACAAGTACAGAAATAAAAGGCAGAAAATGATAATTAAGAACTATCGGCAAGACCCATGCTTTCAATGTGTCCCTGAAAGGTCTTTGGAGGTAGTCCTTTCGTGAATATGTCTGCGACCATGAAATCTGTACGTATAGACTCAATGACAAATTTCTTTAATCTAACATCTTGCTTCAGTGATAGATATTTAAGGTCCATGTGTTTGGCTCCCTTAGATATCCTGTCATGCTTGGAGAAGAAGGTTGCAGCGTCATTGTCACAGTAAATAGTTAATGGCTTAGAGATGAAATTCAAAGCTCCAAACTGAGAGATAAAATTACGCAACCATGTGCCCTGAATTGCAGCCTCATAACATGCCACATATTCAGCCATCATGGTGGAATCGTAAATCAACTCGGATTTCTGGCTTTTCCATGATATGGCACCTCCACATAAGAGATACAAATAGCCAAGAGTGCAAAGTCTGGTGTCAGGACAGCCAGCAAAATCTGAATCTGAATAACCAGTCACCTGTAGGTGACTTGATTTTCTGTATGTGAGCATATAATTCCTTGTTCCCTTGAGGTATCTCAGTACTTTCTTTGCAGCTTTCCAATGAGCGATTCCTGGGTTACTTTGAAATCTACCCAGCATGCCAACAGCATGACTAATGTCAGGTCTCGTACAAACCTGTGCATACATCAAACTCCCAACGAGAGAAGCATAAGGATATTTTTCCATTTCGTTACGTTCCAATTCGTTTTGTGGACACTGCGTAAGATCAAGCTTATCTCCTTTATGCAGTGGAACAGGACTAGAGGAACATGTCATCATGCCAAATCTCTCTAGAACTTTGTCAATATATACTTTCTGAGACAATCCCAAAACACCAAGTGACCGGTCACGGAATATTTCTATTCCTATCACATAGGAAGCCTCACCCATATCTGTCATTTCAAAGTTCTTAAAGAGATAATCCTTTGTTGCATGTAATAAACCAAGGTCACTACTAGCCAGTAATATGTCATCAACATACAGAACCAAAAATATGAACTTACTCCCACTGATCTTGAGGTATATGCAAGGGTCAACTATGTTTTCTTTGAAATCGAAGTGAGTAATGATTTCATGAAACTTTAGGTACCATTGCCTCGAAGCTTGTTTCAGTCCATTTATTGATTTCTTAAGTTTGCAGACCATGTCTGCCTGACCTTCAATTATGAAGCCTTCAGGTTGACTCATGTAGACTTCCTCTTCCAAGTCTCCATTAAGAAAGACAGTTTTCACATCCATTTGATGTAACTCGAGGTCATAGTGAGCTACTAATGCCATGATAATTCTAAGAGAATCCTTCCTAGACACAGGGGAAAAAGTCTCAGTATAATCAATGCATTCTTTCTGATTAAAACCTTTGGCAACAAGTCGGGCTTTATGTCGTTCAATATTGCCTTTGCAGTCGCGTTTGGTCTTGAAGACCCATTTACAGCCAACTGATTTGTGTCCTGGTGGCAATTGAACAACTTCCCATACTTGATTTTCATCCATAGATTTCAATTCATCCTTCATGGCATCAATCCATTTGCTAGAATTAACATCCTTAATGGCTTGTGAATAAGAAACCGGGTCTTTAATTGTCCATTCTTCAGATTCTATTTGGTAAAGCATGTAATCATCGGAAATGGCGGATCTCCTTTGTCTTTGAGACCTTCTTAATGCCGGTTCCTCTGGTGCATTATCCATATGTTCATTGGCGATAATCTCATTATGGAGTTGTTGATCATTTATTGGGTTTTCCTCATTGTTAAATGGTTCAACAACAGGAGCATTTCCAACATCTTTCGGAATAGAGGGTAAAGGGACAGGTACCCTAATTTCCTGAATGATCACATCTTGAGGTGTATTACTCCCACTGATTTTGCCTTTCTCAAAGAATCTAGCATTACCGGTTTCAACAATTCTCGTACTATGGTTAGGGCAGTAAAACCTAAATCCTTTGGACTTTTCTGGGTAACCTATAAAGTAACCACTGATCGTTTTAAGATCCAATTTCTTTTCATGTGGATTGTAGACTCTAGCCTCAGCTGGGCAACCCCAGATTTGGAGATGTCGTAAACTAGGTTTCCATCCTTTCCATAGTTCAAAAGGTGTTGCCTTACTGGGAACTCTGTTCAAGATATAAACAGCTGTGCGTAGAGCATCCATCCACAAGGATATAGGTAAGTTAGCATGACTCATCATGGATCTAACCATTTCCATATAGGTACAATTTTGCCTTTCAGCTACACCATTCTGCCATGGAGAACCAGGCATTGTGTATTGGGCAACAATTCCAAGCTTTTGGAGAAGTTTTGCAAAAGGTCCAGGGTGTTGTCCTGTTTCGTCATACCTTCCATAAAATTCACCACCTCTATCTGACCTTATGATTTTCACTTTTCTATCTAGTTGCCTTTCGACTTCAGTAATGAACACTTGTACAGCATCCACAGACTGAGATTTGTCATGCAATAGATATAAATAACAATAACGTGAGTAATCATCAATAAAGGTAATGAAGTACTTTTCTCCTCCAAAGGTTGGAACATCAAAGGGTCCGCAAAAGTCTGTATGAATTATTTCAAGAAGCTGGGTACTTCTTGTAGCTCCTTTCTTTGTGTGTTTTGTTGTTTTGCCTTTAATACAATCCACACATTCGTTAATATTAGTAAAATCTAGATCCGGAAGGACACCATCTTTTACTAATCTTTTGATTCTTTCACTGGATATGTGACCCAGTCTTTTATGCCACAAGAAATAAGAGTCGTTTTGTTTCCTTAGAATGCAGGGCAAGATGGGTTTCAGCAAGTTGACTATCAAGATAAAACTTGTATAGCCCATCAATCAAAATTCCAGAACCAATACGACTAGAATTTTTAAATAAACTGAATTTACCATTTCCTAATTCAAACGAGTAACCAACTTTATCAAGTGCGCTTACAGAAACCAAATTACGGGAAATAGATGGAACATAAAGAGTTTGACATAAGTCTAACTGATAACCACTATCTAAAACAAGACGAAAAGTGCCAATAGCTTCAACTGGAGCTTTGTCTTTGTTTCCCATGAAAAGGAAGTTCTCACTTGGGTTTATGGTTTGGATCGTAAGGAATCCCTGCATTGAATTGGAAACATGAACATTAGCACCAGTGTCAATCCACCAAGTGTCAGAAGAAACATAAGTAAGATTTGATTCAAAATAACTTACGAAACCCATAAGGTTACCTTTCTTTTCGAACAATTCTTTACGTTTAATGCAGTCTGCCTGAAAATGTCCAGGTTTCTTGCAAAATTTGCATACGTTTTCCTTCTTTTTCTTCTTGGGGTTCTGACTAACCTCATTAGATTTGGGTGGTGCCCTTTTCTGGCCTGAATTTTGCTTTCTCCCAACTTTATGTCCAGCTCCTTGAACGAGATGAGCTACTTTAATACCTTGTTGATTCAGCCTGGCCTCCTCTTGAACCAGTTTGTTAGCCAATTCATTCACTGTCCACTTATCCGTAATAGTGTTGTAGTGAATTTGGAAAGGCCCGTACTGAGGAGGTAAACTATTTAGGATAAATTGGACGAGAAATGCCTCATCCACTGATAGTCCCAAATTCTTTAGTTTAGCTGCAAGGTTGGTCATCTCAATGACATGCTCATGCATTGAGCGAGTGCCGTCAAACTTCATGGTTGTAAGATCTGCCATTAGTTTCCCAACAAGGGATTTGTCTGCAGTCTTAAACATATCTGTAATGGCCTTCATATAATCCTTAGCATTCTCAGGTGTAGGAAGGGATGTTTTGATGTTGGCAGCAATAGTCATTCGCAAAAACATAGTGCATAGTCTGTCAGACCTCTCCCAAGCATTAAAGAGGGTCTTTTCCTCAGGGGTACTTGTTTCAGTGAGTGAAGCTGGCTTATCTTTAAGAAGAGCCATATCTAGTTCAAGTACCCCCAAGGTGAACTCAACTTGCTCTTTCCATTCTGAGAAGTTGGTTCCATTGAGCTTAGTGACAGAGGTAGCATGCGAAGTCAGATTAGTGGGTGCAATAACTGCAATAGAGATATAACAATAAGATTTCAATAAAATTAAGACAACACATGCATAATATATGAATATATATGACATAAAATTGAGGTGCTCCTGTGGGTAGTCACTATAATTTCTATACATTATACCATCGAAGGTCGTCATATTCAAGGTGGTGTAAATGAGTGATGTTACTCTTAATTAGGACAGGTAAGATATCTGTGGATATCTTTTGTCTACATATAAACAAACACTCCGTAATTATTGTTCAATTGCATGAATAGAATCCGCCTGTGGGTGACTAAAAGCTTTATGCGCTTGAACAATATGTAATGTAAACATCATGATGGTACGATTAGGGCCAAAATTCAGTGTTAAATTGTTAAGGTCACTGTGGTGAGACCTAACCCTAAGCATACAACTTTGGTAATCAAAATTAGCTTAATATGACTAGAAACATTATATATCACATGCATTCATGATAGATCATTCGTTATATGAAAAGTACTGATAAAGAAGGCCGAGCCCCGGAGGGCAGTCCTCCGGCTCATTGGGGCTGAAAGCCCCATGCTTATGATAATCAGCATAATATGGAATGATTATGAAAATATGATCCAACTATATGGCCTATTTTCTGTCCTTCTTTTCGATCATCTGTCTTTATCTTCGACTGCTTCAAAACGCCATCTTCAGTCTCGAAACAGCCACCACTCCCAGACACGACGTTCTAGTTACAAATCTATTTAACTATTACATTGAATTTGTACTCACGCAGGAGTTTATACATAATTGAAAATTCAAAAAAAAACTTAAATAAATCACGATCAAACAGTCGTGCCCAAATTAAAATTGCGGAATAACATAAATATAAACCATTCATGCAGGCCATAATAGTTGGATTGATACATTGCTGCAAAACAGAGTCAGAACGGATCTATATTCGCCGATTATGGCGATGCAAAGTTATCCTAATTAATAGACTATCATATGTTCTAAAACGTGGCTCTGATACCACATGTTATACTGTTATTAACATGAATCCTAAGATCGTGAACAACATGATAATCACATGTAGGATTTAATCTTAAATAAATTAAAGAATACCTCCAGACATCCTGAAGCAGAGAGCTTTCCGATCCTGCAGTCTGGTGCTGTTACTGATTGATGCCGTGATCCGTCGAGGAAGAGACTAGGTGAATGGTTTCGGTTTCTCTCTTCTTGCCTATAAACCCTAATGTGTTGAGTTTCGTAAGAGAGTATTTGTGATGGACGAAATACTCTATTTTATAGGTGAAGAGAGGACCGAATTTCCAATTAGGGTTTCCTTGGATTTAATCTCAACCGTCCATCAAGGTAGAGAATATTATGGAATACATCTCATTAAGAAACCGTTTTGAGTAAGTAATAGCATATATCCTATTGAAAACAGAATTCCTATAATGACCACAATTCGGGAAAGGGAAGGACTTGTGGTCCAAGTAATGGACCTAAAAGTAATTTTCTTACACATGCACCACAACTCCCGTGACTGTGTGAGGAGCTCTCTCTGATGGGGTTAAATTGGCTGCATCATACTTCTCATGTACCTGTTCATCCTGATGTTGCTTCTTGAGGCACCAATTGTCATAGAATCGACTGACCAGAAATAGTAAAAATGCCAGTGTCGATGTTCCAAACGTGATAAGGAAGAGACCCCAAAAGCTGTCTGGGCTCAACCTCGTCCTGTCCTGGCCCCTGGTGTCAGAACTTGAGCTTCTGGAAGAAGGGACCAACCAATGGTCCTCTAGTTCATGGAGCTCCCCGCTTTCTCTTAACCTCAGAATTTCATCAGAAACTTTTTCTACAAGGGGTGAACCTTTTGAGAAAGCCTGAGGAAGGACATCCATATCATAAGAAGAAACATAGATATGTCATTGTTTGAACTGATATAATCATGCAATAATAGAGGGGAGATTTCTTTCTTGAGTACTGAGAGGGATTCGGCCTGTTTCTTTTAGCAGAATTCATTTACGGAAAATTTAAAATTCAAGGAAGCTATTCCCCTTCCCCTTCATGGAGGGTGTATCAAGAAATGCTTAACGGGGTTAGAATCTGAGTCCAAACGTAATTAAAAGTGACCTTTTATGTTGTTGGGATTTAAAATTCTTGCATAAAAAGGTATAGGATTTGGAAATGCCAAGGGACACCGTCACATCATGTCTATAAAATCCTCACCATCACAAATTCCTAAAAAGAATTTTGCTTGTTTGTTTGCATTATAATACTCAAGAATTGAATGCATATGATTTATCTCATAATTAGTTAAAAATGAAGACCCTAAGTCAATTTTGAAAAATGAGCATCAAATAACCGTTCTCTCTGTTTTTTTTTTTTTTTTTTTAATGAAAATCGAATAAAAAAAGATTTGAAATTGATAACCAACCATCACCCTTATTTATTCATGCTTATGCATTTTAATGAAAACAAACGTGCACTTAAGCACAAAGGAGGCATCTTGCTTGCAAGAATTACTGGAGAGAATTCTCGCTGTTGGGAACATTTTACAGGATGTTTGTGGTTATCCCCAAATACCTTTTTCCATTTGATTTTTGAGTTTCTAAATCTCCAGCCTTATGGATTGATACCTTTAGCTTATAGAATCTTTAAATTCTCCATATCTTAGCCTCCAAAAATGCTAAAGTGCATTTGAGCATTTGTGGACTTAGCTGGGGCATAACATCGAGCAATTTCAAATATCCCTTAACAATATTTCTCAGATATATATCATGCAACAAAACATGCCCTAAATGGATATCATTTGTTAGCGAGCCAGAGACTTAGAATGAATATATATACTTACATAGCCACATCCTCCAATTTCATAGGTGGGTCCAGTAACATAACCATATCCTCCAATTTCATAGGTGGGCCCAGTAACATAGCCATATCCTCCAATTTCATAGGTGGGCCCAGTAACACCAAAACCTTTCTTATTCTCATCAAGGAATATTTTGATGAAAGCAAGTTCCAGGAAGCCGGCCGGCCTTAATCTCTCCACTCCTCAGAGCTTTGGCGTAGTCTTCTCCTGAGATGTAGGTCTTGATGGGTGATTTGTTGATGTGTAGGGCAGTTTCTAAGTAGCTTCTGACAAAGGACCCTTGGTCGCACCCAACATAGTCTGTGCTACTCAAGAGAGGAGCAGTGGGCCTCAGTTGCGTAACTGTGAGCATTGTGGTGAGGTTAGCCGAATAGCTCTGGATCAAGACCAATGCTACGAACAACCATATCACCATGGTCACTCTAGACAAATTGCTCCGCAGCTTCTCTCCTACACCAATAACAATCGATCAACAACAACAACAAAATTAAAAGATGTGGGTATGGGTTAGGGGTTTAATGTGTCAGATCAGGTTGGTCTTAATCAGGGGTGGAAGTACATATTTCCTATCGGGCCTGGGTCTTCTTCCAAAACCCATATTAGGATCTTGGGTCCCCTTCCAAAACCCTCATGGAAACTCTGGATCTGCCCCAAAAACACACATGAAAATCCTTGGATTTGCCGGCTCCTAAAACCTAACTACCTGTTTGGGTGCACTCCACTCAGAGGAAAATCCCGGGTCCACCACTGGCCTTAATGGACATGATCAAATGAGTCCGTTTCTTACTCGGGTTAAAATGCAATAAGAAGGTTTGGGCTGGGTTATTGTATACTGGTTTCGCCCAGTTGAGCATCATGTTGGGGTCCGCTAAACATTTCCTATTGGTTTGGAGATATCAATGTGGGCCTGGAGTTGTGGGTCGGCTTCAACTTGGTTAGGCTAATTGGGTAAGAATGGTGTGAATCTCCTTAGGCATTGATACCAGTATCCAAGCCCTACGATCAATAACATCCCTGGTTTCAATAGACATCCTTGACCAGGGCTCATTTCTATAGTATACTTTTTATGGATTGCCATTTAATTTCCTAGCTCCAAATCTTGTGTCACCATAATTTTGATTGTATGGCTCTCCATGCAATGAGGAATTTACTTGATATACCCGAAAACGAGAGAGTGGTTAATTAAGGGTCTATTAGGCAAATCTTATCTATTTGAAATAGAGCTTATTGAAATAGTGATGTTTGAAATAAAGCTAATTCAATCATACCTTCGTATGAAATGATGTTTTGGTAGGTATATTTGATCAAAATAGAAAAGCATACTTGTCATATTGAAAAAGCTAATTATATGGGCAAAATTGTCCTACAGGAAGCATAGTACAGATAACTTTGTCATAAAGTGAAAGATAGGAGTAAATTTAATTATCATATTATAAAAGTTATATGGCAAACTTGTTGGAAAAAAAGAAGAAAGCAAAAGTGCCTAATTGCTTTAGACATTTATGTATATTTGAGAAATTACCTTTTGCTTGCTTTCTAAAATAGGGGAAAATGTATTAAAACTGATTAAATCAGACATCCACAAAACTTTACCAAATAATTTAAAGTACTTAGAATATCTATTTGAATCAGTTTAAGTTACATGGACACAAAAAGTAGATCTCAAAGTTATATATGTACATTGGACGCACCAACTTAACTATTTAAAAGAAGCATATACTATCTTTTAGCTATATGAGAATAAGTTTCATCTTGATCATCCCCATTGAACTGGTGGGTCAAAAAATTGTGAATGAATCCCAGATGCTAACAATTAACTTTGTATCTCTTGACCTTATTACTGATGAGGTAAGTCTTATAATATAGCTCAACAAGGATAGGAGCATGATCACTGTCCCTCACCATGAATAGGGAAGAGGGCAGTGACGGAGAGCCAGACCAAACTGCAGAATTGGCTGGAAAAGGATGAGCTCTTTAACTCTTCATCTCCTGCCTTCTCCATCAACCAGACGATGAGGTCATTGTACAGAAATATGGCTATTGTCAGCGCCCACATGGATTTTGTGAAGGGCTTCACGAACATCCAAGCCTTTCCAGCCTCCGGCTTTTCAAGCACCACCATCCTCACTCCCGTCACCGTGTAGTGTCGAGAGAAGTCTGCATATTGCGTTCGATTTGCCACGATTGACACATCTCCTACTACCGCATCAAAGTTCTTCTCCTAAGTGGGGGAGGATAAACAGCATCAGAGGTTACATTAGAAGGAGAAGGAAGAAGATAATGAGCTGAGCAATCCATATTTCTTCAGCTTTTGGGCCAAGCGAGAGATGTTGGCATATTGGTTTATCATTGGGCCCTTGTAAGATCCCGGTCCCACATATTTATTATTTTATTATATTTTAATTAGATATTATTATTATTTTAATTGAATGTATTTTAGTTATTTAAACGGGTAGGATTAAGTGGGGCACACGTTAGATTAGATGTATAGATTAATGAGTTTGGTTAATGGGTAGATGACCTGACCCGTAGTTTTGACCCAATGACTTAAACCCAGTAGTATTCTGTTTAACCTAATCCATTTTTTAACAAAACCCTTCTTAACCCTCCCCACTAATCTCTGCAACTCCTCCCGGTTATCTTCGTCTTCTTCCTCTTTCAACTTCCCAAGCCATACCAGCTTTAGGATCCAGCCATCAGAATCAAAATCAGAGGATACCAGCATTCTTCGTTCAATCTTCTTATCTCAGGTAACCCTCTCCTCAAATCATTAGAAGTAGATCTATATTTTTAGGTTATCTTCCTATTCTTTCTAATATTAGGTTTTGGATAGGAATACCATAGATCTATTCATCTGAGCATTCCTTTCTCATATTCTTTGTCAGATCGGTGATAGGATTATCCTCAAGCGCTGTGGGAATCACGGTTTGGGTATTGGTTAGAATCTGTGCATTTTTCTTCAACCCTAGTAAAAGGCAAGTACATAATTATGATTTATAGATTTAATATTTGTTTTTCCTTGATTGGCATGTCAATGCATGTAGAAGCCTTTGATGCCTTTTCTTTAAAAATAATATTGTGGTGTTATTTTGCTTAATAATGAGATCGGAGATTGGGGGTGATTTGGGTTATTTTGTTAATGCGTTACTGTTGCAGAACATTTACAAACTTGACTTGAAACAGAACCTGTGCAATCGACTGGTTTGTTTTGTGATTTTGACCATGGGACCCAGGTGGGCCACCACTTGCAAATCGGGTCCCCACATCTGATAGGGGACCCAGGGACGACTTTGATGGTGGTAGACCCGTAGGGATTGGGTCCCATCTGGCCCCTAATCTAATGATTTAAACAATTTGGGGCGTTAATCATAAAAAGGGATTTTATTTTGGATGTTAGGCAATGGTGAGGTCCACTGGGTGATTTGATCACAAATCTAGCCCACACATCCGGCCATATAGCCTTGGACGACCATGTTAATGAGGGTTGATCATGGGCACTTGATCAGTGGGCCACTGACCGAAATACAAAGGTAGATGTTGAAAATATTGCAAAAGCCGTTCTGTATTGCATTCTGTAACAAGAAGAAGAGAATGGAGATGACAATGATGTCATCCCATGTAGAAATTGGTAGTTTGAGGGTGCATGGGGAAAATGTAGCCTTCCTGTCCTTATTTGGAACTCTTTTTTTCTTATTCTTCCTGTCCTTATTCTACAGATGCTCCGGTTCTTATTATGACAATGAGAATTTATAAATACTAATCCAAAGTCATCGAGGAACGGAATCAATCCAAAGATGCACTTTCCTAGGAGCTATCTGGTCATTTGTTAACGCAAGTAGCCTAGACACACGCAGTCTTAGATTCCAAACTGTACATAAAATAATGAGTGAATACCAGAGTAGTAGGCAATGGTCATACAGATTAGTTTGATTAGGTCATAACAAATAGCTATACCTTTTAAGTTCTAATTTACAGCTAGTTTGTTTGGTAAAGTTCTAAAGGAAAAAATAATACTCTTATTTTATTATGGGGTCTTCACTAAAATACAAATTAGAGCTTTCTAGAGGGGTGCTTTTCTTTCATTTTCAAAATTTTGATTGAAATTTGGATTTGAATTGGATGAAATGGACTAAATTATGCCAGCAGAAATTACTTAGCGCGTGGCACACAACTGTGGGATCATTCCTATATAGCTGTGTAAAATGGGACGCCCTTGCCACTGGGCTGTCTTGTGCTTTGCGCAAGCAACTATTAAACGTGGAAGATTTTCACTATGAGTTGCTTTGGGTAAGCTCGTGGGACCCACTTGCATGCAATCGTATGACTGGTTATCCAAGGAGAAAATTATCTATCTTCTTAGAAATGACATGGATGGAGAAAAGTCTCTAGCAAACATGACTTCCTAAAATTGGCATCCTTATAGGTACCGACGTACGTAATGAATTGGGGAAAATGAATATTAAATGAGGTCTTTTGGTTCCCAGCATAAATTATATCTCCTCGGACTTATTAGATTAAGACTGTCATTTGGATCCAGCATAACCCTTTGACAGCATTTGCCAAGCAGTTTTTAGTGTCACTTTCCCAAGAATACTCTCTTAATCATTTAACTTTACTTGTGAATCTAACTACACGTAACACTTTCTATTTCTCACTTTTTTTCTTTTTTCTTTTTGTTTTTTCTAGTGATGATAGCAAGAACACCACATTTACAACATATTTTTGAGCTCACTTAAACCCATAAAATTTTATTTCAACATAAAATATGATTTAGGTAATTAGATTGGTCTATTTTATTTTGATTTCTTCTGAGCAACGATCCTCAACTTATTAAAAAGGGATCGATTTGTGTGCGATTGGATCCTCTCCCTGCAGTACAAGTTTTAGTCCTAGCTCGTGCAAGGTCTAGCTTAATAATGAGAGAAGTAGCGAAGGGAGTTTTCTTTTATTTTATCTATCAAAAATATAATTTCACTAATTGGATCTACTTCAAATGCTAAAATTGACTTTCTTCTAAAAAAAAACCTATTTCAAAAAATATGAGAAATGTTTTTCTCAAAAGGGGGTAGGGAAAATACAATTTTCTCTAGTGAGATTTCACATTTTTTTTGAAAAAATTGATATTTAGCATTTAGTTATTTATTTTTTAATTGTAAAATACTTATACAATGTTGTCTCCTACATATTTTCTTTATTAAAATTCAAACAGAAGGAAGGGTCACCGGTTGAAATTCTTTCCCTGTTATTTTCTCTACACCTAAATCAGTATAAGGGCCTACTCGGACGTTGAGAAAAACTTTTCTCTGAAGAGAGCCCTCTTTTCTCTTGTTTGGATTCCTTTAAGAGGAGAAAGTTGTTCTCCTTTCAACTACATTATGAAATGATGTAGGAGAATTGATTTTGTCCTCTGAAGGATGGAGATTACAATATTGTTTTTCTATTGAAATCAGTTTCTTATAATTAAAAAGAAAGATTTAACATTTTAATATTTCTTTATCTAAATTAATTTCAAAAAATGTCTCTCATGGATAGTTTTCTCTACTTTTAAATCTGAACACCCGTAAGGATTCACTATGAATGAAAAATGGTGATTTAAACAAGAGAATTCTCCACCTTTATTTGTCTCCTCCGTTCTCAACATTGCGAGGATTCCTTCCTTGTCAAATTTTTTCCTTATCTAAATTGACCCTAATAAAAGTTGATTTCACTTGCCAGATCACTTGGGGTTGGTGATCTGGTTGCCGGCTACGTATGTACTAAATATGGAGCCCACGTGAGAATTGGTAGGTTGAGAATACTTTAATTCTGTTGCGGTGGATTACAAAAAATCGTATAGCCCGCATATTATGGATCTCGCGTTAGATCAAGCGGGCTCACGCCACAACTGCAACTTCCTCTGTGTCTGTGCGCGTAAACCCATAGAAAGGGCTCTTGATGTTTATGTCCCGTTATAAATGGGGAAGGATGGCCACCGTCTCTCCCTTTTCCTTTATAAAGCAACAAAAGGCTCTTTCTTTCTCCGGATTCGTGCGCGCACAATACTCCTTCCACCCTCCTTTTTTCCGGCTATGAGAACAGCACGTGATTGCTGATTTTCTGCCCTCTGGACGCGTGCCGTAGAAGGCCAGGACATCACCTCTTTCCAGGTTAGGCGAATCCAACCCGGTTTCAACCGGACCCGACGCATTCCAGCGCGCGCTAGCAGAACTGTTCGGCTATAGTGCTGACGCAAGCGGAGGTAAAATCTCGACGTCAGCAACAATGCAGGCGTAGTGATTTCCAACCATCAAACTTGGCACTGGATTATCTAGAGCATCTAGGTTCTGATCGGCAAACGGTTTGGTTATGCGGAATCCTTGCAAGTAGATTTACACCGTAGAAGCAGGTGGAAGATGATCAAGCAATTTAGGACAAAAAGTGTGGTTTCCTCTTCTAACGATAAGTGGTATTTGAACATCTTTTTCAATTCGGTAATTATGTTTTCCAAATTAGAGTTGCATGATCTCGTCAATACTGATATTTTTAATGCCAAGAACTTAGCCGTATGGAAGCGTCGGATGGATGCATTGCTGCCCTTTGACGGATTGACATATGTGATTGAATCTGATCCGATCTCCAAATCGCTGATGATGCCCCCTAAGAAAGATCATGATGTGTTTGAACAATGGATATTTGATAACAAAATAGCGATGCATCTTTTGATCAGACTCATATCAAACGATTTGGTAAAGTAGTTTGAGCACTTTAACATTGCTAAAAATATCTTTGACTATGCTATGGACAAATGTGATGAAATCTCCAAATCTCACCTGATGGAGGCATTCAGCGTATATGTTAATCATAAGATGCCGGATAGATCATTTATGAGGGATCACATTGACAAAATGGCGATCCGATATAGTAACTTCACAGCCTTGGAAAAAGAAATGGATACGGATTTTCAATTTATGTACTTGCTGATAAGTCTTCCACCTTCGTGGGATAATGTGTCTCGGACCCTTAGCCTCCAAAAGGACGAAGACAGGCCGCCCGCGGTGTAGCACCTGCAAATTGTGCTATGATTGCTAAAACTAAGAACAATAGTGGTGCATTAACCGTCAATGTGAAAAATAAAAGAAAATTCAAAGGCAATACCTAAGAATGGTGCTTGCTTTAACTGCGGGAAGCCTGAACACTTTAGTTCTCAATGCAGAAAGAAAATGGGTGAGTGTTGCCAGTAAGGTAAAGTGACTAAATAACACGGTGATTATATGTTGAGATAGTCACAGAGTTTATGATGGTGGACACCAATGACAATAATTTGTGGATTGACTCAGGAGCCACCAGGCATATAAGAACCAAGGCTGGATTTGTTGAATTCAAAGAGATGAAACTGGGAGATTAGAGTATTTATATGTGGAATGAAACATTCTATGATGTATTGGGTGTGGGGAAAGTCAAAATTCCCTTACCAACTGAAAAATTCCTTTATCTCTCTGATCTTTTCTTTGCTCCATTTATGAGGAAGAGCATCATCTCCGTGAGCAAGTTGGCTATGAATGGATTCGAAGTCGAATTTGAACATAAAGAGGTTACCATTGGCATGCGCAGTCAAGTTCTAGTCAATGGTCTCATTATTCTATGTGTGTGAATGTGTGTATGGATGGTTTGGCAATATTACGACATATGTGATTCGGGCACATTAACAAAAATAGAATAAGTAGAATGGTTATGGATGAACTTTTACCCGATTTTTGTAAAGTGAAGTACCCTATATGTGAGCCATGTCTAAGTGGAAAAATGGTCAAAAAACCATTTCCAAAAGGAACTATAAGTTTATAAACATTAACCATAATTCATTTTGATATTTGTGCACCATTGAATATACAAAATAGAACAGGGGAGGACTATTTTATCACATTCATTGATGACTACAACAGATATGGTTTTGTGTACCTGATTAAACACAAACATGAGGCCTTAAAAATGTTTCAAATATATGTTGCTAAGGTCTAACATCAAAGGGGCAGGAAAATAAACCAGATTAGATCCGATAGAGGGGTGAATATACCTCGGAACTGTTTAATGAATATTGCGCACGTGAGGGAATCATTTATGAATATTTGATTTCAAACACCCCACAACAAAATGGCATGCCTGAGAGGAGGAATATGACCTTAATGGATATGGTAAGGCTAATGATCAGTCACGCGAGACTTCTGCTGTATTTGTGGGGAGAAACATTAAACAAGACACAATATATCTTAAACAGAGTACCCTCCAAAAGTGTACCCAAGACACTGTATGAGTTATGGATTAGTGCCAAATTGAAATTAGAACATGTGAGAGTTTGGAGCTGCTCCGTACATGTCCTGCTACCACCACAGAAAATATATAAACTACAAGAAAAAACGAAGAAAAAAATGTTCTTTTATTTGCTACCCATTACATTCTAAATGATATCGTGTGTATGATCACGATAATAGGATAATCATGAAATGCCGAGATGTGTTTTTTCTTGAGGATCCGACGGTCAGTCCTAGAGTAAAACTACTGTTTTTGGAATTATATGAAATATCTAAGGGCAAGGGGGTTTAAGCAAGTGGGGATTCTGACGAAAAGGATGTTGGGCATAGGATTCCTAGCTAGGGCTCACTTGAGGTGATTGAACAACCCAATGAGACGATTGTCAAGCTTATTCAGGCAAGGAAACAACTGGCATTTCATGATGATTATTGCAGTTTTTTGGAAACCATGCAAGATTCGGATCCGAATTCCTACTCTTAAGTGATAAAAGTGTAGGATGCGCAGTATTTGTTAGAGGCTATGAGAGAGGAGATAGAATCAATTGAAAAGAACCAAGTATGGCAATTGGTTGACCTTCCAAAGGATCGAAAAGGCATAGGATGTAAATGGGTTCTTAAAAAGAAACTAAAGTCGGATGGATCCTTAGATAAATATAAAGCAAGGCTAATACCTAAGGGATTCACACAAGTGGAAGGAATAAATCACAAGAAGACATTTTCTCCGATCGTAAAATTCCAATCCATATGAACCTTAGTAGCAATGGTAGCATGTTGTGACCTTGAATTGCACCAGATAGATGTGAAAACTGCATTCTTGAACGGCGAATTAGAAGAAGAAATTTATATGAAACTACCTGAGGGGTTTGTGGTGCAAGGTTACGAGGACAAAGTATGCAAACTTAATAGGGCATTGTATGGATTAAAACAAGCATCGAGACAATGGTATAGAAAATTTCACTAGGCCATAGGTGAAATTGGATTTGTCCCCAATAATGCAGACACATGTTTCTATATTAAATACAGTGGGATTAGTTACTTATATTTGTCATTATATGTTGATAGCATTTTGATCATTGGTGACAAATTGGAAGCCAATAATGAAATCAAACAGTGGTTAAAGTCAGGATTTGAGATGAAAGACATGGGTGAGGCATAGTATGTCTTTGGTATTGAAATAATCTATGATCGTCCGAATAGGCTATTGACTTTACTACAGCTATCCTATTTGGAAATTGTGTTGAAACGGTTTGATATGGTTATGTGTAAACCAATTGACACTCCTATATGCAAGAGAGTAAAATTGTCAAGCGATTAGGGACCCACAAAAGAGCAGGATAAGAAAGTGATAAGAATGAAACCTTATGCTCAAATTGTAGGCAACATCATGTATGCGACGCTATGTATAAGACAAGACCTTGCATTCCCCATGGGTCTCGTAAGTTGACTCCTCACTACACTAAAAACGGGAATTTGGAACGGTTTGGGAACGGTTTAACGGATTAGGAACGGTAATGCGTTCCAATTTCCTGTTTTCCGTTCCTAATCCGTTAATCCGTTCCAAAAATAGGAAATTGGAACGGTTTGGAAACAGTTTAACAGATTAGGAACGGGCGAATCAGGAACGGAAATCCGTTCCAATTTCCCGTTTTTGGTGTAGTGCCTATGTAACCCAGGATTACAGCATTGGTATGTGGTTAAGAGGACTCTGCGCTGCTAGATTCACCCCCATTCTTGGAAGAGAATAGGTGGCAGCCCAAACAAGAGATTTTGACCCCATCTTTTACCTTGCTTGTGCCATCGATTGTAGTACCCCCAAAATTGGACCTAAAACCACTACCTAACACACTAAAGTATGTTTTCCTAGGCCTTTCAGAAACCCTTCTTGTCATTATAGCTTCAGAATTGAACACTGCCCAAGAAGAATTACTGGTCGAAGTCCTTCGGAATCATAAAGAAGCTATAGGGTGGTCAATAGAAGATACCAAGTGCACAAGTCCCTTTGTTGTTCAACACGACTCATTTAGAAGAAAATGTCAAAACCTCTCAGGAAGCACAAAGGTGACTAAACCTGGCTATGAAGGAAGTGGTTAGGGTGGAGGTGCTCAAATTATTGGATGCAAGAGTAATTGACCCAATTTCAGACAGTTCTTGGGTGAGTCCTATTCAAGTGGTACCTGAAAAATCAGGAATCACAGTGGTGAAAAATGAAGGAAATGAGCTGGTGCCAACTAGAGTACAGATTGGATTGAGAGTGTGCATAGATTATAGGAAACTGAATTCAGTCACCTGGAAATATCATTTTCCACTCACATTCATGGACCAAATGCTTAAGCGATTAGCTGGACATGCGTATTACTACTTTCTTGATGGTTATTCCGGCTATAATCAGATTCCAATAGAACCAGAGGATTGGGAGACGACCACCTTGACTTGTCCCTTTAGAACATTTGCCTATTGGCGCATGTCCTTTGGGTTATGCAATGAACCAGCTACTTTTCAGCGGTGTATGATAAGTTTCTTTTTGGACATGGTTGAGAGATTTCTTGAGGTTTTCATGGTTGATTTTTTGGTATTTGGAAGTGATTTTGAAGAGTGACCGCACCATCTGGAACTTGTGCTGATTAGGTGTAAAGAGAAACCTTTGGTATTGAATTGGGAAAAGTGTAATTTCATGGTGAAGAGAGGGGTAGTCCTTGCACACGTGATCTTTGAAAAAGGCATTGGGGTAGATAAAGCAAGGATTGATCTGATATCTAACCTTCCACCACCATGGACGGTCAAGCATATATGATCTTTTTAGGCCATGCAGGTTTTTATAGGCGATTCATAAAAGATTTCAGTAAAATTGAAAATCCTTTGTGCAATTTGCTTGGAAAGGACATTCCATTTGAATTTAATGAATCGTGCCTTCGAGCCATTGAACAACTAAAGAAAGCACCGACCTCTATCCCAATCATCCAACCTCCAAACAAGACTATCCCAATTATGCTCATGTGTGACGCATCAGATCACTCTCTTGGAGCTATTTTGGGACAGCGAGTGGATAAGAAGCCCCATGTCATCTATTATGCGAGTCGAACCCCGAATGATGTACAGCTAAACTATACCACAGCTAAAAAAGAAATGCTAGCTGTGGTCTTTGCCCGAGAGAAATTAAGATCCTACTTGATAGGATCTAAAGTCATCGTATACACTGATCACGCCAACTTAAGGTACCTTCTTGTTAAAACGGATGCGAAGGCTCGTCTGCTTAGGTGGATACTTCTGTTACAGGAGTTTGATTTAAAAACTCGGGACAAAAAGGGTTATGAAAATGTTGTAGCAGATCATCTCTCTAGGTTGTCGGTTGACTCTCAGGTTGATGTCCCACTGAGAGAGAGCTTCCCTGATGAACAGTTATGGAGTGTTTCCCAACTACCTTGGTTCGTAGATATAATGAATTACCTTGTCACTGGGGAAATGCCTGAACACTGGACCAAACATGATAAGTACAAATTCTTGTCTGAGGTGAAATATTTCTGTTGGGATGACCCGTAGCTATTCAAGTATTGTTCCGACTAGATAATCAGGAGATACATTCCTAATGAGGACCGTCAAAGTGTCATTTCATTCTATCATGATCACGCATGTGGAGGCCATTTCAGCTCTAAAAAGATAGCTGCAAAGGTTTTGCAGTGTGGTTTCTATTGGCGCACAATCTTAAAAAATTGTCATGTGTTCTGTCTGAGTTGTGAGAGATGTCAAAAGTTTGGAAAACTCAACCGTTGAAATATGATACCTTCGCACCCAATCCTGATTTTGGAAATCCTTGATGTTTGGGGCATTGATTTTATAGGACCATTTCCAAATTCCTTCAGTAATATGTACATCTTACATGCAGTAGACTATGTTTTCAAATGGGTAGAGGCAATACCAAGTAGAAAGAATGATCTCAATGTGTGTAGACACCTCATTTTGGCACCCTATGGACAATTTCAATACTCATAGTATTGATGCCCCAACTTTGCCCGATTTAGACAATTTGGAATAAATAAATTAAAATCTTCATTATCGTGCACATTTAGGAAGGTTGCATTGTTATAGGCCCCATTTTTATGGATCTCACCAACTCTCATGTTTCAAGTCGGATCTCACTTCCATGATGATCTACTTTTAGTAAACTTCCCGATGATATAAGGATTTATAGAATCCAACGGTCGGATAGAGAAATGACTCCTTTCACGAATTTAATATATGTGGGCACCCAAAAAAATTCAAATATTTCATAGATCTTCTAATTGACCGAAACCATATATCATTGAGACCTACTAATTGAGAGATTTTCAATGGTACTCAGATTTTAAAAATCCGACGGTCAGATCTCGAATAATGGTTTTTTTTTTTTTCAAAATTAATTAGGCCTGGGGTCCCTAAACAAAATTAGGTCTTTTTCTGACCTCCAAATTACTCAAACCCATAGACCAATATGATCTACTCATTGAGAAATTTCTAACAGTACACAGATCTCAAAAGATCTCAAAAATCCGATAGGCGGATCAAAATCTGCGAAACCTGGGTCCTAGTGATATTGTCCCGAACCAAGCTCCACTGTAGCCCACCTTTTGGGGCCCCGAACCTCTGATCCAGATCCATGGTCTGAACCCTAATCCAAGCCCAATTTGGCCCGATCAAGCTGGCCCAAGTCCCAAACCATCTTAGCCAAAACCCATTTGGCCCAATCTAAGCCCCAAAACCCATCAGGCCCATTCAAACCCAAACCTAAACCATACCCCAACCTTACTCGGACCTGGACCTGACCCACCAGACCAAAATCAAGCCTAACCTACATGAACTCTACCCGCCTAAGCCCAAACCCATTTGGCCCAATTCAATTTCAGACCACAACCTTGTCCAAGCCTAAACCCATTAGCATTTTGGGCCACACCCGTGACCAACCCAACCTGACCTGGCCCATCACCTGGATAAGGGAGGGAGAGTCCACGAGATCTGGGAAACAAAGTCCCAGATCTGAGGACTCTCTTCCCCTTAAACCCTCTCCTCTCGTCCCTATCTCTCTGGATGCGCAGAAGATTCCCCTCATAGCAGTCATCTCTCCATCGTCTCCCTTCAGATCATCACCTCGTCTCCACCATCGTCCCAATCTCCGGCCATCTCCACCATCGCAAGCAGCCCTCATCATCCAATCTCTCCATCACAGCCACCACCTCTCATCTCCATCTCCCTGCACCCATTTCTCACCCATCGTCCTCTCCCTCTGATCATCTCCATCTCACGACCCAAGCCCTCCACCACCATCCTGTTTTCTCTTCTCCATCTCATCATCCCTCACGCGCGACCCATCTCACACACGGTCTCGCCATCTTCATCCCCTCTTCCCATCCTCATCATCTCCGGCCACCTCCACCCTCATGCGCAGACCCCTCCATCCCAGGCGATCTCTCTTCGTCTCTGCGCAGGAGCCATCAGCATAGGATCTCCTCCCTCAACCCCACTTCATCTCTCCCAGCTCTCATCCTCTTCACCTGCGCAGGCCCAGAGACGTCACACCCATCTTCATCCCCCTCTCTCTCGGCCATCACCGTCCCAGAACCCACCACGCACCACCATCTCTTTCATCTCACGCAGCCCTCATCGTCCAATCTCTCCGCCACCTCATCGCCACCTTCTCCATCAACTTCTCCATCGCATCGCCAGGCGCAGGAAAACTCATCACCATCTCCTCTCTCGGTCATCCGATCCCTCTCACACCTACCATCGCAGCCACGACCTCCGTCACCTCCCTGCGTAGACCACCGCCTGCAACCCTCACTCTCCTTCTTCGTCTCCACCCGCGCAGCGCATTCCCTCATCCCCATCCATCATCTTCCTCTCCATCTCCAAGCCCGCACAGACCCTTCCCATCATCATCTCGGCCTCGCCTCCTCCATCACTACCCTGTGCAGATCCACCATCCCACACGCCTCATCATCCATCTCTCCCTCACGTCGTTATCTCTCTAAGCTATCAAACACCTCGTATACGAGAGAGAACTAGCAAGGGGGCTAGGCAAGGGCTTGGAATATCCTGTCATTATCACCGTGGTATATCAACATCCTCATCAAATGGATTTGTCATTCAAAGTAAGGAGCCACTCCATCATGCACTAAAGACATGGATCGAGAGGCCAGACTTCAATATTCAAATCCGGAATTCGTTGTGAGAATTGGTCTGATCATTCCTCCCTTTTTATTATTTTATCATCTTCATTATCTTTAGGCTGCCATTTAATTGCATGTTTATTATTTATTTGCAATCGTTAGTCTAATTAAGTGCATTTTTAACTAGATTGTCAGTCATTCTAACTGCATACTCATCATCTGATATATATATTTACCGCCTGTTAGTCTAATCATATGCATCATTCATTTAATTTGACATCTAGTTTAATGGTGTAGATTCACCCTAGTCATTCGTGCTCACACTAGCTGCATTCTCTGCACGCATTTTCATCATCGTTATTTAAACCCATTTTTTTCGGACTAGGGGAGAGGCGGTAGACGGGCTGGCCCTTTCATAGGGTCAGCCCATCTAATGTGCTCCAATGTCAAAAGAGATGAGGATTTAGGTTAGGTTCCATGCATAGTATTTAGGCCCTTTGACCCAATTTTCGAAAATCCAAAAAAATCAGAAAATTCCATAAAATTCAAAAAAATGGTTTTCAATCTCTTCCATGCACACCCCTAGTTAGGCCCTTCCAGCCCTATATTAAAAAAAATACAAAAAAAAAATCAGAAAATCCCAAAAATTAAAAAAAAAGAAAAAGATCTTTCATTTCTTTTCTTCATTCAACCTCTGCCAATTTTCACCATTGAGCCTCATCCTATTAGGGTAGGATATACTTGATTCATGAATTTATTGATATTTGAAAAAAAGGATTTTTAGCACATGTTATATTTTCAAAACCATCGTCCATCCATTCCTTCGTTACTATCCAAATACATCGAGTAACACCGACCCTTAGGTGTTAGTGACCACGACATCGTCCACCCTTCTATGCGACTCCCTGGGCCTTACGACGATGGCCTCCTAACGGACTCCCTATGATTGACAGTGGCACACAGGTCCCTCGCTCTCTCCTAAGTTAGGTTAGCTAAGTGTGTATCCATCCCCAAACGTACCCTAAGTGATTGTTGGTTTTAAGATGGGCTTGACGGACGATAGTCCACTTCTCTAGGTGATCTTTCCCTAAATCGACCAGGCGCCTTAGTCCTCTCATCTTTAGACCAACGTTGTAGTGGGCACCTAGGCTTTCATTTTGAGCATCATGTCGCATGTGCTTTTGACCTTTTTTCAAGCATCCTTACATGCATGTTTTCAAATAAAGCCTACCCTTTCCCCGCCAAGGGATTCAAGGAGGGTATCCGGTGAACGGAGTTGATCCCCCTCAATGAATATTGGCACCCAACCCATTCTCCATTTTATTTTATTTTATTCTATTTTTCATCATTTTCTAGTACTTTTCTCTAATTCAGCTGAATGAAAACAGATAAACAGTGCTTGACTTTTCTTTGGGGTTGCAAATTGATGATAAGAATTCCTTTATTGCATATAATGATCGATTATAACCTTAGTCATCATGTGTATCGGATTCGAAGTGATTTTATGCTATGACTCATACTGAAATATTGTGTATTTGGGCTATGATAAGGCACTACTGAACCCAAGTTTTATGTACTGGAGTAGCCTTTCCAAAATGACTGAAACTCTGCAGTATGCAAATTTCAAAATTCATTCCCATTTTTGCAGTTTTCGATGTGTTTCAATCCGAATCATGCCATTCTGATTTTTTTATTTACGCATCGCTGCATTATCTTTCCCGCTAGTCCAGAATTGTGCAGTTTCAATTTGAAATGAATTTTCTAGAATCTCTGAGCTGAACCAGTCAAAATATGTAAATCAGGCTGCAGCAGATTTGCAAAACCTGTACACTGTTTTCAAAGCCCTGATTCAGTGATTTGTAATTTGAATAAAAACTCACTGATTTTTACGAACATTCTCATACCGGTTCTCTTTCAGTGACATTTGGTTTCAACCGATTTCAATTTTTCAAGAGATTATTAAAAATGGGACAGTGGGCCTGGTTCATGGACTCTGCACTGCAGAAAAATCAGCATGTTAACCGGAATTTGTGCACATAATCACAAGGGTTTATGTTCACTGAAAATCAATGAAAGGAATCACATGAGCTTCCCCTTTGGGTCCATTAACTCCCATAAAAATTTCAGATTAATTGGACCTTTAAAAAATTTATTAAAATTCAGACAGTGGACCTCCGTCATTGGCCAAAGTCTAACTTGGCCTTGTGTGGATAATCATGAAGGGTTCTGTTAAGCCAAAATTCATGAAAAATTTACAGGAGACTCCTCTTTGGGTCCATTAATTCTCATAAAAATTTTAGATTAATTGGAGGTCTGTGAAAAAGTTTAAATTCGGACACTGGACCCAGGTCATGGGCAAAATTCTGCAGTGCAGAAATTCCAGCATATTTAATCTGATTTGTGTGCATTATTTCATAAGGTTCCAACAGTCAGACAAATCCAGAATTAAATATGGGACTTTATCATCACATACACTAAATTTTCGTAAAATTTGAGATCGATCTGAGTTACAGAAAAATTATTAAAATTTGGGCAACAAGCATTCAACGACCCATAGAATTCAGGATTGTGTTACCTATTTCATATTTTAGCCATTTTTTCTTTCTTTTCTTCCAAATGCATGGAACTTAGTCTTCTAACTCATCTCAAACTTTCAAGATGGACTGACCCCCATAAGAATGACCCAAAATAATATTGATGAGACTATCACGCGTCGCTGCCGGCATTGTGATGAGTGGGAACTTTAATTTACCGCATTGAGGCGATCAAACGGAGTCATGGCCGTTTACCACTACAACAATTGACACATTCAGCGACGAAATTTTCCGTCGCCAAAAGCCCTAAAAACGTCGGTAAATGTCTTTACCGACGAAAATAATTTCGTCGCCCCGACGTCGGTAAAAAAACGTGGACAAAACTTTTTACTGACGCAAAACTATTTCGTCGGCAAAAATTAATTTTTACCGACGATTATATAAATTTTACCGATGTTTTTTTTCGTCGGTAAAAGTTTAAAGAAAAATAAATTAAAAATTAAAGAACTTTTACCGACGTTTTTTTTCGTCGGTATAATGAAAAAAGAAAATAAAAAATAAAAAAGACTTTCACCGACGTTTCATTTTCGTTGGTAAAAGTAAAAAAGAGAATAAAAAAATTTAATAAGACTTTCCCCGACGTTTTATTTTCGTCGGTAAAAGTAAAAAAGAGAATAAAAAATTTAATAAGACTTTCACCGACGTTTTATTTTCGTCGGTAAAAGTAAAAAAGAGAATAAAAAATTTAATAAGACTTTCACCGACGTTTTATTTTCGTCGGTAAAAGTTAAAAAGAAAATAAAAAAAATTAATGAGACTTTCACCGACGTTTTATTTTCGTCGGTAAAAGTAAAAAAGAAAATAAAAAAATTTAATGAGACTTTCACCGACGTTTTATTTTCGTCGGTAAAAGTAAACAAAACGTCGGTGAAAGTATTTTATTTTTTAAATCTTTTATTTGTTTTTGCAATAAAAAAGCCCTTTAAACCTATTTATACACCTGTATCACACCTGTATCAAAACATAAACCTGTTCATATACCTGTATTCAATATTAAAAATGCATGCAAACAAATGTTTCTAAATAAACAAACAACCATCGCCATTTTTCATCAAATCATTGATCTCATTAATCAAATATTACATTAATCAATAATGCTTCAGTCCGATAAAAATGTCAAATATACAAATACAAATATACTAAAAAAAATAAAACACCAGCAAAGTATGCAACCGATCCCAAAACGTCCGTCAATCTGCAAAGACAAAAACAACATTAGAATATTTTCAATAAATTAAATTATAAAAGAAAGATATACATGTATATATATAAATTATAAATTAGAATCTTTTTACATGATTGGATTGGACAATTAGTTAATGTTTCTTAGACCTGAGTCTCTATGGTTGGTTAATTCAATAACCTCTTATACCTGGTAAGCCTAATTGGTCTCAAGAATCCACACGCATGAGGTGAAAACATTGTTTTGTCTTTGTTTCACTGTCTTAAACATCCACATCTATGCAGATGATTGAAGGGTTAGGATATTCTAATATGAAAGGTTCTTGAACATCTATATCCAAAACAGGTCAATAGCATAAACAACTTAGATCATGAAACACTTGAAATGAGAACAAGGGGCCGGTTTGATCCCTTGCTTTCTTTTACTGTAGGAGTAAGCTTCTCCCATGGGTCCCACCTCTCTTGGCTACGGAAAAACTAAATAAATATAAATTAACACTTAAAATGAAGTTTTATTCAAAGAAATTAAAAACAAAAGATTTATTTTGTAAATAAAATATAGGATATGATCATTTGCATTTGAAGCAAGTTTTTGTAACTGACAGGGGCCTTGTATATTTCCTATATATGCAAAATATACATATCTTGAGTGACTTTGTGTAGATGCATTTGAAGCAAGTTTTATCCGTTTGAAGTTGTTCCACCTTATTCTCAAGTTTGTCCTTTCCTGACTATTCTACTCTGAACAAGAATATCCCCAGACAACTTTGAAGTCATTGCAGGTTGTTGGTTAGACAAAGAGTTATAATAGTAGTAGGTTTTTGAGAGGTCGGGGCATTATATATGTATGTTACTAGTCCACAGTCAAGGTAGTTGATGTTGGACAGTCAATTTTAGTGATATAAGCTTATGTGTGAAGCCTTTTTATTTACTTCCCCTTCTTCTTGTTCATTATCTCATTTTAGTGGTATGTTAGTGCATTGAGAACTACTCTATTTGAAGGAGATCAAACATTGTTTCCACTGTTTTATCTTAAGTCAAGGAACCGCAGTCACTATATTCTGTGGTCACAGCAGTTTTTGACCCTTTGGATCCTATCATTGGGTTAAGGAAAACAATATTTCCAAATGTAAGTTGCAAAAAGATACTATTAAAAAAAAAGATACTATAGATGCTTGATCTCAACAAAAAGAAAGGAGTTTGTTTGTTCTTACCCAAGCTAAGAACAGGCAAAATGCCACAGAAGCTAGCTGATAGAGTTCATTTGTCTACAAACCAGCACAAAGTCTTAACTCATTGAACAAGCACATCATATAATTTACAAAAGCTTCAAATAAAACAAAAAGTGTGCTAAGACCAAAAAAAACAAAAACAAAAAAGAAGCCGCCAACTGAAAGGTGCAGATAAAGGTCCAAATGAACATGATTTTAAAGATATATACATACAAATAGAATTAAGCATGAAAATAGTTAACGTATAATTTGATGCAAATTAAGCTTGACACATCGCTTCTTTTGGTGGCCAAGTTTTGTATTTATGCGCACTTGAACCTTTTGACATTGCAATTGGAGAATTTGTCCGAGTGGATTGTATTGGAAGAAGCGAAATATACAACCCCAATGCAACAATTTCAACATGGATTCTGTGCAGGCTCCACAATCCATGTAAAAAGACTTCATCACATCATTCAACAGAAAGATTTATACCAATCCAAATCATGCTCAGATAATATAATAGACAACAAGAACATTAGCTTTTTCCCTTTTTACATTGATTAAACAAGTGGGATAGTATCATAGATCATTTGCATTTCATTTCTTTTATGCTAAGACAAACAAAATGAAAATCACAGCAACAATCTGAAAATTTTGTTCTACTTATATGCTCTTCTCAAATTTATATCAATAAGTCTTCTCAATGATATCACAACAGAAAATCAATAAATAAAAAATCTTTAGAGTAGTACTTCGACAACCACTCACTTGAGAAGACAATTGTATCATTAGCTTCAAGAAGCTGGGAACAAAAGACCAAGACAATATAGATGCCACTGTTAAGAACAGTGACAACACCAGCAACCTACAAAAAACACGGAAGCGCAAAGAAATAATTGGATTGAATAAACAACCAATTGAATATACTACAACTCGAGATAATAAAATTACTTACAGCCTTGCCATCGAGATTATTCCTTGAAAAAGTTGGCTATTACCGCCCGGAACTGGGAGCAGGGCAAATAATAAACCAATAGCACAGTCCTGAAACAACCAACAATCAGGGAGAGGGCTCCAGTAAACCAAGGAGCAAGCCCATTTCTGGCCTTCCCGACAGCTTTTAACTGCATCGGTGAACAGCATTAGAAAAAAGAACTCACGATTGAAAATGGCACATGAAAATTTTCCATGGGTTACGAAATCTCAGAATCAACTGTTGTAAAGTTAACAAGCATTTGAATATAAGATAATCTTTGTCAATGAAAACTCTAGACCTAGAGCAAAAAGGAGAAAGACAACACCAAATTGTGCGACAGTCTCGACCTGGATACAGAGAGAAGATATCAAACAGTAAAGTTCTGTCAGAAGCGGGAATGATTTATTGCTGTAGACAAATTTTTTTAGAAACAAAGATGAAAAATTATTAGAAACGAAGATGGAAAATAAAAACAAAAACATTGGCAATCTCTCAAACTCCTTTTCCTCAAAACCCCACAAATAGTAGAACCTACCCACACAGACATTCCTCCAAATCCAATCACTCATCCCAAAACAAAAAAAAAAAAAAAAAAACAGATCCAAAACCCCACAAAAACAACAAAAAGAAAAACCCAGAATAAAAAATTAAAAAAAAAAAAAAAACAGATATCCTTCTTAGAGATCTGGAGATCTCTATGAGAGGAGAGGGTGCGCTGGCATGCAGGGGAGGAAGAAGAAGAGAGGAAGGGAGGTAGGAGAGCAGACGGGAAACAGAGAGATGGGGAACGAGGGAGAGAGAGAACAGAGAAGAAAGAGAGAGGAGAGGGGGAATGGTGCGCGGTGTGTGCGGAGTGCAGGTAGAGGAAGGGGTATACCTGATGCAGGGGAGGCGTCCAGCGGCGCGAGGAGGAAGATGAAGGCTCTGCTGGCGTCCGGGGGCCGCTGCTGTGGTCGTCTGGCGGAGGAAGGTGAGAGGTCTGGAGAGGGAGGGAGAGTTAGAAAGGGATGAGAGGAGATGAGAGGAGATGGGTTCTGGAGGGGTTTTTCCGGAGATGAGAGGACGACGATGGGTTCTGGAGGTTCTGGGTGAGGGGAGAGAAAGAAGGGAGTGAGGGAAAAGAGGGCTTGGGAGAGGGAAAAGGGGGATGTTGGTGGCGGGGAGGGAAAAAAATTTGTTTACCGACGTTTATGGTTTCGTCGGTAACAATTATTTAATTTTTCTTAACCTTCGCCGACGTTTTATATAAAACGTCGGTAATACATTTTCCGACGCTATTTTTCGTCGCTAAAAATAAAATCGTCTGTAAAAGTCTGCATTTTACCGACGTTTTTTTAATTCGTCGGTAATAATATTTCATTTTTATTTTAAATTAATTTTACGATTGATCTTTACCGACGTTTTACAGAAAACGTCGGTAAAAGTCTGATTTTACCGACGTTTTCTTAATTCGTCGGTAATAATATTCCATTTTTACTTTAGTTACAAAATAAATTAATTTTACGATTGGTCTTTGCCGACGTTTTTAGTAAAACGTCGGTAAAAGTCTACCTTTTACCGACGTTTTTAAATAAACGTCGCCAAAAAGTGGACTTTTACCGACGTTTTTAGTAAAACGTCGGTAAAAGTCCTGTTTTTGCCGATGATTTGTTTTACGTCGGTAAAAGTCCACTTTTACCGACGAAATTAGAAAAACGTCGCTAAAAAACGTCGCTAAAGGTACACATTGTTGTAGTGTACCATGATTGGCGATCACACTTTTTTACCGTTTTGAGGATTTGTTGGGAATCCTCAAAATCGGTCGGTACTTTTGAGTATCGCTTTATATAACACTGTGTTTCCACCCACATCGAGTCCGGAAATCACATCCGACAATGTGGTGATAAAATTTGTGAAGGAATACATCTTTTCTAAGTTTGGTACACCCAGGGCAATCATAAGTGATGATGGAACTCATTTTTGCAATAGCACGTTTCTTCATTTGATGAAGAAATACTCCGTTACTCATAAGGTTGCTACGTCCTACCACCTATAGGCTAGTAGCCAAGTTGAAGTTTCGAATAGGCAGATTAAACAAATTTTGGAAAAGGCAGTCAATCCAACTAGGAAGGGCTGGTCTTTGCGGTTATTAGATGCTTTATGGGTATATTGAACTGCTTACAAGACCCCTATAGGGATATCCCCGTATAGGTTGGTCTACGGTAAGGCTTGTCACTTGCCAGTTGAATTGGAACATAGAGCGTACTGGGCCATCAAAACATTCAATATCAATTTGTCATTAGCTGACATTCATCGTAAGTTACAACTCAATGACCTTGATGAATTGAAAGATGATGCCTATGAGAATGCCAAAATCTACAAGGAACGAATGAAATTGAACCATGACAAATCAATTTTTCGAAAGTCATTCGAACCTTGCATGAAAGTACTCCTGTACAATTCCTGATTACACTGATTTCCAGGGAAATTGAGATCTCGATTGTCTGGCCCATTCATTGCACGTATTGTTTACGAGAACCCCAAAACTGGAGAAATTTCCAAGGTTAATGGTCAAAGGCTGAAATCTTTTCTAGAATTGATGGATATGCACATTGAAGAAATTCTTCTGGACGATCCTATTTATCAGGATTGATAGGCCCTGGATCTGACAAAGGCCCATTATTGCGTACATTGTGTATACTATTAGATTAGTTTTTTTTTCTCTCTTTGTTTTGTGTACTTTTGGATAAGGAGCAGCACAAACATCATTCAATGACTTCTTTCCCTTTAAATCTTGCCATCTCTTTTTCCTCATGTTACAATACCACATTGTTGCATTGCATGTGTGACATTGAGGACGCTATCTAGATTAGGTTGGGGAGGGGGGCGGGGGGGGGGGGGGGGGGGTGTGTTGTGGGGGGTGAACAAGCATGCTTGTCCAATTTTGGGCAAATTTTTTTGTTCTTTTTAATTATTTAAAAAAAGTGTGTGTTTCTAAGACTCTCACTCAGTTTTCGGTTTTGTCTAGCTGAAGACGTTAAACTACTAAGCGATTTTTGGGAGGCAACCTAATAGTTTCCGATTTTCATCAGTGTGAGTGGTTTTTGTCAAACCTTATGTCTTTTCCAACATTAAGTTCATATTGATGACGATAAGGAAGGCATTCGAGCAAGAAATGAAGGATAGGTTGTTGTTACCGGTGTGCTCGATTGAATTGTAATTAAGTTATAATAGAAAATGGGAAAAGTGCAATGTACTATTTTTTGACCTTTGCTGGAAGATTAGAAAGAAGACTATTGGTTCCGGAACCGTTGAGTAAGACCAAAGAAATTTGGTCTGAGACGAGTTACGCCAATAAGGAGATGAATGAATTCCTACTGAGGCAAAGCTAATCCACTTGCCACGGTAAGCAACCCGTTTGGGAACCTGATGCTAAAAGACCACATATGCCGGTCCGGGGTGGAAATTTTTTTTATTTTTTTAACTTTTGTCTTGTGTGTTAGAAAGTTTTCAAAAGAACTTGACAATTTGAAGATGTCTAGAAATCTTGAATGTAAGAATATTTCTAGAAGGAAGTAAAATGAAGGTTCACCATCTTCTAAAAGAGGAATACCGAACTTTATTTTTCATGGTAACACATGTACATCATCTCAAAATTCTTAGATAAAAAGCTTTAAGTGTCGTTTTCAGAGTTTTTCAGAAAAAGTATGATGACTTTTTGAAATTTGGTTGTATAAGTCCTCCTGGTTCATCGGGATAGTTAGGCCAACCAAAACCAGTAAATTAATTTGGGTGAATTGCAAAGGGCTGCCTATTGTTGGGGACCGTTTTGAAAAAAAAATTGATGAATGAAAATAAAAATGAAACATGATAAGGGATGCACGAACTTGAAATAGGTGAAATATATGGAATAAAAGAAAAAATCATCTCAAAAGAATCCTACTTTTGAAAAAAAAAAAAGAAAAATAAGAGTTGCACTCCGCGGCATTTGAAAAAAAAACATTAGTACGAAAGCCATCATAGTAGCCTTAAGAGGAGACTTGTATTTCCCCGAATCTAGGACAGTCAGAAAATTTGAAGGAGAGTTCTATTTACACGGCATTATCATAGAACATTTGAAAGTTCGATTTGATGTATACACTTCACAAAGCACCCAAAGTCTTGGTATAATTTTTGAAAATTCCTAAAAACAAAAATGTGAACTAGATTTTGAAAAGTCTGAAATTTTGATTATTCGGGAATCCGAAGCATCCGATTTGACTAAATCGTCTTTTAAAAATAAAAAAAGGGAAAAGAGAAGAGAAGAATTTTGTGGGTATATTCACTGCAAACCCTCACGAGGCACAACTCAGCCACTAGGAAGTACCTAGGGGTTTAAGAGCTTGCTGCATAAGCTAAATGCAGTTGAGAATGTCAGCGAAAGTGGCATTTTTCATCTTCTAATTTTTCATCGTTTAGGATAAGGTCTTGCTCCCTTTTTGCATGTTTTGCTAAGGGGTTAGCAAAATGTTGGTTTTGGGGTGTGATGAATCTTTAAAATTGCACATTTTTCATCCTTTATTTTTAACAATTAATTAAGGACTTAATCATCTAATCATGCTTGATTTCATTAGGAAATGATGATTTTATGTTTTTAAGTCAACATCCTTGGAAAAACCACATTTTCACTTAAAATCATGAAAATTTCGATCTTTAGCATGAAAAGCCAAGAATCTCTCATGACTTTTGATTTATACATGAAATAATTTTTCTTGATTATTTTTTGTAGGGTGTCTTTGTATTTTTGGGACCCACCTTTAGAGAGAAATAGAGGAGAAGAAATTTCACACGGGCTATATGTGGGACACACACTTGTAATGTGAGCACCACCCATAGGTGTGAACGCAAATGGATTGTCGCAACCGCAATATTGAAAACCTGTCCATGCCACGTGAAGACTTGTGAATTCACCGCAAGCGAGTTCAATTTCTTGACGAAACTCCTCGTAACGGCCAGATGAACGGGGATATTTGTCCCTTGTCCACCCTTATAAAATGGGGTGGAAATGAGTGATTGGAGAGGAGGCGTGTGTGGGGGTGTAGAGTGCTCACAGGAGATTGGTGAGGCAGGCGGCATCTCATCTTCCCTGTTCTTTTTTCCCGTGATTTCCTCTTTTGGTATCCTTGGGCCATGTCCAAGGACTTGTTTTGAAGGAAGATTATTGTGAAATAGAAGTTGTAAAGGTGCATTTTTAATGTTAAATCAAGAAGTTTCATTCGCAATGGCGGGCTAATTTCTTTGATTGGGGCTATGGATGAAGATAAGTAATCGCTTTTTTTCATTTATTGAGTAGCTACGATTTGTGTTCTATGTTTATGGGCATAATGATTAATAGACTTACATTCGTGCCCTAGGCAAACCTCCGTTCCTAATTTCTGAGAATAGAAATTTATTTTTGACTATCCATGCTTGGGTTTGATAGCCCATACTTAGGACTAAGTTTCCTTTGATGGGTTATGCTTACCTTTGATGGGTAGTGCTTAGATTATTTCTATAGGTGAAAGAAGTCTTGGGTTTTGGATTTTTGTTAATTAAAAAGGTTTTTAAAGTTAAATTATCCAAGTCAAAAACATTGATTTGTCTTTGGTTTGAAGTAAAAGTTGGACCAAGTTATGATTACTTTATAAATAAACGGGTGGATGCTTATTAGATTCTTATGCTCTAATAATTTTCATCAATTGTTATTTTTCATCTTCTAATTGATTGTGTGATTTTGTTTTCATTAACTCATTTAAAAACTCATCTTCTTTGATTAATTAAGTTTTTGAATTTAAAAGTTTCTTTAGCCAGCTCTGTGGGTTTGACCCGTATCTCTCACCGTCTCAAATAGATAACCGTGCACTTGAGGAGAAATAGCATTATTCCTAAGTTACTGGACTTTAAACCAAACACTGTCATGCTGAGGGCCTGGACTCGCCATATTCATGAGTGAGTCCAGAGTCAAAACTAGCTAGAAATATAATAAAGAACTCAATTCGTTGCAATTGGTTATTATTTTATTCTTAAATCCATGAATTTGAATTTTATAATATTTGTTGTTGAAGTATTTTATTCAAATGGCCCATACAAACTAATATTTACTGCAGCTCCGGTAAGACCTTGTGTTTTGATCTCTCTCAATATAGTTGGGACATCCATCAAGTTTTGGTCACATCAGTTATGCCCAAGAGCATTAATGATGATTTACTGTGGGCACTCTAGTACGTATTGCATCTTCCAAACTTGGGCTGCTGAATTTCAACGTGCCAGCAGTCAGGATCATGTTCCACAACTCCCGTGACTGCGTGAGGAGCTCTCTCTGATGGGGTTAAATTGGCCGCATCATCCTTCTTAGGTACCTGTTCGTCCTTATGTTGCTTCTTGAGGCACCAATTGTCATAGAATCGACTGACCAGAAACAGGAAAAACGCCAGCGTCGATGTTCCAAACGTGATAAGGAAGAGACCCCAAAAGCTATCTGGGCTCAACCTAGCACTGTCCTGGCCGCCAGTATCAGAACTTGAACTTTTGGAAGAAGGGACTAACAGATGGTCCTCTAGTCTATGGAGCTTGCCACTTTCTCTTAACCTCAGAATTTCATCAGACACATTTTCTACAAGGGGTGAACCTTTTGAGAAAGCCTGAGGAAGGATGTCCATATCATAAGAAGAAACGTAAGATATGTCATTGTTTGAACTGATATAATCATGCAATAACAGAAAGGGGAGATTTCTTTCATGAGTACTGAGAGGTATTCGGCCTGTTTCTTTTAGTAGAATTCATTTACGGAAAATTTAAAATTCTCCGAATGCTATTCCCCTTCATGGAGGGTGTATCAAGAAATGCTCAACGGGGTTAGAATCTGAGTCCAAAGGTAATTAAAAGTGACCTTTTAGGTTGTTGGAATTTAAAATTCTTGCATTAAAAGTTATAGCATTTGGAAATGCCAAGGGACACCATCACATCATGTCCATAAAATCCTCACCATCCCAAATTCCTAAAAAAAATTCTGCTTGGTTGTTTGCATTAAAATACTTAAGAATTGAATGCATAGGATTTATCTCATAATTAGCTAAAAATGAAGACCCCAAGGCAATTTTGAAAATTGAGCATCAAATAACTGTTCTTTTTTTATTTATTTTTTATTTTTATGAAAATCGAATAAAAAAAAAGATGAGAAATCGATAACCAACCTTCACCCTTGTTTATTCAGGCTTATGCATTTCAATGCAAACAAACATGCACTTAAGCACAAAGGGGGCATCTGGCTTACAAGAATTCCTGAAGAGAATTCTCGCCGTTGGGAACATTTTATAGGATGTCTGTGGTAATCCCCTAATACGTTTTCTATTTGATTTGTGAGTTTCTAAATCTCCGGCCTTATGGATTGACGCCTTTTGCTTATAGAATCTTTAACTTCTCCATATCTTAGCCTCCAAAAATGCTAAAGGGCATTTTAGCATTTGTGAACTCAGCCGGGGCATAACATCGAGCAATTTCAAATATCCCTTAACAATATTTCTCATATATATATATATATATATATATCATGCAACAAAACGGGCCCTAAATGAATATCATTTGTTAGCGAGCCAGAGACTTGGAAAGAATATATATACTCACATAGCCATACCCTCCAATTTCATAGGTGGGCCCAGTAACACCAAAACCTTTCTTATTCTCATCAAGGAATATCTTGATGAAAGCAAGTTCCAGGAAGGCGGCCTTAATCTCTCCACTCCTCAAAGCTTTGGCGTAGTCTTCTCCTGAGATGTAGGTCTTGATGCGTGATTTGTTGATGTGTAGGACATTTTCTAGGTAGCTTATGACAAAGGACCCTTGGTCGCACCCAACATAGTCTTTGTTACTCAAGAGAGGAGCAGTGGGCCTCAATTGCGTAACTGTGAGCATTGTGGTGAGGTTAGCCGCATAGCTTTGGATCAAGACCAATGCTACGAACAACCATACCACCATGGTCACTCTAGACAAATTGCTCCGCAACTGCTCTCCTGCACCAACAACAGTCAATCAACAAGAACAACAAAATTAAAAGATGTGGGTCTGGGTTAGGGGTTTAATGTGTCAGATCAAGTTGGTCTTAATCAGGGGTGGACGTACAAATTTCCTATCGGGCGTGGGCCTGCTTCCAAAACCCATATTAAGATCTCAGGTCCCCTTCCAAAGCCCTCATGGAAACTCTGGATTTGCCCCAAAAACGCACATGAAAACCCCTGGATTTGCCGGCTCCTAAATCCTAACAACCTGTTTGGGTGCACTCCACTCAGAGGAAAATCCTAGGTCTGCCACTGGCCTTAATGGACATGATCAAATGAGTCCGTTTCTTACTTGGGTTGGAAATCTCAACCCATCATAAGTGGGATTCTGTTTGCATAGCCGGGTTAAAATGCTATAAGAAGGTTTGGGTTGGGTTATTTTATGTTGGTTTCACCCAGTTGAGTATCATGTTGGGGTCCGCTAACATTTCTTTTTGGTTTGGAGATATCAAATGTGGGCCTGGAGTTGTCGGTTGGCTTCATCTTGGTTAGGCTAATTGGGTCAAGAATTGCTATTCTTGGTGTGAATCTCCTTAGGCATTGATACCAGTATCCAAACCCTACGATCAATAACATCCCTGGTCTCAATAGACATCTTTGACCAGGGCTCATTGCTGTAGTATACGTTATGGATTGCCGTTTATTTCCTACCTCCAAATCTTGTATCACCATAATTTTGATTGTATGGCTCTCCAAGCAATGAGGAATTTACTCGATATACCCGAAAGCGAGAGAGTGGTTAATTAAGGGCATATTTGGTAAATCTTATCTATTTGAAATAGAGCTTATTGACATAGTGTTGCTTGAAATAAAGCTAATTCAATCATACCTTCGTATGAAATGATGTTTTGGTAGGTCTATTTGATTTAAATAGAAAAGCATACTTGTCATATTGAAAAAGCTAATTATATGGGCAAAATTGTCTTATAAGAAGCATAGTACAGATAAATTTGTCATAAAGTGAAAGTAATAGAGGTAAAACTTAATTACCTTATTATAAAAGTTATATGGCAAACTTTTACAAAAAAAGAACAAAGCAAAAGTGTCTAATTGCTTTAGACATTTATGTATATTTGAGAAATTACCTTTTGCTTGCTTTCTAAAATAGGGGAAAAATGCATTAAAACTGGTTAAATCAGACATCAACAAAACTTTACCAAATAATTTAAAGTACTTGGAATATCTCTATTTGAATCAGTTTAAGTTACATGGGCACAAAAAGTAGATATGGGTAGCGAAAACAATAAGCTCAAAGTTATATATGTACTTTGGACCCACCATCTTAACTATTTAAGAGAGGCATATACTATCTTTTAGCTCTATGAGAATAAGTTGCATCTTGATCATCCCCATTGAACTGGTGGGTCAAAAAATTGTGAATGAATCCCACAATACATGATTATCATTTGAAGAAAGTATACCAATCTTTTGTACGATAGGGACCATTTTATGCACATCTAAATCATCCATTTGAAGTCTCAGTGTAATTTGATGGATGTCTATAATCTCCCTCCATTATAAGAAACGTTGACTCTTTATTGATAAGAAACTTTAAAAAAAGAAAACAAACTAATTATGCTTGTTCAAATCCATTGTGAATATTAGATATTTTTATTGATTAACCCCTTTTAAACTGGGGTTCCACGAGATAATGATAAAACTCCCTAAAATGACAGACGTAACGGAGAATAATCCTAAAAATCCCTAAATAGTACTCTCATTAAAACAAAACTTTCTCTAGTTATGGTTGAACCAAGTGTGTATCGAGTGAGAATGTCTTCAAATGGATAAAAGGTTAGCTCTCTTGCATAACAAATTGTGATATATTGAAAATGATTGTTTGCTATTAGTGTAATCGCGTTTATTTCAAACTAATTGTTAATTCCTCCGATGAAATTGGATCTGGTCCACCAGACTTTAGGACTGATTTGTATCATTTGCACAACTCAAATCTTTTAAAGGTGGCCCCATATGCTAACTGTTAACTTTGTATCACTTGACCTTATTATTGACGAGGTTAAGTCTTATAATATAGCTCAACGAGGAGAGGGGCATGTTCACTGTCTCTTACCATGAATAGGGAAGAGGGCGGTGACGGAGAGCCAGACCAAACTGCCAAATTGGCTGGAAAAGGATGAGCTCTTTAACTCTTCATCTCCTGCCTTCTCTATCAACCAGACGATGAGGCCATTGTACAGAAATATGGCTATTGTCAGCGCCCACATGGATTTTGTGAAGGGCTTCACGAACATCCAAGCCTTTCCAGCCTCCGGCTTTTCAAGCACCACCATCCTCACTCCCGTCACCGTGTAGTGTCGAGAGAAGTCTGCATATTGCGTTCGATTCGCCACGATTGACACATCTCCTACTACCGCATCAAAGTTCTTCTCCTAAGTGGGGAGGATAAACAGCATCAGATGTTTTTTTGGTAAAGAACCAGCATCAGATGTTGTTACATTAGTAGGAGAAAAAGAAGATGATGAGCTGAGATGGGCCCTCATTCATGGCCACAAAAGAGTCATGGTATATTTAGACTTCTTTTGTTGATGAGGGCATCCCAGTGGTCTTTGGCCCGATAGGACCAATTTCCTAGGCACATGCGTGACCCCGCAACACACATCCACCAAGTATGTTTGGGGTGTCGAACACAGGACGAGGGGAGTAAACCCACACCTTATGCTAAGTAACCATTCCCCTGGCCTCAATTGGGAGTTGTTATGAATGTAATTATGGGAAAACATCCCAAAATGATATGCATATTAAAAAAAGACATCATATACATGTACCTTCAAAGAGACTTGCTCGACCAAAGAGTCGTAACTGCCATGATATGGAATGAATTGATAGGGCCTCTTGTAGTGGATACGTTTTAGAATCAGTTTGAAGAGTAGTATGGAGAAACCGTCGAAGCATTTGTTGGAAGTAGAGTTAGTTTGAAGAGTAGTATGGTTGCATTTCACCCTTACATACTTGGGGCATGGAGAGTCCCCAGGAACACCAATTCTCAGGGGCTGTGCAGTTGTTGGTGGTGTATAGGCCCATCCTTCCATTGCTACCAGAAATAAGAGGAGAAGAAGAAAAGATGAATGAAACTGGGGCATTTTCTTCGTTGCCACTTCAATTCTTTGTTTTGAAACTCTTTTTTTCTTCTTGTTCTTTCTGTCTTTATTCTACAGATGCTCCTGTTCTTATTACGACAATGAGAAGTAATAAATACTTATCCAAAGTCAGCGAGGAACGGAATCAATACAAAGATATTGCACTTTCGTAGGAACTTTCTGGTCATTTGTTAACGCAAGTAGCGTAGATACACCTAGTCTAAGATTCCAAACTGTACATAAAATAATGAGCGAATACTAAAATAGTAGGCGATGGTCATACTGATTAGTTTGATTTGGTCATAACAATTAGCTAGACCTTTTGAAGTTCTAATTTACAGCTAGTCTGTTGGGTAAGATTGTTAGGGAAAAAAAAAGAACTCTTATTTTATTGTGGGGGTCTTCACTAAAATACAAATTAGAGCTTTCTAGAGGGATGTTTTTTCTGTCATTTTTAAAATTTTGATTGGAATTTTGGATATGAATAGGTTGAAATGCATTAATATTATGAGTCCGGATCACTTGTCGCAGTTGTTATAGTTTCACCGTGGGTAGACCAATAACGGTCTTGCACGTCATCCAAAATTTTAGGTGATTTTGAAGTTTAAATTAGATGAAAGAAAATCACTAAATCCTTGGATGACGTGGCGGACCGTTATTGGCCCACTCACGGTAAAAGTATAACAACTGTGATACGAGATCCAAACTATAATATTATGCCAGTCAAAATTACTTAGCCGCATGCAACTGTGGGACATCCTGCTTTCCCGGGAATCCATTCCTAACCAGCAGCTGTGTGGGATGGGATAGTACCCTTGCCATTGGGCTGTCTTGTGAATATTGAACATGGAAGATTTCCACTATGAGTTGCTCTGCGGTCCAGCTAGTGGGACCGGCCACTTGCATGCAATCCTATGACTGGTTATCCAAGGAGAAAATTATCTATGAAACATAACTTCTTAGAAATGACGTGGAAGGAGAAAAGTCTATCAAACATAACTTCCTAGAAATGCCATCCTTAGGTATCGACAGACTAAATGAATTGGGGAAATGAATATTAAACAAGAAGGTCTTTTGCTTCCCAGCATAATTTATATGTCCTTGGACTTGTAAGTTTAAGGCTGCCATTTGATGCCCAGCATAGACCTTTGGGAGCATTTGCCAAGCATTTTTAAGTGCCACTTTCCCGAGAATACTAAGAAGTGGGTTCTCATCATTTAACTTTACTTGTGAATCTATCTACACGTTACACTTTCTTCTTTTTTTTCTTTAATTTTTTTTTTTTCTATTGATGACAGCAAAAACTAGAACACCACATTTACAACATATTTTTGAGCTAACTTAAACCCACACAATTTTATTTCAACATAAATATGATTTAGGTAATTAGGTTGTTTTTTTTATATTTTATTTTGATTTCTTTTGAGCCCTGATCCTCACCTTATTGAATAGGGATCGATTCTTGGATGACTTGGTCCTCTCTTCACAGTAGAAGTTTTAGTCCTAGTGTGTGCAAGGTCTAGTTTGATAGTGAGAGAAGTAGCAAAGGGTACTTTAATTTCTTTTATTTTATCTATTAAAAATATAATTTTACTGTTTGGATCTGCTTCTGAGAAAATTGACTTACTTCTAAAACAAAATTTTCAAAACGTATGAGATATGTTTTTCTCAAAAGGGGTAGGGGGAATACCATTTTCTCTAGTGAGATTACACCTTTTATTGATAAATTTGATATTTAGCATTTAGTTATTAATTTCTTATTTATAAAATATTTATTAAAGATTTTCTCCTACTTATTTTCTTTATTAAAACTCAAACACAATGAAGGATCACCGGTTGGAATTCTTCCCCTGTTATTTTCTCTACACCTAAATCAGTATAAGGGCCTACTCGGATGTGGAGAAGAACTTATTTCTGAAAAGCCCTCTTTTCTCTTGTTTGGACTCATTTAAGAGGAGAAAGGGTGAAATAAAGTAGGGGAATTGGTTTTCACCTCTCAAGGATGCAAATTACAATATTGTTTTTCTATTGAAACCAGTTTCTTATAATTAAAAAGCAATATGTAAAAATTTAATATTTTTTTTATCTAAATTAATTTTGAAATATGTCTCTCATACATACTTTTCTCTACTTTTAAATCTAAACACTGTGAGGATTCACAGTGAATGAAAAATGATGATTTAAACAAGAGAATTCTCCACCTTTATTTTTATCCTCAGTTCTCAACATAGTGAGAATTCCTTATTTGTCAATTTTCTTCCCTTATCCAAATTGACCCTAAGTTGATTTCACTTGCTTGATTGACCCAAAGGGGCCCAAAGTTTTCTATTAACTCCCCATGTAAATGACTAATATGTATAATTTTCTTATATTTTGTTGAGCCTACGAATCCATCATATGAACAGGTAATGTAAAATTTGGCATCTTATGGCCCATGCACTAGTTTTAATAGAAAAGGCAAACGATAGAAAGAAAAGTCACCCACTGCGCACAGGAAATCAAGTGCACACATAATAGTGAGGCGCACTTGATCACCCATCCAAATGGTTTGGATAGTGAGATGGACTATGCATATACTTTTTTAATGGTAGGAATTCGTGGGCGTTCAAGGAAGGGGTTAGAATAATCAGGTGGGCTCCATATTGATCAGCACCCACTTGGGGTTGGTGATCTATTCGTGTTTGCACTTTGCATGTGAATTGGCGTGTGCTATTGGATGATATGTGTGTGATTAATAATTTATGCACGATTAGTAGTCTTTCACTTGACCAAGATGTGATGTCATGACTGAAATTGAATTGGGCGTTGAAGTCTCACAAAATTAGGATAGCAACTCGTGGAGTGCCCATCCTTGAAGCTTTAGACGCACAGAAATTATGAGTAGAAGGAGAGAGAGACTTCATGGCGAGCCCCCTTAAAATATGATTCTTGTTTTGGGGGTGGTAACTCTAAATTTTACCCAAAATGAAGTTGGTCCAACGTTAATATCATCAGTTTGATAACCATGTTGTGGTAAATTTGGGATTACCCCAAATGTTGGAAGGGCTATAATCTTAGAGTGTCTCGCATTTTCAATAAGTGAGAACCTACAGTATAGTGGAGTTCCACTCCTTCAACTAAGGATTTCTCTAAGTTAAAGGTAGAGCAGATCTAAGATTAGGATTGCAAATGAGTCTCAGTTATTCATGTCTTTGAAGTCTCTTTTTGCGAATAAAGTGGGTATAAACTTATTTTGGATTAAAGAAAAATTTGGATTCAGATCCATGTGTATAGAATTTGGAACATTCGAATCTGCATTCGATCCTTGAATATTCCGTTTTAAGGATTCGGATTTGGGGTGATTCTATTAACTTATTAAAAATATATGTAAGTTTTAAGGCTAAATATAGCTTGAGTCATATTTATATTTTGAGTCGGCTTAGTTTTAGTTATATACCACAAGTAGCTCTACATGTATACTGAGAAATTTATCCTAAAAATCTTTTATTCGATTATATTAACGAGTCCATATCTTACTTTCTATTCGGGTTGGAATGGATCTATACTTTATGTTGATTCCAGATCTAGAGACGGTGATTTTAGATTGAAAACTTTCTTGCAATTTGACTCATATAGGGGAATTTTCTCCTATAGAGGTTCTTGCATACATTCATCATATTTGTCACAGGTTGCGCCTTTAATTCAGGAGCCCTTTGAACTTCATCCTCTTTGACAGTGAGACTTGAAAGTCTCGCAGGTGAAAATTTTACCCATGTTGAATGCTTGTTGTAGAGTTCATTAAATTGAACAACCGGAATGTGAATCTCCCAACTGATTCCATCCCTACCTATTGATCAAGGTTTGGGTTGAGACCCTCAATCCCATTATCAGAGTGATCGAGTTTTGAGATTTTTTATGTTTTATAACGGAGGGTGTCCAAGCCCTGTGTGCCTGACTAATCCCTTTTAGCCTAGGGGGAGTCGAGCAAATCCCTTGTGGCCCCAATGTAGTAGCGCAGTTTCAAACTATAACCTCCGGGAGCAACTGTCGTCTTAGGCCAATTGAGCTAGCCCTTAAGGTTGTTGATCGAGTTTTAAGTTGATCCTATCCATGTTAGGCATGGGCGGAACCAGAGGCGCGCTTGCAGCTCCCCCGCCTGCCTTCCTTTTTCCAAAAAGCCCATATATGTTTTAAAAACCACATTCATTATATATATATATATATATATAAATGTTTGAGTGTGTGTGTGTGTGTGTGTGTGTGTGTGTATGTGGCCCTCCCAAAATATTTTTCC
This sequence comes from Persea americana, assembly GCA_029852735.1. Taxonomy (NCBI): domain Eukaryota; kingdom Viridiplantae; phylum Streptophyta; class Magnoliopsida; order Laurales; family Lauraceae; genus Persea; species Persea americana. The sequence continues at coordinate 1,590,659 of CM056813.1, forward strand.
TACATTGTGGCCCCACTCACCCCATGAAGAATTTATAGGTTTGCCACTGATGTTATTTATTTATTTATTTATTTATTTATTTATTTATTTATTTTTGCTAATTGGTAAGATTGTATTGAGAGAAAAAAGGGCAAAAGCCCTAGAACAGAGAGAAAAGAGAATGCATCAAAAAAGTTGGCTGGGGAAGAGCAGGGCTCCCCTTAAACAGAGAACAAAAAACCTCTAATGTTAGGCTTATTGTGTATCATGGTTTTCACCCATTGCCTTTGGTGCCAAAACAGATGGAAGATAAAGAGCCTTGGTGTGATTTCCCATCTAAAGATGAGGGTCACAATCTCATAACACGAATATATTGGCAATTTTGGGAAAAAAATATTACAACTCTAGTTTGGACACAGCAGACACTACTAGAAAAAAGGACTTTTGGAGCATGGAAAAGCGGGGCGACCGCTTGTGGCGGTCACATAAGGGTCATTTGCGACCGCCACAAGCGGTTGGTGCCAAAACGGATGGAAGATAAAGAGCCTTGGTGTGATTTCCCATCTAAAGATGAGGGTCACAATCTCATAACACGAATATATTGGCAATTTTGGGAAAAAAAAAATTACAACTCGAGTTTGGACACAGCAGACACTACTAGAAAAAGGACTTTTGGAGCATGGAAAAGCGGGCAACCGCTTGTGGCGGTCGCAAAAGGGTTATTTGCGACCGCCTACCCCACCCCCCATGAAACCCACTTTCACTTTCACTTTTTCCCCCTCCCGCGCTCTACCCTCACTTCCTCTTTCCCCTCTCGCGCTTTGCCCTCCCGTGCTCTGCCCTATCCCGCCGCACCAGCCATCCCTCCGCTGGAGCCAGCCTGCACCGGAGACGACACCTTCCCTCCCTCTCCCTCTCCCTCTCTATTTCTCTCTCTCTTTCCATCTCCCTCAATGCCGCCGATCAAGGACTCCTTCTCCCTTACCGCCGCTGTTGCTTGCTCTCCCTCACCACATCCACAAAGGTTGTTTAATCTCCTCTTTGCTGCTGCTGCTCGCTCTCTCTATTTTTTCTCAGTTGTGATGTTTTTTTTTTTTTTTTTTTTTTCCGGTTCTAGCTAGTATTGAAACCAAACAGTGGCTCTCTTTCACCGGCTCGAACCTTCTTTTGTAAAGGTAAATCACTAAATCTTGATTCTCCCTTTGTAAATGCTGCTGCATTATCGATTCTAGTCATGGATTTCTATGCTTTCTGTTTCTCTGTCTCCCTATTTGGTAGGGATCTGCAAGGGGAAAAGGAAGATTCCATCATCAATGATGAGAATAATATTTATGTTGATCCGTATCTAAATGTCGTGACTCTGTACACTTTTTTTTTTTAATTAATCTTCAGGCTACGTCTGGAGCTGGGTAATGTCGATGACTATGTTTCTTGTTTTTGGTTCATTGGCTAACATGTCTCATGGTCATGTTTTACCTGTATTGAATTTCCTCTTTGTTTCGACTGAGTGGATGTGACGTTTTGATTATTTATATATATATATAAATTATTTATTTTATTATTATTATTATTATGTAATTGGTTGTATATTAGTTAGATACGCAATTAGTGTAAGTGGGGACCACGTTAGGCTTAGGTTTGGTGAGTTAGGCTTGTTGGGTAGGTGGCTTGACCCATAGTTAACCCGGGCCCAGTTTAGTAGGTGGAGTTCTTCTCTAATTAAAACTCTTTATTTCTTCCAACCCAAACTCGTATCTATTTAAAAACTCTATTCTTTTTAGAAATTTAAGTTAGATTACAACTCCTATTCCCATTCCCTATTTATACAACACCACACTCTTCTATTCTCACACACAATTCTCTCTTCCAATTTTTCTCTGGGATATCACTTGGGCTTTAGCATAGGAATTCTACATCGTCTCCCTCAACCGCGAATATCAGGCAAGTACCTAACCATAATTTATAAATTTAATACTTGTGTTCCTCATTAATTTGCATGTTCATGCATGTAGAAACCCAATTTATGCGCTAAGGTTTGATTTTCTCTATTTCTGTGATGAGACAAGATGGCCACCATATGATGGCTCTAATATTGGGGGCGTGAGTCTCCATTCTTATTATTATTTAAGGTGGGACCCATTGTTCGATCTGGTCAAAGATAAGGTACTTTCTCATGTCCGAACTGGTCTTGGCGACACTTCAAGGTTGTTGATCTGTGAGCAGGGCCCAATGGAACCCACTATCCATGCAACCGGACGTGTCAGGCGTGAAGCCCCGTTGTACAGGAGACGGACTTCTGTGAATGTGGGGGTGGGGATGGTTTTGATGTGTATTTGGAATCATAGGAGGTGTTGACATGATTATGCATTGGAATAAGAGAATCACATGTTACAGAATCAAAAGTGTTTTGTTATCATGCCCGGTTTCAAAAGTTAGACTTAGGTGCTTGAAGTTTCTAAACGATCCAATTATATCCTTTGGCTTGATTTGAATGTGGAAAATATTTTGGTATGGGGCCCCCAGTTTTTTCTAAAATTATAAATTAAGATTTTTATTTATCATCAATATTTGCAAATTAGATATTGAATCATATCCTTGGTTTTTAATGTGTTAAAATTATATTTTTATACTTTATTAATTGGATCATTGGACTTGAGTAAATACCATCTGGGCACACGGTATCTTACTAACATGGGGTTTTGTATTTCGTAAGACCTCGGGGAAATCCTAGTGGATTCAAGCTCAACCCATCTTTATTGGAAAACCCTTAATTGGGTCTATGCACCATTGATTGAGAAGGAATGTGTTGATCTTTTATCTATTAGAGATTCTTGTGGTTGTTAGGTACGAGACCTTATGTTTGACCTTAGGATTGGATTGTGATTATTCATTGACCTTCGGGTGTGCATACATGATTGAGATTGATGTTGATCTATTAGTTGCATACCCTTTGATTGATTGGATATGGACCGTGATGTGGCTTGGCAATTGATTGAGATATTGTGGATGTTTATTCGAATGATTCATTGGTATTGGTTGTGGATTATGGTGCAGCCAGCCCTTCACTTTGACTTAGATTTCTGTGTCAGAGCATTACAAGTCACTAGGTTTATTCTACTATGATATGTATATATATGTATATTAATTGGGTCATATTCGAACGACTGCAGTTGTAATTGGACGGCTGATCACCGATGTGTGCGGACACTGTAATATCTGAATTAAATTCGAACCGGTTTATCTGGCCCTTTGATTACGAACCGGTTTATGACCGCCGGCCTTTCGAACGGGTTTTCCCGCTATATTAGGGTTGACCACCCAAAGCAGTGGCATTGTTGCTGTGTGATTATTGTATTGCTCTATTGTGTAGATTGGATATAGGTGATACGTTCTTTTCGTCATTGTCACAATGTTATTCTCTTATGATCATTACCTGTCATTACTCTCATTGATCTTGTGTTTTATTTATAAATTATGCTTTCGTACTTGATGTTTACCTTGTTTATTGGTGCATAGGTACCAACTCTTACCCTGTCGGGGAGACGGAGGAGAGTTAGACGTTTCAAGCGTTTGAGCCAGTTGACGAACTCGAGTGGAGAGCCGGAGATGGCTACAATGCCGTTTGAATCCGCGCATGAGATATCGACATCTTAGACTCTTTTAGTTTATTTAATTCCATAATATATTTAGTTGTTGTTTAGTTTAATTGGAAACTTTAACCTTAAATATTCAGTGAGTTATGTGTTGGGTTGATTTTGAATATTAATACCAATTGATTTAATGCTTCCGCAAATGTTTTATTATGACTCACCATGTTTCGAAATTTTGTGGGTTCATATTTGGGAGCTTGTGTTGCATTAAACACAAGAAATTGAATGTTTATTTTCATTTTTCACGTTATCCCCTGGTTGGAAGAAATAAAGAGTTTTAATTAGAGAAAATTTCCACCTACTAAACTGGGCCCGGGTTGACTATGGATCAAGCCACCTACCCAACAAGCCTAACTTACCAAACCTAAGCCTAACATGGTCCCCACTTACACTAATTGCGTATCTAACTAATATACAACCAATTACATAATAATAATAATAAAAATATAAATAATTTATATATATATATATAAATAATCAAAACGTCACAGTAGAGGTTCCATTACGCATTGAAAATAACAGTATGAATACAGAAAAATACAAGTTCATGTTTCAGGGAAAAGGAAAGAGAAGATAAACCAAACCACCACCTCTTGCTGTATAAGGTTAGGGCTCCGATAGAAGTTACACTGACAAAATAAAACAGCGTCCTTGGCTTGAATAGGTTTGTGCATATGGTTGGGTAATAGCAGCATACCTTCTAATACAAGGTGTAATGCTGCAATATTAACTCCGAAATCTGCGTCTTAGTTATCTAAATTGTTTAAGGTTTTTTGTAAACTGAAACTAACCCACCCTTCCATATACTGATTTTTTGGGCTGTTTTAGTTGGATGGAATGAATATCTACGGTGGGCATGTGATATTTTTAATTTCTTGAGAATGTTTGGAACTTTGGATGCAGTTTTTTTTTTTTTTACCTTAAAACATCAAAATCTTGGAAATGACTTCATAACTCAGTTGATTGAAGAGCAGCCATTCTAAACGACTCAAATGTAAATGACGGCTTTCCTGCATTTTTCCTGATAGTAGCCAAGCACTTGAATCAGAATTTAGATTAATTTTGTAGAGTTGGTGGGGAGCCAACAACAACATTCGCCAACCCCAACACGTCTGCACACACACCTAGCTTGAGTGTGTCTCTGGGACATGAAGGGTAGGCTGGGGGACTTGGGTGGGGCTTTGGATGAGGATTTGGGTGGGGCTTGGGAGTGGGCTTAGGGGTCACAGGTGGGCAGACTTTGGTGGATGTGACCAAGGTGAAGAAGAGAAGGTTGAGAGAGAGGAAAAGGGCAGTTGCTGCAAAGGCCTTGGAAACCATCTCTACACTTCTAGGGACAATGAATGAGAGAAACCCAAGTGTTGTAGAGAGATGATAGGATTATTACCGCGTTGGGGTATTTATAGGGAGAGACTGTGATATGCTGGGAGGAAAAATAAGGGAATGGCCATGTTGGGTGGCAATGCAAGTAGAAGGATAGGGTTTACCGTCTGCATTTTTGTTGTTTTCTGTTTGGGAAGTTGCCCATACTTTGCACTTTATTTTTTTTTGGTAAAATCCGTACATTGCACTTGAAGAAACTACTGAATGCACCCCTAGCTCAATCCATTGAACATGCAATTTGCATACTATTGAGATTCTTCTTAGATATTTAAATTAGTGTAGTGGTCTGAATGCCACCAGAAACACTGGTTCTATTCATGGTTCTTGGCTGTGTACGGTGAGGATTAATCCATGATAGGAATCACTGAGGAGATAGGCCCCACAGTGGATAGGACATGGTCAATCCTGTTTCTCTCTTTTGTTACCAGTATTCCCATCCTATGGATCAGCAAATGGTTGAAACCTTGGGGAGGCAATCAGCGTAACTGATCAATTGTTGCAAACATCGGTGCCTGGATCTTCGGTTATTTCATGGTGAAACAGAGCATTTTGATTCTGAAACCTTTTGAGGCCTCTTTACAATCAGCTTGAACCAGAAATGAGAATAGTTAGGGCCTTGGTCATCTTGGGCACAACTAGGATCTAGCCTGCACTGGTTGGATCTTGGGTTTGTTTTTAGGTTTATGGGATGACTTTCTGATCCAATATTTGAAGTGTTGGGTCTGAGTCTTTTATGATTAGATGTCCAGCTAGGTCCAACTTACTTGCAGAAGGGGTAAGTCACAAATGGAATTGGTTGGTGCCTAACTTTCAGGCCTGTGAGAGAGATGCTGTTGGGCTGGTGATCATTAACAAGGCAACAAACTCTTATATATGCCTATGAACTCTTATATATTTCCGTCTCTGTTTTTTTTTTTTTTTTTTTTTTTCAGGATGAACTTTGAAACCCAGCTGGATTCCCATCTTTTTGCAGTGTAAGTCCTAGTTAGTTGTAACACATTTTTACCCATTGATTATTATCCTTTTCACTGGTAATGAGATACCATTGAGTTGGAAGTTTTACTTTTAGATACCCTTTTATGGGGGAAGAATATGTGACAGACTAATTAAATAGCTTTCTTTGACCTGATATCAAACTTTTAGATACCCCTTTCTTTGATCTTGTACCATACAATAGTGGGATGAAGAAGGGTTTTTTGAATTGACTGTAAGGTGCCCTGGTGGGCCAATGATGTGTGGCCGCCCTTACGAGAAAAATGTCCATGTAAAGAAAATGTGAGCCAGATTCTCTGGTCAATAATTGAAGGAGCAGCGATCATGCTTGGTGACTTAGTTATTACTAATCATGGTGCTTCTGAAAACTTATTTTAGTTGATAGCATTCCCTTGTCTGTACTTGAAAGACTGAGTATGATATGTGAAAATGACATCAAAAGGCCCCAATAACAATTTGTTCAGGTTATCTACAGCTTTTTATGGTACAAGATCAACGGCCTAAAGACTTGGAGAGTCCGGCCTGAATTTGTGCCTGGAAGGTTAGGTGTGGGATCTGTTTTTCTGAAGGGACTGGATTTACTGGATCCATCAGACACCAGGTAGAACCATTTAGATCACATATTTGGAGTTTTAAAAAGGGCTAAAATCCAGATTTGGAGTCTAATGGGCTCATTGGAGGATCATATTGTTAGATCTGAATTCATAGTCTTATTGACTTGTTTAGATTTTAATCTATGTTCAGCTTTAATTTTAAATTGGCAGAATTCAGCTTTGCTTTTTTTTTTTTTTTAACCCAAATCTATTTGAGCCCGAACTCAAACTCTGTGGATAGATCCAGACCCAGATGTACATGGATCTGGCTCATTGACAACTCTACTTACCATATATGGTGGATGACTAGGATCTTCTGGATCACAGCTTGGGGCCCAGTACTATAAGATCATCATAATCAAAAGATGAACTATAAATTATTAGGTCAGCTCCGCGTGGGGTCGGCAGGTTAATTTGATTGAAATAGGCTGGGTCGTGTTGGCACAGGTCAAGTAACAACTTTGATAATAAAAAACATCCTTCAACCTGAATTATGAATTACAGGTGGTTTGGGGAGAGTTGCAGAGACAACCTGAAAATTGCCTCTTCGCAAGGCAAATTGTCATTCCTATGCAAATGGTTTAGAGCATCCATTCCTACCTTAAAACTTAGAAAAATGGCCTCTGAGCGCCCAAACCGGGCAAATGGGCTCCGTAGCCCGTTAAATCGGACGGGCACGAGCCCCTAGTCATTCGTGACTTGCCGGAGCTAACGGCTCGAGAATCGGACTGCCGTCTTGCTTGTAAAGTTGAAACGTAGGTTTCACCTTAAACGTGACATTAAAATTTGGAAAAATGGCCTCCGAGCGTCCAAACCGGGCAAACGGACTCCATTGCCCATTAAACAGGACGGGCACTAGCCCTCAGTCATTCGTGACTTGCTGGAACTGACAGCTCGAGAATTGGACTCCCGGATTGTTCGTAAAATTGAAACGTAGATTTCACCTTAAACGTGAAATTAAAACTTAGAAAAATGGTTTCCAAGCACTCGAACCTTGCAAACGGGCTCCATTGACCGTGAAACCAGACGGGCAGGCCCCTAGTCATTTGTGACTTATCGGAGCTGACGGCTAAAGAATTGGACTCTCGACTTGCTCGTAAAGTTGAAACGTAGGTTTTACCTTAAACATGACCTTAAAACTTGGAAAAATGGCCTCCAAGCTCCCAAACCAGGCAAACGGGCTCTGTTGACCGTGAAACCAGATGGGCACAAGCCCCTAGTCATTCGTGACTTGCCGGAGCTAACGGCTCGAGAATTGGACTCCCAGCTTGCTCGTAAAGTTGAAACGTAGGTTTCGCCTTAAACGTGACCTTAAAACTTGGAAAAATGGCCTCCGAGCGTCCAAACCTGGCGAACTGGCTCCGTTGCCCATGAAACCAGACGGGCACGAGCCCCTAGTCATTCGTGACTTACTGGAGCTGACGGCTCGAGAATTGGAATCCCGGATTGCTCGTAAAGTTGAAACATAGGTTTAACTTTTAAATTTTGATTTTTAATTCTTAATTTTTTTTATATTTACTATATATTTCCAATTCTTATAATTAACTATTAATATTTATTTTCCTTTTTGTCATCAGGTTTGAGAGCATCGGATCGATCACGGCACCCTGCTCAGATGACATGTTTATTTTATTTTATTTTATTTTTTTGCTGGAAATGTAATGAGTATAACTTGTTGAAACTTTTGTAATGTTTTGAATATCATTAATATAAGATTTTATTCTGTTATTAGTATTTTTAATTGATTGTAGTAGTTGTATATAATATATTCAGGTACAGGTATAAAAAAGCAGGTACAAAATTGGAAAATTAAATGAACATTAAAAAAAATATAAGCTTTAGTGGCGGCCGCAAAAAGTTTTTTACTAAAGCATTAGTGACCGCCACAAAAGGTGCATTAGCGACCGCTCTTGGCAGTTGCAACTAGTTTTAAAAATTTTTATCAATGCCTTAGCGACCGCCATTTTAACCTTTAACGACGGCATTTGGTGGTCACTAAAGGTTTTAAAATTTTTAAATAGCGCATTAGCGATCATCTTTTTTCCTTTTAGCGATGGCGTTTGGCGGTCGCTAAAAGTTTTGCACATTTTTCTATTCACCGTCGCTAAGCCGTCACAGAAAATGCTGCGGCTGCCTATGACGGTCGCTAATAGTCTTTTGCAACGAATTTATTGCGACGGCGTGTTGACGGTTGCTAAGCTGTCGCTAAAGGCTATTAGCGATCGCCTCGTCACTCTTAGCGACGGCTTTTGGCGGCCGCTAATACCCCTTTTCCTGGTCATGAGAGGTGTATTCCTGTAAATATGACAATGTGTGTTTACTATTAGCATCGACTAATTTATGAACCCGGGTATAAGGGCCAATTCATCTATCCATAAAGATTTATCGTTTTCTAATTCATTGTTTTTTCTACCAAAAAATAAATTTATCATTCTTTTCTGGGTTTCGACTTATTATTTCTCTCTAAATTCGATTTTTTCAATTTCATGACCGGAAATCAAATAATGTCACCAGAGTCATTTAACTCTAGTCAATATTAAAAAAAAAAAAAAAAAAACCTTTTGGCCCCAAATCCCATGATATCACGAGAGCAATGTATGTCATATAAATTGATAAATCCTATCATGTCATGGGACTATCCCATGGTATCATGGCTTTTATGCAGTATCTTAAGAAATTTTTTTCCGGATGATAGATTTTGAGAAATAGTGGTCAGATAAGATTTACTTTCATAAAATACCATGTTTCGCTAGAAAAAAGAGTTTAAGAAGTACTAATATGTCAAAACCCCTTTTTTTTTAGTACACGGCTAATGGGGGTTGGGATCCCGCCCTCAAGTGAGGGCAGTAGACTGTGGGTGAGGTGATGGAGCCCTTGGGTGAGGGAAGTAGACCTCGAGTAAGGTGAGAGAGCCCTTGAGTGAGGGAAGATAGCATGCTCAGGGTTCAAACTCTAGGCGTCCCCCGTGAGAATTGATGCCTCTTGCCACTTAGGTAAGAGGCCATTCTTTTTTAGAATCCCCTTAAGGAAAAAAATATATATCTTTCCTACTTTTCTCTACATTAAAAAAGGCTGACTCATCCAATTTAATTTAGTTTGACCCTGGCAAATGAGTCGGATCAGGGTAAATCGGGTCGGGCCAGAGGTAGAGCACACCTTTTGGACCATCAACCCGTGACCGACCCACATCTGAAACTAATTTACAAACCTACAACTCACAACCATTACGTCTCGGGTCGGGCAAACCCGCCTAGTCCGCATTAGACCCAACCCGTATATTTTTAATGATGTGGTAAAAATTAATCATGGTATATGACGAGATTTGAACTCAGGACAATTTGGATTTCTAAGGGATGACCCTACCACTACACCATAGAGAACCATTTTGCTAATAATTATCAACAAAAACTTAAAATTACTTAATAAGGAAGGGACCCAGGCCCACTTTGGAATATTGACCAGGAGTTGGAATTTATCTGAGGTGTTTATAAAAGTAATTATTATTTTTAGAATATTGACCCCTATAAATACTATTGTTATTATTTTCGCACTTATGCATTGTACTTTAAGTATAGGTGTTCAAACTTTTGAAATAACTATTTTTTATTGTTTCCTATATAGTCATTAATTTTCTATCATAATCATTTTACAATAAAATTAAACCCAAATGAATATGTAATAGACGGAATTGATCAACAAAAATAACAAGTTTCATAATTAATAAGAAAATGACAACATTATTGAAAAAAGACAAACTCATGACAACAGTGTAGAGCTAAAGAGGAGCAGAGATTTTTTCATGTATGTGCTATCATGCACGCTTGCCGAGGGAGAAAGGGTGGAGTTTTTTTTTTTTTTTTTTATTGCTTTAACTTTTATAAATCGTGATGCCAAAGGAGTGGGATATTAAGATAGACCCCATCTATTAAAAATCACAATCATTAAGATAAACATCCTTGCTATTTATGGGATATCCCAAATGTTTACCTCAATCTAGGTTATTTCCATGGTCAAATTGATTCTCTAATAAAAAAAATACAAAATACTAGAGTTTTCTCAATAAAGTTTTTTTGTGATTTGGCTCAAAATCATCATATTTCTATCAATGCAATAGCATTTGAGTGTTAATGGGTCCCAGTCTCCAGCTGCCACTAATCTAAGGAATTTCAAGTATTTTTGTTTGTTCTGATTATATGATTTTATTTGTTTTAGAATGTGAAATGATGAGTTTTGGGTTGTCTGGTTTATTTAATCATTAGTCTGTTTTATTTAATCCACTCTCGGTTCTATGTTGCCTGGTTTCTTTTTTATCCATTCATTTTAATTGTATACTTTTTTTTTAAGATTAATGCAGAGCTAATGGTAAAAAGAATATCCAATAATATTGGTCATTCTATTTAAAGAATTAAGCTCATTCTTATTATTATAATTTTCTACTAAGCTCATTCTTATTGTCATCATTTTCTACTTTCTCCAATATAATTCCATTTCTCTAAGTCAACAAGAGATCTTTCATTTGATTAGAGCAACTTCAATATTTCTTTTGTTTCTTTGTATCTCTTTTTAGTGCTCTCTCATGTCTCATTCATCATTTTCTACTAAGCTCATTCTTATTGTCATCATTTTCTACTTTCTCCAATATAATTTCATTTCTCTATGTCAACAAGAGAACTTTCATTTTTTCCATTCATTTACTTTTGAGCTCATTGTATTTGATTAGAGCAACTTCAATATTTCTTTTGTTTCTTTGTATCTCTTTTTAGTGCTCTCTCATGTCTCATTCATCATTTTCTACTAAGCTCATTCTTATTGTCATCATTTTCTACTTTCTCCAATATAATTCCATTTCTCTATGTCAACAAGAGAACTTTCATTTTTCCCATTCATTTACTTTTGAGTTTATTGTATTTGATTAGAGTAACTATAATATTTCTTTTGCTTCTTTGTATCTCTTTTTAGTGCTATCTCATGTCTCATTTGCATGCTTAGTTTAGATTAGTGTTCAACCCATTTTAAAATATGAGTATCTTGAGACAATTGGTGCAATTATTAAACGTCAATTTGAGAGGTAAAAATTCTTTAATTCATTTACTTTTGAGTTCATTATATTTTATTTGAGCAATTTTAATTATGTCATTTTAATATAATTTTTACAAAAGAATCATCATTTTAAATTTTTTTTATAGATTTGCAATATTTTTATGGTTTTTATTTGTATGGTTTTTTTAGATTGTGAGTTTCTTTTTTTTTTTCCCCTTTTTTGTTTCAACTTTTAGGTATTGGGTTCTCCTTGGTTTTTCTTTTTCTTTTAAATAACTTTTTTATCATGGAATTTTCTGTGAATTCTCATTTTTATGTTGTATTTTTTCCTTTTTTATTGCTTATCATTATGAGTTAATTGTTTGTTTTACTTCCATTGGGTTCTTTTAGTTTTCTTTGTGTAATATTTTTATTTATTTTTCATATTTCTTTTGTGGTTTAAGATTTTCATTTTTGAATATTAGATTATCATAAGTTGGTTTGGTTCTTTTAAATTTCTTTTATCATTGTATTGTCTATGGTTCTTTATTTATATATATATAGCATTTTTAATAAAAAAATATTTTATTTTTTATTTTTTTTATTATTTCTCACTTGTGATGGGCTTTTAGTTTTTTGTTTATGATGGTTTTTCATGAATTTGTGGGTTTTTTTGTCTTTGCCCTTTTGTGCTCCACTTTCGAGTTTTTTTTTCTCATGTGTTTTTTATTCTTTTAAATTTCTTATGTTATTGAGTAGATTATGGATTCTCATTTCTATGTGGCTTTCAAATTTTATTAGATTTTATTAATAGTTGATATTATTTGTTTGTTTTGACTTTGTTTTTTTAGCTTTCTTTGTAATTAATCTTCAATTTTCATGGGCTTGTGTGTTTTGTTTTTAAATTATATGATATTAGGTATTGAATTCTTACGGACTCCCACCCTCGGACTATAACCTTATGCATTTAATTTTAAAGAAACAGATTATTTTTATAAATTTTAATATTATGATTATATAATCACGGGCATGTTTTTCTTGTGACAAATGAGGCAAAATTGACCGGGTTGTCGATTTCCTTATCTCCTTCATTATGTTGAAGTGAGACGTGGCAACAGGTTGGGTTGGGTTGTACACCTACCCGGTCATTGCTGAGCCCAAGTTGTTTATGTATGGCTAGGGTTTGGCTTCAGCCTTACATGCTTGCAAATCCCTGGCCGGAGCCCATCTTTAAATTAGCTCATTATCATCCAAACTTGGGCCCCTCAGCTATGCCATATATTTAGAGTACAACTCAACCAATAAATTACCTTTGGTGGTTTTTGCTACATCTTGATTTCCTTCTTGTGATTTTGATGGTGTCGTCGTTCTTTTGGCTCTCATTTAATGGAGAACTTTACTCTGTCTCATTTTAGTACTCTTCATCTCTGTTTTCGTATTGTATTATTTTCGTGTATTCAGTTTTTGCCCTAAAGAAAAGAAGAATAGCCAATCGCCACCCCTTGCTACCCCCTCTCTCAAATACTCTCCCCCCCCCCCCCCCCCCCCCGCTTTTTTTTACCCAATTTAGAGCGCCTGCACACATATGGAAAGAGATAGTCTACTAAAGTGGGAAAGGAGCCCTACTCAAATTTTCCTTATTGTTGTAAATCTCTACGTAACGGTTGAGAATTACTTCTTCCTCTGAACCCTGATTTTTTTTTTCGCCTTTTAAACTGTTGAGTTTATGTATTGTATTCCGCGGTTGAGAATTACTTCTTCCTTTGAACCCTGATTATTTTTTTTTCCTTTTAAACTTTTGGGTTTTTGTATTGTATTCCAAGTTAACCGGATTGGTCTAATGGATTAATCAAGAACTAGGCTTTGGGTCAGGAGTATTTTAATTGTTGTACAATCTCAAATTGATATTAGGGGATTGAACATCCAGTTGCAAACAATTAATTTGTCTTTTCAAATTGATGGCATATTAAGAGTAATCTTCTCAATTCTGCAATTGAAGAGTTCAATCTGTTTGATGAGGCCATGAAAGATCAAATTCGACACGATTTGTGTTTGTGTTGAAGTTGGCCGAGTCCAAAATTATAAACCGAACATATTAGCTTCGAGGCCAAGGGGCAATATGATGCTGCTTTCCTCTCATTTGATCGAATAAAATCAAATGAAGATTTAACGAAGTCAAGCAAAAAATAGTACATTGCTCTTTGATTTGCTAGCCTAAAACGCCAATCCAAGACTCATCAACCCTTCCAGACTCGAGAGCAGAGTTCAGGAACCCATTTGCAAACAATAAATCAACTGCGTTCACTTGGACAGAGCCAGGGGAGATTACATTACATTATGATACAAGAGTGCAGCAGGGGGAAGTTGTGAAATGTACAAGTGAACCAAGAGAGCATTTCAGATCCTATTATCTGACCAGGTTACACCCACCCAAGAGAAGTGGTCATCTGTTGTGAGTACTCTAGTCTACAAGGTGTTGCTTCTTCTAAACTCCTGCTGTTGAATCGTACAATGCCAACAGGGAGGATAATGCACTGAACTTCCCTTAACCATGTGAGGAGGAGCTTCTCTCTTTGATAATGAGGGTAGAATGATTACATGGTCATTCTCGGGCACCGGTGGTTCCTGATGTCGCTTCTTCAGGCGCCATTTCTCATGGAATCGACTGATCTGGAATAGCAAAAAAGCCAGTGTCGATGTTCCCCCACTGATAATGAAGAGACCCCAAAAGCCGTCTGTGCTCAACCGGCCACTGTCGTGGTCCTGGCTGTCGCTTTCAGAACTTGGACTCTTCGAAGGAGAAGAAGAAGAGCCCAACAGCTCCTGCTCTAGTTTATGAAGCTCACCGCTTTCTCTTAACCCTATAATTTCAGTTGACACCTTTTCTACAAGGGGTGAACCTTTTGAGAATACCTGACAAGGAACAGCCATATCATATGAAGAAACACAGTTGGTAAGAAGTCATTATACGAAATGAAAAAAATCATACGACAAGACGGCAAGGTTATCAAGTCCCAAGCTTATAGTGCTACTAACAAATGAAACCTCATTTTTTTTTTTTTATCATGTACTTGGATGGACCATGGTTTTAAAACCAACAGATGGTCACTAACCCATGTACTCATTTGACTCACTCAATATCCGTGGTTTGAAAACTCCACTCAACTTGGACGGTCACTAACCTGAGTCAGACCTGATGGGGCTTAGTTGCTGGGGCAAAATCTGACCCGACCAGCAATATATATGGTTCAATTAGGGGTCAGGAAAACCTCACCCAGATTAAATGGGCCGGGTTAGGTCAAGCCGTATAATCCACTTACCCTACTTAAATGGGATGGGTTACGGTCGACCCTCATATTTAAACCTATTTAAACAATGTGATGGTTTAATATTTTGGGAGTTGGAGAATAGTCATAATTTTCCTGCTTAACCAGGCCGAGTCGGAATGAGAAAGGAGAGGTGGGGTGAGAGGAATACTTACATAGCCATATCCACCGATTTCAAAGGTGGGCCCTGTAACAACAAAACCCTTCCTGTTGGCCTCAAGAAAAATCTTGATAAAAGCAAGTTCAAGGAAGGCAGCCTTGATCTTGCCAGTCCTAAGATCGTTGGAGTAGGCTTCTCCTGACTTGTAGGTCTGGATGTGTGAACTGTCGAAGTGCAAGACATTTTCTAGGTAGCTTTTGGCAAAGGACCCGTGGTCGCACCCCACCATAGCCGAGCTTCTTCTGAGAGTCTCGACATCGAGAACACTCGGCCTTAGTTGCCTGACTGTGAGCATGGATGTGAGGTTAGCCGTGTAGCTCT
Organism: Persea americana; assembly: GCA_029852735.1. Taxonomy (NCBI): domain Eukaryota; kingdom Viridiplantae; phylum Streptophyta; class Magnoliopsida; order Laurales; family Lauraceae; genus Persea; species Persea americana. The sequence goes on from CM056813.1 coordinate 1,606,083, forward strand.
GAGTCAAGACCAATGCCACGAACAACCATACCACCATGGTCGCTCTAGACAAGTTGCTCCGGAGTTCTTCTCCTGCTCCACCAGCCCCAACAACAACAGTGAGTGGGATAGAGAGAGAGAGAGAGAGAGAGAGGGAGAGGAACAACCAAGACATGGAATAACTCCCTTTACCCAAGAAAGAAGCGAGTCCAGATCTGGTGATGTAAAACTCCACGGTGACCGTGAGTGAACCATTCATGGTTTGCGGTGTCACAGTGGGCCGCCTGCCATATACGTGGGCCTGCATGTATCTGGACAAAGGCTGCCAGCGCTAATGTGGCGGACCTTGAGTGGTTCACTCATGGTCACCGTGCATAGACCCACTCGTAGACCCCGATTCAAAATGAAGCATCACAGGCTTGGTTTGTTGGGCCCAGTTGCAACTTTTGGTATTCTTTTTTGGCTAATAGGGTCCACTTGGAACTTGGAAGCTCATGGGTTGAGAGAGAGAGGTTTGGGCTTTGGGTGAAGTACTTAGAATAGGCCTGGATTTAAAATCTTGGCCTGTTTAACGTTTGGGACGGGTTTGAATTAATAATATAAATCTCAAATCACTGAATAGCCCTGCCTGAATAAATTGATTACTGCTCAGTGACTTATTTCTCAAGACGAGTTATAGAAAGCTCGGCCCGATTGACCAAATGGGTTGGCTTGGGCCTGAAATGATTTGGGCGGGCTCTGGCCAGGGCTTGACCCGGCCCATGAACATCTCAGAAAGGGGAGGGAGGGTGGGGGGGAGATTATGGGTGGTGTTGGTACTGTGGGGTCAATTCAAATTGATGGACCCAATCCATTTATTTGCCGGGTTTCAACCCAGACCCTAAATCCTGAAGTTGGATTCAATTTGCATTGCTGAGTCAAATTTCAATAAGTAAAGTTGGGACAAGTTCATTTAGGTTGGGCTCACGGCCCTGGTGGAGAACATACACACGTACAAGATATGGAAACCAATCCACATGGAAATGATTCGAAGAGTGGTGAGAAGCTATAGCTAGAAATGATTAAAGGGCAATCCTTACCATGAATGGGGAAGAGGGTGGTGAAAGAGAGCCAGACCAAACTGCAAAATTGGCTGCTGTAGGAGGAGCCTTCCAACTCTTCATTGCCAGCCTTCTCCATCAACCAGACGATGAGGCCGTTGTACAGAAATAATACTCCTGTCATTGCCCACATGTTCTTTGTAAATGGCTTCACAAAAATCCAAGCCTTTGCGGCCCTCGGCTCTTCACACACCACCATCCTCATTCCCATATCCGTGTAGTGCCAAGAGAAGTCTACATACCGCGTCCTGTTCGCCACGATCGAAATATCACCTACTGCTGCATCAAAGTTCTTTTACACGAGTAGGAAAAAAATCAACAACATATGATTGGTTATTATTAAGATTTTGATACAGATTTTTCTCTCTTCTTCTCATAGAGACCTCACAACTAGCTAAATGGAGAACAAGATTGAGATTGTCTGTTAGTCTTCTTTTTTTTTTTTTTTTTTGTCTTCTTTACTGATTGACATTTAAAAAGAAGAAGAAGAAGATATGATGTGATGAAGTAAACGGTGTGTTGGATTTACCTTTAAATAGACTTGCTGGATTAAGGAGTCATAAGTATCATTGTATGGAATGAACTTGTAGGGCTTCGTGTATTGGAGACGTTCTAGTATGAGTTTGAAGACTCGGATGGAGAAACCGTCGAAGCATTTGTTGGAAGCTCGGTTGCATTTCATCTCCACGTACTTGGGGCATGGAGAATCCACAGGAATACCGATTCTCAAAGGTTCTGCACTTGTGAGAGTGCCCCATAGGAGGAGCACAAGGAGGAGGGATTGAAACTGAGACATTTTCTGTTCTACTTCTGTGAGGTGAGATTCTGCCTCCTCCTTCTCTTCTTCTTTCACTACTACTATTACTCTAGCTTCTTGTTTCCCTTCTTGTTCTTTGGATTCTAATCGTCATAATCTTCTTCTTCCTCCTCCTCTTATAAGAAAGGAGAGATAAAATAGTTAGATATAAGACAAAACAAAAGTCAGCGGAAAGGGTCACACGAAAAGATGCACTTTCGTCCCACTTGGGCCACTTCCCTCTCGTCAATGTGAACCTAATATGTTTCTTCTTTGTGTTTTTTTCCAACACATCCAAAATACCCCTTCTTAGATTCCAAACAGTAAATGAATGAGTCCGGAATTGTAAAATATAGGCCATGCTAGACGCACAAAAATACAAAAAAGCTTCAAATTTACAGTCCGGATCCCCTAGGAACTGACTCGACAAATCCTTAGTGGAAGAGTGGAATTATGTCACAGAGCCACGTATTAAAAATCTAAACCACAAGATTAACTATTTGAAGCAAAATTCAAGGATTATAAGTTTGTATGCGATTGGGTCAATTACATTTGCAATCAAATGGTTCACCCTGTGGTGTGACCAACTTTTTCTTTTCTTCGTAAAAGGAATCGACCGACTCTTAATGGATTTAGAGACATCCCATATATTAAAAAGACATTTAATTTGAGCAGCCTGCCTTATTAGTCATCAGTTATCTCCACTATATATGTAGTTTTACTCCTCCAATAATTATTGATTCTTAAATTTAGCCCATAAGATATAAACGAGATGTAAAAATAGTGTGTAAACAGTGTCATTACACACCAAGATCCTTACCGCTTTATAATAGTCAAAGTGATATAAAAAATGCCAATCTTGCAAAATGGTGCTAATACCATCTTACATGTTGATTTTCTTTATGGGCCTCATCAACCAACTTTAATTTTTCAATTTTGTGGGGCCCATATTTTCTAACAATAAACTGATTTTTTTTTTCCTCCATGAATCGTCACAAACTGTGAAAATGTACCACCGCTGGGCTAGGGAGAATTGTTTTGACCTTTGAGAAGTCAAAATCATCAAAAATATGGAATGATATTTTGTACTTAAAGGGCTTTTAAAGTCAAGCCGCCGTAAAGACATTTTCTCCGAAACGTCCAAGGGCACCGACCGAACCGACGAATCTAACGAGTGTCAACATCCATCTAGATGTAGATAGAAACAAGCATGGAAAATTGAATCTTAAATGAGAATTCCTAGCAGACAAGAAAGTCTCTGATTAACTGAATTGGTTCCCAAAAAGAATATCCCTAACTATGAACTTGATTTTCAACCATTTTAATCAATGTGTTGAAACCGGGTTCACCAATTGCGTGTTAGTTCAATGCTTAACCCAGTTTTCAAACGTAGGCTTCGTACTTGAGTGGGGGTGAGGGGTGCCGTTCTCTTGGGTCCCAGCCCCCTTGGCCGAGGTGAAAAAAGTAAATAGAAAAACAATGTGAAACCCCACCGTGGGATGTTGAGAGTGAGATTTAAAACCCTAGACGTAGGGAATAAGGTCCAATCCATCAGCTTAGGAAGAATTGTTCTGTGATTTAATATTTATACTCCAATGAAGCTCTTAGGCCTAATTGATTACAAGAAATTCACATGGGAGAATCTAGGGGTGTAAATCTGGCCCGACCCGGCCCACCCAAGACCAGTCCCACTTGTGCCTTGGCCGGGCCGGCACGACCTGTGTCTGAGATACGGGCCGTGACGTGCCGGGCCCAACCCCTTTGGGGTCAGCCCAGCACGACCCCGGTCTTGCCGTGTCTAGCCGGGCCCCAAACAGGCCTGGGCCGTACATCCCACGGCGGCCCATAGACCCCCCTCCCCTTTTTTTATTTTTTTTAAAATTTTTTAATTTTTTTAATTATTATACGGGAACATAAATCCCCTCTATAAGAAAACATACAATACAAAACCCATAAAACCTATAAAAGAAGCTGAATTTTGAGGGGGGAGGGGTTTTTTTTTTTTTTCAAAAATTAAGAATGGGCCCTCCTCGTGCCGGGCCAGGCCGCCCACGGGCTTGGGGGGCTTTGCCCAACTAGTATCGGGCCGGGCCGGGCCTCTGGCCTAGCAGCCCTAGCCCAGCACGGCCCGCTGGGCGCCCTGCCCGGCCTGTTGACCAAGTCAACAGGCTCAGGCACGGCCCAGGCACTGTTTTTCCATGCTGAGCTCATGTTGGGTTTGGGCCGCCCGCCCATATTTACACCCCTAGGAGAATCCCTGCTGGATGGAGAAATGAGGAGACAACTAGTGTGGGAAATCACCTTATATAGAACTACTCTTCTTGGTGATTTATGGTTGTGTTTGAATTTGAATGGAGAAAGATCTGTAAGTGATAATCATTTTAGGGCGCTTTGTGTACATCCATGGAAAAATAATATATACTGATCCCCACCCAACCCATAGGAAAGGCTTTTTCGAGATAATCATTGGGAAAAATTAATTGAACATTTTTATGCTTTTTCTCACAGAAAGTGGCCGCACCAAAAATAAGGACTTTATGTTACAGAAAATCAGCTAGATTTTCAATGCATTTTCTGTGGAAATGCGGCCACACAAATGTGCCTTTAAAAATATTTTATTCATTAGAAAACTAGCTGGTAGTTAAATCTCAATTTTCTTGGAGGAAACGGTGCTTTCTCCGCTCTCTGAGGAGAAATTCTTTTCTCTTACTATAGAGAAAGTAGTGAGGAAAATTACTTTTCTTCCTTAAATAAGGAAAAATAAATTTCACTTTTGAATTCTTTTTCCTCAAACCTTATGCTGAACCAGGCCTTGGGTTAACTGCAAATAGGTCAAAGTAGACTGGTCATACCTATTCCTTCTGTTGAATTAGGTTGAACTTGAAGGTGGCTGCGAGTTGAGATTAGGTTGGACTAATTTGAGCCTGTGTCCATGCCCGTTTGTTTATGTAAGGCCTTGGCCAGAGCTCAAGCCCGATTAGATTTTAAGCCCTGGACAGGGCCCCTGCCCCGGCCCATGTATAGCTCAAGCCCAATGAAATCACCAGAATATGAGATTTAAGTATTTTAATAATTTCTTCAGTTTTAACTGCTACATGATTTGAAAGACCTAGCTTCCAGGGGATAAGTATTTTGGTGATTTCAAAGTCTGCTACTACAGTTTTTAAAATAGACTTCCATGGGCTCAGAATTTTGGAAGTTTCTAAAGTCCACTTCTGCTACAGTTTTTGGGTCCAGGATGGGTAAGTGTAACGTGAGGGACCCGAAAATTGGACCTGACCCCAGGTCTGACTAAAAATCAATGTGTCCTCGACATGTGACCTTTTCCAGCTGTAGACCAAAATTCAAGCTGTGACCTTCAAGCAGCAAAACTGGAGCCTTTAACATCGATGCAGCAGCGGGCACGAAGGGTTGCAAAGTTGGTTGGTAATTTCACCTCTCAGCAAGTTGTCTAGGGATTAATTCTTGAATATGCTGCTCTTTCAGCCCATATGTATGGACTCTCTTTATCACATGTGCAGACGACCTCTTCCCAAGTGTCTTGTTGAGCTCTCCGCAAGTGCATTGGTGCTTTCTTGAAGAAGACGGAAAGATATATGTGCTATAGTGTTAGTGATGCTTCCATCAGTCCATAATCTATGGAACCGATTATTCATATAGTCGAGAAAAGGATTCATGCATGATCAAGCCATTTATATGAATTGGGTGCAACAAGAATTTCATCCAAATTGGATAATATATGAAAATTTTTAAAAGCATTCTAAAATTTTCTTCAATTTTCAAAAAAAAAAAAAAGATCTTATGTTTTCATTATTTCGAGAAAGTTAATCAAATTTCTTTTAAATAGCTCCTCTCCAGTGAATTGACCCCACCGATGACCATGTCTTTTCTTTTATTTTTTTAGAATGATGAAAATGCCCTTATCATTGTCTTTTCCCTTTTTGTTCATTTATTGTTCTTCACTTTTTATTCTTCCTCATCAAAGATGGCTAGTGAGCAGCAAGCAATTGGCTAGGTTGGAGAGACAAGTGTAACAATAAACTTAAAAAGAGGAGGGGTAGGAAACCCATATCCAGTTCTCTCCAACTTAGCTGACTCCTCACTCATCATCTCTAAAGAGGAAGGACAAGGGGGAAGGGAAAATCCTACTTTCTAAAGATGATCAAGCAATGGCGGCTCCAGGAATTCAAGTCAGTGGGATCAACAAAAGACTTATTTTCCACAAATCGAATAAATTTGTTTTCCTTTTTATCAACATCTGTTATCTACTTTCGATAATTCGACAAATATAATAAAAATTCTCAAAAATCTATTTCTGACAATTCGGTAAAGATAACATTCAGTTCTAAAAAAAAATTAAACATAAATTTCAATATATTGTTACTAATAGTTCTTAATCCAAAAAGATAATCCAAATACATAAACTCCTACAGCTGCCCTCAAGGGGTTTTCATGTATTTAAATCGTTGCACAATAGCTTCATTATCAACACTAGAAAATATGTCATTTTCAATATATGTAATAAAACAGTCTCTCATCCATTGATCTCTGTTACTCGGCTTGGGCAGGGAGTCTACATGTCTAAATCTAAATGTTAGAGTTTTCTCCTTCTAATATGAGGAGAATACCATATTGAGAGGTTAAGTTCCGGTAAATGTAGAGTTAATGGCAGAATGTCTAAAAAATGGAGTTTTCTTTAAAAAACAAAAGTTGGGCCCATTATTTATTTATTTATTTTGGTAGATAGATGGCCCATTAAGTTAGGCATTGAGTGGGGTCAAAATCTTCACATAAGTTCAATTCATTAAAGAATTTTTTTTTAAATAATTTTTCAGATATCATTGGGGTCAATTGACCCCACTGACATCCATGTAGCGCCGCCCATGTGATCAAGGGCATATTAGTCATTCTAAAAAATTGGCCAATGATGGTGTTTTTCTTTTGGAATGTGGGTGCTTAATAGGTTCCACATGATTTGCCCGTAAGCCGAAATGACACTTTAGTGATAATCATAATCAAATCTCTTAATCATGCATGTTGCGTTAATTGAAAGCCCCGTTTCCCAAGGGAGAAAGCAATCTCTATATATTTGGGTGCCAAGGTTCATAGAGATATATAAAAATCTAATAGGAGAAAGAGATCCACAAAATGCTCTTGATCGAAGATCACCAACTGTGAGGACTTGTGGGCCTAAGCCCTGCCAAAGAACACCCACAATATAAGGGAATACATTTCCCCACATTGGAAACATCCAACTCCTAACCCTAAGCATATATGTGCAGCTTGGCCTGAACCCTACATGATACATTTTAATGCCATAAGACTTTGATCAAAGCAAACAATATTACGTGGATGGTGGGCATGGGTTAACACACTAACCTCACAGTGGCGCTCTTCGGATTTTTCCACAAGCTAGTCATTTGGTTTCTTCAGAAAGGACAACTTGAGAGAATTTTGGAATTTTTTTATAACTTTTTTCAAAATAAACGAGACAGTAAGCCTTATTTCTTGAAAAGAAAAGTATACATTAGGCCTTAATTATGGAAAAGAGGACTTTATGATTCTTTTGAAAATTCCCCTTAAATATATGATGCATTTCAAGCTTTGAGTCTCCATTCGCACTACACAATAAATTGCAATTAGGAGTGGTTTTGAACTGTTCCTAATGGATTTTGGAACGATTTTAAACCATTCCAAAAGTGGTATTCCTAATATTTTGGAACGGTTCAAAAATACTTCAAAACATTATTTAGGAACATCTTTGGATTGTTCCAAAATCCACTTCTAGACTCCAACAAAAAAAACAAAAGTCCATTTCTAGACAATGTCCTAGAACAGTTTAAGGAACGGTTATGTCCCAAAATAGTAAATTAGGAAAGATTCTATTTCCATTTAGAACAGTTTAAGCAGTGGCTATGGACTAAAGTAAATTACGTCTTGAAATCCCATTAGTATGACCATGCTATTAATAAAATGTTTTACTTTCTCGAGCGAATGTACCATATAAAGTTATAGTTTTTTAACTTTTACATATAGAAATCCTCAAATGATCACCATCTATTGAGCACCTATTTCTAACTGCATGTGGGACCCATCTACGATCAATCCAACCCCTCCTTAGAAACACACATACACACCCACCATGAATCGGTATAGGCCCGAATTTAACAATCATTCAACTCTCACACTCACAGTTGAATTAAAATCGAAGATGCACTGTGAATTGGCACAAGTTCAAATTCGACACTCATTCAAATGTTAATCATTGTTGGAAAAAATTCAAGAAAATAATGCTTTCTAAGATTCTTAAACTTGAGGGCCATAGACCAAAGGGTTAGATGATCTAATGGGTTTGGTGTTTTTTTTATTATATCCCTAAGTTCTCATTTTGATATTTTGATCGCCCACCTCTTATGCAAGAATATGGGCTTGGCCACAGGTGGGTCCCACAAAAGGGTGCTCAAGGGAGGTTAATCTCAACTTTAACTAAATCTATGGACTCATGAAAAATGGATCCGTACTCCAACTAGCTAGATCACAATTGTGCCCATGTCGAGTAGCATGTGAGAAGCTTTAACCAGTACTATGATAGCTAGCTAGCCAACTTTAATCTGGCGAGCCTACATTGTCATTGTGGACAATACAAGAAACATTAGCATACAATCAAATGAATGGTGGGCCCTACCAAACGAGTGATCCCGACCAATGTTACACATATTAATATCGATGGGAGCAGTTACCGGGATTTTTGTTTGAGCGGTGCGGACCCTAATAGGGAGTTTGATTTTGGGATACAAAGGATTTTTATGTGGATCTTAAAAGTGGATCCATGATTTTTATTGGATTTTTGAAAGTGAACTCAAAATTTTCATATAGGTAGGACGAGTGTGACCGCACCCACATGTTTTTACCTGGGTCCATCAATAGATGGGAGTTGAGATCGGGACAATTTCAGATTTTGTGCTTTTATCAGAAAATTATTGAAAAAAAATATTGTTATGATAAAATAAATTAAGATATAAATATATCATAAATTTTATAAATTATTTGAATAATGAGGGAAAAGAAGAATACAAAGAACGATGAAAGAAGTATTTTAGAAAACAAAAAGGGCCTTTTCGTTTGCATGTGATTGAATCAGTAAAAAGTTAAAAAAGAATTCTAAAAATGTATTCTTATCCAAGTGGCTAAAATTGAAAAAGAATCGGTGAAGATTGATCAACATAAATGGCCATCAAATAACTTCTCATTTGGTGGAGAATGATTATTTCAGTAAATCACATCATAAGAAAGTTGTGTTCCATCTTACATCTCTACCTTATATCCTTCACCCCCACAACTCATCATCATCATCATCAAAGTCTTATGTTGGAGTTCTCGGATTTAGGTCTTGTATTCCGGGTTTACCGGAGTAGTCCATTGGACCGGGTTCAAGGTCAAGGGTATTTTGGCCTTTGTATTGGGGCTTTCCTGGGAGCCAAGAAAGTGAAGATTATATATACATGTAATCTGTAATCTATACTTTATAGAAAATCAAGATGTCATTCTATGCTCTTTCGTCGTGTATGGGCGGTGTTGCCGAACCATGTAAAATCCCCATGTCTATCTTGTGTGGCATGATAGCTTATCGCAGGTTTCGCGCTTCCGCAAGCACGCGCACAACAATTTTGTTTCTCTCTTTCGATTTATCTTGAACTAAATCTACAAATAAGTTGCACTTCTTTTAGTTCAAGTTTTACTACATTCACCCACTTCCTCTTTGGCCCACTTCTTCTCCTTAGTGGGGCATCAACCTGTGCAACTAAAATTTTCCTTCCCAGCACCACCGGTGCCAAGATTCTTTGGAAATGCTCAAACCACATCTCAAACAACTTTCTCTAATTTCACCCCCTATTGATGTTACCCCTAAATGCTCTAAAAATGTTCATTTCTAATGTTTCTTAGAACACATTCTATCAGATTCTTAGGACCGATACGTTTCATGTATTCAATACATTGGAGTGGAAATACTTTTTTTTCTCTAAAAGTGGTTAGAATTTAAAAAAATGTGAATCCTAAAAACTTAACCATCAAACTATCACCCCTCGGAAAACGAGTCAAATGAGGGGGGAGAGGGAATTAATAGGCAGCCACCACCCTACTAATTCAACTCCCACAAAAGTGAATATTGCATCTACATCACTGGACACTTGCTTTAGTTGATGTTCCATCAGTGGCCCAAAACCAGCATTGCCAATTGTTCGGTTAGCACAATTAGGCTTTTGATTAATGACTCTTTCTCCTCCAATCGAACAACTAGTTGTTTAATCCAATCGGTACAATATTATATCCTTCATCCCTTGCCTCTTTTGTGATCCACAGTCGCAGCTCCTTTTACTATGAACCACCAAATCTTCATTTCTATCCTATGCAAACAAACAGGTCCTTTGGGATTCAATTCCAGATCGGCTGAAACTCAAGAGCCTAGTTCAGACATTATCTTGGTAAGAAAAATACTAAATTCAACTTTCTGCTAGCTAAAGTAGTGTTTGTTACTCTGTCCTTCAGGTCATGCATGGGGTCAAAACCCGCTTTGGTTTAGGGATTTATTATACTCTTCTTCTTTGTTTGTGTGATATCGATGGAGAAATCTAGGTATTGGTGAAGTGAAGAGCCAGATTCTTAACTAATCCCTTTTCATCATGGGATATTTATATTAATAGATTTTAGAAAATCCTCATGGTGTATAACTTACAAGAATCCTAAAAGATTAGCACTTTACCTAGTAGTATACCAAAGAAATCTATCAAAAGAAATATCCAAACCATATGTGAAAGTCCCTATGGCTTGGTTGTCCAAGTTGGGCCCCATTATGGGCATGTGGTAATGTGGGTCACACTAGCATAAAGTCTAACATGTCCACCTGATAATAACCCACCATCAAATCAAAAGAATGGTGGGTTCTGTCAAAAAAGAGTGGTCCTGATTCACAATTGTATGTATGTACAGACCCAAACAATAACCCTTTTAATACCCAATGACTGGTGAAAACCCAAATTAGTTACATGACTAGAGGTTACTTTTTCCTCATCTTCACCTGACACGGAGGGAGGAAACCCAAATGCACAGAGCATTATTATGCCCAAGAAAGAACTCAAGAGAAACAGTTACAACAATCGGACATCAAAGACCCCTGACAACCCCTTCTTTCCCCTCATCCTAACACACACCCCACGACCATTCTCTGCCTCCAAGAGAGAGAAAAGAAGATTGAAAATAAAAGGAGAGAAAAGAATCAAATAAACTACAAAAAGAATACAATCAGACCTCCCAAATCCCCTAATAAACAAACAACTCCTTCCAACCCCCACCACCACAACATCAAAACACCCCAACCCAATTACTTGGAGTGGGCCCCACAAATGGGGGCAACCACGTGACTGGCGCAGGTTAGTGGGAGACACGACAGACTTAATGCACACCTCCCTCTTCTCAGTTGCGGAGCTCCTCAGAGGAGGGGTTGTTGCAGCCCATTTTCTTAAGGTGCTGTTGGTGATAAACTTGCCGAAGTCTTTCTATTTCCTTCCTCAGGGCTTCTTGGTGGGCTGCATTTTCATTCAAAATCAAACATATCAAAGTCACACACCCACTTCATAATTCCTACTCTAAAAGGCCAGACAGTCAGGCAAAAACAATAGCTTTTATTTCTCCAGCTAAGTTGGAATTTGTGTGGATGCCATGGCCATTTAAAGGCAGTTGGTTGGAAACTCCAACCCCCCAAATCAGTCCCAAGCAAATCATCCTAGTCTTTTCAACCACTGCAGAAAACTATGATCGGTGTTTGATGCAACTTGTTTTAGTACTTGACATCATTTATCCCCCATTTTTTAGTTCTATAAAAATTATTGTTTGTGTATCACCATGACAAGCAAATTCTCCCTTTCACAAGAACAGGCTTAATAGTTTGTTAACAAAATTAAATGCTAATAAGAGAAAGAGAGAGTAAGATATTAATTGTGCTGTTAATTTCTGAGCGCAACTCTATCAGCCAACCCCAGATTGAGAAGATAAGGCAGATAATAATTACGAAGAAAATTAAATGCTAATGAAGTACTTACCATCCTTAAAAATCTTGTCTTGAGCAAGGGCGGCGATCCTTTGCTTAAGAGCGCTGTTATCCACATTAAGTACTAAGCGTTGGTGATCGAGAAATGCAACACGGGGAGACAATGCTGATACTTCCGTCTTCATTGATGTAAATTGTAAAAATGATGGGACTTGAGTTAGAGAAAATTAGATTATAATAACAATGTAGTTAATTTCCTAAAATTGGGAATTCAATCTTTTTATTTGAACAAATTTCACGAGTGTAACTAGCTCAATTTCAACCCCATAATATACCTGCAATGTTGTGACGCTGCGTTCAAGCTCAGATATGTATTGCAGCTTCCTCACTCGCGATCTTTGCGCAGATTGCCGGTTTGCTAAGATCCTAAAGCGAAGAATTAGATATAATTTAGAACAATTTAGTCATGGTTCCCTTAAAATCAATCACAAAACATGAGAATGGAGGCATTACCTCTTGACCCTCTTTGGGTCAGTGATGGATTCAGCCCCGGGAGTTGAAGGTGCATTGGTGACTTGTGTTTCTAATTTGCATGAGCTCTGGACCTCAGATTCATTCCTCATCTGCTGGTCGGACGGTGCCGGTTTCTCATCGTTGATACTATTATGATCCGACGGTGTTGAGGGGTTGGACGTGGAGCCCGTCGGGGGCACCGCCGTCGGGATGTCACTGGAGAACATAGAGATGAGCTGCTCGTCGTCCAACCGGTCGAATTCATTGTTACTATGCCCCAAGGCGGCAGCGGCTGCGGCGGCTTCGCTCTCATGACATTCCTCGACGAGCGGTGCTTCGAGGAATGCAATTGAGTCGCTCACCGACCTCCGGTGAGAGCTGCGCTTAGCCGACGAGAAGTCGAGGAATTCATCCACCCATGAAGGCTGGTTGGTGTTGGATAGCATGTTGCCCATGGAGGGGGCTCTTTGGTGAGAGAAATTGGGCCAATTGGAGGACATTGTTGGGACTTTGGGGGGTAATTGTGCCATTGAGGATGGCTAACAACTACAAATAACAAACAACACCAAAACAAAACAAAACAAGCAAACCTATTGACAAAACCAATGTTTCCAACAAAGAGACGAATGAATGGAAGGCACTAGCTAGAATTACAACATTACATCACACGTTATGGGAGATTGGGAAGGAGAACGAGAAGGAGATGGAGATGGAGATGGGTGTTTATTTCTTTCTTTCCATCTCCTTCCCTTACAATGTGAATGTGCTGCAAATGTGAAATGGGCTGTTTGTGTTTGTGTTTGTGTTGGGGTTGGGGTTGTTCTTCTCCATGTGTTTTCTTTTTCTGAGGTTTTTGGGGGTGGTCACATGGGAGGAGGATTGGATTGGGGAATGGGACAGCTAGCAACAGCTGGGGAGGGGTTGGGACTCAACGGTTTTACAGGAAAGGCGCTTATAGTTTAATAACTGGCGGAATCAGTGACCACGTGCAGATGTGACCGTGGCTTTTGGCGGGAGCAGGAGACCCCACAACATCTCCACCGCTAATTTGCTTTTTTATCAAAAGAATCTCTCTCTCTCTCTCTCTCTCTCTCTCTCTCTCTCTAACTCTTTCCATTTTTATATTTACAGAAGAGACTTTAGACACTTCAGTGTGTGCTTCTCGTTGCAAATGAAAATTGGAATTGGAATCGATTGTAAGAACATGGAATTCATGTTGGAAAAGATTTTGAAGTTCAAAACTTCGTTGTTCTTATTAGAAATTCTGCCAATGGGAAATTCTTCAGATTCTAATCCTCGAAAAGAGTTTCAAGTTCCTGGAGAAATTTGTGGTAGAGATTTCAGAGATTTTTAAAAATTATTCTCATCAAATACAAACAATTTCTGACAAAAATTTGGAATTCTCATTTCGCATGAGTTCAGATCATTCAATCGACAACTATCATCATTCAAAGTCTAGGTAGTCGCATAACCAAGTGATTCAATGTTTTTTAGAGTACTATGTATGTAATACAGGCTGCTAATCACCATTTGATGAAGTTTTTTGTTATTTATGCGATCCATTCAAAGTCTATGGTGGATATAGCAATGACCTTAGATCCACAGTAGCCAATACTATCTCGAAAACTTCTTGGCACGTGGTTTGTGTAACTGTTTATCAAAAGAGATGAAAAGGAATAGTAAGATGTTTTTTCTGTGCAAAATATTTTACATGTTCCATGCAGGTGCTTTTGTACTAGGAACAGTATTGTATAACTTTACCGAATAGTGTTTCGATTTGGAGGAGATCAGGATAGGATTCTGCAGAAGCTACCCAAGGAGATCAGCAGCTGATTCAACAATAGAGATTCATGAAAGATGGACCCCATTGGTCATGTAATGTGAGGTCCATTGAGGTCATTTGTTGAGAGGGCATTAGCCCCTTATCCAGACTCCTCAATTTCTTGGGCTTTTGGATCTTCCTAACCTCAGGGCCTATTCTAATCCAGATCCACACAGGTACTATTGGTACTCCAAGTAACTAGCAAATTGCCTGCTCTCAACTCTCTAGTATCCCTCAATCTGCGTTGTAGGCAATTTGGTGCGGTCCTATAGATTATTGGACATCTTTATGTAGTAAACATATGGCTATAATAATGTGAAATCACGTGTATGCTTGCCCATATATATGCTTAGTGCATGTGACTATATCTATATCTATGTCTATGTAAGTGGGGTTAAGGGTATCTAAGTACCATTGCCTACTTGGCAGGGCAAGGCCTACTGAAACCCTAGCAATTGAGTATTTCTCTCATTACTTTTGCACTGTCTTTCCTCACTGTCACTGGTTCTAAATCATATAAACTAATGGCTTCCATAGATGATAGATTTTGTAATATTATCATGAGGCCCCACTTTGAATTACTTAATATTTATCAACTCGGTGACAATGAAAATTTGGGTTATCTATCATTTTAATTATTTGTTACTCCATCTGGAGTAATTTTTTAGATTTAAATTTAGGAAGTTACCAGCAGTTAGTAGTTTTTTTTTTTTTAATTCTTTATACAATCGAGTTAATGTGTTCTCCATTGAAACTTCATTTAAACTTCTTTGGTTCTACTTTAATTCCTGGCTGTGAACCTTGATTAGCATGAAAGTTCGACTAATTGCAAAGCAAAGATTAAATTATTTGGAATTTTTATAGGTTTCTCATTGAAAAACTTAATTGTGAGAAATTAGGGTGAGTCAATTTAATGATGATTATTATTATGTGAGGATCACCTAAATCCCATCGAATTCTCACTCATTTTTGCTTTATCACAACTGGGTGACATTCAACCATTGAATTTTAACAATCTTAGCTTTCTGCTCTTAGATGTTATTGGCCATGTGGGCTCCTAATTTGTCTAATTGATTCTGTAGAAATTTGAGAGACTACATTTCCTACAAACCAACCGGAATGATTGCCATTGATACTAAATGTCATTTACAGAGTACAAGATGGATAAACGACATCAAGAACTTCATCTAAACTAATTTTATGTAGCTATTCCTATCAAACAAAGCAAAGAGTTCCTCAATTTATGAAAACCCATTTCCCTTTTTTTTTTTTTTGTGTGTTGGTGAACACCCATTTTCCTTCAGTTGGTGCAGTTATTTCCGAGTAGATTAAGGACATAGGTTTGTAAGTGTTATTTAAGTGGAGATGTTCCTTGTAATGTTGTCCTTGTCCAATAAAAGTATTCCCATTTACAACAAGAAAAGGGCATGTTTGTGCATCTTTGTCCTAGTTTCCATAAAAAGAGAAGAGGTGGGAACTTTGGTAAAGGGGAAGCATGGTAACTAAAGGATGATTAAGAACCACTCCTTACCCCACTGGTAAGGAGTTCGATTTTTATTGGGAAGGTCAGGGGTTCAACTCCCACCTCCTCCTTATATATTCTTGTATCTGTATATGCGGGCTTTCTTCCCACCTCGGTGGGCTTCTCGGGTGTGTCGGGCTTTCTTCCCACGTTGGTGGATTTTTTTCTCGAGTGTACCGGGCTCTATATAATTAAAAAAAATTAACAAAAAAAAACTAAAGGATGATTACTGAAGATCTATTTAATACATAAAAAATGCAACATCCATTCCCTGAGTAAATCTGGCAACAGCTTTAGCACTCTCACCATTTATGACTCATCGCTCTCCTCTTTTTCCCCCTTTAAAAATCAAGAAAGAGAGTCACAGAAATTCCCCATGGGGCAATTACTCCAGTACTCACCCATGAAGGGGTGAGAAGAAGTGGAATATTGAATATCCAATCCTTGAAAAATTAGTTATCTAAGAAAATTTTGCAATCAGATGTGCCCTTATTAGCAAGGCACTCAACATACCAGGGTCAAATACTGTTTGGATGCAACTTGAATCATGGAAAACAGAATGCAATTCAGATAAGCATCTGCATAGCAGTCCCCAAATTTGAACAGAGATCATCTTATCCGACCCAAGCAACACTACTATGTTTGTGTATAAACAATTATGGAGTATTGGCAAAGCTATATGATGAGGCACTACACTCCACATCTCCAATCAAAGAGGAGCACATTTCATTTTGTTCAGTTTTATTGATTCCGTTTGCTTGGGTATCCCATTCCCAAATCTGAAGTCAACAGGTCAGTCTCTAACCAAAATCATGATAAAATCCAAACAGCAATCATTCAAAATAGTCCAAAATTACCCCACATAACATTAATTTTTCTCCAACCCATATGGCATATAAGGAATTACAAATAGATTCCCTTCTCTATCTCTCTTTTTTTCCACCAAGTACATTGTATACAAGAGTGTTGGGAGGACATCGTTGTACATACGCGAGGCATTTAAATAGGATAAAGATGTGGTTTTGATGCTTCCAATGAGAAACAATGAGAAAAACAAAGATGATTAGTTTACATTGGTACTGCTGTTTTCCTGCGAGGCAAATGAAACTTATATTATGGTCATGAATCTTGCATCATTACTTCAAGAAAAATATGATTTCCCCCTCTAATGAAGTTAAAGAAAAGAATCAAGCTGTGAAAAGCATATTCTATTTGTCTCTTTACTTGCAACTGGATACTCAAGCATCCATATAAGTGAAAAAAAATGGTCCCATTACCAACTTCCATTACTTGTCGTTTATATATTACTTCACATGTTGGGCTTAGTAAAGTTTCAGAGGAAATTTCTGAGAATCAGGAAGGTTCATGAGGACTCCTAAAATATTATGTGTGGTAAGTGTCTTGGGTGGGGGTGAGCTGTGAAAGGGCACATGAACATGACCCCCATTCTATAGAAATGAAAAACCTTTTTGAATGTTTTGTATCTTTTAAAGATTGGAATGGAGTAACCAACAAGATCAGACCTTGATCAATAGTGACGGGTTTGCCTGTCTGTCTTTTTTGACCCTGTTTCTCTCTTATCTTTTTGCTTCTCTTTTGAAGCTGTCGATGCTTTGGCTGTGATGGTCACATGTGGGAGCTTGGAAGGACAGAGACAGCTAGCAGTGGCTGTGAAGGAGAAATGGCAGTAGATTTTAGTCAGAGGCACAAGCTGCAGCAGTGTATATTTGCCATTCTCAGCCACCCAACTCATGGAATTTGGGCTTTTGTTGTACTTTAATGCAAACTATACTTTGGGTCTCTATTGCCAGATGCTTGTGATTCCTGAATGGCAGCAGGTCCCACCGGATGAACAATCCAATTCATTGGAAAGAAGGGGCTTGGACAAATTGAAAATATTGGCCCAATGAGCCACAGATTCTCTCTGTAGGAGAAAAGTTGTAAAATCGACCCAATCTAGATGGTCACCCAGCAGAGTAATTAACTTGGGTGGATGATTATGGTCAGGACTCAGTCGAACTCAATTGATTTGCCTAACTTAATTAGTGGCCTAGTGAGCCGAGCCAACTCAGTTGGATAAGAGTGAGTCAAAAAGTGAGTTTTTAAAACCATGATTCTCTTTGAGCCGAGCATTGAGTATTTTCTTTCACGTGGAAGAGTAGTAGTTTGTTACTTTGCTAACATAATATCTGCCCATGAGCCATGTGCACCCTTCATAGGCTCTTCCAGCTTTCCTTCCTTATTTTAGAACACTTGCATATATGGGCTGTACACTGGTCCGAATTTTCCATGCGGACTCCCTTGTGGGGACCACTTGGGGCCATTAGGAGAGATCGGGGATTGGAAAGAACTAAATGGAATATAGAATATGTAAAATTTCAACTCTATTAGATCATCCCCTATGACACATCGAATGCCCTCACACTTAATAACCCCATGAATTTTTACTCGCACTAAAAATTATATTCATCACCGTTGGATTAAATTTCATAAAATATGTAACTTAAAAAAACAGTTAAACTTACAAAACTATTAGACTCACAGCAACAGTCAATGGTTGTGATGGTTTGTATCCATAATGAGATCCATTGTACAATCCTCCCATGATTACCATGCATCCAACCGGACACTTTCAGGGGTCCTGGCTCCCTTAGCTGAGCTACTAAAAAAAATTAAAAAAGATGTTTTGCTTATTATAGATTACATTAGAGGCACCTCTTTACAGAACATGACCATCACACAACCCTCAATTTCAATGGTTTTTTTTTTTTTTTTTGGTACCCCAGCTTTAGTGGCTGGGACCCTTTTTTTTTTTTTTTTTCCTTAAATTATATAGAGCCCGGTACACCCGGAAAGGAAGCCCACCGAAGTGGGAAGAAAACCCGAAACAACCAGGAAAGAAGCCCACCGAGATGAAAAGAAAGCCCGCATATACACATGCAAGAATATATAAGGAGGAGGTGGGGGTTGAACATCGGACCTCCCCAATAAGAACCCAACTCCTTACCGGTGGGGTAAGGAGCGATTCTTCTCAAGTTCAATGGTTATAGATATTGAAAAGATCATAATTTATAGGACTTCAATCATACGGTGAGGGACAGTTGGACAAGTGTCAAATTTGGGATTTTATCAATTCCATGAGAGGTAGTGTGCGTGAGGAATTGGATTGATCTTAGGGAGTCCCATGTTGTGTATCTGGCAGTACATTGCATCAATCAATGCCATCTGATGGGGCAGGATGCAAGCTTAGCTGATGCTTTTTTTTTTTCTTTCTTTCTTTTTTTTTTTTTTTTTTTTTTTTTGTCGTGTTATAGGGTAGTGCTGGGAAACGGGTTAGGTCAGGTTGGAGGTGGGCCCACCTTTTGAACCCTGGCCCATGACAGACCCACTTTTAAAATTTTGCAACCCACACCCATTTTTACTTGGGTCGGGCTAACCCACAAAACCCGCATGAAATGTGGGTCAGGTCAGGCTCAACCTAACTCATATAACTCGGTTTGTTACCCCTTGCCCTGAAAAAGGGGGCTTAGAAGATTCAAACCCATGACCTTTTGAATTTCAAATAATATCTCTACCACTACACTAACCAACTCTTTTATGCAAATGTTTACAAAAAACTAATTAGAAGCCAAACTAATTAAAATGAAAACGAGTCCTAATATTTCTAGACTTCCAAACTACTCAATTGATGGGTCAGCCAGGTTAGGCAGGCCAACCTTAATCCGCCCCCTTTTTATGCGGGTTAGAAAATCCTAAATCGTGACCAACCCATATTTCTTGCCAGTCGGGTTTGGCGGGTCAAAACCGGGTCGGGTTAGCGGGTTGGGTAACAATTTGCCACCTCTAAATTACGGTTAGCATAGATTCGATCGTTTCACAGTGTATTTGATGGATAACAAATCGATGATTGCGGTTCATCGAGATTTCCCTGTTTTGGGTTAATGACTATAGGCAACTAAATTAAAAGTTTGACAATTTGGATTGTGTAATATTCTTCCTCTTGTTGAGACTATGGCAGCGTGCAAATTGGGTCGAGCCAAACCTCAACTTGCATGGCCCATCCTTGCCGATTGTGAAATTTAGGTTGGGCAATTGCGTGGGCTCCAGTAAGAGGAAAAGTATTTATGCTACCCCTGCTAATGTCTCGAAGCTTGGTTAGATTAATGGTTAGCTAAGGGAGCCAACCAGTCGTGAGTTTGAAACCCAAGAGGAACAACTTGGCACAAAAAAAAAAAATTTCTCCAAAAGTGTGCCGACTAAATTCTACCTGAGGGGGAGTGCAAATGGGTTCCACTCAAAGGTGAATGTTGAAAAGTATTTAGGCTGCCTCTAGTGATGCCACTAGATTTTGGTAGGAATAGTTAGCTACCCTCATGCTAAGTAAACCAGTCCAACCCAGTGGTAAGATATTTACAATTGTTGTTGAGTACCTGCAAGTTGGGTTCGGGTTTGTGTTTGCCTGGAAAGAACTTGACTTTGGCTTCGATCAGTCCAAAATCAGATCTTAGCATGCTTGAGTTGTACCCCTGATTATGACCCATATAAACTTGTAGTTGTGAATGTTTCCAATAACATTTGTTATGCAAATACAAAAGGGCCCGCTTGTTTGTTTGGAATGTTGGAAAAGCTTGCGCGCGGATGATTGCAAATGTACTACTACTCTATTCAACTATAAAAATAAGGGAAACTCTAAAAAATGCACCACTATAAAAATGTCATTTTCCGCCTTTTTTTTGGCGCAGGTCCCACCTTAAGCTAATTCAATCATTTCAGACACACAAACCCGCCATAAGTTATCATTAGGTCAAATTTGACACTCATCCAACACCGTTAGATTGAAATTCTAAGAAAACCATACCTATAAAACCATTAAATTTTAGGGCCATAATTAGGAAGTTAATAGAAAAAAAGCTCGCTCTTTACTAATTGAAATTAACTTTTGATAGAACAGAACCTTCCAGCATTTTATATGACTTTGTAAAAAACGAAAGAAAATTGTCTTTTTTTTTTTTTTTAATTAGCCAGTTAGATACCGATCAGATAAGCCTGAATGCCAGACCCGAACTTTATGTAGTTTACTCAGGTCGAGCTAGGGTCTTCTTCAAGCATCCACTACAAGGCCTCATATCCAATTAAGGCTAGGCCGCACTTATATGCCCAAAGTCAAGACTTGACTTAGTATAGTCCAATTCCCCTGAGAGACAAGCAATGTAACAAACAAGACTACAAAGCCTAGGCAGGTGAGATCTGACAACATGCTTCACTCTTTGGCCAAAAACATACGTGAGGTGGCCCATACCCTACTTAGTGGTTGGGATTTTCAAATCAGGCATACCATACTCTTGGGCTTTAATAAAGACCAGGGAAAAGCCCTTATTTTGCAGGCTTTGATGGGTCGGTTTGGGCTGGGCCTCCTCATCTCTACTCATAGACATGCACCTGGGCCAACCTAGCTGATACAAGTTTTATGCTCTTAAACTTGGTGCGTCATAGTGCCAGTAGCAAGACATCTCTTCAGCGAACAAATGGTCCAGAGTTGGTGGACTAGAAGATGGACAGGCCCAGCTGAAGTTTATCCTAGCCCATACCATTTATTTCTGAGACACAACATTCATGGACATAACTTGTTTTAAATAAGATGAGCTTGCTTTTATGCAAACATAAAGCCCGCCTAGGCCTTTTAAAGAAGCCATAAACTAGGCTGGCTTACAGCCAATGGCTCTAAAGAGAAAGCCCAAACTCAACCTAAGGAACCAAGAACGCCCCTACCTTTTGTGTATACATTGCGTACAAAAACTGATAAATCTCATCATATCATTGGACTATCCCATAATTGCCTTGCTTTTATCCATCATCTTGTTAGAAAATTCTTTTTTTTTTTTCTAAATGATAGAACTTGAGAAATAGTGATCAGATGTGCATTTGCATTCACGAAATATAATTTTTTGGGTACTCTTAAAAATGAATTCACTTGCTAATTGAAGAAAGAGTATGATACAAAAATTAAATCTCATAATATGATGGAACTATCCAACAATATTATGGGATATGGTGTAAAAGCATTTTAAAAATATATTGACCGAAGTCATGTAAGTCGAGTGACATTATCTGAAATTCGATCATGAAATTGGAAAACGACAAATATGTGATACCCCCTTACTTTTATAACTCTTTTCGACTTTTGAGTCTATCAATTTACTACCTCATTACAAAATTACACATGCACACAATTCATTGTATCTTCAAATATTAAAACAAAGGCCTCCCTTGACTCCCATCCAAATGCTTACGAATTGATCAGATGGTGACATTTGGACCCTACATACCACTTCTTTTGCCAGGTGCAACACCCACATACTAAAATTTCAACCTTATAAAACAAACCCGACCCGATTATTACTTGTTCTTCTTCTTCACACACTTCACTTGAGCAGTAGATACCACAAAGAGAAAGAGATGGCCAAACCAGAATTTCATTTACTCCTTCTCCTTCTCCTTCTCCTTCTCCCATGGCAAGTCCAGACCCGTTTAATAATCTCGGATCCATATCACGACCTTGGCTCTGATGGAATAATCCACGACGTCCATCACAATCAACCCCATCTCCTCCATCTCGACCGTCCATCTTCTTCTTCAGAAACAGACCTATGGATTCCTGCCATGCACGACCACAGTTTTGGGTAACCAGTTCCTGATGCTGGTCTACGGTTACTTGATGTTCGTAGCGGCGAAGCTTCTGTCGACGGGGGGCGATATCCTCCTCCAGCTCGTCGGCCCCGCCATCGTCGGCAGCCTCTTCCTCCCCATACTCGGCTCGCTTCCCGACGCCTTGCTCATCCTTGGTATCTTTTCTTTCCTTTCTAAATATCGGCCTTTGTTTCGTTTCCGTTACATGGGTTGTAACGGTTTCTTTCTATTGTACTGTTTTAGTAGAATAGTGAGTGGGGGCTGGGCTCTTCGATCTTTGACTTCTTCAGAATTTATATATATAGTGCACAAAAATCAAGCTATGTTGATTCTTTATTTTGATTTTTTTTTTAAACTACGATGTTTAGGACTCAGGTTGCTCATCACGAGGTGGAACCCACGTAGGGAGAGTCTGGGCTAGGATTGTTATTTTAATATATTGGGCCACTGATTACAGGGTTAGGATTGTTTGACTTTTTCCTATGCAAATAATTAGGCCCTTAGGGGTGTCCACTTTCATTTACATTCAAATGAGACTTAGACTAGGAGGCCATTTTCTTATCAAAGTTTTCACACTTACAAAAGGTGTGAAATGATTACACACTTCTTTGTTTAGGATGGTGCGAATGAAAGGATGCTTAGGACAGGTTGTAAACTTTCTTTGTGTCATATTTATTATTTAATTTTTGGACCCCCAAAATTTTAATTCGAATTGTTTAAATTCTTTAGTGACCCATTAAATCGCAAAACAATTAACATTTCGTAAATTTCATAGATTTTGAGATAGATTCAGATTTTACACATGTATCACATGCTCGGGCCCTATTTGTTTGCATTAGAATGCATAAAAATTGAACACTTGAAAATACATGGTCAAATGAGCTCAACTGAATTATTATTAAAACGGTAAAGTGTGAATGATACAAGGGCAGAGGTGAAGATTATAAGGTAGTAATGTAAATGGGACCCTAACTTTCTTAGTATTTGAATTATTAGGGTTCCCATCTTTCTTTAATCCAATTAAAGGGTAGGTTCTCTGATGGATGAGTTTTGTATAAAACTTTACACGTAGAGTGAAGTGAAGTGAAACCTCAAAACAAGAGAGAATAAAATATAAGTGCGTTATGGTGGTCTATTGTCTTTAGTGGCTTGATAGGGAATTTTTTTTTAATTTTTTTGTAATAAATGGATTTTTTATTATTTAGTTAAGAAAGGATATTGCTTTTTTACCTTTTTTTTTAAATAATGAAATTTGAATTTGTATACTTTTGATAATAACCCCTAGTTTTTTGTTGTTCAGAAAATGGAGGCTTTACTTTATTGTCACTTTAATAGTCAATTCCCAAATGGCCCCACTTGTGGCGAAAATTCATAGGTATATACTATTCAAACATCAAGCCCTCAATGTTAATTCACGTTAAAATGGTGCTTCCAAACAAATATGGTAGTGTGTTTCACAAGTGTAAATTTTACATATGTACACTCAATTTTCGTATCTCATGTCTAAAAGGCGAACAACCCCTTAACCTTGGTCTCTAGCTGTTCAAGAATTAGCTTGGGGAAGTAGCACCTTCCCATTAGCCAAAGATCATTTGATTCCCACAATTTGGTACAAATGCATTTCCTGTCAGATTTATTTGTTCTTTCTTTTATCACGTCTGTGTGATATACAGTCATCCTAAGGCGTATTATAACGGCCAAATGAGGAGTAAGCTTTTAACTGACAAAAGAGATCAACTACTTTTCTCATTGAGTCTAGCATTTATTTTGATAGTCCTTGCAATTGGGTTAAAAACTAGCTATTTTATTTTCATATAACCTCATTTTAGTTATGCTTGCATTCTAAAATGAAAGAAAAAGAAAACTAAAATCCTTTGAGGAGTCTTATCGCTTAATCATCACCTTTAGCTTCTACATTTATCCATGTCACTGTTGCAATTTTATTTTATTTTTTTGGTTATTCTTAAGCTTTACTAAATTAGTGTTTTCTGTGTACTCATGCTTGTCGAACAACAATAATGAAGTGTTTTTTTTTTATTTAATTCTATTTTATACTACTCTCTTTGCTTGTGATCTTTTCATTACATCTTAATTTTGTGGTTGTTAGTTCACGTTCTTTCTTTCGCCCCCCTCACCCCACGCAAATGTGAAAACAAAGGAAGTTGCCAATTTGCCTTTTTCTTTGATAGTTTTTTTTTTCTTTTGACACCAAAGTGTAGTGGAGTGATATGATCATGGATGAAAAAATAGGCAGCTATGCTATAAATTGGGCGTAGCGGTATGCGATTTGTCAGTTCTCGCATCTGTAGTAGCTCGTAGCGGCCGATAATGCATTAGCCGCTACAAGCAATGCCGCTACGAGCAATGAAATGTAGAAGGAAAAAATAAAAATAAAAAACCTCTGTTAGCCCACTCCCTTTGTTTGACCGGTAGATGAAGAAAAGGAGGAACAAGAGAAAAAAAAATACGACAACCATAGAAAGGTACCTAGAAGCATTAGCATCAGCAACAGTCGCAACACCACGGAGCAGCAGCAAGCACCGACAGAGCAGCAGTTGCCGCACCACCCAACATCAGGCCAAGCAGCACTGTAGCACCACGCCAGGTAGCGATGCAGCACTTAGCCACCGTCTTCTCCTTTTTTTCTTCTTCTTCTTCTTCTTCTTGTTTTCTCTCCTTTCTTCCTATTTACCCTCCCCTCTTCTCTATCTTTCTCGATCCTTCTTTTTAGGGAGAGAAATGGGCAGCAAAAGCCCTCTTTCGGCCCCTCCTTTAATTAGCAAGTAGGGTAACTATGTGCCCAACTACCTTACGAAAGGTATAAATAAAGATTAAATGGGCCCCACAGTGGCTCACCTTATGAAAGTTATAAATAAAAATCAAATGGGCACCCCATGAAAAGGCTGATGCACTCGAAGCTACTATCATTGATGGACACCACAATGAGACTCAAATATTAAAATAAAAGAAATTATGGCTTGTCCAAATAACTAAAAATTAGGTGCTTAGCCAAATTTTACTCTAATTAGAAATAGAGACTAGTCAAATTTCTCTTTAATTAGGAATAGGGCCATGGCCAACTTTCACACTAACTGAAAATAAACTCTAATCAAATTTCACACTAATTGAAGATAGGCTCTAACAAAATTTTCTCTAATAGGAAATAGGGCTCAACCAAATTTCGTTTTATTAGGAAATAGGACCCTAACTAATTTACACTCTAATACAGAATAGTGGCTAACCTAATTTTACTCTAATAGGAAATATAGCCCTAATCAAATTTTTCTTTAACAGAAAATTTTAAACTATATATTTACATTTCAAAATACAGCTCAGAAATGTGATTCTAAGCAACGATGGTGATAATATTTTGATGACATTGTTTGATTACAAACATGAATACATGTGAAAAAAAAAGACTATTCATACTATTTTCTATTCATATAGCGATACATGACCTCGTACAATGAGGGGACCTCTACGCCTTGTTATCTAACATACTTTTGCAAAAAAGGAAAAAAAAGATTTCTATCATTTTCCAATATTTTGGATTTTTTGGAATCTTTTTCAGAATTTTTGGACGTGTTTTTCAAAACACGTTGCTAAGCCGCTACTTGGCACCCGCTTCGTTATAGATGTTGTGCAAATCACATATAGTTTTCATGGTTATAGAAAATATGTCTGACAGCTTACATCCCCGTCATTGCCCTGCTTTTCTTCAAATAAATACCACCAGGTTGCATGATTAACAACTAATGACTCCATAAAAGGGAATTTCTGATATGATTTTCTTGTTCCTTTTCCAGTAGCCGGACTTTCTGGAAGTATAGAGACTGCTCAGCACCATGTCTTGGTTGGTATGGGCTTGTTTGCTGGATCAACTATCATTCTTCTGACATTATTTGTTGAAATAATAACTCAAATGCTACATGTGTCTTATGTTGAATAAATCAGTAGTTTGAAAAAGTCAGTAATGTTTATGTGTCAGTTCATGAACGTGTCTGTGTTAGTTCATGAACATGTTGATGTTAGAGCATGGGACACCTGTCCATGTTAGTTCTAGAGATCAGTGGTCATGGGACACCTATCCATGTTAGTTCTAAGGATCAGGTGTTCATGGGACACCTATCCATTTCTTGTTAGTCAATTGTATCTAAGGGTTCAAATGAGGGTGCAAGACCTCGTTCATCAGAACAAAGGTCAAGTGGGAATGGCCGTGGAAAGAAAAATTTCCGAGGACGAGGCAGAGGAAGAAACAGGTACAATGCAAATGAAAGAAATCCCAACAGTGGTAATCATGAACTTCCTCAATGTTATAATTGCAAAAAAAGAGGGCACATTGAAAAAGACTGTTGGTACAAAAATAAGGACTCAAGTGTACCACAATGTTCAATTTGTAAAAAATTTGGACATGATGAGAAGGATTGTTGGTACAAAAACAAGAATCGAGCAAATTTTCATGAAGAAAAGGAAATTGATGAAGCTAGTGAAAATGTGTTTCTCTCATGCTTATCTAGTTCTATTGAAAATGTCCGGTATCTAGATAGTGGTTGCAGCAATCATATGACAGGTGAAAAACATTTGTTCGTGGAAATGAATGAATCAATGAGGTCTCAGGTCAAGATGGAAGATAACAATCAAGTTCAAGTGAAAGGCAGAGGAGTTGTTTCAGTAAGCACCAAGTCAGGTAACAAACTCATCCACAATGTCATGTATGTTCCAGGCTTAGGCCAGAATTTAATTAGCTTGGGATAACTGATGGAGATGGGGTATTATGCCATTTTTTATGAAGATCAGTGCATGGTTTTTAACAAGAAGAATATGGAGATGTTAATGACTGTGAAAATGACATCAAACAAAATGTTTCCAATCAAATTTTCTGAGCATAGCATTAATGCATTTAATGTTGAAACATGTGATATTGCATGGCTGTGGCATAAGAGATATGGGCATCTCAACTTTGGTGGCCTAGATTTGCTACATAAACAAAATTTAGTTGTTGGTTTACCTATGGTGCAGAAGATTGAGGACATATGTGAATCATGTGTCTATGGAAAACAACATAGAGTACCTTTTCAAGTGGGTAAATCCTGGAGGGCAAATGAGCCATTAATGCTTGTGCATGCTGACATTTGTGGACCCATACAAACATCCTCACTTGGTGAAAGTAGATATTTTCTACTATTTGTGGATGATCTTACTAGGATGTGCTCGGTTTACTTTCTTAAACAAAAATCTGAAGCCTTTTCATCCTTTGTTCAATTTCGAGCTTATGTTGAAAAACAAAGTGGATATGCAATAAAAATATTGTGCACTGATAGGGGTGGTGAATTTACTTCCAAAGAATTTTTCAAGTATTGTAAGGATGCAGGTGTTCGCCGGGAATTAACAGCAAGTTTTACGCCACAACAAAATGGTGTAGCAGAGAGGAAAAATAGGAGTATTGTTGAAACTGCTAGAAGTATGCTGAAAGAAAAGGGACTTCCAAAGAGTTTTTGGGCTGAAGCTGTGTCTACTTCGATTTACTTGCTTAATCGTTCCCCCACAAAAGCAGTTACTGAGAAAACTCCTTATGAAGCTTGGTTTGGCAGAAAACCCAATGTAAGTCATTTGAAGGTATTTGGGTCTATAGCTTATGCTCATATTCCTTTTGAAAAAAGACAAAAGCTAGACGAGAAAAGCATCAAATGCATTTTCGTTGGCTATAGTGATGAGACAAAAGGCTATAGGCTTTATAATCCTGAAAATAAGGAGTTAATTATCAGTCGTGATGTCATATTTAATGAAAATGATGCTTGGAAGTGGGAAGTTAATGTGGAAAAGTCCCCTCTTATTATTGAAGAAGAAGAGACAT
Organism: Persea americana; assembly: GCA_029852735.1. Classification (NCBI taxonomy): domain Eukaryota; kingdom Viridiplantae; phylum Streptophyta; class Magnoliopsida; order Laurales; family Lauraceae; genus Persea; species Persea americana. The sequence continues at coordinate 1,634,401 of CM056813.1, forward strand.
CCTCCTTTGAATTGCCACCTGAAACTCCACCAAGCCCGATGGGATCTCCAAGGTCAGAAACACTTCCTAGAAAGGTAAGAAGCCTTCATGACATTTATCAAAATTGTGATTTTGCATTGTTTGCTTCAGAACCTACTTGCTTTGAAGATGCAGTTCAAAAGAAAGAGTGGAATGATGCAATGAAAGCAGAAATTAATGCAATAGAGAAAAACAAGACATGGAGACTGGTGGACTTACCTCCGGGAAAGGAAGCCATTGGACTAAAATGGGTTTACAAGTCCAAGTTCAATTCAGATGGGTCTTTACAAAAATATAAAGCCCGTTTGGTTGCGAAAGGTTATGCTCAAGTGCCAGGTATTGATTTCTTTGAAACATTTTCTCCTGTTGCTAGAATTGACACCATTAGAACTGTCATAGCTATTGCTGCACAAAGAGGATGGAAAGTTTTTCAGTTTGATGTCAAGTCAGCTTTTCAAAATGGGGAACTACAGGAGGAAGTGTATGTGGAGCAACCACATGGTTTTGAAATTAAAGGGTTGGAAAACAAAGTGTATAAATTGGAAAAAGCATTGTATGGATTGAAACAAGCTCCACGAGCTTGGTATGGAAAAATTGATAAATATTTTCTTGACAATGGGTTCCAAAGAAGTGAAAGTGAACCAACCCTTTATGTGAAATCCAAAGATAAAGATGAAATTCTGATTGTGTGCCTTTATGTGGATGACATGATTTTTACCGGTAATTCTCTTCCATTGATAAATGATTTCAAAGAAAAAATGATGTCAAAGTTTGAAATGACTGATTTGGGCCTCCTGCACTATTTTTTGGGAATGGAAATCATTCAAGACCAATATGGTATTTTTTTGTGCAAAGAGAAATATGCAAAAGATCTGTTAAAGCGGTTTCACATGTCAAATTGCAATCCTGCAAGTACACCAATGAATACAAATGAAAGGCTTGTGTTAGATGATAGTGTTGAGAAAGCAGATGAAAAAGAATTTCGAAGCATTGTAGGTGGGCTAATTTATCTCACTCATTCAAGGCCTGACATAATGTTTGCAGTAAGCTTGATTTCAAGATTCATGCACAAACCAAGTAGACAGCATATGGGGGCAGCAAAAGGAGTTCTGCGCTACATCCGTGGAACCTTGAGTTTTGGACTAAGGTATCAAAAAGTAAGAAATTGTAAGCTTATTTCCTATACTGACAGTGATTGGGCTGGTTGTGCAGATGACAGGAAAAGTACATCAGGTTATGCACATAGCTTTGGATCCGGAGTTATATCATGGGCATCGAAAAAGCAACAAACTATTGCACTTTCTTCCTCGGAAGCAGAATACATGGCTGCTACAAGTGCTGCGTGCCAAACAGTTTGGCTTCGAAGAATCTTGGCTGATTTGAAGGAAAAGCAAGATGAAGCTACCATCATGTTCTGTGACAACAAGTCTACAATTGCGATGACAAAGAATCCAGTTTTTCATGGAAGGACCAAGCATATAGAGATTCGTCATCATTTTATTCGCGAGCTTGTGGCCAAGAAAGAGATAAAGCTAGAGTACCGCAGTACGGAAGAACAAGTTGCTGATATTTTCACAAAGGCTCTCTCAAGAGAAAAGTTTTTCAAGTTCCGAAAAATGCTTGGTGTTGAAGGCATTTGAATTAAGGGGGAGTGTTGAAATAATAACTCAAATGCTACATGTGTCTTATGTTGAATAAATCAGTAGTTTGAAAAAGTCAGTAATGTTTATGTGTCAGTTCATGAACGTGTCTGTGTTAGTTCATGAACATGTTGATGTTAGAGCATGGGACACCTGTCCATGTTAGTTCTAGAGATCAGTGGTCATGGGACACCTATCCATGTTAGTTCTAAGGATCAGGTGTTCATGGGACACCTATCCATTTCTTGTTAGTCAATTGTATCTATATAAGTGGCTGATGTAAATGAAATGGTATGCTGAATGCAAGTCACTCATTCCTAGTCGTTTCTGTTACTCCGCTGCTCTCTGTTTGCTTTATGTGTGTAAAAATCACTCTGCCCATCTCCAACATTATTGTGGGGTTCTTGTGTTATTGTTGGAAAGTGTGATCTCTCAGAGGATTCAACTTCATTAGATGCACAAGACACAAAACATTACACAAAGCATTGCAGCTTAACAGTCAGCTCCTTTTATGTTGAAAAACTACATAGCTAGATGCTTCTTGTTCATTTTTTCTAGACTTGGAAGTAAGGACTCTTTCTATTCTCCTATTATAGAGGGCAAAGTTGTGTCAACCATGATCCACAATTCTTGTTGGTTACTTTCAAAACTATTATAACTAGGCTGGTTGAGGTTGGATCGATGTAGAGTGTTCACACACATCTTGAAGCCATGCCAATGGAGTCTTCTCATTGAGGTTGCCTAGGAGCCTTCACACGAGGCTAAGATAACACTAAATAGTGGAAAAGAGGAACATATTCATTGATTTCTTCAAAGAGCGTTACAACCTTTATATAGAGTAGAACAGTGGCAGGCTCAGGATTTTATTTGCGTGGGGCCAAAATTTTGCTAGACTTAATATTAAAAAAAATTGCTAGACTTTGGCAGACCTTTTCACATTACCAAATAGTACCTATAAGTTTTTCTTTAAAAAATTTCTAATTCGTGGAACTCAACTAGATGCATGATAATTATTAAAGATTAGGCAATAAAGATATTAGAAATTAGGATGTTAATTAGAAGTACCAAAAAGCATTACATTAAATAAAAAGAGATTCTAAACTTAATTTTAGATACTCAAACTCATATTATCATATGTCACTAAATTAATATGTCAAAGCCAATGCCCAATGGAGATCGCTGCTAGTTCAAGGTGTGTGAGAAAAAACTGAATACAAGAACATTTTGAGGACGCCCATCCTTTTCCTTTTCACTTTTTCAAAGCCTCCAACTTGTGGATAATGGGAGTGAAATTCTATCTTTGAATCATAGTGGGGGTAAGAAGAGATGATAACGGGAATAGATTTGATCATCTTTGAATTTGTAGATATACTCAGACTTGATAGTTAAGGGATAAGGATTTAGGGATTCAGGGTTTAGAATTATGATTTGGGGATTCAACGTTCAGATTTAGGTATACAAGGTATAGAGTTATTATGAAGGATTATACTAGATATGTTTGACAAATAAAGATGCAGTAGTTTATACAACACACAGAAATGGCGACGAGGAGCTTGATCCACAATTGGCACGAAGGCATTTTGAAAGAAGAGGTTTAAGAAGTGGGAGTGATGTGTTCTCACATTGTTTTTTTTTTTTTCTTTTTTCTTTTTTTTCTTTTTTACCAACGAAGCTTTACATCTGTAAGGCTATTTTTAGACATATGTAGAGCGATAAATTTAGACATGTGAGGCATTCTCCAAGGCCCATTCAACTCTGTGGAGATTTTAATTCCAAAACTTCCCAGATCGCTTCAACATAGGTCCACCCCTACTCCAAGGCCCCATTCAAACTCCATAGGTTTTAATTTTGGACCTGAGGCGGAGGCAACATCTTGGCTCTATATTAGAGATCAATTATACCGTGCAATTAAGAGTGGTCAAATAATCTTTGATTCTCAAGTAGAGATTGATAATTTCCAAAGGATCCTATGGAAGATATGACACACCGAGGAAAAGAGGTGACCCAAAGAGGACATGAATAGAAGTAGTAATGATAGATTTGAAGAAGTAGAACCTATTTGAGGATTGGAATGAAGAAGCATAATCAAATTCATGTAGCCAACCCCAAGATAGTTGGGACGAGGATTTGATGAAGATGATCTTATATATTACAATGGGTTTATTTTGTTTTGAACTTGTCCTTTCCATGACTATTATGCAGAAGTAGTTGCTCTATCTTGATATGCTTTAACACATTAATTTTATTGGATAGCACAATAATCCACAAATTGTCTTTCTTTGCAGGGTCAGGCGTCACAACTGAGCCATCAACTTGTCATGCTGCAAGGATTATGGTTATATCTGTGATCCCACTTATCATTGTACAGCTACCAAATGTTTACAAATCATGGTCTGGAGAACATGTTGCTGTCTTGGTGTCTCTCATTGTTTCAATTGCTTTGCTACTTTCTTACTGTCTTTATGGGGTCTGTTATCTCTTTGCTACTGTTGCTGATCAATTGTTGGAAAAATAATTTCCTTTTTGTTGTTGTTGTTGTTGTTGTGTGAAATGCATTCAATTCATTAAAACATATCTTGCATTGTGCTTTTCAGTATGATTGTGTAAACTGTGAATCGATCTCAACCAATTTAATTGCTATCTTCAGTTGGAATGTGATATTTTGAATTATGTGGAGTCAAAGACTCACATATAAGTTGTTCCTATTGCGTGATTATTTCTTTCAAATATTGGCGCAGGTCTTTGAGCCCAGGATTCAAGAAAGAAGACTACAAAAATATGCAGAGCAGAAACTTGTGATAGCTGGAATATTAAAACATGTGAAAAGGGTTGCACTAGGAAGGCTTCTTACTCTAGATGGAAAACCCAATAAACCTGTTTTAGAAAAGTTAGTATATGCTCTATACTCGCCGTGGCTTCAAATCATTTTGTAACCTCCTATATTTTATTTGATTAATCTTTCATTTTGGTCACAGGATATTTCAAAAACTCAATCTGGATTGCGATGGGTATATTTCACATTCTGAACTAACAGCGCTGCTCGTGGGAATCAACTTTGAAGATATTGATTTGGATACAAATGATGCTGTTAAAAGAGTAATGGAGGATTTTGATACATCTAGTGATGTTAAAATCAGTAAAGAGGAGTTCATCGAAGGACACTCAAAATGGCTCAATGTTGCTATGAGCTCTGTTTCTCAACCAAAACCTTTTTCAAGCAAGTTTGTAGATGACTTTTACAAGGTAAATTGCCTCTTGCTATGTCGGCCCCTGATCCCAAGGCCCATTTGGATGTTCATAAACCGGGTCTAGTTAACATGGTTTACATATACATAAATCGTCATGGACCTGGATAACCTGACATGGCTTGGCTCTTATTAGATCCCAGGTACAACCCTCATGCGCCCCCGTAGGAGAGTCATGTTCGAATGCCTTCCTAACACAACCAACAAACCATAAAACCATTGTTGTGCTGTGTCCCATCACTTATTGGTTTTGGGATAAGTGGTAGCTCAATGGGGTCTGAGATCCTACAATTGTAAATTGAAGTGATGATTGTTTTGTTCTTTCAAAACAATTACATGCAAACAGAGGGACGGATTGTTAAGTATATTTAGAGAGCAGAGCGGCCGAATTCTGAATAACCAAACAGAGGCTAAGCTTGACTAAGATGTAATGACATCTTTAAAATGGATTTGCAGGTAACCAAGGAAGAATTGAACAAGCTAATTTCTGAAAGGGACAAGACTGGAGAGAGTCATGTTTGGTGTAAAGCGGTGACACTTTTGCTGCTAGGAACAGTTCTTGCTGTTGTGTTTGCAGATCCTCTTGTAGATCCTGTTGATAATTTCTCCAGTGCTACAAGTATTCCTTCTTTTTTCATTTCGTTCATCGCAATGCCCTTGGCCACTAACTCTAGTGAAGGTGTATCTACCATCACCTTTGCTAGTAGAAAGTAGCAAAAAACTACTTCCGAAGCATTCGCAGAGGTCTGTTTTTTATAATTTTAATCTTTGTCTTGGGTATCAGAAGATTTTGTAGCAATGTTTCTGAGGACTACCCACAAAATATAAATGGCGCCTGATCAATAGAACATACGGATGGAGGTACTCGATCCCATGTGAAGGTGTTTGGTCCATGAATTGACTGCCAAGCATTACTTTCTCACCTATGCCAAACAACTCGATAATTTTTTTGAACTCTGAAGTTCATTAAATGTTGCTGACTGGAAGACTGTCACATTAAGCTTTTATGTTGACCAAGAATTAGGTGAATACAAAATCAAATGCTCAACAAAGATTAAATACAATCACAATGACAATGGTGACAGAAGATAATGACATTCACTCGATCCAATCAATTCACCAGACACCTCATCTGGGAATTATTGGATTGTCGAGTTTTACTCCAACCGAAGTAATTTACACAGTTGATATTGACCATGTTTGAAATATATAAACTGGTTTTAACACTTGATAAATCCAAAACGTCTAAACTACTGGTACAGATTTCAACATAAATTGGAGAGAACAAATTATTCTTCTGATAACAAAGTTGCAGCACATGGAACCAGTAGAGATATGTGTGCACATTAGTTAGACTACCTGCAGACTTTATTTGAAATCATGTTATTATTGCTGCAGATCTATGGTTCTGTGACAATGAGCAATACCCTCTGCTTGTCGGTCTTCTCAGCCCTCATTTTTTTTCGGCACTTGACAAGGGACTTTTCAGTTGAAGTTATGAACATTCTCATTGTCAGCATTGTAATGGGCCTCTTTGCCAGCTTCCGCACCATAATCCAACTGCGGACATGTTTTGTGGCATTCCTTCTATATCCTTTTTCCCTGGTGCTTGTGTATGTTCTCGACTACTGTTTTGGGTGGTCCTAAAGAAGCAAAAAAATGAATAGGTAAAACTCGTATTGTGTATTTTAGGATCTGCTTATAGGAAATGTTGCCTGTATTTAAAAACCATATAACAATACAAAAGAAATGTCGACTGACCCGTAAGTACAGTGCATTCCTAAAAATCTATAGTTTGGGAAACTCATTTCCTGAAAATGAGCTGAATTGGATGAGAACATACTCTGATCAGATTAAGCGTTCAGCATGGCACTGAAACAAAGTAGATGGTGTGGATAATTTACTTTATCTGTTCAAGTAATCTTTTATGGTTTCTTATTCCAGGGTATGCAACCCGTACTTAGTTCTGGGGCATTCATCATGTATACCCTAACCAGACACACTATGTCCGCCATCTAGACCATTATAAATCGCGGCCCCACTTGTACAAAGTAGTGCATGAAGTTCCATGGACACACTACTGTGTGCCAAATTTGCTATTCCATTAGTGAAAAAAAAAAAAAAAAAAAAAAAACCCACAGAAATGTGACTGGCTGGGAACTGGGGAGGTTGCCATTTAATTTTTCCCCAAGGTATCTCCCTCTCCACAAATTTGAGAGTTCTTGAACGGGCTAGATTTCAAATTATCTTATTTTGTTACACGTATTGACCTGCTGAACATGGAAGGTTTTGAACTCACACGTACACTGGTGGGGGGTGGTCAATCAGTGTATGTCTAAAAATTTATAAGCAAACAATCAACCACACAATCAAGACATAGAAGATTTTACGTGGTTCACCCGCAGGCTACATCCACGGTGCACAAAGAGTGCACTTCCACTATTTTAGCAACACCAACTGCTAAGAGCACCAACCCCTTACAACTTTGCCCGCACCGACTGACAGGAGCACCAACCCCTATACTCAAGCACCCACTTGAGCGATTACAAGGATAAACAGAATTTATGACACACGCAGGTGCCTTACAATAAAACTCCAGCCAGCAACACACACGTGTCAAGAAAATATCAATCATCTAAATAATTTCACCGAGATCAGTTCTCTCAATTAAATCTGCCCTGCAACTCTTGTCAACCACAAACACTTATTGCGAGTCACAATCAATCACAGCCAAACCTTGCAATTTCAACCTTTGTCAAGAGCACACTTTAACTACCCACAAACAGATACTGCAAACAAATTTCTCTACTCACAGTTTTCACAATATAAGCCGCCAACAGACAAGCAGCAACATGATATGACGAAGACTAAAATAAGGAACATAAATCTTCATGAAGTAGAGAGCAAGATGACCTTACCATAGATGAAGAACGGATCGTCATATACTGAAAAACACCTTCAGAAATCAGATCATAAAATTGTAACCAGTTCAACACATTAAAAAAAATCACAACCCAGCCACCATAAAAACCAGCCACCAGATCACGTCAGCAACGATGATGGTGAGTGGGACAGAGAGAGATGCAATCCAAGGAAATCACAAGATGAAGACTGAAGACGTTAAACATAAATTGAGAGAAGCAGTGGCCACAACTGTCGCCTCTAGCCTCTTCCACCCAATCAAAGAATGCAAGAACAGAAGCCCTATACACCCATGTTTTTCTTCCTTCTTTTTTTTTTTTTTGTTCTCTTTGTGATGAATAAAAAAATGACTTTATGCCTCACACTTTTGCTCCTCTCAATAATAAATAAACTAGCCCTCAACCCACGTTTTTCTTCTTCTCTATTCAATGGAAAGAAAAAGTCTATGCACACATGTCATCACCTTCTTTTCTTAGACCTTAGATCCTAAAAAGTTGGATCATAGTTTCTATACAAATGTCCTTTTCAATAAGTGCATACCCAATAGTTGTGGGCCCCACTGATGAGCCTTTATGAAGACTTTTGCATTCCCACTAGATTGGGCCTTTGCACAACTGGGCTGCAAGTGGGCTGACCCATTAAAATCTCCATGCTATGTTGACAACAATTTCAACCCAATTCCAAACCAAAGTATGATCAACAGAAGGTTGATTAGGGATGCTTCTCAACCATGTTCTATCTGGAGTAGGTTCACTGTTCTATATGCATTCTTCTCTAATTGATGCACAATTGGAATTCATTAAACAAGCATCAATCATTTATAGCCTACTGGCTCATAAACACCTGTTCCTTGCTTGATGATTAACCAATGGAGCCACTAACTATTTTTCATGAAACAAGATACTTTGAATAGACACTTAGCTTTGGTTGGATTCAAACTATCACAAATTTCAGAAAGATGAAAGAGAAAAACAAGAATGTTCTTCCATTTTTGAAAACACTGGAATTTAATTTTGTTTCAATCCCATAAAACCAGACGAGTTTCTGAAGAAAGGCAGAGGAAAGTTGGGGCTTCCCATAAGACCAGTGTTTCTGGAGAAAGGCAGACAAAAGCTGGAGTAGAATTACATTGTTTGGACAAAAATAAAAACACAGTCGCGTTCGCGCTTAGCTTACTGAGATGCCTGACACTAGTGTTATGGTGTGGTTCGAGTGAGGTATGTAGGGTGCCATAGCACATGAGCATCCACCAAGCCTTCTCTGCCTTCTATTTACACAATCACCACACTAGGCCCTCTACAGCTTTAAGTTGAGGTCAATAGTGCTATCTGCTTTCTCAACTCTTCCTTCACTTGTTGGGGATGATAGGTCACTGCTAGGCCCCATGGGAAAGAAGTAGTAGAAAGGCTGTGGTTGTGGCAACACCTCCCATTGGAGAAATGATTGGTCCATGCTTCCCTGTATCAGTAGAAACATCAAGTTAATGAGTTAAAAGACACTTTCTTTACTAGGATCATCAATAGCAAAAGACAGAGGAATGACTGGCTTTCTGTTTTTCTTTTTTTTTTTTTTTTTTTAACTTACTTTAGAAGGAATGACTTCGCCGCGATGGGTGGATGGAACTGATGTGGGTTGCTTTGGTTTGGATTTAGAAGTGGCGGCAGGACGACCCAAGGTGCAAATTCTTTCATCAAGAGATCCATTTTCTTTGATGGTCTTGACAAAACTCAAGTTGGTGGCAGCGGCATGGACGATGCTGGAGCTTGGAGGCCCCTCTCTGAGTTTATAAGTTATAACCAACTACGTAAGCATAATGCAAAGCATAATAAAACCAGTGAAATGAAAGCAACCTATGAGTGTCATTGCGCGACTCGAATTTCAACATATCATACCTTCTGTGACAAGAAGCGCTTGATGAGGGGAATTTAGATTGGAAGGAGACGCTGCTGCTGCTGCAATCAGGAGGGTCGTTGAGAGAAGAAGGGTGCCCCCGCTTCAGGTCGACTATCTATACGACATTCTAACCAACTTCACAACCAGAAACAAAACCAATCTTTGCCCAACTTGATTGAACAAAGAATCTATAACAAACCCAGTAGTTTTATGTCCAGTTATATTCTACCAATCGTAATTTGCAATGACAAGTACAATCGACAATGATGAATACTAGCGATCCTCCTCTACCTAGGATTAAAAACTTGAAATCAAGGGGCAACTTGGTCCCCCCACGAGTTGAGTCAAGTCGGTTGAATTGGACCGAGTCACCCAAGAACTGCTCATCCATGTACTACACATTTTCATTTATCAACCTCTCAATCTATACTAACGGCTCCTTATCCGAGTGGTAAAGAGCATTAATTCTTACTTGGCTGCTCGGGATTTTGGGGGATCAAAAGATCACTCCCCTACCTACGTATATACTGTAACAAATAATCATCCTAAGTACTTGATCAATGCCCGACAAGTTTTCATCATCCAATATGAGTTGCACAGTCTATCCAACAGTCTATTTTAATTAGATAGGTGCCAAACTTGGGGATCCATCACTATAGGAGGTCCCTGTTGAGTGGTCCACTCAAATGGGCCAATAGTGAGCCTCACATGTGTGAGTGGATGGGGTTACCTGAGGAGCCAGTGGCTCAGCCTTTTGTATGTGTATCATGGTTGTGTTTTGTGTGTCAATTGCAGGATTCTCTCCATAAGCCTCGGCTCGGAACTTAAATTTAAAAAAAATGGGGTCAAGTCAACCCCAACCCAACTAAGTAAGGACGAAGGACCGAGCCCAAATTGAGCTGCCTGAGTTGACCCGTACTCAGATTCGGACTCGGCTGGGTTTTAATAACATGCCCAACCCACTTTAATTAATAATTTTAACTGCAACGTACAGTGAGTTCATATATCCAACTGAAGATCAAAATAGACTAATCCAAGTAGACATCCAAACATACCCCATCATCCTCCGGCCTCATCCTCATTAAGTATTTGCTGATATAGATTTGGAATGAAGGGAGCCCCATCCGAAGATCATCTCCAGATGAGAATGGTGGTGACTCAGGAATGTTCACCTGTAGATTGCATGGTCCAATAAGCTAGTTAGCATTCTAACCAAGAAAAAGTAGTCAAAACACCAAAAAAATAAAAAAAAACACCCAGCCAATCCAATTCAAATTTTTAGTCACCATTGAACAAGGCTTCTGTTGGCTCCCCTGCTCTGCTCCATCATTGTTGACGAAATCCATCCAGTTTCTGCCACTGCTCCCTCCCTGGCTATATGGGGGATCAGGGGGCATGGGAAAAGGATGGAAGCCGAACAAATGGACACTCGAGATGGGAGTTAAAGGGTTGAAGTTAGCAGTCGGTAGAGGGAGATTGGCCGGAAAAGGGAGTGGAGGTATTGAGGGAGTTAGAGCCGCCGCTGCAATTTCCTTTTGCTGCTCCTTCAATATCATCCTCTCCAATTCTGGGATTCCCCGGCCGCGTTGAGCAGGTTTCTTTTCTTTTGTCTTTTTAGAAGTTCGAATTCGAACATGTCTTTGACTTCGAATTCGGCATTGTTCTTGCTTCGCCATGGCTGTTGAGTATTGCTTGCCCTCTACCCAGAAAAACTCAAGTGAAACAGTTGAGGAGGGAGAAACCCAGATGAAATCTCTTCAAATCCTACTTGTAAAAGCCAGAGAAACAAGCATAGATAGAGGAAGACCAGCATATATAGAGGGAGGGATTTTGGGTTCTTTGTAATGAGAGAAGGAGGGCGGATTTGTATTGACTGAGGGACAAATGATGCAGAAAAGGACTTTGAAACCATGCAAGTCCAAGAGCTTTCATCAAATCTTTGTCTCTGTCATCTCCTCTTTCTTAGACCGTCTATCTAGTTCCGTCTCCTCTCTGTACGGATCCAACAACAGCAACATATGCAAATCTATCAAGATCAGCATACCTAGATATTTCTGAAGATGCAACAAACCCGGGATTTCCGAAGACCCAAGATTTCGTTTTGATAATTAAAAAGCACTAGATTCGAGCAGACCCAGCAAACCCAAAATCAAATGAAGGGTTTGTTATTGATCGTGGTGTCTTCTCCACTTCCATTGACTCACTCTGCATATCCGACCGCTTGTTTCTACAATTAGATGGAGAAGAAAATCCGTCTCTAGATTGGTTTGGTGCTGTAAGAAGACTAATTGCGTTACACTACGCAAGGGCAAGCAGCTGCAGCTTTATACTCACATTTCCAAGTAGTTGAAGGATATGGCCCACAAAACTTTCTTGGTTGCGCAGCTGCAGTTTTGTTTATCAAAACAGATTCTCTCTTTAACTTGGCAATCCTTGCTTCTTTCTCGTCTTCTACTATAAAAAGAGTAGAAAATAATTAAGGAGATAATCTCTATGTTGATTTGATCAATGATGCTTCTATACTTACTTTTTATCTTAACTTTGAACTCGATTAACTACACAATGATCCTAGAAACTAGTCTCAAATAAAAATTCAGTTTAATGAAAAACCTGATGTAAACTTAATTGTGATAAAATCAAACCGTATCCAATGCAAAAGGGAAATTTGTTTCTGTGTATGAAGGAGGTATTGGAATGATCATGTTTGGTCCCCTAAATAGAGCATTTTAGAGAATTTGCCTTCTTAATCTTTCTCTAACCCATTTGGCTCGATTTTAGCTTGAGCCCAGCTGGACAAGTGGCTTGGTTGGGATGAATATAAGTGCATTACATTCTCTATATGAGAGGATGTTCTCGTACAAGCGCATTTAAGCTATATGTAGACTAACTCATGAGGCCCAGTTAGATATAAGTTTATCCATGGGAGATTGACATATAGAAAGGTCTCCTCATACCCAAGGAGGATAAAAAAAAATATCCCCAAAAAACTCATTGTAGCCCTGATTTAACGTCCTTGAAAGTTTAGTGGCACCTTAAATTTTTTTATTGAGATCCAATCTAACTCACGAGTGAAGGTTTGGGTGAGTGTACAATTGTGCCCAATGCTAGATCATAAGAATAATAGGGTATCAAATGGGCTACACTAAGGAAAAGCGAGCCCTAGTGGGCCCCACAGTCCTGGACCGCAGTTGCAGTTGATTGTAGGAGAACATTTCCCTCTTCATATATACATAATTTTCTAAAAAATGCATAACTAGTTTTAGCAAAATAATTACAAGTTATATAACAAAATGAGTTGAATACATAATATATTGCTCTTAAGTTTACTTAGAGATTAGAAAAGGACTCATTACATTTACAAAATATATTGTACAAGGAAGCCCAAGTTGGGAAACATGAAACTGACTCAATGCCAGTATGAATGGGTATAGGAATTGTAGTCAGATTCATTTCTTGAACATATTCATAATTGTAATTAGATAGCTTTATGAGGTATATATTGTCATCAAATAGTTTTTCTTAGTGGCTAAGAAGGGTGCAAGACATTTTCAAATGTGACCCCATTCTGAGCTTTGTAATCTCCGACCATCCAATTTCATGTCATAAGTATTTTTGTTTTTTATTACATTGGAATTACCATAGGGGCAGGAACTTTGAAGGTCGTCTACTTTGTTGGATGTAAGTGGAAATACTTTGTATTTCTCGTTGGACAACTGAAGCGGGTCATTGTTTTCATCGATTAAATTTTAACCAACCAACCAAGCCCATCTATAAAATATGTAGACAATCAAATGATGTATAATATGTTTTGGACCATTCTGCTAGGAAGCTTTATTAACTCCTTTGTAATATATGGGTTGAACCCAATAAAACTTGTTTTCATGGGCTTGGAAACGGGCTCTGGCTCGATTTGAAGCCTGGGTTGGCAGTGGGCTTAGCTTGACTTCTACCTCTTTAATTATTTATCCCAATTATTCAAATTTCAAATTAGTATACACTGATACCATATGAGATTAGTTTGGCCAATCCCAGCTAAACACAATTACACTCGTCTGGGGTTTTGGATTAGGGCTCGGCCTTGGTTTCTTGGTTTCCGTTGGGGCTGGGCTACGGACATGAAAATTGGGCTGACTTGGGCTGGCCTAGTACCTGACATGGCCTGCACAAGTTGCAAGCATACTCTCAATGCGATAGTCCAATGGAGAATATGAGCATTGGACATGCTTCAAATAACCATTACACACCACACCAAGTTTGTGCTAGGTGGGACATCCATGCACAAGTCATTTGGTCATGGCAATGGGGATGTTATTGTTACAATATCCGAATTTTCTGACTTCGGGGTAAAAAGTGTTAAACTTGTTTTTGGATTTAGGAGAACTAATTCGGATCTGGAACCATGTGTATAAAAGCCAACAGTTTTTGAAGCCACACTTACACCCAGTAGAACAATTTTAAGGCATGATTTGAAGATACTTATATATAGGGGCAGACCCACATATTGGGTTTTGGAGGGCAGTCTCCCCCATCAGTCCTGGAAAAAGTAGGAAAAAGACTATTGGCCAGACACCACATGGCTTCGTCAGAAATAAGCCCATGCCCCCTCAGGTGACAAAATAATGAAAAAAAGTAATATTATGGTGATCATCCGGCCCCTCAAACGAAAATCATGAGTCCGCCACTACTTAAAAAGTATAAAACGACAAAAAGAAGGGTTTTACTCCTAACTCTCCACTTTCTTTTCCTTCTTGAATTGACACTCAATTCTATTTCATTTTACTCCACCTTATAAACAACCAGGCGGCAAGACGGGTTGCAAACTGAGCAACCCCTCAAAGGTATTAATCTTCCATATACCACTTATTTTGCAACCCCTCAAAGATACTAATCTTCCACATACCACTTATTGTTAGTCCAAATGGATTTGTTATACTTGTTCTACTCCAAATGTCTTTTGATTTCCGACAGTCAAACTCAATGTAAACGACATGCAAATGCTAAGATCTCCCTATAAATAGCAATTCCAAAGTTTTAAACTTTGGTAGGAGCCTAATTTGCCAAAAACTCCACATCTTCAACTAGGATTAACAATAGTTAGATCCCTATCAAAACTCTTCAAAGGATTAAGACTCCTTTTTACCAACTGCATAATCTAACATGGGTCCTGTAACAAACAAGCCCCATGATTTCTAACACTAAAAACGATTTGTTCCTGTTGTTTCTATTAGATTGTATGACCTCAATCCAGTGGATGATCCGGATAAATTGATTTGTTTTATTAAGAAATTTATATTTTTCTACTTTATTCATGAGATGAATGGTATTTTATTCTATGTTTGCACATGACCAATTTAAAATGACATGATGGTTCATGAGATGAACCGAAGCCCACAATTATATTAGATGTGATCCATGTGTTTGGATGAAATTCACATACAGGAGACATAGATCACAAATCTTATACTTAAATTGATTCACAGCCAGTGATGAAATTAGGCATCTCATCTGATAAGATTGCAGCATTGTGATCACTATGAGTTAGTGTAATATGTCTCAATCATCAGAGTGTAAGATTCTCAATCATTGTACTAGTATATTGGATATACTAAATAACCATGAGAAGCACCTTGTATAAATATGTCTTTGATTAATGGACTTCGGTACATATGGAGAGATTAATGGACTCAAGTTTCTACTATACATTTACTTTGAGTTATCAATGAGTGGGGCCAATTATGGGTCAACACCTCGATGTATTTGGTACGTGGTAGTGAGGCTGTGGGAATATATAATTCTCAAGATGGAATATATCCTCTTAAATATCCCTTTATGCAAATTAATGGATTTTATCATTAGTGAGTATGCACCCATCTCAATTAAAAGTTAATTGGATGATATTGATGATTATTGTGATTAATTTGGTGATAATGATAATAAGAGATGGATCCAATTTGGTTGGGCGGATTTATTTCAATAGATCAATTGAAATAATTGATGGAGGGGCTTACTTATAGTAATTGGGAAGGTTAGGGTCTTCTTATAATTATTCTTAAGACTGTAATGCAATTGCATTTAATTAGTGTACTTATTTACAATTAATTGTGGGTTCGGAGTTCACATGAGATGTGGGGTCTAGATTCCTAATTGGAGCCAAATTCTAAGGAATCCAGAGTCGTCCCCATGCTAACCCTAATAAGAGAAGGTTGCTAATTTTATTAGAACTCTTAAGGAAAGGAGGAATATGATACTTAATAAGAATAGAAGTGAAACTTCTAATCTTGGTCTAAGAGTAGGTATGTCATAAACTATAAATAAGAGGTGAGTGTTAGATATCAAAACACAATAATCTCTTAAGTTCCTCTCTCTCTTCCTCCTCTCTCTCTCATGTGGTTTCTTACTAGAGTGCTAAGGTTTTCTTTTACTAGGGGATCCCACCATTCTCCTTTAAAAGTTATCTAAGAGGGTCATAGCATGAAAGAATACAAAGGCAAGAGAGATCAAAGTTTGTGAAAAGAGTTTTTCGTAGAGATCTAATTCTCGATCAGAGCATAACCAAGCTCCAAAGGTATAGATCTATTATCTATTTGAATTAGTAGATCTAGTTATGCTTATTTTTTCTTGATCTATCTTCTTGATGAATGTTTAATCTTAATGCATGAGATTAGGGTTTTAGATCTTAGGCTTGGATTCTTGGTCTTATGGATATTTGATCCTTGTATTAAGTGAGTCAAAAGTTTTGAATACTTATCCTCGAGGCCCACCTTCTTCCAACAGTTTCCTTGAAGTCTGCCCACACATCTCAAGTGCCTAACGGTGAGGTTCCCACTCCTATTACCCTATTGATTTTTGTTAGATAAGCTATGGACGTGGTCATTGTCCATACAAGTGACCTGCTCGTTTTGAATATTGTTGATGCGGTGTCAATCTTAATCACTATTGTTGATGAAGAGAAAATATAAGTTATGGCAAGAATTTGTTGTATTAGAGTTTTTTAGACATGATTTGACATCTTGTCCTCTTGACATTTGAAACATTATGTTCTTTCACCACAATTTTAAATTTCAACCACCTAAAACGTCTTCGTCTTCATTCTGTTGGAATTTCAAATGCTCTATCAAGGAGAGGGATTTAGAATTCCACATAAGGGAATTGCTTTTGGAGAATTTGAAATCACCCCGTGCCTGAATTCTTGGAGATCTGGTAAAGAAAAAGGCCCTTGGTTTCCATTCATTGATTTTCAACTAAGTATGTTTGGTGTTATTTTGGAATCTGGATTGTACATGGTGACAACTTTTTTTTTTTTTTTTTTACCTTCCTCACTTGTATCTTTTTGTCTGTTTTTTTTATTTTTATTTTTTTCTTCCAACACACTTTTTTCTTATGTTATGTATGGTGGAGTCCTTCGACAAATTTAAGCCATTCACACTCATTTTCCCATATCATAGATCAGCATGATTCATCCTAATTTGATGCTCGTATAACCATTAAATACCATTGATTAAATCACAAAAACCTGCTTTAGAAAGTCATGTTTGTGGCAGTCAGCAACAGGCACAAATATAAGCTCATGCTAAATTTCATTTTGGCCTTATAGTCCATATAAACAACTAGATTTTGGATGGAAAAGAGAGGGACCAAAAACTTCCATTGTAAATGTGGGCCAACAGGAGTAGGTTTTAGGGATTTTTATATGTCTTTGATCGAACAGGTTCCAACTGAACTCTGATTCCAATAAGGAATGTCTGATCCTCCCAAGTGGGAGTCTCTTCAAAGTGAGACCCTGTCTTTTGAGTTTTTAAACTCTCTTATGTTGAGTTCAACGTCCACCCTCGCTCTTGAGCGGTCATAATTGTGGTCGAGCCCTCGTCCTCACCATAAAACTATTGTTGTGTCATTTCCTATCACCAATTGATTTTGAGATAAGTAGTACCTTAATGGGGTGTGAGATCCTACATCCTATCAAAAAAATATATATAATTCAAAACTGGCGAATATGGAAGTTTGGGGATCGAAGTGAGATGACATAGAGAGCCGTTACCCATCTTACCAATTCCATCTAGATCACGCCCTTTGAACCTTTGGTCCACTACCAATAGGACACTGATTTCACCACTCTCTTTTACATCTCTCATGCCTTAAAACCTCAGCAATCTGTGAAACACACGACTCTACTTAGAATTAGAACTAGTACAAGATGGGACAATGATTTTAAGTAGTGTGTGGGTAAAGCACCGTAATGACGAAATTAAGCAAAGATTACAGCTAGACTCGCCGATCACCTCGGCCTCTGTGGTCATATCCCGTCAGCTCGGCAGCTCGGTCAATAGCTCGGTAGCTCGGCACCACGGTTCGGCAGCTCGGCATAAATGCCAGCTCAGTACAAAAGCACACAACGGCCAAGCCATCCTTGGTCTCGGACCAGAATGCTAGAGTCAGAGTGGGCCGCCACCTTCCTCCTGGAAATACGGCGCTCTCAGACAGATATGAGCATTCATTTATGACGATAGGATCGCTCATTTATGGCGATAAGAAGTTTGCTTTATCAGCCATGTATGTCAACTGACTGAAGGCATGGAAAGTGAGGATGGGATGTTGCCCATTTTACCTACTGCTGCCAGTCAGGGTAAGGATCGATGGGACCTCACCTCACCTACCCCTACTCACAGAGAGAATGAACGAGGAACGATCACTGATATATACACATGGGATCAGTCCCATGAGAGGTACGCAATACACAACTCACAATACTCCACGTCGTCTCATTCCCTTCTTCCTCCTCCTGTTTAGTTTTCTCAGAACTAACTCAGGCATCGGAGTGCCTTCGGCTCACGGCAGCCAGGGGCTCTGACTCTAGCCTTTTTCCTTCCTTTTCAGGTTCTTGGCGTTCAGCATTCCCCGTCCTAAGAAGTTTACCTCGATCTCATCTCAATCTAAGTAGGTGTCGTTTTTACCGCCTACAGTTTGGCGCCATCTGTGGGAAACTGAACAAAAAGCTTGTAAACACCATGCCTCCAAAAACCAGAAATGGCGAAGGACCCTCCAAAGGCAAGGCTTTATCCATACAGCCTACGCTGGCGCAGAACCTTCCACCTCCACCCCCTCAACAAAGGAGGTCAGGGGGGAGGTCTCCCACGGTCCAGACACAGTCACGATCTAGGGGAGTGACCATGCTTTCCCTTCGCGACGTCCCACCTCCGAAACAGCCCCCCAGGCAAGGCGACAAATCGGTCACCAAGCCACGCGAGAAGTCAGCACGGGCTGGATTGCAGTCACACCATCAAGCCAGCCTCGATCAAAATGAAGACCCCCCCCTGGATGACATCAGGGCTCAGAACCGCCTCATCCAGGAGCAGCATGAGCTTATCCAGCAGCTCAAGCGACAGCTCAACGACAAAAAGGGTCAGAGTCCGCCACCCAAGCGCCTGGGCTACTGGCGAGACCTGAGGCACGTCCTCAATAACAAGAGGCGCGACCAAGACCACGGGGAAGAAGGCTCCAGCAGCAGTCACATGCATGAAGGGCCGAAGAAGCAGCGCCAGGTTTCGGAAGATGAAAAGCTAAAGCAGTGGATCGACCAGCGGGTGAAGCAGACGATCCGCCAGAATATGGAGACTGCTGGTATCGTCCGAGACCAGTTTAGCGCCTTTGAAGCCGAGGACACTGGCGCGTCTCCTTTCTCTAGGGAGATAAGAAAATACACACTCTCCGAGAAGTTCAGCGTCCCGAGGTTCGCCATGTATGACGGAACCTCGGACCCTGCGGCTCATCTCCGACATTACGTCCAGAGGATGTCGGTCTGGGGGGATGACGACTCCCTAAACTGTCGAGTTTTCTCCTCCAGTTTGGCGGATCTCCCCCTGCAGTGGTTTTGCTCGCTTCCTGAAGACTCCATCTCCAGTTGGCGGCAGCTCCGGACCTCCTTCCTGGGAAAATTCCAGGCGCATCGCGTCGTCCCAAAGACCGATGCTGACCTAATGGCCCTCCGGATCCAGGAGGACGAGAGCGTCACCCAGTTCGCTCGTCGGTTCTGGACTGTCTACAGCCAGATCGAGTGCGCTTCTGAAGAGTTAGCAGTGAAATCCTTCCAGCTGGCTCTTCGGCCGGGCATCCAGCTTCGGGCACAGTTGGTCATGTACCCCGTGACCACCATGAAAGAGCTGATGACCCGGGCGAATCGGTTCATACTGGCAGAAGAAGACGAGGTGCGAGGTCGCGAAAACTCCGGCCTCACCAAGAAGAACCAACCAGCCAAGGGAGATAGCAGGTCCTCCAGGAGGGAGGATTGTCGCAGAGATCCGTCCCCGGATCGGCGCAAGGCCCGGTCCTTGGAGCAGCGCCGAACCCCCTCTACTTCTACAGCGGGATCGGGGAACGGCAGAAGGTCGGGCCACGAGCCGGCCTCCCACGTGGCAGTAAATACCATCTTTAAGGAGCCAGTCTATAGGCTCCTCAATAAAATAAAAGCGCAGCCTTTCTTCAAGTGGCCGCGGCCGATGATGACTGACCCCTCCTCTCGGGACCAGAGTAAGTTCTGCGCTTACCACAAGCAAAATGGGCACAGAACTGACGAATGCAGGAGCTACAAGTTCCACCTGAAGAACCTCGTGAAGGAGGGGCACCTCAGGGATTACATCAAGCAGGAGGGCCGAGGTGATGACCGACCTCCGCAGCGAGACGCTGACAACCAGGACAGCGAGCCAGAAGGCATCATCAACGCCATTCACCTCGCCGCCCCATCGAAGAAGAGCTCTCAGGCTCGCGCCGAGGCCAGGCGCACCTCCCATCAGAAGCAGGTGCTGATCGCGACACTAGAGCCGGCCGCGAAGAAAGCCAAAACGGAGGGGGTCAGAATATGGTTTTCTGGCAAGGACTTGGAAGACGTCGAGCTCCCACATAACGACGCTCTAGTGCTCACCTTGAAGCTTCAGGACTTCTTGGTTCAGAGAGCCCTTGTCGACCCTGGCAGTTCGTCCGAAGTCCTGTACTACGACTGCTTCAAGAAGTTGAAACTCAAGGACGAGGACCTCTAGGCTGCCCGTACCCCTCTAGTCGGCTTCAGCTCCAAGCCTGTTTATCCCAAAGGTAAGATCTCCCTCAGAGTCCAAGTAGGTGGCGCCTGCAGGCAAGTTGACTTGCTAGTAGTCGATGTCCCCTCCCCATACAATGTTATAATGGGGAGGACGTGGCTACATAGCATGAAGGCGGTGCCCTCCACCCGTCATCAGAAGCTCAAATTTCCTTTGGAAAACCGGTCGGGCCGAACGGATGTGATCACCGTCAGAGGCGACCAGCACATGGCCAGGCAATGCCTGCTGGCCGTGCTGCCTGGCGAGGCCGAGTCGTCCCAAGTCAATGTGGCCGAACTGGATAGAGAGGCCGAGCTCAGGGACGTCGGCAGGTCTCCGGCCCAGAAAAGCATCGAGGACCTCACCAAGGTCAACATTGATCCCGCCGACCCTGACAGATTCTTCCTCGTTGGAAGCTAGCTCCCCGAGTCCGAGAAGACAGAACTGCTTGACCTCCTCGTGGAGAATAAGGCGATCTTTGCCTGGACACCCTATGAGATGCCCTGCATTGACCCGACAGTCATCTGCCATGAACTAAAGGTGGATCCCAACCATAAGCCTGTGCTTCAAAAACCGCGCTGGACTGGGGTCCCGTAGACTGAGGCCGTGGTTGAGGAAGTTCAGAAACTCCTCGAGGCAGGCGCAATAAAGGAGGTCCACTATCCGCAGTGGCTGGCCAACACCGTGGTGGTAAAAAAGAAGACGGGAAAATGGAGGGTCTGCGTGGACTTCACCGACCTCAATAAGGCCTGTCCCAAAGACAGCTTCCCTCTTCCGAAGATAGACCAGCTCATCGACGCCACTGCAGGACACAACCGGATGAGTTTCCTGGATGCCTACCCGGGGTACCATCAGATCCCCCTGTATGCGGCAGACCAGGACAAGACAGCTTTCATCACTCCCAGGGGCACCTATTGTTACAAGGTGATGCCCTTCGGGTTAAAGAATGCAGGAGCGACATAGCAGCGTGTTCCAGGCCCAACTCGGCAAGACGGTGGAGGTCTACATCGATGATATGGTCGTCAAATCCAAAAGGTCGCAGGACCACTTGACCGACCTCCGCCAGATTTTTGGCATCCTTCGCCAGTTCTAGTTGAAGCTGAATGCATCCAAGTGCGCCTTTGGTGTCGGTTCCGGCAAGTTCCTAGGGAGCCTAGTCACAAGAAAGGGGATCGAAGAGAACCCTGACCAGATCACCGCGATCCAGGAGCTCCAGTGTTCGACCTCGGCAAAACAAGTTCGGCGGCTGACCGGAATGGCTGCCGCCCTGAACCGATTTATCAGCCGAGCTTCGGACAAGTGCAGACCTTTCTTCCAACTCTTGCGAAAGGGCTCCAAGTTCCAATGGACGTCGGATTGTTCTCAGGCGCTGCAACAGCTTAAACAATACCTTTCTTCTCCACCGCTGCTGTCAACCCCGACTATTGGAGAGGCACTGTTTTTGTACCTGTCGGTCTCGGACCATGCAGTGAGCTCGGTGCTCATTAGAGAAGATAACGGCCAACAAATGCCTATCTATTACACGAGCAAAACCCTGCTGGACGCCGAGACCCGGTACTTGCAGCTCGAAAAGCTCGCCTTGGCATTCGTTAGCGCCTCTCGAAAGCTCTCCCACTACTTTCAAACCTTCACAATAGTGGTCGTCACAGAATACCCACTGAAGGCTCTCCTCCGGAAGGCAGATTTCTCCGGACAGATCTCTAAATGGGCTGTCGAACTGGGGCAATATGACATCAGCTATCAGCCCAGAACGGCCATCAAAGCTCAAGTCCTAATGGACTTCATTGTGGAATTTACTCCTCAAAGTTCGGCACCGACCTCGCTCGACACCGAACTAGGGGGCGATAGGGGTGCAGAGGTTGTCACCGAGACCGAGCAAGAACAGTCCTCGAGAGAGCTCCTAGACTCGTCCTGGAAAGTCTTTGTCGACGGATCCTCAACGTCTAAAAGAGCTGGCGCTGGCATAGTCCTCCAGTCTCCAGAAGGCCTCGTCATCGAACAAGCTTTGACACTCGGTTTCAAGGCATCTAATAATGAGGCCGAGTATGAAGCGCTCATTGCCGGACTTAACAGTGCCAAAATCTTGAAAGCTCGATCCATAGTGATTTTTAGCGATTCTCAGCTAGTGGCGAGCCAGCTCAACGGAGACTACCAAGCTCGGGACGACATGATGGCGGCCTACCTTGCCCACGCCAAGGGACTTCTCTCCCAGTTCGAAAGGGCCGAGGTCCGGCAGATTGGCAGAGAATCCAACTCCCATGCAGATGCCCTCGCCAGCCTCGCCTCGGCGGTCGAAGCCAGTAATAAAAGAACTATTGAAGAAGAAACGCTGCAGGAGCCCAGCATCGACCTCCAGCAACCTCGGCGGCTCATGTGCCTTGATCTCGGCCCAAGCTGGATGGACCCCATCGTTGCATACCTGAAGGACGACCAGCTACCCGAGGACAGGACTGAAGCTCGTAAGGTCAGGTTGAAGGCGACCCGGTTCTGGCTCTCCCCAGACGGCAAGCTCTACAGGAAGTCATTCACAGGGCCCTACCTCCAGTGCGTTCACCCCAGCAAAGTCGTAGATTTCCTCTACGAGATTCACGAAGGAATCTGCGGCAGTCATATAGGAGATCGGTCTCTTGCGTACCGGGCTATCAGCCAGGGTTACTGGTGGCCGTACATGCAAAATGACGCCCAGCTCTATGCCAGAAAATGCGAAAAGTGCCAGAAGTTCTCTCACTCTCTCCACCAACCAGCACAGGACCTGAGCCCCCTTTCCAGTCCGTGGCCTTTCGCCCAGTGGGGCCTGGACATCGTCGGACCACTGCACCGAACTCCAAGGAACAAAAGATGGTTGATAGTGGCCACGGACTACTTCACAAAATGGGTCGAAGCTGAACACTTGTCCTCCATCACCGAATTAGACACGAAGAACTTTGTGTGGAAGAACATCATCACAAGATTTGGAACTCCCCGTACTCTCATTTCCGACAACGAAACGCAGTTCGATTCCAACTTCTTCAAAAGCTTCTGCCAAGAGTACGACATTCGAAATGTCTACTCCACCCCGGCGTATCATCAAAGCAACGGTCAGGCCGAGATCTCGAACAAAGTGCTCCTCGACGGAATTAAAAAGAGACTCGACCGAGCCAAAGGTCGATGGGCAGAGGAGCTGCCAAGTGTTCTATGGGCCTACCGAACTACTCCAAGGCGTTCCACCTCGGCTACCCCGTTCTCCCTTGCCTACGGCATGGAAGCAGTTATTCCCCTTGAGGTCGGCCTCCCGACCTTGAGGTCGGAACTCTGTGACCAGGGTCTGAATGATCTGAACGTAGCACGAGAGCTGGACTTAGCTGAAGAACGAAGAGAGGCGGCAGCTATCCGCCTGGCTGCCTATCAACAACAGTTGGCCAGGGGATACAACCCGAAGGTTAAGGAAAGAAAATTCGCAATGGGAGAGTTGGTCTTAAAGAAAACACTTCCCGGCGACCGAGATCCAAACGAATGCAAGCTGGCGCCCAACTGGCAAGGACCGTTCAGAATAACTTCAACAGCTGGGAGATCTGCCTACCGACTTGAAGACATGGAGGGGAAGGCACTCCCGCGACCATGGAATGCGATGCATCTCAAAAAGTTCTACTTCTGAAAAATGTATTAAAGAATTCAAATATCAATAAAAGGCGATTTTTCTGGAATGAGTATTTACAGTGCTTCGGGATTCCCCGCGGCTCGACGCCTCTGTTCGGAGTATCAACTGTCAGCTCGGTGCCATCGTCAGCTTCGACAGAACCATACACATCAGGGTCTGGTACCAGTACCACCCTCGCGGCTCGGCGCCTCTGTTCAGAGGGCCAACCGCCCTCAGCTCGATGCCTGCACCAGCCTGGGCGGCACAGCCATATGCACATCAGGGTCCGGTAGCAGTACCACCCTCGCGGCTCGGTGCCTCTGTTCACAGGGCCAACCGCCCTCAGCTCGTGCATGCACCAGCCTGGGCGGCACAGCCATATGCACATCAGGGTCCGGTGGCAGTACCACCCTCGTGGCTCGGCGCCTCTATTCAAAGGGCCAACCGCCCTCAGCTCGGTGCCTGCACCAGCCTGGGCGGCACAGCCATATGTACATCAGGGTCCGGTAGCAGTACCACCCTCGCGGCTCGGCGCCTCTGTTCAGAGGGCCAACCGCGCTCAGCTCAGTGCCTGCACCAGCCTGGGTGGCACAACCATATACACATCAGGGTACGGTAGCAGTACCACCCTCGCGGCTCTGCGCCTCTGTTCAGAGGGCCAACTGCCCTCAGCTCGGTGCATGCACCAGCCTGGGCGGCACAGCCAAAAGCACATCAGGGTCTGGTACCAATACCACCCTCGCGGCTCGGCGCCTCTATTCAGAGGGCCAACCGCCCTCAGCTCGGTGCCTGCACCAGCCTGGGCAGCACAGCCATATGCACATCAGGGTCCGGTAGCAGTACCACCCTCGCGGTTCGGCGCCTCTGTTCAGAGGGCCAACCACCCTCAGTTAGTACCTATTAAACTACTTGGCAAACAACCTGTGTCGACACCCATTCCACCACAAACAAGACAAATCATACACAGGAGAACATGTGGAAAGAATGATGTTTGATTACATAAGAACCTGCCGGAATACAATGTAAAAAGAAAAGTTCAAAATTCAGGGAGCTGCAGCTTCTTTATTACAATCGGTCTCGGTAGCGCTCTCGCTGGGAACGGCCGAGGCAGTCTCGGGAACCACCAGGGGAGCGGGAGCAACTTCTAGTGCGGAGGGAGCTAAGGCGAATTCCGAGACGGCACGCAGCTCCGAGTCCGAGCGAGGGAACCTGGGCGGATTCCAGAAAATGGGGCTGTCCATGGAAACTCCAACTCTTTTTGAGGCCGCCTTCCACCCAAGTGTCCATGCCCGATCTCGGATTCCTAGCAACTGCGCCTTATAGTCAGCTGCCAGTTTGCCGACCTCTTCGTTCATCACGGCGTCGTGCTAGGCTTGGTACTCTTCCTTGAGTTTGGCTTCCTGCCCTCTCAGAGCTAGCTCAAGCTCGGCCACCTTCCCCTCCAGCTCCATCTCCAGCTTTCTTTCAGCTAGCCTTCTCTCGGAGGTGAGCCTCTTGTTCGTCCCCCGCAGCATCTGCATATCTTCCTCCTGCCGCGACAACGCAAGCCGGACCTCGTCTAGCTCATAGGAAAGGTGGGCGTTCTGGTCCGCCTCCTCCTTTGCTTTCTCTTTGAGGTGCTCGGCCAAGGCCCGCGCTGCGTCGAGCTCGGCAAAAAGATCGGCATTCCTACTCGCCTCCTCCGCCAGCGTCGCATCCTTTACCGCCAGGGACTTCAGCAGCTCCTCTTTCTCCGCCGCCCAGACAACTGCCTTGGCCTCGGCTGCGTCCAGCCTCCCCATGCCAGTTTGACACTTTTGCAAGAGCTGCAGTAAGAACAGAATGTCAGCTGAAAGAACGCAGCAAAAAAAGAAAGGAATGTGAAGAATAAGGTTACATACCGCTACCAACGACCGCATAGTCGGGGCGACGCTGGCGGCCCGAAGAGGGTCCGAGGTCTCGCCCCCTATGTCCCCAAAGGCTGCGGCGGACAGGTCCTCGGCCACGAAGCGCTGGCCACGACTGCGCAACATCTCAACTTCGGATTCTTCCGAGCTAGATGAGCTCCGAAACGCGTTGGAAACGACAAATTTCTGCCTCTGCCGCTTGCGCCCAGTCTCGGCTCTCACAGTCCCCGCAGGTTCACGGCCTGGAGACTGTTCGCCCGATTCTGCCGGAATCCCGCTGGGAATCGCGACAGTCACCTTCTCCGATATGGGGACCTCGGTCTGTACGGTGTTCGAGCTGAGGTTTTCTTCAGGCAGCACGGAGTCAATCCCAGTCACCCGCCTCGAGGTGGTGAAAGACTTGTAATGAGGCGTATACCCCAGAAGCGAGAACACAGCTCGGCAGTGATGGCCGCGGTACTTTCGCACCTTCTCGTGCCAGTCTCTGTTCACCTTCCACTGGTTTCTTCTGGCCAACTCCCTTCTCTGCCGAAAACCTGCCGAAACAGAGCAATGTTAACAGAAGGAAAGAAACATAATGTTGAACTACAAAATCCAAGGGGCCTCGGTTTTTACTTGGGGGGACTCCTATTCTTCGTGGGATCCGGGCTGTGGTACTGGACTCCGCCTCGCCGAACTCCCATGCCCCTCTGACAAAGACACGGTCCTCCCCCGCGTATTTATTGGAATCTTCCAGCGCGGTCACGAAGGCAGTTCGGTGGACCCTTAGCCGGAGGTAATAGGTATGCCCTTCTGCAGATTTGCAGAGGTCATACGCCTCCTCGATGTCCGGGACGCCGAGGTTGATTGACAGTATCTCATTCAGCCGCACTACTCCCATGATGATTTTATACCCATTGGGAAGTAGCTGGCAGGGGCTTAACTCCCACTCCCGGAGACAGTCCCTAAGGAGTGGGTGAAGGCGGAACCGGACCCCTCCCTCCACGACGGACACTAGCCAAAATGGCATCCAGCCGTCGCTGTATGAGATGCCATCGTCAGGGCCGTCTGGCCTAACTTCTACGTTCGCAGGGATCTTCTATGCCTCCCTGAACAAGCCTATGGACAGTGGGTCCCCCAGCCAGCCAGTGCCTGTAAATGCCCATTCTCTACCCTAAACGAAGAACTGCCTACTAGAAAGGGAGAAGATGGAAGGAAGAAGTCCTACGATGGAAGGCCGTGGAAACAGAAACGCTCGCAGGCAGTATTGTTTTTCAGCAGAATGCGACAGGAGCTCCGGAAAATCGAAAAGAAGGAAGACGGAGAAGGTGCCCTAATTTATAAGGGTTGAGGGTGCCGTTTCAGATTTCAAGAGAAGCCTTTAATGAGGCATTACCTCGAATAGCCCTAACGCCGTCTCGGGCAGCCCAGGCGTCCTGCAGATATGATTGCGTGCCCTTCGGAGAAGCGACACGTGGCACCGGCGCCGCACTTCCAGAGGACTATTAAATGCCTCGACAGACGAGAGGATAAATGCCTCGACAGACGAGAGGATAAATGCCTCGACAGACGAAAGGGCAAATGCCTCGACTGGCGAAGAGAACTCAATGAAGCACTCCACGTCAACAAAAGATGATAAGGAGGAACTCTCCCTGAACCGAGACTCCGCCGTCTCGACAATGCTTCACACTCCGGGTACTCTTAAAGATCAGCGGCAGTGCCGGCCTGACAAAGCCACTCAGCTTCCGACCTACTGGAATGGGCTCACAGGTCAAAAGCTGGGGGGAGATTGTGTGGGTCCACAGCCAACCGAGACCACGGTTCATACACCGGGTCTCGGTCGTGGGCGGATGTCCCAATTTTGAGAATGGCTAGGAGTTCGGCTATCCGGACCAACAACTCAAACAGAGAAAAGCATTGCGACATAAGGTCGACCACACCCATTTCGTCAGAGACAAGGAGAAAGGAAGCTAGAATGCGAAGAAAGTTTTTTATTAATCGAAGGTCCTGATTACAAGATAAATGGAGATACATTAAAAGAAAAAATTACAAAAAGCCTCAGAGGGCTGCAGCTTCCACATTGCAGTCAATCTCTGGAGGGACCTCAGGAGGGACCTCGGCCGCGACCGCCTTGGCCTCGGGAGCGGTCGGGGTAGCTTCAGAAACAACCGCGCTTGCTTCAAGAACACTAGCCTCGGGAGCGACAGCTTCAGGAGGGGCCTCGACGACCGCGGGCACTTGGGAGCCCTCGGGATCAACGCTGGCAGCTGGAGCCTCTTGAGGCGCCCCGGGGGCGGCGCTCGCCTCCGGATAGACTTGCGAAGGAGGGTTAGAAGAAACCCGAGACACGGCCGCGAGTTCTGAGTCCGAGCAGGAGAATTTTGGGGGATTTAGGAAGAGAGGGCTATCCTCGGGGACCCCAGCCTTGTTCAAGGCTGCTTTCCACCCAAGCTCCCAGGCTCGGTCCCGGATCCCCGGCAGCTGAGCCTTGTAGTCAGCGGACAGGCTGCCGACCTCCTCCCCCATGATGGAGTTATGCTCAGCGAGGAACTCCTCCTTGAGCCTGGCCTCTTGTTTTGCCAGAGCATACTCAATCTCGGCCGCCTTCCCCCTCAGCGCCATCTCCAGGGAACCTTGCGCCTGGTTCCGCTGAGAGAGGAGCCTCCTGTTTTTTCCCTTCGCACTCCGCAGGTCGTCTTCTAGTCGCTTTGCCGCAATCCGGAGATCGTCAAGCTCAGAGGCAAAGTGGAGGTTATGGGTCTTCTCGTCCTCCAGCTCGTCCTTAAGGCGCTCGACCTCGACCTTTGACTCCTCGAAATCCAAGACGAGGCCGGCGTTCCGGGCCACCTCCTCTGCCAGCATCGCGTCCTTAGACGCCAAGGACCCCCGCAACTCGTCCCTCTCGACCACCCATTCCGCCTCCCACGCCTCGGCTGCATCGAGCCTCTCAATGCCCATTTGGCACCTCTGCAACAGCTGCAAGATGAGAACCCGAAGTCAATAAAACGACACCAGACTAAAAGCTGAGGGAAGAAATTGCACTTACCGACACCAGAGATCGCATCGAGGAGAGCGGGAGTGACTCGTTGTCCATCCCGGCCCACCTCGCCATGTCTTGAGGAAGGGCGCAGGCTCGTCCCAGCGTTGCGACCACTTGGGGATCGGTTGCGCGGTCTGTCTCGGCCAGCTGCCTCCTAGAACCTCCTCGATAGCCGGCCTCCACGGAGCCAGAGGAGGAGGCAAGATCGTCCCGCCAGCAGGCGGAAGCGAGGAGGGGCTAGGCAAGGCCTCAACCCTTGCCCTCTTCTCGGGTCGCCCGCCCTCAGCGACCTCGGCGGAGCGAGCCCGACCTCCAGCCCCCACAGCATGTTCAGGGGGTGGGTCATCCACGACGACGGCCGGAGGCGGAGCTGAGACGACCTCTGCCTCGTCGTGCCGAGCAGCCCTGGTCGTGGCGATACAGACCTTCTCGGCGTCTGGGGCAGGAGTGCCACCCGCAAATGCCGGAGGCGTCGCAGCCACTGCCTGAGGGGGATCCCGGACCTCGCCTCCGATGTCCCCGAAGGCCGCCGCGGACAGGTCTTCTGCAGCGTAGCGTAGCCCGTGCTGGCGTATCATCTCCTCTTCCTCTTCCTCTTCCTCCGAGCTGGAAGCTACTAGCCTCCTTCGGCAAGGCCGGGGCTCGGCTCTCGAGGTCCCGACAGGCTCCACGGCGGAGATTGCTGGACCACGGTCTCCTGACTCAATCAGACGTCCGGTAGGAATCGCGACGATCACCACCGCCGAGCCGGGCACCGCGGTCGTCGTTGTTCCTTAACTGACACCTTCCTCACTCAGCATGGAGTCTATTCCCAATACCTTTCTGGAGGTGTTGAAGGACCTGTAGTGGGGCACGTACCCCAAGAGAGACCACGCAGCACGACAGTTGTGGCCGCGGTAGTTTCTCACCTGCTCGTGCCACGCGCTGTTCACCCTCCAGTAGTTCCTCCTCGCAAGCTCCCTCTTTTCGCGGAAATCTGCATAGACAAAACCGTGTCAGGAGCCAGACGGAAAAAGAAAGGAAAGAACTGCAAACCGAAAGGACTTCGGTCTTTACTTGGAGGAGTTTCTATTTTTCGAGGAACCCGGACCGTGGTGGCAGGCTCCGTTTCACCAAACTCCCATCCTCCTCTGACGAGTACTCGATCTTCGCCCGCGTACTTGTTGGAGTCCTCCAGCACGGTCAAGAACCTAGTCCGGCGGACCCTCAGCCGAAGGTAATAAGTGTCCCCTTCTGCGGATTTGCAGAGGTCATACGTGTCCTCGATGTCCGGGACACCGAGGCCGATTTTCAGAATCTGGTTGAGCCGCACTACTCCCATTATGATTTTGTATCCATTGGGAAGTAGTTGGCATGGGCACAACCTTCACTCCCAGAGGCAGTCCCGGACCAGTGGGTGCAGGGGGAAGCGGATCCCCCCTTCCACTACAGAGACTAGCCAGAACGGCATCCAGCCATCACGATAGGTGAGGCCGTCATCAGGGCCATCCGGTCTGACCTCCACATTGGCGGGGACCTTGTATAAACCCCTAAAATGATCTATGGAACCTGGGTCTCCTTACAGATGTCTATAGACCCCCATTTTCAATTCAGATGAGGGCCTATCTAAAAGAAAAGACGAGGGAAACGGAAAGGAGTCCTACGAAAGGGGACTGCACAAGCAGGATCGTCGGAAGTTCGCAGGCGCCGGAGAAGTTCCCTTGCAGAGCGCAGTAGAAATTTGAAGAAAGCAGAGGAAAGTGAAGATGAAGGAGGCACCCTGATTGACAAGGCCTAGGGGCGACTTTCGAGGAGAGCCTTTAAGAGGCGTCCCCTCAATCAGCCCTAACATCCCATCTGGCAACCCTAACGTCTCCTCGAAGTAATTGCAGGACAGCCAAAAGAGGCGACACGTGCCACCATTAGCGCGATATCCGAGGGCTATTAAATATCCAGGACAGGCGAAGGGACATCTCGAAGGGGACCGCACGTTAGCAACAACCACCAGGCTTAAGGGGACCCTCCTGATCCGAAGCTCCCTCGTCCCGGTATTTCCCTCATATGAAAGTAACCCTCACTCGAGCTCGGTAGCGGAGCCAGCTATACGATCATCAAGCTTCTAACCTCCTCGAGCTGGAAGGCTCTCAGAAGTCAAAAGCTAGGGGGCAATTGTGTGGATAAAGCACCGTAATGATGAAGTTAAGCAAAGATTACAGCTAGACTCGCCGATCACCTCGGCCTCTGTGGTCATATCCCGTCAGCTCGGCAGCTCGGTCAATAGCTCGGTAGCTCGGCACCACGGTTCGGTAGCTCGGCATAAATGCCAGCTCAGTACAAAAGCACACCACGGCCAAGCCATCCTTGGTCTCGGACCAGAATGCTAGAGTCAGAGTAGGCCGCCACCTTCCTCCTGGAAATACGGCGCGCTCAGACAGATATGAGCATTCATTTATGATGATAGGATCGCTCATTTATGGCGATAAGAAGTTTGCTTTATCAGCACTGTACGTCAACTGACTGAAGGCATGGAAAGTGAGGATGGGATGTTGCCCATTTTACCTACTGCTGCCAGTCAGGGTAAGGATCGATGAGACCTCACCTCACCTACCCCCACTCACAGAGAGAATGAACGAGGAACGCTCACTTATATATACACATGGGATCAGTCCCATGAGAGGTACGCAATACACAACTCACAATACTCCACGTCGTCTCATTCCCTTCTTCCTCCTCCTGTTTAGTTTTCTCAGAACTAACTCAGGCATCGGAGTGTCTTCGGCTCACGGCAGCCAGGGGCTCTGACTCTAGCATTTTTCCTTCCTTTTCAGGTTCTTGGCGTTCAGCATTCCCCGTCCTAAGAAGTTTACCTCGATCTCATTTCAATCTAAGTAGGTGTCGTTTTTACCGCCTATAAGTAGCTAATTGGATTTTAAAGGTATGGGTCAGGTGCTGATAAAATTCTTTTAAACCTGCCCTGATCATGTGATATGGCTTAAATAAGTAGGATCATGATCATGCCCAAAGTTGTATATCTTTAATCTAAAGATACTCAAAGAGAAAACAAAACCCAATCTTTCAAATATATATAGACAATCATGAGTCCATTCCTCATGAAACGCCCTATACCAGGTAGAAATATATGGTTTTCAGGTGAGCTTGTGGGCAAATAGCTTAGATTCCTTCAGTGTTCATTGCCTCTCCAAATCCACCGAGCTCTCCCTGCTAAACCACCAACAGCGCTTCCATTGGCGGTGCCAATACATCAGCCACTCCAGGCTGATTCCCCTCCCCTTCTCCGGCTTTAAGCTCAGCCCCAGTTCTACAAGCGGGGCATGTAAAACTGGTGTGCAACCACATGTTAATGCACTGCTCATGGAACATATGATCACAGTTTGGCAGAAGCTTAGCCATTTCTTCTTCCTCTAAAAGACATAAACAGATGGCACACTCGATGGCCGGACCGTTGAGCTCAGCGGGTTTCTTGTAGACGAACGCTGGGAGGGTAGTGATGAGTGAGGGGTAAAGGCCCGTCTTGGGTGGCTGGAGGGGGTGTGTCTGTGCTGCTGCCTCGCCCATGCTCTGCTGCTGGAGGACAGTGTGGCGCCTGGCCTGGCGCCGGCGAATGCACTGTGCATAAAGGTGGAAGACAGTGATGAGGATCACGGCGAAGAAGAGGGTGATGACAACGGAGAGCATCACCTTGCGGATGAAGCAGCAGCGGTTCCTCTCATAATCTGTAGATTTTTCAGGTGACCGGTCGTTGCCAGACATGGCTGCTTCTTGGTGAGAAAGATGGAAGGCCTAACTTAGTATCAAAGATTTGGATTTGGTCCTTAGGCCTAAGTTTTATAGTCTGAGATGATTATGATTGATGATGCATGCTATTGCATCATGCTCACTAACACACAGTTAGATTATTTCGCTTTCAAGTTTGTAATTCATAATTTGAGACTTAGCTTAATAAGAAATTCAATGCATTAGGTTCATAATCATTTGTTCTGCTCACTTCAAAGATTAAGTTTGATAAGTTTAATGACCTAATTCATGTGTGCCTGTGTTATTAGTTCATCACTAGATCTCACATCTAAATGCTGATGACTCAAAAAAACTGATTCTCTTATTTAACTTTAGAAGAAATTTTACTTCAACAAGAGTCTGGCTCACATTCAAATTAATTACATTTTAAACACGTCATTAAAAGAAAAATTAGAGTAAATTTTCACGCTTCATTATGATCAATCTTAAGGTGTGGCGCATTCTAATTATTGGATATTAATTAATAAGAGTACAATGTTTTTGAGCGGCTTGGATATTTAGATAGGCATCATGACTCAACTTAGAGAACTATGTGAGAATATATAGTTTGCTCATAATTAGAACTACAAATTATATTTCAAAATGAAATATCCGTAGTTGGAATACCTTATGACTAAATTCGATAAGTATGCCATCACCTCGTAGCTTTCTCTATTAGTTATCCAGTCACAATTTTAATAATCCTTAGGTGGAGCTCATTTGACCATGGCTTCATGTGAATTGTAAGCAAACTGCTAGACTAAAAATAACCAGACCAAAAATGTACGAGGAATCATCTATAACCCTTTTCATGCGGTGCAAGTTAGGTAAGTCGTGCAACTGAAAATTTAACTTTGGAGTTTGCTTGTTTGTTTGTTTGTTTGTTTGTGCTTTTTTGTTCTTTGCAATTGCCTATACTTGATGTCAATCTACTCATATTTAGGCTCAAACTCTTCAATCAGGATGGAAAGATAAACCCCACGAGCTAGGTCTACCAATAGATTGATCCATATCAAAACTCTTGAACAAGTTAAGACTACCAGTTACCAATTGTTTAATCCGACATGGGCCCTGTCGCCGATGGGCCACACAATTTCTAACACTTATTATAATTGGCAAGCAGCACTTGTTCTTGTTATTTCCTTAAAGTTTGTCCACACATCACTAGTCCTGATGGTGAGGTTTGAGTCC
This sequence comes from Persea americana, assembly GCA_029852735.1. NCBI lineage: Eukaryota > Viridiplantae > Streptophyta > Magnoliopsida > Laurales > Lauraceae > Persea > Persea americana. Next base: position 1,668,671 of record CM056813.1, read on the forward strand.
ATAACTTAGTGGTGAGATGGGCATGGCTATGGGTGGGTCCCACTCCTAATACCCTCTTGATTTTTTGTTTGATAAGCTATGCACTTTTCTGTTCAGTGCATTGACGATCAATACATACATGTGACCAGTTCGTTTTGAATAGTGTTGATGTAATGTCAGTCTTAATCACCATATCAGTTCTAAATGAAGCTTGATTAAAAGAAACAAACTTTCATCCTTTATTTTAACTCTGCATGTTTGGCTTTCTTTTAGCATCTCTGTCGTATATGGAATTTTTACCCTTTCTTTCACGCATCTATCCATTTTTTTTTATTTTTTTTCTGAAAGCTCTTTTTCCATCTGCTATGTACAGTGAAGTCCATCTTTCACAAATTTAAGCCATTCACACTCAACTTCCTATCATAGATCAGCATGCATCATGATTCCTCTTAATTCGTACTGATTTAACCATTAAACACCATTGGTTAAATCACAAAAAACTGCATCAGGAAATATTTAGTTTTCAGACTTTTAAATCAAGGGTGACAAATTGACTTTTTTTTTTTTTTTATAACCCAAAGTATCTCGCGCCCGGCCCAGAAGCCTTTGGCTCTGAGCCCGAGAGATACTGGATTCTAAACAGCCGAGAACTAATCTCTAAAGCACATGCAAACCCTCCTATCCACATGAACATAATAATAAAACGATGGGAGGTGGCCAACGGAAGTAGGTGTCGAACATAATACTTCTCCGCTTCTTGAGGCGTAGAGTCCTTGGCTCAAGGGTGACAAATTATTGATGGAAATGCCTAAAAAATAAACCATTGACGGGAGCAATATTCTCATCTTAATGCTCCCTTTGCAGTCCACCAATCCACTTGAAGTGGGTGTATCCCCAAGAGAGGCACTCTCCTACAGGAGAATGTCTCCTCAAATGGTGTAAGATATTTATTTATGTTTTTTTCGTTGAAGGCTCAAAATGTCACTGGCATATTATAGGTTGGATTAGTTGTCCTGTTACAGAGATAGACCAGGTTCAATTCCTGCCCGAAAAACACTCTAATGTTTTGGCTGTGACCATGAATTCATGCATCTCAAGTACTCAACTCCTCAAAACCTTGCTTGTTGGTAGTCAATGCACCCCTTCAATTCAATTTGTAGAAAATGGTGGATCTCTCCAGTCTCCACTCAAATAGATATGTTGTGTCAATAGGTAGTCCATATCTCTGAACATGGAAATGCTACAAGAAGCCATTCTCTACTTGGTGGGGTCTAATTAAGCATGTAATAAGGGGTTAGGCAGTCCGTCAGGCACGCTGGTCAACATAACGCAGCCCAGCCTGGCACGGCCTAGTCCTCCCAGACACGGCCATGCCCATGGGCTGTGCAGCATGTCTGGGGCTGGCCCGGTGCCCCGGTCAATGGGTTATGGCTGGGACCGGGTTATGGGAATTATCTTTCCTACCCTTGCTTAAATGGCAATAGCATTGGAAAGCTATTCTTTCTTTCAACCCAATGGAATTATTACTTATCATTAAAGGCAGAGCACTGTGAAGATACTCTTTCTAGTCTACATGTACAAAACACTTATATAAGTTTCCATGGCCCAGCATGGCCCAGCTTGTGCTTGTGAGTCGTTCTGGGCCAAGCCCCTGCCAACCTGGGCACAACACGGCACGGCTCAAGCATGGCTGGGCTGAACTCCAAATGGGCCATTCGGGGCCATCTCTAGGTCTAATACACCACATTTCAACCGTCTCTCTTCTCCTTATACATGGTTATTGTTTCCTGTGGCATCAACCCCTTCATGGTATCCATTCCAACTGGAAGTTAGTACTTGTGTCAATTTCGTCAATGCAAGTTGTTTTTTAATGTGGGTGGTGCGACGTGACCATCAAATTGTAAATACTGAATTTGAGCTAGGTGGAAGTGGAGCATCCATGCACAAGTCTTTTTTTTTTTTTTTTTTTTTTATTATCATCTGAATCTTAAAACGGGTGTGGATCCAGACCCAACCCAACCCCTTCTTGTTGTTACCATGTTTTCCAAGTGACCCCTTATAAAGTTTAGGAATTGCGTTTTCTTGACTACCTTGTGGGAACAGGATCATCTACCACTTCTGCAATGCAACAATCTCTGTTTTTTATTTTTTATTTTTTTAAGGAAATATCATAAAAACAACAAAGGAAACAAAACAATAAAAAAAAAAAAGCAACAATCTCTGTTACTTTAATTTAAAAAAATGGGACATATTGTTGTGAAGCCTATTGTCCATATCAGATAAAAGAGGGAGACAGTCAGCTACAAAAAAAAAAAAAAAAAAAATCAAGCCCATAGATCTTTGATAATTGTTTGATTTAAAGCTACAAAATGGACATTCGATTTAGTAGCTTTATTAAGAACAACCTCTTACCCCAATGGGAAGAGGTGGTGGTTCTTACCTGAGTGAGCAAGGTTCGAGCCTGGCCTATCACGGTATCACCTTCCCTCACCCGAGGAACTTCCTACCTTACCCAAGGTCTACTTCACTTCCCAGACAAATGGCTAGAATTTTTCGTTCCGGTCCTTCGAGAGAAAAAAAAAATGGGGTAAAAAAATTCCGGTCCATTTCAATTTTTAGCACGATTCACTCATTTTTTTTAGTTTTTCTTCTCAAAATCAATATCAAGAAACATACATAATTTAGGTTTTATTTTTATTTTTCTATTTTTTACATATATGCATATATTTTTTTAATTTTATTATTTCAAAATTTTTTGTCGAAATTCCAAAATATCAGAATATTTTATTTTTGAGGCTAAACCGAAACAACGATAGAAACGGAACTAACAACTATGGCTACAATGCAATGCATCTTCTACGATCAATTCACAAAAGGATTATTAACTAGCTAAAAGAATAAGGTGTACATCAGCTAAGAAATCTCACGGGATCGTCCAAGCAATCAGCCCATATATATGGATAGCTTCTAGCCTTGTGCTCAGTCAGCCAGAGCATGTTTCTATTTCTCTCTTATACTGATTCTGCTGAATTCCCATTTCTATTTCTGCCCTGTGCTGGATATTTTCTCAAGCTGGGTGTTTCTCTTGAGTTTGGTCGGTCAATGCATGATTATATCATACTGGGTCAGCCTGCTGAATCATGAAATGAGGTCGATCGGTTTGCTGAGTTTTGATTTATTCAAAACTAAAATAAAATTACATTTTTAAATTCTAAAAATGGAATTAGTAATATTTAAAAATTTTAATCTTATTTTCAACTTTGATTTTAAACTTTACATTGATTTGATATCTCACCAATTGATCGAAGTGCATGGTTCACAAAGTTGGTGGATGAATTAAATAGTAAATTATACTGTTTTGGTTAACTTAGTCATCTCCATGCCTACTATGGGCATTGTGACCCATCAAATGACCACATGTAACTAATCAATAAATTTTTATTAATTAATAGAGGGCAGATTGATTTAATCATCTTCAATTTGGCATGGGTCCTGATTTGATTAGAGTGTGAGAGAACTCTAATGTTAAAACAAGGAGAAAATAATTATTTTTAATGATGTTGATTCATGATAATTTTCTATTTTGACAGCTCTCACAAAGTCTTGAGAAATTATGTAAGCATTAGGATATTTTCAAATTTTAGACTTCTCTTTGGATGTCTTTAAAAGATTAGCCAAAAAAATAAAAATCAAGTTAAATGAGTGGCTGGCTATCGCTTGCCCCTCCTACAAGAAAATATTGCCTCAGCGACCATGCTTTAAACAAACCACCCCCCCCCCCCCCCCCCCCCAAAAAAAAAAAAAGAAGAAAAAAGGAAAAAAACTAAAAGAAGAAAGCAACATCCAAATATTCTCAATACAAATTCATGAAGAAGCTTCACTGTACAAAAGTTGAAGTGTATATCAAGCACAACATAAAATAAAAAGTAGAAGTAGGTAATATCACTGCCTCAAATCAATTACAAAACCATATGATAAAATAAAAATAAAAATAAAAATAAAAAAGCTGAACCTCAATGTGTATTCATTGCCTTTCCAAATCTTCAAAAGACTGCATTCTCCTCTCCTCTGATCTCTCCTTGCTAAAGCTCAGCATCCTTTTAAACGACCCCAGTCTCGAACTCGGTCCCGCCACCTTTGATGACTGCCCCACCCCATCCGACGTTCCTTCCACCGCCACCGACGCCGACCGGCTCATCGCTTCCATTGGCGGTGCCGACGGATCAGCCCCGGCCACCCCCTCCCCTTCTCCAGCTTTAGGCTCAGCCCCAGTCCTACAAATGGGGCATGTAGAATTGGAGTGCAACCACATATCAATGCACTGCTCATGAAACATGTGATTGCAGTTTGGTAGAAGCCTAGCCATCTCTCCTTCCTCTAAACCACTTAAACAGACGGCACATTCGACGACCGGGCCGTCGACCTCGCCGGATTTCTTGTAGGCAAACTTCGGCAGGGCGTCGATGACCGAGGCGTCTAGGCCTTTCTTGGGCATCTGGTGGGTGTGCGTCTGCGCCTCTACCACCCCCACGTTCAGCTGGCGGAGGACGGCCCGGCGCCTGGCCTGGCGTCGGAGGATGCACCGGGCGTATAGGTGGAGGAGGAATACAAGGGTGACGACGAAGAAAAGGGCGACGACAGCCGAGAGCATGATCTTGCCGTTGAAGCCGTAGCGGTTTCTCTCGTGATCTTCGTCACGTGGCCCGTCATCGCCGGACATGGTGGTGGCTTCTTGGGGAGGAAAAATGAAGGCCTCACTTATTATCAAAGACTTGCATTTGGTTATCAGGCCTCATTTTTATAACCATAGAATTTAGAGGATGAGGATTGATGATGCATGCAATTGCATCATGCACCATTTGGTGGGTTGAATACTAGAATGGTTTGATAGGTGTGCATTTTTTTTATTGCATGACAATGGGTAGGATGGTTTGATGGGTGAGATTTTTTTTTTTTTTTCTTTTAATAGTACAGTGGGCCATTCATCGTGGGTCAACTCTGTCAACAGCTAAGATCAATAGTGTTGCAATTGGGATCCTATGGGGCTTTAACCAAGAAAAATCCAAACTTAAAAGAGTGGAACTCCACAATAGAGCCTATCTGGTAAATTCTGACCAGTTCAAAATAAACACTCTAATTACACATTGTGTTTCATAATTTTACATCAATTCAAATTTGTTCCACCATTCGATTGAGTTTTTATGTGATTAACACAATCTTTTGTATATTCATTTTCACGTTTTTTTTTCGTACAATCAATCGAATCATGGGACATAAAACTTTCAGATGCACCATGTACCTCGAGGGCATTCGTTGAATTATTCAGATTTTAATACATGGGCCCTATCATGGATTTCCACTCCTTTTAATTTAGAATTTCTCAAGGGGATACGGATTCATAGTGTTGTCCTCGTCAAAAGAAGGGTGCCGGTAGTTTGATCATCTACCTACCAAAATTTTTTGTTGTGGTCTCACATGTTTCATATTTTTAGATGAGATGCTATTGCAACATGCAGCATTTGGTGGGTAGGATGGTTTGATCAGTGTGTTTTCTGTTTTTTTTGGACTGTATAGTGGGTCTTGTGGGGTCCACTGTATGAACAGTTGAGATTAGTTGTGCGTTCATATATAAAAAGGGGTGCTGGTAGATTGATCAATTACCTACTAGAACATCCTGTTTTGTCCCAAATGAGAACTTGGGATAGAGAGGAGAGAGGGTGTATTACAGTCAACTTTTTTTTATAAAAGAGTGTGGAAAATGTAAACTGGGGAGGATGGGAGAAGTCAAGCAAAGTGGGGCCCTGGAAGTTGAAATTAAGGACCGTTAGGCTAATTGGAAATTGAATGTCAATCTAATGAATCTAAGTCTTGACCTTTGTATTGTTTTGGGAAGGCCTAACGCACAAGAAACGTTACTTTGCTCTTGACAGAGAGAGAGAGAGAGAGAGAGTTGGTGGGGGTTTGGAAGTTTCTTTCGACGACCGACTTCAGTGAAGTCTATGATGGATTTTGAAGCTTGCTTTCTTTTGAGGAATTCGAAGGCTGAATGCACATCTGCTGCAGCTTCTAGGGTGGGAAAGTTCTCTGTTCTCTTATTCTCTATGGAAGAAATTGTGGGAAAAATTAGACTTTGCTACAGTGGGTTTCAGGACACTAGACCAACTCATGGACAGCAATCAATGGACTTGATCTTTGATAAACAGCTTGATCTTAAGTCTTATTTAATCTGTTCTGAAGTGGGCCCCGCAAGCTCTGAACGCCCTATCATAATAAATTGCAGTAAAGAGATTGATGTAAGATACACTAGCAACAAAGGCCCATACTTAAAATCTTGTGTTGAGGTATGACTTGGATCGGCCTTAATCGTAAAACTAGAAGATGTATGGTTAGGATCGACCTACAATGAAAGGTTTTCTTGTTTTTAATCCTTTCTCCTCTGTTTCCTTTCTCTTTCCCATATCTGTGATTTTAGGACGTCTTAAAAACTTGGATCTTTTGAGAGATTTTATCAATTGGGAAATTTATGCTAACAGAGTATAGGATCCAAATTCAAAATGGAATACCCATTGACCAAATCAAAGGAAGGGTTGTATTATCTGTGACATGGGGCCTACCTGCATGTGATATGACATGGGCCCTATGTCATAAATGCCAACAACTAGGAGCCTAAGAGTAGTTGGGATTGAAGAAATTAGATTTTCCACGATTCCACGCATGAGTGAATCATACGGCACGGATGAAAAAGCAGTGGGCCCACTTCTTTGGAGAGAGTGGATTATGACCGTCGACTTGTATTACATAGAGATATTGCAATACCACCTTATTGGAAAGTGCTCTTTATTTGTTTATTTGCATGTAATTGAGTTTTTTAGAATCTTATTCTAAAAGTGAAGAAAATTGAAGAAATATAAGTGAAATGAGAATTTTATAAATGGGAATCAAATAATCTCTCCTATACGAATTAAGGAGGGTGGAAAATGAATATTCAGAATCTCATCTACACATCTACCTAGTATCATTTACCCCTCCACAATGGCAAAAAGATAAATACATAAATAAATAAAATCATTCACCGCGATCACCTTTTTAACAATTTCCGTGAACTTCTAGGAATGCAATCCCTTACAAACAAATGGGCCCTTCATATTCTAAAGATATATATTGGATGGGCCACTTTCCTACTGCCATGCCTTTTTGTAAATACACAGGGCTTTTGTACCTATGAAGTCTAGATCGTTTTATTTAATAACTAGCAGCAAATGCCTACGCTTGAAAGTATATTAAAATTTAAAAATTCTTTTAAAATATTATTAAGACAAAATAAATCTAACCTAAAGAAATTTGTTATCTTTGAATATTAGAATCGTTTAACATGTAATGAAAATAAATATAAAATGAAATAAACTTGCAAAACATGACGACCCCTTGAATTTAACACAAGTATGAATGCGTGTCTATGTAGGGACATCTCTCCTAAGCTAAAGCTTAAGATAAGGTAAACTCAAGCATGTGGTGGGGCCCACATGGGGGTGGGGGTGGAAGGATTTCAAGGACTCCATAAGACCTTTTCTTTGTAAAAAAAAGTAAATAATTTCAACTATGGTTTCTACCATCTCCATCTGGCCCCAGAAGTTTAATGGTAACAGTCTATTCGGATCGGTACACAGTCGATCCAACGGTCCAGTAAATTCAGATTTGACCAAAAGCTAGTAAACATATGTGATTTAGGGGGTTGTGTGTTTGGTTCATTTGGATGGACTAAGGATGGAACCCACAAGCGTAAGCTTATAGAATTAAATGGATATGTATGGTGCCCGGGCTAAAAAAATATAATGAAATATATGATTCTTTTCTAAGGTATTATTGGAAAAGAATAGATTTTACATAAATAAATAAATAATTTATATTTATTATATATAATATAATATATATTTTTAATATCTTATTTCTTTAATGTGGCAATTTATGCATTGTGTTTACCACCAAAACCAAACCCAACGCATTACATATTGTGCAAGTGTGTGTGGCCATGGCACTTAATGGAAAGTCATGGAGCAGGTTTGAAATTAATGACATAAGACCCACTATAAAGTAGCGTAGGTTTAGAGTGTCAAATAAGATGGGTATTAAATTAGTATGACCCAGTCCTGACCCAACTCATTGCCATCCCTAAATAAAACCATCAAAGCCATTCACGAAGCTTACCAAACCCTCAAAGAAACATAGAAGGATAACCATCCTCTTAATATCATTATAAATTCAGTATGGATGAGTGCATTTGTTTTCCTAAATTGAGTTCTTTAATCATACGAACTCTAACTCCTTCTAAATTCAGCTCGAATGAGTGCATTTCCTTTATTATAAAACCTAGCGAAGCCTCAAAGAAGAAATTAGCATGATCAATAGTATGCATTCGCAAATGCATATTATTTTCTGTTTTGGCCTATTTGTTTCCCCATTGATCATCCAAACTCTCTTGGTCCTCCTTGAATCAAGGTTAATTTCTATGGATCAATTGCATGTGGTGAGCCACTTCTAGTATACTTCAAGCCTTTATAAAGTAAAATCTCTCAGTGGGGCTAGGCCTGTTTCTTTACCGGAATTTATGAATAGAATTTGAGAGGTTGGGGTTTTTTTTTTTTTTTTTTGACATGATGTAACATCTTGTCCCCTGGCATTTGAAATACCGTCTTTCTTTCTTTAGAGTTTCAAATTCCAACCACCCAAAAGACCTTTTGGAACTCTTGGAATTCCACTCTCTATACCATTTGTTAGAATTTCAAATCCTCCATCAAAAAGAGGGGTTTGAAATTCCACCTAAGGAGACAACTTTTGGAGAATTTGAAATTCTCCCTGACATGAATTTTTGGAATTCTTATAAAGAAACGGGCCCTTAGGGATTTATTATAAGATTTTCATCGGTAAAAATCTCAGAACTTCATGCATATCATTGGGTTTTAAGTTTTTATGTGATTAAAAGCATATGGTGGGCCACTTTAATTAGGCTTCATGCCTTTGTGAAGTAGCGATCTCTCATATGGGGCCTGTACTACAAGCCGTGTAGCCAATTAGAAACCAAAAGGCATGGAAACTAACAACAATTGTATACCAATAATTATGTAGGGCCCACCTTGTGGATATCAATCACATGGATAAGAGGATTGGATAGACAAATTTTAGGATAGATTTATATTAGAGAGCAATTTGAGGATTAAGATAAGAAGATAAAATAGAAATGTTAGGAAAAGAGAGATTTTAGGGGAAATTAGAAGAATTTAAGAAATGTGGGTTTATGAAACTATAATCTTAATTTAAATGGAGAGATGGAGAGATTTAGGAAGGAGATTTGGGAGGTGCAGTGGCCTACATTAAACACAAAGCTCTACGTGTTTTTATAAGTACTTTTCTGAAAGGAGAACTCATGTGGGTGATGACATGGCACCCCACACAGCCCTCTTCCCCGTTTGCTTTAATATATATAATTGATCAAAACTTGCAGTTTTTGTCGATCACAGATAGACCAAAATATTGAAAATCTCTTTTTGGACCATTTGATGAAGGGGACCCCATTATATATAATTTTCCCTGACATAATGGGCCCCTCGAGGAGAAAATTCTGCGTCCCCTCTTGGGTAGTTTTCCCGACTACTTTGGATGCAGACTTGCCTTCTCTTATTAATTATGAAAAGAAAATTTGGAGATCGTACTTTGATTGAAATTTTAGAACTCTTTTAAGCCGGTTCATATTGATTTTTAGTTATGATGATAATGATGATGATAAATGAGAATATGCAAGTCCTAAGCCTTATCTCTTTGCATCGATTATGGATGAATTGATTGCTCATATTCAAAAAGAATTATATTGGTTTATATTATTTGCAGATGATATAATTTTGATAAATGAATCAAGTGATAGTGTAAATGTAAAACTCGGGAGATGACGGGAGGCTTTAGAATCCAAAGGCTTTAAAATAATTCATATAAAGACAAAATATATAGATTGTAACTTAAATGTAAAAGAGAAAAAGAGTTGAAAACTGTGAAAATTGAAGACCATGAGATACCATAAAGAAACTTTTTTTATTGCCTTGGTTCTATAATTAGTCAAAATGGAGAAATGGGTGAAGATATCAAAAATAGGATAAAACCAGGATGGTTAAAGTAGACCAGCAAATGTCAACAAGATTGAAGAAAAAGTTTTACAAGACAGCAATTAGACTAACCATGACCTACGGGAACATAATGTTAACCAAACAAGAAGCAACATACGCACAAAATAGATGTAATAGAGATGAGAATGTTGAGGTGGATGTGCGGTAAAACTAGGAATGACAAATCTAGAAATGAGTATTTTTAGAAGCATTTAGGTGTAGCAATAATCGAAGATAAGATCTAGAAAAACCCATTTGAGATGGTTTGACATGTCTAACGTACGCCGACAATGAAATCGGTGGCTCTGAAGGTTGATAGCCCACTAAAGGGAAAGGGTAGGCTAAACAGGAAGCAGATAGAGGTGGTAAAAATAAATCCAAAGAAGTGAAACTTACTTGATGGTTTAGGCCAAGTTAGATCGGAATAGATAAACAAAATTTATGCAACCAAGCCCAACATAGTTGGGATAAAGCTTTAATGATGATGATGCACGCCCATAAATACTTCAAATTTGAGGGAAATGAAAAACTTTTCGTTGGTTACCAATAACAAATATAATGGGAATCTCAAAGTTGAAATGATTGGTGTGAGTCTTGTTTTTCCTTGGTTACCAACAACAAATATAATGGGAATCTCAAAGTTCAAATGATTGGTGTGAGTCTTGTGTGGCATGGGTGGCAAAATATGAATGGAATCACAAGCTCGATCCTTATCCCAAATCCAATCTGCATCCTATATGGGTTGGTCATGGGCCAGATAAATCTAAATCTACAATAAAATGGGTCAAGCTAGGGCTCACCCACATAATTCATTTAAATGGGTCAGTCTGGGTCAACCCACATCTCTAAATGATTTAAACAAAATGGTGACTTAATATTTTGTATTTTTAGATTTTTACTGTTTTTTTTTTTTTTTTTACTACAACTAAACTCAAATATAAGTGTAACAGTTGAAATGGATTGTCCTATGAACCAAACATCTATACATTGGGTAGGGTTGATTCGGATTAAATGGGTTGACCCATGTTACATGCAGGTTACATGGGTCGGGTTGCGAAGTCCTGCATGGGGTGAGGGTTGGTCGGTCTGCACCTTGTGCGGTTCAACCTTTGACCTTTGACCATTTCTTCTAGCAAGGGAAAAAAAAAAAAAAAAAGCTTTGACCCATTCAAATTGGTCACTTGTTTAGGAACCAAAGACCGAATGAAGATTGCATGTATCAAACAAAATCTGAATCTCTAAATTGTGATTAGTTTCATTATATACAAACTTTAAAGTATCACTTTCACAACATGCTTTCAAAATCGAACCATTGACTTTAAAATTTGTGCAATATTTATGATTTCTTTATTTTAGAAATATCTGAATTTCTTGATGTTTACAGTTAATGACATCATGTTGGTGTCACGGTTCAACAGGAATAAATTCCCAGTTGAACCACGTTCCACCAAGTCTCCACTGGCACAGTTTCTAAAACAGTATATACCCCACCATGCACCAATTTTACTACTAAAAAGTCACTGGAATAGAATTTTCTCCCACTCATCCCCGCCTAGGAGCCTTTATCCCTGAGTCCTGAAGGACAATCAATTTTGAAAAGCCGAAAACTAATCCCTAGTGATATATGCAAACCCACCTATCTATATGCATCGGGCAAAACTATAAAAGGTGGCCAACGAAAGTAAATGTCGAACACAAGACTTCTCCACTTCATAAGGTATACTTTAATATCTGATTGGAGTTTCTCATTATAATCTTCAAGATATTCTAGGTTATGTCTACTATCCTAGACAGCCTCGTTTTGTAACGTGCCTGATCTTATGCCTCCTTATATTAATTTGTTAATGTTTCAGGTGTTTCAGAACCAGTGGGTGCATTTGGTTGTATTCCAATTGCAGATGGTCCAATTTTTCTTTATATAGAATTCAGTTTCTTCCTCCAGTGGGAGTAGGACACCCATTTTCGTAAATCTTGGGCCCAAATCCTTCAGTAGGACATCCATTTTTGTTGGACCGGCAGTGATTTGGGAAAAATGGGAGCACCCAATATTACACTGTCATTTCTCAAATTCCAAAGATAAGAAAACCAAAAGCAAAAGTGGCTTGAGAAGAGAATCTTTGATTCTTGTTTTCTTTTTTTTTATTTCAAAAAATCTAAGGATAAAATATGGAATTTATGGGGAATGCTCGCTGAAATTTACTGCAATAAAAAAGAGTGTTAATGATGAATTTATACACATTTAGGAGGATCGGGATTGAGGGAGACGTCCTTCTACGAGTCCTTCTACGAGCAGACTGCAAATAGCTTAGATGCAGTCCAGCTCATGTGACCTACTCAATGCAAGTCTATCAATGGGAAGAAGGCAGATGGAAAGGTCATTTGATGAACAAGAGAGGCAAGAAAATAACCCTACTAAATTATCCTAGCCCTTAATTTAACGGCCTTAAAAGTTAAAAAGATTTTAACCGTAGATTCTCTTGAGATTCATCATTCAATCCAACAGTAAGTGATGGGTCAATGACTATAAAAGTGGGCTTTATGCTAGATCGTGGGATAAAATGAGCGTGAAAGGGACTGCATTGATGAAAAGTGGTCCCAATTCCCCCCGTACTGTCTCTGCACTTGTAGTTGCTCGTAGGTAAACATTTTCCTAGGATGGGGGGTCCTCAAGTTGCAAATTACTGTCAAAATTCCCTTATATTGTAAATTTCCTTTTTCTTCAATTTCATTGATCTATTTCCTTGATAGAACTTTAGTACAGATTAGTTCTATTAATTAAAGTTCATCATTTCTCTCAAAGAAATTATAATTTACTCGCTCTAATCAGCGGGCATTGAGCAGTCAAGAGCCATCACCAAGTGGTAATTTGCACATAATTTCCTACCAGTTTTAGACCCACTAGATGGATTAACTACTTAATCAATGATCCAAGCAATTGCCCATATGTTCTCTAGTACATTATCCTATTGCATGATGGGTAATTAGAATGTTTCAGGGGTATCATATGATCCATGTTTACCTCCCACGACCAACATTTACACCGCAAGGGCCTATAAATCTGGCACTCTGACAAGGGGGGCCCAGCCCGCCAAAGCCCAAAAGGACATGGTCTTTTTTCTTGTCCTAAAGCCCGGGAAGGGTAGGGCCCAAATTTTGAAAGCCCACCCCACAGCCTGGCTCGGCCCTTCTGTCCATCGTATCTACGACATGCACGTGTACACACATGCTTGTGAAAATCTATTAAACCAATCTATATAATTATATTAAATAAATATGGGTGCTTTTTATCTACATATGTATTCAATTCCATGCAAACAAATAAGCCTATTGGCATCAATGAATTTCTCTATATTCCAATTCAATGCAAACAACCAATCCCACAATTCCATGTAGACGAACAGGCCCATATGACAATAAATTCCTATATGTCTATATATTCTAATTCCATGCAAATAAATAAGCTCATTTGAAAATGAATTCTCATGCATCAAATTTTATGGAAACAAATAGACCCATACAAATATAAATGTTCCAATTCCACGCAGACACAAGGGCCATTTGGTAAGGCCCATTTGAATGCATAGAAAAAAAGAGAGGAAAAAAGGTTCTTCTTGCAATGTCTAAGTGGGAAACGGATGTAACCTATCATGCTTTCGACGCCCAAAGAAATTCATACTAAATATACATTTCTCATCTAAGAACCCATGGCTTTAAATCTATCATCATGACTTTTAAAATAAGATTACTTTCTTTTATAGACTCCGAGTTGTCCATAATTCATATCACTTGTTCTAAAAACATCCTTCCATTGATGTTTAGTATCAAGTTGACAATGGATTGTGCTGTCAGAAGATTTTCTAAAGATATATTTTTTTCCTTCAGCCTTGGCCTAAATCCCTGGCCCTTGAGGGAAGGGTAAGGACGTAGCTAATGCAAGCCCATTGGGGCCTTTGACCCGGCCTAAGCCCTGCCCAAGAGGATAGGGTAAGGGCAGGCCCCGCCAATGGGCGGGCCCATTGACAGCCCTACTCACTGCCCATGATCAAACAGCTTGAGCTGCAACTTGATTTTTAGGCCGGTTAGCTAGGCTAGTCAGTAGGCATGAGCTTATATCCTCCTAAAAGGAAGCAGTAGATGACCCCACAGCCAGCGTAGCAAGGTATGTAAGACAGTTGGATCTCACATCTCCATAAATGGTTGGGCCCAGGCTCATCAAACACAGCACCACATACGCCAAGGCAAACACCCTGCAGCTCTAAAAGTTCCAGCAACATGTATCAAACAAAGTCCTAACACGGCCATAAATATATTCAGTACAACTGTCCTGCATACCACCATTCCATGGCAGCTGTGCCTGGTTTTAAATATCCTCTAGGAAAGGTTTTAAATTCTCTCCCCTCCCACGTGTTTGTAGCCAAGATAACACTACTTGTACTATCGCCTTCTTTGGTTTTTTTTTTTTTTTTTGAAAGGTTACTTCTTGTTATATGTTTCACCATTTAAGACTCACACTAATGTATGCAAGGACTAGTCATGGGAATTTTTTTTCTTTCTTTTTATTGGTGACATAACTTGAACCAAAATCCTTAAAAGTTGAAATAGTGAGGACATTCTACCATGCCAGGGCTCTTGTCCCATCATAGGATTTTCGTCGAGGGGATGATATTAAAACCTATACTAGACCACCATATATACACATATGGCAAAGATGTGACTAAGTCTGATCACCATTCACCACCTTCATTCTAGCCTTCCATCAATTTGTAGTCCGGGAAAAGAGCTCTTGAACAAATTTTCTCGTGAAGATGACAAAAGTAGAAAACCTAAATAACTGTGGCGAGCTTTTATTATTGACTGCCACTATGAAGCAAAAGGTGTAAATCTAAAACTTGCTCAAACCAAAAGTCATACCAATTAACCGAATCTCAGCCATAAACTATTGCCTGTAGAATAATAGTAAACAACCATTTGATGGCAAACAACTGGGTCGGAAAATGTAAATGTGAGTTTTTGGGTATACCCCATCCCCAGCAGGAACCATGACCTAGAAGTTTGGGTTCAGATACATGCCTGAACATGTCTATGCCCTACTACACAATTTTTATGGAAGTATCATCCACCACCATATCATGCAAAAATTGAGTATGCTGCAAGCCTGCAACTCTGCTTAGAGGGATTGTCCATCTCATCCTCAAAACAATGTTCATGGGCCTTCGCCCCATGTTTCCACCATTGCCATTCCCTTCTTTGGCTTCCTCTAAGGCCGTTTCTTTTCTCTTATTTGCTGGCATTCTTTCTGTTCCCTTTCCCCTTCTTGCTCATGTTATAGATCCAATCATGCAAGCATCAGTAGACATCATAAACCACTTGCATCTGAATGCATGTTCTTGCAAATAGACAATACATCAGTCATTCACCAATTTTTCAAGAACTTCCTACAACATTCTTAAACAAGACGGTACGCGGCTCACGCGGCTCTCAAATCGTAACACTGGTCACCCGCACATAGAAGAGTTGCAGTAGAAAATTTCGCAGCCAATGAACATTCTACTCAAATCATCAGAACAAAGAGTACCCAAACTGACCCGATTGATGCAAAATGCAAATTTCTCTTTAGATCCATAAACAACTCTTTCGGTCATATGAGAAGTCAGAACTACGTAAACTCGGAACTTTCTTTAGATGGTTTGTTTTTATTTACCCTTCTGCAAGTGAATCATTAGAACAATAAACACCGAACTCACCCATTTCAGAAATATCAAGAAGAAGAGTTCATAAATCGCTTGCATCATCTGGCATCCCAAATAGAATAGTATGTAAGGCAGCAAGGGAAACATAAGAGAAGCTTTCCCAAATTTTATCTGCTCAAATTTGGATTCTGTTCTCTGGAAAGCAACATATGCTACCGATAAATTAAAAAAGGATAAATAAGTGATTTCAGAGACAGGGACTAGTCCTGCGCCCTTGAAAAGAATTTTAAATATGATAGAGATCCAAGTATCAAAGATACTGTTTATTTGGATCTTGAAGTTGCTGAAGGCAGCGCTGAGCAACAATTCCATGGAACTAGCACAGACCCCCTTTTAAACCAAACATCCCAAGCTGCCTTCCCCAAGCAAAAAGGAAAAGGAAAACCCCCCTTGTCTCTCTCTCATTTTCTTCATGAGAATAACAGTATCAGCTAGTTCCAAAACCACATCAAAGCCCTCTAATATAAACACACAATCTAGCTCGGTGACTTGGTTTTTATTGGGTTCATATAAAATGTTTTCTCTGTTAGGTTGATTGAAGGAAGATGTCAAAAGAAAAGAAAAGGCATAGAGAGGTGAGATCAGCATCTCCTATTGCAGGAAGAAGTAAGCTCGGGATAGAATACCATGTCACTTTCCACAGTACCCAAAACGCAAAATGTCTCAACATCTTAGTCTAACAACAGAAACAAGAGCAATCTAATAAAAAAACAAAATACAGCTCCTAGAGCTCATCCAAACAGGAAGGGGAAAAGGAAAAGATATAGTAGTAAAAGCAAAACCGAGAAAAGAAAAACCTGGTTTCACAGATTTCTTCTAGGGTAAAACACCATTTGATAGAGAAACCGAAATCACTTCTTCCTCTTCTTCTTCACTTCACTCTCTACTCTAGAAGAGCAATCATTCTTTCCTATCCGGAACAGAGTACTGTGAAACAAGCAAGGAAAAAAGGAATTCAATGAAGAGAAACCAAAGAACTGGCAAGTGGGTATTGCTAGAAGTACCTGGGAGAGCTCGGATTTCGGTTTTTTCCTCAATGGTGAGGAGCAGAGGACACAGAAGACAGTTTGTCGCCGCCGTCTTGCTCCTCGTCACCCTGAATTCGTGCTGGGACGTGGAATCCTGAGAACCCGCCGAAAGCGAATCTAACAGCCGGGACGGAAGACGCCGACGGCTGGTGGAGCTGGTGTTCTCCGGCAGAAACAGGCGGTAGGTCCGCCCAAGCACGAACGGAAGGTGAATTACTGGACTGAAGGGGTCCCCTCTGAGAAGAAAACGGATTCTGCAGCATCAGCGGCATGGGCGACTGGCCGGAGGCTGGAAAGACATAGCCTCCACCGCCCCCACCTCCTCCTCCACTGCCCTCCGCCGTATTCCAGGCAATCAGCCGCTGAAACCGACTCATCTCCTGCTGAGACCAGCCAACAGAGGCGGCAGAGACGTCGAAGGCCATCGGAGCAGAGCCGGCGAAAAGAGCTTGTTCCCCAGAAGGCGAGGACTGGTGGTGTTGGTGCTGCAGGAGTAATGGGTCTTGGAAGGACTGGAGAGAAAGCCTGAGATCTTGGTTCTGTCTGCTCTGCAAATGGATAGAAGCCGATGAAGAAGAAGAAGTAGTAGAAGAACCAATGGGGAAGAAGGAATCAAGTGAAGGAGGAAGAAAGCTGCTGTTTTCAGCACTTGGGTTGGCCTGAAACGCATACCCTGCAGCTTCAAAAGCCTTGTTCCCCACATCATTAGCTTCTATTTCTCTCATCCTCCCATCATCAAACACCTGCTGTGCAAACTCGTTTGCATTTGTTGCAGAGGGCTTCCATGGCGGGAGCTGCTCGAGCTCGTCAATGGCGGGCTTGGCGTTCTTGATGAGCCAATCCACGGCCTTGCTCGGCCGGTCATAGCCGAGCCGGTCCTGCACATCATAGAATTTGATGGCGGTGTGGGCGGAGAGGCGAACCCTGCGGTCCCTCGGTCCCTTGGCCGTGCAGACCTTGCTGTGGCGGTCCTTCCGGCCAGTCGACCGTACAATGTGGCCTCCTTCCACCTCCACGATCTCCCCAACCCCGGCGTTTCTCACTGCCATTCTCGCTGCCACCGATGACTGGTTCTGCCGGTGATTTTCCCCCATATCGAAATGGGCATGTTCGGAGGATGATGAAGGGTGGAAGAAAGATCTCTTCTTGGGTGGTGGTGGGTGTTTGTATCCTTGTTCTGCTTCTTCTTCGTCGTCTTCTTCGTCTTCTTCTTCTATCTCTACTTGGGTGATGGTATTTAGAATGGGTTGAATCGTCGTCTTCAGAGGATCCAGAGCTGCTCTTCTCCTGATTCTCTCTTCCAGATTTTGATTTCTTGGTCGTTTTCTCACTGGGTTTTCTCCCCCTTGTTGTTGCTGTTCGTCTTCTTCTTCTTCCCAACCAAGACTTCCTGTAATATCTGATACTGCCTATTGCAGCAGAAGGCCTTGCCATCCAACACCCCAAATTCCATTTACCAATATCAAGCCCCCAAAGATGGAGAAAACCCAGATAAGAAAAGGTAACAAAAACTCTACTGCTACTGCTCTAAAGTCTCTTCTATACCATCTTCTTCTTTTCACTTCATTAGAGTAAAGTAAGGGAGAAATAAAATAATCCTCCATATAAAATGAAGAGAGAACGAGAGAACATGATTCTCTCCCTCATCGTGGAAACTTTTGCAGAGAGAAGGGGGATTTTTTCTCAGAATGGAGAGGAAAAATCGGTTCTTTGCTTCGAGATTTAAAAGGAAGAGGATGGAAGAGAAGGAGATCGAAATGAAATAGGGAAAAAAAGGAGAGCCATTGATGCCTCTGGTGGGGTGACAGAGAGAGGGGTCAGATGGGAAATTAAAGATGTGTTTGCTTTATACAGTTGACACAAATAGGACAGGCTCGGCTTGGCCAAAGCTGTCAATGAGCCAAGCTGACCTGCATTTATTTTTCTTTTTTCTTCTTTTTTTTTAGTTTTTTTAAATGTTTTTGATATTGCGATAATTTGGGCATTGTAGTCTTTTTACACGGTACACTAACATTGCCCAGAAAAAAAATTTTAATATTTGCTTAGGTGATCGTATAGATAATTCTAAAATTATCTCGAGGTTCTCATCGATGAAAAACCGAGTTTGAAACTTATTTTATGTTTCGATTCATAAATAAGTTTGGCCTCAATACCCAATTAAGGTTCCAATTGATAAATGGGTATGGCTCTAGATCCATATAAGGTAATGACCCATAGAACCTACTAATCTTTAATATTGTGTACATTGTAGCTCAAAATCAGTTTTGGTTAGACATTCTTATGTTAAATCTTGAAGATAGTAGATGTGTTGCATTGCTATAAGTTGAATGATATCACCATTTTAAGTAATAAATAAATACAAGTCAAAATTGATTTTGGAGCTAAGTTCCCATCATTTTTATAGGAACAGGTTTCGATCGGAATCTCTTACCTAAACCAGCTATGAAACCAATAAAACAAGTTCTAAGTTAAAAGCGGATTCCAAACTGGAACTATAATTAAGAAAAGGTTCCAGGTCTCAGTCAAGTATGTCTTCAATACAAACTTGGTTCGAGCCCAAACTAACTTGTTTGCAACCCTAAGGTGATGGGCATTTTAGAATGTAGGGTGATGCATACACCTTTTTTTTACTTTTTGGTAAATACTTACATATACCGACACATACACCCATCCTAAGTACCACACACTATCAATGATATAGCCAAGGATCGATCACTTTTGATTCTTTGGAGGGGAGGTGAATCACCATTGAGCTACTGGTCAATTGACAAGTTGAAGAACAATAAACTCTATTCTATAAATTCTTCTAGGTGATGCTTGGTAATTTTCTTACTTATATATTTGACTAAAAATTGGCTTAAATAGATGCTTGAGTGGTTAAGTAGTCTACCGAAGTTCGTGTGGATGACAACTTTAAGGAAGGCTTGCGTTGCCGTGTTTCTCGTAAAAGAAGGTGAGAAAAAATGTGAAGACAACTTTTGGTACGAATGGTTAACCAAGGATACTTAATGTAACATCAGAGTCAGAGTCTCAAGTTCGAATCCCACGAGGTCCACTCCACCTTAGGAAGAGTATTGAAAAGCATCTATGCGATTGCTCTTGAAATAGGGGCTCTTGTTGTGTAGCCAAAACAACTTGAAAAACTCATTTCTCATACAAATTTATAAAGTGGGCTTGGCTCAAGTAACAGGCTTATAATTACGAGCTAGCTCAACTTATTCTTGACAGCCCAACCATCACTCCTGACGTTACAGTGACTGTCTGAGAAATGCTAAGCATATTCATGACAAATAATTGAAAGGTGTAGGCATGGAATTTAGTAAAAAGAAGAAATGGAAAGAAACATAGAAACAAGAAGATGAGGAAGAAGAAATTTTATTATTTATGTTAAAATCAGAATGCAGTTGGCATTATATACTCTGAATGGTTTCCCTAATTTGAATATCAAAAGCAAAACAATCCCTGAGATTCCATACAATCTCAAACAAGTAGAACAATGGTAAAATTCCTCACTCTTTGATACTTATGGGAGGCTAAGAGAGTGGAAGCCAGTGGAGTAAGAATTAAGTGGTCACCTCATCTAGAGTCTAAATATTTTGATGTCTATAAAGGCCATTCATCAATCAGGCCCATCATGAATAGACATGATAAACAGGTCCACCAACTTTTCTGATTTAGAAAAAGGAAAGAAAAAGAATGCAGTGTTCAGATGGTGGGTCTCAAAAATGAACTGAACAACAATAAGTATTCACTTTATAACTGGGACAAGTTGGTGAGCAGACTTGCCTAATTTCTTTGGAGTAGCATAATAAGATTGGTGGGTCTTGCTTAACAGACAATCAAGAAGGTCGAGTAATGTGCCACATGATTGATGTATGGGGCATTGCTTTCCCTTTTTCATCGAGTATATTGCATGTTGTGGTCCAAATGAGACGTAGCAGCCAGTTGTATTAAAAAAAACCTAATGAACTAACTAATCACACTTACTAGATTGAGGAATGATCGATTGCTAGCACATGGACTACAAGTGCATGCTTCATTTGGTAAAGTACATACATTGATCTGAGCTGTCTTGATCAATCATTTCCACTGTACATAGGCCTCATATGTAAATGATAACAAGAGTCTTCTAAGCACCTAAAGGTCCCTTTCTTTTTATATAATAGTATTTATGCATACGGTAGCATCTAAAGGGTACCTTTCATTAATATAAATAATATTAATTCATATGGTTGAAAAGGTCAGATTGGTGATTAAATCATGCAAGATTTTTAAATGAAGCTGGTGACAGTACAATTAAAGTGAAATCAGTTGCATTAATCAGCCATTGTACCAGAGTGGGGGTCTTATATGGTATAAGCTGACCACATCACAATAAGGTCAGGCCTTTTTGTGAAGCGCAGTTGGGTTTAGTGCATGATGGGATTGGAAGGTCTCTAATGGCTGAGGTTGGATAGAATCTCGAAGAATAACAGTCATGATGTATGAATTTGGAGTGACTAAATGTAATGAAAGATATCATGATTGTATTGACTACTGAGGACCTGCTGGTCATGAATTGTATGGAATACTAGTGGAGCCCTACACGTGCAAGAAACATACTCATTCATTATGATAATCTGAAAAAATAAAGTCATTGAGAAATTCAATATTAACGATCCCAATGGAAAATGACCAGTTTACATATAACTCAATTTTTTTGGCAAGTTAAGCAATTTACAATCACTCATTGTTCTTATGAAATTCAGTAAAAGCTTCAATAGAAAAAAGTAACAAGAATATAGAATAATAAGATATATGGAAAGAAACTAACTGAAAAAAAGTAGAAAACCAACCTTTTCTGGCCATACATGATTAGGCAAAACACTCACAAATTTCAATATAGATCTATCGTTTAGCTTATTTTCCAATAAAATTTGTCTAAAACCTAGCGCCAAATACATACCAAATTCATGTTGAGAAGCACCGAATGACAGTAATACTAATAAAATGAAATTTGAATATTATGGAAAGAAACAAGATTGATATGTCAGGATGAGGGCCAGAGCAATAACTTAAAAAGCTTTCTTGAATTAAAATGACACCGCTACTAAATTTTGAACTATGTACGTTTGTGGCACTTTTGTTAGCTTTTTATATATTATAAATCAGTTATGTTACATTCTAATTTTGTTGTAAGTGAATCTTTGAAACACATATCATAATCTGAAGCAAGATAACCAACTATAAAGAGATGTTTAGCCATGCACTATCAGGATGGGCACAACTACTTCCTTCAAACTTTATAAGAAAATTTAATGAAAATTTCATTATCCTAGCATTATAGTAATGTGGTTGCAATGTTGGACATGAATCAAGTCCAAGAGCAATACTGGTTCGAACTGAGATGATGCCTTGGATGAAGCATGCAAAATCATAAAGAAAGACAATTAGCACCTTCAAACACAGTTTAGCACGTAGAATGATAATGAAGGAATGCATGTTGCCAGAATTGCCTAAAACAAAAAAAACCAGGGCCCTTAAGCAATCACTTCAAATCAAAATAAAAGGGTGGATCTAAAAACATGAATTGGCATATCAAAATGATGGGTTGCATTGCATCATACTCATAAAAACTTGAAAGTAAAAATAAAATACCTTATCATAATTCAAAAAGTAATAAGACAAGCCACTAGTCACTTACATTGGATGTTGGTTTGATATATAGCAATAAAATTTAAAAGAAAACCAACTTGCATGTAACGAAGAAATCAAGAAAAGGCTTACATGAAAAAAATCTACATACGCTTGCATATTCAAAAAAAAACTTTCATGACACCGAGATTATCTGGCTACTAAGAAAATAAAGCATTTAAATAGACCTTAAACCTCTCGACAACATCTCTGTATCTTTGGCTAGTGCATCCACACATCAATGAAATAACTTCCTCATTTCAACCCACTAATGTCACCCAAGTCCTCATCACTAAGTATGAAAACACCATACTTTCTTAGTAAACGGGATATATTTATGTCATAATATTTCTTTTTCTGATTTGACACAAGCATACTATTAAACCACATAAAATATTTTTCTATATTTTTTAGAGTAACTATTTGGTTAGATCTACTTGTGCATAGTGTTTTGTATCGATTGCGGATTTCTACTGCACCATAACATACTTGCTAGTATACATAGGAATTCATAGTGAAATAAGCATTGCTGAAAGATTATTAAAGAAGTGAGGGGTGAAAGATACGAGGTTATAGATGCAAACGGGACTTTGACCTTTGTGAGATTTGAGTTCCAGGATGATGGATGAGCATTCGTCTCTCATTTTTCCTCAAATCAAATTCCATTAAAAGAGAAGTTATTTGATTGTCATTTTTTAATATTCATGTATGATTTTACATTTTAACCACTAATGAAAATTTGAAGCCCTATAACTCTTAGGAACTATAGGAACTATTTTCTGTCATTCCTTATAAACTTTGATGCACTAAAATGTGTAACATGTTACAATTTTTTTTTTTCCTTTCTTTTTTCCAGAAAGAGGGGAATGCATTAAAAGATTAAAAAACAATTATAAACGGTCCAAACCTTATGCCAAAACCACTAATGTCAAAGATGACATACAAGATGACCAATCCACCAAGCTGGCTAATACAACACAAAAACAACCAAAACAACATAAAAAAAAAAAAAAAAAAAAAAACCACCTCAACTAGTCACTACCTCCCCCTGAATGTTAAAATTCTATTTCATTTCTAATATTGCTGGTCATTTTTGAATATTCAAATTTTCTTCATTTTTAATCGCTTATAAAAATTTAAAGTAAATTTCGCTATTTCAGTAACATAAAAAAAATGCCCAACATTAAAAAGAGATTTTCTATTGTCACAAAGTTCATTTTGTCGAATGTTGTCAAATCACTAAATGTTTAAAATGTCACAATTCTATTTCACATATTTCATTTCTAGTATTGCAAATTCAATTAAACAAAATATCAACCAACCAGAACAGTACCCAACTCGTAGTTTTGAACGGATAAATAACAAATCACAAGGATTTCAAGCAATCTTTGGCATTCTCATTCTCATCTCTTCTTCTGACAAGCAAATCATGTCTTTACAGGCATTGAGATTGAAGTTGAAATTTCCTACACATGAAAATCTCAATTGAAATTTCTCATTTGAGATTTTGCAGCGAATGTACAAATTCTTCAAACATAACCCTTTTCATGAACATTTGAGATAAGCATTTCATCGAACTATAATAATACTAAATGGGGCCCACAGATGTGTGGTTCTCTTTGATTATATATATAATATAATTTAATAATATTATGTGAAGCCCACAGATGTGTAGAGGAAAAACATGACAAGTTCTTCTACTAAGTGGGGCCCACAAATGTGTAGTTCTCTTTTATTTTATATATGTATAATATAATAATACTACGTGGGGCCCACAGATGTGTAGATGTAGAGAAAAGGCATGACAAGTTCTTCTACTAAGTGGGGCCCATAGATGTGTAGTTCTCTTTTATTATATATATATATATAATATAATAATACTAAGTGGAGCCTATGGATGTTGTAATAATACTAAGTGGGGCCCACAGATGTGTAGATGTAGAGAAAAAACTTGACAAGTTCTTCTACCAAGTGGGGCGTACAGATGTGTAGTTTTCTTTTATTTTATTCATATATATAATATAATAATACTAAGTTGGGCCCACAGATGTCTAGATGGAATGAAAAGGCATGACAAGTTAGGCATGACAAGTTCTTCTCTTTTATTAGGGCCAACATGTGTAATTTTCTTTTATTTTATATATATATATAATATAATAATACTAAGTGGGACCACAGATATGTAAAGAAAAAGCATGACACTTTTATCTCTTTTATAATAAGGGTATAAATAGTAGATAAATAGTAGATAGATAATAAGGGTATAAATATTATATAATAATATATTATTATATTCTATTATAATATTTTGGGGTGGGCCCCACAATGGTGTAGTGAAAAAAATATGCAACATTTCCTCTTTTATAATAAGTAGAAGTAGATAGAAATAAAAAAAATATAAGTGTAGTAGATATTATTATAATATAATAATAATATATTATCATATTCTATTCTAATAGGTAGAGGTGGGCCCCACATGGTGTAGTGAAATTTTTTTGCAACATTCCCTCTTTTATAATATATGCTAGTAGTAGATAATAGGTAGAGGTGGGCCACACATGGTGTAGTGAAATTTTTTTGCAACATTCCCTCTTTTATAATAGTAGTAGATAAGTATCCTTCAACAAAAGATTTGTTTTGCCGGTGCGTGGGGAAGCACGGATTTTTTTTTTTATTTATCAATAAATCATATCAAATAAGAGAGAGACAAGGACTTTACGTGATTTGGTAAAACCGCCCATGTCTACGGCAAAATAGCAATCACTCACATATTGACTCTTTTCAGAGTTTAGGGTTACAGATTACATATATATATAATATCCGCTTTCTTAACGCCTAAGAAAGTCTCGGTACAATGACCAAAATACCCGTGATCCTGAACTCGGTCATTGGCTAACCCAATGAACCAATTCTGTAAACCAGAATACAAAACATAAATCCAACGTGATTAATAATGAGCAAGAGATGAAAGATAAAATGTGAAGATATAGATGGAACCTGAACTTTCCTAAGATTTGAATTAGTGGGGTCATGGGTCCTTTTCTTGTTCTTTTTTTTTTTTTTGAAAAGTACACACACACACACACACCCAAGTTTCTCTCCTTTAGCGCTAAGGCAGCTAGGTACCTCACCAACTAAATAACTAGTGTATTGGATGGATAAGTATTTATTTAACAACTTCTCTAAATTCATTTTCCATTAAAACATAAATCATCTATAGTCATTTTTGGATATTCGCTTTTTTTTCTTCAATTTTATCCACTTTATTTGAATCTCTAAGAATTCAAATTACATGAAATAAACATCCCCTCATAAAATTAGAGAGTCTTCAGTTTGGGCATATATGAAAACAAAAACTCACATTATTTAGAATACAGTTTCTTAGACTCATTCTTTTCAAGGATAATTTTCTCATGTGGACATTCCCATGTACAAAGGTATCATATTGTCATAGTCGACACCTTTAGGTACTATTTCTTTATTGGATTCCCTGATAGGAATTCCGGTTGTCTAGGAATTCCAAACTTTCTATTAGGAATCCATCGTTTCTTCAGCGGGATTCTTAGCATTTGCAAATGCCATATACTTGACGTTTTTGAGACTCGACTCTTCATCGAGCATTCCAAAAAACCACGAAAGCAAGAATTCCGGGAGATGTCACGGTATAACTCCGACACTCAAATGGTCATTTCAGATCTTGATTTTTAGGTCACGACAAAAAGAAAGAAGGTGGATTTCTGCTTCTACATTTCTAGATCATTTTTGTGATTTTTTTCCCATATTGTTGTGCTTTTTTGGTATCTTTATTTTTTAGAGGGCTTGGAGATGGAGATAGAGAATGATGCTGACAGAGAAATTGCTATCTGTATTTTTTTTTTCTTTTTCTCTATTTTCTTGCATGTTGAGGGTTTGGATTTATGAAGATAACAGGTAAGGGTTTGTAGTGTGAGACGAACCAATGCAACAAAGAATGGAGCAGAAAACATCAAATGGGGTCTATTTGCAAAAATGAAGCCGAACCCCGATGACCCCCATACGCTTCATGTGAGAAAGATAGAAACTCTTAGATGGGATTTGCTTATTGATAGAAAGAAGGCTCTAATGTTTGGAGTAAGATATTATCATTCTCTGAATTGAGGGGAAAACGACTTTAATCATGGCATGTGAAGTGTTGGATGTAAATACATTCAATGGCTTATGTTTTGTGATTGTTTATGCCTATATTTGATGTCTAGTTCTTTGATATTCATGTGATGAGATCTTTTATGGTAAAAATCCTAATGTGGTATGCGAAGTTTGATTAATGTTTTTAAATTTGGCTTTAGTGAATGTAGGGGCAGGTTGTAGATGAGGTTAAGTGTTTGATAAAAAGCTCCTAATTAAAAACTAGTTGGTTTCTTACGCTAGATAGGGGTTGTTTTACATTTTAAAGAAGGAAAATTAAATGAACATGTTTTATATTAAGAACAGAGTGTTTTATTATCAAAGGCCTCAAGGGGGTTAGCGAAGCAAATTGGAATTGGAGTAGACAACTAGTAATTGATCACTATGCTTAGAGTAAAGAAACTTAATTAGCTGAGTTTACACCTGGATGATTGTAGTTTTTTAGTAAGAATGCAACCAAAAGATGCATAATCTTATTAGCTTTCCAACAATAATTCACACATGTCCAATTTCTGGTTATGTATTCTAGGTGTGTAGGAAAAATACCGTAATTAAGCGAGGATCACGGCAATACCACCTCGGTCTCGGCAAGCATAGCCCGGCGGCTCGTGGAGGAGCGCCGGCTCGAGAGGCACCCCGCTGCAGTTCGGCAGCCCGACCAGCAGTGCCAGCTCGGCAGGGGGCAGCTCGGCATCTCGGCATCTGTGCCAGCAGAGAGCTAGAGCCATACCGCGGTGCCAGCTCATTGTATCAACTCAGCAGCTCGGTAGCTCTGTTCAGAGTGCCAGCTCGGCAGGGGCAGCTCGGCTGCTCGGCATCTGTGCCAGCAGAGAGCCAGCCCAGCCAGACCGTTCCTGGTCCCGGCAAGAGTACGAAGGCGAAGAGTGGGCCATAACACCTACCAAAAGTGCGGGCGTGCCCTGACTGTCAGGGGCGCTCATTTATGGCGATAAGAAGTCGGCTTCCTCATCCCCACACGTCAACTGACCAAAAGTTACTGATGGGATGCGCCCTTTTTACCTACCGCCGAATGGCAGGGTAAGGCTGATGGGACCTTACCCCACCTACCCCCACTCACAGTGAATGCACGAGAAAACTCCTTGATATACACATGGGATCAGCCCCATGGAGGTACGCAAGATCCAACGCACAACCCTCGATACTATACACGCTCTCATTCCTCTCTTCCTCCTCCTGTTTAGTTTTCCCAGAGCTAACTCAGGCATCGGAGTGCCTTCGGCTCACGGCAGCCAGGGCCTCTGACCCTAGTCTTTCTCCTTCCCTTTTCAGGTTCTTGGCGTTCAGCATTTCCCGTCCTAAGAAGTTTACTCCGATCTCATCACGATCTAAGTAGGTGTCGTTTTTCCCGCCTACACTAGGTTTAAGAGGTGGGTTTTAAAACTTAACATTTTCCTTTCGGTTCCAACTTTTTTCAAAACTAAGTCTGGTATATATAGAATGTAATCCATGATAAATGAGGTGTGATAAGCATTTCTGAATTGAGAATACTAAAGTGGGGAAATAGTTACTGTGTTGTCCAGCAAAAGTAAAAATAAACTCTCATGTTTTAAGACAAAAAAATTCTGTTTGTTGTGAGTTGAACATAAATTATGATATTTTACTAACATGACCCTCTATTTATGTGTCATTCTCAGCATTTTTCCATATTTCTTTCTCAATATTATAAGTCTTTATATTGATTGGAAATCAAGATGCAATGAAGGTTATTTCATAAAATAAATGTATTGGTGTTTTTTCATTGCAGGATTAGACATAAGAAAGTCAGTTATTATTTCTGGGATTTCTAGGCTTAACACTCAATGGAAGGTTTTATTTCTTCCTCAATTCTGAATTTAATATGAATTCAGTGATTCAACGGCATAAAAAATGTATGATTTTGATCATTGAAATTTCTGTTATCATTTTATACTTGCATCACTTTATCATTTTTATGCATAAGTATTTCATTACAATAAAATCATGCAAAAGACGATTTGTACATGTTGTTGTGGCCGCCATGGTTACTTGACTTGTTGTTAGTTGGTTGTACTGTGACTAGCGATCCTTAGAAGAGGAACAACCTTGGAAGAAATGGTGTATTTTGTATTTTCTAGGCAAAGAGTGGATAAAGGAACTATAGTCCAGTGATGAGCCTCGATGTTAGAAGTGTGTATTACCATCTAAGAGAGTTTGAGAAATGTTCTCTAGTTAATTCTCAAGAACTTTTTAATTTGCAACACTCCTCATTGCATACCACCATAGGACGAGTGTTTGGAGTTGTTAAAAACTGTTTTTCGATTTTACATATGCCATACAATTATTCATTGACCACCTAACGAGATATTGTCATTTCTTTTACTATTATCCACAATCACATAATTTTGCATAGTGCAAGAGACCCAATGCTTTAAACAATTTCCATGGAGACAAAATCTAAAGTTGATATTCCTTAAGAGTTAGCAAAAATTTAAAAACAACCCCAAGTTCCAATAGAGATACTTGGCAAGCATTTTGGGACCCAATAGTCGAGTAAATATGGCAAGCAGCAACAACAAAGAAGTGACTAATGATAAATTCAACATGGAAGATATCTTTTTGCATGTCTTTTTGGATGGTAAAGGTTAGAATAGTGTTTTGATACAATGCATGGCCAATGAATTGGGATCCATCATGCATTAGTGTTTTCGATGATGTCAAAAGGTCTTTTAACGCTCAATGTCTAGTTATTTTTTGGCATTGTTTATATGTTTTTGACAATGTATAGTTGTTTCTCATATTGTATAATTATTGATACGAATGATAACTTTCTAAAATAAGATTTTTGTAGTATTTTTTATGATATTTAAGATGGCATGTTTTAGTTCATTTTCATGTTAAAGAGTTAAATAATTGTCAATGATCATATCTCATTAGGACTGCAGAGAAAAGGATAACTTCAAATGGGATCCAAGAGCAGAAAAGGGTTTTAATTGATACGCTTCTAGAAATGAGGCTTGTAGGAAGAAGAGTTGAGAAAAACCTCAATAATGCTTCTTGGGAGAAAGCTATAACAAAGACAAAAGAAAAAACTGGATTGGAACCCACTACAAGCAATGCTAAGAATAAATAAAAACAATTGGCGGACACAATACAAAGATGTAAAAAAAAAATCTTAGCATATCTGGTTTCGAATGGAACAATACATTAAAGATGATAACAACCAAAGAGGATGTTTGTGATAACTTGCATCAGGTAAGTTTAGCATATAAATTGCATTCAAGCCAGCATTTTTTCATGTTTTTCCCTTTAATGAATTATATTCTAACAAATAAATTTGATTCAGGCAAATAACAATTGGCTAAGTACAAACGTATCATTGTAAAGTTCTATGAGGAAATTCATAATCCCATCGCTAATGATATTGTCGAAGGCGAAATAGCACATACTAGAACTGAAAAGAGCCAAATAAATGCTTCAGATATGGCAATGGATAATGAAAACATCAATGAGAGTTTTGGGGCCAGTCACAATGAATAGATGCTATGGATGAGCCTAATTTGCCTAAGCCGAATGTAAATTTACCAAGGCTTACATCCATCACATCAAGAAAAATAGGCACAAGCAGGACAAGTAAGAAGTATAAGTCCAAGATAAGCAATGAAGTAAAAGAAACATTGGATAATATTGCAAATGTTGTTTAAGCTCTTACGGAGCAAATGAATCCGCATGACAACATAATCTCAAAGACTACAACAGTTTTTAATTCAATTGCAACTACACCACGCATTTGACAAATGCCAGTACTTAACTTCCTTGCCCGTGATCGCATAAGTACAATGACATTCATGAGTTTGGATGATGAAATGGAGTTAGAATGGTTGGCAATGAATTTTAATTCAGGTTCATCTAGTTGATACCCATGAATTTCCTTAAGAACTCTTTACTTTGCATTTTGATGAAAATGAGTGGTAGTAGATCATGATATGGATGAACGTATTATTACTTATTTTGTTATGATGGTTGGATGTAGGAATTTTTTTTTTTTTTAACTTTTGGATTAGTGTAATTACCACATTATGTTTCTGTGGATGGATATGAACAACTTTGGTATCTATGGATGATTGTATTGAATTTTGATTATGTTTTTATGGTTTGATGTGGTTGTATATGTACATTGGTGTATGAAGAGAGATGGAGGAAAATTGTGGTACAATTTTTTTCTCACCTATTGGGATATATGAGAATACGAAATGAGTTTTCATTTTCTAGGAATGTGATGAGAAATATGTTGCATTTTTGAATGTACAACCCATTCACTAAACTCATTGTTTGGTTGCTGAATATCATACACTGGGTTCAGTGTTTGGTTGATGGCATTCCAGGCATGACACCCACTCTTTGGATTATGATATGTGGTGAGTTTTGCATGGTTATGGTTTCCATAGATTATGATTTTTATTTTTATTTTTATTTTTTGTTTCTT
Organism: Persea americana; assembly: GCA_029852735.1. Lineage (NCBI taxonomy): Eukaryota > Viridiplantae > Streptophyta > Magnoliopsida > Laurales > Lauraceae > Persea > Persea americana. Next base: position 1,699,878 of record CM056813.1, read on the forward strand.
GAATTGTGAATGTGAACCTCAACATTGAGTCCTACATTTTGTCATTAATAGGACTCATACGTATTGAGTTATATAAATACATTGGTGAACACTTTAGACTTAAATTGGTATATAAACAATGCATGCATAAGTAAAATTTCAGTAAAAAAACCCTAGTAGTTATTGAAATAGGTAATTCAAGAAATTTAGGGATTCAAAAATTCTCATATAGGAATTCTAGTATAAAAGAAATAAGAAATTCATAAATGACAGAATTAAGTACCATTTTAGAATTCTAGCTAGCATTTAAAAATTCCAGACAGCCAAACATGAGTTTTCAAAATTCTATTAAAAAGACGGGCTCTTGATTCAAGGAACTCCTGCTCTTTTAACTGGCCTGCATCCACCTCCATGTGGACATTCCTACCAAAAGAATTTCTGGATTCTCTCTAAACTTCATTAGCAGGGAATTTTTTTATGATTGGTTAATAGGTGGAAAGTAGCATCTTATCAATCTGACATCTAACTTTCTCATCACCAAAAACTGACTAGACAATCATACATGCCCCCTTTATTTGATTAGTATTAAATTTATAGAAGAAAAAAAAAATTCTAAAGAAATGCCTTTCTATCAAAATGGACAAAAACTGTGCAGTAAAATAGAAGAAAGCCATCAATCAAACTTTCCTTTGGTGGAAAACTATTATGCAACAATCAACTGAGCCGATCAAACCTGCTATACTTCCCTACTCACATCTCACAGCCTTTTCTACAGTAGATATCCAAAAATCAGCTTACACTTTGTGTTAGTCCAAACACGTCTAAATAATGGTCTCTTTCAATGCCACGCAACCCATGAGAGATACCTCTTTTCAGAACTTACCCTAGTAATGAAAATATGGGATCTCTCTCATCTATGTACATACCCTTTTGCAATCGGAGAAGTTGAGGGAGTGGTAAGTGGTTCTGACAAAAAGAGGGAGAGTTCTGTGTGTGTAAAGTTTGCGTGTAGTCGCTTTCCATAATTCGCCTCCCCCAGTACTGCACTCTTTCTTTTTTCTCTTACAAAACCCAGCAGTAGCCTCTGAGCCACCAGCTCCTAGTAGACGCTATTATTTCTCTCCAGTACAGTTGGGTCTGCTTTATTATCATCTGTTCTTCTCTTACTCCACTAAAAAGTCTCATAATTTCCATTCAAATCCCACATTTGAACATACAAAACAACAACCCATCTTCCATCAATCCCACTCACTTTCTCTATCTCTCCCTCTCTAACGACCTAATGCAAAGACACCTTTCAGAGTTGCCATGAGGACACTATGCCACGTGGGGTTCGATGGGACGTGGCACGCGTGGAAATGGAGACCCACCAATGAATGGGGTGAGATGGGAGGGCAGAAGAGGTTGAAAGGAAGAGGCATGTGCAGTACAGTGGGTAGCCCACTTGCATGATTAGGTCACGTTGGTGTCAATTTCAACTATCATGCCTAACAACAATGAGGCAAATAAAGAAATATCTACGCTCGTGTGGAGCAATATTCTTCATTAAGGGAAATATCTAAGCTCTTGTGTGGAGCAATGTTCTTCATTTAATAGGCCAAAGCTTTCTCTAGCTTTACTGGGTTCTCCTTGTTCAATCAAATGTCATCAATGGGGTAGGTAGAATGAATTAGGATTATATATATATAAAGCAAGAGATTGTGGGGAAGAGATGGAATTCTCCTAGCATGTTGGAAACAGTTACAAACTGATCTGTGCTCTAATGATACTAAACTAATTGTAGATGACTTGTAAATATTATTCAGACACGGGAGAGAGGGGAGTGAGTCCATAGCATCTTAATTATGGCAGTGGCGGACCCAATATTTCCATTTAAGTGGGGTGGACCCAATCAGGTATTTTGGTTCTGAGAGTGGACGCGGGATTTTCCAGGGAGATTTTGGGGCAGATCCAGAATTTTCATGTATATTTTAGGAGCAGCTCTATAATTTTGATGTGAGTTTAGGAGGTCGACCTAGGTCCAATTGGGGCAACAGCCCCCAAATGGTTGTGCGAAGGTCCTCCCCTGATCTTGTGGAGGACCTGATTGATGGCTATGGGTCCCACAGTTTGGTGTATCCAATTCATCAAATTAGTATCACTCCTCCCTCCATGTACATTCCGTGGGCCTGAAATTTAAATGTTGTCCAGCTAAATGGGTTCCGTGGATGTGGGTTAAGTAGAATTAGATGAGCTTTGGCATGCACAAAAAATATAAATATAATTTATGTTTTGTAGCATTTAATGGCTTCAAGTTCTTAATTTTGATGACTCTATACTAATAACTTTGAGTCACTCAAAACAATTAATTAAACATCAGCAGCATCATTCTAGTTCCATATATATAATTTTGAGGAATGATCCTTCTGCAGAAGAGTCATGATGAGCCAAATAAGCTTTGCCTTCCACTAAACTTAGCCATCACAAGATGCTCTCTATGACTTAGGTAATGGTACTCTAAATTTAATTAACTATATAGTTCGATTAATATGTGAAAAGTTAGATCAATTATTAGACTATGTTTATTGGACTATGTCCCCTTTTTGCATACTGATTAACCCAATAGTATATTACTTTGGTGGAGGCTAAAATTAGGGCAAGTGAATATTCAAGAGATGGTGACTGACACTAGCATGCATACAATCATTTTATTTCACTTGTCCAATAACTTATCATTTGATAACTCAGGTACTTTTTGGCTAGTATATATTTTGTGTCTATTTGAGTTAAAGATTATTCAAATAAATGTTTGATTGTTTTAGATTATTTGGCAAAGTTTAGGTAGATGATTTTCAATGAAATCGTACCTTTTTTTATCCTTTAATAAATTTGGTCATATAACTTTTATAATATGACGAGTTTGTTGGCACTACTTTTAATTCATGACATGTTTGCTTATCCTACTTTTACAATATGATGAGCATGTTTTTTTCTAAATTAAATCAGAAGTACCCCATAGTCTATTTATAAAGGTCCTAAAGTTCTTTTTCAAATAGATCTATTTGAATCAACTCTATTTCTAAGACTTTGACAAACAGGCCTCCTCTTATCAGTCCATTATTTTTTTCTCCATTCTCCTCCCCTTGAACCGATTCTGTTGCTCATATTAAAACATATCAACATTTCGGTGTGCAAGAGACTTACACCTTCAATAGATTTTTAGTTAAAGATTGGAATATTTTCACTCTCCATCTGGGGTGGTTGGTAAAAGAAATTACAGGAACAGAAGGGTGGGTAATATATAACTTGCCACTTTTTTCACCCCAATTTTGGAGGAGAATAGGGACCACCTAATCTGTTCCAACTTGATTGATGCTTCCCATCCAACACCACCAGCACTGAGTCACTGACACACAATTGGAGCCTTGATTGTCGCCGTCCATACATGGGAGCCAGACCCTGCAGCATCTCAATGGGTTTGTACATGTCTTAATTCGACCCAAATGATAAACAATTCGACCCAAATGATATACCGACAATGAGATAGCCTCAGATAAAATAAGCTTAGAATTAAGCTTTCATTTACATACTAAAATTTTAAAGTTAAATAAACTGAGTTGCTTATAATTTCCTAGAGCTATGCAAACAACATGATTTTCTTGTAATTGTGATTTACTTTACTTTTATAATTTTCTATTCAGAATGCAACTTTAAATCTCAAATCAAGTAGAACTTGCTCTCACCTTAATATTAGCATCTCAATTAATTGTTTTTGGTGAGTTGCTTCTCAATTAGTTAGGTATTACCTTCACTGTCTTTGTTGAGAGATAAGCGTATTGTATTATGTAATTACTGCTCATTTAGTCAAACTTACACCAGACCCTTTATGATAAGTGTATTATATCCTGTAATTACTGCTCATTTAGTCAAAGTGTTCACCTTGCCCTCTTAGTGGGCCGGAGTATACTAGTAATGTGTATCAAACCTAATTATTTTCTGAGTGAGTTATTTTAAATAACGGAAGTTAACCTATTCGGTTGTGAGGGGGCTGAAACTCATTAAAGATGTAACCCTAATTGCTCAAAGATAGTGAAGTTGCTTTCATCTCACTATGTAGTCTCCATGTGATTGTGGAGTCACATTGAGGAACTACATAAAACTTAAGATGTTATTACATATAGCTTTCCTTGTTTATTGGTTTTAGCATAATGGTTACCATAACAACGAAACCACTTGAAACCATAAAAATTACAAAATAAGACTCCTTGTCCACCGACTAGACGTCGCCCAACTCAGTTGGTTACTTTGTGGAACTTGTTTATCTCATTATAGATTACCCAAAATAAAAAAAGGTCATCATATATCATCAACCCTTACCTCCAATGGTCAGCTACATAAATTATATTTCTCAATCCAAGTCTATACTTACCAAGTTTTCAGAGAGGCTCGCTTCTTCAAATTTATTATTGTTACTTCCATTCATGTTCTCGTTGGCATACCTCTTTCTTTGAGGGGCCAACTATCAACCTACACATAGAAACTTCATCTCGTTAGCAGCATTGTTGGCTTGTGTTGGCTTATGTCGGATTATGTCCAAACCAACTCAGTCAAGTCTCTCTTAATTTATTTAAAAAATATAATTATCAAATCTAAATTAGATAATTGTACACCATATTCAAAATTTAGCCGCTTACCAGTGTTATGTGTCTTCTTTGGAGGGATCTATATATTTGCTTCGTCAACCCATGACACAGTCTTAATTATCTGGACTGAGAGAGACCTGTAGGAAAACAAAACCGCGCCCCCCCGCCCCAAATCTTCAATGGGTGGCCTCATGGAAGGAAGCTCTATGTTCAGATATCTTTTCCACTGAGCAAAAGAGCACAAAGAGATGTACGCTTTTTACTGTCATTCGTTAAATGTGAATGGGTAGAGGATGGTCCACATCACCCATTTGAGAATTTGGTCATATATGTTTTATTCACAAGGTTGTTGTCTTTTTAGACATCCTAGATACATTTGAAGATGAAATGGAACTTGTCATTGAGGAAGGGAAGAAAAAAAATATTACGTTTCATAGCATAACTATCAATGAATTGATCAACTTGCCCTAAGAGTGAGACAGAGATTCTCATTCGTCACATGCAGTGGCGGACCCATGATTTTTATTTGAGTGGGGCTAAACTTTTGCTATACTTTGCTAAAAAATTTTACATTAATAATACTAAAAGAGAAAAGATATGGCAGGTAAATAGACACAAAATTTTTCCATACTCAAATCTCTGCCTAATTGAAGGTTCTTCCCACTTCCTCTTCCAAATTCACGTGATCATCAATTCATCATCATCAAAACAGCCTAAGACAATATTTTATTTAATCCAAGGCATATGGATGCCTTGAGACGATAATTTGGGTGAGCGCCCAATTATCATATTTGTGTTCACAAAGGAGTTCTATTTGGATCTAAGGAATTTGGTTGCCTACACTTGCATTAAGCGTAAAAATAATTACCTATAGTAGGTCGTAGGCTAATAGCAAATAAGAGGAACTGCCACTTAAATGTAACTCAAGTTATCCAAATATATGAACCATAAGGCTTGATTACTTTATTTAGAGTCATTTGGTGATAGAGAGAAACTAACCACAAAAGGCTCGATTGGAGTAAAAAATAAATAAATTGAACTCTTAGTAAATAGAAGGTGTCAAAAGATAACGTTTTGTGACGTGGGGCGATCGCATAATTTATATATGGGGCAATTGTTCATTAGTCATATAAAAGGAGAGGTCCCGGCACATTAAAATTAGCAATTTCAAAATTGACCTGGGGCAGCTACCCAAGTCACCTCTATTTAGGTCCACCACCGGTCGCATGCATCATAATTCCTTAGCTAAACAGTTGTGTTTTAGTCTTCTATGTAAGTTTATTTTTGCAATTCGATAGAAAGTGTTAAAAAGGGAAAAAATTGTGTCTTGTTATTTATTAGAAAAGTCTTGAGTAGGAAGTCGTGGGAACTTGTATGACCATGAAGAAGCGTGTAACACTCCATTCCAATGAGTTGCAAATGCCCCACTCTAGGTTTAGAATCGTCCCTTCTATATATGCATAGGGGTTGTCTCCATTATACCCAAGACTCTGTACTAAGTTGTAAATTCTTTATTGTTGTTGAGGGAAGCAATTTTCTTCTCTCATTTGTGCCTCCCTTATTATTTTTGTGTGCGTGTCTTCCTTGGGTTACTACGATCTTAGGCAAATGGTCCAAGTTTGCTAGCTAAGAAGGCCATCAAAATGCAAATAATTCATTTTAAATAGTCGACAATCTCTCATAGTTTTATAAGTTGAGTCTTAGAAATCTAATAGTGGTGTCAACCTTAAAAACTAAGACACTCAAAAGCATTGCACCGCATGTATACTTGAACTAGTTTATATCCAACTCCAGCCAAAATTGACCCCACCTTAAGAATGATCACAAACGGTGGGCAGCAGAACCGGGAAATTTTCCTGGGCTGGAAGGGGGAAGCGCCAAATTTTCTAAAACATGGGGTTTTCTAATTTCTTGGGAGAGCCAATTAAAAAAAGGAAAATCTTTATAACAACAGGGGGGATTTTCAAATTTCTTGGCTACCAAGGATACAAAAGAATTAGTTCATTCAACTAAGCAATCTCAAGCCCCGAATGAGACCAATTGAGAGGATGATTAAAGGAACCCTACTCCATTAAAATTTTTGATTAAGCTGTGTAAAACTGTAAATTACAAACTCAAATACAAATTAATCAAACTGCCATATAAAGCAACAGTTAAAGAATGATGCAACTCTTTTCATATGTGCTCATAGAGCAAGCACATGCTACTACTATCATCAATTCATCACATGTGGAAGTAACAGGGAGGGAGGGAGGGAGGGAGAACATGTCCTCTAATATAAAGAAGTTGAAGTGCCGTGCCTTAATTGCTTTGTACTGTAGACTGTAGACTGCAAAACTGTGCCCGGTTGGAAAGATGTGAACTGGACACTGATAAAACACTGTCAACAAACACAAACACGGCGCGTGATCCAATGCGATTAATACCCACGGACAGATAAGAGTCGTACGGACATACAATCCCTTTCATAGCCATCCTACTCTAGTTCTTCTTCTTATCATAGCTAGGTATATTTCCACAAGACTACATCCAGCTTCCATCATTTGATCTTCTTACATATCATACGGAAACAATGTTAGGTGGCCAGTATCTTTCTTTCTTTCTTTCTTTGTTTTCTTAAATGGACTTTGAAATAATATCACCAACAGAAAATTATATATGATGTTTGTATGATGTAGATTTATATGAGTCATTCATCTAATAAGCCTAATAACAGAGAATAACCTTGGCCGTTCAAATTTTACAAAAAGTTTTTTTTAATATAAATTCAATGGTTAGTAATGACAAAGACAATAGAAAAATCGAGGCCGATCGCAGTTTAAGAGGAGCCCCTTTGTATTGCAATATTTGATTGATTAAAGGTTAGCCGTTGATCCTAAAACAAATGAATTAGGTAAAAGGGGTGTTCCGAAGCACATTTATGGTTAGGTCGTGTTGGCACCGTAGTATCATACACAGGCATAGGGATCTATTCCTGAATTTGAAACATCACTTCTTTCTAGTAGCCCAACTGATAAAAAAAAGGGTTGATTCTTAAAAGAAATTCTACCGAATTCCATATAGATGTAAAAATCACAAGAGTACAAAGATTACTTTCCCTCCTCCCTTATTTTGAGCTCCTGGGTGGCCTGATTTACCCATAGCGGGTCCACCAATGCAAAAAGTTTGCTCCAACCTGCACAGATCAGTCCGGACCAAACACTTGGCCCAGCATAGGTATGGAGGGTAGAGAAGTCACGGTCCATGAGATATAAATGCTTGTAAGATTATGACCACACATGCTTATTATTGATGCATAGGTTTTGTCATCTATGTTAATTACATGCAGCCCAAAGGTGCTTTCTTAAATGCCTATAACACTGACATGACAAATAGGGCGGTGAATCCGGCCCTTTGATGAGGGGCTCAGCCCGCTCCGTTGGCAAAAGCCTCAGAGTGAGATTTTTTTATTTGGTCTTAAAGTCCAATGGTAGAATAGTACTAAATTTTGAAAAGCCCACAACCATGAGGGCTGAGGTAGAGCTTGACTTAGCCAGTTTGAGGGGGGTTAGGCCTGGCCTTCGTATATTAATTTATAAAATAAATAATATATATTGGGACTTTTACCAAAAAATTATAAAGAACTCCTCTAATTAGCAATGGGTGATAGAGACTTAATATTTTTCCAAATAATAATAACCAAATCTTAGGTAGATTTTTGTATGGATATCCCCAAGATCACAGTATTTCCACTTATGTTTGATTCTTCGTTTTCTTTTGAACTCTATATTTGAGTCTACATTTGTCTAATACCAACATATTCTTTAATAAAAAGAAAATTCAAGTTGTCATTTATTAGACTGATTTTTACCAATTTAAACTATTGAAGTTTGAGAGTTTAATTAGATGGATGGCCATCAGCATCGTCATTAATGAGCGGGATTGAGTTTCAACCACTCGCCACTAATCAATGCCAATTTCTTTTTATCCCCTTACTTTCATGACTGTTATTTCATTGAAGTGGATCCTACATTTAGAGTTAAAGCTTGTGACTCATATTTGCATCAGATCATCTCCATCATTCATCTTAGGTAGTTAAACTTTAATTGCTTTATTATAAAATTCAATGGTGATATTTCAAAGAATTACAAGTTAGGATTAATGCTAGTTCAAGAGTGGTCTAATGCTTATTTAAACAATATATAATTAATAATTTATTTTAAAAAAACATCCAATGCCTATTTTAAATACGTCTAATTGAATCAAATGAGACTTATCAAGCATGTTTTGATGGCTCGTATTATTGCTTTGTAACAAGAATGTAGTACATGAACTTGTAAAAAAGACTACCTAGTAGAACTTCAACCGTGACAATCTTACTAACTATAGCCTGATGACAAACAAAATGGAGCACATTACTTAAACTATGTAACTATTACTAGTGTGCTAAGGTATTTAATAATGTCTTCCATGCCCTAATTTCATGTTACAATACTATCAAATTAACTTATTTTATTTAATACCATATAAAAATAATTATATGATGATAAAATAACTTGTTTCATGCATTCTTTTAGAAGTTGTGCAAAAATATTGACTTTTACATTGCACTAATCCATAGCTTGAATAAAGGAGGGTTAGCATCCTGGTATAGAAAAATTTATATATATATATATATATATAATAATTTTTAGAGAAAAAGCATTTCTTTTGAGGGTGGGGCGAGGGCTTTGGAATTATCGACCTGTCGAGGGCTTCATCTCAACCTAGGCCTGACCAACATATATGAGGATAATGTAAGGGTTACCCATTCCCAGCTGTGTCGTGGCCCTTTTGAGAGCCCTAAGGGCAACTCACCCTTTTGAGAGCCCTAAGGGCAACTCACCCAAATAAATAGAAGAGTACTTGATTAAGTTTATCTATGTTAGAAAGCATGGACCTCATCTTAAGAAACGCATTGGTAGTTACCATTATAATCGGTGAAATAGTAGTGCAAAGATGGTTATGAGAATATGTAAAATGGAAGAGATCTCTCAATTTGGAACCTCTTTAAGATATCAGCACAAGTGGGACCATGGCTCTAGAATCTTCAGTAGCTGGCGTGGGTGGGAAGGTAGCAAGTGGAAGCAACTCAGTCGACTTACTGGACTCAGTTCATTTTAAGTCGAGTTGACTCAGAGTAAGGTGTTTCTAAATTAGTTTGCTACCCCTCATCTCACCCTGCTACCGATGGATAATTCCACTCTTTCTATAATGTGGGTCTCTTCTTTTCATGTGCGTGGACTCTCTTGGGTCCCCACCCCCTTGGCTGGGGTACTAAAAGCAAAACCTTGAGTTAGGCTCTTCTTTTATAATTGGTAAAGTTTGTGAACTAACCCATTCCAGCCAGTTGATGGGAAATACCTGTGATATCTTGAAATATCACATACTAATCTGGAATAAGGTTCTTCCAATAGTATGGTAATATTCTCAACATATAGCAAGAAAATTGTTATATTATTGGAACAGGAATTGAAGAAATTGGGAAAAGCTCTAATATAATTTTAAAAGATACTTGATATTTGTATTGTATTACTCATTATGCTTTTTAAAAGATTAATTTATAGTCCGTGACATTTTAATGATAATTTCCATGAAAAAAAAACCAAAACTGACAATATCATGACTTTTTCTATCTATAGTACCTGTTACTTTGGTTATAAGAACAGGTTGGCCACAAGCCTAGTCAGGATCAACAGCATCCTAGCCCAATCATTTTTGGGTCTGACATTAAGCCCAACTTGGCCCTTGTGAATAGCAATCAAGCTTGGTTCAATAAGCTTAGCTCTTAATGGGGTATTTCCAAAATTCTATAACTAAAAAGAAGGAAAATAAAATAAAATTTGTGGGTCCAAATAGTTGGGCATGAAGCTTAATTTTAGTCTATTGCCTACTAGAGATGTCCAAGCAGAGCCAGTTGCAACCCATAGAGTGAAACTCATAAACTCAGAAGGTCCCGGCCCGAGCCAAGTAACTCAGGCAAGTCTGGCTGAGTAGTCAGTCAGACTTGGTCAGACTCCATTGACTCAGGGTGCTTCAAACATATTTTAAACTATACATGTAAGACATGATGGGCCAATGGATGAGCAAGCCATGTTCCTTGACCCCAATATGTTTATTGTGAACCCTGTTCAACCAATCAGTCAATTACCCATATGTAATTGAAAAGTTTTTGAAGATTAGAAAAGGATACTTGTTCTTTTGTGAAGTATTGGCTATTCATTTTTATATGCAATTTGTTGTTGCTTTTGTGTATTTTGGTTGGTGGTTGGTTCTCTTTCCCTTGGATAATATTAATAGAACTAGTGTTTTCAACCAAGATGGTATACTTGGGAAGTTGGGTGAGGAAGATATGTTCCTTGACAGTATATGGAGGAAAGCAGAAGATTTTTCTAAATCATCTATTTCCTTGTTTGGGGTATTAAAATAGACATGATTGGTGGCTATCATTCTTGCATTTCTAACAGGGACAACTGGGATGAAGTTGATGTCTCCAGTGCCCCTTTGAATGAATGATATTAACAAATGGATTGGATGTGGCAGCCCAAGCACGGCTAGACTTTGGCTTTTCAAACATGACAAGGAGTCTAGTGAATGCATGGTCACTTTCGAGCGCTGGTCTGCAGTGATTGCATCTCTTCACACACACACACACACAAGCACCACCCGTCTAGGGTCAGGAAAGTGTCACAAGTCCTAATTTTACACTCATTGTACCTTTAATCACCATGGATTAAAATGTAAAACCTGACTTCTAAAATTATTAAACTTGAGCGTTAGATATATCGAGAAGCGTGAAATGCCCAAGTGGAAATGGACGTCTCATCTCACTCGTACGGGACCTAGGGATCAATCCCCGGGTGGGTAGGTAGTTTTACAAGGCCTGTTCGTAAAAAAAAAAAAAAAAAGGAGCTTATTATTATTTTTTATGTTTTGATAGTAATGTATTAAGGAGTTACGATGATCTATTGGTGTTGGAATTTAGAATTCTCGTGTGTATATAGTTGAGTTCTTTTCATATCCACCTCCATCATGATAGGCATGTGAGCCCTAGCTACGGTCATTACATCCATCGCACCATAAGCCCATCACTCTAGACCAAATCTATTTTTGCAAAATCCTCAAATGAGCATCAGCTCATGAGCACCCTGTGTGAGCATCCCCTTATTCCACTAGTTGAGACCCCTATGATGAATGCAACCCCTCAATTTCACTGCCCCTCATGAATTCTTACCATTGGTAAAGTAAAGCCCCTCATCACATATCGCCTAAGTAATGTATTTGGCAAGACTTCATATATACCTATTTGGGCCTTCCACCTATGAGTTTAAGCTTTTAAGTTGATATATGGTTTATTACATGGTATCAGAGCTGGTTTTCAATCCCATCGTTTTTGTGTAGCCCACGTGACAAGCCCGTCTATGAAATCTGTTAGGCTTGCACGTGAAGGGGAGTGTTGGTAAAGTAAAGCCCCACATCTCACATCGGCTAAATAATGCATTTGGTAAAACTTCATATATACGAAGGCCATCAATCGAAGGATTAGAATGATCTAATGAAGTTAATATTTTGTGTATCGTTGTATTTTATTTAGATTTTTCGATCCTTCACCTCCTTCATTATTGGCATAGCCCCAAGTAGGCCCTATAAGTGCGCGGTCACATGTGATGCTCATGTGAGGTGCTCAGGAGAGGGTGGCCCATATATGCCTCATGATGCGTGTGAATGGAGCTCTTTGCAATAAGTCAAAGAGACTGAAACTAAGGCATAAAGATGGGCTGAAGCTTAAAAGGAAAATGAAAAGATGAAAGAGACGGCAGTAACATGCTCACAATTGTTGGGGAGGGAGATTTTAGATGACTGTGATTGTGATCTGGTCCTGCCCTCTACTTTTGTGGTTTGTTGATTCCCTTTTGCCACTTAATTTAGCCAATTTTTCAAAAATCTATTGAGACAGCATAAAACCCAAATTTCCCCTTCCGCGGCATAGCACAAATAAGTTCCAAGTTAAGAAAATGCTCCAAATGTGACATCTTCCACCTTAAACTGTCTGCATGTACATGTGGGAGAGACTAATATGAATCCAAGTTCACATAAGTTTGGTGACTCATCTTTGCCTATATAAGTTGTAGGATCTTATACCCTATTGAACTACCACTTCTCCCAAAATCAATTGGTGATGGAAAACGACATAACAATGATTTTATTGTAATGGCGAGGGATCGATTACAATTATGACCGCTCAGGAGCGAGGGTGGACGTTGACCTCGAAATAAGTGGTTCCTTTAAAAGTGTTGATTTCATCAAACCATCAATCTCTACTGGATTGAAATAGAAAAAAAAAATAAAAAATGATGCCTTCTATCATTTAAGCTTCGAGAAAAATAAAAGAGGGGTAACTTAGAGCACAATCCCACCAAAACCTTCCACAATGCCACGAGTTCTTATTTCTTTCTTAATCATTTGAAAGCGAAGCTAGGAAGTCATGAGTCATGACATGAATTATGAAGATGAACAAAAGGGTCATTTTCGGCTTTAATCAGTTCTTCTCATCCATTCTCTGGCATGCGATTGCCCACCATTGTGCAAATTATTGTACGGCTGAGGCCCCAAAGTGGCTGAGGCCCTAAAATTGACATGAATCCTCTCTCTCTCTCTCTCTCTCTCTCTCTCTCTCTCTCTGTGCACTATGTTTCTGTAAAATCTTTCTCGGATTGCCTGTTGGGCTGGGCAAAATAGGAAACCCTATGACTGGCCCCACATGAAAGTTCAATTCATTCCAGGATTTTTCAGGTTGCACTAGGGCTTGGGAACACACATTATATCATATGCTACTATAGCATATGCTGATGATATCTTCTTAGGCCCAGTTTTGGCTCAGGCTTACCAAGGGGAAGTTGGGCCAGGTTGAGGTTTATCCAATATCCAACCTGAAATGCCCAATTTGGATATTAGTTTTTCATTTGTATTTGAAACTCTGTGTTCATGAAATTCTTGTGGCTCTCTTGGGTTTGTCCAGATCCAGCCATATCCTGGATATGCGAGGTACCAGGCTCAGATTGGCCTGTTACTGGCTAATGATCTAGCCCAGACTGCGACCAGGCCACCGGACAAATGTTGGTCACTTTGGTGTAAACAGCATAGTTTGTAGGGGCTTTAGACAGACTACACCTGGGCCCAGTTAGAGGACTCGGCTGGAATCCAAAGGTTGGGTTCAGGCTGGATTCATCTCATTCCAAAACCTAATTGAAAGAGAGATTTAAACTACAAACTTACATTGTCATATGAAGCTGAATGCTAGGTGACAAAGAAATGGTAGGGAAGCAGACAGAACCGCACATGGCGCAGATATATATATATTCTACAACAGAAATATAAGCATACAGCCACTAATCCAGGATCACCTTCAATATAGAATCATGAAATCACAATTTTTAAAGATGGGCAACTTGTGCTGAAGTGACCATTAAGAAATAAAATGATGCATTGCAAATGATATGCACATCAAAAGAAACAGTTCAAACAATAATATATTAGATTGTGAAGTGACAGAAAAGTGATACTAGATTAGGATGAGTGGAGAAGGAGAACTCAACTACCAAGTTCTTAAACAGAAGCCTAGTTATCTCACTCCCTATAAACGGGTCTTTTGTATGACCTGCCTTGTCCCAGGTAATTGTAAGAGATGTGGAAGCCTAGCCCAAACTTGATAAGGCTAAAAGATTCTATGGGCTGGCACCAAGCAATGGTGATTCTGCTTTTGGCTATGTGATGATTAGCAACGGATCATTGTTTTTAAATAGGGGTGTTCATGGGCCAGGCCGGGCTGGGTTAAGGAACGTACAGGCCCAGTCTGACTTCTAGACTATAGGTCCAAGCCCGGATTAGGTCTGAATCAGGCTCTAACTAGCTGGCCCAAACCCAGCCCGTGTTATGTTTATTATTTAAAAACCGTGTAGTTTAAGGGTAGCTTTATTGGTTTAGTCATGCATTTTTGTGTTAACTTTCTAGTGCTGGAATCCTTACATCACTATTTTTTGCTAACACCATTATTATATTCGGTCTGGGCCAGGCTTTGGGCTCTCTATAACTGAATTTACGCCCGGCCATATATTAAACAAGCCTAAATTTAAAAAAAACCAAGCCCGGCCCAAAGGAGGCTGCGAACCCGATCCATGAGCACCCATATTTTTAAAGGACCAAGGATCTTCTCTTCTAAAGAAGCTGAAATGAGAGAGATCCTCCCTACAATAACAAAGGCCAAAAGATGATTTTTCAGATCCAATAATTGTTCTATGCTTTTGAAGTAGGTAAGTAATTAATGGAGAAGGGGAGTGGACCATTGAGAGTTGGTGGCTCTGGACATTTCTGATATTGTTAATACTTCTGATAGGGATTGAATATTGGTATGTTCCTAGCGAGATGAATGGAACTGGTAGTGTCTTGATTATTTTGATGAAACCGAGTGGTGGAATATTTTTCCGATTGATTGTATATAGTGGTTAATCCTTTGAAGTGTTTGATAAATGGGGTTGGGACTGCTCTGGGGCTTTACTAATGGAGTTGAGTGAACGATTATTTTCAAGAAAGAATAAAACATAATTGGATTATAATGGTATTTTATTTGTAGGAGTTTGTTGTGGGATCTTTTTGACCTTTTGTATATAAAAGTCGAGTAGTAGAGGGGTTTTTTTTTTTTTTTTTTAAATGGAGAAAGGAGGTTGCTTTTTACTATTTAAAAAAAAATATGGTGGGAAATTTAAATTAAAGCGTTTTTTATGTGATTTTTGCTTTTTGAAATATAGACAATACTTTACTTGACTCTATTAGTAGAGTTGTCAAAACAACACTACACAGAACTAAGAAGTCGATTCAAAATTAGACATGGGAATTAAGATCCCCAAATCGAGCAATCGGGCGACAGGGCAAACACTTAGGACTATTTGTTTGCATTAGGAATTGAATATTATTCCATAAATGCTTAAATGTAAATATCAAAAGTGAATTTCCTAAAATGAGCACAATTATCTTTTTCACTTTTAGAAAATAGAATTAGGGAAATAAATACTCTGCCATCTTGTCCTAGTAAATCAATTCATATGTATATTTGAATAAAAAAAAAAAAAACCGGTCAATGTTTTATTGCAAGGCAGGTTCTAGTAACTTGTAAGCCAATGGTGTACAACCGGCATTAGTCAAGTTCTACCACACAAATGGTTTATGGTTGGAAAACTCAATGAGTTGACTTTTGAGCCTACCGTGTTCTCCCTTCTTGAGAGACAAACGAGTTAAATATAGGGTAAACTTGGCCTGAGTCAAATATAAATAATTAATGCTTGAGATTTGAAAATAATAACTTAAAAATAATTAATTGAGATGTATTAAATTTACTAATTTGAACTTCCTTGGAAATCCCACTAAGCTCCGGCTTTCCATGTACTGATTACTGACAAACACCCTTTGATCCATTGCGCGCTCGCTCGCTCTCTCTCTCTCTCTCTCTCTCTGCAATTTTGATGATCTCAGGAGCTCTGAGAAGAATTTCCACGGCGACGCCTCCTCTTTCCACCCTCATGGAATCGAGCTCAGGAAGCCAAAGGCTCAGAGCTCTAGCCCAGCAGCTCCGCCTCTACAAGCCGCCTCCCTCTCCACCCTCGTCGGACGACGACGAAGAAGAAGAAAAACGACAAGAATCTGCTAGAAAAGTCGTTTCCCAACTGGGTTTTGCGGAATCTGCAGCCCCAATTCCCCACCCACCCAAATTCACACCCAAGAGAGCTGCAGTCCTCATCTGCCTCTTTGAAGGTGACGCCGGCGATCTCCGCGTCATCCTCACTAAGAGATCTAGAAATCTGTCCACTCACTCAGGTACCAGGGTTGTGTGAGTTAGATGAAGAGTAGAGTTTAATTCCTATTACTAAAATGGAGAATGGGGGATTGAAAAGGAGAAAAAACCCAATTCCAATTTCATATTTGTCTTCATTCTGGTACCATGGTTGTGTGTTTGGGATGGACAATTCCAATTCCATTACAAGAGTGGGAAATGGGGGATTGAAAGGGCGAAACCAATTCCAATTACTGTTTTTTTTTTTTGACTTCACTCAGGTACCATGGCTGTGTGATTTGGACAGAGAATTCCAATTCCATTACAAGAATGTGAAATGGGGGGTTTGAAAAGAGAAGAACGGAAATTACAATTTCAATTCTTTCTTCACTTAGATACCATGGTTGTATTTTTTAGAAAGAATTCCAATTCCATTACAAGAATGGAAAATGGAGGATAGAAAAAAAAAAAAAAAAAAAAAAACCCCAATTCCAATCTCTTTCTCCACACTTAGGTATCATGGTTGTGTGTTTAGACAGAGAATTCCAATTCCATTACAAGAATGGGAAATGGAGGATTGAAAAGAGAAAAAACCCCAATTCCAATCTCTCTCTCTAGAACCATGGTTGTGTGATTTAGACAGAGAATTCCAATTCTTTTAAAAGAATAGAAAATGGGGGATTGAGATGAGACAACCCCCAATCCCAATTTCATTTTTTTCTTCACTCAGGTACCGTGGTTGTGTGATTTGTACAAAGAGTTCCATTCTTTTAAAAGAATAGAAAATGGGGGATTGAAATGAGAAAACCCCCAATCCCAATTTCAAATTTTTCCTCAGGTACCATGGATGTGTGATCTAGACAGAGAATTCCAATTACGTTGCAATAAAGTAAAATGGGGGATTTAAAAAAGAAGGATCCCAATTCGTTTTCTTTTTCTTTTTCTTTTTTTTTCTTTTTTTTTTTTTTTTGTCTGTGATTTTTTTTTTCTGGGCGGGAATTGTCACAGGTGAGGTGGCATTGCCAGGAGGAAAGGCAGAAGAAGGGGATGCGGATGACTGCGCAACAGCGATGAGAGAAGCAAAAGAAGAGATTGGGTTGGATCCGTCTCTCGTTGCAGTTGTAACCGTCATTGAACCCTTCTTGTCCAAGGTATAATACCATGTTCTTATCTTTTTCCTTAGTTTCATTCTTTTGCAATTATTCTGCTGGATGTAATTTGTAATTTCAGGTGCAATGAGTTTTAATTCAATGTTGTTCATGTTCAGTTCTGTGTGAATTGTGGCTTATTTCTTCTAAGTGGTATTCTGGCTTCAACTATCTGATCATTCTGTTAGTGTGCTTGCTGTTATTTATGACCACAGATGTATTAAGCCACAATCACAACAATTGGGTGTCGGTTCGTCAATATGCTTCTCTCATTTTCTGTCTTGGAATACAAGAGTAGTTTGAGTGGTGTTTTTTTTTTGTTTTATATAGATATATATATATTGATTGGTGAGTTTTGAGTGTTGTATGCTCTAATTAATTGTTAATTGGATTGTTTATTACTATGGCTGCCATCTTGACTGCAACTGCTCCTCATTGCTTAAGTGGTTGTCTGATCTTCTGAGCTTAGGATCCGATCAAGTATTTGGCAGAACCTTAGATTTTTAGTTTGTTTCTTGGATCAACCAAATACCTTGTTACATATATTGTTTCATCCATCATGCACTACAGACTGCAATACCTAGATGTTTGTTTTAAGTTCTTTTTTAATTCGTTCTAGAGATAATGGGAATCTCTATTAAAGGGAGAATTATGTATGACAACACCACCTCCAAAAAGGGTATGAAAGAGTAAAGCAATGCTAATTTACTGCATCATGGACTAGTTTAGTTCATGCGTCCAGCAATCTCAAATATAGTGAATCCATCAGTGACAATCTATGATGCATGGATACTTCAAAATGGATGACAAATCATGTCATATTGTATCCGATACTTAACTTTTTATGTGTAAAATTCATGTCCTTGCCACATCCTAGGAGTGTCCCTGTTGTATGTAGGCATCATAGGTGACAATTGAACTACCCGTGATACATGAACAAAAGAAGCTCTTTGTAAGGAATAGCATTCTAATCTTCTCCATAGGCCCTTTTGCCATGTCTTTCACCCAAGAGAAATGTCTACATGCATTCTATCAACTTGATAACTTCAAGTATTCAATGCTTCAATCGCATGCAGCTAAGCCTTGTTAGCATCACTACCCTAGACAGTCTTGAAAAAAGAAACCATACAAATATCTCCCATTTCATCCTTAATATTGCGCACACATGCACGCACGCACACACTGATATACAATACATTTTTAGGGCTACGTTTTGCTAAGAGCCACCTCTCACGGATTTGCATGAGGTGACCCTTCTACCACTGCATGCGACACCTATGGTGATAATCACTGTCGGATTATTATTCAGATTAGTGTCAAATTAGAGCGTGCTAATTCATGTGAGGTTAGTGAGTGTGAGAGGGTTGGATTTGTCATGGGGTGTCCCATGTTGTAAAAGGGTCACCTCTCACGCAAGTCCATGAGACGTGCCTCCTAGTATAATATTACCCTACATTGTATGTACACATATGTATGTACATACTAAGAAAGATCTGTGGCACTAGGCATAGCGATTCCAACAATGCCACTCTTTTAATGATAAAATTATATGCTCTAGTATATCAGTGAAATTTCTTTTATAATTTATATCAGTGTCACGTTGGTACTGTAATATTCTTTCTTTAAACTGTATCATAATGTATTGGGGTCTCTATTAATTTAAACAGTATCATATTGTTATAGCCTCATTGCCAAGCGATACATATTGTTGCAGCATAGTCTTGGTTCAAACCAAAGGATAAAGTGTAGAGTGACATAGACTGCAACACATTATTATACTGTGGAGTGACAAAGAACATGGCTTTTAATAAGGTTGAGTTTAAAGGTAGAGCTCAAAAAGCAGACCTCAGATAGACGCAACAAAGCTTCGATGGTGATTCTTTTGTAATGGTATGATTGTGATCATTCTATTAAGCATGTTATGGGACAACTGAAGTCTTGTCCACATCGTAGATTTCAGGAAGTGAGAAGCCATATCTCCACCAACCATAGCTTTCTTCATAATTGACCATATAGCTCTGTCATAACCCAAGATAGTTTATAATGCATCACATATTCATTTTACTCACAAGTCACATCATCTTTAACTCCCATTTGTATTGAAATGTGACTTGGCAGCCTTCATCTACCATTCTGACAACTTCTTAAATCTCAATGTTCTCTCGAGCTTCTAAAGGTCATGCAGACTATAGACCAGAATCTTTCACAACATTTCTTGATGAAACATTTCACTAATGAGATCTGTTCCACACAGTTGGTTCTTGTGAGTCATGGACCTTCGACAATATGCACCTTGCCAAGAAAATGAAACCACTTCAACAAATGCTACAACGAAATCATGCAAAAGGAATAGGCTACAACAGAAGCACATAGATATAAGAAAGTGTAAACAGTAAAAAGCCTGCGCAAGTGAAAACTTTGTTGAATGTGGCTTGTCTATCATTTGAAGAATGAGCAATTAGAAGAATGGTGTCTCTAGAAAGAACGGAGACTCTAAAACCATCTGTACAATCCGGGTTAGGCATTATCTATGGCAGTATCCATAAATATTTAGATTAAAAAATTAACAGGTGCTATATGAAGTAACTTATCTTGTAAGCATTTGATTTTCTAGTTGATATGGTGATAAATTAACTTCTACACATATGTGGCTGGGACTTGTGATGGTAACCCACAGTTTCCTTGTACAGGTAACTGGAGATGTGTTGAAGGATCTTCCTTCCCCCAGTATGAGGGCCCTGAAAATATTGTTTAATGACAGTTTGTAACATTGGCTTATTTGTATTCTACTTTGCAATGTCGGTTGTTCTATTAATCATATTTTCTGTTGTCGATAAAAAAACAAGATTATGGTTACTGAGCAGTCACGCTCAATAATGGGTAACCATATCTGGTTCCAATGTGTTGAGGATGTTAAGAGCCATCCTGTGTTAGGTTGTGATATCTGATTTAACTGTGTTTTTGCCATATCTGCTTTGCAGCATCTTCTGAGAGTAACTCCTGTTATTGGCATACTTTCTGATTATAAAGTGTTCAATCCTGTTTTGAACACGAGCGAAGTGGAGGAGATATTTGATGCACCATTAGAGATGTTTCTAAAGGTTTTATTCTCTCTCTCTCTCCTCAAAAAAAAGAAAAAGAAAAAACCACCTTCTCTCACAAGATTTATTTTGTGGACAGGATGAGAACAGGAGATCGGAACAGAGGGAATGGATGGGTACCAAGTATCTTGTACATTTCTTTGATTTCGAAGAGGAGAACAAGAAGTACATGATATGGGGTTTAACTGCTGGAATCTTGATCCGTGCTGCATCAGTTGTATTCCAGCGTCCACCTTTGTTTGAGGAACAAAAGCCTATTAGCAAGATTCGGGGCTCTATTACTAGAGGGGATACGATGCCATGAACTTAGGAGACATCTATTTTTTCTTTTGTTCTAGGGAGAAGCTTGAAAAGCATTTTTCTTTTTGGTGCTTTCCACCTGAAAATTGCTTGTTTGTTGTACTCTTGTAAATATTAGGTCTGCCCATCCATTCATGAGCAAATAAATGAAGTAATAAGATGGGCATTTGAATTTAGTGTTGTATTTTTCTAAATTAGGACCTTCGCGGACTTGAATATATTATATCATAATGTAATAGCAGGCTTAACAGCAAGGTAAGGAGACCTTGTTTTCCTGTTAATAAGTTTGGATTGGACCTCGCAGGTCCTGTCATTCTTCTTTTTTCTATGAGCTGATGAAGTTATGACTGGTGATAAGTTCTTTCCAGATATTATAGTATAAGACACTGGGAGGATTAGATGGCTTGTAAGGAGTGAAAAGATCACACAATAATTTAGTTACTGATCAAATCTGATCATACTGATTTTTCAATTATATATATTTCAGCTGTTTCATATCGTTACAGGTATTGCTATGCTTCTGCTTCTACTACAATAGCTAATGTATCTGATTTCAGATTCCTCCAAGAACTGCTATTTTACATTTTCCATGGACATTGTTTTGCATTATTCAGCACAGATCCGTTGCCTAAAGAGGGCGCATCTTCTCCTTATTTGTTAATATCCCTAATTTTCTAGTTTGTTGTGGGAGTATGGTGTTGGCTGTTTTCTTCTTGGATAGCACCAATCTAGTATATATCCTATATTGGTCGCTGTTTTAGCAACATTTAAAAGACCACCGGAAAAAGAAAAAAAAATCTTGATCTGCTCCCATCATTTGATCGACTTCATGCAGATGTTTTCTATAGTCAATCTTCATCCGAACTAAACGCAATTTAAGTACTCAAATCAATAGCTTTTGTATATTTTGGTGAGCATGCCTAACAAATAATATGATCGCTAGCCCCCCAACACGTTCTTCATCTTAATTATCAACATCAAAGCATCATGCCATTTTTTCAGCAACCCTATTTAAAGCTAGGTTCTCTCACTCAGACAGATACTATATTTTTCCTCACTACACCTCTTCTTTTGGTGCTGGAATACTTTCTAGTTCAGCTACCCAAAGAGGCTGCAAATATGTCAATGGGCCAGCAAACAAACTCTTACAGCTTGATAGAAAAAGAGCACCCAATGCAATGATTGGTTGGGTGTCAGTTTTACAAGAACTACATCTTATGCACCACAACAGTTTTAACCATTCTTGCTGAATGATGCCATTGGCCATAGCAGTTAATTGAAGTATAAAATCTGCGCAACTGTAAACGTACAGATGGTACCTACAACCAAGAGATACGAGGCAATAGAAGTAACAAATCAGATTCTTCTCATAAGAAAAAAGGTCAAAAATACATTGTTTATGCCTTAAAAGTCATCTCTTTGTTATCAACCTTTTTAACAGGTTCTAGATTTCAGTTGCTTCCTGCCATTTGTCTGCCATGTGTAGGCATTTTGGTTCAAGAAAAATCAGCTGAGACCCCGAGATGTGGATGAATGCCTGAAATAACAGCTGGAATATCAGAAAGATCAAGAGTATCTCCTTATGGAAGCTTATGAGAAAAACAACTGACTCATTTCATCTAATTCTGGGGGTTAGTTTTTCTGCAAAATCGAAGAATTCAAGGAAACAGTGGCTTTGGATGAATGAATAATCTGACATCCCTCTCCTTGAAGGCAAATAGCCCCTAGAGAGACTATAAAGTAGTGAGACATCCAAATGTTGCTAAAAGATTGAGAAAATTTAACTGTATAGGCCTCTCTGTCCCCATCAAGGAAAGATAGCAATAATACAGAGAGCTCATGTGGTTCATAGAGCCCATTAATTTGCAACCCATGCAGCTGCTACAGTTAAATGTGACACAACTGGTATGCCTTGATTTCAAGAAATAATAATAATAATAATATTTCACCATGTACTTAAGTAGGTTCGTAACTTCATATATTGCACCATTATTAAGAATGGACCACTCCAAATAAGAGCTAAAAATCCTACACAAGCAATCGAGAGTTTTCTATATGGCACACCAATCTGAGAGCCACTAGATGGCATGGAATCAAGCACCAAATTAAAAGTCTTCTGTAGTCCCTAAATATCAGCAAAGGATGAGTTATGATATTTAAATATGGAATAAAAGAAATGCTCTATTTGTTAAACAGGCTTCCTTCAGTTAGGTCAACAAGCATCATTCAAACATGGAATTTGAAGTTATCTGGGAGCTTTGAAATTAGAAGGCCCCAGCACTCACTTAAATACAAGACCATGAGGGCAGAAACTGGATAAAAGTGCCCCATTCTACTTAACCATGTGCATACCTGAGATCTATTTTAGCAATTTAATTAGGTAACTCATGTCATGACGGCACTGCAAAATCTGGAATGATCAGACAAGTATCACCAAGCAACTCATCTTGGTAATGCTGCCACAGCAAGTCAGTGACTCAAGGAGAACTGGTAAAAAAGTTTAGCCTCCCTAGACTTTCTGCCCTGACCGTTGTTATATTTATTTAATACAGGAAAAAATAAGGCAAACTAAAGGTAGTAAAATAAACAGAAATTAATAATTACATTTTTACAACATGACATGCATATCTTAAGAAAAATCCCCTTGAAAGAAGCTTGTTTTATCAGGACATGCTGTGTATCTTAAAAAAATTCCCCTCGAAAGAAGCTCATTTTATCAGGACAGTTATATTAAACTAGAATCAGTTGAATTATCCATTTCTTGTCTTGGGCTGCAAAACTACAGAATTGTAATTCACACAGTGCTTTGCCATCTTAGGCTACCATACCACCCCAAAAAAGAGTCCACTATGGTACTGTGACTTGTCATTCATGGTTACCACACCAAAGATAATGCACCTCGGCCATATTTCATGAAGAATATAGGACGTTGCATCACATCTGAGCAGATCAACAGACATAAAATGCATTCTGTTACCATATTGAAGGAAGTCCAATGGGTTGCAGCACTCCAAGTTCCCAAATAATGGCTTGTCAGATTTAGTATTAGTAATGGATCTTCTCACGGTATCATCAATTATGTTGAAGTTCAATGATAAATAAACCTACCGTTGATTTTAGGAAATAGAAATTACAACCAAAATGAGACATGAATTTAATGATTTAATTTGATATCTATTCACTCGTTAAGAGCGAAACATCAACATAATGAACCCATTGGAGAGAGATGAGTAGCCATGTACAGTGAAAGTGATCAGAACAGTCCAAGAACTCAACAATTGAGAACATCAACCATTGTAAATCAGAAACATTACACTATTCTGAGTACACAGTAAAACGGAAAGAAACTACAGAGTGAAATTCTGGCAGGGATAGAAGAATCTCCCTAAATCCCTCACCTTTCAAAGAAACATTTAAATGTTCCAGAAATTACATCAAAATCTACCTAAACCTCATAATAATGCCAGTGGGAACTAATATCTAAGTTGCATATCTTGTTAACATCTCACATGTAAAGAAAGAAACAAGCAAGAAAAAAGGAATCAAAAGACAACAACAAATCCAATGTAAAAAGAGCACAATTTCTTACCTTGCTCAGCTAAACACCTCATAGAATTTCTCTATGACAAGTAATCCTGAATCAATTGACTCCAATGGGTCCTTCCGAAGACGGTGCCTTAAGCAGTTTGGGATTACAGTCGCTATATCTTCAGTGGTTACTTTGTCTCTTCCCTTCAAAGCAGCCAAAGCTTTTGCAGCCCTGTTTGAGACAATGTCACCTCTCAATCCATCAACATTCAGTTCAGCGCAGACCTTTGAAATCTTCACGCGGAGATCATGATCTATCTGAACAGAAGAGAGAGACTGCCTAGCTGCACGAATCTGTTGTTGAAGCTTCTCCTGCTCTGCTGTGTATGAATCTCGGAACTCCTTTGGATTGCGGTCAAATCGCGACCTCTCCTCAACAATTTTCACTCTAAGTTCTGCATCCCTCACAGTCCCCACCTGTGCATGCATTCCAAATCTATCAAGGAGCTGTGGCCTCAGCTCACCTTCCTCTGGATTTCCTGAACCAATGAGGATAAAACGAGCTGGATGTGAAATTGAGATCCCCTCGCGTTCAACCGTGTTCCACCCTGATGCGGCAGAATCCAGAAGCACATCAACAAGGTGATCATCCAAAAGATTAACCTCATCAACATAAAGAATCCCTCTATTCGCTTTAGCGAGGAGGCCAGGTTCAAACGCCTTGACACCTTCGGTGAGCGCCTTCTCAATATCAATGGTGCCACACACGCGATCCTCAGTAGCACCAAGAGGCAAATCAACCATGGTAATCTTCGTTATCACAACAGGGAGTTTCTCCCCTTTTATCACACGCTCTCTAACTTCCACCCCCATGGACTCTGGATCTTCCGGATCAGAGTTAAAGGGATCGCCCGAAACAACCTTAATTTCAGGAAGTAAATCCACTAAAGATCTAACAGTGGTGGATTTCCCCGTCCCTCGATCACCCATGATCATGACACCACCAATCTTTGGGTCAATCACATTAAGCAGAAGGCAGAGCTTCATCTCATCCTGACCCACTATCGCTGAAAAAGGATAGACAGGGCGCTGGCTTTCTTTTGCAGCTAGACTCTGTGCCTGAAAACCCACTAATCATTCAAAATCCAGCCTAAATTAATTGAAAGAACCCACAATTGTCATTCAAAATCCAGCCTAAATTAATTGAAAGAACCCAGTATAGGGTTTAAATTTAAACTTTCTTTCAAGATCCAAGTATAAAAATCACTCCACAGTTGCACAATTCTGGGGTTTCTACTCTACCACTAATTGAATTGATAATAAATTGATTGTTCTTGTAATTAAAGCTAAAGTTACTTCCTTTTTCACTGAAATGAACAGTTCAAGTGTAGATAATTCAGTTGAAGAAGAAGAAGAAGATTATAAACGTGCCTGCTGCTCGGTAAAGCTGATTTCAGTAGTGGCCACACTGGTTACAACTGAAAGAGGGGAATTAGATCGTCCCTGACCAACCCCAATTCGTAGATGTTTATGGAAACCCCATTTCCTACCGTAGATCTGACCTGTAGCAAAAGAAAAAAAGAAGATTCTTGCTAAAAATGGGGGAAAGCAATGAAGTTCTATAGATGTGAGAAATGCAAAGAGGAGAGAGATTTTGGGGTCTTACATAGAGGAGGTGAATGAGCGGAGCAGGGGAGAGTTGAAGAGGAAGAGAGCAAGAAAGCTGCTGGTGCAGAGGGAGTAAAAGCACCCGCCATGTGTTTGAGAGATTGACTGTGTAGAGTTATAGAGCTCTCTCTCTCTCTCTCTCTCTCTCTCTGTGGTGTTGTTGGGTTAATAGGAGTTGGAAGAAGGTTTTGGATAGGAGGAGGAAAGGATAAGAAGATAGAATTGGTCGATTCTTTTCGATGTAGGGACTGAGGAAAACCGAGGACACAAAATAAAGGTGATAAGTGAAAGAGAGACGCTCGGTTTAGAGGGACCCCGGATTTTCTTTTGAGGAGCAGCCACAAGCACAAGCACCCCCCGTTTTGGAGTTTTTAGTGCAATTTACCACGTTGGGGTGATTCAAACGTGATGCGACATTTTATCCCCGCATTCAAAATTTGCGAGCATTTAAAATTTGAAAAGTTTCAAATAATCACTGGGAATTCAAATATTCTAACCCTTTTCACTTTTGGTGGAATTTCTAAATGCTCTCAAGAATTTTATTAAATTTGGAAATTCAAGAATTCATTGAATTCAAGAAAAGAATCGGGCCCTGGTGATTTTGGGGGTGAACTTTATAAGATTTGGATGCGGATTTTGAAGTGAATCCAAGATTTATATGGATTTTGGAAGTTGACTATGATACAAAGGGTATGATCGAACCCCA
The DNA here is from genome assembly GCA_029852735.1 of Persea americana. Lineage (NCBI taxonomy): Eukaryota > Viridiplantae > Streptophyta > Magnoliopsida > Laurales > Lauraceae > Persea > Persea americana. The sequence continues at coordinate 1,726,772 of CM056813.1, forward strand.
AAAGTATATAGTTGGGTTCGCCAAGCTTAAGCCTATGACCCTGGATCCAATGAGCCTTTGCCAGAAGAAAGGAGTGCGACTCCACAGCTAGGCTCACCTATTTAATTCCGAGAGGAGTACTGGGGATGTCTAACAAAAAGACAATGCGTCTCTTGCACCCCTATTTTTTAGGTAGTAAATCCTACCTTAAATTAATTTGGCCTTTTAACATACAATACCCATCATGAACTATCACAAGACCATATTTGACACTAATTCAACTTTTACCCATAGTTTTGGATTGAAGTCATAAAAAATTGATGCCTCCCAAACCATTAAACTTTAGGGCCATAAATCAATGGGTTAGGATAGTTCAAGTTTTGCATATAAGTAGGTCTCACCTAGATCCTTCTATCAAGCGACATCTCATTGTTGTCATGCATATATTGGGCCTTACTGATGGTGGCTTTTTTTTTGCATGCATTTTCTAGTGCTCCTCTTGGTTAAAATTATGATTGCATTCATAAATCACATTTTTTAATCAAATGGTCAATTTCATGGTGGGACCAACTCCTATAATAGTAAAACTGTGTATACCCTGTACGCCAGATTTAGGGATGTAAACAGGTAGGTTCCGGTCCAGGTCCATGGTGGACCCAGAACCAGAACCGTTATAAGAAGATGGAATCGGATCTAGTTTCTTGGTTTCAGAACCGGAACCGTTAATGAGAAGATGGAACGAGAACTGTAATCGGTTCCTTATATGAGACAAGTCTAGGTCCGAGTGTAGGTAGAGAATGATACAAGAAAAAAAAAAAACCAATTGCTAAGGAGGAATTCTCAAAAATTGAGGTGATATGTCTGATCTAAGGTCCATGGGTCGGAACTAAAGTGGAACCGACTTGAATCTATTTAGGTCCGGGGACGAAAAAGGACCCGGGCCCAAACCCATTTGCTTATTGGGACCTAAATAAGGACCCAAACCTGATTTCCGGAACATCTAAGTAGTCTGAAAATCAGGAACCCATTTACAATAACTAGAAGGATGTATGTTTTAAGCAGCTCAAATTTTCAATGGGTGGGCCTCGCCATCGAGTGTCACTCCTTTAATGCTAAATATTCATACTTTCTACTTTTCTATAAAGTTACGAGATTTAATGTAAGTATTACCAAGCGCATGCCTATCCAATTTGACATTGATCATATATGAAACACAATATTTGTGAGGCTCACGCTCATCAGTGGGTCCGTCTGCTAGGAGTTGAAGCTGGACATTTATTCTGAATGTCTACGGTAGAGCCTCATGAAGTTTTCGTGAGTTCGCACCTTAGAGAATCTACTAACGCAGTTAATAAAATGTCTTGCAACCCCACCTATTAAGAATTAAGGAACTAATTACATGGATGATAATGTTGAGCAGAGCCTCCAAGGATCTGTTGGACATCATTGACCGTTCAATCTAAAATTCATCACCAACAGCTTGAACTCAGTGGAAATTTATAAGGCCTTATAATGAGCCCACCAATTAAAAATTAACATTACTCCAAACAACCGCGCCCATATTGGATGGGCCCTAACCAAATTTCACCTTTTTCACATATGGGCCCACTTCAAATTGATCATGTGTAAGACATAATTTATTTTATGTAACATTTTATCCAAGTATATACTACTTGATAAATCATACGGTGCTCAAAACATATTAGATTGAATCTTTTTCATATCCCATGCAAGTCCCATGCAACGTACATAACGCATTTTTTCACAAGTAATTCAGGTTTCAAATAAATGAGTTCCATTGTAGATACAAACACATTATTTCTTTTATGTTTTTTTTATTTTTCATTCAAGTGTATTGTTATACTTGATAAGGGGCCTAAACCATATTATAGTGAGAGTTTTCAGATTTTAATTAAGTAGGCCCCACTATGTTTATAAAGACAGGTATTTACTTGATTACTTCTTTATAGTAGAAATAATAGTAGACAAACACAGAGGAAACGAATGGGTACAATACCTGTGTAGTGTGGGTTTGGTATGAAGTCTAGGCCAAACAACTGAGCAAAATGGAATGGAACGAGCATGGGCTAGTTTCATTCATGTAAACTCGACGGAGATTGACGGCATCTAATATACTGATCGATTGAACACAAACATCGCAAAAATTGCTAAATTGTTGTAAAGAGTTTTGCATTTGTTGCTTAGAGAGAATATCAAAGTTTGATGGTGGCGATGGCTCAGATTCACAAGTTTTGTGATTTTATTTTTTATTTTATTTTATTTTTTCCCTTGATGAGCGAATCTTGCATGCATTTCCGTTCTTATCTGGAAACTTGAATTTAATTTCAATATGTTCTTTGATTTTGTGTGATTCCCTCAAATTTGGGCTTAATGCTTTCAAACTCTCTAGGGCTTGTGGTTATTTCAGCTTAGTTATTTGTTGTATCAAAGGAACCGTATTGCAGTGGTAATAGATGTTAGACATGAGCGGTCCTCATGACCACATGTGCTACACTGTTGGGACCCACGGTTTGAGTCCACTAATTTAAGTTACTTTACCCTTCTAGTTTTTAATATTGTTAACTAATTTGAGGGAATTAAGGAAACTTATTTTTATTATATTTCTTTGATGGAAGAAATCTCTCTAGGGCTTATCTATATATATGGTTTTCTGGTCCTCTCTCTTTAACCTACGAGATATGGGGCATATTGGAGTAGGTGATAAGGGAGATTGGAGAAAACCCTATTTGAGAAAGGAGGTCCGCTCGTCATCAAGAGATTATGGCGAAAGGTACGCTTTTAGTATTTTTTTTATTATCCATTATTAATGCATAGATCAAGATTCATATATTTGATTTGTATTGCAAACCATATTAGATCTTACAATTGGTATTAGACCAATAGGTTGAGATTTATGCATTCAACATTTTTTTTAAATTGGATAATTTTTTTTTTTATGGACAAAAAATGGATTTTATCTTGCAATGAGATCGGAGATTAGAGGATCATTCCATCGATTTTCTCCTCACATATACATTACTGTGTCTCGCACTGTTGTCTCCATTGGCAATCGGGGTGGAGACCCATATCTTGGAGCAGTTTCCGGACGCAGGCAGTTCGGGAACTTTCCGTGTGTTTGACTGTGGGGCCCAGGTGGACCCCACTGATGTTTGATCAGGACCGTAGATCTGGTAGTAGAACCATGGGAGACTCCAGAGATGCAGGTCCCACATGGAGTGAACCCCGTTTGGCGGCCATCTGGTGTTTTACAGCCTGGGAGGCGTGAGTTGGGTTGAGAAGGAAACAAAACGAGTTTGGGGATCAGGCGATGGTGGGACCCACTGGACGATCTGATCCCAGATCTGGTCCGTTCATCGGGCCGGACATGGCGAGGTGACGTTAGGGATGTGGATTCATGTGAGGTGGGCAGCCCCGTTTGATCCACCATCCAGCAACCCAAAGGAGGGCTGACGGCCTTGAGAAAGAAAAGGGTTTTTTTTCCAATTTTTTTTGGGATTGTGGGGCCCAGGTGGGCCATCGATTGCAGATCAAGTCCACACATCTTAAAGAGGAGTCTTGGGCGATTTTGATGGTGGGATTTTGATGGTGGGGTCTGATCTGGATCTTGATCAGTGGAGCCCAAGTTTTGGCATCCCTTACGTATCCCATGCGATAAACTCTTGCTTCCGGTAACGTTCTGTACAGAACGTGTGCTGACTTTGGGAAGAAGACAAGTGGATTTTGGTGGTCTGAGGGTGTATGGAAAGTAAGGGACATGTGGGGATGACTTGATATAAAAAGGAAAAGAGAATGGTGATGACTGATGATATCATCCCATGTGACATTGAGTTTGATAATTATTTACTTGCCCAATGTGTGAATGGACCCTTAGCCTTTAATGAACCCAAATTTAAGACCATTCATTGGATTTCAAACTTTATGCAGTTACATATAAGGGCTATACACTGTGGTTATTAAGTATGTTTGCTGTAATTTTACTGTGCATTTATTATTCCAAATTTTTTTTTTGGTGGGTTTGCTTATTTATTGTCTAGATTGGGTATATAATTTTTATGTCACCTTTACTGTTCCTTGTTTACTTTAGGTCATTTGTTATAAGATCCTACCATTTTGTTTAAATACATTCAAAATGTCCATGACTATTTGGGAACTTTTTAGTACCTGTGTGTTTATTTCATGGACATAATAAACTATTATGAATTAAAAAAAAAAACATGGATCAATTTTGGAGATATAATGGCCCATATCTTATTTTCACCACTAGTGACATAATAACCAATCTAAATTAGACCCCCCTTTATGAATGCTATTAATTCAATTGAGACCAATAAATTTTAAATAGTGTGGAAGTCACTAAAGTGGCCCAATTATGAAAACTTATAGGTATTAATTGAAATTTAAGACCCTTTACCCTATTTCTTGTGTAAGGATAATAGCATTCGACTTGCGATTCTAAATTATGAGAGTAAGGATCGGCCCAAAGGCACGATCGTCACTCAAATAATTATAAGACCGGAATAGTGTAATTTGATATATGTACCTAATTGGTTTTGGTTACTATACCCAAAGGTATAAAGTCTAGCGAATTGCGTTCATACTATCACATTAGCCCTATGGATAGATGGTATTCATCCATGAGTGATCCAATTTGCATGTTGTAGTCTCGACCAAAGGAGGGACTACGATGATGAACTGTGTGTTACTCACTGGATATGCTTCATTTATGCACCGAATCATTCTGGATTAATGTTTTTAGCGTGAACTCAAAGCATTAAAGTAATTGAACATTTTTCCCTTTATATTTCAGCATTGACTCCCGCTGCCTTGAATGGACATCTCTCAAACATTCCAATGTTAAATGGATCAAACTTTACTTATTGGAAATAAGAGCTTTTATTAACCTTGGGTTGTATAAACTTGGACACTGCATTGATGGAACCCAAACCTGCTGATCTTACTGATAATAGCTCTCTAACTCAGAGAGCATATTATGAAAAGTAGACCAAGGCAAATCGTTTGAGTCTTATGATGATCAAAAGGTCCATTGTGAAAAATATCCGTGGTTCTATCCCGGATAATGAAAATGCTAAAAACTATCTCGCATCAGTGGAAGAACAATTTCAAGCACCAGACAAGGCTTTAGTAGCTACCTTGATTTCTAAATGATCTTTTATGAGATATGATGGAACTAGTGGGATCCGGTAACATATCATGCAAATGAGGGATATCGTAGCCCAGCTCAATTCTCTTGAAATGACAATTTCTGAAAATTATATAGTCCAATTTATTTTGAAGTCCTTGCCCCCATCAATTTGGTCCTTTCAAAATCTGCAATATTTTCATAGCTAGCCTTGTGATGAGAAAGAATGCCAATAGAAAAACATTTGCAGCACAATAGCCTAGAGGTCTTAAATCTGCTGCAACCCTCCTAATATTTTTCAAAGATACGTAAAATAAGACGCATAATGTAAACCTTTCTAGCCAAAGAAAATAAAAAAAATTAAAAAAGGAAAAATTTGATAGAACACATTGAAAAATAAGACCCATAACATAAACCTTTCTTGAGAAATTCTTGTTACCTGATTCCATTTCCTTGCTTCTTGATACCACCCAATTACACTGCACTTTTAAGAAAATTACAAAAATTAAGATCAAATTAACATCAAAATCTATAACATGATTCAGATAAAACTACTGTAATAAATAAAAGGAATCGTGATTCATCCAAAACATACTTTCCAATGTATCATCTTACACCATTTGCACATATTTCTTTTCTTTTTTTTTTCTCTTTTTTTGTTAGTAGCATTTGGCCATATTTCCATTCAGAAGTAGTGAAAATTGAGAACATGGAATGTAAAGCAGGGGCTAAATCATCTCTCCTAAAGAATACAATCACCCACATCTCTAACCATGCGTGTGGCTCTATATCAAGCAGATGCAAATTGCTGATTAACTCGATTGAACAATCCATAACAAAGACTATTAAAAACCTCTAAACAGCTAACCAGAAGAATACACATTGAAAAAAAAAAAATAAAAAAAAAATCAGTAGTTCCCGGTTGTTGCTTAACAAACACCAAAAATCAAATGCCAAGATTCAATTTTTAAAACATAAATTCTAATCACAGATAAGTTCATTGATTTCAATAAAAAAAATCACAGACTCATTTTCTCTATCATTAAACGGAACAATTCTGCATAATGCAGAACATTTGCAACTTTTTGACTCATGACACAAATCGTAACCATTTCAATTTAATGCTTTCCCAAATCAATATCAATTTCACCAAACAGATCAAAAGAAGGAAATACATTGAAAATATGTAAATTTTAAGCAGCGAAGGATACAGAAATTCTCAAATCGTCGAAACACTACATATACCCACTGAGATCAACTGCACAAAATATCAGTCATATACACAATACGCACACATATACTGATATACATAAATTGAAAAATTATAATAAAAAAACACAAGCCAAAGAAGCTTTCATTCATTGCAACCATTGCAATCTCAACCTATATATCACACTCTTTCTCTTGAAAGCTGGAAAGCGGTTAGTGAAGTTGAGATGCATTTTGGAGTTTAAATGGATCCACCATAAGCCACTTAAGCATATGGGAGTCGGACCTAGATAAAAACTCTCAAGTTTGAAATTAAAAAAAAAAAAAAACAAAAACTACCTCATCTAACTGATTCATTTGAAAGGATTCCATCTATTTCTCTCTCTGAAACGAAACACCCCTCCCCTTTCTACTCTAACCTAACCCTTTTCATCATATTAAACACAAAAGATTAGCAGAGTATCTCCTCTCTTCTTTTACAAACCTGCCCAGCTTTGATCAAGGTATGGTTTTTGTTCTAATGTGTGTTTTCAACTCTCGTGATATTTAACCCTGCAATTGCAGGGGCTTTCGTGCTAGTACATATTACTCAACAAAAGCTGAAAGGCCACATGAATTCCTATTTTATTCAAAAAAGAGAAGAAGCCAAAAGAATAAAATACTATTCAATCCATGCCATCAGAAACAATGCATGAGATCTGCAGCTTTGCAATTACCATCCGAATACAAGAAATAGAGTTTAATTTGGTCAGAAAGAATACATCATCAATAGAAATAAAATAAAATCATATTAAAAACTGCAAATTCTCAAAATTCATAAAATCCCATAATCCCTTCTATGAAATCGAAACAAGGCGGAAACTCAGACCCACACCAAACCTATAAATCAACCCTTACAAGAAAAAAGAAGCTTAACCACTTTTCATCCCATCTCAACATTACAATGGCCAGTGATGGTTCTTTCGTTCTCTCCGTACTAACTCAGACGCCCGCCTCCTCTGTTTTCTTCTCCCATCTCCATTATCATAATCACTGAGTCATCACCTGCACTCTAAATATCATTGGTTGTAACACCCTTGTTTCCCCAAAATCTAATCATCACCAACATCAGCCCTTGTTTTCCTTGACCGGACCACACCCAGACCACAAAACTACATGGCCGAAATCCCCACATCACAGATCTGAACTACCGCCTAGTCCCAGACCTTCATTCACATTTACTGAGTGTTTCTATCCAAGGAAGCCAAGTGGCTGAACCCTCTATCCGATATTCCCATGACACACCACAACCGACCCGTATATCATCATCAACTCTCGCCATGCATCAGCTGAATGTCAGATAATCCAATGCCCACCTGTCGACCACCTTGATCCACTAAACCATTGTCCGAATGGTTATATAGCCCAATACATATTGGCCAACCGCTCATTGCCCCTGATACATCAACCACATAACTCATCTATTCAATACACAGTAGCCAAACACTAGCTGTCTCTCAATCCAGCAGACATACCCATCACAACCCTAAACACAAAACCCTTGTTTCCTTGTCCCCAAACCAACACCAGCCTACTTCCAAGTGGCAGCACTTGACAGAAGCCAAACTATTTACCAATTCATCCACTTGGCAGAACTAATACAGAGGGATTTACAGCATTCTGGACTACTTTTCTTTGGGCACGCCATCACCTATGTCATTCCGTGATACCACAAAACTGTGTTGAGACAATTATAGGTGTGGCTCATTTCATTTGAATTGAATATTACCTGTCAACCCATCTCATCTTGTTATTTGCAAATAAGCCGGTTGAACCTAGCTTCTATTCAAATCCTCAAGAGGGGAAAATACTGTAATTAATTGATCCCCAAGCTAGTGGAAGAAAACTGCAAAACTGTGTTGAAACAATTATAACTGTGGCTCATTTCATTTGAATTGAATATTACTTGTCAACCCATCTCATCTCATTATTTGGAAATAAGCCCCTTGAACCTAGCTTCTATTCAAATCCTCAAGAGGGGAAAATACTGTAATTAAAAATTAGATTGATCCCCAAGCTAGTGGAAGAAAATTTCATTGATAGCACTATTGACCTCACACCTTTCAACTTTACTTGTTATAAGAGTTCATACAGACCATTCAAATTTGGGCCGAACATATAAAAAAACGGGTTGTAGATGGGACTTACGTTGTGGTTTATGCCTATAGATAGGTCTATTATCCATTCTACTTGGTACATCCATACCATCAGGACTACATGAACTAAATTCTACCATTGGATTTCTTTAGTATTGTACATAAACATGCATTTTACTTTATTTATTGAGTCTTCAATTTTTGAGTTTGATCGCATTGAATGACTAGGGTTTACTAACACTAACCATGTTTTTTGAGTTTTATGTTTAAAATTTCTAAGATCATCAAGTGTTCATTTGATTTGATCCATTGGTGAGATCAAGTTTTTTTTAGTCAAGGTTACATATTTTCAGACTAATCCATGGGGCTTGGCCATTTGAAAGATTGTAAATTAATTTGTAATTTATGTGATTATATATTGGATTATGTGACGTATCTTGCATCATTAATTATATTTGTGTACAACTTATGGCTAATATCTGTGTTGGATTATTAATTGGAGAATGAAGTAATGATCCTTTTCTTGTGTTAGTATTTTTAAATGATGCAGAGTAGATATTCATGATTGGCTGACAAGTTAATTATGGATATTGCATCATCATCCATCAAATCAGATCATGGTCAGAACAATCATCAATTAGATCACAGATGTGGACATTAGATTATCATCTATTAGATTGGATCACAGATCATGGATATTGCATCATCATCCATTGGACTATAACACAGAACAAGGATATTAAAAGAAAGTATGAGACAACTAATTGAGGTACTTCTTTCATCAACAAATGTCAATGGTCACGGGTAAAATTAAGGTAAATGAGGTACAAATTGTGGTGAATAACCCCCTCCCTCTCCCTAATTTCTCAAAGTGATATTATATCACTGAGATTGAAACTAGGGCCTATTTCTTTTTTAGAATTCAAGGAATCTCTATCTGGGGAATTCCTAAATTTCCAGACATAGTGGGATTCCTGAATGCTCTCTTGGACTTGACCGTCCAGAAATTCCAACAATATACAAAGAGGGTGGAATTCCTGAATTCCCAAAGGTTATTTGAGACCTTTCATGCAATTGTAATTTTCAAATGCTTGGCAAGAAACATTGGATTTGCAAATACTAGGGGAAATGATGTCCCATCATGTCCCAAAAGCCCCAATATCTAGAATTCCTGTCAGGAATTCTAGTAAAAAAACATGCCCTAAACCTTAAGGGAGATGTATTTACTGACAGAGAGATGGTCCTAATCGTAGCCTACTCTTAACTTCCAAATTAGAGTTCAAAAGAGATTTGGTTAGATATACCATCCACCAGAAGGTATGTTGAGATATTTCTCATAGTGCACATTTCTTTATTTAGAATTAGTGGGGAAATTGATGTGTTCCAAATTTGTCCATCTTTGAGGTTCGTGCACTATTTAGCTTTAGCCTATGTTAGGCTAGACTTTATAGTCCTTAACAGACTCATGGCTTAGTGCCAAGTGAGCAAAAGCACTCTTATGGGTTTGCGTTTGCGGAAGTGGAGATCATAGTCGCCTCCCATGGGTCTTGTCGGTAAGGCTTTAGAGTATTCGTTAAGACTAAGACTAGTGCATGACCTATGAAATAGTGTGGTGCGTAGAATATGGATGCACGTCTATATTGTATAACGCGAACATGCATCGTGAGCTTCACGTAGGTCACTTACTAAAGTTTTATGATAACATATTCTATCTTCAGGCACAAGAGACATCTAGCTTCGAGGGATGCATTATACAATTTTTAGTTATTTTATTGTTATTATTATTATTAATTTCCAAAGAAAAATTTAAAAATAGTCGGGAGTTGTTGGATGTTTTCTAAAAATCAACAATATATATATATATATCTATAGACAAATGATTTGCAAAATCCTAAGTGGTCTTGTATGTTTATTGTCCTTGCAAGTCTTAGTCATACCGTTGCTAATTTAGGGAAGTTTAAGATTTCTGTTATTTTAAGCTTTTTCCTACTATTACAAGTCTCTCACCAAGTTGCTTCCAATTTTCGTTCAATCAAGATAGTAGTTGCTAAGAGACTTGTAAAACGCTTGAAATAACATCACGAAATCACTTAGAAAGCAATTTTCATTTAAACCATCATGAAGTTTCTAAGGTTCCCCGCACTCGAGGCACGACCAAAGCTTCAACCTATCTTCTCAATTCCTGATAATGCACCCTGGGGATCATTGGCATTGGCAATGGTGTCATTCTTTAACCCAGCGCCCTCTACCTCTAGCTAGATGAGGAGGCATATTCACAGAGACAACAATGTAAACCCTTATTTGATCAAGATTGAGATGATTTGATAGCAACTGATGTAGCTTGAGCCTCGCTCAGGCTTCCAAATACAACTTGGATACAACCAAAACACCAAAGTCGCAAAAGAAAGAAGAAATCACAAGCAATAGCCAGCAAGATGCAACTTAACGGTGTCTATTTGCACCCCCAAACAGGCCTTCCAATAAGAACGCAAGAGATCTCAAGTGAAAGAGGCAAAAGCCCTTTTTTTTTTTTTTTTTTTTTGTAAATTTCAAACCCCTGTTGGGTACTGGATTGTCTCCTATGGCATAAGGAATTCAACAAATTCCAGCTTCCAAAATGTTGGGGTTAACTAAAGCATTTGTGAATCTGGTTGAGGAACATTATTTGGAGAATCTTCATTTAACCCAATTGTAATCCCACATTAATTGAATATACAACTGGATTAACCCATAGTATTACCAAAAGCAAATGCAATATTGTTTGCCATGTATTCTGAGGTCAAGAGCTTGTGAATTCAAGCATTGAACAAATTCCGTCTCTTTGCATGACTCTGTGATCACTTTCCAAGTGAAGCATTTCCTTGATATCGTCCACTATAATAGGAGTGATGCAAGTTCTTGACGACAAGCTATTACCTTCAGATCACAAAATCCGTTCATGCATTTCAGAAAAATTTCTCATATTTTTTCCATTTCAAAGATTTTATCATTGATGTCATGACTGCCATATGTCAATCATTTAGTAATGCTTCTAAATCATTCCACTCACCTGAGAAAATGTTCAAAATGCTTCTCCTGTAAAGGTCCATGAAATTCTATAGGACCGAAAGGTCACTCCCCTTGCCAATCTTGCGACTAGCATGACAGTGTGGGCATTCTCCTCCTCATGGAATCTTAGGATCAAGCCGAAGTAAAGGACTGTGAAGTGCAGGTTTGAGGTTTCCATCAGCCTCAATGGTTACTATGTCTTGGAGATTGATGTGCATACGAGACGACCTCACCAGTAATCCTTGCAAGAGCACTCCCCATCCTCAAACCTATGAAACCTATTGTTGTCCCTCACAACTATCTCCCTTCCTGTCAGTTTTGAAATCATCTTAATGGCAATATGGCAATCTCCGCAGACTCTAAGGTTCTTCACCACCCTTATAACTTCCCCTGCTTTGCTAACCAAAAGACCAAAACCAATGGCCAACTTCTCACTATGAGTCCCCACCATTTCTTCTTTCTCTTCCTCTTCAACGTCTCTTAGAACACATCTCTTATCAGCAATGTATCCAAGCTCCCTCATTCTCTTTCCCAATTTTTCCAACACCTCATAGATCTCTTTTGTTCGTTCATGAGACCTGTCTCCTGCAATAAACTGATGGATTTGATGATTAAATTCGACCCAACTACATGCAGTCGTCTTCTTCACTCCCCTCACTTGCATTAACTTCCAGACCCTCTCGACATCTCCCCACCTCCCTAGAGAAGCATAGATGTTCGAAAGCAACACATAATTGCCTGGATTCTCGGGCTCAAGCTCAAAGAGCTCACTCGCAGCTAGCTCCCCAAGCTCAACATGTTTGTGGATACGGGCGGCATTGAGGAGGGCACCGTAAACACCTGCATGTGGCTTCATTGGCATGTTGTTCACCAGTCTCTTCGCTTCATCTAATTCACCAGCTCGACCCAACAGATCAACCATGCAAGAATAGTGATCTATGGCTGGATATTCAATGGATTCAAAAATCTGGCGGCCTTGTTTAGACAGTCCTGCATGGCTACATGCTGTTAAGATGCCAATAAATGTTATTCTATCTGGTTCAACACCTTCCTCTTTCATTCTTGATAGCAATTCTAGAGCCTCATGTCCGTGTCCATGAATGGCAAATCCTGCAATCAGAGAATTGTACGAAACTAAGTCTCTTGATGGCATCTCTCGGAAAACTTTCTTAGCCTCTTCCATGCTCCCACATCTTGAGTACATAAAAATCAGTGAGTTGTATCCTGAAATGCTTAACTGGATCTGGTTCTCCACGATCAACTTCACTACCCATTTACCCAATTCTAGAGCACCTAAATGCCCACAAGCAGAAATTACACTCACCGTTGTTACTTCATCTGGCTTCAATTCTTTTGTCCTCACCATTTCTTTAAAAAGTTTGATTGCTGTCGCAAAATGCCCATTTTGAGCATAACCAGCTATCATGGAATTCCATGAAATAACATTCCTTTCTGGCATCTTATCAAAGAGCTGTCTTGCCAATGTCAAGTTGCCACTCCTCGCATACCCTGATATCATTGCATTCCAAGTCACCGGATTCCGAAATGCCATACTGTTGAAGATCTGTTGGGCAGTCTCCAGGCTGCCACACTTAGCATACAAGTCTATCAATGCTGTCTTAACAAAGCAATTTAACTCTATCCGCCTTTGATGAAGAGTTCCAACCAGCGACTCTGCAAGCTTAAGATCCCCCCTCACCGAGCACATTGAGATGACAGTGACCCAGGTTGTCTCATCAGGTCGAAATCCTGAATCCATCATCTCCTCAAACACCCTCAGCCCATCTTCCACAAGCCCTTTCTGTGCATAACCAGACAGCAACGCATTCCACGATGCCACACTTTTCTCAGGCATCTCCTCAAAAATCCTCCGTGCATTCTCCAAATCACCACACTTAGAATACCCACTGACCATAGCCGTCCAAGAAACAACATTCCTTTCCGGCATAGAATCAAACATGCAACGAGCTTCAACTTCATCACCGCACCTCCAATACCCAGAAACCATCACATTCCAATCGGCGACGGCCTTATCAGGAATTCCATCAAACACCTTCCGGGCAACATCCATCGCACCATGTTTCGCATACATGTCCATTATCGCGTTCCGAACGTATCGATCCGATTCGAAACCCAATTTCAAAACTTGGGTTTGGATCCCAGTTCCCCCCTTCCCCGCCGATTTGATCAAGATGGGTAAGACGAAAGCGTCCGGCCTTAGATTGAAGGCCTGCATTCGGCGAAAGAGACCAATGACATCGTCGTGGGAGCCGACATGGGAGTATAATTTGAGCATTGAAGTGAAGATAGGGAGATTTGGATGGGGCGCGGAGTCGAACAGATGGCGTGCATAAGACAAGGGGGAGCGAAGACGGACGCATTGGGTAAGAAGAGTAGAGAGGAAGTAGACGTTGTGATGGAGGGAAAGTTGAATGATGTGTGCATGGAATTGTTTGAGTTGTTTGAAATTCTGCAGTTGGCGGGCTAATAATGCTAATTGTGGGGACATGTAGTTCAAAATTCAAGTGTCATGCTTTGTATCTTTTCCAATGCTTGAATTGATATGGTTAGGGATTGGAAATGGGTGGGGTCCATATATATGTGGACTCCAACCTAAGCTACCAATAGAGGGGGCCAACCCGAAACCAAGGGCGGACCTACATATATTCATGTGGGGCAAATGCCCCCGTCAGAGCTCAGTCCGCTTTCCAAACCTATATGAAAACTATTGGTCTTATTTCAAAATTCATATGAAAATATTTGCGTTTGCTCTCAAAGCCGAACTACTTGTTTAGGCCTGGCCATTTTAAATGGAAATCCTGAGTTCGCCGCTCCGGACTTATTATCAGGATTATAAAACCAAATCTAGAGTCACATCTTAAAAGTAGGTCAGAGCACCAGCTTGATAGAGAATTGATTTTTTTTTTTTCCTTGTTGATTGATGGGTGCTACCTATTTTGGAGATTTTAGGAGCAGGCCCGTAAAAAGTGGGGCCTGTCAGCTAAATAGAGTGGATGATTGAACCTGCAGCCAGTTTGTCCAGATTGAAGGCCCATCAATTGAAATCTTGCCACCGTGTAATTTTATTTTTTGTTTTTTGGTACTTGGGTAATGAACTCCCCAGAGAAGCCTATTTACGTAGGAAAAGAGTTTTGTGAGTGGAACTAGGTCTTCGGATTTAAGCCCAATTAACTCTTTTCTGCCACCTTTCTATTTTTGTGTATATGTTATGTATGTCTTAGATTAAACATAACACCAATAATATGTAACATGTATGGGATTTTTGTGCTTTTCCTCATATTCTTTCTTTGTGAATTTGGGTTCAGCCCCAAAGCTTGATCTGGGCGCATTGTGTAATGGGCTTTACATGGGTGGACTTGGGTCTTCTCATTTCCCAAACAAGCATATTTGGATCCGAGCACTACAATCTATGTCGGATTGAACCTGAATCCAGGCTGAGAGCTGGACTAATTAATTTTAAATGGGGCTCATCAGGCCTGTGGGACCGGTACCCAGGCTCGAGCTTGGACTTTTTAATTGA
Source organism: Persea americana (assembly GCA_029852735.1). Lineage (NCBI taxonomy): Eukaryota > Viridiplantae > Streptophyta > Magnoliopsida > Laurales > Lauraceae > Persea > Persea americana. Next base: position 1,741,845 of record CM056813.1, read on the forward strand.
ATTGTAAATGGACTTGGGTGCCAATCCGGCCCGTTGACAGCCTTGCCCATGCACTATTTCTTGTATAGGCAATGCTCATTCATTGAATAGGCCTTCCCTTTCTGTCCATCTCCTTGTTTTGTGGTGGCCCAATTTAGCCCAACAGAGATGGGGCTCTAATGGTGATTATGTAGTTGGGACTAATAGAAAATTATATTGGAAGGTTTTCCAAAAAGGCCTTATGTTTTAGCCTAATTTAAAAAATGGACGTAAGTTTCAAAGCTTTTCAAAGGACCTAAACAGTTTTCCAATAAGTTTTCAATGAAGCACAACCAATCATTCAAAGGTATATTTTCGGTGGCGTTTTAAGCAAAATCTCTTTAAAATACCCAAATTACCTTTCATTGAAACAAAACCTCATTCACTTCCTCCATTTTATCCTCCTTTTCTTCATCGGCATCCTTATGATGATTGACAACAACCAACACCCCTAAGGTGATCGGTGGCATTTAGTGGCCGCTAGAAGCATTCCTTGGATTTACATGGAGGTCAATCTGGGTATTCTATATAAAAAAATGAATGAAAATCTCCGGTAAATACTTTTAAATGGGTACATGTCCTTAATTGAGAACTTATTGGAAAACTTAGAATTTCAAATAATTAAAATGGTTAAATATGTAAAAAGTTTATCTTCAATCACGAGAAAACTGAATAATTTCATTTCAAAGATTTCATACACACACCAAGGGTAGAAATAGATGATGGATGGATGGGTTATATTTTCAAGAAACCACTACCATTTTTTCCAAGTTTCTTTTACTTTACGGAAACTGTCGGCCCGAAACGATGAGAAATGAAGCCCATAGGAAACAAAAAAACGTTTGCAATAACTTTAATTTCTATGTACGATGTGTTACACAAACCTACCCTAAATGAAGTAATTGAAAAAATAAATATTAAAAAATGTATAAAGCTTTTGCCTCATCTTAAAAAAAGTACACGAAGATTTGAATATTTTAAAAAAGTATAAACAGTTCCCACAATTCTTTCAATTAAGTCCTCAACATAATTTTTTTTTGAGAAATGACAAAAAGATCCTTATGTCATTGTTCAACATTCTTTTTTCATAAATCATTTAAGAGAAATGATCAAGTCCAACTAAAATGACCTAGTGGAGCCCATTTTAACTACCTTTATACGTGGATTGTTAGAAAAGGGGGTTTCAAATAACTAAAAAGCTAGCTTCATTAAATGGTTACGAGCTTTACCGAAGAAAAATTAAATGTTATGAGCATCAAAATCAAATTAGCGAGGTTAAGGAAAGACAATAACCTGTGATAAGGAAACAACATTTTTGTCATTATCAAAAAAACTTATAGAGATGACTTGATTGAACGAATTATGGAAAGCTTTTATACCTTTTTGAAACATTTAAATCTTTATGTACTTTTTGAAAGTGAACCAAAACTTTCATATTTTTTTGAAAATTTCCTAAAAAAACCCACAATGGAGTGTGCATTTGTGAAAAACAATGGGATGGAAAAGTATTAAATTACTAAGTCGACCCAGAAAGATGGGGTAAGACTTTATAATGTTGACAAAGAATTCTTATTTGATTCCTTATGCTCTTAGCATTTCAAGATTAGTCTTTATGAAATGGTTGAAGCGATCCACATTTCTCTATTTCCTAATCCATAGATTTTTTTTCTTCTGTCTTGTATCCTTGTATGTACGTTAGCAGGACATGTTTGTCCACTCGAGTATTAGGATTTGGGTTTCCTATTGTTTGTAGGAGTATTGCTTAGCAAGTTTATAATGGAATACTCTGCTACAGCTTTGCTGGAACTGAAGTTAGTATACTGTTTATACTAAGGTTTCCTTTAACAAATACTCAGGTTTAGGTTCTGTGTACTAAGGTTGACAAAACGAAATACTGAGGTTACAGTGAAAATATAAATAACTTTGCTGAAACTTCTTAATCTCAATAAAACCAAGGTAAGGAGATTCAAGAGAAAAAACTTGTCCTCTTGATCTTAAACGACAAGAAAAGAAGACTAATAGATAGACCAAGTATGGAATCTTAAGATTTCACTCTAACTTCTTCATCTGAAAGAGACTACAAGACTCTGCTTATATACTGGGATTGAGAAATAATAAATCCCTTACAATTTCCTAAGTAACAACTTAATAATGACAATGCATGAATAAACCAAAAGAGACATAGAAAGCCCAAAATACAATGATGCTACATAGAGCCAAGAGACATGTCTGCATAGAGCAGTGAGCAATAATAAATTCCTGCAACTGCATTGGGTAGTGAACCAACTGCATTGAACAATGAACAAAACATGGAATCTAGCTTGGGTAGTGAACCAACTGCATTGAACAATGAACAAAACATGGAATCTAGCTTACTTCTAACAGTTTACTTGGGATTTTCTATTGATATTGGTGAATGTAGTTAAGGTCAGTAGGATCCAATAAACTATTTTACTTAGGTTCTCAATTTCTCTCTCCCTTCTCCCTCAACACTTTGTACATCTCACCTAGTATGTTTAATTTCACTTTCAACCAGACTTCTATAGCATGCTTGCACAGGAGTGCTCATTTATGAACATAAATTACATGCCTATATTCCTCTGCTCCTGGATTTTGCCTACAGCTCAACATTTTCAGCTGCACTAGCTAGGAGTCCACTTCTATGGCCCACTTCTTGGATCAAATCCTACCCCTGAGATATGGTGATGACCCCAATATCACTCTCATCACTTTTGGGTCAAGACAAGCTTAAAAGTTTCAGTTAGCAAACTCTGAACTTATTGTAGCAATGGTGAATATCCGTGTAGGTCTTGCATTCACTACTGAAGTTGGGCCCCTGACACTTCTTTGCTTGGTGCATAAACCTGGCATTTTAAGATATTGGAAAGATAGATCATATGTGTGCAATAGTGAATCCAGGATTCTCATTTGGGTGGTGCGGACAATGGTCAAGTTAAGAAGTTAAATTAGAAAATAAAACATTTTAAGGTATTATTTAAGGAGTTTCTCATATCTGGCAGGTGCGACCACACCCTCCTCATAACACCTAGGTCCGCTCCTTTATGTGTGCTGCCTTGTTGTAATTTAGTATGCACCACACAACCTTGGACTAAATAGACTGAGATTTAGATACCACAATCCGGTATTTCTCTAATCTGTCAAATTGGAGCTTGTTAAGGATGATGACAGTAGCAGCATACTTCATCTCTTAAAATTCAAACCAGTTTCTAATCTGTTCTCTCTAACTACATACTCGCAAAGCATTTCAGGATTCATGCCAAGATTACTGCAGTTGCTGGGCTACTTTTGAAACTAAGTGGATGATGTGTGCTTTTTTACGAATATGTGCATTACTTTATTATAATTTACTTCTTTATTATTTGTGATGTTTTGTATAGGATCTATCATTTTTTTTTGTGAAAACCCTTTTGAATGCTTAAGAAGCTAAGAAAACCACCCTTCTTTATATGCATCATATTATAATATGCTGGCTGCTGCTGATTAGTATATTATATTAAGGCTTCTTCAAATGAATTATTATAACAGATTTTCGATCATGGATTTTCTGATCTTCAACCTTGTAGGGATCAAATTTTATCCTTTTTCATGATTCAGTGGCAGGGAAATGCCAAAACAGCTGAATGTGTGACCATTTCTATTAGGAGCTTTATTCATATTTTTCCACCTGTAACACCATTTCCATGGAAAGAGCCAAAGTCATTGGCAAGTTTTAAAATGTCAACTAACATGTTTATGCTAATGATGGAAGACAATAAGAACCGCGTGAAGACTTCCAATCCAAACTAGAGATCCTACTATGCTAACTAACTTTTTGAGGTGATCCAATACTTCATTTGTCATTATCGAAGCATCAACAAGTAATTAGTACTTTAAGTAAGTAGACTTTTACACATTCAACCTAGGAGTTTGCCTTGACTCTTTTACATAGTGATCTAATGGGATCCTTGTTTACTTGACATGGCTCTTTTGGATTCTCTTGGGAGGTTAATGGAATGTCGATTTCGATCAGTCAAGACCAAGAACTGATGATTCGCTAGCTTACTAATTGTATGAACTTCAACCTCCTCAACCTGAAATGTCTGTGCGTACTTATGGGGCAAATCTTCATTTTGGATCTATGATGCCTGGCTTACCTGTATCCATTTCATATGATACTAACAATGATATTTCACACAGAATTGACGAGTTTCATTAATTTAGAAATGTTCTAAAGAGGAAAGTGAGATTCTTCATGAAGATCTTACTATGAAAATATGAAATACTCTTTAATGGATAAAATATCCTTAATGATAATTATTGGGTACCCGGTGATGTGGGGTTAGTAGAGCAGGTTAATAGAGCGCCTACTACTAAAAACAAGTAGACCCAATTTGATAGAGTTTTTAGATAGAGAAGACTGAAATCTTCAATCCCCTTTGCCATGTGAACATCCATGTTTGCATATGCGCCTCATATGTCTAGATCACATTATCAGGGGCATCCTGACTTTCAATTAAATTATCAAGGTGAGAGGATACTAGGTATGTAGTTACTCTACCCAATTGTCACCATTCCTTGCCATTCACTGATTATTTGGGTGGATTACACCGTTGCTTTGCATATCCAGGGGCTGTAATTTGCCTGCCTGTCCAATTTACCGACTACGCTACATCAGAAACATAGATCAACAATACAATCAGCTCGCTTTAAGAGTTTGATAATTAACTTTTAGGTGATGTGTTTTTCTCTAATCACAGTTACAAATCAATACGTGGTGCGTTGGTAATGGGGTTGCTAAACATTCCCTTTTCTTGCATAGGGTTGGGAGCTGTTTGGTACCTACATGGAAAAATGAGTTGGAAACCAAAAAGAAGAAGGATGATCCAATGGCAGGGATTGAGTGTGAGTGTCTAGATGGCAACAGTGACCCCACATGTAAGAGTTAGGCTACTCTCCAACCCTTCTCTCATCTCCTAACCTTTCCAGGTGATCTAGCATGACATGAAACTTATATATAAATGACAAGACATTCTCTATTCATGATGACTAGGACTCACACTTAAAAAGAAAAGGTATCAAATCAAAACAAGAAGAAAAGAACCGAGGCTTTGCGAACACAGCCAGCAGTTGGACCTTTCACCCATCCAAACACAGAGCCTTTTGGCTTTCACAAATAAGACAAGATGAAAATGTTGGTTTATAAATAGAGGTGAGATAACTAACCATGATACTCAACTCGACGCATAACTACCAGTCTACACTAGTGACCGAAGCTCTTAAAGAGAAGAGAATGTCAAACTTGAAGGCATGGATGTGTTTGGCTTTGATGTTGGTTTTTGTTGTCCCGCTTGAGCCTCGTCGGCTGCATCAATTTCCTGGCACAAGGGAAACAATGGGGTCATTCAAAAGATTGACCAATGACAATGATATGACAGTGTTCGAACCAGGATCAAGGAGTCAGGAAGTGGGGCCGAGTGAGCCCGAATTCGAGTCCAAGAGATCGAGTCCTGGTGGACCAGACCCTCAACATCATTCTACACCTCCCTATTTATGATGCACCAGTACTACAAAATGTACACGGCTTGTCCCTTCTGTATCCTCGTCATATATGGGCATTATAGCTCCCTATTGATGTATTGGCGGTATCACTAATCTTGCTTATTTAGATGCTTTAGTCATCCGGTGTTTTGTGGAATAATACTAAGACGATGATGGTGATGATGATCTTTGTAAGGGCTAATAGTGCTGGCCCTCTTTTTTTATACGAAGGAAGTTGTTTTTAAGTCGAAAGGAACCTTTCCACTTGTACTGTTATTTTGATTCATGTGACCTGTATCTTTCCCTCACCTTTTTCACCCTAGCTACTTTCTTGAGTGAAACCTTTCTAGAACTTAATCAATGGACATGAGTTGAAAGGATTATGGATATGTTTTAGAGATTAGAAATAGAGAACATGTGAAGCTCCTCAATCCTCTCAAACCTATATAAATTTTACTAACAGAGACAAATAAGGTAGCTAGTTTCCTGATCAATGGGATTATAAGTCCGATGACAATCATGATGACTACAAATAAGGTAGCCTTGATCAATGGAATAACTCTATGATGATGATGATGACGACGATGAGGATGACGACCATAAATAAGGTAGTTAGACGGAAAGATTGAACATTATAATAGACGAAACTAATAATAGAATGCGAGGTTCCTGTATGGAACATTGAAACTTGGTTGCCTTGCACTCAATTTATCTGCAAAACTAATTACATTCGACCGGTTCACTTGTTATTGGTAGTACAATTTACCCTCAAATCTAGTAATTACTTCTGACTCTGTTCACCTGTTATTGGTCACGAGAAGGAACTGAACAACAATTGGGAGAGGTTACTTTGGCTGTCTAAATTCAAGAAGCCTCAATTAACATGTAATGTAATTGGAGTTAACATTACATAATATGTTAACAAGGACTTTCTTTGTAAGCTTTTGATAGACTTGCGCGAGAATTATTTCCCATGAAAAGCAGGAAAAATGAGTATAACTTGTGCATATCTATCATTGGTCATAGGGCCTATTTGTTTGCATGGAATACATAGGAACTTATATTCAAGTAGCCCCACCGAAGAATTATTAAAAAGGTAAGGGTGAATGATATGACGTGAGGTTAGTGACGTAGATGGGACCTTAACTTTTTTAGGATTTGAAATATTACTATAATGAGGGCTAGGTACTCATTTCCCATCTTTCCTTGATTTAATTTTGTTGAGATCCAGGGCCTACGAGAAGAGATCAAGCACGCTCAAGAGAACACGGAGATTTACGTGGTTTGGCTTTTGGCCTACGTCCAGGGAGAAGACGGGATAATTCACTATGCAATCAAAAGAGGGTACATCATAGAGGCTCTTAGTCTCTATTTATAATATCAGCTCCAAAACCCTGTTACACTCAATCACTACTTCTAATCACAGTAGACCTATAATAATAGGCCTACTTCTAATCATATCAGAATATGGACAATGCAGGAGGCCCGGTTTACCATATTTATTACTTTTATTGAGCCATACAGCCTAACAAGTCTCCACCTTGGTGAACATTGAAGCTGATCCTCTTGCACAGAACATGTCTCACTGTCTCCACTTGCCCCTTAGGGTACTCAGGTACTGAGCACATCGATCAAGTCCAAGCAATACTCGAACTTGAATTTAACCCATTCATTCATGAATGCACCAAATCGCTTGTACCATTGTCCAGAAGCTTGCTTCGACCCTTACAATAATTTCTTTAAACTACATACATGATCAGGAACCTTGAACTGCACTCTACCTACACTGGAAGCTCTTTCTTCTTCCTTGTAGAACTGCTTGCATGCGATGGCCTGATTTTCCTCATCAAGAGATTCCATCTCTTCAGTCACAGTTGTTGCATGTTGATTACTTTCTAGCCCTTCCATTAATTTAAGAGGCTCAGTCGTCAATGCGTACGCAATTATATCATCACGGCCATTGTTTGATGTCGTCACATACGTCGTCATATCCTCGAAACCGTATTTAACTGGCGGTTTCCTATCTTAATGCAGTCTACCCATCTGCTGCATTTGCGGCTCTATCTGTTGCATCTGCTGCACTGTCTGACTATCCTCTGTATCCCGGGAGGAGCCGGATGCACTCTCCTTCCTCACCAGGATGTCGGACTCCACCTGAACAGTGTCACTGCTACTACTTACTTTTGTCTTCTCCATTGCTTTTTCCCTTCGAGTAAAGCATCCTCATAAAATGTAACATCCTGCTGATGATAAATTTAGGTGAATTTTCATCAGTACACCACAACATGTATACTTTCACCTCAAAAGCATATCCCACCAAGATGCATTTCACAGCTCTTGGTTCTAACTTATCGGTTTTCACACAAGCATAAGTCGGACAACTAAAGATCTTCAAGTTAGAATAATCAGCTGGATTACTTGACCACATTTCTTCCGGTGTTTTGCAACCAATTTTTATGTGTTGAGACCTAATTATCAAGTAGCTTGCAGCATTTACTGTCTCAGCCCAAAAGTCCTTAGACAATCCCATGGTAAACAACATACAACAAGCTCTTTCCAAGATCGTTCTGTTCATTTTCTTTGCAACTCCATTTTGTTGCGGAGTTTCAGTAGTGGTGTAATGTTGAACTATTCTTCTATAATCCGTGTAATAGTCCTCAAACTCTGTCGATCTGTACTCTTTGCCATTATCTGTCCTCATCCTCTTCACCTTCCTGCCAGTCCGTTTCTCAACCATTTCCTTCCATCGCTTGAATGTAACAAAGGTCTGATCCTTCATTTTCAGAGTATAAACGTAGACTTTCCTTGAATAATCATCAATAAAAGTCAGCATAAACCGAGACCTGCCCTTGAAATAAACCTTAGAAGCCCCCCATACATCTAAATGAACATAATCAAGGATATCTTTCATGCGATGAATACTTGTCTTGAAACTGACTTTTCGATGTTTTCTGAAGATGCATCTCTCATAGAAATCCAATTTGCCTGCCTTCATGCGACATAGTAAATTCCGATTGCTCATTATTGTCAATCCCTTCACACTCAGTGACCTAAGCGCAAGTGCCATAAAAGCGTTGAGACAGATTCGTGGTCATCTGAGGAAGACACTGCTACTCCACCTGTAATAGTATTTCCAGACAAAACATACAAGTTTCCAACTCTATTGTCTTCCATAAAAACTAGAGCACCCTTCACGACCTTCATAACTCCATATTCAGCTGAGAACTTACAACCGTTAAAGTCCAAGGCACCAAGAGAAATAAGATTCTTTTTCAGATAAAAAACATGCTGAACCTCTGCCAACGTTCTGACGATTCCATCATACATCTTGATTTTGATTGTTCCAATTCCAACCATTTTACATGCAACATTGTTGCCCATCAAGACACTACCCCCATCGATTTCTTTGTAAGCGGTAAACCAGTCATTATTGGGACACATATGGTAGGAACAACTTGAATCAAGAATCCATTCATCTTGACCAAAAATACCATTTTCAATCACAGAAAGTGCATTGTCGGAAACATAATCCAACCTTCCATCTGCAATACTGACTGAATCATCAGATGATGAATTTTTTATTATTTATTTCCATTTCCTCTCCCTTTCGGGACATTTTTTTTTCTGATGTGCCATTTCTTATGGCAATAATAACATTCAATGTTTTTCCTGTTGGATCTATATTTGCCCTTACTACTAAACTCTTTTGTCTCGTACTACCAAACCCTCACTCAAACCATCATTGTTAATCAAAACCTTTTTCTTCAACTCCTTAGAGCTCAAGGCTGCCTCTACATCCTCTTTGGACAGAATATATCTATCATACATCATGGTATCAACAAGAAGCTCATTTGAGGATGGTAACGAGCACAACAACATAATAGTTTGGTCCTCATCATCAATTTCAACATTGATTATTTTCAGAACTATAATCGCTTTTGTGAAAGAATCAAGGTGGAGAAATAGACGTACCTTCTTGCATTTGAACGTGAACAACCGCTTCTTCAGATACAAGTGATTTGTGAGAGACATCGTGGTGTACAAGTTCTCCAACTTCTGCCATATACCAGCAACAATTTTCTCTTGAGCAATCTTTCGTAGTACACCATTGCTAAAAAACAGCAGAATCTGATCGTACGCCTTTTCCTACAACTCATCCTTCTCATCATCTAACAGTTTGTCGGATAAAGCATTCTTTCTCTTCAAAGCTTTTTACAACCCATTCTGAACTAGCAAAACATGCATCTTCAAACGCCAAATACCGAAGTCGTCGTTTTCATTGAATTTCTCAATTTCAAACTTCACAGTCATTTTGCGAATCTTTCAATGTACCAATGTAGATCTAGTCACCACGAACATGCTGAAAGAAAATGATCTGAAATCCGACTCTAGACGGCTAAGATATCATATAAATAAGTTTCTGCACTCCAATAAGTCAATCTCCTTCGTTAACCATTGAACAACCAATCTTCTTCCACAACCGCATAAATCTGCTCGCAACGAGTCCTTAGGTTCAAATGGATCTCCGATCATACTCTGAATCTCCAAGATATCGTGAAAACAAACTTCAGCCGTCGATCAGGTCAAACTGCCTATGATCGTACGGATCTGCTGACATCAGTGCAGTACCAGCGACTTTTCCTATGGGCTTTGCTTCTGGGCTTCTGCTGCATCGGTTAGGTCAACCTGGACTTGACCGGACTTGGACGGGCGACGGGCTTCTGAAACGGGGACCTGACCTGGACTCAAACCTGGCATGAAACTGACCCAAGCAAGGGTCGTCTTCTTCCCCCTCTTCTTGTTCTGCAACCGGACACAAAGAAGACCTGAAACGGGTTTCTCCTTCCACGGGCATGGGACGGCGGCACCGGTGGGACGAATGGCTAGGTGTGGATGGAGGCCACAACCCTGTCCTTCTCCGGCAACGACGATCGGCGATGGCATAGTCCTTCAGAGAGTAAATCGGACTCTCTTATCCTCTTTCCTCCGTTTTGGTTCTGCAATTAGAACGGACTGCAGTCTTCTTCTCCGCCCACGAGAGCAGGGTTATCCGCGGCTTGAGTCATAGCGGTAATGCGTGGCTTTGGCAGCAACAGTCCTTGCGCAGGCGATCTTGATCCGGTCCGACAACCTGAAAAAGCAGCGGCAGCCGCTCTAATCTTCTCATCTGCAAATGACGGCTACAACAAGCCACCAAATCAGACCTGGGCACAGACCTTCTGCAAATCTGATCTCTACAACAAGAAATTTGGATTCCCCTCTGCTTCGACCAAAACCATATTTCTTTGGTTCGTCTTTTGTACTAATGATGGCAAGATCCCGACTTTGTGCGGCCCACTGCTCCTTCTGCGATGAGGATGGAACAGTCCAGATCCTCTCCGAAAAATGCTGATTTGTCCAATCTAATCTCCCTCTCTGCGATTTGTGTGGCCCACCGAGATCAGAACCGATCTCCCTCTGCATGATCCTGAAAATACTATTTCAATCTTGAGATCTAATCAGTCGATCACGCAGCCGTAGGGTACGGAGATATACATGGTTCAGCTTTCGGCTTACGTCCATGGGGAAGACGGGAGAATTCACTGTGCAATCAAAAGAAGTGTACATTATAGAGACTCTTAGTCTCTATTTATAATATCAGCCCCAAAACCCTGTTACATCCAAACACTACTTCTAATCATAGTAGACCTACAATAATAGGCATACTTCTAATCACAATAGAATATGGACAATGAAAGGTGCCTAATTTACCAGATTGGTTACTTCTATTGAGCCATACAACCTAACAAATTTACATTAAAGAACATTATTTGATGGCTATTTTTGAAGATTCACCATTGATTCTTGTTTTTTAACTACATAGAAATACAATCCTACTAATTCAATTATATGAAACAAAAGGCACAACCTTTGACAAACGCCACTTCTCAATGTGAGAAGGGGAAAATGGCAGGCACGACAGGAGAAAAATATAACTAAATTTTTTTCTCAATCTTATTATAGTACGTTGAAAATTGGAGAGAGAAGTTAAGAAATTAAACTTTAGGCAAAATGGATGGATGTAAGTGCATTATGTCCATTAGCATAATGACAATTCAAACCCTTTTGTTGGCATATAAAGACATGCATCTTTTTCAGCCTTGTCCTTCTTCAGATTCTGTGCATGAATACAACAAAAATGAACAGACAACTTTGGCGTTCTCTCCTGGATGATGCCGCCCCAGGAGATCCTCATTTTAAACTAGATTAACTCCAAGGACCGCCCAAGAGCTTTGGCATGTATGTAATACTAAGATGCAGATGCTATCAAAATTAGGAATCGATTTTTGGACATGTGGGTTATACCAAAGACACTAACACCACTCAACTATGAATATATTGGCAGGTCTAGCCTATTTATCTAATGGCTCCTGTATTAAAGATAGATCCAAAACATGGGCCTACGTGTCAGGCCTGGGCCCAATAACAGCTGAAACCAACGCCCGTTTGCGTTGAAATTTCCGGTCAGACTAGGCCATGCCAGTTGTTTTGGATTCCTTTAGCAGGAAAAGGCCCACACAAAGCCCATCAAGCTATCAAGCTAAAACTTAAGGCCCAGGTCCAAGCTTAATTAAAGTAAAGTAAATTTGGATCTCATGGTAAAGATGAAGTAAAATAGTGGGGTGGGGGGCGGGCATACCGGCATACCTTTTCATTCGTTTTTTTGAGATAAAGAAGAGTGGGTAAAGTGTTGGTACAACAAAACAGTTTTTGATGTAAACGTGATAGAGTGAAAATATTTCACATGTGGACTTACCCTTCTTAAATTTTTTTTTTTTCTTGGTAGGCCCAGTGGCTCCGAGAGAAAGCAGTAAACCACCCTTCCGGGGATCATCCATCCCCGAGAAAACTATGGGAGCGCACAACAACTCCCTATGATTCCCACGTTGACTTACCTTTACTTTACCGGAAAGCTTAACAAAACATCAATAACAAAAGTAAAATGTCATCCCCATAAAGCATAAACCCATGATCATTGGATTTGAGGATTCATGGTCATAGATGTGGACTCGTGAAATCCACGATGGATAGCTCCTATCCCATCACACGAGTGGTGATCTCAACAGATGGGCCCCACTAATTCCCGACAAAGTGTTAAAAATGAAGAACAAACAAGTTAAAAAAAAATAAAATTTTCAAAAGGCAAGGCCACTATTCTTGTCTCTTTGTATGCCTTGTCATCTTCACAATATAGTATTGGACAGGGTCAACATCATACTATCATAGTCACAGACTCACAGGTAAGAAAACTAAAACAAACAATTTCCACACATACCTATAGAGCATTTCATAGGCATGTATCAACTAACTTTTTCTGGTACCCACATTTAACCGACTTTGTCCATTCGACACTATGAGAAGCTAAAAAAAAAGTTAAGAATGCTGACAAATTCTCTCTTGTTTGGATCTCTAAAAGCAAGACGAAAATGAATGCTTTAATTTTTTTTTATGTTTTTTTAATTTTTTATTTTTATAATATTGTACAGCCACCATTAGCCATTGATTTGTTCGGCTGACTATATTTAATAGACGTTCTCTATGTTGCTCCACATTTTGTGATATCGTAAAACTTTATTAAGATGACACAAGAATTGATGAATTATTCGGAAAAAAATTGAAATACAAAGAGAAAGGTGTTTGCTAAATTTTAACGTAATAGTTTTATGCGATATCACGCAATTCAATAAAGTTTTATGTTATACCGCTATAAAGTTCTGTGATATCGTAAAAATGTCAGCAATATAAAGAGCTTTGGGAAAATATCTCCCCTTTGGTCACCAAGCATGAAAATTGACTGCTGATGGTGATTGTATAGGAAAAATTTTTCCAAGCGTTAATGAATTGACCGCTTATGTGATTTTCCCGCAATGACTTATCGACATATACTTGTTGTAAATGTGAATTTAATTGAGCATATATGTGAGTTTATTTGAGCATAAGTCTTATGTGGGATTATTTAAGCATGATTCTTACAATAACGTTTTTTAACCGTATTTCACAATTACCATTGTACAAAGGACTTGTTTGTAGAACAATAAGATTCTACGCTAACTGAATTTCTATGAGAAAGGAATCCAACCTTCCCACTTCTACCATAGGAAATTAAAATCTCCTACATTGAGGAAAATTGGTTCAAATGGTCACACCAAAGGACAAAACAATGGGCTGCATGAATTTTTTTTCTTTCTATCACATGGGACACCTGTAATTCTAATTTTACTTTTCAGCTCAATCAAATGAATCATCCGTCCATCCATTACCATTCTGAGATTGATTTTTGACATGTCATGGTAGCATTTTTGCATAAGAAGGCCCGAATCATTGCCCTTCTTGTGGAAGAGGGCTGTTTCTTAAGCCAATTCTGCTTCTCCCTTTTCAGATAAACATGTAATGTATTTAAGAAAGAAACGGTGTTATTGTAAAGGTCAGTCGACCTCTCCCAAACGCCCAATGGAGGACCCAAGTGTCCGTGCGTGGGTGCAGTCGCACCCGTTAGATGATACCTTCAAAGTTTCTATATTATTGTTTAACATTTTCACTTGACCATTTCCTACACCACCCAAATGAAAGTCCTAGGTCCACCATTGCAAATAACCGAAGTATCAGCGCCTCTCCTCCGTTATTACCTTCCTCTCTACCGACTTCTCCTTTCTCATCTTCATTCCACTCTCCTTCCTCTGCAGCTCTGTACTATTAGGAAGTCTCACATCCCACATCCCACATCTCACATAGCCTAAGTAATTGGTTTGTTAGCGCTTTATATATCTGTTTGGGCCAACCATAAGTTCTCGAATTGGTATATGGTTTGTTACATGATACCTACCAAATAGGTAGGTTTGATAGAGTTTCATATACCTTCCGAATATCAGCTCGCACCATCAATCCTTTGCATCTTCATCATCTTTTTGAATGAGGTGACAGCTGATGACGGCTTCCTCCTGGATGTTTCCAGCAGTTCTGCACCCATGGAAACGATGGAAGAAGATACACCTCCACAGATCTCGTTACATGCTATTGCTGGAACGCGGGCCCCTCAGACTGATTAGTCTGTGGATGTGTATCTTCTTCCATTGTTTCCATGGGTGCAGAATTGCTGGAAACATCCAAGAGGAAGCCGTCATCAGCTGCTCCTTCCTGAAAAATCTGCCTGGATAGGAACACCTTGTGATTGGATAATAACACCTTTTGAAATCCCATTACCCTTTAGGCGTTCCCCGTTGGCAACCATGACTTCAAAAATAGAATCAGAATGGGTGGGTATATTTGCCTTGCGAATGATAATAAAGTTGATGAAATTGTGGGTGGACCCACTATCAATCAAGATCGTCAAAGGGCAATGTTTTAACATACCAGAGATGCGCTTTGAATGGGGTGACCACAATGGGACCCACATTACATTTTATCCGGACCATTCATTTGAAAACTAATTAAGTATTAGAGGGTCAAGATCTCATCGTACACCACAGGTCCACCGGGATACTAAGAGTGGCCCATCGCATGGACTGTGGATTCGCTTTATCCCACCTTATGACCATTACCTTGAACTTCAATCCTGTCCAAGTAGGATCCAATTTAAACTTCTTCACATGAGGGGTAGTCCAATTGGTCGCCTTCAGAGGTCAAAATTTGGGAATCAGTTCGTTCGAATAATTTTCAGACCGAATTTGTTGAGACGTTTCATAGTTCATTGGAGCTCACCATGTTTTAGTAGTTGCCTTGTTGGAGTTTTCCTCTCTATTTCATTGAAGAAGACAACAAAGAAATTCATTATTTTATTTTCTCTCTTCATTCAATCAACATTGAATCCTTATTTTAAGGGTATTGAGGAACTCCCAGATCAACAGATTCCTTACCTGCGACCAAACATACTCCAAAGGTCAATTCAGACTTCGTATGTGGCTGAAATTTAGAATTTTAGAAAAAAAAAAAAAAAAAAAAACCATGGCATTTACAAATGTCCAGAGATAAGCACATAATATCCATAAATTTCCAGCCTACCAATTTCCTTTTAGTTTCTCCAACGAGGAGGTTGAGGCTCTTGTTTTAACTTGATCGATTTCCATCCCTAGCTAGTTTGATCAATGGACAGCATCATTCTAAACTGAGATATTTCAAGTAGCATAAAGTAGCACAAAATATTTCTATTCTAATGAGGATGGAGATGTATGAGAACCCTTTTAAAGATAATGGGCGGCGCACAAGAGAGGTTATTGCTTAGGAGGGGAGAAGACAACCTTTTGTCTACGCTGCATTAATTTGTCGAATTCACCTGTACAGCATTCCATTATATAAAACACAATCTATACTAGCACTCAATCCACATCCATTTCCTCGACTATATATATACACCTCCCAAAACCTCCTCAGACTCCCCTTCCTTGCATTTAGCAATCAAAGAGAAAGAGAGAAAAGAAATGGCAATTTTAAGGAAGGTATCGACGGCATTGATGCTCATTTTACTTACATTTTCAAGGTCGATCGTGATGGCAGAAGCACGTGCACTTCACTCTTCAACCATAAATTCAACCATTTTGCACCGTAGGGGTGAGGCTGCTGGTGATTCAGGCCTCATTTTTGGGAATAGGCGCGGAAGAGAAATGCTAGATCAGGTAGTGCCCAGTGGGCCTGATCCTCAGCACCATGGTGTGCCTCATCATCACTAGCCACATTGTATGACAGGTTTCCAAGGCATCTTGGTATGTGGGTGGAGGCATGAGTACGGAAGAATCACACTTTTGTACCATCTTGGAGAATAAAAACATACTTCTTTATCCTTTATCTAAGTATTATTTAAAGGGATTTTTCTTATAACGTCAGCATTAGTAGTCGAAATCCATGACTGGTGACCAAAAGTTTCACCGGCTTTCTTGCCCTGCCATTTTTAAGTTTTTTGCGATGTCGTATGATTCAATTAAAATTTTACGACATTGCAAAAAGAAAAAAAAAAAAAAACAGTGCATGCAAAGAAAGTTTGAAAATCTTTCTCATCTCTCATCGGTAGATGGGGACTTTGATAGGTAATGGTGACCGAGGAGAAAAAACCCATATATAAAACCATATGGAACTAGTTTTTGTCTGGCTACTCGTAGTATTAGGCCAATAGCAGTACTCTAATAAGGTTTCAACTTGCAACTATTTTGTAATAATTCTCATAATGATAAAGGGCATTGCCTTTTACGCATGGGTTATATAAATGGGTTTTACATATGTAAAAGTTGTTCGTATGTAACCTTTCCATATATATGCAAATGTTCAATGCGTGAAATACATTACCATATTTGAAAGCATTATTTTCACATGAGTATATCCGATGGCTTTAGATGTGTAGTGGAATTAATGACATAAGGCATAGGTTTGCTCCCCACAACTTGTGTTCAAAACCCACCCCATATTTACCGGATGTTGAGGATTTAGCAAGCGTCACTCGAGGGATTTGTATTGTTGGGTCAAAGACCTCAACAATACTCACATAAAAAAAAAAAATGCTTCTCAAAATATTATTAGCGTGATAGCTAGGCATTCACGTCCTATCTTCCCTTGATTCATTTCCCAGTAAAGGGGAGATGATTTGATGGTCGTTTTTTCTTAGTTTTATTTATTTTCAAATAAACATAGCTCAGCTGCTGAGACACCACGTAATTGTAATGTTGATTGTAAGAGACCTAACTGAGTGTGTGAGTGTTTGTGAGTACCCCGTCTTACTAGAAAAATGCTTACAGTGCCTAGGAATTATGCGACTACGTTTAACAAATGAGCCCTTTCAAACATCTCCAAGACAACTCTTCCATTGATCTGATGTCCTCCAGCATGCAAGTGGATGAGCCAGAGAGTTTAAAAAATGGAAGCCATTGTCAAATAATTAACCTTCTACTAAATGGTTAGTTAAAGAATACCAGTGGAAAGGAAGAATACAGTTTTGAAAAAGGAAAAAGTTTTGGAAATAATTTATCCATGCGGGAACATGTCATAATATTGTATCTTTTTAACATGAATTAAAATAAAACATGAATAATGTTTAAATAATTTTATTTACTAAATATTTAAAATATTTCCTTTTAAATAATTTTATTTCTTATTTCTGCCAATCATTTTCCTTTCTCTTTTTTATTCTAAAATGGTTCATATAACACTCATGCATGGTATATGGAAATATAAATTTTGGTTAAAGAATACGGTGAATTTGACTCGAACATGATTTACTGGGTTTTCCTTCTATGAATTAAAGGCTCGCGTTGTGCGCAGGCCCTAAAGCACTAGTTATATATTAAAATACAGTAGTGCACTGTTGTATGCTCGGATGGATTTTTTGAACTTAGATGATTGTTGAATGTTAGAGTTTTCCATTAGTGATCTCAAATATGTAGGAGGATGTTCCAAGAGGGGTAATAGTATCTTCCTGTCTCTACAACACTTATTAAAAATATATCTTTGATCATTAGCTCCTCCTTTAGTTCCTTCTTGTTTCCACATCAAAGCACCACATTTAATACAAGTCTCACTTGGAGGGCCAATGTCTCTCCTTCCAACATTTTGTCCTACATAATTATATTACGTTAGCAACATTAAATTGACAAACTTGATCAAAGAATAGTAAAATGTTAAGTATTACTTTGTTTTAGAACATCCACATACTTTTTTGTAGAGAACATCTCGAGCACATTGATGAAACACGTGGCTCGCAATCATTGAGTCTATCTTGTAATGCCGAACCCTCCTCATTTCCTATAAGATAATTTATGCCACTTGACACAGTGGATAAATCTCAGCGATTTGATGCACAAAGATGTCGTAGCTTCATAATTCTTTGTCTTCGTGTAGGTTTATTGACATAATGCTGATTTTGGGACGACAAACATTGTTGATTGATAACACTTGGATTATGTAAGTCACGTTGCTGTGTTGAGACTTGATCACTACGTTCATAGACTGACGATAATAGTAAACAATATATTAATAATTATTTTTAAATAAAATGTAATTCTCTAATTAAATTATTATAAGGAAATAATTAATAATATACCTCCGGAAACTTCAATCTGGCTGTTTATATTTGTCTATCTTGTGCTTAAATCATTTTGGAGCTCCTGAATGTGGCTATTTGAAAATGGGGATTGACATTCAATTGGTGCATCTAATATAATAAGATAAGGTTAGCAACATTAAATTAACAAACTTGATCGAAGCATAGGAAAATGATAAGAATCAATTTGCTTTATAATGTCCACATACCTTTTTGTAGAGAACATCTCGAGCTCATTGATGAAACATGTGGTTCGTTGTCATTGAGTCCATCTTGTTATGGCAAACGCTCCTCATTTCCTATATGACAATTTATGGCACTTGACACAATTGATAAATCTCGGCGATTTGAGACACGACGATGTCGTAGCTTCATAATTTTCTGTCTTCGAGCAAGTTTATAGACATATTGCTGATTTGGGATGATAAACATTGTTGATTGATAACAATTGGATTATGGAAGTCACACTGCTGTGTCGAGACTTGATCACTACGTTCATAGACTGACGATAATAATAAACAATATATTAATAATTATTTTTAAATAAAATGTGATTATCTAATTACATTATTATAAGGAAATAATTAATAATATACCTCCGGAAACTTCCATCTGACTATTTATATGTGTCTTTCTTGTGCTTAGATAATTTTGGAGCATCTGAATGTGGTTATCTGAAAATTGGGATTGACATCCATTTGGTGCATCTAAACCGTTGGGAGTGACATCTTCTCATTCTTCTTATTTTTGAAATTTGATATTCACCTTTATGTGTAGCTGCTTAATGACAAATTTCCATAGAACGACTTATAACAATTATCAATAAACTAAATTTATTTAATATAAAATTAAAATAATATTTATTGAATAGGTTTTCACCTGTAGATGTTATTGTTTTTTCATTTTGAGATAGTTTTTTCATTCGTAACAGTTGAGTTCGACGTTGCCTTACAATCTTGGACGGATTCATATCCTCTTGATGTTCCATTCTTAATTAAAGATAAGAGAGGAAGATAAATGATTCTTAGTATGATATAATAAACACTTATACCTTGTATATGGAAACAAAACTCATGCAAAGCAAAAGGGATTAACATGTGATCATTACAAATTTAAAATGGGAAAATAAAGTAAGACAGAAAAATAAAGATTACATCAATATTTAAATATTAACTATGTAAATAAAGTGTAAAATATCAAAATAATAAGTAATGGATCTTCCTCTCCCACACCAATCGTATCACACAGCCTCATTTATATTCACTAATCCAAATGTCACTCTTACGCAACCTGGATTGATCAATACGTGAGAAATGGGATTTTGCTCGATAAAATCTCATTTCTATATGTGATCAATTAATGGTGAATATTTTTTGTACCAGAGTAAACTCTGAGAGTAGGGAGCAATGCGAATGCCTTGGATCAAAGAAAATAGTGGCCGACATAAGTCAATTGGAAGCAGTTGACATGGAAACTCCCGTGCAGTTGCCATCGTTTGAAAACTTGGACTTGGACCCTACTCGGACACAGTTGAGTTGAGTCAGATCATCCCTCATTTCAACACATCGGGATAATGGAACATTACTATAAACTCATGGGAATTGATTTTGAAAGATAGGGAAAAATGTGTAAGCTTTGATACATGAGGCCAGGTCATAGAAAGTTTGAAAAACATGCAAAGGAAAAGCTTGTCTCTGTCATTCTTCCACTACCAAAATGGTTCCTCTACCTAGTGTTGATGCCAGGTTGAACATCGGACCAATCTAAGCCCTACCTGAATAGTTTGTGCTCAACCTGAACCTGAAATTGACTCTAATCATGTGATGAGAACCAAGGTCGCCGGCTCAAAAATGCCTATAACCGAGGTAGGAGGGCCATGATCAAGGAGACCAGAACAACGGCTAATATGCAACCCTTGCATGAGGATATAACGGGGCACATGCACGAAGATAGGACTGGAGTCATGTATGAAGAGGAAGTTGGCGGCAAGAGGATTGGGACGTGATCTGCATGGATATGGCAAGCAATAGGTATCCAGCAATAAATGCCTATAATTGTGTGGGTTTGAATTAGAGATATTCTTAAGCATTAATTAGTTAAGTTGTTTTTCAGTTAAATAAGGGATTGTAGCTAAGATGTTGGCTAAGATCATGGATATCAATTAGTTCCCTCGATTTAGGAGTTATTTTTGGAAGCCATATTAAGTCCTGGTTATAAAGGAAATATTGCAAGTATTTTTGGATTTTTTTATGCAATTATCAATTATCAAACGAGATTAACCTCTCAACTTGAATTCTTGCTTCTAATACAAGTGGGAATTCATCCCTTGGTTATTGCGGCTTTCATCATCATGCCCTAACATGCTCAACCTGACGCTAGCTTCCGCTATAAATTGCTTACCCTGTGCAATTCGGGTTGAGTTGGGTTGAGTTCAGAATGAATCAGGTACTCAAAATTCATGGGGTTCTCATTGGTATATCAGATTTATAGAATTTATGTACTTAAATGTAACGTGTGTATTATATAGGGATATTTGTTTGCTGGGAATAATATAATTGAGATTTTTAAATCAAGAAAGGCATCATTTTGTCTTCCAATAGAAGAAAAAATTGTAAAAGAAAAGAAACTTGATGTAACTTATGGCAGCTGCATATATAATGTGGGCCGAGTCATCAGCATATATTTATTCTTCTAACCCTGTTCTTTACGTAGTTCATAAATGGAGCTACCTACAATCTGTCCAACCTACCTTCTTTTCATAAATTAGGAAGGGTCCCCATTTTATTTTGGACCCACTACCACCCACCAAGACCTTCACCTATAAAGCTAATAAGTTTCTAGGGCCTTAAAATCAAAGTCTAAAATCATTTATTTATGTCAATATTAGGCAGAATAAAAAAAACCTACTCACACATGCCGTTTCATGCAACCATTGGTGATTTCTGAATTCAAGAGTCATTCCAAATCTTCCCCACCATTAAATCAAAATTGGCATGGGTACTTAATAAGAGCAGTCTTCTCAACATCATCTTCATTGACCATACTTTTAAATCCACGTCGTATATCATCTATTTAGTATTTTGTCTCCATAAAGTATAATACATTATTAGTTGGAAGATGGGTCGATCATAAATTAGGAATGGTCCCCATTTTATTTTGGACCCACTACCTCCCACCAAGACCTTCACCTATAAATTAATAAAGGCTCATTAATGTTTGCTGGTGGCGTTTTGTATCAAAGTCTGGGATTAAAAGGTAAAAGATCACGTTTTGGGATTTTGGGATTGCAGAGACAGAGATAAAGAGGGATTTGAGGTTGTAGAGCATGTAGGGAGAGGAGATTCTGATCGCATAGAGACGGTGGCGAGGAGATTCTGGAATTGCAGAGGGTTTTTTTTTTATTTCCTTCTTCTTGGTAAAATTGCAATGACAAGGCCTCTGAGATTTTGGGGTTGCAGAGACAAAGAAAGTTGAGATTTTTAAAACTGATTTCCCCCCTAATCACGCACAAATCCAACGTTTTCTTTTGTGGGTTTTGAGTGTTTATAGAGCATGGCAGTGGGTTTTTTCTTTCTTTCTTTCTTGTTGGTAAAATTGCAATGACAGCGAGTTCTTAGATTTTGGGGTTGTAGAGACAAAGAAAGTTAAGATTTTTAAAACTGATTTCCCCCTCTAATCGAGCTCAAATCCAACGTTTTCTTTTGTGGGTTTTGAATGTTTAGAGAGAAGCTATCTAATGACAAAGTTGTAGAGACAAAGAAAGTTGAGATTTTTAAAACTGATTTCCCCCACCCATCACGCCTAGACCAAACTGATAGCTAGATTGATATGCCCAAATCTCCACCTCAGCACAATCCATCAGATTAGCATTTTGTTTTAGTAACTGTATAGATTGATATGCCCAAATCTCCACCTCAGCACAACCCATCAGATTAGCATTCTGATTTGTGTTGGATTACAATGTGATAGATACAAATCAAAAGAGATTGAAAGCTATACAAATCAAAAGAGATTGAAAGCTTTCAATCTCTTTCGATTTGTATCTATCACATTGTCAGAGAACTTGTTGCATCTGGGCAGCTTCTTGTTTGTAGGCGGTAAAAACGACACCTACTTAGATCGAGATGAGATCGAGGTAAAAATCCTTAGGACGGGGAATGCTGAACGCTGAGAACCTGAAAAGGAAGGAGAAAGGCTAGAGTCAGAGCCCCTGGCTGCCGTGAGCCGAAAGCACTCCGATGCCTAAGTTAGTTCTGAGAAGACTAAACAGGAGGAGGAAGATGGGAAAGAGACAATGTGGAGTTTTGTGAGTTGTGTATTGCGTACCCCTTTTGGGACTGATCCCATGTATATATATAAGTGAGCGTTCCTCGTTCATTCTCTCTGTGAGTGGGGGTAGGTAAGGTGAGGTCCCATCGATCCTTACCCTGACTGGCAGCAGTAGGTAAAATGGGCAACACCCCTCCCTCTCTTTCTACGCCTTCAGCCAGTTGGCGTACAGGGCTGATAAAGCGCACTTCTTATCGCCATAAATGAGTGATCCTATCGTCATAAATGACTGCTCATATCTGTCTGGGCGCGCCGTATTTCCAGGAGGAAGGTGGCGGCCCACTCTGATTCTAGTATTCTGGTCTGAGGCCAAGGATGGCTTGGCCGTGGTGTGCCTTTGTACTGAGCTGGCATCTGTGCCGAGCCACCGAACCGTGGTGCCGAGCTACCAAGTTATTGACCGAGCTGCCAAGCTGACTGGCCATTACCACAGAGGCCGAGGTGATCGGCGAGTCCAGCTGTGACCTTTGCTTAACTTCGTCATCATAGTGTTTTACCCACACAATTGCCCCCTAGCTTTTGACTTCTGAGAGCCTCCCAGCTCGAGGAGGTCGGAAGCTTGATGATCGTATAGCTGGCTCCGTTACCGAGCTCAAGTGAGGGTTAGTCATATGAGGGTAGTACCGGGATGAGGGAGCTTCGGATCAGGAGAGTCCCCTTGGGTCTGGAGGTCGCTGCTATCGTGCGGTCCCCTTCGAGATGTCCCTTCGCCTGTCCTGGATATTCAATAGCCCTCGGATATCGCGCTAGTGGTGACACGTGTCGCCTCTTTTGGCTGTCTCGTAATTACTTCGAGGAGACGTTAGGGCTGCGAGATGGGACGTTAGGGCTGATTGAGGGGACGCCTCTTAAAGGCTCTCCTTGAAAGTCGAATCGACGCCCCTAGGCCTTATAAATCAGGGCGCCTCCTTCGTATTCACTTTCCTCTGCTTTCTTCAGATTTCTACTGCGCTTTGCAAGAGAACTTTCTCCGGCGCCTGCGGACTTCCGACGATCCTGCTTGTGCAGTCCCCATTCGTAGGACTCCTCTCCGTTTTCCTCGTCTTTTCTTTTAGATAGGCCCTTGTCTGAGTCGAGAATGGGGGTCTATAAACATTTATTAGGAGACCCAGGTTCCATAGATCACTTTAGGGATTTATACAAGGTCCCCGCTAATGTGGAGGTCAGACCGGATGACCCTGATGACGGCCTCACCTATCGTGATGGCTGGATGCCGTTCTGGCTGGTCTCTGTAGTGGAAGGGGGGATCCGCTTCCCCCTGCATCCACTGGTCCGGGACTGTCTCTGGGAGTGGAGGCTGTGCCCATGCCAACTACTTCCTAATGGATACAAAATCATAATGGGAGTAGTGCGGCTCAACCAGATTCTGAAAATCGGCCTCGGTGTCCCGGATATCGAGGACACGTATGACCTCTGCAAATCCGCAGAAGGGGACACTTACTACCTCCGGCTGAGGCTCCGCCGGACCGGGTTCGTGACCGCGCTGGAGGACTCTAATAGGTACGCGGGCGAAGACCGAGTACTCGTCAGAGGAGGATGGGAGTTCAGTGAAGCAGAGCCTGCCTCCATGGTCCGAGTCCCTCAAAAAATAAGAATTCCTCCAAGTAAAGACCGAAGTTCTTTCGGTTTCCAGCTCTTTTCTTTCTTTCTGTCTGGCTCCTGACACGATTTTGTCTATGCAGATTTCCGCGAAAAGAGGGAGCTTGCGAGGAGGAACCGCTGGAAGGTGAACAGCGCGTGGCACGAGCAGGTGAGAAACTACCGCGGCCACAACTGTCGTGCTGCGTGGTCTCTCATGGGGTACGTGCCCCACTACTGGTCTTTCAACACCTCCAGAAAGGTATCGGGAATAGACTCCGTGCTGAGCGGGGAAGGCGTTAGTCAAGGAATAGCGACGACCGCGGTGCCCGGCTCGGCGGCGGTGACCGTTGCGATTCCCACCGGACGTCTGGTTGAGTCGGTAGACCGTGCTCCAGCAGTCTCCGCCGTGGAGCCTGTCGGGACTTCGAGAGCCAAGCCCCGGCCTTCCCGAAGGAGGTTAGTAGCTTCCAGCTCGGAGGAAGAGGAAGAGGAAGAGGAAATGCTACGCCAGCGCGGGCGACGCTACGCTGCAGAAGACCTGTCCGCAGCGGCTTTCGGGGACATCGGAAGTGGGGTCCGGGATCCTCCTCAGGCAGTGGCTGCGACGCCTCCGGCATTCCCGGGTGGTACTCCTGCCCCAGACGCCGAGACGGTTGGTACCGCCGCGATTAGGGCTGTTCGGCCTGACGAGGCAGAGGTCGTTTTAGCTCCGCCTCCGGCCGTCGTCGCGGATGACTCACCCTCTGATCATGCCGTGGGGGCCGGAGGTCGGGCTCGCTGAGGGCGGGCGACCCGAGAAGAGGGCAAGGGTCGAAGCCTCGCCTGGCCCCTCCTTGCCTCCGCCTGCAAGTGAGACGATCCTGCCTCCTCCTCCGGCTCCGTGGAGGCCGGCCATCGAGGAGGTTCTGGGGAGGCCGCTGGCCGAGACAGACCGCGCCACCGATCCCCAAGTGGTCGCAGCGTTAGGACGAGCCTGCGCCCTTCCTCAAGACATGGCAAGGTGGGCCGAGATGGACAACGAATCACTACTGCTCTCCTCGATGCGATCCCTGGTGTCGGTAAGTGCAGTATTCTTCCCTCAGCTTTTAGTCCGGTGTCGTTTTATTGACTTCGGGTTCTCATCTTGCAGCTGTTGCAGAGGTGCCAAATGGGCATTGAGAGGCTCGATGCAGCCGAGGCGCGGGCGGCGGAATGGGTGGTTGAGAGGGACGAGCTGCGGGCGTCCTTGGCATCTAAGGACGCGACGCTGGCAGAGGTGGCGGCCAGGAACGCCGGCCTCGTCTTTGATTTCAAGGAGTCAAAGGTAAAGGTCGAGGTCGAGTGCCTCAAGGACGAGCTGGAGGACGAGAAGAGCCAGAACCTCCACCTTGCCTCTGAGTTCGACGATCTCCGGATTGCGGCAAAGCGACTGGAAGACGACCTGGAGAGTGCGAAGGGGACGAACAGGAGGCTCCTCTCTCAGCGGAACCAGGCACAAGGTTCCCTGGAGATGGCGCTGAGGGGGAAGGCGGCCGAGATTGAGTCTGCCCTGGCAAAACAAGAGGCCAGGCTCAAGGAGGAGTTCCTCGCTGAGCATAACTCCATCATGGGGGAGGAGGTCGGCAGGCTGTCCGCTGATTACAAGGCTCAGCTGCCAGGGATCCGGGACCGAGCCTGGGAGCTTGGGTGGAAAGCAGCCTTGAACAAGGCTGGGTCACTCCCCTAGACCGCGACTGTGTCTGGACCGTGGGAGACCTCCCCCCAGACCTCCTTTGCTAAGGGGTGGAGGTGGAAGATTTTGCGCCAGCGTAGGCTGTATGGACAAAGCCTTACCCTTGGAGGGTCCTTCGCCATTTCTGGTTTTTGGAGGCATAGTGTTTACAAGCTTTTTGTTTAGTTTCCCACAGACGGCGCCAAACTGTAGGCGGTAAAAACGACACCTACTTAGATCGAGATTAGATCGAGGTAAAGATCCTTAGGACGGAGAATGCTGAACGCTGAGAACCTGAAAAGGAAGGAGAAAGGCTAGAATCAGAGCCCCTGGCTGCCGTAAGCCGAAGGCACTTCGATGCCTGAGTTAGTTCTGAGAAGACTAAACAGGAAGAGGAAGATGGGAAAGAGACGATGTGGAGTTTTGTGAGTTGTGTATTGCGTACCCCTTATGGGACTGATCCCATGTGTATATATAAGTGAGTGTTCCTCGTTCATTCTCTCTGTGAGTGGGGGTAGGTGAGGTGAGGTCCCATCAATCCTTACCCTGACTGGCAGCAGTAGGTAAAATGGGCAACACCCCTCCCTCTCTTTCCACGCCTTCAGCCAGTTGGCGTACAGGGCTGATAAAGCGCACTTCTTATCGCCATAAATGAGCAATCCTATCGTCATAAATGACTGCTCATATCTGTCTGGGCGCGCCGTATTTCCAGGAGAAAGGTGGCGGCCTACTATGATTCTAATATTCTGGTTTGAGGCCAAGGATGGCTTGGCCGTGGTGTGCCTTTGTACTGAGCTGGCATCTGTGCCGAGCCACCGAACCGTGGTGCCGAGCTACCGAGCTATTGACCAAGCTGCCGAGCTGACTGGCCATTACCACAGAGGCCGAGGTGATCGGCGAGTCCAGCTGTGACCTTTGCTTAACTTCGTCATCACGGTGTTTTACCCACACAGTGTTTGCTTCATTTCCTCAGTTGATAAGATCGCAGACATCATGACAGAAGCTCTCAGGTCTAAGCGGTTTCTGCTCCTCAGGCCCAAGCTCACTGTGGTTCCCAGTCTACTTTGCTTGCGGGGCGTGATAGCATATATTGATATGCCCAAATCTTCACCTCAGCACAATCCATCATGCTAATCTGATGGATTGTGCTTGTAGGGGAAGCCCAACTCCAACTATGATGGACCCAAGACTTAAAAGACAACTCACTTATATATAAAAGTGAATTCTATTAATACAATTTATACAAATGGGCGCATGACCTACACACTCGGATATCGCAATACATGTCTCATATACATGGGCACTCACACCAATTACACTATACTACACGTGCACTCTCTCCACACACACTTTGCTTGCACTGGCACTCTCTCACTCCTTGCTTGTTGCTAGAGACTTGTGTGTATTCCAATTGAGGCAGTCACCTCCTATTTATAGGCATTAGGAAGTCGGTGGGGGAGAGAGGCTTGTGGTTGTGGAATGGTCCACGACGTGTACTCGTGAACCATACATCAATGTCGGTTGATTTGCCTTGTGGTGAATGCTAGAGAGGTATAGGTAATAGTAAACTCTAGAGTCATGTAGACAATTGAGGCTTCTAGAAAAACTAGGGTCAAGGGAACCAAAAAGCAAGAGTGGGGCCCAGTGTTGCTTACATTTCTCCCCCTTAACACTGGCCATCTTTGATTGGTAATCGTCTAACCATACCAAGCGCTTTTCTATGTTTGGAAAATATCGAAGAGTTCAATCCCTTAGTAAATATATCAGCAACTTGGTACTTTGTTTCAATCGGTGCCAACGCTATCTCTTCTTGTAAAACCTTTTCTCAGATGAAATGACAGTATACTTCTATGTGCTTGGTCCTAGCATGGAAGACGATTTTCAGCTAACTTGATAGCCGACAAGTTGTCACAGCGAAGTGACACTGGCTTTTCAATTGGTTGATGTAGATTTTCTAATAAAACTTTTAACCATGCAAATTCTTGAGCGGCCATAGCTGCGGATCTGTATTCCGCTTCGGTTGTTGATAAAGAGACTGTTGGTTGTCTCTTACTACACCAGGAGACTGTTGTAGATCCAAGGTTTAAGGAATATCCAGTTGTCGATTGGCAAGTGGTTTGATCTCCAGCAAAATCAGCATCGCAGTAGCCAGTCAACTCACACTTGCCTTTTCTATAGAGAAGTCCATAATCAGCACTACCTTTGATGTACCGCATAATTCTACGGACTGCTTCCAAATGTGGTTTTCTTGGTTCTTGCATAAATCGACTGACCAATCCAACTGCATATGATATGTCGGGTCGGGTTAGTGTTAAATAGATCAAGCTCCTGACAAGTTGCCTATACATAGTCGAATCTTTTAGGATATCCCCTTCATATGCGCTTAGCCTTATGTTTGCATCCATCGGTGTTGATATTGGCTTGCAGTCAACCAACCCGAATTTCTACACGAGGTCTCTTGTATACTTTTGTTGACATAAGAAGAGACCTCCCTTGACTTGATCAATCTCGAGTCCTATGAAATGTCAGAGCTCCCTGAGTTCTTTCATCTGGAATCGAATTGACAAGTTTTGCTTTACTCGGGTGATTTCCTCAAGGTCATCTCCAGTGAAGATTAGATGATCAACATAGATAAGGATAATGCATAAAAGCTTACCTCTAGCCCGTATAAACAAGCTTGAGTCTGTAGCCGTTGCTGAATATTTGCTTTTGATTAGGAATTCAGCAATCTTACCATACCATGCTCTCGGAGCCTGCTTTAGACCATAGAGAGCTTTCCGAAGCTTGCAGACATAATCTGGTCGATCTTTGTTTTCAAATCCTTTTGGCTGCTCCATATAAAAATCTCTGTCAACTTCCCTATGGAAAAAGGCATTCTTCACATCCATCTGCCATAGCCTCCATGATTTGTTTGCAGCTAATGCTATTAATATACGCATCGTGGTCATTTTTGCTACGGGACTGAAGGTCTCATCATAGTTAATCCCATATTGCTGTGAAAACCCACGTGCGACTAACCTTGCTTTGTATCTTTCTATTGATCCATCAGCCCGAGTCTTTAGCTTATATACCTATCTACATGAGATGGGTTGTACTTCCTCTGGTTTAGGAACCAGATCCCATGTCTGGTTTGCTTTCAATGCTGAAATCTCTTCGTTCATGGCCATTTGCCACTCTCTACTTTGGCATGCTTCTTCATATGAAGCTGGCTCAAGAACATCATCCATTTCGGCAAGGGAAGCACCTACATATTTTGAATTTGGCTTCCTTGCTCTGGTGGATCTTCGTAGTGGCTGTGGTGGTTCGTCAACCTCAAGTTGACTTGGCCTAGCTTCCTCTAGTGTCACATGCACTCCACTTTTCCATGGGCTGGCGGGCTTGTCTTGTGGAGTCTGAGAGTCTTCACTAGGCATTTCTACTTCAATCTCTTGTTCGTCATCTTTAGTGCTGAATTTTGGCTGATGGTTATCATCCAAGTCTTCTTGACTTGGCAATACTACGACTGCTGGTAGCCACCATGAAGACGCCTCATCAAACACCACGTCTCGTGATGTGTAGCATCGGTGGGTGGTAGGATCACAACACCTCCACCCTTTACGTTCAGTGTCATATCTGACAAATATGCACCAAATAGTCTTCTTTTCAAATTTGCTGCGAAGTTTTTTTGGAATAAGTACATAGCACACACAACCAAAAACTCTAAAGTGACTTACCGTTGACTTGATCTTCCATAGCTTTTGATATGGTGAGACGAATCCCAGTTTTGCCTGTGGTAGCCGATTGGTTATATGTGCTGCTGTCTTCAAACATTCTGCCCAGAACTCGCTTGGCACATTCTTCCCATGCATCATGCTCCTCGCTGCTTCTACCAAATGTTGGTTCTTCCTCTCTGCTACTCCATTTTGTTGTGGAGTGTATGGACAGGTTAGCTGTCGTCGGATGCCGACCTTCTTTAAATATGTAGAGAATTCATTTGATGTATATTCTCCTCCATTGTCGGTGCATAGGCATCGAATTTTAAGGCTGAACTCACCTTCGACTTTGTTTCGAAACTCCTGAAATTTTAGGAATGCTTTTCACTTTTCCTTGATGAAGTACGCCCATACATACCTTGAGTGGTCATCGATGAAGGTGAGCATATATCTTAAGTCGTTGATTGACTTCAGTTTCACTAGGCCAAAAACATCTGAGTGGATTATCTCCAAAGGCCTTTTAGCTTGATATTTGGCCTCAGTGTATGGCTGTCGGTGCGCTTTTCCGTACTGACAACCTCACACACTGTGTCTTTATAGACTTCTAATTGTGGAAGTCCCTTCACCATAGATTTATCCATCATTACTTTCAGCCTATTATATCCCACATGCCCTAGTCGGGCATGCCATAGATCAGCCGTATCATTTTGACGGGTCTTCTTTACATATGCCGATTCAGCTGACATGACATAGATGGAGTCTAATCTTTGTCCCGTCATAATCGACTTTTCGCATGGCTTTACATTGTGGTATACATTTACATCATTTGGCCCAAATACGACAAAATTACCAAATGATGTCAATTGTGATACGAACAACAAATTCTTCTTCATAACTGAAACATGGAAGACTTGCTGCAGATGGGCCTCATCTTTGTTGAATCTAGGCACACAAATGGCTTCTCCGACATGAGTGATCGGTAGCCGCACATTATTTGCTATAATCACCACTTTGCCGCCTTCGTATTCAACTAGGCTTGAGAACTTTGACTTGTCGCCCGTCATATGATTCGAACATCCTGAGTCCACGATCCAATCTCGATCATAATTGATGACTTCGAGATTGGAATTTGCAATGAGCGATGTCTCCTAACAATCATCCTTGGAGCTTATGGGGGTACTGCCACTTGCTATATCAGAACTTGGCAGTTTGACATCTTTAATGATTGCCATAGACGCTTGGCAATCCCATTCTTCTTCACTTTCACTTTGGTGACTTGTTGTGGACATCACATTCCCTTCACAGGTCTTCTTTGGTAGTCTGCAATCACGCGCAAAATGGCCATTCTTGCCACAATTATAACACTGAGAGTTTCGACGAGAGCTTGTCTGCCGTCGATCTTCTGTGTTACCTTTTGGAGCCCCCCTTGATTGGGAACTCTCCTTCCGCCGAGTAGCTTCAGCGGTCTCCTTCCTTCTTGGCTTCATCGCCGATTTTCCCTTTCGAGTGGAGAGCGCTTGTTCCTCATCTTTCATCGTTACTCCAACCATTTGTTTGGCTAGAGCTTCTTGATTTGTCAAAAGACTTTCTAACTCTACAAGAGACGGTTGAGTTGGCCATCCCCTAATGGTCGTCATGAACCCGCTATATTCGGGTTTCAATCCCCGTGTGATAATCCGTCTCATCCTAGCTTCGCTGACCCGCGAGTCCGGCGAGTCCGGGTCAAGCTGAGAGATCTCTTGACAAAGTGTCTTTACTTTCATAAAATATTGACTAATAGTCAACATACCTTGAGTGATAGATGCAAGCTCGTTCTCCAAAAACTGAAGCCGGGCATCATTTGTCTTGGAGAACAGTGTAGCCAGAGTATCCCATGCCTTTTTCGGAGTGTCAACATCTCGAATATGCTCTAATAGCTCCTTCTGCACTGTAGTCCTTAAGACAAACATAGCCTTCCCAGCTTTAATTCACCACTTTTGCAACGCTTCTGCGTTGTCATTCGTCGGTGCTGTAGTGTTAGTGCCGCCAACGATCTCCCATAAGTCTTGGCCTTGAAGATATGCCTCCACACACAGACGCCAATAATCATAGTTGTGGTTGTTCAGCTTCTCAATCCCTCTAGTTGCATTCGCGAGATCCGCCATCGTGATTAGTGGGATCCTCGTTGATCTCTACCACCAAAAAGCTCAGTCCCTGACTGATCGGCTTCACAGCGTTGCCTTGCCTTTAGCAGCTGCTCCCAATGGACGGACGGTCCCTGACCTTGCCTCGCTCTAATACCAAATGTAGGGGAAACCCAACTCCAACTATGATGGACCCAAGACTTAAAGACAACTCACTTATATATAAAAGTGAATTCTATTAATACAATTTATACAAATGGGCACATGACCTACACACTCCGATATCACAATACATGTCTCATATACATGGGCACTCACACCAATTACACTATACTACACGTGCTCTCTCTCCACACACACTTTGCTTGCACTGGCACTCTCTCACTCCTTGCTTGTTGCTAGAGACTTGTGTGTATTCCAATTGAGGCAGTCACCTCCTATTTATAGGCATTAGGAAGTCGGTGGGGGAGAGAGGCTTGTGGTTGTGGAACAGTCCGCGACGTGTACTCATGAACCATACATCAATATTGGTTGATTTGCCTTGTGGTGAATTCTAGAGAGGTATAGATAATAGTAAACTCTAGAGTCATGTAGACAATTGAGGCTTCTAGAAAAACTAGGGTCAAGGGAACCAAAAAGCAAGAGTGGGGCCCAGTGTTGCTTACAGTGCTGAGGTGGAGATTTGGGCATATCAATCTACGCTATCACCAATGTTTTCTTTTGTGGGTTTTGAGTGTTTAGAGAGAAGATATGCAATGACAGAGTTCTGAAATTTTGGGGTTGTGGAGACAAAAGAAAGTTGAGATTTTTAGACATGCAGAGGGAGAGAGAGATAAAGAGGATTGAGAGAGAAGAGATTTTGGGTTTTGGAGCATGTAGAGAGAGGAGATTCTGGGATTTCTTTCTTCTTGGTACGGTGGATAAACAACACATGCATCTCCATGCATCTCAATGAATTGTTGATCAAGCTTATTGCAGAAATATAGAGAGTTGCAGAGACAAAGAAAGTTGAGATTTTTAGACATGCAGAGGGAGAAAGAGATAAGAAAAACTGACCTTACGGTCTTCCCTTTCCTGTTCTTTCTTTTGATTGTGTAGCAAACTTCAGGCAATGCCACCTGTAAGGCTCCCTCCGTAGTAGACCAGATGTGGTTTTTTGCCAAAATACTCCTATGTTCTTCTTCTCCTTCAGCCCTATGAGACGCCCTTGATTTGGAGCAATACTATTATGAAGAAAGTTACGATCCTGGACTCGTGGATGCTTTGATCACGATGGGACGCCCTTAATTTGCAGCAGTAGTATTACGAAGAAAGTTGAGATCCTGGACTCGTGGATGCTTTGATTACAATGGATTGAGAGATTTTAGGATAAGTAATGTTGGTAATAGGGAATAGGACATGGACTTGTGGATGCTTTGATTAGGATGGATTGAGAGATTTTAAGATAAGTAATGTTGGTAACAGGGAATAGGACACTTATATTGTTGTTAATAGGAATCTCATTGAGAGATTTTAGGGTAATTCATAGGATGTCACGTGTCCTTCTCAAGGAAGTCCCCTGCTGAAGCCACGTGTCGCTCTCTAGGGGATTCTCATGCCGCCACGTGTCGTTTTTCCAGAGAATCACCTGCTGTCTTTTATTATATAATAATAATAATATAATAATAACTAGCGCTTCAGGGCCCACGTCCAACGCGAGCCTTTAATTCATGGAAGGAAAATCCAATTTAATTGTAGGGATTTTTTGAACTATGGTATTTTAGGGAGAAGGAGAGAAAACGTGTAGTAAGAGACATGGTAGAGAGAGATTGTAGGGAAATTTGTGATTTGATTTTTAAATTTTCAATTGAATAGGGAGAGACAAAGATTGATAAAAGGACAATTCTGGAATGTGGCATTGCAAAAAGTCTAAGGATGCGCTACGTGTCGCTCTTTAAGAAAATCACATACTGCTTTAATATATATATAATTGGAAATGCCCTGTCCTCTTGAATTTGTCTCTTATTCATCACATTAGAAAGGATTGATATATTTGTCACCTTGCAGATACGATTACTATTCGTCAGCAAGGCTCTTTCTCCTCCTCCTTTTCTATAAACCAGCTTCTTTTTCCTAATGTCACATTTAACAACCAATTCTCCGAGAAAAAGACTTTTTCTTTTCACAAAGTAATAGAAAACCCACTTTTGACAATTATAAATCTCAAGATTTACATAATCTAAGATCCTCACTTTTGTGAATCTTCAAGTTTGACTTGCCCAAAGGATGTGGAACTCTTCAAATAAGGGAACCTTTGGGAACGTACAACTAAGCAATCTATGAGGAACCCACAGATTTGAGTATTCCTTGTGTGTACTTGTATAGCCATGAATTTCATATCGATATCAGTAAATATCAGTCTGCTAGCTTAGATGAGAAAATTTAATATCAGTGCAAACATTTACAAAAGTGAATATTCTTAAATCCTATAAGGGAAGTTCAGGCTAGAAAATCCATAAAAAAACGAGGCTTTTTACTAGCGCAAATCCTCTAGGATTTCAATTACTGAACGCGGCGGAACCTAATCTCTCACATTATAAGGAACGAATCTAAAAAACCAAGATGATATTGATTTGTGACTGCATGACCTATATCATGACTAGACCCTACCCTTATGATCACATTTCATTCACTAATTGTTTACTTATCTGTTAATCATCCATGCTCATTCATTAGTGCAGACCCAAACCTCAACCTTGGGACCTGACCCAAACAAAAAAGAAAGAAGGGGGGGGGGGCGGCGCGGGGGAGGGAATGAAATGGAGGTGAATAGAGGCTACGTTGCAGAAAAATTGAAAAATCCACTTTTCTGCAGATGGAAACGGTGGAACTCCTGCACTTTCTGGTTTTCCGCAAGAAAGAGGTGCGGAAAACCAGTAATTTCAGGTTTTCCGCTGAAGGGAGCTGCAGAAAAACCTGTATTTTCAGGTTTTCCGTGGATGCATGCGGCGGGAAATTTGTCAATGAAATTTTGAAGTTTTCCTTCCTTTATTTTTTTCTTTCTTTCTGTCCGGATCAACTCACGGGTTGTTTCCATGGGTTGAGGGCCGAGTCTAGATAATAATGCATTAGCGTGCATGATTGACAAATAAATACAATAACATGAAAACAATAACCAATTAACAATTAATCAATACAACTATCAGTG
Source organism: Persea americana (assembly GCA_029852735.1). Classification (NCBI taxonomy): domain Eukaryota; kingdom Viridiplantae; phylum Streptophyta; class Magnoliopsida; order Laurales; family Lauraceae; genus Persea; species Persea americana. The sequence goes on from CM056813.1 coordinate 1,777,063, forward strand.
AGTGAAATGTGATCATAAGGTAAGGTCTACTTGTGATAGGTCCTACGGTCACAAATCAATATCATCTGGGTTCTTGGGTTTGGGTCCTTACAATGTGAGAGATTATAGGATCCATCGTGTATCTCTTCTTGCTAGGGCTGTCAAAATGCCACATGACCCGTTAACACGACACGAACCCATACGATATTAACGGGTTCGGGTGGGCTCTTAATGGGTTCAGGTCGTTAATGGGTCAAACCCGTTAATACGTTAAGTTAACGGGTCGTGTACGAATTACACCAGTAACTCGTTAACAACCCGTTTAACCCGTGAATTTTTTTTTAGTCCCTAAGTGTAGCTAGAATTAAATTATATTCATAAGAAGAAATTGAAATTTATTGTTTTATAGTGGGATTTTAGGTGGGATCTACTCAAGATTCTCACTTATAGTTTCGTGTGCCTTATAAAATTTTCTCTTTATATACTTTTGTATGGATTTTCTTTTAATTTATAAAATAACTTAATTACTTAACGGGTTAACAGGTTGGGTCGTGTAACGCGTTAAATTAACGAGTCGTGTTCGGGTTGGATTTTTTGACCTGTTTAAGTTAACGGGTCGTATATTGGTTGAGGTGATTTTAACACGAATTCGTTAACCCGTAACCCGAATTCATTAACACGACACGATTGATAGCCCTACTTCTTGCTCGAAAAACGTTACTGGAGCTTCGACTTCCAAGTGTCTACAAATGTGTAAAAACTGAATGGTTAATGGGAGATCTCAAACAACCCCTATCTAATCCAGACCCTCTTATCTTACGGCTTGTTGTTCTAAAAGTGGAACCTGCTTAATTTACTCGGGTTACATGTGATAAGCCGCAACGATGCCAGCGCACAGGATAAACCATCTGAAGAATGTGGCCATTTTCTTAAATCCAGACCGTTATGAAGTTTGTTCTTGTTGATTAGCTTTGCTTCGAGTCTCATTCCACTATGAGTAGGGCTAATCGTTGAATTATTTTGTGCGAAACGCACATGAAATCCGTTCTCCTTTATTAGCACTGGTTCGAATCTCATTCCACAGTGAGAAGGGTCCACCATTAAATTAACATGTTGGGCCAGGCCAGCCCTTAATCATAGATGGGAAGGCGGGGGTTGTCCTGTTTAAGTATCGGGTAAAAAATTAGGCATGGATTGGACCTATTTACTAATCCTCTCTTTAGGATGTTAGAAGTATAACTTAGTAGTTGGGTATGGATCAACAATAATTCCAAGAAATCAAGCACAGCTTAGAGCCATGAGACCTTTTTTCTTTATTGGAATTGTTTTTTGTTTTTGTAAGGGTTCTCACGGATAGGGCCGGCCCGCGTTGGGTCGGGCGTGGGGTTTAGGTTATAATAGATGGGTCGTGCCTAATTTTTTCTCATTTGGATTCAGTGTTGAGATTCCGAATCCCGCCAGGCCCAAATATACATATATAATTATAAGGGATGGAGTAGTAGTAGGCCCATGACCTCTCACAGGAGGTGATATGACTAGGCCAGTTGAGCGGGGCCTAGGACATGGTTAGAAACTCATTTTTTTTCATAATATAAGTCCAATCAGGGTCGGGCATGGGGTTAATCATTCCCATGCGGGCTAAGCTTAGGCCAGGGACACTCAAGCTTGGGCCAAGCTTAGGCTTCTAGTTCATTTAAGAAAAGTATATAGAGCATAGAGTCTACAAATGATCAAGATTTAATATGCTTTTCCATCACCAAAGGAAGCATGCATCATATTGAAATATAGAAGAAAAAATTCAAAAAAGTGAAAAACTTTTGGTAAGGCAAGTTTTTATCTTTTGTAACCTTCTTTCGTCTCCAAGACGAACCCAAAATTCACTTTATGGGTCTCACGGATCAAATATTGATGGTGGGATGCCTATTTTATTTAATGGTTCAATTACCTAGGAGAATGCTAGAATTGGCCTTGGGGTTATTTTCTATAGCTTCTCATGTGGCCAAAGTTTCAACTTTAATTAGATGATCATAACCATTCAGATAAGCTAAGTGTTTCATTCATTTGAAATCCACATGAATATGTGTTTTAAACCATATTTGCGTTGAGGTAGCTAAAGTGGGCCCCACTGGTTCATTTCTTTTAAATAATTTATTAAAGAGATATCAAAAACAAAATAATGGTACTTTTGTCATTTTTAAGATTTTTAATTGTGAGGACTTGATTAAAAGAAACATGAAAAACTTGTATACTTTTTTGAAATATTTAGATATTCTTGTACTTCTTTAATAATAAGGTAAAAATCAAATACTATTTTAAATCTTTCCTTTTTTTTCCTGTAATTGTGTGGGACCCGCCTCAGCACGTGTACAATGATGGCGGCACAGATCATCATCAACCCCACTTTTCCATGGTCAAGAAGTTTTCACCATCCAAAATTAGTGAAGAATCGATTTAGTGGTCCAGTTCATTTGGAAAGATGCCAAACCCTGGACCCATTTTGTTTGCGAATGTATGTGTTGGGGGGGGGGGGGGGGGGGGGGGGTGTGGTTGTTGTTTGAGGAGGGACCGCTAATTACCGTTGTTTGGGGGGGTGTGGTTGTTGTTTGAGGAGGGACCGCTAATTACCGTTGTTTGGGTTAGAGTAGTGCCGCACTACCAATTTCTAGGGGACTTTTCAACTATTTTCAAGTATCTTTCCCACTCCAAACTGCCAACTAATGTTGTTTGGGTTAAAGTAGTGCCACACTGCCACGTTCTGTACAAATTGCAGACGATGTCAAACATCATTTATTTGCATACAAAAACAGTAAATACGGCTAGGAAGGGCCATACCATTATTTCATTCATGCACACACCATCAATATGGCTTATCGGAATTCAGATAATATCACAACTCTAGTCAACATTTCTTTAAAAGCATTTTTGCCCCGGATCCTATGATATCATGGGAACAACGTATGTCAAAGAAACTGATAAATCCCATGATTTCATGGGACTATCCCATGATGTCGTGACTTTTATGCAACATTTTAGGGTTTTTTTTTTTTTTTTTCAAATGATGGTTAATGTCATTTTTCATGCTTTGTAAAAAAATGAATTCGCTTCTTGGTTGTAGAAATTGTATAATATAGAAACCAATAAACCCCATGATATCATGGGATATGACAAAAAAAAAAAAGTTAAATTTTTTTTTTTTTACCCAAATCAAGTTACTCTTGTGATATATATTATCTGAATTTTGGTCATAAAATTGGAAAAATGGGGTTTAAGGAGGACTAATATGTCAAAACCCTTATAAATTGTGCCAACCCATTGTTAATGAATCGTAGCTTAAAATCCACTATTTATATGATCATAGTTGTACTGAAAATGGTTGTGTTCCGATTAGTCCTTTTTAATAATTATACATGCATTTTAACATAATTTTTTTCAGCCCATCAACTTCACATAAACACAATCATCATATAATTTAATAGCTTAATTATTTGTGCTATTTCGATCTCCTGAGCTCTTGTAGAAAATACAACTTTTTCTTATGTTGCCATACTAGTTCAATGTATAACTTTATAGCAAATAAAGATCGCAAAATGCCACTAAACCCGCTTTTCACCTGTCCAAGCTGACACGCTTAATAGACGGGTCGGTTGTGAGTCCGGCAAACATAACCTAGAGTAAAACCAGTTAGGTTAGGGTGACCCACAAAACCCATGTAAACCGTCATTGTCTTAATCCATTGCAAAAGAAAAGTTGTGAGTTGAAATGAAACTCTAAAATAGTGACCAACTGTGCAGAGCTCCTTTGTTAAGCTTTCTTCCTCTAATAGAATTCATCTATCCTGCTACTCGCTAACAATGATTAGTCATCAGTACACTGCCTTATTTGTACGATACGTCAAATGACAGACTCAAATCACTCCTGGCCCTTGATGGCAATTCTTCTATGCACGTCTTTCACACTTCTTAAATATATACATTATATATCTTAAAGCAATACAATTCACTTTGCCACGTCATCACCCATGGAGCTCTCCTTTCAAAAAATACCTAAGAAAAATATACATGGACTTTGGCTTTTATGTGGGCCATTGCACCTCGCCATATTCCCCTCATCACATCACATTCAAATTCAACCAACTACAACACATTCCAAATCCTCTTAATCTTACCATGTAAAAAAAAAACTTTGAAAGTTGGGAACCATGGATGTGGGCACCCAGTGAAAGCAAGCATATCAATGGATCAAAAGAAACTGGTTGGCTCCACATGCGATCTCTTATATTAAGCTCAGTAAGAAGCAGACGCGCAAGAGCATTCTCATATCAATTATCTTTATATGATATTATGATATTTGAGTGTATAATCGATTGGAGTACTCCTACGTAGATTCATTGAGAAATTGCACCCAAATGTCAGTGTTTATGGAGTCCAAAAGGGTCTATACTTGGATTTTTTTTTTTCAATTCCTTTGGGTAATTAAGGTGGGGTCCAAAGTAATGTCCACAGCCTCCATTATGTTACACATTACTTTGTGTTACTAAGAAAATATTTTCTTTATTTATTTCTCCATTGCTTTTTTTTTCTTAAGCACATACTTTGGGACGACCAAAGCCATTTTCCAAAATAATAAATTAATTTTATTATTTATTTATCTATTAATAATATTTTAAGAAAATATTAAATTTAAGGTCCAGGATTAGCAGCGGCCCGTGTTGATAGTTTTATGTTAAAAGAAATGGAAAGGGATGCGTGCAAATGATTTAGGCACTCATACAACTGTACCGCTGCTTGTATCGGCGATAAAGTACCATTTGCAACTTCCACACCCCCCCCCCCCCCCCCCCCCCCCCCCCCCCTCCTCTTCTGAGAGGATGAAAACTTGCATTTAGAGCTACTGGAACAAGATGTGGTAAGGTCCATTTGCAAGATTTCCTCCCCTATAAGAGGAGGAAATCTTGCAAGCGGATTCTTCTTCTTTTTAACCTTTTTTGGCATCTTGGTAGGGTCATGTTTCGGGCCTTTGGTCCACACACACTAATGGATGGGCATGTATAATCAACGTTTAAACCGAATACTATCAAATCACGACAGATACACAATAAATCACTTGTTTGGTCAATTTACTTTACCGGTGAAGTAAAGTGAATGGTTAAATACAAAGAGAGAACAAAAGTAAAGGTTTGAAAAAATCAAAAGGCGAGATAGAAGCACTTTGAATCTTTATTTTAAGAAGAGATTTTTTGTAAGGGTTCGCATGGATAGGACCGGCCCGCTTTGGGTCGAGCGTGGGGTTTAGGTTATGATAGATGGGTCTTGCCTAATTTTTTCCTATTTGGACTCAATGGTTGAGATACAATGTGTGTGTCTAAACTTTTGTGTAGCACTCTTATAAAAGGAGTCTGGATTGTGTGAGGCTTTACCCCACAGTGACCGTGAGTGGACCTATCACGATTCGCCAAGTCATCGGGGGTATCCTGCCATGCTCGAGAGCAGCCTACCCCTATGCAAGGTAGGGGCTGCCCCATGGTGACGTGGCCGACTGTGATTGGTCCGCTTACTACCACCGTAGGTAAAATCCCTCAAAGGATCCTGATTCTTATAAAAGGGGCAAGTGGGGGCCACCTTCTGAAAATCCAAACCATTATTAGGAATGTAAAGTATATTGCTCCTATCAATGAGAGGACCATCATTGCCACTTGTGAGGTTCTATGGCGGAGCTTGCTACTTTATAACATGAACTACTGAAGATAAATCTCACTTTCTTGGGCCCAATATCACTCTATGATGTCTTGGGCTTACCTAAGAGTAGATAATATAGTACACAGTATCACAAAAATTCCATATGTCTTATCACAATGGGGCACACCTATTTAAAACCTGACTCTTGGCATAAAAATGTCTCTCTTGCATTGGTACTAAAAAAAATCTCACTCCAATATTATTAGGGCTCATGGTAACATGTAATTATCGACAATAATATATTTGAGCAAAATAACTACAAAATACTTTATACGCTGTAAGCCCACCTATTTAAAATCTAAATGGCATAAAAAATGCCTTCATTTTATACCGGATATGATTAAGCTTTCAATCCAGTGTATAAGAGATTTACAAAGTACAATATAATTGAATAAAATATTACAAAACATGGTTTAAAACCTCTATGAATTGACTTTGGACTCTCATCTCGTTATGACAAAGGACCTAGTCAAAAATAGAGAACACTCGGCCGAGTCATATCATTTTAATAAGTATTTTACATTCTGAGCCATTTAATAGGAACCTCTAATCTTAAACAATTAACGATTATTTATAAATAATTATGCATGAGGTTTGGAGTTAGTAATTAAAAAATGATGACAGGAATTTAATTTGAGACTCATATTTGATCTTTTACATTAGATTTTTAGACTATCAAATTATGTAAAATGCAATCTTTTTTCTTCTATTTTTTGTATTGTAGTACTTTCCTTACGAATATAAATTTATTAAATTGAATTGATTCTTATGAATGCATGTAAATAAATGTATTTATATATTTCATAAGTAATGGATATATTTGTAAATATTTTAGAAAAAAAGCATGACTCTCCCGAGTCTCCGTATTAACTCTATTCAAGTCAAGTTTTTTACATTATACGAATCGAGTATGAGTCACGAGTATTCCAACCTTATTACAAAAGTTCATTTGTTCTTTCATTATCAATTAGATAGCGGGCCTATCTCCATTAGAATGAAATTAGCATCTGACCTTCCAGGACGGAACTGTCTATTTTGTAAAACTTAAGACTTTTAACTCGCATCTATTTTGTGAAATCTAATCTTTTTTAATGGATGTTAGCTTTGTTTTAAGCATATTCATGATATTCTCAATATAATGATGATACCATGGGTTCAAATTTTCAATAGGTGGGTCCCAAAGTAAATTTTCATACCTTTGATTTGCAGGTGGGTGGGATACTCAGAATATCCGGACTCACAACAAAGTAAGGACATAGAAATTATAGGCATATTAAACTGTAGGATAATTTTATGCTAAGTACCTGCTAATTAATGATAGGCATTCAAATTATCATTCATCCCTAATTACCTTCATCGAATCAACCAATAAATTTCAATCATTGATGTAAATAAAATAGGAATTGATCTAACATATTAATAAATTGGCAGTGAAAGGAAGCCAAACTAAGCAATGGCAAGCAATGGAAGACATATGCATGAGAAATCAATTAACAGCATTTACAACATAAAATTCATATTATATATAAGGGAAGTGCTCCTATGAGAGACACTCTCACCAAGTTTATGAGAGATGGGTGGGGGCCCTCACTTCCATATCCACTTTCACCAACTTAAATGCAAGGACTCCAAATATGGAAGTGAGGGTCCCCACCCATCTCTCATAAACTTGGTGAGAGTGTCTCTCATAGGAGCACCTCCCTATATATAATATGATATACCTAGCTATATTCCTACAAACATAAAGAGATAGGAAGCCATTTGCAAAAGAAGAAAAAATTATCGAACTTTCAATAATATAGAAAGAAACTTTTTTTATCAAAAATTAGAACCAAAGTCAATGGCTCTAGTGAACTACAGAGTTGTATTGCAATCGATTGTGCAATTGATTATAAATGACATATTTTAACAATACAGATCCATTAAAGATTGAATGAAATAATTAAAATGAAGTTTCAAACTAAGAGAAACAATTAAAATAAAAGAAAAAAGAAAAGATAAGTGCTTGGTTGAGCTTTAAAAATGTAATTTACAGGTTCTTGGCTTTTGAGAATTTCAAAAGCCCTTAAAAATTGGTTTTCTAATTTGTACAATTGGATTAGGTCCAAATCAGTAGGAAAAGGCAATGATAGAGTTAAAATGAGTGACCATCGAGTTCAGGGCTGGTGTGCCTTTTTTTTTTTTACCCATGTTGTGTTCATGACAAGTTTGGGTCCTGGCCCCATGCATCCCATATATGAAAGTAGCAGTTTTAGTCGACTCCTTCATTTGTCCTTTTCTGCACTTTTCTATCTCATATATCATCTCATATTTCATATCTCATATCTCATATCTCATAGTATCTCATATTCATTTTTTTCAGTTTTAGTCGATTCCTTCATATCTCATCATATCTCATATTCATTTTTTTCCTAAGATACAATCTTGTGGGGCCCACGACATGCAAACCATTTTCATTCTGGCCAAGAAAAAGAAGGAAGACGTCTGAGAGCTCTTTGAAGTTTTCTTGGGCTTATGAAGATTATTTTTGCCATCTTTTGAAGTTTTCCTTCGGCGTAAAAGGATCATCTCCTCCCTCCCTGATCTTGTAAAATAAAATTGAAGCTCCTCCCTAGATTAGGTTAGTGGATGTGTTTTTGTCGTTTTGACATGCATTTGGTTATTAATTTTCTGTTATGCATTTTGTAGATATTTGATGTTCTTCCATTCATGTGAAAGAAAATATTAGTTAAAGAAAGAACCTCCTTTGCTTTCTGTTTGATTTGCATTTTATACAAATTTAGGGTTTTCCGGGTTTATCAGCAAATGGGTATATACATTGTGTTTGCTTTTCTACCGATTTTCTTTTCTTCTCTTAAATATATTGTGGTTTTTAGTATTTGATTTTTTATTTAGCAAACCGGTGTATCGGGAATCGATTGCTGCGACGTGCAATTTGGATGGGCCCAAGGTCAAATCTGCTCATCCAGGTTCTGGATGATTTAGATGACCCCAATTACTCAAATGTTGGTCAAAGAAGAGGTGCTGAAATGGAAACAGAATGGTGCTCATAGGGAATCTCAAGTCGGCGATGAATTGCAGCTACATCAAGGACTATGAGTCCTTGTTACACCAATTCATTGATCCTATTTGACAAATGGCCCACTTGAATAATTGTAGAGGATTTGACATTTCAATGCCCTTTAGATATGAAATCCCCAATTTCATTACTAAACTTCAGTAAATGTCACCAAAGGCGTATGACTCTGGTACTTTTTTTTTTTTTTAACCTTTTGCCCTTTTCCCATGATATCATGGGAGTTTAAAAACCCATGATATCATGGGATCTAAATGTTAAAAGTTGAAAACCTACTTGGATCCCATAATATTATGGGTTTTAAAAACCCATGATATCATGGGATCCAAGACAAAAAAGTTTAAAAAAAAAAAGTGTACTAGAGTCAAACGACTCTGGTAACATTTAGTGAAGTTTAATCATGAAATTAGGGATTTCATATCTAAGGGGCATTAAAATGTCAAATCTCCATAATCTTATGATGCTGTCTACCTATATGAAAATGAGTTTCTGATATACTTTTCATATTATCTTTACTCACAAAAAGATGAACTTATGTAAACTTAGTTGATTTAGGTGTGTTGCATACCCATTATATACTTTAACATAATCTAGATTTTGAGAGCCATATTAAACTGACAACATTATGGTCTTTCCTAGATTCCCTTCTTATTTCATTTCTTGTCCTATTGTTATACTAATATGCATGATCTACATTTCCAAAATCGATCTACAAGCTAAAAGATCCCACATTTGCAACAAAAACACCTACTCCGAAAGATAAAGATCCACCCGTAGACCACTCAAAGCTTGCACTAACAATACATAGAATGTAAGTATATGTTAGTATCTTATAAAATGTTATTGTAAATCTTTCAATCGAAACAAATGCTTTCTACTTTCTTATACTCTGAACTTAGAATGTAAGCATATTAGTATCTATGAAGTATTATTATAAATACTTTTTTTATTTGATTATAATAGGTTGAAACTTCTATTTTCTTTATTAATAAAATCAAAATATGTACACTAGCAATTAGATAATTGTATACTTACCATTTTTTATCTCTGTAAATATATAACAACAACGTAAACACTTTCAATGACAACTACGTACAACGCACGTCCCTTCCACTAGTTATAATTAATTCAATCAGTTTTGAAATGGAAAAACCTATCCGGATCACTAATAGAATACTTAGAAAAAGTGATAAGTCATGAGTTAATGTAAAAGGATTTGGGTAAGCTTGCATTCATGGATTTTGCATACTATCTGTTGTACAGCTCTAAATACAAAAGGCAAAGCAGGGACAGACCCAAGTGTTAGCACTTGGGTGTTGTTGCACCCATGTGATTCGAAAGACCCTTTATATAAGATCTTAATGTAATTAAAAGATTTGATTTTATCATTTAACTTCTTCACTTAACTATACATCGCGTCACCCAAACGAAAATCCTAGGATATGCGCAAATTTAAATTTCTGGATTCTTTGGATATCTAAGTAAGCATAAAATAGCAAACTATACCTAGAGATGCTTTTAAGATTTCAAGAATAGTGAAACATCTCATTTAACCATACAACGCATCCACCTCCTTTCTCCTATAAATTAATATATCTCCTCCAATACCTTCTACGACCACCTTTCTTGCATGTTTTAAGCATAAGAGAGAGAGAGAGCCCTCCAAGTGAGATGGCGATTTTTAGGATTATAGAGATGGCAATGGTTTTACTCATATTTTCAGAAGATGCCGCGATGTGTGAAGCGCGTGCTTATCTTGGTTTCTCGACCATGCAAAAAGGTGACAAACTTGATGGCCACAACCCTTGTAACCTTGTGCTTGGGAGTGAGTGTGAGAGAATATTAGATAGGATAAAGCCTGATGGGCCTAATCCTCTCCATAACCCTGTTGCTCCTCCGTACACTATAATGTTGGATGGGGCGGAGACCGGTGAGCCTGATCCTGATCGCCGAAGCCATCCTCCTCTGGCGGCTCCAATGTTCGTTGGGGCGGTGACTGGTGAGCCCGATCCTGATCGCCGTAGCCATCCTCCTCTGGCAGCTCCCATGCTAGATGGGGTGGTGAACGATGAACCCGATCCTGATCGTCGCAACCATCCACCTCTGGCAGCTCCAATGTTGGGTAGGGCGGAGACCGATGAGCCCCATACTGATCGCCACAACCACCCTCCTCTCGCAGCTCGAATGTTGGATTTGGCGGTGACTAGTGAGCCCGAACCAGAACGCCTTAGCCATCCTCCTCTCGCAGCACCAATGTTGGATGGGGTAGTGACCGGTGAGCCCGATCCTGATTGTCGTAGCCATCCTTCACGGGCAGCTCCGATGTTCGATAGAGCAGTGAACGGTGAGCCCAATCATGATCGTTGTAACCATCCTCCTCTAGCAGCTCCGATGTTGGGTAGGGCAGCGATTGGTGAGCCCTATCCTAATCACTGCAGCCACCCCGTGGCAACTCCAATGTTGGATAGGGCGGTGACCGATGAGCCTAATCCCGATCGCCGCAGCCATCCTCCAATGTGTGATAGGGCGGTGACCAGTGAGTCCGAACCCAATTGCCTCATCCATCCTCCTCTGTCAACTCCATTGTTGGATAGGGCGGTGAACGATGAGCCTGAACCCAATCGCCTTATCCATCCTCCTCTGGCAGCTCCGATGCTGGATAGGGTGGTGACCGATGAGCCCGATCCCGATCGCCGCATCCATCCTCCTCCAGCAGCTCCGATGCTGGATAGGGCGGTGACCGGTGAGCCCGATCCCAATTGCCACATCCATCCTCCTCTAGCAGCTCCGATGCTAGATAGGGCAGTGACTAGTGAGCCCGATCCTGATCGTCACAATCATCCTCGTCTTGCATCTCCTACTGTTGGATAGTGCGGTGACCGGTGAACCCGATCCTGATCTCCGCAGTCATCCTTGTCCATCTCTTGTGCAATACAAGCTGGATTGATTGGTGTCATATGTAGGGCAATAAACTTCCTTTGTATTGGCAATAAAACATGTCTCTTCTTATGAGTCTCGTATATAAAACTATATGGATCTATTATTTCTCTTGCAATCTTGCTAGTGGTATTAATAATAGTTTTGAAAATCGAAATAGTATCGCAAATCGTTCGTACCCATTGATCGAATCGTAAATCATATCACAAATCCTAAGACTTTTTTATTTTTCTAGTAAAAATAAAAATAATTAAAAAGAAAAAAGAAAAAATTAGTTAATCAAAACCATCCATTTTCTCATTTATAGCAATATAAAGAAAATGAGAAATAAGTTTATCATTAAGTTTTTTCAAGAATATCGTGACATATAGTAATATATAAATGATATGTGTAAATAGTTAAATAAGTTAAATATATCAATATATATTTAATTTTGTTATCTTAAAATAAAAAAAATAAAAAACTAAAAAATAAAATCCGTACAAGCAATCTTACACGGTAGGATATCTCTTGACGTTAAGAAAGTGTTTATGAAGATAAAATAAAAAAAGACCGATGAAAAAAGAAAAAGTTAGAAAGATTAGAAAAAGAAGACGGAGACAAGCACCATCTGTGCAGTCAAAAACTTTAGTTAAATGCGTGTTTGTTAATTCATATTTAAAACCTCCTCTAAGCCGCAAAAAATATTAAAAGACTTGGTTAATTACTAAATAACATTCTAAAAGAAAAAAACACTAAGAGAAATAAAGAATAAAGAAAGAGAACAGGGAAAAGATAGTTAATATTCTCACTCAACCGAATCGCTTGAGTCATAAAATTCACAACATGAATCCTAAGACTCATCTATAAATGGGATTCATTACATAGATACGAATTGTTTTTTTCTTTTTTTTTTTCTTTTTTTTTTTTTGTTTAAGATTTGGGATATGAATCAGGATTCGTGATACGAATCATAGGATTCTAATAAGTATCGTATTAAAAAATATTAGAGTTTTGAGTACCAAGAGCACTGGTCAAGGTACTCGCAACAGTTGTATTATAGGTTTGTAATCTATAAACACTAAGCACAAGTCACCTTGTGGCCGCGGGATCTTGATTCATACAACTTTTTCATTGACCAAGAGTTTCTCAAGTGGAAGGCAAAGCTTAATTCATTCCCATTACTGTAGATAGTTAATTAACAAATATAAATGGGAATAAGGGTGGAATCAGAAAGTTTTCCTCAGGTAGCCCACCCCCTATCTTTCTCTCTCTCTCTCTCTCTCTATATCTACTACTATTATAAAAGAGGGAAAACTGCAAACTTTTTTCACTACACCAATGTGGGGCCCCACTCCAAATATTATAATATAATACTATAATATAATACTATATCTACTATCTACTATATATATATATATAGAGAGAGAGAGAGAGAGAGAGAAATATCTACTATCTATCTACTACTATTATAAAAGAGGGAAAATTGCAAACTTTTTTCACTACACCATTGTGGGACCCACCCCCAAATATTTCTACTACTATTATAAAAGAGGGAAAACTGCAAACATTTTTCACTACACCATTGTGGGGCCTACCCCAAATATTATAATATAATACTACAATATAATACTATATCTACTATCTACGATATATATATATAGAGAGAGAGAGAGAAATATCTACTATCTATCTACTACTATTACAAAAGAGGGAAAATTGCAAACTTTTTTCACTACACCATTGTGGGGCCCACCCCCAAATATTATAATATAATACTATATCTACTATTTACTATATATATATATCTCCTATTATAAATCTATCTACTAATCTATATTATAAAAGAGGGAAAGTTGCATAGGTTTTTCCACAACACCATTGTGGGGCCCACCTCCAAATATTAAAATCTATCTATATCTAATCTAATCTAACTTAACTATTATAAAAGAGGACATATTGCAAACTTTTCACTACACCATTTGTGGGGCCCACCCCCAAATATTATAATGCAAACTTCTTCACTACACCATTGTGGGGTCCACCCCCAAATATTATAATATAATATAATAATAATCTAATCTAATCTAATATTATAAAAGAGGAGATATTGCAAACTTTTTCACTACACCATTTGTGGGGCCCACCCCCAAATATTATAATGCAAACTTCTTCACTACACCATTGTGGGGCCCACCCTCAAATATTATAATATAATATTATAATATATTATTATGAGAAATTACAAACTTTTTCACTACACCATTGTGGGGCCCACCCCAAATAGTATAATATAATATAATAATATATTATTATGAGAAATTGCAAACTTTTTCACTACACCTTTGTGGGGCCCACCCCCAAATATTATATTATAATATAATATAATGATATATTATTATTATATTATAATAATAATAATATAAAATCTATACCCTTATTATAAAAGAGAAGAAAGTGTCGTGCTTTTTCTCTACACATCTGGGGGCCCCATTTAGTATTATGATATTATATATATATATATATATATAAAATAAAAGAGAACTACACATATGTGGGCCCCACTTAGTATTATTTTATATATAATACAAGAGAACTATACATATGTGGGCCCCATTTAGTACTATTATAACATCTATGGATCCCACTTAGTATTATTATATTATATATAAATGTATAAAACAAAATATAACTACATATCTGTGGGCCCCACATAGTAGAAGAACTTGATATGCTTTTTCTCTACACATCTGTTAGCCCCATTTAGTATTATTATAATATCTATAGGCCCCACTTAGTATTATTATATTATATATATAATAAAACAAGAACTACACATCTATGGGCCCCACTTAGTAGAAGAACTTGTAATGCTTTTTCTCTACATCTACACATCTGTAAGCCCCACTTAGTATTATTATAATATATATATAATAAAAGAGAACTACATATTTGTGGGCCCCACTTAGTATAAGAACTTGTCATGCTTCTTCTCTACATATCTGTGGGCCCCACTTAGTATTATTATATTATATTATATATATAATCAAAGAGAACTACACTTCTGTGGGCCCCACTTAGTTTTATTATATTTCGATAAAATGCTATGTTCAATTGTTCATGAAAATTGTTGCGTTTGAGGAATTTGCACATTCGCTACAAGAACTCAAATGAGGAATTTCAATTGAGATTTTCATGTGTAGAAAATTTCAACTTCGATCCAAATGCCTGTAATGATACGATTTGCTTGTCGGAGGAATAGATGAGAATGCCAAAGATTGCTTCGAATCCTTGTGATTTGGTGTTGATTCGTTTAAAGCTATGAGTTGGGTACGATTGGTTGGTATTTTGTTTCCTTGAATTTGCGATGCTAGAAATAAAATATGTGAAATAGAATTGTGATATTTTAAACATTTAATGCTCCAAAAACATTCGACAAAGTGAATTTTGTGACAATAGAAAATCTCTTTTTAATGTTGGGCCTTCTTTTTATGCTACTGAAATAGTGAAATTTACTTTAAATTTTTATAACCAATTAAAAATGAAGAAAAATCGAATATTCAAAAATTGCCAGCAATGTTAGAAATGAAATAGAATTTTAACATTCAGGGAGATAGTGACCAGTTGGGCTTTTTTTCTTTGTTGTTGTTTTGGTTGTTTTTGTGTTGTATTAGCTAGCTTGGTGGATTCGTTATTGTATGTCATCTTTGACATTAGTGGTTTTGGTAGAAGGTTTGGCCCATTTATGATTTTTTTTTAATCTTTTAATGCGTTCCCATCTTTATGAAAAAAAAAAAAAAGAAAAAAGAAAAAATAATTGTAACATGTTACACATTTTAGTGCATCAAACTTTATAGGGAATGACAGAAAATTGTTCCTGTAGTTCCTAAGAGTTATAGGGCTTCAGATTTTCATTAGTGCTTAAAATGTAAAATCATACATGAATATTAAAAAATTACAATCAAATAACCTCAATCTCTTTTAATGGGAATTGATTTGAGGAAAAATGAGAGATGAATGCTCATCCATCACCCTGGAAATCAAATCCCACGATGGTCAAGGTCCCTTTTGCATCCATAACCTCATATTTCTCACCTCTCACTTCTTTAATAGTCTTTCAGCAAAGCTTATTTCACTATGAATTCCTATGCATACTAACAATTATGTTAGGGTGCAGTAAAAATCCGCAATCGATACAAAATACTATGCACAAGTAGATCTAACCAAATAGTCACTCAAAAAATTATAGAAAAATATTTTATGTGGTTTGAAAGTATGCTTGTGTCAGATCAGAAAAAGAAATACTGGGACATATATATACCCTTTATTAAGAAAGTATGATGTTTTTATGCTTAGTGATGAGGACTTGGGTGACATTAGTGGGTTGAAATGAAGAAGATATTTCATTCATGTGTGGGTGCACTAGCCAAAGATACGGAGATACTGTTGAGAGGTTTAAGGTTTATTTAGATGCTTCATTTTCTTAGTAGTCAAATAATCTCAGTGTCATGAAAGTTTTTTGTAAATATGCAAGCATATGCAAATTTTTGTTATGTAAGCCTTTTCTTTATTTCTTCATTCCTTGTAAGTTGGTTTTCTTTTGAATTTCATTGCTATATATCAAACCAACATCCAATGCAAGTGACTAATGGCTTGTCTTATTACTTCTTGAATTATGATAAGGTATTTTATTTTTCCTTTCAAGTTTTTATGAGTATAATGTAATGGAACCCATCATTTTGATATGCCAACTCATGTTTTTAGATTCACCCTATTATGTTGATTTGAAGTGATTGCTTTAGCGCCCTGTTTTTTTTTTTTTTTTTTTAGGCAATTCTAGGAACATGCATTCCTTCATTATCATTCTACTTGCTAAACTGTGTTTGAAGGTGCTAATTGTCTTTCTTTATGATATTGCATGCTTCATCCAAGGCATCATCTCAGGTCAAACTAGTATTGCTCTTGGAGTTAATTCCTGTTCAACATTGCAACCACATTACTATAATGCTAGGATAATGAATTTTCCATTAAATTTTCTTAGGAAGTTTGAAGAAAGTAGTTGTGCCCATCCTGAGAGTGCATGGTTAAAGATCTCTTTGTAGTTAGTTCTCTTGCTTCAAATTATGATATTTGTTTCAAAGATTCACTTACTACAAAATTAGACTGTAACTTAACTGATTATGATACATAAAAAGCTAACAGAAGTGCCACAAATGTATATGGTTCAAAATTTGGTACCGGTGTTATCTTAATTTAAGAAAGCTTTTTAAGTTGTTGCTCTGGCCCTCATCTTGACATATCATTCTTGTTTCTTTCCATAATATTCAAATTTCTTTGTATTGGTATTCTTTGTATTGGTATTGTTGCCATTCGGTACTTCTCAACATGAATTTGGTATGTATTTGGCGCTAGGTTTTAGACAAATTTTAATGGAAAATAGGCCGGACTATCAATCTATATTGAAATTGGTAAGTGTTTTGCCTAATCATGTTTGGCAAGAAAAGGTTGGTTTTTAACTTTTTTTTTTTTAAATTAGTTTCCGTCCATAATATCTTGTTATTCCATCTTCTTCTTATTTTTTTCTATTGAAGCTTTTACTGGATTTCATAAGAACAATGAGTGATTATAAATTGCTTAGTTTGCCAAAAAAAAAAAAAAAATGAGCTCTATATAAACTAGTCATTCTCCATTGGGATCGTTAATATTGAGCTTTTCAATGACTTTATTTTTTCAGATTATCATACTTAAATATTAAGTTCCTTGCACGTGCATTGTGAGGCCCCACCCCTTGTGGGCCCTCAGTTTGATTTAAATAATTATTAATATGGTATTTTCTACTTTAATACACTAATTAATAGGAATTAGTGGAATAGATGGCTAATGTTCCTAAGTTTTAGAATTAGCTTGTATTTAATTCTTAATAGATATTAGGTGCTTTTTGTTAATTTAATAGGTTTGGATTAGATTATGACTTAGTTGTTATAAGAATTAATGGGAAGGGATTTGAGAGTTAAGAACCTTCTAGAAGCCCACCTAATTACCTAAATACCCATGGCCCTATTTCTTTTTCATTTACAATAAAGTTGCCATTTTGGTAATTAGCCTAAACCCTAATCTATATAAGCCTAGCTATTGCAAACCTTAGCCTAAACCCTAATATCCACTCATCTCTCATTTAACCTATCTTTCTCCCTAAGCAAATCCTAATTCCCCAAAATCCCAGCACAATGAGGCTAGGAGACCAGCCCAATTTGCTACAACACCCTATTGGATCTCTTCTTGCACTTCAATTTTCCTTTTCTTCTACACAAAAGGCAAGTACCCTATGCAATTTCACTAGATGCATGCTTTCTTTCCTTGTTTCTGTAATCTCAATTCAATTAGATGATTATGTTTATTTAGATCTTCTTTTGAGCTTGTTTTTATGGAAAATAGTCATTTGATGGATGGGTTCACTCATTTGGAAGATCAATGGCCCGGTTGGATAATGGATGGAGATTATTGAAGTGTTTTTGTGTTTATCTTTGATTGTGTGATGTATGGACGTGATTTGGGACGAATTGGATGAGAAATGGGTTGAGAAGGAGAAAATCCAGAATTCTGGAATTCTAGCTCTCTATGTGTACCCGGTCGACCGAGCACATTGTAAAGACAAAAGTCCAAGTCCCAGTTATTTTCTTTTGAAATTTGCACAGACAATGTACCCGGTCGACTGAACCTTGTCTCGGTCGACCGGGCACACAGGAACCTGCAGCAAATAACTGAGACCTGTAATTCCTCAGACAGACAGAGTCCTGTATACCCAGTCGACATCACGGCCATGATGTCGACCGGATACACAGAGGACCCTGCGAGAGCCCCTAGCTGCTTGACTCCAGATCCCAGTGGACCCGGTCGACATCACGGCCATAATGTCGACTGGGGACATTGCAGGATGTCAACCTGGGAGGTCAACATCCAGTTCACCCGGTTGACATCCCAGGGTATGATGTCGACCAGGAAAGCTGTGAACAATAAGATTTTCCAAACTTCTGTGACCTTGATGTTTGATCATTTGTGGGGTCCATTGACCATCCAAATAGGCTTCCATCATGTGTGCCAAGCACGAATCAATGGCATGGCTCAGCCTTGACTCGTGGGGTCTACCAATTGAATTTTTGAGATTTGAATAATCAATAATTCGGTCCTTAAACGTAGTCTACAATGTCTACAACTTCAAGAGCACCAAGTTTATTATCTATGACATCAAAGGCTATAATCAAGGACCCAATTATATGATGTGGCCCAGAACTAAGAGTGGACCATTACCTAGGATTGGTCCTTTGTCTATTTCCACTTGATTCCATGTTTTTGAGGATTTCACTTGTTGTTCTTCTCTATTATCCTTATTGTTGTCTTAAACCTATTAATTAATGAAAATTGAAGGACCTGAGCCTAGGATTACTTAAAGGTGACCCTAAGAGGTGTTTGGAGATAAATGACCCGTGTCTGTGGCTAGACAAGCCCTCATACGGCCTAAGGTTGGGTATGTGAAACCATAGGATGAAGAGGTTAGGCTTAATGGACTGTTAGCTCATTGTATATGAGCATGGGATGAATACTTGTGGAATGAACATGATATTGTACTTGTGTTGCCTCAGGCCATGGTTGTGAGCCTTTGAGTGGATCCAATGATGTTGGACTTGGACTTGGATATTGGGCTGTGTTCCATGTTGTTGTACATTAACCTCTTAGAGACTTGGTTAGGACCTTGCTCACGCAAGAAAAGCCTAGAGAGACACAGACCTGTACTTGTTTCCTGAGTCGGCATTAAACATTCACTCAGTTGTTTTAAGCTCAGCCAATTGACTGATCATCACTGGTAGGGGCTATATTGGTTACTTAAAGCTATCATGATGAGCTGTGATTAGACGGACGGTGTGATATCGGGTCCAAGTTAATCTGATAAAGGGGTGTGATCGGTGTTATATTTATGTATATTATTATTAGCAGGGCTGTTATCTCTTGCATGGTTATTACCCTTTCCCCACCGCAAACTGTTTATGGTATGGGACGTTTATAGTATGGGAGGACCGCGACATAATATCCTGCGGTATATCCAGATAGTGTGAATGTGCCATTTGTTGTCTAATTAGATTAGATACCGTGCATTCCTGATTCTAAACTGTTTACTACTGCTCAATTGCCTAGATCATGTACCTTGTTATTCTTATGATTACATACATGTCTCTATTTCCTTTTGTTGTATACATCCGTGTTATCTGCATATGGTGCTTTGCCGGATCCTTGGATCTAACCCGTCTTTGGTGCTTAGGTCCCAACCATGATCCCGCGGACGACGCGTTCTACGAGGCGCCTGTAGTTGGAGACTATGGATGGGGGGCCGGCCAACCAGGTGGTTGAGCCGGAAGATGGAGCGCCTGCACAAGGGGACCGAGTGCAGCTTGTTTTGGGTTTTGAGAGGATCTTTGTAGTGAGATGGGTAGATAGTATGATATGTATAAACATTTCGATAACTACACTTGAGATTTATATTAGACTTCCGCATTGTTACATTTTACTTATTTACATGATACTATTGCTTCCGCTATCTTTTCTTACGCTTCCTCATTACAACTATTGATTATGTTATGGTTTAAAAAGTTTTGAAAAAAATTGACCTCACTGCGGACTACGATCTTGGAAGTTCTCGGATTTTCCGGGAAGTAGCGCACCAACTTCAGGTACCTTAGCGTTATCTTCAGTATTCGAAATGGGGGCGTTACATGCATTGCACGTGCAGGGCTCCACTAGTATATATATATGAGGAATATTTCATGTGCATCCATCCCTCACTATAGGGTGAGGGATACTTACATAATTGGAAATAGTTACATAAAACCTCGGAGAATTCCATTTTTTTTCTTTTGACTTGAATTTAAGCTCTAAGATTTAAACTATGGCTGCTCTAGTCTTAAATGGAATTACATTTCTCATAGGAGAGCCTAGCCCGAGTTTAGTTTTTTCACGGTAGGAGCTATTCAAGGGTCTTACCCATGAACAAGGGTTACCCAATTGGCCTGGAACCCACTTCTCACCTTAGGCCTTGTTTGGAAAATCTTATCTATATGAAATAGATCGGAATGAAACAAATCTATTTCAAATGTCCATGATTGAAATAGATGGTATAGAATTAGTCTGTTTGGCAACATAGAAAATCTGATTAAAATAGACTTTTTAAAATCAATGGTCGATAGTTTTTTGGCAAATATCTCAAGATCCACAAGGACTTAGGGGCTGAAATTTAGCCCCATGGCCGTGTTTAGCCTTCCAAAGAGGATCAATGATTTGGATCTTGATATAGGGGCCCACAAAACTTAGAAATTAGCATCAAGTAATTCACATTTTTCTATTAATATCTAAAGATTGGTGAATGGTCAACGGCTGAAATTTTATATGGTAGCCATTCTTAGTCTTCTTAAGAGTTCTTACGGTTTAGATTATATTTTAGGTTCCTACAAATGAAGAAAAAGGAGAAAAAACAGACTGTTTGAACACAGTCCCAAACATTGTTAGTATAATCAACGGGTTATCTTTTTTTGCAAATATCTTGAGATCTTGAAAAAATCAGTACCAAAATTTGAGGCAGTAGCCGTGTTAGCCCTTCCAAACAGGATTAATGGTTCAGATCTTGAGTTTGGGGCCCACAAAAGTCAAGAACGGTGATCTAAGCATCTAAGGTTTACTACAAATATCTCAAAATTTATGTACAATATCCAATGGCTGAAATTTCGACCCGCAGCCATTTCTGACCTTATAAACCTATCCAACGGTTTGGATCTCAATTTAGAGGCCCAGAATTATTATTTTTTTAAAAAAAAAAAAGCAAAAACCAGATTGTCATGTGTACCGTCACCCATACTGTAGCAATACAATTATATCCGCTTCAGACTTCAGTGTCTGTTTGCAATCTGACCATGTCTGTTGCTTTATGAAAAAGACACTTTATGTCTATTTTCCAGTTGAGGCAGACATAAAAATGACAACCAAACAGTCTAAAAACTACTTAAAATGATTTTAAGCCAATAAGAGGTAAACAGTAGAGTTCCCAAACACTACCTTAGTGTCTAGGATTTATCACCGGATACCCCACAAGAGCATGCATTATACTCTTTTTATTGTGAAAGTAGATATTATCTCCCAGGGGTACAGTCTCTAATGAAACCCAACCTCTTGTACAAACAATGAAAAATGAAGGGTCACCCTAGCGCTAGGCAGCGTTTTACCCTTACTTTACCCTAGACCCAAGTAACCCTGTGGAGGTCTTTAACAAACTAGGCCCTTACAATGAATGCCCAAGTCTAGAAGAAGAGAATTTTTCCTTTATTAATTTTTTTTTTTTATTTTTCTACACCATCATTGACTATCAACCTAACTGTAAGTTAGGCAATATCTACGTAGAACAATGATAGATTCCAATCCAAAAAGGAGTTACAATGAGGGATAGTCACAAAGTCAAAGAGAATTAACGAGCCATATATAAATCTTTTAAATTTCCTAAAATTAGCTAGGTTCACAAAGATAACAAGCCATATATCCGTTAATATCTTTCAAAAGAATGTGGAGAGATACATTAGTTTCTTCTTTTTACAAAACGGCCCCTATATTTTCAAAAAAACAACCACCCCCCACCCACAAAAAAAAAAAAAAAAATGCGGACGGGGTTGAACATTTATTATTTGCATTAAAAAAAAGGTAAATATGACTGGGAAAGGCCATACCATTGTTTCATTCATGCACAAACCATCAATATGGCTTATCGGAATTCAGATAATATCACGACTATGGTCAACATTTCTTTTAAAGATTCTTTGCCCCCGGATCCTATGATATCATGGGAACAATGTATGTCAAAGAAATTGAGAAATCCCATAATTTCAAGGGACTTTCCCATGATGTCGTGGCTTTTATGCAACATTTTAGGAGGTTTTTTTTTTTTTTTTTTTTTTTTTTCAAATGATAGAATCTAAGAAATGGTGGTTAATGTCATTTTTCGTGTTTTGTAAAAAAATGAATTTGCTTCTTCGTTGTTGAAATTGTATAATATAGAAACCAATAAACCCCATGCTATCGTGGGATATGACAAAAAAAAAAAAAAAAAGTTTTTTAAAAAAATGTTGACCAAAATCAAGTTACTCTTGTGATATTATCTGAATTTTGGTCATAAAATTGGGAAAATGGGGTTTAAGGAGGACTAATATGTCAAAACCCTTATAAATTGTACTAATCCATTGTTAATATTGAATCGTAGCCCAAAATCCACTGTTTTTATGATCATAGCTGTACTAAAAATGGTCATGTTTCGATTAGTCCTTTTTAATAATTATACATGCATTTTAACATAATTTTTTTCAGCCCATCATCTTCACGTACGTTCACAATCATCGTATACTTTAATAGGTTGATTATTTGTGCTATTCCGATCTCCTGAGCTCTCGTAGAAAATGCAACTTTTTCTAAAGTTGCCATATTAGTTCAATGTATAACATTATAGCAAAAAAAGCTCGCAAAATGCCACTAGACTCACTTTTCACCTGTCCAATCTGACACACTTAATATACGGGTCGGTCGTGAGTCCAGCAAACATAACCTGAAGTAAAACCAGTCGGGTTAGGGTCACCCACAAAACCCATATAAACCACTATTGTCTTAATCCATTGAAAAAGAAATGTTGTGAGCGGAAATGAAACTCTAAAATAGTGTAATCTCCTTCCTCTCATTCCCTCCCTGCACCAACTGTTTGGAAAAGCAGCACTCTTAGAAATACTAGAAGAAATGAGCTTTAAAAGAGTTCCTTTTGAGTCCCCCTTTGGAACCAAATGTGACCAACTGTGTGGAGCTCCTTTCTTAAGCTTTCTTCCTCTAATAGATTTCATCCATCCCGCTAGCTAGCAATGATTAGTCATCAGTACACTGCCTTATTTGTACGATACGTCAAATGACGGACTCAAATCACTCCCAACACTTGATGGCAATTCTTCTATGCACGTCTTTCTCACTTCTTAAATATGTACAATATATATCTTAAAGCAATACAATTCACTTTGCCACGTCATCACCCATGGAGCTCTCCTTTCAAAAAATACCCAAGAAAAATATACATGGGCTCTGGCTTTTATGTGGGCCATTTGCACCTCGCCAGATTCCCCTCATCACATCAAATTCAAATTCAACCAACTACTACACATTCCAAATCTTCTTAATCTTACCATGTAAAAAAAAAAACTTTGAAAGTTGGGAACCATGGATGTGGGCACCCATTGAATGCAAGCAAATCAATGGATTCAAAGGAACTGGTTGGCCCCACATGCCATTTCTCATATTAAGCTCAGTAAGAAACAGACGTGCAAGAGCATTTTCATATCTATTATTTTTATATGATATTATGATATTTGAGTGTATAATCGAATGGACTCCAACGTTGATTTATTAAGCAATTGCACCCAAATGTCAGTGTTTATAGAGTCCAAAAGGGTCTATACTTGGATTTTTTTGTTCAAGTCCTTTAGGTAATTAAGGTGGGCTCCAAAGTTATGTCCACAGCCTCCATTATTAAATATATATATTGTTCATGTTACACATTACTTTGCCTTACTAAGAAAGATTTTTTTTATTTATTTCTCCATTGCTTTTTTTTCATAAGCACGTACTTTTGGGACAACCAAAGCCATTTTCCAAAATAATAAATTTATTTCTTTAGTTATTTATCTATTAATAATATTTTAAGAAAATATTAAATTTAAGGCCCAGGCTTAGCAACGGGCCGTGTTGATAGTTTTTTGTTAAAGGAAATGGAAAGGGATGCATGCAAATGATTTAGGCACTTATACAGTTGTACAGTTGCTTGTATCGGCGGTGAAGTCCCATTTGCAACTTTTCCTCCCCTTTATTTCCCCTTTGAGAGGAGGAAAACTTACATTTAGAACTCTACACTAGAGCAGGACGTGGTAAGGTCTATTTGCAGGATTTCCTCCCCTCTAACCGGAGGAGATCTTGCAAATGGATTCTTCTTCTCTTTTGCCCTTTTTTTGCATCTTGGTAGGGTCTTGCGTCAAGGCTTTGGTCCACACACTAACGGATGGGCATGTATAATTAACATTCACACCTAATACTATCAAATCACGACAAATACATAGTAAATCACTTGTTTGGTCAATTTACTTTACCGGTGAAGTAAAGTGAATGGTTAAATACAAAAAGATAACAAAAGTAAAGGTTTGAATCTATCAAAAGGCAAGATAGTAGCACTTTGAATTTTTATTTTAAGAAGAGAGTTTTTGTAAGGGCTCGCATGGATAGGACCGGACCCCGTTGGGTCAAGCGTGGGGTCTAGGTTATGATATATGGGTCTTGTCTAATTTTTTCTAATTCGGACTCAATGGTTGAGATACAATGTGTGTGTCTAAACGTTTGTGTAGCACTCTTATAAAAGGAGTCCAGATTGTGTGAGGCTTTACCCCGCAGTGACCATGAGTGGACCATCATGGTTCGCCACGTCATCGCACGTCACGAGCAGCCTACCCCTAAGCAAGGCACGAGCTGCCTCACGGTGACAAGGCGAACTGTGATTGGTCCGCTCGCGGCCACAGTAGATAAAAAACCCTCAATGGATCCTGATTCTTATAAAAAGTGCAAGTGGGACCCACCTTCTGAAAATCCAAACCATTATTAGGAGCATAAAGTATATTGCTCTTATCAATGAGAGGATGACCATTGCTACTTGTGAGGTTCTATGGTGGGGTTTGCTACTTTATAACATGAACCATTGAAAATAAATCTCTCTTTCTTGGGCCCAATATCATTCTATGATGTCTTGGGCTTACCTAAGAGTAGATAATATAATACACAGTATCACAAAAATTCCATATGACTAATTATTACAATGGGGCTCACCTATTTAAAACCTGACTCTTGGCATAAAAATGTTGTTCTTGTATGGGTATTAAAATAAATCTCACTCCAATATTATCGGGGCTCATAGTAACATTTAATTATAGACAGTAATATATTTGAGCAAAATAACTACAAAATACTTTATACACTATAAGCCCACCTATTAAAAATCTAAACGGCATAAAAAATGCCTTCATTTTATACTAGATCTGATTAAGCTTCCAATCTGATGTATAAGAGATTTACAAAGTTCAATATAATTGAATTAAATATTACAAAACATGGTTTGAGAACTCTCTAAATTGACTCTGGACTCTCATCTCATTATGACAAAGGACCTAGTAAAAAATAGGGAAGACTCGGCCGAGTTATCTCACTTTAATAAGTATTTTTCAGTCTGAACTATTTAATAGGAACATCTAATCTTAAACAATTAAAGTTTATTTATAAATAATTATGCATGAGTTTTGGAGTTAGTAATTAAAAAATGATGACAGGAATTTAATTTGAGACTTATATTTGACCTTTTACATTAGATATTTAGACTAACAAATTATGTAATATGCAATCTTTTTTCTTTTATTTTTCTTAATGTAGTACTTTTCTTGCAAATATAAATTTATTAAATTGAATTGATATGGATGCATGTAAATAAATGTATTTATAAATCTTATAATTAATGGATTCATTTTTAAATATTAAACATGACTCTCCCGAGTCTCCATGTTAACTCTATCCGAGTCAAGTTTTGTACATTATATGAATCGAGTCCAAGTCACGAGTATTCCAACCTTATTACAAAAGTTCATTTGTTCTTTCATTATCAATTAGATAGCGGGCCTATCTCCATTAGAATGAAATTACCATCTGACCTTCCACAAAGGACTTGCCTGTTTTGAAAAAATGAAGACTTTTTAATTCGCATCTATATATTTTGAGAGATCTATTTTTTTTAATGGATGTTATCTTTGTTTTAAGCATATTCAAGATATGCTCAATGTAATGATGATACCGTGGGTTCAAATTTTCAATAGGTGGGTCCCAAAGTAAATTTCCATACCTTTGATATGCAGGTGAGTGGGATACTCAGAAGATCCGGTCTCGCAACAAAGTAAGGACATAAAAGTTATAGGCATATTATACTGTAGGATAATTATATGCTATAAGTACCTGCTAATTAATGATAGGCAATACTAATTTTAGTCATTTTCCTAAGGAAAGCAAGCCGGTGGATATTTCTCATATGCGCATGCTGGTAAAGTCCCAATGCAGTATATCTCCTAAGGAAGAAAGAATTGCCAATGGATATTTCTTATAAGGTCAGAGAATCTTCTAAGCATGGGCTGCTTTCTTATTTCTAAATATTCAAATAGGCAACAAGATCTCTAGCAATATCTCTTTTTAATCTAGTAAGGACTATACTATAACAGGTTCCATAATTATAGGAGAGGACCATTTGAGTCAATGTAGTTTCCAAATCATTCGTGATGCAACCAATCCATACCTGTTATAGAAATAAATCTTTTGTGATCCTCCCTTCTCCCTATATATATGTCACCTCTCAATTCCTCCTAAAAGCTATACCTTTCAGTACTGCACCAGTTTAATCCAAGATAGAAATAGTGAAAGAGAGTAACAAGAGAGATGGCGATTGAAAGGATAATTGGTATGGCAGTGATGCTCATCTTACTAATCTTCTCTAGGGATGTTGCGAGGTCGGAAGCACGTATCTATTATGATTTCTCAACCATGCAACAAGGAATTGGTGGGCCTGATCTCGAACGCAATGATCATGCGCTTACAGATCTAACGCTGGATAGGTTGGTGCCTGGTGGGCCTGATCCTTCATGCGATGATTGTATTCCTCCTCTATCTCTGGATGGTACAGTGCCTGATGGACCTGATCCCATACACAATGATCGAACTCCTCCAGCTTTGTCTCTGGATGGTACAGTGCCTGATGGACCTGATCCCATACACAATGATCGAACTCCTCCAGCTCGGTCTCTGGATGGTACAGTGCCTGATGGACCTGATCCTATACACAACGATCGAACTCCTCCAGCTCTGTCTCTGGATGGTACAGTGCCCGATGGACCTGATCCCATACACAATGATCGAACTCCTCCAGCTCTGTCTCTAGATGGTACAGTGCCCGATGGACCCGATCCCATACACAATGATCGAACCCCTCCAGCTCTGTCTCTAGATGGTGCAGTGCCCGATGGACCCGATCCCATACACAATGATCGAACCCCTCCAGCTCTGTCTCTGGATGGTGCAGTGCCCGATGGACCCGATCCCATACACAATGATCGAACCCCTCCAGCTCTGTCTCTGGATGGTGCAGTGCCCGATGGACCTGATCCCATACACAATGATCGAACCCCTCCAGCTCTGTCTCTGGATGGTGCAGTGCCCGATGGACCCGATCCCATACACAATGATCGAACCCCTCCAGCTCGGTCTCTGGATGGTGCAGTGCCCGATGGACCCGATCCCATACACAATGATCGAACCCCTCCAGCTCTGTCTCTGGATGGTGCAGTGCCCGATGGACCCGATCCCATACACAATGATCGAACCCCTCCAGCTCTGTCTCTGGATGGTGCAGTGCCCGATGGACCTGATCCCATACACAATGATCGAACCCCTCCAGCTCTGTCTCTGGATGGTGCAGTGCCCGATGGACCTGATCCCATACACAATGATCGAACCCCTCCAGCTCGGTCTCTGGATGGTGCAGTGCCCGATGGACCTGATCCCATACACAATGATCGAACCCCTCCAGCTCGGTCTCTAGATGGTGCAGTGCCCGATGGACCTGATCCCATACACAATGATCGAACCCCTCCAGCTCGGTCTCTGTCTCTGGATGGTGCAGTGCCCGATGGACCTGATCCCATACACAATGATCGAACCCCTCCGGCTCGGTCTCTGGATGGGGCAGTGCCCGATGGACCTGATCCCATACACAATGATCGAACCCCTCCGGCTCGGTCTCTGGATGGTGCAGTGCCCGATGGACCTGATCCCATACACAATGATCGAACTCCTCCAGCTCGGTCTTTGGATGGTACAGTGCCCGATGGACCTGATCCCATACACAATGATCGAACTCCTCCAGCTCGGTCTCTGGATGGTACAGTGCCTGATGGACCTGATCCAATACACAATGAACTTACTCCCTGATCAGCTCTTTCCTTGGATAGTTTGGTGCCAGATGGGCCAGATCCTTCAGCTCTGGCTTGATCTTGCGTGCCAAGTTCAATATACTCCTTCATCTCCAATATAGTTTGATGGTTGAGTATTGATGGTAGCATCTCGTAGGGAAATAATATGTTAAGGTGAAGACTGGATTTGATTGTTAGTGGTTTGTTTGAGATTATTTGGTGAAATTATGATATGGTTATCTTTCTATGAAATAATTTATAAGCTTGCTTTGTTTTGGCATCGAAACACATTTTTTTTTTCATGAATGTCATACTTGAAACTATATGGAACTATTGTTTGCCTTGCCAAGTAGTAATAAGCGAATAAAAGTTGACTATCAACCTTTAAAAAAAAAAAAAGTTTGAGTATCAAGAATATTGGACAAGATTTTAACAAGCAATGGATGTGTTATGAATTTATAAATAGGATAGTAGCCACAAATTTCCTTCAAGTGAAACAACCCTTTCATGAGTGTTCAAGACTGCCCTACCACACTGGGGTTATAGGGGATTTACCCAGCTCCCTCTGGGCCTATATGGATTATTGTAGCCCTTTATAGGAATTATTCCGGCCCAAAAGGCTGTGACACCCTCCGTTATAAAAAAAAAAAAATGCAACAAAAAGCCGTGTCGTTGCTCTAGTTGGAAAATCCAAGAAATCTAGAAGGAAAAAAAATAGAAGATTTATTTATAATAAATAACATCATTAGATCTAAAAGTCAACACTCCTTGCATGATAAATGTTCTTCTTCTATAATCTTGTGAAATCTAACAACATTTTTACGTGGCACAACACGAAAATAGAATCCCATTTAAAAAGCATATTGGGCTCCAATTGGGCCTGGAACTCGGGTCTAAGTCTGAGCTTACACCTAGTACATATCACTTGTACTATATAAGTGATACATAATATATTGTGTATATGCAATTTATAAATACAAAGAGATTGCCCAAACTGGGAACTTAATTACTGTCTCGTCTCTTTTATCCTACCTGCGAAACTTTTTGTGACCCACATTAAACTTTTAGCTTTGGCAGTTGTCCAATTTAAGACAATAAAATGATTCTTTATGAAATGGCTTTATTGAAAATTCTGCACCTAGGCGGGTTACTCACTGGTCTGAGTCGGGCTTTTATGTGAAACATCGAAAATACATAATTATTTTTTAACTATGGTTATCATCATTAGCAATCGAATATTCAATCATAATATTGGCTTTGGATCCTCAACTCATTTAATCATACTCAACTCAGATTTGACACAGGAAAATAGGATTTGGATCCTTATTTTGGATGTCATAATTTTTGGCTTGGGTTTGCTGCTACTGATGGTTCATCAGAATGGACTGATGTTGTTCCCAACTCGCTTGACACAAATCTAGACTATACATGTACACAATATTGGCTGCTTATTACGGACCCAGTAGCTTTGACTTCGGTCTATTGTATTAGACCGGTGACATTTGGTTCCTAAGAATGGATAGAGACACCAACAAGTAGAGCCAACTACATTCAGCAAGAAAAAGGAGAAACTCAACAAATGGCTTGGGTAAACAGTGTTGTGCGCATGCGTGTAGAAGCGCGAAACGGTAAGAGAGGCACTCTTCAGAATCAAACGGGCCGGGCCAAAGAGACATGTCATGTGGTTGGGTAGGTCTCAGCTTACAAGGGCAGGCAATGTGCAACTGAGCATCTAAATCCAAATGGATCTTGCAGACTGACCTGCAGGGGCGGACCCATGTTATGATGATCTAGGGCGGTCGCCCCGGATCAAATCTGGTAACCTGGATGGAGTTGAATCATGCCCTGCACCATGCACCACATGTGCCCCACATTTGTGGGAAGATCGCCCCACGTGTCCATCTGCCTAGTGTGAATAGTAACTCCCAAAAAGAAAATTGACTAGTGTAATGGTTTTTTCTCGCCTACACACATGAAATATTGAAACTGGAGATTAGGATCGTAAACAAGTGTCCATCACTGCGAAGAATATGTATCTAAAATGAATGATGAATTAGGTGGGGAAAGAGAAAAGAGAGGTAAAGTTGCTTCTTAAGAAAGTTGTCGGCAACAATGTGGTGGTGGAATCTTCTGCAACCATGTACAATCTTCTGTCATGTTATTAGCCCACATTGTTTTGTGGATGATCCAACCATTACTATTGCTAATCACTCCTTGTTTTCTCAACTTAAAACTTGATTATCGGTCAATACATCAATAGTGGAAATGGCTGGTAATTAAGTTGGGAATAGATGGCCTTTTGACGGAACACAAACACCACATCATGCCACCTCTCCATTCCCTCGGCCTCTCCCCCAACCCATCTCTCTCAATGCCCACCCCCATAACCCCATCATCATCGCCATCATCATCAAACCTTTCCACAAAACCCATCAGAATCCCATTTCAAACCCTCCCACTCCCATACCAAAATGTCCCCCTCCAATTCAATTCATGGAGAAGATCCTCAGCCTTGAGATCATGGGTATGGTGAGTGAGTGCAACTTAAACTTCTAGTGTCATGTGAGTGTGGCATAGAATAGTATCTAAAAGTGTAATGATAATATATGAGTGTCTTGTTTTGTGACATGTTTTGCATGTAGTGTGACATGCTGCTTTTGTAATGCAAGGTATTTTATGTCAGGTGCCCTTTGTATAATAGTGTCTATAATTAAAGGGTTTGTTTTATAAAAATTATTGTGAGCTGTGTTGTGTAGAGTCTTGGTCCATCTTAATTTTCCTATACTTCGATATATGTCATCTGAGAAAAATCACTTCACTAATTGAGCTTCTACACACTTCTGCCGATTTTCATCGCATGTCCTTGTCCGCCCCACCCAAACAAAAATCTTGGGTCCGCCACTGCTAACCTGTGAGATGATTTTTCTCTTTTTCTACTCTAATTTCCACACTAGGCAACAGAAAAGGAAGGGAGTCCATTGATGATGATCATCATCATGGTATTTGTTGATGGTGATGAGGACAGTGGGAGTAGAATGATTTTATTTTCTTTTATAAATAGTTTCTCTCTTGAAAGAACCCAACTATGACCCTAATTACCTTCATCTAATCAACCAATAAATTTTAATCATTGATATAAATAAAATAGGAATTGATCTAACAAATTAATAAATTGGCAGTGAAAGGAAGCCATACTAAGCAATGGCAAGCAATGAAAGACATATGGATGAGAAATCAATTAACAGCATTTACAGCATAAAATTCATATTATATATAATATGATATATCTAGCTATATTCCTTCATACATAAAGAGATGGAAAGCCATTTGCAACAGAAGAAAAAAAGAACTTTCAATAATATAGAAAGAAACTATTTTATCAAAAATTAGAACCAAAGTCAATGGCTCTAGTGAACTGCAAAGTTGTATTGCAATCATATCGCGAATCCTAAGATATTTTATTTTTCTAGTAAAAATAAAAATAATTAAAAATTAAAAGAAAAAATTAGTTATTCAAAACCATCCATTTTCTCATTTATAGCTATATAAAGACAATGACAAATAAGTTTATCATATAATCATTTCAAGAATATCATGACATATATTAATATAAAAATGATATTTGTAAATAGTTAAATAAGTGAAATATATCAATATATATTTAATTTTTGTTATCTTTAAATCAAAATGTAAAACTGAAAAATAAACTCCAAACAAGCACACGATAGGATATCTCTTGAAGTTAAGAAAATGTTTATGAAGATAAAATAAAAAAATACCAGTAAAAAAAAAAAAAGTGAAAAAGATTAGAAAAAGAAGATAGAGGCAAGCACCATCTGTACAGTTAAACGCTTTAGTTAAATGCGTGTTTTTTAATTCATCTCTAAAACCTCTCCTCAAAGCCGCAAAAAATATTAAGAGGCTTGGTTTATTACTAAATAACATTCTAAAAGAAAAAAACACTAAAATAAATAAAGAATAAAGAAAGAAAAAAGGGAAATGATTGTTAAAATTCTCGCTCAGCCGAATCGCTTGAGTCATAAGATTCACACATGAATCCTAAGACTCATCTATAAATGGGATTCATTGCATATATACAATTTTATTTTTATTTTTTAAGATTTAGGATATGAATCAAGATTCGGGATACGAATCATAGGATTCTAATAAGTATCGTATTAAAAAATTAGAGTTTTGAGTACCAAGAGCACTAGTCGAGGTACTCACAACAACTGTGTTATAGGTTTGTAATATATAAACACTAAGCACAAGTCACCTTGTGGCCATGGGATCTTGATTCAAACAACTTTTTCATTGATCTAATGGGACCCACCATGGATGCAATTGGCCAAGAGTTTCTCAAGTGGAAGGCAAAGCTTAATTCATTCCCATTAATCTAGATAGTTAATTAAAGAATATAAATGGGAATACGGGTGGAATCAGAAAGTTTCCCTTGGGTAGCCCAACCCCCCCCCCCCTCTCTCTCTCTCTTTCTCTCTCTCTCTCTCTCTCTCTATATATATATATATAGGAAATATTCATGTGCATCTATCCCTCACCATAGGGTGAGGGATGCTTCCATAAATAGTATTTTTCAAGTACAGAAGGGGGATTTCAAGTACATAGGGGGAAATACAAAATGGAGATTCATGTGCAAAAAAGGAAAGTGCCTTCACCCTATGGTGAGGGATAGATGCACATTGATAAGTCCTTAAAAATGCAATATTTTCTTATCATTTTAGAGTAATTAAGGACTTAATCATCAAATCATGGACCATTTTAGTAAAAAATTATGAATTTATGTTTTTGAGCATCAAAGTCTAAATTTGAGTCAAAATTCATCCAAAAATTGCATTTTCACATAAAATCATGAATTTCTCTATTTTTGGCATTGAAAGTCACAAATTTCCCATAACTTTTTAATCACACATGAAATGATGAATTTTCTTTGTACCATTGATTTAATTGAAGAAAACTTGATAAAATGGTGACATTTTATGCATTTATTTAGTGTGAATTGGGCCCGCATCTTGCATAATTCCTTACCTATATGATTAGATTATTCTTTGATCTTTGCTTTTATTTTTGTAGGGAATTTCAGAAATCGGGGCCCACGGAAGAGAATTGATGAATCAAATGCACCATGGACCCACCTTCCTTTGGCATGGATGCTAAGGTAGGGGCGGCCATGGTAGGGTCCGCTCTCATATGCAAGAAGAAAATCAGATTTAATCTCTTGAAGATAAGTTCCAAATTTGTGGGCCATGAGATGATGAGGTGTCCTATCTACTCTCCAACAAATATTGCTTACATGTCAAGATGGATGGCTAAGATTCAATTCAAGCCAAACAAAGAAGAGAAAAAATTGCAAAAGAAAGTCAAGCCAAGGTAGGGACGTCCAAGCATGGGATAGTTCCAAGATTGCATTTTTTCCAAGTATGGCCCACTCCTATGTCATGTTTGGGATGAAATTAAATTCAGATTTGAAGAGATGTTTAAGGTGGGCCATGCCAAGAGGTTTTTCTAGCCATGAGGAGTTCAAAAGATTGAAGTTTGCAAACCAAGGATTCTCCTTACCAAGTGTGGCACGTCCAACACCACTCCAAGAAGCTTAAAAAACGTCCATGAGGGGGGCCACATTGTTTCAAAATTTGTATCAAATCTGAAATTCAGATTTGAATTGATCCTTAACCCAAGTGGGACCCAAGAGAGGGAGTTGCATGAGATAAGAACAATCCTAATTTTACTAGGATTGTGAGCCAACCCCTAGAAAATCTCTCAAAAAACCCTCCTAATCCTAATCCAACTTGGACTACACACTACTACTTCTTACCCAAATCAAAAACCTTGGCACCCAAGCTATCAAAAATATATAAAAAGGCCACAAAGAGGGCTGGACGTGGATCCCATCATCTCCAATCCCCTTGGACGACCAGCAACAAGAATTTCCTTTTTTTTCCATTAATTCTTCTTCATCTCTCCTCCTTCCATTAATATTTCATCCAAGGCCTTCCCTAAGGCACACTACCACTTGGATTTCTACGCCATCGCGCCGCCGCCGTTGCTATCGTCACTCCACCATCGGATCATCCTTGGAATCATCTTCGCTTGCTTGGATTTCAGATCGCGAAACGAGAGCCGGTTGGATCGCCGTTCAAGACCGCGAGTCCCTCTCCTCCGTTTAGTGTTTCTTGTGTCTATGGTAAGGTTGGATGCACTTTATTTTTATTAAAAGAATTTTGTAATGGTTATTTGCTTGTAATGGGTCTTTCATTAATAAATCAAGTTTATGGGGTCTTGGTCTTCACCAATGAGTCAACATTGAATTTTTGTGCGTAGTGACAGTGCGCACTTGGTGCGGTGGTCTTGATTTTTCTTGATGGCATTAAGCAAAGTAATTATTGCAAAGTTTTAGAATTAAAATCTAATTTCTTTATTCTCTGATTTTATTTTATTTTAATTTATTTTTATTCTTTATTTTATGCACCTTAACAATTATTGCAATTGGTTGGGCTAATGAATCTTATGGTGATGCAGTGGTTAGATTAGGTTTCTAGATTAGGATTTTAATTTTCTTTGGTTGTAATTAATATTTCAGATTTGTAATTAATTTTTAATTCAATTAGAAAATTTGATTTGTATAGTTTTTTTTAGGCTAGAACTAGTTTTTTTTATTAGGACAGGTTTTGCGATAAATAAACTCTCCGTGGATCGATCCGGTTTCACCGGTTATTACTACAATCGCGGCCTTGCACTTGGGGCTACGATCAAGTTTTTGGCGCCGTTGCCGGGGAGTTTTTCTTCGCTTAAGGTATTTTTTCCAACTTATCTTTTTAATTGCTTTGTGGGTGTGCCTTTACTATTCCGCAATCATTCTAGATCTAAGGGTAGCATACATGGAATGTTTGGACCAGCCCTATTGCATTAAAAAGTGGATTTTTAATCTCTGATTTTTGATAAAATTAGAACTATTTCAGATCTGAAAAATTATTTTTTCTGATTTTTCAAAAATCACATCCAAATTCTGAAAATTGCCTAATTTACTTGTTCTAATTTGGACTAGTTTAGGTCATTTATTTTCGTTTTTTTTTGTTGCTGGTTAGGATTAATTAGGGTCTGTTAAATTCAGTTTTTTTTCATATTTTTAGGTTTTTAAAGTTTCCAAAAAAATTCTGGAACTTTCCCTCACAAAGGCATGTCGTAGATTGCACAAATTCGGCTTTTTGGCCACCAAACTTGCAAAAATCTGAAAATTTCAGAACTTTAATTGGAAACTCAGTTTTATTAGTTGTTTTTAAATTTAAAAGGACTCTTAAAAACTTGCTGGAATTTTTTTCTAAGAAGGTTAGTTATTTCTTTGGGAAGCCGAACAAACTGCCTTTCTTAATTGGTTCGATGTCTAGGCAAGTCTTGTCCCAATAGATAAGGGAGACAAGTCTCTTGTTCTAGAAAGTGGTTTTTAAGCGGGACCCTTGCAACGCATCGTGACCCCACCACTGATCTGGGGACTTACCTGGTCGGGCCAGTTTCATAGATTTGAGTTTGGGAACTTTCCTTAGAGATATTAAACTCTCTAAGATTAGGACTTTGCAAGAATTTGAGAATCTTCTTTTAAATCTAAGAACGGACCTTAGGTAGTTTTTCTTTCTAGGTTTCTTTAAAAAAAAAAAAAAAAAAAGACATAAAAACTTTTCAAAATTCCAAAAAAGAAGGAAAGACCCCCATCTTCTTGGCAGAGGGACTCCTCAAATCGGTTAGTAAGGAAGGAATCACCTGTCAAGAGCTTGATTAAATTCTACGAATCTAGATCTCCTGGTTCTCTTAGGATTTCCAATATGGCTGATGAGCAGAGTGATAACGAGGAGAACGGTAATGGGAAAGGACCCAATAATAATGGGGAGGTGAATCAACCTCTTAGGAGTTTACGTGATTACCTTCACCCTACACGACAAGCCACACCGTCGTGCATGGTTATACCCGCAGGTACGGGTCAATTTGATATCAAACCGGGAGTAATCCAACTTCTCCCCAAATTTCATGGACTTGAATCAGAAAGTGCATATTTGCACATTAAAGAGTTTGAAGAAGTGTGTGCAACACTACACTTCAATAATGTGAGGGAAGACCTTATCAAATTTCGTTTGTTTCCATTTTCCCTCAAAGATAAGGCTAAGGCATGGCTTCACTCCTTACAACCAAATTCGATTGCTCTATGGCCCGACATGGTCCGGGAATTTTTAAAGAAATTTTTCCCATTACATAAGACCAACACCTTACGGAGGAATATTATGAATTTTAAACAAAAAGACAAGGAGTCTTATTATAGGTGTTGGGAACGCTTTAATGAACTACTCCTTGCATGTCCCCACCACGGATTTGAATTGCACAATACAATTGGTCACTTTTATGATGGACTTAGTCCAGAAACACGTCAATTCGTGGAGATGATGTGCAATGGGGAGTTCATGGCGAAAAACCCAAATCAAGCGTGGACATACCTTCAGTTTTTGGCAGATAGTGCACAAAATTGGGACACATCTGAAGGTATAGACCCCGTAAAGCAATCGAGTCAGGCCAAAGGAGGGGGGTTATATGTATTAAAAGAAAGCGATGATCTTCAAGCAAAAATTGCCTATCTTACAAGAGAAGTTGAGTCCTTGAAATTTGTGAAGAATAAGGAACCTGCTATAGTTTGTGGCATCTGCGCTAGTGATAAACACATTTCTTCGGAGTGCCCAACACTCCCTGCTTTTCAAGAAGCGTTTCATGAGCAAGCAAATGCCACTAACACATACAACCGGCAGTTCAACAATTCTTTGGGTAACACGTACAACCCTAATTGGAGGAATCACCCCAACTTTAGTTGGAGGAATGGCCCAAATGCTACTCAGCCCAATTTCAACCAAATGTCAAATCCATTTGGGGGTACTCCTAGTACATATGCTCAAAACACACAGCAAATGGTACCCCCTACAACACAAACGACACCTTGGGATGAACTTGTGGCTAAGTTTATGGTGAATCAAGAGTCCATCAATAAAAAACATGATCAGAACTTTGAGAATTTACAGAACACCATGCAGAACCTCTGTAAATTGATTGAATCACAAAATAAGGGGGCTTTTCCAGCCCAACCACAGCCCAATCCAAAAGGGCAATTTGAGGTTCATCAAGGTGGTCCGTCAAATTCAAAGGAGCAGGTTCAAGCTGTTACTACTCTACGTAGTGGTAAAGAGATTGCAAAGCCTGATCTGGAAAAAAATAAACAACCTGCATCCTCAGATCAGGAAGGGAAAGAAAATGAAGTCCCTTCTATCAAGGAAAAAAGCCCAGTTCCTCCAGGATTCAAGCCCTTACCGCCTTTTCCCAATCGATTAGCTCCTGCCAAGCCATCTATACAGAACCAAGAAATCTTTGATGTACTTAAAGAGGTTAAAATTAACATCCCGTTGTTAGACGCAATCAAACAAGTCCCATCTTACGCAAAGTTTCTTAAGGACTTGTGCACGTTGAAGCGTAAGATACATGTACAAAAGAAAGCGTTCCTCACTGAGCAAGCTAGTGCAATTTTAAAGCATGACGCTCCCCCTAAATTCAAAGATCCAGGATGCCCCACGATTTCATGCATTATTGGAAATTGTCAAATTGAACAAGCACTGCTTGATCTTGGGGCGAGTGTCAACTTACTACCCTACTCGGTCTATGTAAAATTGGGGTTAGGCGAACTCAAACCCACCCAGATTACTTTGCAGCTCGCAGACCGATCAGTCAAAAGACCGAGAGGGATAGTAGAGGATGTGCTTGTGCAAGTTGACAAGTTCTACTTTCCAGTAGACTTCATTGTGCTAGACACTCATCCTGTGGCAGAGCCTCATGCTCAGATTCCGGTAATTCTGGGGAGACCATTCTTAGCCACATCCAATGCATTGATCAATTGCCGGAATGGAAAAATGACGCTATCTTTTGGTAACATGACATTAGAGCTAAATGTTTTTGACCTTTGCAAACAACCACGGGATGATAACATTGACCTTGAAGAAGTAGATTTGATCAGTGTTCTTACAGCAGAAACTTTTAAAAAATCAATCTCTGATTCCATTGAGTCATATGAGAGCCTGACCCTCTGTGAAGAAACACTTGATAACACTGTTGAAATGGTCAACACTATAGGCAAACCCTCTTTTGAAGAGCTATTACCAACTGGTACTCTGTCTCTTCCATCTCAGGTGAGGCCGCCCAAACCTGAGTTGAAACCATTGCCCTCTCACCTGAAATATGCATACCTTGGAGAAAATGAAACATTTCCTGTAGTAATTTCTGCACACCTTGACAAGGACCAAGAAGTCCAACTCTTAGAAGTGCTCAAACTGCACAAAGGTGCAATTGCTTGGACCGTGGCTGACATTAAGGGAATTAATCCCCTCGTGTGTACACATCATATCTATTTGGAGGAGAATGCAAAACCCTCCCGTCAGATGCAACGCCGGTTAAACCCCACCATGCAGGAAGTGGTTAGGGCGGAAGTTTTGAAACTTCTAGATGTGGGTATCATTTATCCAATTTCGGATAGCCAATGGGTCAGCCCTACCCAAGTTGTACCTAAAAAGGCCGGCGTAACTGTAGTCCGTAATGCTAATGATGAGCTCATCCCAACCCGCGTACCCACAGGTTGGCGAGTTTGCATTGACTACAGAAAGTTAAATGCTGTCACACGAAAGGATCATTTCCCCCTACCCTTCTTGGACCAAATTTTAGAACGGGTAGCTGGCCACGAGTATTATTGTTTCTTGGATGGATATTCTGGATACAATCAAATAGAGATCGCCCCGGAAGACCAAGAGAAAACAACTTTCACATGCCCCTTTGGCACCTTTGCTTACCGACGGATGCCCTTTGGGCTGTGTAATGCTCCTGCAACCTTTCAAAGGTGCATGCTGAGTATTTTTAGTGATATGGTGGAACGTTTTCTCGAAGTCTTCATGGACGATTTCTCCGTTTTTGGAGATTCTTTCCAAGATTGTTTGAGCAACTTAACTAAGGTCCTCTCTAGGTGTGAAGAAAAGAACTTAGTACTGAATTGGGAAAAATGTCATTTTATGGTACGACAAGGGATTGTCCTTGGCCACATTGTATCATCTAAAGGATTGGAAGTGGACAAAGCCAAAATAGATCTAATTTCCAATTTGCCCGCCCCAAAAACCGTAAGAGATGTAAGATCTTTCTTAGGGCATGCTGGATTCTACAGAAGGTTCATAAAAGATTTCAGTGTCATTTCTCGACCATTATGCAACCTTCTGCTAAAGGAAGCAGAATTTGAGTGGACGGAGGCATGTCAATTGGCTTTTACCAAGCTTAAGGACATGTTAACGACTGCTCCAATTATGCAACCTCCAGATTGGAGCCTACCCTTTGAAATCATGTGCGATGCTAGCGATTATGCAGTTGGGGCAGTTCTTGGGCAACGTAGGGACAAAAAGCCATATGTAATTTACTATGCTAGCAGGACTTTAAACAGTGCACAGATTAATTATTCTACAACAGAGAAAGAACTATTGGCTGTGGTCTATGCACTGGATAAATTCCGTTCCTACTTAATTGGATCCAAAATTGTGATCTTTACTGACCATTCTGCGCTGAAGTACTTGCTTTCTAAGAAAGATGCCAAGCCCAGACTGATCAGATGGATCCTTCTACTCCAAGAGTTCAATATCGAAATCAAGGATAAGAAAGGAGTAGAAAATGTGGTGGCTGATCATCTTTCTAGGATTGTCCTTTCCAACGCTTTAGAACCCTTGCCAATCCAGGACACTTTCCCTGATGAGCACTTGTTTGCCACTTTTTCCCATTCTCCATGGTATGCTGACATTGCCAATTATCTAGCTTCAGGTGAAATTCCAAAAGAATGGACCCAACAAGATAAAAACAAGTTTTTCACTGAGGTGAAACAGTTTTTCTGGGATGACCCATACCTTTTCAAATACTGCCCAGACCAGATCATTAGGAGATGCATTCCAGACCATGAAATGAACAGTGTTATATCATTTTGCCATTCTCAAGCTTGTGGTGGCCATTTTTCTGCTAAAAAGACCGCTCACAAAATTTTGCAATCTGGTTTTTACTGGCCCACTATATTTAAAGATGCATATGATTTCTGTAAAGTATGTGAGCGGTGCCAAAAATTGGGTTCAATTTCCAAAAGGAACATGATGCCTTTAAACCCAATTTTGGTCGTCGAGTTATTCGATGTATGGGGTATAGACTTTATGGGACCATTTCCCCCGAGCTTTGGTTTTCATTATATCCTCGTTGCAGTTGATTATGTTTCCAAATGGATTGAAGCAATCCCATGTAGGAACAATGATGCTAAAACGGTAAAAAAGTTTATCTTGGACAATATCTTTTCCCGTTTTGGAACTCCGCGTGCCATCATTAGTGATGGGGGCACTCACTTTTGTAACCGCATTATTGAGAGTTTGTTTCAAAATTACGGTGTTACACATAAAGTGGCTACCCCCTATCATCCTCAAACAAGTGGGCAGGTAGAGGTCTCAAATAGGGAAATTAAAAGAATTTTGGAGACCACGGTAAAACCGAATCGTAAGGATTGGTCCATGCGGTTAAATGATGCATTGTGGGCCTATCGCACTGCGTATAAGACCCCAATTGGGATGTCTCCATACCGGCTTATATATGGGAAAGCTTGCCACCTTCCGGTGGAGCTGGAACATAAAGCTTATTGGGCCATAAAACAACTGAACTTTGACTTAGACAAGGCTGGGGAGAAAAGAGCCCTTGATCTAAATGAATTAGAAGAATTGAGAAACGAGGCTTATATGAACTCAAGAATTT
The DNA here is from genome assembly GCA_029852735.1 of Persea americana. Lineage (NCBI taxonomy): Eukaryota > Viridiplantae > Streptophyta > Magnoliopsida > Laurales > Lauraceae > Persea > Persea americana. The sequence goes on from CM056813.1 coordinate 1,818,723, forward strand.
ACAAAGACAGGACTAAGGCCTTTCATGATAAACGGATATTAAGAAAATCATTCCATCTGTCTCAAAAAGTCCTCTTGTACAATTCTCGACTTCATCTTTTCCCTGGAAAGTTAAGATCTCATTGGACAGGCCCCTACATTGTTCAAGAAGTATTTCCATATGGGGCCGTGACACTCATTGATCCATCGAATGGTACCTCTTTTAAAGTCAATGGACAACGTTTAAAACCATTCTTGGAGACTATTCCTCCAGAGGAAAATGTAATTCCTCTGATCGATCCTATCTATCAGGATTGATGGGCACTGGATCTGACAGTGGCCCATACCTTTGTATATTATGCATATATTTTTTCTATTTTCTTTGTGTGTTCTTTGTCTCACATTGGACAGGGTACTACGCAGAAGCTTCATTACTCCAGGTGCTTTCTACCCTTTTTCCTCCTTTTACATTTTCACCTCATGTTACATTTCATTTCGCAATTCATGTATGACATCGAGGACGTTGTCTGGTTTAGGTTGGGGGGTAGGAACAAGCACACTTGTCCAATTTTAGACAAATTTTTTTTCAAATTTTTTTTTCCGTAGTCTTTTAAAGAAAAAAAAAAAAGAAAAAAAAAAGGGGGTTTTCAAAAGAACTTGACGATTCGAAGATGCTTAGAAATCTGGAATTTCAGAATTTTTTTGGAAGGAAGTAAAATGAAGGTTCATTATTTTCTAAAAAATAAAAAGAATACCGAACTTTGTTTTTCACAGTACCACGTGTACATCATTTCAAAAGTTTTGGACAAAAAGATTTTAGTGTCATTTTCAGAGTTCTTTCAAGAGAGAAAAAGAGACGACTTTCTGAAATTTGGCCATATGAGTTCTCCTGGTTCATCGGCATGGTTAGGCCAACCAAAACCAGTGAATTAATTCGGGTGAATTGAAAAGGGCTGCCTATTGTTGGGGACCGTTTAAAAAGAAAAAAATTGCCAAGGGATGCACAAATAAGTGTTCAAAAAAAAAAAAAAAAAAAAAAAAAAAAAAAAAAAAAAAAGAAAAAAAAAGTTTAGTTATAACTCTTGAAGAGAATAAAAAGTTATGTGACTAGTTTGGGTTCGTAGCCTTTTTAACCCGAGCCAGTAAGCCCGTAGGGGTATTTATATACCTAGTGCCCTAAAGACATCTGTTTTGGGAGTCATTGGCCTAATGCTCATTATATGGGTTAATTAGAAAGCTTAAGGGACCTAGGCATTGCACAGTCACATGCGTGTGTTCACAAAGAAAAAAAAAAAAAAAAAAGATGCATCTCGCGGCCTTTGAAAAACAACAGTGCGAAAGCCGTCATAGTAGCCTTGAGAGGAGACTTGTATTTTGCCCGAATCTAGGAAAGTTGGAAATTCCGAGGGAGAATTCTGTTTTCATGGCATTATCGTAGAACATTTAAAATTTTTGTTTTGATGTATACATTTGCACAAGGCACTCAAAGTTGTGGTATAATTTAAAAAAAAAAAAACGTGAACCGGATTTTGAAAAGTCTGAAATCTTGATTATTCGAGGATTCGAGGCATCCGATTTGACTCAATATTCTTTTGAAAAACCTTCCATTGAATTTCTTTCACTTTTAGGTAAATGAATTTTGTGGGCATATTCACTGCAAACCCTCACGAGGCACAACTCGTCCACTAGGGGTAACCTAGGGGTTTAAGGGCTTGCTGCATACGCTAAATGCAGCCGAGAGTGCCAGCGAAAGTGGCATTTTTCTTTTTGTCTTTGCATTTAGTTTAGATTAGATTAGGCCAGAAGACCTACCATAGTTTGCATATTTTGCTCGGGACTAGCAAAAAGCTGGTTGGGGGGTGTGATAAGTCCTTAAAAATGCAATATTTTCTTATCATTTTAGAGTAATTAAGGACTTAATCATCAAATCATGGACCATTTTAGTAAAAAATTATGAATTTATGTTTTTGAGCATCAAAGTCTAAATTTGAGTCAAAATTCATCCAAAAATTGCATTTTCACATAAAATCATGAATTTCTCTATTTTTGGCATTGAAAGTCACAAATTTCCCATAACTTTTTAATCACACATGAAATGATGAATTTTCTTTGTACCATTGATTTAATTGAAGAAAACTTGATAAAATGGTGACATTTTATGCATTTATTTAGTGTGAATTGGGCCCGCATCTTGCATAATTCCTTACCTATATGATTAGATTATTCTTTGATCTTTGCTTTTATTTTTGTAGGGAATTTCAGAAATCGGGGCCCACGGAAGAGAATTGATGAATCAAATGCACCATGGACCCACCTTCCTTTGGCATGGATGCTAAGGTAGGGGCGGCCATGGTAGGGTCCGCTCTCATATGCAAGAAGAAAATCAAATTTAATCTCTTGAAGATAAGTTCCAAATTTGTGGGCCATGAGATGATGAGGTGTCCTATCTACTCTCCAACAAATATTGCTTACATGTCAAGATGGATGGCTAAGATTCAATTCAAGCCAAACAAAGAAGAGAAAAAATTGCAAAAGAAAGTCAAGCCAAGGTAGGGACGTCCAAGCATGGGATAGTTCCAAGATTGCATTTTTTCCAAGTATGGCCCACTCCTATGTCATGTTTGGGATGAAATTAAATTCAGATTTGAAGAGATGTTTAAGGTGGGCCATGCCAAGAGGTTTTTCTAGCCATGAGGAGTTCAAAAGATTGAAGTTTGCAAACCAAGGATTCTCCTTACCAAGTGTGGCACGTCCAACACCACTCCAAGAAGCTTAAAAAACGTCCATGAGGGGGGCCACATTGTTTCAAAATTTGTATCAAATCTGAAATGCAGATTTGAATTGATCCTTAACCCAAGTGGGACCCAAGAGAGGGAGTTGCATGAGATAAGAACAATCCTAATTTTACTAGGATTGTGAGCCAACCCCTAGAAAATCTCTCAAAAAACCCTCCTAATCCTAATCCAACTTGGACTACACACTACTACTTCTTACCCAAATCAAAAACCTTGGCACCCAAGCTATCAAAAATATATAAAAAGGCCACAAAGAGGGCTGGACGTGGATCCCATCATCTCCAATCCCCTTGGACGACCAGCAACAAGAATTTCCTTTTTTTTCCATTAATTCTTCTTCATCTCTCCTCCTTCCATCAATATTTCATCCAAGGCCTTCCCTAAGGCACACTACCACTTGGATTTCTACGCCATCGCGCCGCCGCCGTTGCTATCGTCACTCCACCATCGGATCATCCTTGGAATCATCTTCGCTTGCTTGGATTTCAGATCGCGAAACGAGAGCCGGTTGGATCGCCGTTCAAGACCGCGAGTCCCTCTCCTCCGTTTAGTGTTTCTTGTGTCTATGGTAAGGTTGGATGCACTTTATTTTTATTAAAAGAATTTTGTAATGGTTATTTGCTTGTAATGGGTCTTTCATTAATAAATCAAGTTTATGGGGTCTTGGTCTTCACCAATGAGTCAACATTGAATTTTTGTGCGTAGTGACAGTGCGCACTTGGTGCGGTGGTCTTGATTTTTCTTGATGGCATTAAGCAAAGTAATTATTGCAAAGTTTTAGAATTAAAATCTAATTTCTTTATTCTCTGATTTTATTTTATTTTAATTTATTTTTATTCTTTATTTTATGCACCTTAACAATTATTGCAATTGGTTGGGCTAATGAATCTTATGGTGATGCAGTGGTTAGATTAGGTTTCTAGATTAGGATTTTAATTTTCTTTGGTTGTAATTAATATTTCAGATTTGTAATTAATTTTTAATTCAATTAGAAAATTTGATTTGTATAGTTTTTTTTAGGCTAGAACTAGTTTTTTTTATTAGGACAGGTTTTGCGATAAATAAACTCTCCGTGGATCGATCCGGTTTCACCGGTTATTACTACAATCGCGGCCTTGCACTTGGGGCTACGATCACACATGAATGTCACCCCATATATATATATATATATATGGAGTATTTCATGTGCATCCATCCTTCACTATAGGGTGAGGGACACTTACATAATTGGAAATACTTACATAAAACTTGGGGAATTCTTTTTTTTTCTTTTTTTGCTTGAATTTAAGCTCTAAGATTTAAACTTGGGCTGCTCTAGTCTTAAATAGACTTACATTTGTCATAGGTGAGCCTAGCCCGAGTTTAGCTTGTTGATAGTAGGAGCTATTAAAGGGTCTTACCCAAAAACAAGGGTTACCCAATCAGCTAGGAACCCCACTTTTCACCGTAGGCCTTGTTTGGAAAGTCTTATCTATATGAAACAGATCTATTTCAATTGGCTATGATCAATGGTTTGGATGTTGATATAGGGGCCTAAAAAACTTAGAAATTAGCATCAAGTAGTTCACATTTTTCTGTAAATATCTAGAGATTGGTGAAGGATCAACGACTGAAATTTTATGTGGTAGCCGTTCTTAGTCTTCTTAAGAGTTCTTACGGTTTAGATTATAGTTTAGGTTCTTACAAATGAGGAAAAAAGAGAAAAAACGGACTGTTTGAACACAACCCAAAACATTGTCAGTATGATCAACAGGTTATGTTTTTTTTACAAATATCTTGAGATCTAGAAAAAATCAGTAACCAGAATTTTTAGGCAGTAGCCGTGTTTGTCCTTCCAAAGAGGATTAACGGTTCAGATCTTGAATTTGGGGCCCACAAAAGTAAAAAACGGTGATCTAAGCGTCTAAGGTTTATTACAAATATCTCAAAATACATGTACATCCAATGGATGAAATTTTGACCCATAGCCATTTTTGACCTTATAAACCAATCCAACGGTTTGGATCTCAATTTAGAGGCCCAGAATTTAAAAAAAAAAAAAAAAAAAAAGACTATCATGTGTACCGCCACCCATATTGTAGCAATACAACTCTATCCGCTTCAGACTTCAATGTCTGTTTGTAATCTGGCCATTTCTATTGCTTTCTAAAAAAGACACTTTCTGTCTATTTCCCAGTTGAGACGGACATAAAAATGACAACCCAACAGTCTAAAAACTGTTTGAAAAAATTATAAGCCAATAAAAGGTAAAAAGTAGAGTTCCTAAATACTACCTTAGTATCTAGGATTTATCACCGGAAACCCCACAGGAGCATGCACTATACTCTTTTTATTGTGAAAGCAAATATTATCTTCCAGGGATGGGGTCTCTAATGAAACCCAACCTCTTGCACAAACAATAAAAAATGAAGGGTCACACCGGCGCAAGGCAGGGCTTTACCCTTACTTTATCCTCACTCACACGGGTTGGGCCCTTGACCCAAGTAAGCCTGTGGAGGTATTGAACTAACTAGGCCCTTACGATGCCCAAGTCTAGAAGAAGAGAATTTTTCCTCTATTAATTGTTTTTATTTTTCTACCCCATCATTGACTATCAACCTAATCGTTAGTTAGGCAATATCTAGGTAAGACAATGATATATTACAATAAAAAAGGGAGTTACAATGAGGGATAGTCACAAAGTCAAAGAGAATTAACAAGCCATAAATAAATCTTTTAAATTTCCTAACATTAGATTCACAAAGATAACAAGACATATATCCGTTAATATCTATGAAAAGAATGTCGAGAGATATATTAGTTTCTTCTTTTTACAAAACGGCCCCTATATTTTTACAAAAGCATAAACCCCGCCCCCCCCCCCCGCCCCCCCACCCAAAATAAATAAATAAATAAAATAAAATAAAATAAAATGCTGATGAGGTCAAACATCATTTATTTGCATAAAAAAAAAAAGTAAATATGACTAGGAAGGGCCATACCATTGTTTCATTCTTGCACAAACCACAATATAGATTATCATATATCATATAATATCACAACTCTGGTCAACATTTCTTTAAAAGCTTCTTTGCCTCGGATCCTATGATATCACGGGAACAGCGTATGTCAAAGAAACTGATAAATCCCATAATTTAATGGGACTTTCCCATGATGTCGTTGCTTTTATGGAACATTTTAGGAGGTTTTCTTTTTCAAATGATAGAATCTGAGAAATCGTGGTTAATGTCATTTTTCGTGTTTTGTAAAAAAATGAATTCACTTCTTTGTTGTTGAAATTGTATAATATAGAAACCGATGAACCCCGCGCTATCGTGGGATATGACGAAAAAAAATTTTTAAAAAATGTGGACCAAAATCAAGTTACTCTTGTGATATTATCTGAATTTTGGTCATAAAATTGGGAAAAAAGAGTTTAAGGAGGACTAATATGTCAAAACCCTTATAAATTGTGCCAACCCATTGTTAATGAATCGTAGCCCAAAATCCACTATTTATATGATCATAGCTGTACTAAAAATGGTCGTGTTCCAATTAGTCCTTTTTAATAATTGTAAATGCATTTTAACATAATTTCTTGCAGCCCATCATCTTCACATACATTCACAACCATCATATGATTTAATAGCTTGATTATTGGTGCTATTCCGATCTCCTGAGCTCTTGTAAAAAATGCAACTTTTTCTAAAGTTGCCATATTAGTTCAATGTATAACGTTATAGCAAAAGAAGCTCGCAAAATGCCACTAGATCCCTTTTTCACCTGTCCAATCTGACAAGCTTAATATACGGGTCGGTCACGAGTCCGGCAAACATAACCTGGAGTAAAACCAGTCCGATTAGGGTGACCCACAAAACCCATGCAAACCATTATTGTCTTAATCCATTGAAAAAAAAAAGTTGGGAGTGGAAATGAAACTCTAAAATAGTGTAATCTCCTTCCTCTCAATCCCTCCCCACACCAACTGTTTGGAAGAGCAGCATTCTTAGAAATACTAGAAGAAATGAGCTTTAAAAGAGTTCCTTTTGAGTCCCCCATAGGAACCACATCAAATGTGACCAACTATGTAGAGCTCCTTTGCTAATTAGCTTTCTTCCTCTAATAAATTTCATCTCTCTTGCGACTTGCTGGCAATGATTAGTCATCAGTACACTGCCTTATTTGTACGATACATCAAATGAGGGACTCAAAATCGCTCCTAGCACTTGATGGCAATTCTTCTATGCACGTCTTTCTCACTTCTTAAATATACGCATTATATATCTTAAAGCAATACAATTCACTTTGCCACATCATCACCCATGGAGCTCTCCTTTCAAAAAACACCCAATAAAAATATACATAGGCTCTGGCTTTTATGTGGGCCATTGCACCTCGCCAAACTCCCCTCATCACATCACATTCAAATTCAACCAACTACAACACATTCCAAATCTTCTTAATCTTACCATGTAGAAAAAAACTTTAAAAGTTGGGAACCATGGATGTGGGCACCCATTGAATGCAAGCAAATCAATGGATTAAAAGGAACTGGTTGGCCCCACATGTCATCTCTCATATTAAGCTCAGTAAGAAGCAGACGTGCAAGAGCATTTTCATATCAATTATTTTTATATGATATTATGATATTTTAGTTTATAATCTAACAGACTCATACGTAGATTCATTTAGCAATTGCACCCAAATGTCAGTGTTTATGAAGTCCAAAAGGGTCTATACTTGGATTTTTTTTATTCAAGTCCTTTAGGTAATTAAGGTGGGGTCCAAAGTAATGTCCACAACCTCCATTATTTTATATATATATATATATATATTGTTCATGTTACACATTACTTTGCCTTACTAAGAAAAGATTTTCTTTATTTATTTCTCCATTGCTTTTTTTTCATAAGCACGTACTTTTGGGACGACCGAATCCATTTTCCAAAATAATAAATTTATTTATTTATCTATTAATAATATTTTAAGAAAATATTAAATTTAAGGTCCAGGCTTAGCAGGGGCCCGTGTTGATAGTTTTATGTTAAAGGAAATGGAAAGAGATGCGTGCAATTGATTTAGGCACTCATACAGCTATACCGCTGTTGATAGTTTTATGTTGCAGGAAATGGAAAGAGATGCGTGCAATTGATTTAGGCACTCGTACAGCTATACCGCTGCTTGTGTCAGTGGTGAAGTCCCATTTGCAACTTTTCCTCCCCTTTGAGAGGAGGAAAACTTGCATTTAGTGCTGTACACTAGAACAAGAGGCGATAAGGTCCATTTGCTAGATTTCCTCCCCTCTAAGTGGAGGAAATCTTGCAAACAGAATCTTCTTCTCTTTCACCCTTTTTTTGCATCTAGGGAGGGTCATGGGTTGGGGCTTTGGTCCATACACTAATGGATGGGCATGTATAATTAACGTTCAAACTCAATACTATCAAATCATGACAAATACATAGTAATTCACTTGTTTGATCAATTTACTTTACCAGTGAAGTAAAGCGAATGGTTAAATACAAAGAGAGAACAAAAGTAAAGGTTTGAAAAAATCAAAAGCCGAGATACTAGAACTTTGAATTTTTATTTTAAGAAGTGATTTTTTGTAAGGGTTCACAAGGATAGGACCGGCCCGCGTTGGGTCGGGCGTGGAGTTTAGGTTCTGATAGATGGGTCTTGCCTAATTTATTCTTATTTGGACTCAATGGTTGAGACACAATGTGTGTGTCTAAACTTTTGCGCAGCACTCTTATAAAAGGAGTCCAGATTGTATGAGGCTTTACCCCACAGTGACCATGGGTGTGTTAGGGTTTTCACTAGTTTGCAACTTGATTGGATGCATCCATTTTTATTTAGCTTGAACTCTCATGTATTTTGGAATCTTCATGCTTTATTAATTTTTAATCATAGCATCAAAAGACTTTGTAAAGACATGCTCAAACATGTTTTAAATTGCATTTTAAAAACTCATTTCTTCAAACATGTTAGCCTCTAGTCAAGCCTAGCTCTCCAAGACCAAGTCTCCCTTTAAAATTCATTTTTCAAGTCTTTAAAAAAAATCAGGGAAAGTTCGGTCAGCCAAACTAGTGTTGGTCAGCTGTCGATTCTGGATACAGAATGTAAAAACAGTTTATCAGGGAAGGTCGGTCAGCTGTTGGTCGACCGAACTACTGTCAATTCCAATTCCAGAATGTAAAAACAGTTTTATCAAGGGAGTTCGGTCAGTTGTCGGTCGACCGAACTTTGGTTCGGTGAACTGACAAGGTTAGTTCGGTCCGCAATTTTCAAAAAATATGACCGTTGAGAAATAACTGTTGGAGTTCGGTCGACCGAACCCCAAGTATCGGCTGACCGACAATAGATCCGTTGGAGGAATTTTTTCTTATAAAAACAACAGTTCCTTAGGATTTGTGCCAACACTTTGGAGACTTTTGAGGGCCAAGGAAGGTGGGACATCCATGCTAGGCTAGAGGGAGGCAAGGAGAGCAAATCAATCAATTCAAACCTTTGATCTCTTCAATGGGTTTGCCTTTCTTAACCTATTTTATTAATGCTTGTCTTTAATCTTTGATTTCTTAAATTGCATGATTAAAAGTGTTCAAAGTGTTCAAATGTTGATTGTTTAAACATGCTTTGATTTTAAAATATGTTTATCTCTTAAACTTCATCATTCGAATAGTATTTCACATGTTAGTCATTTAATGTTAGTATTTCAAAAACATGTGTGAATATCTTCTACCTCATATTTGCATCATTTATGAGCATTGATTTTCAAAAGAGGTAGATGAAGTTTTTAAGGCATATGTATCTCACATACATCTTTGCATTCATTATGCATATGTCTTAGATAGGTTTTCAATTTCATTATAGCCTATGTTAAGAGGCATCAACATGTATTCATTTGCATCTCATCTTATGCTTGTTTAGGCATAGTTTATTGAGATAAAAATCTGATGTTGTAAAGGTTAATGTTCAGCCTATTGAAAAACATATGAGATTGTAATAGGTTATTGCTAAGCCTTGTGTAAAAGCATATGTTGTTATAATGTTGGAGGTTAACCTAAACCTCAAGTTGATAGTGGAAATACCGGTAGGGAAACCGGGAGTGGACGAAGGCTTGATTGGCCGAACCACTATAAATTTGCTTGTTGTGGTGATTAATTGTGGATGTTGTTAAAACTCCTTATAAACAAGATGATAAAACTTCAAAGCATAATTGACATAAGTTTAAAATAAATAAATAAAATGGTCTAGGTTTTAGAGCTCACCCTATTCACAACCAACCAACCCCCCCCCCCCCCCCCCCCTCTCTAGGGTTCGATTCTGGTCTTTCAGAGTGGACCTATCATGGTTTGCCATGTCATCGCGGGTAGCCTGCCTTGCTCGCAAGCTGCCTACCCCTATGCAAGGCAGGGGTTGCCTCATCATGACATAGCAGACTGTGATTGGTCCACTCACAGCCACCGTAGGTAAAAACCCTCAAAGGATCCCGATGCTTATAAAAGGGGCAAGTGGGGCCTACCGTATGAAAATCCAAACCATTATTAGGAACATAAAGTACATTGCTCCTATCAATGAGAGGACCACCATCGCTACTTCTGAGGTTCTATGGTGGGGCTCGCTACTTTATAACATGAACCACTGAAAATAAATCTCTCTTTCTTGGCCCCAATATCACTCTATGATGTCTTGGGCTTACCTAAGAGTAGATAATATAATACACAATATCACAAAATTTCCATACGTCTTATCACAATGGGGCTCACCTATTTAAAACATTACTCTTAGCATAAAAATGTCTGTCTTGTATGGGTATTATAAAAAAATCTCACTCCAATATTATTGAGGCTCATAGTAACATTTAATTATCGATAGTAATATATTTAAGCAAAATAATTACAAAATACTTTATACAGTGTAAGCCCACCTATTTAAAATCTAAACGGCATAAAAAATGCCATCATTTTATACCGGATACGATTAAGCTTTTCAATCCAATGTATAAGAGATTTACAAAGTACAATATAATTGAATTAAATATTACATAACATGGTTCGAAAACTCTTTGAATTGACTCTTGACTCTCATCTCGTTATGACAAAGGACCTAGTCAAAAGTAGGGAACACTCAGCCGAGTCATCTCATTTTACTAAGTATTTTGCATTCTGAACCATTTAATAGGGACATCTAATCTTAAAGAATTAAAGTTTATTTATAAATAATTATGCATGAGGTTTGGAGTTAGCAATTAAAAAATGATAACAAGAATTTAATTTGAGGCTTATATTTGAACTTTTACGTTAGATATTTAGACTAACAAACTATCTAATATGCAAGCTTTTTTCTTTTAGTTTTCTTTGAGATTATAGAGATGGCAATGGTTTTACTCATATTTTCAGGATATGCCGCGATGTTTGAAGCGCATGCTTCTCTTGGTTTCTTAACCATGCAAAAAGAAAGTGGTGAAGTTGATGGCCACAACCCTTGTAACCCCGTGCTTAGGAGTAAGTGTGAGAGAATTTTAGATAGGATAAAGGCCGGTGGGCCTAATCCACTCCATAACCCTATTACTCCTCTTCACACTACAATGTTGGATGGGGCGATGACCAGTGAGCCTGATCCTGATCGCTGCAGCCATCCTTCTCTGGTGACTCCAATGTTCGATCGGGTGGTGACTGATGGGCCCGATCCTGATCGTCGTAGCCATCCTCCTCTTGCAGCTCCAATGTTGGATGGGGTGGTGAGCAGTGAGCCTGATCCTGATTGTTGCAACCATCCTCCTCTTGCAACTCCAATGTTAGGTAGGGCGGTGACCGGTGAGCCCGATCCCGATCACCGCAACCATTCTCCCCTGGCGGCTCCAATGTTGGATGGGGCGATGACTGGTGAGCCCGATCCTGCTTGCCATAGCCGTCCTCCTCTCGCAGCTCCAATGTTGGATGGGGCATTGACCGATGAGCCCGATCCTAATCGCCATAGCCATCCTCCATTGGCAGCTCCGATGTTCGATAGGGCGGTGAATGGTAAGCCTGATCCTAATTGCCGCAACCATCCTCCTCTGGCAGCTCCAATGTTGGGTAAGGTGGTGACCGGCGAGCCCGATCGTAATCCTCGCAGCCATCCTCCTTTGGCGGCTCCAATGTTGGATGGGGCGTTGGCCAGTGAGCCCGATCTAGATCGCCGTAGCCATCCTCCTCTAGTAGCTCCAATGTTGGACGGGGCAGTGACCGGTGAACCAGATCCTGATCGCCACAGCCATCCTCCACTACTAGCTCCAATGTTGGATTGAGCGGTGACCGGTGAGCCCGAACCCAAACGCCTCATCCATCCTCCTCTGGCAGCTCCGATGTTGGATAGGGCAGTGAACGGTGAGCCCGATCCTGATCGCCACGAACATCCTCCTCTGGCAGCTCTGATGTTGGATAGGGCGGTGACCGATGAGCCCGATCTTGATCACCGCAGCCATCCTCCTCTAGGAGCTCCGATGTTGGATAGGGCGGTGACCGGTGAGCCCGATCTCGATCGCCTCAGCCATCCTCTTTTGCAGCTTCAATGTTGGATAATGCGATGACTGGTGAACCCGATCCTAATCATCGCAATCATCCTCCTCTCGCATCTCCGAAGTTGGATAGTACAGTGACCGGTGAGCTCGATCCTGATCGCCACAGTCATCCTTCTCCATCTCTTGTGTAGTACAAGCTGGATTGATTGGTGTCTTATGTAGGGCGATAAACTTCCTTTGTTTTGGCAATAAAACATGTCTCTTCCTAGTATATAAAACTATATGGATCTACTATTTCTCTTGCCGTCTTAGTAGTGGTATTAATCATAGCTTTGAAAATCGAAATGATATTGCAAATCGTTCATGCCCATGAATCGAACCGAATCGTAAATCATATTGCAAATCCTAAGACTTTTTTATTTTTCTAGTAAAAATAAAAATAATTAAAAATTAAAAGAAAAAGTTAGTTATTCAAAACCATCCATTTTCTCATTTATAGCAATATAAATATAAAGACAATGAAAAATAAGTTTATAATACAATCATTTCAAGAATATCATGACATATATTAATATATAAATGATATGTGTAAATAGTTAAATAAGTTTAAGATATCAACATATATATTTAATTTTTATTATCTTTAAATCAAAATATAAAACTAAAAAATGAAATTCAAACAATCCATCTTACCCGGTAGGATATCTCTTGAAGTTAAAAAAGTGTTTATGAAGATAAAAAAAAAAAAAAAAAAAAAACTAGTAAAAAAAAAAAGGATTAAAAAAGGAAGATAGAGAGAAGCACCATCCATACAATCAAACGCTTTAGTTAAATGCGTGTTTGTTAATTCATCCCTAAAACCTCCCCAAAGCCGCAAAAAATCTTAAGAGGCCTGGTTAATTACTAAGGTAGCATTTGGACTCTCTTATTTTTGCCTCTTATACACTTAAAACTGATTGAATCCGCTTTTAGAATGTTTGGTGGCTGTTTTTATAGTGTCCATTTCAATTGGTTTTAAAAGGAAATATGTCTTTTTGAAGAAGTCAAGAAAATGGGCAGATTCCAATCAGACACACATGCTTGAAGCGGGTACAGACAATGCTCTAGTGTTTTGGACGTCCTTCATAGGGAAATCCTTTTTTATTTTTATTTTTTAATTTCTGGGACCCTATATCCTGATCTTGACCGTTTGATATGTGCAGAAGGTCGAAAATGGCCACTTTTCCAAATTTCAGTTGTTAATCTATCTTGGATCTCAAGATATTTGCAAAACACCGTGTACCATTCAATCTAATATTCTGGACATTATGGGCCCCATAATCATGATCCGATCCGTTGGTTATCTTTGGAGGGCTAATAACGGCTGCAGATCCAAAATTGAACCTCTAATTCCATGTGGATCTTGAGAGACGTGATAAAATGTTTTAGGCCATTCATGAACCATACATATTGGCTGGGTTTTGAAGGTGTACATAGGCATTCCTATTTTTTTGTGTTATTTTATCAATTCAGCCACCATAAATCATGATCCAAACCATTGGATATATTTAGAAGATCATGCACGATTATGAGTCCAAATTAGAGTTGTTGGGTCATCATAGATGTTGAGATATTTACAAAATAAAAAAAACAAAAAAAAAAACATTATATCTACTTTTTTACATCCATGGCCCCCAAATGCGAAATCCAAACCGGTAGTTCTCTTTATATGTCTAAACACAACTATGGCTTTAAATTTCAATACTTAAATTCTCATGGATATCGAGATATTTGTGAAAAACTTTCAACCATTGCTTTGAAAATGTCAAATCCAATTAGTTCTTTTGTGTTACCAAACACATTATTTTTAAAACATCTATTTCAAATGGGGCCATTTGAAATAGATCTATTTCATGACATTTTAAAAGAAAAAAACACTAATAAAAATAAGGGATAATTAGCCAAAAGTCTCTCAGGACGGTTTTGAAAGGCCTCCATCCAACAACTTTTTCTCTAATGCCTATAGTATATATAGATGGACATATTTTGGCGAAAGGTCTATAGATACACCACATCACATATTTTCATAATTGATTTGCCCTTTCAACTGTTTAGATATAAAATTTTGAAATTTAAAAATTTCAAATCTTCCATTCTCCCTTGTTCTTAAGTCCACTCGATCTTTGCTGCCCAAAAGAACCCCTTCTTCTTCCCGCATCAAACCCTCGCCCGATCACAACTAGGTTGGTGCCTGGCAAACCCAATCCCGAGTACTACGCTCATCCTCCTCCATCTCCATCTCGATCTCCATCTCCATCTCCAGATAGGTTGTGCCTGGTGGACCTGCTCCTGAGCACCACGATCATTCTCCTCCCACTCCATCGCCAAATTTGGTGTTGCCTAGTAGACATCCTTAGTACCATGATCATCCTCCTCCATCTCGAATGTGGTGCGAAGATTGAGCGTTGAAGAAGAGCATTATGTAGGACAATAAACTCCCTTTATAAAACTCTCTCTCTCTCTCTCTCTCTCTCTCCCTTCCTCCCTCCCTCCTTGTCCCTCCCTCCTGTCAAAGATATGAAATTACTCTATCTAGCTAGTGATATAAAGCAAATAAACTTTTCTAGCAATTTTGCTTTAAAATTCTAAGTTCACAATACATAATCAGTAAGCACCAACCACCTTGTAGGATCTCATATTAGGCAACTATTTCCTTAATGGATGGGCTCCGGCGCATGGGATTAGCCAAGTGTTTCTAGAGCATTAGACATAGGCTAAGTTGATAGTCTAATTGACAAGAGCTACTTATATTAAGGAAAAAAAATAAAAGCTCTAATTTTTAAATCCTAATTCACATTTAGTTTGCTTGGTAAAATTATTTTTAAAAAAAATCTTATTTCATGAGGTAATTGGGGCCCACCTAGAAATCGTGGTAATTGGGGCCTGCCTATAAAGAATTACAACCACCATTTGCGTCATTTTTCAAAATTCGATAAGATTATTTCCATCCAAAATACTTATAAACTTTGTTTCATCTATCTCCATCTGTTTTAGGTTAAAAAGCTCTGAAAGAAGCGTCCTTTAAAATTGAAAATATAATTAGAGATTTACCATAAGCTCTTAGCAAGAAGACAGATGATGCAGGAAAATACAATTAGAAAACAAGCTGGATGATGAATACAAAGGAAAACTCCTATCTTGAGCAGGATGAGTAGATATTACCTTTGCCCGGTGGGTCGCATGAGGACCAAATTAATAATTCCTCTCAATGCAATGTTACTGTCTTTTTAGCAATTTCAACGGTAGAGCGTTGCTCTTCTAAAACGAATCCCAGATTAAGAGAAAACCTAATGGAGCCCACCTTAGAAGTGGGTATTAAAATTGTTATTTTTGTATAAGCACCCAACAAATACAAATTCAAAGAGCCTAAGATGATACCGAATTGGGTCTTACCCGTGCACCCCACATCCATAGATTCAATCCGGAGAAAATCCTCTTTTATTGTATGGCCTTGTTTTATGGTTTCATACTTTCATGTAATATAACAGCCTCTCACAATGAATTTGTCTCTTATTTTTGAACTAGACTATCATTCATTGTCACCTCAAAAAAGGATACGTATGTTTGTTAAAAATACAATTATCATTTGTTTACTGAGAATGTTCTCCTGGATGCATGCATGTCTATCTCATAGGACTCACTTAGATGAGTGTTTATTAATGGAATATCTAACTGTAAGTGAAGATTCAATCTAGGTCTCGTTCCATACCATAAAATGACAAGATTATTAAAGGGTTGACACTCATCAAGGTGAGCCCAAATGGACCTCATTTCATAGGATAACTAGGTTTTCATCCTATAGTAGTTTTCCGTCCTATGATATTAGTGTTTTAAAAAACAATCTAAGGGGCTATTTAGAAAAACCTAATCAAACTAATACCAGCTAAGTAGATTAGGGTCGAAAATAAAGGCTTTAATTTGTAAAATCTGATTTACAGTTAGAGCTTTAGGTAAAATTATTAAAATAACCTCTCATCTCATTATGTAATTGGGACGCACCTTAGAAATTATTGTAATTGAGGCCCACCCTTTTCAAAATTACAATATAGAACCCATCAATGGTGTCATTTTAATATTTTTATAAAGCCACTTTTGTTTAAAACATATAAATCTTGCACAGTCCATCTCCATCTGCTTTAGCTTAAAATTTTCTAAAAAATCCAGTCTCTCTTGACTTATTTATGATCCATCTATGTATAAATGATGGGGTCCACTTAAAGCTGCCTGCCCCACTGTTTGGTGAGTCTGTAACGTGTCACAAAACAAATAAAATTATTCTAGAAACATCGTATCCTAACCGTCAACTGGGACTCTTATATTTCCATAATAGAGACCATTCCATTGTGAACGGCCCACACTCTCCCTCTCCCCATCGGTGGGCCACACTTCCACTAATCACCAAAAAAAAAAAAAAAACCCATCAATCAGGACTCAAATCTTTGCATCAGATACCATTGGCTGATGAACGACCCACACTCTCCCACTCATCAGGTGGGCCACATTTACACTAATGATAAAAAACAATCCGGCAATCAGGATTCAAATATTTCCATCAGAAACCATTTACTGATGAACGGCCCACACTCTCCCCCTTCTTTCAGGTGGGCCACACTCCCACTAATCATACAAAATTAAAAACCACCAATCAAGACTCATCAATCTTTCCATCAGACACCATTCTCTGATGAACGGCCCACATTCTCCCTCACAGTGTCGGACTCGTCTATAAATATATCGAACGAGAGCAGCTCCTCTGCATTTCCCTCACTCTTCCGTGTTAGTCCTGCTTCTTCTTCTTCTTCTTCTTCCGTCCAAAACCCTAAACCCCTGAAAAATGAGGTCTTCGATGTTCAGATCCGCCGAAACGGCCCTCAGATCTAGGGTTTCCAGATCTTTCTCTTCGGAGTCCGGCCCCGATCGGAAGGTCGCCGTCCTCGGCGCCGCCGGCGGCATCGGCCAGCCGCTCGCTCTCCTCATGAAGCTCAATCCTCTCGTCTCCAAGCTCGCACTCTACGATATCGCCGGAACTCCCGGCGTCGCCGCCGATGTCAGCCACATCAACACCAGATCTGAGGTTTGAGTCCTCTCTAGCCTCTTCCTGTTGTTGTTGTTGTTCTTCTTCTTCTTCTTCTACATGATATCACTGATCTCTTTGGTTTTTTATCTGATTTTTCTCCAGGTTGCAGGATACATGGGAGAAGATCAGCTAGGTCAGGCACTTGAGGGATCGGACGTCGTCATCATCCCCGCCGGCGTACCGCGGAAGCCGGGAATGACGCGCGATGATCTCTTCAACATCAACGCCGGCATCGTCAAATCGCTCTGCACCGCAATCGCCAAATACTGCCCTAATGTTCGTTTTTTTAACTCTGTTTACACGATTCTGGTCGTTGTGACATTGCGATTTGTTTGCATGATTTTTGAAAGAAGAGAAAACACTGGTTGATATGATAATCAAAGCGGTGAATTCGTATGTGGTTTTTAATGTTTTTTTTTTTTTTTTACCTGGGTATTTGATTTTGATTTCGATTTCGATTTCGTGATTCTGATGTTTGTGAGATTGCGATTTGTTTGCTTGATCTTTGTGAGAAAAGGCATTGGTTAATATGATAAGCAACCCAGTGAATTCCACCGTTCCAATTGCTGCGGAGATTTTTAAGAAGGCGGGGACGTATGATGAGAAGAAGCTGTTTGGCGTGACTACGCTGGATGTTGTGAGGGCGAAGACTTTCTATGCTGGAAAGGCCAATGTGCCTGTCAATGGTAAGCTTTAATTTCCAGTCACTATGGATTTTGTTTGTGTTTCTGATTTGGTGATTTGATTTGATTCTGGTGTATTTGTTTTTTTTAACAGACCTTAATGTGCCTGTTGTTGGTGGGCATGCTGGAATAACGATTCTCCCTCTCTTCTCACAGGTACTTATAATTTCTGTGTGTTTTTATCTGGAGATGAAAAGTTTTACAAATGCTGTCTCCTATTTTGATGGTTTCTTGGAGTCCTTTTCTACAGGCAATGCCAAAATCCAATGCTTTGTCAGATGAAGATATCAAGGCTCTCACAAAACGAACGCAAGAAGGAGGGACGGAGGTTGTGGAGGCCAAGGCTGGAAAGGGTTCTGCTACATTATCCATGGCGTAAGTGTCTTCCAAGGAAATGGGTTTATATTTATTTCAGTTGACCTTTTTTTCCAGCTTTGGAGATTTGCTGCCCCATAATTCCTTCAATGTTTTTTTTTTTTTGTCCTCTAATTAGTGGCATAAATGAATCAATCAATAATAGATCTGCGATGCAAGCATGGTGCATTGGTGTGAGATTCGATTTGGTGATTGGTATGCCTGTTATTTGTCCCATTTGGTTATTCTGCTGTGGTTGCTTCACCAAATAATGGGTGGAGGGTTGGCGCTAGACAGGTGGTGGTGAGCCATAAAAACTTACCAAAACCTATTTTTGTGAGGTAGTGCTTAGCTCAGAACCTACCCTGAACTTCTGGGAACTAGTTATTACAAATGCTGATTTATTCATCTTGTCTGGTGGGTGCTTCTGGTTGAGAACTTCACATAGGTGTCTTTGGCTTGAGGATTCAGTTTCAAGGCACCCTCCTGTAACAACCCAATCCCACATTGGAAGGGAGAGACGTCCGGATCCTGGCTATAAGTCCGGACCCCGCCTATTGCAATACCGAGGCCTTTTGGGGACGCCTGCAGGTCAGCCCCAGAAATAAAACCGTGCGGGTCAAAGGCCCAAAGCGGACAATATCGGGCTGGTGGTACGGGTCTGTGACAAAATGGTATCAAAGCCGAGGACGGCTCTCATCCGAGTGGGGGAGGATGTAACAACTCAATCCCACATCGGAAGGGAGAGACTCCCGGATCCTGGCTATAAGTCCGGACCCCTGCCTTATTGCAGTACCGAGGCCTTTTGGGGACGCCTATGGGTCAGCCCTAGAAACAAAACCGTGTGGGTCAAAGGCCCAAAGCGGGACAATATCTGGCTGGTGGGACGGGTCTATGACACCTCCTAAATTTGGCTTTAAAAAGGGGTTTTTTGAGTTTAAAAGTTTTTGGGACATCTTGATTTTGTCACCTGGGGTTTTTTTTTTTTTTTTTTTTTTGGTCTAGGGAAGTGGTAACCTCTTGTATGTCTTTTAGGTGAATGCAGTTTTATTTTCATGATTGACAAGAAACATGGTCTTATACCAGTTGGACAAGAAATTTGTTGCTTGATGTTTATTTTGTCACTCACAAATTTAGCAGTAAAGTCTCCTATCTGGTTTTTAAAGCGCTGCTCACAAGGGTTTTTTTTTTTATTTTTAAATTGCATTGTATTTAGGTTTATAGAATTGTTAATGAAGAGTTTCATTCAATAATTCAATTACACTGTTCCTTGTATTTAGTGTTCTGGAACATTTTTTTTTTGAAAAATTTCTAGAATTTTTTTTCTGCTTAGAATGTTACTGCATGATATCGTTCATTGCTCTTGAATAGTTAGCCTGAAGCTATTTCTCATCTTTCTTGGTGACATTGTCTTAGATTTTATTCCAATAGTTAGCCTGATGCTCATTTCATGCAGCTATGCTGGAGCCGTCTTCGCCAATGCTTGTTTGAAGGGTCTTAATGGAGTTCCAGATATTGTGGAATGTTCCTATGTGCAATCAAGCATTACTGAACTACCCTTCTTTGCTTCTAAGGTGATGTATGCAATCTTTTATGTTGATGACTGTCGTCAGGTTTTAATATGTGTCTGGCAAATGCAAACAACCTCTAAAGCTTTGTGTGTGTGCACGCGCACACATGGATATGAATAAAGAACCTGATTTATGTTACACTTAATACCCATTTTGATTTAGTTTGTGCAATTATTACCTTAAATTTTCAATAGACATGTCATCTTCATCCTTATTGGCCTTATCCCATCTAACTGGGATCGGTTTGTGTGTTTTTATTCTGTTCAACCTTATTACTTTTAAGTGATTTTCTTTGTAACTCCACAATCTAGCCTGTCTTTTCTTTCTCATCACATCTTTCTAAGTCTTTATGGTCTCCTACTTTCCCCAAATTCATTGTATCCTGTAACACTTCAATACTTTGCTGAAAAACTGCTTTTTATCTCCTGTTTAAATGTCTAAATTATCTTTAGTTGCATTCCTTGCTTTTGCCTTAGGTCAAGGCCATTCGAAGATTTCTTCTTTGGTATGCATCATCTATCAGCTGTATCTTTGTTGACTACATTCATCCACCTTATTTTATACATCACAACCACATATACTTTTATCTTCCTGTCATTTCCTTGTTGCAGACATTCTTTAAATCAAATGAGAAGAATAATAAAATTTGCTCTCTAGAATAGTGCAGGTCTAACCATATTTTCCATAAAAATGTGCCTTAATTCAAGCGGCACTGGGATGTGGAATATACATAAATGATGTCTCTTCTGATTGTCTACATCAGCACTTTATTGCAGACATTCTTTAAATCAAATTCAACTCCCTATTGTTGGAAACCATATTTAACTTTCTCCTCTCTAACACAATTATTTAAATTTTTAGCTGATACAAACCAAATCAGTGTAACCAGAACTGTAAATATGCCTAAAATCTATGCAGTTGGTCGTTATCGGTTGTATTGGTCAACACTCCCCAATACAGGTCAATACGAACCAATAACACTGTCTTGAAAGTGGAAACTATCACATTTTTCACTTGCGTCAAGAGAAGAGTCGGAAGTAATACTTCTTTCTTGTGTTAAAAGGTATGATGTGGGATCAATGCATGGCAGGTAAGGGTAGATAGATGGAAGAAATCTTGGGATCAAATCCCTTAAACATGTTTTCATTAATCAGAGCCAAAGAGGCTTTGCAAAGCTTTAAATAGAGAAGCAATAAGCCTGACACTAATCTCAACCATCTAAACATTCATACAGTTTAGATTAAAACATCTTAACTCAGATAAATTAAGACACATAAACCATGAAACAACCCTGAATGAAACAAAAATAAACATAAACTAAATGGGCTAGGTCCTAAAGACAGGTTGACCCATGGTCTGTCCTGTGTCAGGTAAGGACTATTTTAGTATTCAAAACACTATCAGAAGCTCAAATTATGGAATGTCTACATTTTGATTTTACTCTAATATATTCAATTACTCAAATGCTCTAAGTTTCTAACTTTCTGATTAGGATTCATTAATGAGCAATAGCTCTGTCTGCCTACTTCTCAGTTCCATAATGCTCAACTAATGTTTATTTTCTTATTTCATGAATAAAAAGAAATTGAACAATTACATAATGCTCCACTAATGTTTTTACAACGTTTATCCGGAATAATATCTTTACTTTGGGTTGCCTCCTACTCACACATGAATAAATGCTTTTTACTAAGTTATTTGTGCTTGCAATATTTTTCTGTCATACTAGAATAGTAAATTGAATCTATTTTAAGAATTGATTAGGGATTAGTTGTGTGGGATATATCTCAGGTGAAATCTAATTGATTGTGTTCCTAAATTTGTTCTGATTTTTACCCTAAGCTGTGCAGGTAAGGCTAGGGAAGAATGGGGTGGAGGAAGTTCTTGGGTTGGGTTCCCTTTCTGATTATGAGAAAGAAGGTTTGGAAAAGCTTATACCAGACCTTAAAGCTTCCATTGAGAAGGGCATTAAGTTCGCGAAGGAGAATTAGTAGGTAGGGCTCATCCTAGCTTGGTTTTGGGGTGCCCCAATTTTGCATTTGTACCATTGAGATCTCTTTTTTGAAAATTTTACATTTAGCACTTGATGAGGCTGCAGCATTAGGCCGTTGGAAATTCAGTGAATAACATCCAACGAGGAGCACTGTAATAAAGATAACAATACTGATACTTGTTTTGCTTTTTGATGCTGGTATATTCTTGTTAGCAATTCCTCATTTGGGCTGGAGACATCTTTTTCTTACATTGAATTGAAAGGATATGGTTTGGTATCGTTTTCTTCTGGCGTTGATGATGCAATCATTGGTATGATCGCAAGTGCCGGGGCACAATTAGGGTTTCCACATGAACAATCGCACGATGAAAAGAGCTCTCTAATGCTAAACCCACAAAAAGAGAATTTCTATTAACTCAATCTCCAATGCCATAATAATAATAATAATAATAATAAATACTGAAGCCCTAATAAACAATCCTAATCAAATTAGGAAACAAGTATAAAACCATAACCAAAATAGTAACCTAATTCTAATTATACTCTTTGCTAAGGATAAAACTAATAACTATAAAAATTAGAATCTCATGGGTCCCACGTGTGGCCAATGCCTTGTGGTCCAACGATTGTATAATGTTGCTGCATCAATTGATTTGAGTGAAGATGTGATTTGGTTTGCACTTGTCATACTTCATTGATGTGGTAATCATCTTTTATTCAGACGCAATCACATTCCCACATATGTCGAGGGGAAGATTTTGTCCCGAAAGAAAGTTGTAGCAGATGAATCTCGTTGCCGAGGCATGTTTTCCCTTTCCAGTTGTGTTGCAGAAACAATCCTGTTTGGATCCTTGGGAAATCTGGTTGTTCTGTACTTTTAATCAAATTACATATGAATTGCCTGTCAGGCAAACTATCAAATTGTGTAGATAGGGAGGGCGTGGGAAGACAATCCAAGCGGTTTTTATACTGTGCAATTTGGCCTGCTTATGATCAACCTAAGTTGGACCACATTAATCATGAAATGATGGTCACCCCCCCAATCCTGCCCTTCATCTAAACTAGAACCCGATGACAAAATAAGGAATGTTGCGACTTGCAAGTTGCATTCTCTTTTATTATGAATGAGGCTAACTTGATTTGGCCCGGCAAACTCTAATTCGCTATTATTCCCCGCCTCTGATCAGGCAGTACCCAAATTCTCACCAATTTGAGTTTCTACAACTTGACATATGGAAATTAACCAACTAGTGGTAGCGCTGTTGGCAAGGACTCTGGGCTTTCAGGGACTTTATGGAACTATCCTCTTAGCAAAAAATCTTTATTTAGGCACTAAAAGTTTAATAGTCAATAGTCCACTTATACTAGTATACAGCTGATCTGGCCATATGTTTGGTCAATATGGATGGACCAAGGGTGGCCCCCACAAGTGTGAGTTTACGGAATTTTATTTTAAGTTCGAGCTTAGGACTGTCTTGCTCATATATATATAATGGAAAATATTCATGTGCATCTATCCCTCACCATAGGATGAGTGATGCTTCCATAAATGGTATTTTTTAAGTACAAAAGGGGGATTTCAAGTACATTGAGTGAAGTACAAAAGGGGGATTCATGTGCAAAAAAGGAAAGTGCCCTCACCCTATGGTGAAGGATAGATGCATATGAATGTCCCACTATATATATATATATTATATATATTAAAGCAAAGGGAGAGGTGGGCTGTGAGGGGTGCAACGTCATCCCTACAAAGTCTCTCCTTTCAAAGAAATATAGAAGAAAAAGAATGCATGCTTTGAGGTTGATCCAACGATCCCTCCTCACTAATATATGGAATACTTGTATATGAATTTTGAATCTCCAAAACTTTCTCTTTAAGGCCTAAAATATCTCTTTAAATTCCTAAAATCCCTTCTTAATAGTAGGAAACATTATCATCTAAATAGAGCACAAAAACAGAATATGAGATTTAGATATATAGATAGTCTTAGAGTGATCTCATCCGTCCATAAAAAGAGTACAAGGCAATCTGGACCGTCCAATTGCTACATGGGTGTGCCTAATTATTCATGTGGGCCCATTAATGCATGCCCATCTTGGCTTGATCTTCCATTGGTTGTTAATATTTGTCAATTGATCTGGGACATCTAGCTATACGAAATACTATCCATCCAGTCCATTCAATTTTTGATGATATGGCAGGACAAGGAATACTTGAACTTACTCACCACTTGTAAAAAAATACATGAGACCTGTCATCTTTAAACACAACATGATGCACCTTTTTGAATTAGGATAAGAGGCCCACTTTTAAATATTATCATGTGTCCCACCAAGGCTCTTTGGAACACCACATCAACAAGAGGCTACTGTCCAAATGTCCAACTGGACACACCTTTAGAGATTTGGATATGGGGCTTACCTTTAGATGTTACATCATGTGACCCCACTAAGGATCCTCAGAATGCCACATCAGCAAGGTCCCACTATCCAATTGGACACACCTTAAAGGAATTAAGATATGAGGCCCACCTTTAGATGTTACATCATATGACCCCACCAAGTTGGTTATTCTTTTTATTAAAGTTATATATATAATAAATATAAATAATTTATTCATTTATGTAAAATCTATTCTTTTCCAATAACATCTTAGAGAAAAAAAATCATAATTTCATTATATTCTCATTTAAAATTTTCATAATGGTGGAGAATTTGATTTTCTAATCTAATCTAATCTTTATAGCTAAGATTTATCATCTTCAAATCATAGGTTTAGATGAAAGTTAGTACTCTCTCTCTCATTATCCTTTTTATAGATTATTATTATATCAAGATATATTTAGTACCATACCAGGAGAAGTAGAGGCAAATATAGTGATCTTATGTACAGAAACCCCAACGACCATTTTTCTTTCCACACTATAACTAAAAAGTGATGATGATTCAGAAAATCCTTTCCACAAACTCAAGTGGGGGCATGGAGTACAAAGGTGTATATGGCTTCAATGCAAGTAATTTGATCACGATAACAAATTAGGAAACTTATATTTTGGCATTGTATATTATGGAAATTCTAGATTTTTTTTATATTTACATCATGATTTCAAAATTGTTATATTATTTTTTTCCATAAATCATGTTTTTGGTTTATTGTCACAACGTGCAATAGGAACATACTATTATTTTTTTAATAAATGGCAACTTTGTTTTTTTCTTAGATTTATACCTTTTCAATTAATTAGTTTCTCATTTTTTCTATTAATTATTTTTTCAAGCACCACAATATCTTTCAATTTGGATTTTAAGATTATGTTTTATAGATCGTATTTTTCATCTAATGTACTTTCATATCAAGTTTTGAAGAAAGTTAAAAAATTAAGGGTTAGTGAGGTGATTAATTTAAAAATAAATTTAAGACTATGCCTTCTTAGATGGATGTTTAATTTCATGTCCTTAATAAAGTTAGAAAATCAATGGGTTGTTCAAGTAAATAATCTAAAGCTGTGTCTTTCAAAATGCATTGATATTGTTTTTATTGAATTTTGTTATTTACAAAAGTGCTAGATATTTAATGTAAATATAATAAAATACTATAAATTTTATAATGTATACTAGATTTTAATTTAACTTTTAAATATAAGTTATATATATATATAGTGTTTTAGAAAAAATGAAGTATTCTAGATAAATTTTATTTGGGGCTCGGGCTTAGCACGGGCGTTTTTTGCTAGTGTATATATATATCTATATATATATATGAGCAAGGCTTTTCTAAGCTCAAGCTTAAGATAAAATCTTGTAAGCTTATGCTTGTTGGGCTCACCTTTGGTCCATCCAAATGAACGAAACACATAAACCCTCTAAATTGCACATGTCCACCAATTTTCGGTTAGATCCGAATTTACTGGACTGTTGGATTGACTATGTATCGATCCGAATGGACTATTTACCATTAAACTTTTGGGCCTATATGGAGATAATAGAAATCATGGTTGGAGCTGATTTTTTGCAGAGAGGAAGATTCTAAGGAGTCCTTGAAATCTTCCCCCCCCCCCCCCCCATGTGGGTCCCCAGGTGGGCCCCACCATACACTTGAGCTTACCTTATCCTAAGCTTAAGCTTAATAGAGCTGGCCCCTGTATAAATATATATATATATATATATATTTATATATAAGCATCTCCTACCTTATTATGAGAGATAAGGTGGAGGCCCTCACATTTAAGTTGTTGATATGGATTTCAGGGCCCTCACGTAAAGTGAGAGATGCTCTTTTAGGAACATTACCATATATATATATATATATATATTAGAATGCAATACTAATTATTATAAGATGTAAGTAGGATTTTAGAACGTATTTATTTGCATTGAATACATAGGCATGTCATGTGTGGTTCTACAGCAGGCATGTTTTTGTAACATTGGGTCTAAGTGGAGATCTCTCTTATGAAAATTGTCCAAAAATCATTTTTCGAGCTTTTTCCAAATACCCCTATAAGGTTTGTAGGATTTGTAAATAGGCCCTTATAGTTTTAGTATTTGTAAATAAGCCCCTGCTTTTTCAATTTAATACCTTTCGTATCCTCAAAATCAGTAGCCTTCCAAGTACCAAATGTTTTTAGAGTTATATGCATAAATTTCAGAGCTTAGACTTATTTTTCTCTAAAGCTTGTAACATTAATAATTATATTTAGTGAGAGAGAATAAGCGCACATAAATACATTTTTATCAATATAACGCCTATTTAATTAGATTCAAATCAATCATAATGACAATAAAATCCTGTGCTTATAGTTGGTTATAATTGATTCAACCCATGCATAACCAACCTTTAGATTGGTAGAAGTTTCAAAATACATTATTAGACTCCATATGCATTAAAGAGTTATTAAAAGAGACAATTGGGAGTTGGGATAAAATAATAGTATTTTTATAAATAATAATATACCCATTTTTGTTTAATGGATATAAGGACAAAGCTGTCATTTTCATAAAAGTTCAACACAAATTTCACAGTGGTTATCCATTCACATTAGGAATATTGATTTTGGGAACATGAAAGATATTGAAATGAAAGAATAGGGGCCTATTTATAAATACAAAAACCATAGGTTCCTATTTTCAAATCATACAAACCTTAGTGGGGTATATAAAAGATTTTTTTTTTTTTCGTGTATGAGAGCCAACCTTAGATTGCATGAGGTTTGAAGTTTACGATGATGCAATGATGATGAGGTGTGTCAAGTGAATGTATTGATCATAGATGGGCCATTCCTTAAATAAATAAATAAATAAAAAGAATGGACAAATAGGATAGGACAAGGGCAGGTTGAGGCGCTTCAAGAATTCTAGTTCCAAATCCTCTGCCAAACCTACCAAGGCAAACACTCCCAGCAGTCCAGTACGCTTGATTGAATATATAGATTGGCCCCCCACATTCCTGGCCGCATGCGTGGCAAACATCAATGCAACTTTAACAAACCTGGAGTCAACCAATTTCCAAGGATCCAAACTTGGGAACTTTTTTACTTAAAATAATAATTCGAACACCTAATTTTACTTCATTTCACTCTTGTATAGAGGTAAGAGAATCATTTGCTAAGAAAAGAGATCACTCATTTTCTGAGGGCATGCTCCAATCAACCAAGCGAACTTTCTCTTGCCAAGATTGGTCACATCTTTCTTATTGACACCTTCAATTGGGCAAAAGATCACTCTCATCAGACCATCTTAACACTTCAATCTTATACCTTCAAAGTTCAATTGTTTTCAGGTTTTTGGAGTTTTTATCCAAGGGATAGAGCAGGGAGGGGTGGGTTTGAGGTTGAGTGGGGTTACACTACCAACTAAAATGTTCCTGTCGATGAGGGATTTAGAGTAAGGACTCTTAGGCAATATTTTCTTGTCAAGAGGTGAAGAAAAAATGGTGGGGGAAGTAATTCCAATGGTCGCTTATTTTATTTTTTACTTTAACCTTTTTTTAGTAAGTTACAACAAGCAGGAAAATGAAGTCCCAACCATGAAAAAAAATTATTGTATAAAGTATAAGTAAATTGGTTACTTTTAACTTCTCATGTACTTCAAAAGTAGACTTCACCTCTACACGACTATTACCTTCTTCATTCCACATTTATATTACATTCCTTTCTCAGTAAATTATTCAAATGTCAATGTACGGTCAGACGTGGATTGGATATAAGGAAGGGGGGAAGGGAGTGCAGGGACAAGGGTATGTGAAGAGTAAAGACCTATCATCTCATGTGAGCTGGGATGGACTCCGGAACATTAGGTTGTACATAAAATCATAATAAATAAAAATAATAAATCAAGAGAATATACAGTTAAACTATTTCATAGGTTTTCTATTTTAATTATTTTACTCTCATTTTATTGTTTATAGCAATAAAAATAACAAAAGTGGAAAAAATGTTATTTTAGCTTAGTGAATATCACAATATTTTGAAAATAGTATTGCTATTCATGACAATAGCTAGTAGTAGATAAATGTAATTACATCTTTATAGCAGTGGAAGAAAATAAAGTACATTGTCTCAACTACCTATACCCTTACCAATATTGCATAACTAATGGCATTGGTTAATGAGGGGATGGCAATGATGGACTCGAATAAGGGCCCTCAATTAAACCCTTGGCAATGGTCCTGTAGGCTGCTTCTGTTAGATGGATGCCGTCCCAATTAGCAAAGGTCCGTGGCTCACTACAGACAGTGGATCCAGGCGCACCACATAAAGATGACCCATTGAAGTTATATGGCCCAGTCCCTCCACAACAAGCTGATAGCACATTCTTAAATCCTGCACAGAGTTGGAGCAAGCCTTAGACATGAAATTGTGAGTATAGCTGACATTCGAGTTAAAAATTAGAATTGATTTTAGCGGAGTTTATTATCGTCATCAAAGCCTTGTCCCAACTACATTAGGATTCTCAATTTCAATATTGATTACGAAATTTTATTTTCTTAGAATTCTTGATTTTAGCAAACTTAGATTAGATTAATGTCTACAATGACGATGCTGATGATGATGGTGGTGGTTAGCTAGATCTCTATACCACCCTACCCATCTACAATCTGGGCCAAAGCTACATCACACATGTTGGACCCATATGAGTAGTGATATCATGTGATCTCCATGATCCATTTTGACAATTCGTAAGAATTTGATCCACTGGGATTGTGACCCAAATCTTTACATCCCAATACTCAAATTGTAGATTGATCATGGCCCATCATATCGACAGCTTAAAATCTTACATCTAAAAGCTAGCTACACTTGTAGATTAAAAGAATTGATTGTATGCACCTGGCGGATAAAAAAAAAATATACGATTTGATCAATCGGAGTATCATTAGATGAAACAAACCATAAATTGCCATCTAATGATCTAAACAACCCCAATGAGGATGATGATATTCTACCCTTGTCACAATGACAGGGCCACACTAGAATTTGGGCCTACATCTTGAATAGGCCCATTATCATCTAGACTACAATAGACAAACAAGAGGAAGAAGAAGATCACCGAAATGACGTGGGGAGTGGAAGAATTTGAAGGCAGCACCATAGTAATCAGCATATATGATTTTGGCATGTGGGTATTGTTGCCTTAGTTTCTTCAAAGCTGCTTTTAAAAGTGAGTTGTGGTACTTGGAGAAACCATTCAGAGCTTTCAAGCAGCCATTTCGTGGGTCATATTCTTCTTTGTTGGGGGTGTAAAAGAGTGTCAAATAAAGTGTAGAGCACCCAATGGGTAGATTTCCAGGCACCAACAGATTCAATGCCCCTTGCTCGATCAATCTCTGAAAAAGAAGAGTCAATTCTCAAAAAGTCATCAGTACATCAATTTAGATTCTATACCCATATCATTCATAGGCACAATCATATCGGCCTATTTGATCTCAAGAATTTAAAGCATTCTTCGTGAAAGAATTCTAGGAACACATTAAGGCCTATTTGTTTGTCGGTATTTTT
This sequence comes from Persea americana, assembly GCA_029852735.1. Lineage (NCBI taxonomy): Eukaryota > Viridiplantae > Streptophyta > Magnoliopsida > Laurales > Lauraceae > Persea > Persea americana. The sequence continues at coordinate 1,848,691 of CM056813.1, forward strand.
AATGGGAATTGCAATTTTTAGAGAATTTCTAACGCTCATGTTAGATCATGTCATGAGAGCATTTGAATATCAGTCTGAATAAGCATATTTCAGAATACTAACCTTTGCTTATCCCCGTTTTGCATTTTTAGAATTCCAGCTTCAGCTTTGTACTTGTTGGACTATACACGAACATTTTGGAAACCACTTGCGGGATAGCATTTGGAGAAATAATAATCTTCTCCGGTTAAAAATTCTCAAAATTCTTCTAACCAAATAGACCCTTAGTTTTCAATAAAAATGTTGTCAATGTAAACCTTCAGATGCCATATTTATTCCAAATTCTGAAATTCAGAGAATTCTAAAGCTTAAAATATCTTAAGTTCTAGAAACAAAGATTCTGATATTCCTCAACAGCTCAAATTCCCATCACAAGTGATTGCAATCAAACAGGTTATCAAGTCAGGTTTTGATTTGCTGAATGACAAGTTGACAGGTGGATCCACTATTTAGTTCAGATTTTGTGTTTCAATCAACAAACAATGAGGTTCACTGAATTTAAGGACTGTTTTACATTCTAGATTATAAAATAAAATTTTCTTTTGAATGGATGATTTTCTATACATTTCATTCCCAAACAATTCATGTTTATGAGCTTTTGTTTGATCAATTCTTACACTGGTCGCTCCTGCAATCGCTTTGACAACTCTTGGTACAAAAGCTTGGATTTGTGCCATGCTTAGACCTTGCAAGAATGCGTAATTGTAATCATTGCCGCCAATTTCTCCCACAAAAAACAGAGACTTGCTAAGATAATCAGTGCAATCTACACATAGACAATTCAAATTAGCAAGTATCAGAGAGATGAGTGGGGGGTTCCCGAGATAAGAATGAGAATTCAATATCTGTACAGAACCTTGTGTGGTGTGACAAAGGGATGGCTTCAGCTGCTCAAACCAACTGAGCTGAACACTCAGAGAACTGTTGGTCCACAAGCGAGCGGTAAGATTTCGCTCTTGGAAGAAGCCTACATCGAGCGCGGTAGCTCCCGCGACTGCAAAATTCACTCCTTTGCTGTAGATCCACCCTTGAGAGCTAGGCAGATAGGGTGGCAACTTCGGAAGCCCATATGCCTCAGCTACATTCATCAAACAGAATAGTAAATTGCACAATTTAAGACCAAAATGTTCAGCAATGGACAATCAACGATCATGGGCATGAACCATCCACAGAAACCTTGAGGATAAATGGTGTAAATTTTATTCGAGGAATGAACATGACCCTTGATTAGAGCACATCTGGAAGTGAATTTAGTCTAACATGATACATTTCTTCATGTTCATTCTAGTGATCTAATTCATGGGTTAGCCAAGTAGCTTTGAAACCAACCCACATTGGAAAAATAGGTTGGGAGGGAAGGGAATGGTACCGAAGAAATCGATGATCATACGGCCATCAGAACAGCGACCAGTTGGATGGCCAAAGTAGGTAAGGCCATAGGGAAGCCTGGCTACGAATGGAAATGCGCGAGGGCCAGAAATCAGAAAGTTCCCAGTGTCTGCGAGGGAGTCACCAAAGCTGAAAATTGCTGTATAGGGACTGGAAGAAGAGACTCCTTGGCGGATACACAAGCTGCAGAAGATGATGAAGAGAGGAGGAAATGGAGAAGATGGCATTGCCATTGAATGTGTTTTGACTGAGATATGGTATGGTAGATCCATTTCTTTCTCCTTATATAGCTATCACGTAAGTTGATATAACTTTGGTCCGGTCATTGGATGAGTAGAAATGTCCAGTGGAGTTTATCCATCGTGCAGTCATAATTTGTGTCCATCATTATATCTGATGGGGCCCATGAAAATGTGTTGTCCTACAAATGGAATTGATTTGATGTAACCGAAAAATGTGTTACACTCCCTCTTACACATGGATGTAAATGGATCTTCAATTCTCCAATTAACCGGAGTTTCCGATTCATTGGAAACCAGATTTGGGCCTTATTTAGGCTCCGATAGTAAATGGGTCCAGATCATTTTTTTGGACCCGTGACCATTTCCGACCCGTGGATCTGAGACCCATCATATTACCTCAATTTTCGAGAATCTTTCTTAAAAACTAGATTTTTTTTTCATATTATTATCTACCTAGACCTGAACCCGAAACAGGGCTCGTTCTTGTTCCAGTTCATCTTCTCATTAACGGTTCCGGTTCCAGAACCAAGAAACCAGTTCCGAAATGGCTCTATTCTAGTTCCACATTGTGAAGTAAAGTTGATTTTGAAGAAAGAATAAAATATAAGCAGGTTATAATGATATTTTGTTGTTAGTTGTTTGTTATAAAATCTTTTTGACTTATTGTATGGAAAAGTGAAGTTTTTTTTTTTATTTTAGTGGATCAAGGTATTTTCTTTTTTACTTTTTTTTTGGAAAATATGAAGGGAGTTTTAAATAAAGTACATTTGATGTGACATTAAGTCTAGAAAAATAGAGACTTTACTTGACTTTGATTGTATTAGTAAACTGCCAAACTAGCCTTAAAGGTTGTGACACCAGGTCAACCAATCCATTCACATCCCTACTGTTACATCAGTGGCAAGGCACCCACCTCATATTTGGGTAGATCACCGACTGAAAAAGGCTTTGCCAGAGAGAGAAGTAAGTGCTGATGTCCTTGGTTTATGAATCATGAAATAGGTTTGGGCCTGAGTTGGGTAAGAAGTAAGTGCTGATGTCGAACTTGGTTTTGCATACAGAAGTTGGGTTGGATACAGGTCTATGTCATTGACTTGTAACCCAACCTCGAACCAGTCCTGAACATATGAGTTGGGTCCAAATATAGATGGAGCTGACCCAAAATTAACCGTTTTCTATTGGTTGGGCCCACCAAAATTAAGGGATGGATTCGTGATGTGATTATGCTCCTACTCAATATCAGGAATTTTTTTTTTTTTTTGGTAAAACCTACCCAAAATCTGTTACTATTAAAAATTGCTGACCATTTTAGGTAACTTAACTTCTGTTACCTAACATTCCAGTTCTCATTTACTTCTATTATTATTATTTCTAAAAGTCAGGTGCCCATTTATTATAACTTTTTAATGGAAGGGGACTTGGGGTTGGGTAGTGGATGAGCTGCCTGAGGAAGTCACTAGCAGCTCTCTTTTTGTCTTTCTTTTTTGGTTCAACATTACAAAGTTGAACAGACCATGATCAACCCAGTTTGATATAATTTTTTGTGCTCTCCACTTTTTCCTTCACAGTAGATCTCACCTATCATTATTCCAACCATTTTAGATAATCTTCCATGAATTATTGCTCAATGCAAATTAACTCTCATGCATTCATACTTACCAGGTTTAAGTCTCTTCAAAATCGCATAATCAAGAGATAATTAAAATTTGAGGCCCTTAAATCTTATCTTGGTAATTTGATGGGGGCTTTTCTTTCTTCTTCTTCTAAGGTATATGCTTGTGCAAGGGCAGATCTGCAAAAACAAAAAACAAAAAACAAAAAATAACAACAAAAAAAAAAAAATGGAGTTGTGAGGCCCCACCCCTTGTGGGCCCTCAATTTGATTTAAATAATTACTAATATGATATTACCTACTTTAATATGCTAATTAATAGGAATTAGTAGAATAGTTGCAAATGTTCCTAAGTTTTAGAATTAGACTTTTATTTAATTCTCTATAGAAATAGAGTGATCTTTGTTATTTATTAAGATTCTAATTAGATTAGGCCTTAGTTAGTAATTTAGTTTAATTATGGGAGTGTTAGTATTAAGGAACCTTCTAGAATTCTCACCTAAAGACCTATTTACTCATGGCCTTATCTCTTCCCCATTTACAACTAAACTACCCTTTTGGTAATTGTCCTAAACCCTAATCTATATAAACCCAACTATTGCAAATGTAGAAACCCCAGGGGATAGCTCAATTGGCCTAGGACCACGGTTTGCACCCGGAGGTTGTGGGTTTGAAACTGCACTACTACACTAGGGCTACAAGGGAGTTTACCCGGCTTCCCTCTGGGCCCGGAGGGATTAGTCCGGTCCAAAGGGTTGGGAACCCTCCGATAGCAAAAAAAAAAAAAAAAAAAACTATTGCAAATGTAGCCTAAAACCCTAATTCACTCTCACCTTCCCTACCTCTCCCTAAGAAACCCTAATTCCCCAAATTCCAGCACAAGAAGAAGCTAGAAGATCACCCCAATTACACTATCAACACTCTTAAGAGCTTGGAATTCTCATCTCTTTCTCAACTCTATTTGTAATTTCGAATTGAGGCAAGTACCCTATGCTAATTTCACATGATGCATGATCTTCTTCTCTTGATTCTGCAATTTGAATTCAGTATGTATATATGCATGTTTAGAACTTCCCTTTTGAGCTTTGTTTATGGACGATGGCCATTTGATGGATGGGTTCCCCCATTTGGAAGAGCAATGGCCGGTTGGATGATGGTTGGAGGATTATAGAAGTGTTTTTGTTGTTTATTTATGTTTATATGATGAATGGAAGAAATTGGGGATGAATTGGATGAAAAATGGTAGAAGAAGGAAAAATCCCAGAAATCTGGAATTTCAGCTCAGTACGTGTACTCGGTCGACCGGGCACACTGAAAAGGGAGAAAATCAAGTTCCAGTTAGCTCTCTGTAAATTTTACAGTTCAGTGTACTCGGTCAACCGGACCCTGTACCTAGTCGACCGGATACACATAATTCTGCATGGATAGCTGAGACCTGAGGCTTCTCAGACAGGTCAGGAATCCTGTGTACCCGGTCGATATCAAGGCCATGATGTCGACCGAATACGCAGCGAATCTTGTGGAACCCCCCAGCTGTTTGGCTCCAGGTCCCAGTGGACCCGGTCCAATTATGGCCACGATGTCGACCGGGAACACTGCAGGATGTCGACCTGGGGGGTCAACATCCAGTGCACCAGGTCGACATCTTTGAGGATGATGTCGACCGGGCAAACTGTGTACAGTGAATTTCCAGATTTCATTTCTTCTGTTGATTGATCAATTGTGGGGCCCATTGACCATCCAAATAGGCTTCCATCAAGGGTGCCAAGTACGAATCAATGGCGTGGCTCGGCCTTGACTCGTGGGGTCCACCAATTAGACTTTTGGGATTTGAATCGTTAATGACTCGACCCTTAAATGTAGTCCATGATGTCCGTAACTTCAAGAGCACCAGATATATTATCTTTGACATCTGAGACTACAGTTAAGGATCCAATTACCTGATGAGGCCTGAACCAAGAGTGGACCATTACTTAGGATTGGACCTTTGTCTATTCCACTTGATTCCATAATTTGGAGGATTTTATGTATTGTTCTTCTCTCCTATCCTTATTATTATTATAAACATGTTAATTAATGGGAATTGGAGGACCTGAACTTAGGATTACTTATTGGTGACTCAATGGTGTATTTAGAGATAAACAACCCATGTCTGTGGCTAGGCGGGCCCTCATACAGCCTAAGATTGGGTATGTGGAACCCTAAAAGGAAGAGGTTAGTTTTAATGGATTGATGGCTCATTGTGTATGAGTATGGGACAATTACTTGTGGAATGGATATGGTATTGTACTTGTATTGCTTCAGGCCACGGTTGTGGGCCTAGTGTGAATCCAATGGACTTGGACTTGGATTTAGATATTGGAATGTGTTCCATGATATTGTAACTTAGCCTCGTAAAGACTTAGTTAGGATCTTGCTCACGCAAGACAAGCTTAGACAGACACAGACATGTACTTGTTCCCTGGGTCGGCACTAATCATTTACTCAGTTGATCTAAGCTCAGCCAGTTGACTGATCATCACTAGTATGAGCTATATTGGTTATGACTAGAGCTATCATGATGAGCTGCGATTAGACGGATGGTGTGATACCGGGTCCGATCTAATCCAGTAAAGGGGTGTGATCGGTGCGATAAAGGGGCGTGATTGGTGTTATATTTATATATTGTTATTTGCAGGGCTGTTATCACTGCATTGTTATTTTCCCCTTTCCCCACCGCAACTGTTTACAATATGGGATGTTTACAGTATGGGAGGGCCGCGGTATATCCAGCTTGTGTGAATGTACCATATTGTTATCTGATTAGATTACTTACTTTACATTTCTGATTCTAAACTGCTATTTACTGCTCAATTGCCTAGATCATGTACCTTTGTTACTCTTATGATTACATACTCGTCTCTATTTTCTTTTGTTGCATACATTCTGCGTTATCTGCATATGGTGCCTTGCCAGATCCTTGAATCTGACTCATCTTTGGTGCTTAAGTCCTGACCTTGACCCCGCGGACGACGCGTACTATGAGGCGCCTGTAATAGGTGACTACGGGTGGGAGCTGGCTGACCAGGTGGTCGAGCCGGATGATGGAGCGCCTGCACAAGGGGATTTAGTGCAGTTTATTTTTGGATTTGAGAGTCTTTTGTAGTGAGCGGGTAGATAAACAATTTTTGTATATACTCTTGATTATTACACTTTGAGATTTGTTAGACTTCTGCCCTGTTATATTTGACTTAGTTATATGATATTATTGCTTCCGCTATCTTTTCTTATGCTTCCGCAATACAACTGTTGTTTTTATTATTGTTCAAGAAGTTTTAAAGATTTAACCTCACTGCGGACTACGATATTGAAAGTTCTCTGATTTTCCGGAAAGTAGGGCCCCAAATTCGGGTTCCTTAGCGGTAACTTCGGTATTCGGAATTGGGGCGTTACAGGAGTAGTCTTGTATTACATGAAACAAATACTTCAGTTTTGCCCTCCTAAAATATACTTAAAAACATAGTTCAGAAACTCAACTTGGCTCCTTTTTTTTAATTGGTAACAGAAAAACTGTTAAAAAGGAAAGGAAAAACAACCAAGCACAACAAAACAAACCAACAAAGAAAAGTTGGTATGAAAAAAGAATGAGGAAAAATTATTAAAAGGAAGAACGGAAAAATATAAACAATTTTTTATTTTATTTTTTGGTAGAAACTCAACTTGAAGAAACTCGAATTTTTCCAACATGAATTTCCCAAATTCCAGCAAACTCTTCCAGTTAGACAGGTTCTAAAGAGGAGGTCAAGCAAAGAAACAGTAACGCAAAGAGTGCACATGGTCAGGAACTTCTTCATAATTCTATATAAGGAAAGCAAATAGCTGAACAATTGAACAACTAAAACACTAATACAATCGACCTACTCTATAAGTTGAGCAGAAGAAAAGACTACCACCTCTTTGGATTATAAAGGCATCATCTTTTCAAACTGTAATCATCACTAAATATGTAAGGTGATTAATTGATTAGATGATAAGTAGATCCATGGATTGGGCTTTTAATCGTATAATGGCCTTTTTTTTTAGCCAACAAATTAAACTCAATTTTTCTTAGTGATTGCTTGATGGGATCCACATAATTTGATGAATAGGGTCAAGTTTGAAAACAAAAAAATAAAATAAAATAAAAGATACTATTAAAATTATTTTACTTTTATATATCAGATTTACTAAAAGAGAAAAGGTATAAAGAGATTCATTATTTTAATGATATTTAGCATTCCTGACTTCGACTAGTTGCATCAAATCCAAAGAGGTTACACATAGATACATATTCAAATCAATTTTTTTGCAAATAGTTTTTGGTTTAGGTTTTCCTTCTATGTCTTTTTTTTTTTTTTTTCATGAGGTCAGTATCTTTGAGCCAACAAGACTAATCCCCTTAGTGATACCCATTAAACCCACACATATGCACATCGTGTGAATTTAGGGCTGGTTTCGAAGACAAGACGGGAGCAAACCCATGCCTTATGCCACTCCACCAACTCCTACGTGGGCTTTTTTTTTTAAGGCATAATCCTTTTTTAATTCCTGTATTCATTTAACTATTTTAGTTATCAAGAAGATTATTGCATTATATCTCCCATTGGATTTGTGGGAATATTTCGATGGAGTTTCTGTTGTCATTCTTGAGATATTAAAATTGTGCAAATAATTCATCATTTTAGGCATTTTATATAGTTTATGCGATCATTCTTGGATTTCTAATGTAACTGATATGTGCACACTTATTCTTTCACCCTATTTTCTTAAAGAGTAAAAGAAAATCTCTAGGGTCACTTCGAGGGAAACATTGGCCTTCCAATAACTTAACAAAAAGTTGTTAGAAGATAGGATATCTCTTTCATTAATCTCCGTCATCTTTAAATACAAAATACACGCACTTATAACTACCACAATTTGAACTACTCTTTATAACTAACACTACAACTTACTACAACTTCATCAATGGCAGACCCAGGATTTTCATTTAGTTGGGGCAGACAATTTTCCCAACATAGGTTAAAGAACATGATTTAAAAATAAAAAAAATCTTTTTGTAAGGAATCCTACTTCTAATACGTAATTCATAAATAAGCTTTTAAACCAAACACCCAAATCCCAATTCCTTAAGAAATTAATACATCAATTAGCACATCAAGAAAGAAAGAAAGTGTTTTTGGGCGTGGGGTAGTAATTTTGAGATAAGTGGGGCATGGGCCAAAGCCCTTTACAAGTTCTTTAGAATTCCTGAATTCCACCCCATGACTCAAGAACAACTATCCACACCTCATGGGTAACTCCTCATAACTCTCCCAAAGCCATGCGGTCCCCACATAGGAATGATCATGCCTGTGTGATGCGAGGCCACATAAGTAACATGGTTTGTGCTCATTTTCTCAACTTGGTTCTGAGTCATATAACCATTCAAAAAAAGGGAAAGCTAAACTTCTTTTATCCGTCTAAACTCTCCGTGTGTGTATATTCTCTCCATTTTGGAGTTCTTCGCAAGAAGTAGAACTCATTAGCATGAATGTATTCTCCCTTCAGCAATTGAGAATTTCAGCATGTGTGTATTCTAAACAGTATAGAGACTACAGTGTGCTCAGAGCCTTCTGAGCATTTGAGCAAAGTGAGAATTTTGAGCATTGTGACTTGTAAGCATTGAGGAATCTTAGAATTTTAAGCTTTATGGGCACTTGAGCAATCTGAGATTTTTGAGCATTGTGAGAATTTTGAGCACCCTCTTTCCTTCTACCAACATAAGATTTTCTATTGAATGCAGATGTGAATGCTAGTATTCTCTCTTGGCATCTGAAGATCAAGGAAGATTGCCGCTTGCAGCTCTTGAAGAAATCATCGAAAAACAGGAAATGGGTCATCAGATTATGGTGCTAGAAAATCCTCCAAGTATGCCTGTGGAGCAAGAGCATGCGTCAATTATAATTAGAAACAATGAGTATCATCCAAGAGTTAGCATATACAGAGGTCATCCTCTGCAAAGTGCGAAGGCACCCTTGCTCATTAATTGTTTATTATTGCACTCTTGTAATAAAAGGAGTTTAAGGATATATGAAGGCTGCATGTAAATGTTGATCGTTTTTTTTTTTTTTTTTTTTTGTCAAGCCTGTAATTTGTAGTTGGAATAGTTATTAATCTATTGAAAATGGTTTTTTTTCCATTGATTGGAATTCAAGATGCAATGTAGTCTTGTGGTGTTTTTCATTCAAATGATTGATTGGGATTCGAGATGCAATGTGACCACAATTTTTGGTGTTTGTACTAGGAAGTCAGATGTTTAGCGTTAAGCCATTTCAATGATCGATTGCAATGTTCGATATGTAGACAGTGTTTTTAAAACAGATCTTCACACTGCGTTTTTAGGAGTCTAGACAATGTGAATGTTTAAATCTAAGTAAATTTGGAAAGAACGGGCTTTCAGGTGAGCTTTCAGTTTCTGTTTTAGATTCAGATTCAGGCTAATATGGTACGGTACCATCTAAGTTGTGGGCTTTGATTTAAATATGCATAGGTGGCCATCACAATTCAGTAGATTAACACATTGTAATCGAAAGGGCCTTTGTTGCTGGAACTCAAAATATATCAAGCCTACCTTATACTCAAAGAAAGTGTGTTCAAGTGCTTTATGAGTCCTCAGCTGATGTTCGTGTTTGAGTTCAGGTTAATATCAGACAGGTTTTTGTTTTTTGGTAAATGACTACAGGACATGTTGATTCTGTGTAGATTTACAAGTGTAAGCAGGTTAATATCAGAAATGATGAAGATGCATGGTAAAAGGATTTAGTAGGTCCTATACTGTGTTTCTGAGTAGTGTGCATTTTTGGTCCTATACTTTCAAACCTTTTAGCTTCAACCCTGCTACTACCTCACATAGAAAATTAAAACGTGGATCTTCATGACCAAAGCTGGATTGTATTTACATAAAGATCCTTCCCAAATATCTTCTTGTATATGAGAAAAATACAGCAATCCCATACAACTGAACACAATATACAACAATCTCATTCAATTGAATCTACTCACTGCACACTTCATCTTCCTCTCCTCAGCAAACAAAGATTGGAGTAACAAAGAGAATCTATGACACCAAGTCAAATATAGCCCAGCCAAACAGAATCCCATACAAAATGTGATAAAACCCAACAAAATTCAAAAGTCAAAAGATTACAAGCTAGAATGCATGACACCATTCTAGACACCTGCAAGAGAACCATTAACTGTGGATGCTATTACAAAAGATGATGATGTAGTCTGGTGCAGATGACAAAATGTTAGATTTGTACACTTCTTTGCCTCCTCCCATTCCTGGATCACTTGTTTTACGCTTGATAACTAAAAGGATGGAATTATCAACCCATTTGCAACCACAGTCAGAACAGTTGGCTTTGATACAGGTAGGTAAACTCTGTTGTGGGGTTCACCAGAGTGGTTCACCTCCACAACTGAATTGGTACCTGTTTTGTAGGATCAACACCTGCAACTGAACTACAAGGATACATAAGCAAATGAACACAAACTGAATATATAAACAGCATAAGAAATTCAACAATTACTAGTCTATATACAGCAATTACAAGAATGCATAAACATGCCCACTGAATCAACAATTACAAGTCTGCATTTATTACAGTGGTATTGAACCAAGAAATACATTACCAGATTGTGTATTGAGCTTAACTGATACTTCTCTGTTGTATCTAAGCATATCTACTTTTTCCTTCCCCAAACCCATAAATAACCTTGGACAAGGGAAAAACAATTGAATTGACCGTATCAAGTGAATCCACATTTCATCAATTGTTGCAGCAAAAATTTGAACTTCCTCCTTCAAAACCAAAATTTCTGTTGGACTTCAATTAGCTTCATACAGTTCCATTGGCACTGCATCCTTCCAAATGAGCCTACCACAGTCTCTTTCTTCCTACATTCCCAACAGAAAATAGACAATGTCAAATCGAAAAATGTCTGAAAAAAGTAAACTAATCTTAACTAAAATTAAAATGTTACATCTATGTATTCACTTTATAATGTCCGAAAAAATAAAACGAAGTCAGAACCTACGTGATATTCTATTCAGTAACCAAAAGATTGAAGAAAAGTGACAGCAAATACCAAAAAAAAAAAAAAAAAATCAGAGAGTGTTGTGTGTGTTAAGATTCTTCTGAAAACCCTAAAAAATCAGAAAGCAGGACCATTCAAGGCCTTGGAGGCGATTCCACGCGTCACAGCCGCATTGGCTGACCTGGACATTGTCTAAGTCAGTGACTCGGGGGATTCGGACTCCAGGCAATTAGACTTGAGAGATGTGGCAAAAGAAGAATCAATCATGGTTTTATTGTAGATTTGAGCACGGAAGGAATTACACATTGCCTGGCCTATAGTGTGAGACCCTGAAAAGACTATTACTATATCCATTAACACAAAAATGAATAAGAATTAAGGAGCATCATGAATTAAGAAGAGTGACTAAAGTTAAAGAGTGACCCACCTGATACTGCATGCACATCTTTGGTAGTGAGACTGTTGTTGGCAAAGGAAGTTATGAGGTCACTTAGATTGAATGTAGGCTGAGAATGTCATTGTTGGCATCGCATAAGCACGCAGTGGTTGAATCTCTCCTTGTTGAATTGTCCATGTTGGCCCAACCAACGGAACTCCAAATATTATGTAGAAGAAGAAATGTCAACAGACTCAAGGATAAATTCTTCCAATAGAATGGAAATATGCTGTGACGCCAAGGAATTGGAAAGGACAACCGATAATTATAATATAAACAAAGTAGCTGGCAAGGGAGATTACGGTATAGCTTAGAAATGAATTATACCAGACAATAAGATAGGTGTTATTAAAAAATCCAAAATAATATATGAGAGTCAAATTGGGCATTTTGTAAATGAGGTAGATATTTCATCCCAAATCAACCATAGGAATGTGGTGAAGCCTCTAGGATGCAGTTTAGGGGTAGAAGTCCCCTTGTTTATGAATTTATATCAAATGGGAACTCTCACAATATATATGATGGGGCTAATGTTAGACCCCAACTATGATTAACTATATGATGGAACTCTCACAATATTTAGTGCTTAATTAACCTTGATTAAGCACCTAATATTTGTTTTAGATGATTTGATGAAGGATTAATTAGATTAGTGGGGGTTTGAGCCAAGTTAAGTAGAACTATGACCTTTTGAATAATTTCGGGTAGCGTATGGGTGTACTATTTTGCAGGCTTTCTTGTATATTTCATCAAGCATTTTTTTTCTAACATCATTTCCATGTCTGGATCCAGACCAGCTAGACCCAACCCAACCCATATCCAAGCCCATTTAAACACAAAAGCCCTTTTCCCATATTTTGTTCAAGAAAGTGGACTTGCATGCAATGGAACAAAATTTACCACTTAAAATGAACCCAGCCACCGCCCCCTTCACTCTTTTCATTTCATTTGGCAAAGACTCTTCCTTCTTTATCCATTCCAGTCAAGGGCTTCTCCTTCTCTCCTCTTCTTCTTCTCAAAGTATCAAAGGGGAGCTCATGCATGTGGGTGCTTTAGACTACATCTTCTTCTTCAACATCATCTCTAACACCTACAAGCTCTCATTCACCTCTTCCAACCCACTACACAGTCCATTGGTAGCCATCTTTCTCTCCTAATCCCTTAATATTGCTTGAAATGGTAATTAGGATTGTTAAGAAATACATACGTCTTCTTCTCTCATTCTAGCTGTAACCATTGTAGAATATCATCTCTTACATCACCATCTTTTTTCTCTTTCTCCATTGGTAAGAAACCAACTTATAAATGACCCTCAAAGCTAAAATGGGTTGTAAGAATCCTTAGTTGTATGCATGCTAATTAGCTCTCATTATTGCATTGCACAATTGTAGGAAATTGTGATTCAGTTAGCATTTGGAGGTTTGCTTGCATTTAAGCTTAAGATTGGAGATTTTACTTGATTTGAGCCAAAGGAAAAGATTAGAGTGAAGGGCACCAAAAAGAGGCCACTAATGAGCAATTATGATATATAAATGTTCATGATTCTTTGAGTGAATGCTATATTTCTCTTGGATATCAAATTCAACCTTTTAATTTGAATGGAATTCATAATGTGAAATGGTTTATGTATACACGAGTGTTGATGGATAATGGAATGAAAGTGGATCGATAAAATAGTTTGTACATGGAGCTTTGGAGGCTCAAATCATGTCTAACATGGTCTAAGGATGATTGGTAATTGAAATGGGAGAATGAATGACTGAAATTGGACATTTCAGACTCAAAAATTGCCCAGAATTCAGCGAGTCGAATTGGGCCCGCTCGAGCAGGTCGGCCCATTGGGCCCAATAGTGCCAACTTTGAATGGCCATAACTTTTGACCCACACGTCCAATTTTGAAGTTCCGTATATCGTTGGAAAGCTCTTAGAACGTAGAAAGTAATGGTAAATACCTCCTAATGATCAGAGATTGGGAGAAGAAGTTGATATGGGGACAATTAAACCAGGCCCTATCTGCTTTGGAAAAAAGAGACTTTAAACATGTTTGGACCCTAGATTGGAACCCATGAATTAGACCTTTCATAATTAATCCCTGAGGATGATTGTGAAACAAACACTATACCGATAAAGTTCTTAGGCAAGAAAAGGCTGACTTTGTAGGTCCTTAGACATAGAATCCTAACCGACTAATATAGTCCGATGGACAGTATAACACATGAGAATCTTGGGCTGAGATTATCTCATGTGCTGATCCGTCTCATCTAGAACTTCGCCATGGGTGTTGATTTAGAGGAATTCGATGTACCTCACACATACACAAGTGACATCAAGAAAATGTAACACGTACATCAAATTATCTAAAGCTACATCAAGATGGACGGTTAAAGACGACGGGTAATTAGATTAGGATTGGCTAGTAAATATTCTTGATTTCATTCATTAATTTGCATTTGCATATTGGGACTAATTCATTTTTTCCCTCAAATATTCAAATGATTATTATATTGCATTATTCGTATTATTTCACAAATTGTATTACAATTGTCTTTCAAATGTTACCATTCATTAATGTGTTATTCGAAGGGAGTAAGTATGTGATTTGATTCGATTAGAGATGATTCGAGACTAGAAAATGAAATAATGGATTCGATTAGAAATTATTCGATTCGTAAAATCTTCCTCCAGTTTATTATCACTCGATTTGAATGGTTCGTCGCTACTTAGCTTCGACCTTGTGATACCCGATAGAGTTGCAACTTGGTTTAGTTATTCGAGATTATTGCAATATGTCTTCTGGAGCACCGGAACTCTAGAACCAGGTAGCCAGGAGAACTTTTGGCCGGGTCACTAGTGACATCCCAACTAGATTTTCTCTCTATCGGAGAATATGAGCAAATGTAGTAGCCAACTAGAAAGCAAGTATTCGATTCTTAATTCGATAAAGTATGATTTATTCATAATGCACAATGTGCCCAGTTGACATTTATTTGGTCTCTTTAATCTATTCTTCTTTAAATTTAAAATTAGAATAACATGTGTTGAATCTTAATTGCTCATATATATTGTTGAATCATCGTATTCATGGTGCTACACTGTGTCACGTGGATTCAGGATTCCGAAGAGAATAACTAATAGCAATTCAGATTAGAGATTTGAAATGTAAAATGGTGGTAATTATAGTTGGGATTAGATGTTGCACCTTGCACTTGATCATGGTTTGATTATGATTGAATTCGTATTACGATCATGTTTCCATTTGAGGTTAAGCATCTAGTATTTTCTATCATTATAGTACTTTTGTACTATGCATTAAGGGATTTATATTATTAGTCTTGATGAATGATTTTTGTTAGATGAAGTATTGGAACTTTAATGGACTACTTAAGCTTTGATATTACTGATATTGCATATACTTCCGCAATTAAATGTTCATTGATAAGTGTCGGTGATTAATACTCATACGTGAAATGTGGAATTTTCTCCTTCATGAATTCGGGCTTGGTCCGGAATAGGTGCGAGTTCACGAGAGTACACGTATCACACGTTGGGAACCAACCTAATCAGGGGATTCTCAGGTCCAGGATGTGACAGTTAACAAGCCATCATTATCATTAGAATATCATTTAAGGTTACTTGAAAAACAACATACATGCTTAACCCCATCTTAGATTTGCTGAGAGATGTTCTCATTATATACAAATTCATGATCACAAGAGCTTCAGCATATTCCTAAGGTTGATTTGGGATAAAGTGTCTACCTTATTTATAAACAGCTAAATATGACCCTTTACCTATTACATTGAATTTCTTAATAGCAACTATCCGATTGTTTGGTAAAATTCATTTGTAAACTATACCATGAGCTCTTACACCAACTACTTTGTTTACACTATAGTTATAAGTTGTCATTTTCAAATTCTTTACAATTAAAATTTTGAATATCTTAGTTAGTACTATGACAGACTTTTTTTTTTTTTTTTTCGTAACAACATACCACCATTCTGTGTTCTTTTCCTTAAGTTAGCTGATGTTTATTTTACTCCATAGCCAATATGTCCAAGTACTTACTATAAGTAAAAGTAGGAAGATTAAGTCAGTCCCCTGTATGGTTACTTTTACATTATAGTTAACTAAATTAATTCTCAAAATGAAACAAGAAAATACATGTATTCAACATATAGAATCATCATTTGGAAAGCTCTACAATCTAAACATTAATCCAATCATATGATACCAGCAAAGGGATTAGAAGGATCGTGGATCATCAGTTTGCCTTTGATTACGAAAAAAATTTAGTCCACACCACTTAATGATGATGGAGCACATCCTGATTAGAGAGAATCCTATCTCTTTGTTATAAAGAGATGGAATCCAACTTGGGTCTTCGAATGGGTTCCATTACACACATCTCATACAAGACTACTCCATGAAAGAAAAGAAGAAAACCTATTAAAAGAAGATACTGAGACCCAAAAATATTTCCACTGAAGTTTGCCAGGTGGAGAAAAGGATCTAATAGGCAAACACATGTTAAAGACATGACAATGTCAGGTTGTCCTACTTTCAATCTATAGTTCTAAACATTGAGAAGTTTGGCCATGTATCAACCCATTATATAACAAATAAAATGACAAAGAGCAACCATCTTTGACTATAAAGACAACAACCTGAAATGAATTTCTTGAATTTGACAAGAAGACCACATATTTCATCAATTTATTAGAAACCCAATTGCAAAAGGCTCAAAAAAAAAAAAAAAAAAAAAAGGATAAAAACCCAAATCAGCCAATAGATCAATTGAAAGAAACTTCACAGTAATTCAGGAAATAGAGGGGAAAGGAAGGGAACCGTAATCATTCTTAGAAGGAACACAGATGTGAATTAAAACCAAGGAATTACAAATGAGCTACATATCATGACCCACCAGTATCACCAGAGATTCGGTGGGTCCATGGTTTATGTTACAGCTATTGATCGATTGAATTTGTATTGTGGCTTACACTTCATAAGCATACAGAGCTAAAGCATACCTTGATAGACAAGGGAAAGCAAAATCAAAGAAAGCAAGAAGCCTGTTATTAGAGAGAGGCATTGATGGATGAGAAAGAGATGGGTGCAGAGAAAATAAGATAACAAAGCATAGATGAATGATGGACCAGGACGAGAGAGTGTTGATAAAAGAATAAAGAGATTTTGACCATACGGGATATTAAAGACCATGAATTTCTCAAAATGATGTTGACCAAAACTATATCCCAAATGTGGTTATTGTACATAGGGTCCAAATTCTTTTTCCAATTCTACCCATATTGTGCGATATTGTACAATCTGTGTGATATCGCACAAACTGAAGGTGATTAATTGTATGATATCACAGAAAATTGATAGAATTGGAAAAAAAAAAATTTGAAATCCCATATATTGTACCCACATTTGGGATATTATTTTGGTAAATACGATTTTGAGAAATTCCCGATTGTTAATGTCCGGTATGAGAGAAACCCCAAGCAAGAAATTTACGAAGAGACAAAAGTAAGGACAAAGTACTACGTGAATGTAGCTCGAGATTCGAGATTGATGTTTTTTATTCTTTTCCATCATTCCTCCCTTGGGATTTTCTACCCCATTTTGCCTGTCTAGATTTTTGTGTCATGTCATGCCATGAGTTCAGCTATCTTGGGAATCTGTTTTCTTTTCATATATTTTTTTCCTGGTTTGAATACAATTATAGTAAGACTTTGGTATAAACTGTATAATTGATGATGCACAAGTCTATTCAAACGGTCTGCTCAACAATTGAAAGACGCTGTGAGGGATGTGAGTAAAATTGTTTGGCTAGACTACCATGGGCCCACGGCAAATGGAGCTGGCCGTGTGCTGCAGATGAACTCCCAATAAGTTTCGATTGGGTAAAATTAAATAGGAGTTGAACTCTTGGTTGTAGGGCTTGAATCAGGATCACTGATTTGACAGAATTCTCGCGTTGGTCAAAAGATGTGGGACTCCAGCAAGGTAGAGTATGTGATAGTCTTCACTCCTAGGATTACTCTTTATAAAGGTGATGGGAACCTTGGCTGATCATTCTCAAAATGTGAACGAGTTCGAAAGATCTATCTCATATCGGAATGCATAAAAGTTCTCGGCAAGTTTGGTTCTAACACTCATTTGAAGCCAGCAGTTTTTTCAAGGGACCCACTTCATCTCCAAGGTGGTCGCATAGGCCTATCTAAGTACTTCATATTCTTTTTCTTTATTTTTTAGATTTGGTAATTGTCATCAATAAATTTTAGATTTTGTAAGAAGGATTTGATGGAAAGAGAATTTTGTAAAAAAAAATTATTCCCTTCCTCTTATTATTGGCATTGGTGGGGTGAGGCAGTACCCAAAGTCTCACCAATTTGAGTTTCTACAGCTTGAACATATGGAAATTAACCAACTAGTGGTAGCTCAGTTGGCAAGGACTATGGGCTTGGCGGTAGATACCTTGTGTTATATATATAAGGGGATGGGGATGGAGGGATTTCAATGACTTTTTGGAACCCTCCTCTTTGCAAAAAATCAACTTCAACCGTGATTTCTATCATCTTTATCTGTGCTCCACAATTTTAATGATTAACAGTCCATTCAGATCGATACGCGTCGATCCAATAGTTCAGTAAATTTTGATCTAACCGAGAGTTTGTGGACATTTGTAATTCAGGGGGTTATGTGCTTGTTCCATTTTAATGGACCAATGGTAGGACCCACAAGCGTGAGCTTACCGAATTTTATCCTAAGCTTTCGCTTAGAAGAACCTTGTATATATATATATATATATTTATATATATATATGTGTGTGTGCGCCTGCGCATAAATTAGAATACATATAAATTACAATGCAGTACTTTTATTATCAGATGTAAGTAGAATTTTATAGCTTATTTATTTGCATTGAATACATTGGAGTTAATCTCACGTGTGTTTCTACAGCGGGCATGTTTTTGTAGCATTGGTCTAAATGGAGATCTCTCTTACGAAAATTGTCCGAATTCATTTTCTGTAACATAAGGTTTGAAGTTTAAGATGATGCAGTGATGATGAGGTGTGTGAAGGACAAAAAGGACGGGTGCAGGTTGCGAGCTTTAAGAATTTCAGTTCCGAATGCTCTGCGTAACCTACCAAGGCAAACACTCCCAACAGTCCCGTACACTTAACTGAATATAGATTAGCCCACACACCTGACTTACGCGTGGCAAACATCAATGCAACTTGAATGACCATTGTATTGGGTCTTTCCCTCTCTCTCTCAAATGACTATAGGGATTTTTTTTTGTCCGGTGGCTTAAACTCATCATTAACTTTTCCTTATTAACTTTTCCTTATTATCAAAATAGACAATTGTACCTACACGTTCTTCCCAAAGGTATTTTTTTATTTGCGATATCACAATAATTGTTGAGATATCGTAATTTATAGTGCAATACCACAAGTTAATAAGTTGCGATATCACAATTTATATTGTGATATGGCAAAAAGCGTTTCGTTAGAAGTCAACGAATGCATTTCTGTTTATAATTTCATTTTGTTCCGTTGCTTTCATCTTTGGCTAGGGCTGTCTACTTCCATTCTCTGCAAATGAACTTCAATCCATTGGCATATATAACAAGTCAATCTCCTACCACATTCTCTACAAGTCAACCTGTGTCCATTATCATATATAGCAAGTGAATCTCCTACCACATATTTGTCTATCGTATTCATTTTATGTTTCCCACCCTGTATGTATATCCTCCTTATTTATTCTATTAGTTTTTTCTTCTTTTGTTTCTTTTGAAGTTAGTAAGGATACAAGGAATCCCACTTGTAGAAACATTTGAAACATTTTATATAAATATTAATAGTGACCTTTGGTGGGACTTGTGGAGGCCTACTTTTTGATGAACATCCAGTTGTTGATATATTAAAAAAAAAGAAAAACCCTTTTACTGATATCATGAGTTACCAACAACTGGATTTGGCTTGGGCGTCCAGGTGCAAAATATAATGTGGGATGTCATGTTGGTCCCATCCTTTGGTAGGTCCCAACACAAACTCAAAATGTCCACTGATTTTTTTAACCTTTTCCTGTTATTGTGGCATTACAGACATCATCTTGATCATTATCTTAAACTGCTAATGATTTTTTTAATGTTATATATAAGCAAGCAAATGATTAAATGGTTTAGATTCTTTAATAGTTATCAATGAACGATGATATTCATTAGATGAATAGTTGAGATCTTACAACTGTACCATTCTCTATTGTTCCACAAAATTAAAATGCTCCTTTTTTCTTCTTTTTTTTTTGGGTTGGGGGGGTGGGGGGGGTGTTGATTTCACAATTGAGGCCTGACTTTACAACTTACATGGACAATAGTTAAAGACATTTGTGACCATCTAACATCAAAACCCCAAGGATGTGGCACCAACTAACCAACCTAAATGTTATAGAAATATGTAGCTTCATGCTATCCTAAATGTCAAAGCTTAGATTTTAAACCATTTAATTTTCCACGCACGCATAGAGTAGTTTTTTCTTTTATATTTAACAACCTTCAAATCTTAGTAATTCCAAACATTCATCTTTTACTCATTTAATTGTTTTAATCAGTTAACTAGAAAAGACTTAAGCTAACCATAGATTATAACAATACCAAATTTTTCAGGAAAACTGAATGCTCAGATTACAAACTGACCTTAATGCAGCACGCACTAAAGTTTTGAATTCAGGTGCAGGTCCTCATTACAGCAAAGGTAGGACAAGTTTGTGCCCAGTGCAAGTCTTAAAAACTGACAAAAAATTAAAAAAATAAAAAATAAATAAATTGACAAAAAAATAAGAAAGGTTAGATTTACTATAGATCATGGTGATCTACAACTTGATCCAGCCCATGGTCCACACTAGACCATGTCAGGACCGGCATTTTAGCATTATAGTCTACATGAGAACCAAACGGCTTGGACATCCCCTCTGCGTCGCCCATTTCATTTAAGTAGTTAGGTGCATTTATGTCTTTTAGCCTATAGTTGAGTTCCAGTGGCCAAGACTAAAACATCAAAACCTTAATCTGAAGGCCAAGATGGAACCCATGGCTACATTAAGAAAGAAGAGTTGGTCGATGACTCCGTTCTCTATTTAGACTTCTATCACATTATCTCTACTGAATTTGGTGCATATGTGACCCTTCTGGATTGACTCAAGGATGTGGACATCAACCAAATTTCACATATGACTCAGTTGCCTTCTTGCGATTTTTTTACCTTGGGTTTTGGGGTATGGTAAGTGCTAATCGATCATTCCTATTGACTTAGATTGCAACAGTTGTAAGGTTTTTAATCCTTGCAAATTGCCAAATACTGTCACCTGTAATTTGTTAAATTTCATGAAAGTAGTCAAACATAACAATATGACAGCCATGGAATATTTTGTTCTGTGCAGTTAAATTCTGATAATATTTCAAATTTTAAAACCTATTTTGCATGTATTATGGAACCTTCTTATCCCGAAATATCTAGTTTCAATTTAGTTACTTATAATGCACGGAGCTGAATTAGATTGTTATATCTTTATAACTAAGATAATGATGTGTGTGGAGAACCTATAATTAAAGATATCCTTAAAAGAAATTGTGAAGAAATGATTTCTTGTAGATGTTATTATGCATTGTTAGTGTAATTTATTTGTTAGGTGCATTGTTAGTGTAATTTATTAGATAGAGTTTCGCATTCATTATTGTGGAGAGATAGAGAGAGAGTCTTGGGGATGTGCTGTTCCAAACATGAACATGGTACACAAGGAAGTTTCATAATGGCCCAATGCCTTGAAAGGATATAGCAACTAGTTCACGGTGACGAAAGAGAAAAGCTACAGGGTGACTCTAATTCTGTAAAAGTAAAGATGCAAAACTCTGATGTTTTAGAGTTCTTCTTTTTCTTTATTTATTTTTTCCAAAAAGGGTTCAAGAGTGTTTAGGGTTTTCTAAACCCATAAAGAGAGATAAATAGAGAGAAAGAGAGAAAGGAAAGAGAAGACCGGAATATCGCTAAAGAAGAAAGGGAAGAAGGATTACCAAGTTCAGCAGGGGCGTCTGCAACAATACCAAGCTCGGGAACGCCCCAGATTGCGAAACAATAGAGGCCAAAATCCCTAGTAGATGGTGGCAATGGAGACGATGATTCGTCGATGCCAAACGGACGTTGGGAGCCTTGCGTATTTGCAAATAGGTTGGCAAGGGAGGAGGGTGAGATCGGCTAGGAGAGAGAGTTACAATAGGTGAAAATGAGGAATAGTTGAAACAAGGAGGGATAAAAGGATGAAAAGGGTTTTTCTAGTTGAGCCATCGCAATATAAATTGCAGTATTGCAACATAAATTGCGGCACAATTGTTGCGATATCGCAAATTAAAAAAATACCTTTTGACCTATGTGGGGGCAGGGACGATACGTAAAACGTGTAGATAAAATTACCCACTTTGATAACAAGGGAAAGTTATCGATCAGTTTAAGTTACTGTACATAAAACATCCCATGATTAAAATTTAACAAACCTGGAGTCAACCAATTTCCAAGGATCCAAACTAGGGATCGCTTTTGTTTTAAAGAGAATTCGAATGCCTAATTTTACTTCATTTGCTTCATTTCACTCTTGGATAAAGGTAAGAGAATCATTTTCTACGAAAAGGTATCACTCATTTTCTAAGGGCTTGCTCCAATCAACCAAGCACCCTTTTTCTTAGAGTCCGAATTCTCTGAGGATTTCCCCCATGGTGACAGTGAGTGGACCAATTACGGTCTGCCACGTCACCGCGGGCAGCTTGCCATACATCCAGACAAGGGCTGCCCACGATGAAGCGGCAGACTGTGATTGGTCCACTCACACTCATCATGGGGGAAATCCTCAGATGATCCCTATTCTTTCTCTTGCCAAGATTGGTCACACCTTTCTTATTGACACCTTTTTCTAAGGGCTTGCTCCAATCAACCTATCACCCTTTATGTTGGAGTCCGAATTCTCTGAGGATTCCCCCACGGTGAACGTGACTGGACCAATCACGGTCCGCCACGTCACTACAGGCAGCCTGCCATGCACGCGGGCAGCTTGCCATACATCTGGATAGGAGCTGCCTACAGTGAAGCAGCGGATTATGATTGGTCCACTCACACTCATCATGGGGGAAATCCTCAGATAATCCCTATTCTTTCTCTTGCCAAGATTGGTCACACCTTTCTTATTGACACCATTTATTGGGAAAAAGATCACTCTCATCAGACCATCTCAACCCTTCAATCTTATACCTTCAAAGTCGATGAGGGATTTAGAGTAAGGACTCTTAGGCAATATTTTCTTTTCAAGAGGTCAAGAAAAAATGGTGGGGAAGTAATTCCAGTGGTCACTTTTCTTTTTCTTTTTTACTTTAACCTTTTTTAGTAAGTTACAACAAGCAGGAAAGTGAAGTCCCAACCATCAAAAAAATTATTCTATAAACTTTAACTTCTTTCAAAAGTATACTTCCCCTTTACATGACTATTATCTTCTTCATTTGATGTTTATATTCTAAGTTACTTTCTCAATAAATTATTCAAATGTCAACGTACGGTCGGAATTTGAAGAATAAAGACCTATCATCTCATGTGGACTGGGATGGACTCCAAAACATTAGGTTGTATAGAAAGCATCATAAATAAAAGGGAATTTTACCATAAAAGTGTCCCAAAACATGTATTATCCCATTTAAGTTAGAAATACACATGAACACTCGTATTGGCGTTCGTATATTCGTTTTGGACCATTTTACCCCCCCATTCTGCGAATGACATCGTCATGGAATAATAACCTAACAACACCTCAATCGAACAATCTGGTTCTCCTCCTCTTCCCCAAATTTCTCCTCTCCCGCCTTTTCTCTCTTTCTCCTCCACTCCCTCCTCTCTCTTTCCCTCATCCTGCCTGTGGCTTCGATTCTCTCTTTCCCTCTCCCTCTTCGGTCGCAAAGATGAGAAAAATGAAGGAGAAGGGTTCTCTGGTCTTCAATCTGCTGAGCGGAGAAGAAAGGAAGTTGCATAGGGGATTCTCTATCTCCCTCCACCCAACCAAGGACAAGGCCATTTTTTCTATTTGCACAGACAACGGACATCGTCATCTTCAAACACCTCCATCATTTTCTATCCCTAATTCCCCACATAATTTCTTCCTTCCCCGTTCCCGCCAAAGGCTTTTTTTTCCTCCTTCCCCATCGTCTTCAGGGCTTTTTTTTTCCTCTCCAACCTTTTTGCTCTCTTTCTCCCTGCCCTATCCCTCTCCCTCTCCACCTCCGTCTAATTAGAGATTCTGGCTGGATCCTCTCACACTACCAGCCACCGTTGCTCATCGCCGGAGATGCTGTAGAAAAGAGAGAATCCAAAAGAGGTCTTCTCTAACCAAGAAAAGTCGGGTCCTTTTTACTTGTATCTACTGTAAATACTATCCATTTTTTGTTGCTGTAATTGCATGGAAGTGCCTTTGATTTTCTTTTAAAGTTTGGTGTTTAGATTTTCCTGCATTCGATTTGTTGAGTGTTCTATTTTTATTTTGTTTATTTTATTTCATTTGCTCTTTTTTTTCCCATTTTTTTTCTTATTTTTTGTGCCTTTTTCCATTTCATTGTCCAAAAGCTATGGATGGGTGAAATCCAAGGTTGTTAATACTTAAAAGCCATTCTTTGGACACTACTGTTTTGGGGCCTTTGCCTGTCTGGATTAGGTCCGTTGCAGATGTGAGATGATGGATAGATGATTCAAAGAAATAGGAGTGATCATGGGCTGAGTTATAGAATATAGAAGAGAAGCAATTCACAGCAGCTTGATTAGGTGGATCTAAAATAGGTATGATGAGAAAATGGAATGAGTTGGTGACAAAGATGAAGGTTTCAAGGTTGGAAAGTGGAAATGGGTTATGGTCGATAGGTGGTGTGTGTTAAGAAGGGTGGGGAGTTGAGTTGGATTAAATGGGTAAGTTGACTTTGAAATTCAATTTGATGTCACTTGTGCATTGGGTTGATGGAAGATAGAATCCAGAGATAAAGTGGAAAATGGAGATGTGAGGCACTTTGTGAAAGTGTGCATAGTGGAAAAGGCATAGAGATGGCATGGTGATGAATGAAAGGTGGCTGAATGTGTTGAGTTTTTTAGATGAAGTTGATGAGAAAATGCAAAAAAAAAACAGAGTATGAAAGAAAACAAGGAAATGAAGAGAAACTGAAAATAGAACAAATCATGGAAAAAACAAGTGAATGAAAGGATATAGAAATAGGCAATGAGGACTTATATGAAGGCAACAAGAAACTAGGTTCTTTTTGTTTCAGGAGGGTGGAGTGTGGGTCATTTCTTTGAAGTAGAAGATGGGTACAGTGGATGAGAAGAGAAGAAGACTAATGGCTCAACTGGTGGTCAAGATAATGATAAGTTGTTTTCGGGCTGGAAAGTTGATGGAAACAAATGAGTGCAATGAGTTACAGGTGGGTTTGGGTATCGTCGAGTGATTTTTAGGCTTGGACATGTTTTAGAGATTTTGAAACTTGTATAATTGGAATGGTCAGTGATGGTGAAAGTGAATGACTGAGATGTTGATCAAGAATAAGAGAAGTTGGGTTTGCGGAGATATAAAAGGTTGAATGGGAGTTTAGTTGTAGTGCCGCACCTATGAATGGTCTCATATGACCCTTTCTATTCTCAGGTTAGCCCAATTAATAAACATGTTGGGTTGAGGCTAAGCCTGTTCTTATTATTTGAACCATCAACAAACCTAGTAATTGCACTATGAAGTGCCCATCAGACCAGAATCCAACCTATTTATTTTGTGCTCCAATATACTCTATTAGTTTCTGGTTTGGATTTGGATTGACATGTTCAAACTGAATAATAAACAGGTTGAATGCAAGTTGAGCCTTTACAAGTTATCAACAATACTAAACTGAATCCACCAAACCCAGCCCACCCCAACCTATCGCCTCCCCTGATTTTATCTTTAAAAGTGACAAATGTAGAAGAATCACTGAGAGGAGACTTGGACATGTAAGAAGTATCCCTATTAAGGCATGGTGTGATAACTGATGAACTAAAGCCATGACCCACAAAACACACCTGTGAACCATTAAAAAATACTTTATCCATGTGCAGTTTGATAAGATATGAATTTAAGCTTATAATGTACAGTGCCAGAACCTCTGATATATTATTTACTTGAAATCAGTTTCTCCCCCCTAACTTGTTTTCTTAAATTTTCATTTAACCCAACAAGTTTCTGCATCCTTAGGAAATGATTCTCGCAGTTTTTCGTTCCTTTGAATATGTCGTTATGGGAATAAAGTATGGATGTAGAATATGTTTTTAAATTAGGCCTTGAACCGATTATCCATACACAAAAATAATAACCGTTTGTGTACGTTAAAAGCAAGAGGGATGTTTGTATGGGTTCAGTTCATAGAAGAAGAAGAAGAAGCTGGAACCAAGACTAGGGAACTCGTGACCCTAGTGTAAAATCTGCGAGCCGCAAACTATAACTATTAGGAAAATGCATTTCCGAGCCAAATCCGTGTGCATTTCTCATTGTTTATGCACCCCATTATAAACGCATTGTCATTTTGTTGTTGGAGACAAAAAACGAGCGAAGAACCTATAAATAATTGTAACGATATCGTTATCAGAAAATCTTAAAAACTAGATTTTGAGTAAAATCGTGAGTCTTTCTTATTGTTTATGCATCTCAATATAAAGTCACCATTATTCTCTTGTTGGACACAAAAAATGGATGAAGAAACTATAAATGATGGTAACAATATCGTTATCAAAAAACATCCAAATGGCACAAAATTCAAGTTTATTGAAGTGGAGGAAAATAAAGTACATTGTCTCAACTACCAACCCTTACTACTAGTGCATAACTAATGGCATTCGTAAATGAGGGGAAGGCAAGGGTGGGCTTGAATAAGGGCCCTCAATTAAACCCTTGGCAATGGTCCTGTAGGCTGCTTCTGTTAGATGGATACCGTCCCAATTAGCAAGGTTCATGGCTCACTACAGACAGTGGATCCGGGCGCACCACATAAAGATGACCCATTGAAATTATATGGCCCAGTCCCTCCACAACAAGCTGATAGCACATTCTTAAATCCTGCGCAGAGTTGGAGCAAGTCTTAGACATGAAATTGTAATTGTAGCTTACGTTCGAGTTAAAAATTAGAATTGATTTTAGCAGTGTTTATCATTGTCACCAAAGCCCTGTCCCAACTATATTGGGATTCTCAATTTCAATCTTGATTAAGAAATTTTGTTTTCTTAGAATTCTTGATTTTAGAAAACTTGGATTAGATCAATGTCTACAATGACGATGATGATGGTGGTGGTGGTGGTGGTGGCTAGATCTCTATACCATAAATTGCAATCTAATGAACTAAGAAACCCCAATGAGGATGATGATATTCTACCCTTGTCACAATGACATGGCCACACTATAATTTGGGCCTAAATATTGAATAGGCTCATTATCATCTAGGCTACAAAGGACAAACAAGAGGAAGATGAAGCTCACCAAAATGTTCTGGGGAGTGGAAGAATTTGAGGGCAGCGCCATAGTAGTCAGCATATACGATTTTGGCATGTGGGTATTTTTGCCTTAGTTTCTTCAAAGCTGCTTTCAAAAGTGAGTTGTGGTACTTGGAGATACCATTCAGAGCTTTCAAGCAGCCATTTCGAGGGTCATACTCTTCTCTGTTGGGGGTGTAAAAGAGTGTCAAATAAAGTGGAGAGCACCCAATGGGTAGATTTCCAGGCACCAACAGATTCAATGCCCCTTGCTCGATCAATCTCTGAAAAAGGACGGTAAGTTTTCAATGAGTCATCAGTACATCAATTTAGATTATATACCCATATCATTCAAAGGCACAATCATATCTGCCTCTTTGATTGCAAGAATTTAGAGCATTCATCTCGAAAGAATTATAGAAAAACGGGCATGTTTTTTGGAGGTATTTTTTACAGAAATTACAAGTTTTGGGAATTTGTGATGCTCGTGTTAGATCACGTCATTAGAGCATTTAAATATTCCTTTTGAATTAGACGATTCCCAAACACCAACCTCCTGGAAAGACGCTTGTCCCTTTTTTTGAATTCTTTGAATTGCAGCTTCAGCTTTGAACATTTTGGAAACCACTCGGGGATAGTGCTTGGAGAATTCATAATCTTCTCCAGACGAGAATTCTCAAAATTCCTCTAACAAAATAGGCCCTTAGTTTTCAATAAAAATATTGTCACTGTCACCCATTCAAATGCCATATTTATTCCAAATTCTGAAATTCAGAGAATTTTAATGCTTAAAATATCTTAAGGGGCATCAAACACGATTTTTAGAAACAGAGATTTTGATATTGCTCAAATTCCCATCATAAGTGCTTGCAATCAAACAAGTTTTCAAGTAGGATTTTGATTTTCTGATTGACAAATTGGTATGTGGATCCACTATTTAGTTCAGATTTTGTGTTTCAATCAACAAACAATGAGGTTCACTGAATTTAAGGACTGTTCTACATTCTAGATTATAAAATAAAATCTTCTTTTGAATGGGTGATTTTCTACACAGTTCATTTCCCAAACAATTCATGTTTATGAGCCTTTGTTTGAACAAACTCTTACACTGGTCGCTCCTGCAATCGCTTCGACGACTCTGGGTACAAAAGCTTGGACTTGTGCCATGCTTAGACCTTGCAAGAATGCGTAATTGTAATCATTGCCGCCAATTTCTCCCACAAAAAACAGAGACTTACTAAGATAATCCGTGCAATCTACACATACACAATTCAAATTAGCAAGTACCAGAGAGATGAGAGGTGAATCCTGAGATAAGAATGACAATTCAATATTCGTACAGAACCTTGTGTGGTGAGACAAAGGGATGGCCTCAGCTGCTCAAACCAACTGAGCTGAACACTCAGAGAACTGTTGGTCCACAAGCGAGCGGTCAGATTTCGCTCTTGGAAGAAGGCTACATCGAGCGCGGTAGTTCCCGCGACTGCAAAACTCACACCTTTGCTGTAGATCCGCCCTTGAGAGCTACTTAGATAGGGTGAAAACTTCGGAAGCCAGTATGCCTCAGCTACATTCATCAAACAGTATAGTCAAATGAACAATTTAAAACCAAAATGTTCAGCAATGGACCATCAAAGATCATGGGCATGAACCATCCACAGAAACCTCGAGGATAAATGGTGTAGATGTTATTCAAGGAATGAACATGACCCTTGATTAGAGCACATCTGGAAGTGAATTTAGTCTAACATGATACATTTCTTCATGTTCATTCTAGTGATCTAATTCATGGGTTAGCCAAGTAGCTTTGAAACCAACCCACATTTGAAAAATAGGTTGGGAGGGAAGTGAATGGTACCGAAGAAATCGATGATCATACGGCCATCAGAAGGGCGACCAGTTGGATGGCCAAAGTACGTAAGGCCATAGGGGAGCCAGGCTAGGAATGGAAATGCGCGAGGGCAAGAAATGAGAAAGTTTCCACTGTCTGCTAGGGAGTCACCAAAGCTGAAAATTGCTGTATAGGGACTGGAAGCAGAGACTCCTTGGAGGATACAGAAGCTGCAGAAGACGATGAAGAGAGGAGGAAATGGAGAAGAAGGCATTGCCATTGAATGTGTAATGACTGAGATATGGTATGGTAGATACATTTCTTTCTCCTTATATAGCTATCACGTAAGTTGATATAACTTTGGCCCAGTCACTGGAGGATTAGAAATGTCAAATGGAGTTTATCCTTCGTGCAACTATAATATGTGTCCATCATTATATTTGATGGGGCCCATTACAAATGGATGTAAATGGGTCCCTAGTTCTTCGATTACCCGAAGGTTCCGATCCGTTAGAAACCAGATTTGAGCCCTTATTTAGGCCCCGATAAGTAAATGGGACCTAGTCTTTTTTTGGACTCGTGGCCTAAATGGTCACAGGTCCAATTCCACCTTAGTTCCGACCCATGGACCTAAAACCAACATATTACCTCAATTTTCAAGAATCTTTCCTAAAAACTAAAATTTTTTTTTCATATTATTATCTACCTAGAACGGGACCTAGGACATGTTCATGTTCGAGTTTCATCTTCTCATTACCGGTTCCAGTTCTGGAACCAAAAAACCGGTTTCGAAATATCTCTGATTTCAGTTCCACATTCTCATTTAACGGTTCTAACACCGGGTCCACCATGGACCCGAACAAAACACCGGGTCCACCATGGACCCGAACAAATCCACTCACATCCCTCCTGTTACATCATTGGCAAGGCACCCACCCCACATTTGGGCAGATCACCGACAGAAAAAGGCTTTGTCAGAGAGAGAAGTGCTTGCTGATGTCCTGGGTTTGTGAATCATGAAATAGGTATTGGGCCTGAGTTGGGTAAGAAGTAAATGCTGATGTCCTTGGTTTTGCATACAGGTGTATGTCATTGACTTATAACCCAACCTGGAACCAGTCCTGAACCTATGAGTTGGGTCCAAATATAGCAGGAGCTCACCCAAAATTAACCGTTTTCTATTGGTTGGGCCCACCAAAATCAAGGGATGGATTCGAGATGTGATTATGCCCCTACCCAATATCAGTTTTTTTATTTTTTTATTTTTTTTTTTGGTAAAACCTACCCAAAATCTGTTACTACTAAAAATTGCTGACCATTTTAGGTAACTTATTTTCTGTTACCTAACATTCCAGTTATCATTTACTTCTATTATTATTATTTCTAAAAGTCAGGTGCCCATTTATTATAACTTTTTAATGGAAGGGGACTTCCGGTTGGGTAGTGGGTGTGCTGCCTGAGGAAGTCACTTGCAGCTCTCTTTCTGTCTTTCTTTTTTGGTTCAACATTACAAAGTTGAACAAACCATGATCAACCCAGTTTGATATAATTTTTTGTGCTCTCCACTTTTTCCTTCACAGTAGGTCTCACCTATCATTATTCCAACCATTTTAGATAATCTCTCTTGAATTATTGCTCAATGCAAATTTACTCTCATGGATTCATACTTACCAGGTTCAAGTCTCTTCAAAATCGCATAATCATGAGATAATTAAAATTTGAGGCCCTTAAAATCTTAGCTTGGTAATTTGATGGGGGCTTTTCTTTCTTTTTCTTCAGAAGGTGTATATGCTTGTGCAAGGGCAGATTTATAAAAAAAAAAAAAAAAAAGGGAGTGGTCTTGTATTACATGAAACAAATACTTCAGTTTTGCCCTCCTAAAATATACTTAAAAACATAGTTCAGAAACTCAACTTGGCTCATTTTTTTAAATTGGTAACAGAAAAAACTGTTAAAAAGGAAAGGAAAAACAACCAAGCACAACAAAACAAACCCACAAAGAAAAGTTGGGATGAAAAAAGAATGAGGAAAAATTATTAAAGGGAAGAACGGAAAAATATAAACTTTTTTTTTTTTTTTTTTTTTAGTTAGAAACTTAACTTGATAAGACTCGAATTTTTCCAACATGAATTTCCCAAATTCCAGCAAACTCTTCCAATTAGACAGATTCTAAAGAGGAGGTCAAGCAAAGAAACAGTAAGGCAAAGAGTGCACTTGGTCAGGAACTTCTTCATAGGTCTATAGAAGGAAAGCAAATAGCTGAACAATTGAACAACTAAAACACTAATACAATCGACCTACTCTATAAGTTGGCCTGAATAAAAGACTACCATCTCTTTGGATTATAAAGGCATCATCTTTTCAAACTGTAATCATCACTAAATACGTAAGGTGATTAATTGATTAGATGATAAGTAGATCCATGGATTGGGCTTTTAATCGTATAATGCCCTTTTTTTCAGCAAACAAATTAAACTCAATTTTTCTTAGTGATTGCTTGATGGGACCCACATAATTTGATGAATCGAGTCAAGTTTGAAAACAAATAAAATATAAATAAAAGATACTATTAAAATTATTATACTTTTATATATCAGATTTACTAAAAGAGAAAAGGTATACAGAGATTAATTATTTTAATGATATTTAGCATTCCTGACTTAGACTAGTTGCATCAAATCCAAAGAGGTTACACATAGATACATATTCAAATCAATTTTTTTGCGAATAGTTTTTTGGTTTAGGTTTTCTTTCTCTTTTCTTTTTCTTTTTTTTTTTTTTTTTCATGAGGTGAGTATCTTTGATCCAACAGGACTAATCCCCTCTGTGATACCTGTTAAACCCACAAAAAAGCACATCATGTGAATCTACGGTAGGTTTCGAACACAAGACGAAAGCAAACCCACGGCTTACGCCACTCTACCAACTCCTACGTGGGCTTTTTTTTTTTTAAGGCATAATCATTTTTTTCCTGTATTCATTTAACTATTTTAGTTATCAAGAAGATTATTGCATTATATCTCCCATTGGATTTGTGGGAATATTTTGATGGAGTTTCTGTCACCATTCTTGAGATATTAAAATTCTGCAAATAATTCATCATTTTAGGCATTTTATATGGTTTATGTGATCATTCTTGGATTTCTAATGTAACTGATATGTGCACACTTATTCTTTCACCCTATTTTCTTAAAGAGTAAAAGAAAATCTATAGGTTCACTTCAAGGGGAACTTTGGCCTTCCAATAACTTAACAAAAAGTTGTTAGAAGATAGGATATCTCTTCCATTAATCTGTCATCTTTAAATACAAAATACATGCGCTTATAACTACGACAATTTGAACTACTCTCTATAACTAACACAACAACTTACTACAACTTCATCAATGGCGGACCCAAGATTTTATTTAGGTGGGACAGAGAAGTTTCCCAACATAGGTTAAAGGACATGACTTTAAAAAAAAAAAATCATTTTGTAAGGAATCCTACAACTAATACGTAATTCATAAATAAGCTTCTAAACCAATGTTACACCCCGTCCCGAGTTAATCGAGATTAACTCCAATTAATTGATATTAATGCTAATTAATCAAATCTAATTAAGCTAGTCGTGGTTAATGACCAAATCAAATTGAATTAGTCTCAAATGATTGATTTGGGCTTAATGAAATGATAATGAATTGGATTGGATTATTTGTATTGATTTTAGACTTGAACAATGTGATACGAGGACTTTTCCGTAAATACAGATTTTCGCGTATTTCATTGAATACAGTAATTCTCGATACCAACACTGTATCTCAAGGAGTACATTAACTTTCGTAATAAATGTTATTTCATTTGACGTGAAACGGGTCAAATGAGCTTTCATTTCACTTGAATTGTAATTAGAGAAAGTGTTAGAGGGGCTAAATGGAAATATTCCCTTATATAGGATAAGAGATGAGTTCATTCAACTCAATCCCAGCAAGGAGGCAGCCCTAGACTCATTTTCTTCTTCTCTCTTCTTTTTTCTTCATCAATTGACAAGATTGAAGTGCTTCAAGTGGGTTTTGAGAAAAGTTTCATCTCTTCATCTTCTTCCTCAAGTTTTTCTTCCATTTTTGGAGTGTTTGGAACTTGAGAAGGAGCTCAAGCTTTCTTCCTTTGAACTACAAGTAAGTAAGTAGTGTTTTGGAAGATATTTCAGGTTCCCTTGAGTATTTTGGAGTGGTTTCTAGCACAAAGAATTCATTCGAATTCTGTATTCGTTGTCTTTTTTGTGTTAGGTTGGAAAAAGAGCTGTGAATTGGGGATTTCATCTCAAAGCCAAGCTAACAAAGAGGCTTTTTGTCAATTGATCTTCAAGAGAGGCAAGTATATGCATATCTTGTGATTTAGGATGCTAAAGATCATGTAGGAACTCAAAGAGTTCAATTTCAGAAAATCTGGATTCTGGATTTTCTATGCATCTGGGCACTATTCGATCAACAGAAGGCTGACCGAACTACGGACCGACCGTTTCTGCACTCGTTTGCAGAAGAAAATGAAGTTACTGGAAAGCTGACCAAACTAGGTTCTGTTAGCCAAAGTCTCAGTTCGGTTAACTGACAGGTAACCGAACTTATCTGGAGTCACTTTCCATGAAAATGCTCTCTCTGGATTGTGAACCGAAAGGTGACCAAGGTCAGGTTCGGTTAACTGACAAATTGGTGTTCAGTCAACCGACTGGTGACCGAGTACAGTTGCAGAAGTGTCAGAAAATCTGAAGCTTCTACATTGCGAACTGACAAGTGACCGAGTGGTTAACCAACAAAATTCGGTTAACCGAGGGTTAACCGAGAAGCTGACCGACAGTGTTTAGTTAACCGAGTGTTAACCGAACAGCTGACCGAACTTAACTAGAGCAAAATTTAGGCCGATCAATAAGAACATCAGTGGATTTTAGGCTTTTGTTTGGGTTAGGAATGTTTCTTATCCCAAATTAATTTTAAAACTAATTATGGGGTAATTTGAGATTGTATTGTTCTCATCATTAATTGGTTATGGACTAAACTTACATAGGTGATAATTACAGGGACCCTAATGTACAATTAATTATAAAAATGTGATGTCCATCAAAAATAGCAAGTACATTAGAGAACCAATGGTTACACCTAATTGGTTGTTTAGAATTGAGACAGAAATGAGTAGAATTACTAATTATCCTAGTTCTCTCATTGAATTATTGTCCTATTACTGAACTCATGTTAAACTCAGATCTAATGTGATTAGTGTTAATATTTATTCCTTTCCATTGTTATGAATAGAATTACTTGAATGAATTGAATCCTAAATTGGTTAAAAGACTGTATTATGTTGACTCTTGAGTCTGGCACTATATAGCTGTTTATTAAGGCTCATATGGAACTTAAATCGAATGAATGATTAATCCTACTGTAGTAGATGGACTTGGGAGCGTTCCGGAGCTCCGTGGTGATGCTAATGATCCCTGGCCTGGACACTGGTAAACTCCACATTACTGATTGTATCAATGGATACTAACTGATTCTTCCTTCTGGAAGATTAAATGATAAGTCACCTAATAAAGTGTACACACTGGAAATTGAATGAATAATGTAGATAACACTGATTAAATTCGTTAAACGGATCATTGAATGATTCCTTTCTTTGGACTGGGTCTTGAATGGTGCACCATTCCGCCCTGTATCAAAGAGGACAATATCATACTGAATGATTTCTCCCTTTTTGGGAAGATGATACTGACTGAATCCTTCCTTATGGAAGATGTAAAATGAAATGAAATGAACTGAAATTAAATGTTATGTCGTAGTTGCCAATTTACATGTTCGTTATTGACTCTAAATACATGTATTGTCTAGAATTGCCTAAAATCATCTAGAAATGGAAATTGAATGTAATAACTGTTTAATTTGTTGATTGAATAGACAAAGATAGCATGTAATATCATTGGGTCTGTATATATATTGCTGAATCGTCGTATTCACTCTTCTTATTAATGGCATTACAAAACCAATTATCAATGTATGTCCTGCAGCAGCGCCAGCGGAGGAAGCCGTTACGGGGTTCCTACAGGAGGATTAGACGAACTGAATGGTCGGGATATCATGTAATAATATCCGAGTGCAAAAGGAATTTAAGTTGTTTTGAATTATTTTGAATATAGTAGTCACCTTGCATTGTATTTAAATATGTAGATGATGGACAAATATAAGCGAATGATAGGACTGTACATGTATAAAGAAGTGTAATTATATAAAGATGTTGTGATATCATATGTATATTACTTCCGCAAATTATGCATATGATCAATGGGTTTGATTTCCGCAAATATTCATGTGAAGTAAGTATCCCTTGTGAATTTCGTATTAACTTCAATTAATTCGGAGTTTACGAGAGTAAGTATTGGATCGCGACTCGGGGTTTGTCCGTAGTAATCATAATCTTGGGTCCATGTCGTGACAACCAAACACCCAATTTCCAATTCCTTAAGAAATTAACACATCAATTAGCACATCAAGAAAGAAAGAAAGTGTTTTTGGGTGTGGAGCAGTAATTTTGAGATAAGTGAGGCATGGGCCAGGGCCCATTACAAGTTCCTGAGAATTCCTGAATTCCACCCCATGACTCAAGAACAACTACGCATAATTCATGGGTAACTCATCACAACTCTCCTAATGCCATATGGCCCCACATAGGAATGATCATGCCTGTGTAATGCAAGGCCACATCAGTAACATGGTTTGTGCTCATTTTCTCAACTTGGTTCTTAGTCATGTGACCATTCAAAAAAAGGGAAAGCTAAACTTCTTTTATGGGCTGTCTAAACTCTGTGTGTGTGTATTCTCCTTTTTGGAGTTCTTTGCAAGAAGTAGAACTCATAGGCATGAACGTATTCTCCTTTCAGCAATTGAGAATTTCAGCATGTGTGTATTCTAAACAGTATAGAGACTACAGTGTGCTCAGAGCCTTCTGAGCATTTTAGCAAACAGAGAATTTTGAGCATTGTGACGTGTGAGCATTGAGGAATCTCCTGCCACATTCTCTGCAAGTTACCCTTAGTCCATTGTCATATATAGCAAGTGAATCTCCTGCTATATATTTGTCTATGGTATTCATTTTATGTTTCCCACCCTGTATGTATCCCTTCCTTATTTATTCTATTACTTTTTTCTTCTTTTGTGTCTTTTGAAGTTAGTTAGGATACAAGGTATCCTACTTGTACAAAATATTTGACACATTTTGAATAAATATTAATAGTGACCTTAGTGGGACTTGTGGAGCCCTACTTATTGATGAACATTTAGTTGTTGATATATTTAAAAAAAAAAAAAAAAAAAAAAGGCTTCTTCTCATATCATGAATTACCAACAATTGGATTCGGCTTGGGTGTCCAAGTTCAAAAAATAATGTGGGATGTCATGTTGATCCCGTCCTTTGGTGGGTCCCAACACAAACTCAGAATGTCCACAGATTTTTTTAACCATTTCCTGATATTGTGGCATTACAGACATCGTTTTGATCATTATCTTAAACTACTAATAATTTTTTTTATGTTATATATAAGTAAGCAAACGATTAAAAGATTTAGATTCTTTAATCGTTATGAACGAACGGTGAAATTCATTAGATGAATAGTTGAGATCTTACAACTGTATCATG
Source organism: Persea americana (assembly GCA_029852735.1). Lineage (NCBI taxonomy): Eukaryota > Viridiplantae > Streptophyta > Magnoliopsida > Laurales > Lauraceae > Persea > Persea americana. Next base: position 1,885,575 of record CM056813.1, read on the forward strand.
CTCTATTGTTCCACAAAATTAAAATGCTCCTTTTTTTTCTTTTTTTTTGGGGGGGGGGGGGGGGGGGGTTGATTGATTTCACAATTGATGCCAGACTTTACAACTTGCCTGGACAATAGTTAAAGACATTTATAACCATCTAACATCAAAACCCCAAGGATGTGGCACCAACTGACTAACCCCTATGTTGTCATTATTATTTTATTTAAATGGGTGTTTTATGGTATATATACTTTTGCTAAATATAAAGAATTAGTACCGATGAGATGTAAAATAAATTTGCTAGAATATCTAGGTGTTGAATTGATTAAGATAATGCATTTATTTAATTTTTTTGAACTAATAATGCATTGTTATTTGGTTGTTAATGTTATAGAAATATGCAGCTTCATGCTATCCTAAATGTCAATGCTTAGATTTTAAACCATTTAATTTTCCATGTACGCATAGAGTAGTTTTTTCTTTTATATTTAACAACCTTCAAATCTTAGTAATTCCAAACATTCATCTTTTACTCGTTTAATTGTTTTAATCAGTTAACTAGAAAAGACCTAAGCTGATCATAGATTATAACAATACCAAATTTTTTCAAGAAAATTGAATGCTCAGATTACAAACTGCCCTTAATGCAGCGTGCACTAAAGTTTTGAATTCAGGTGCAGGTCCTCATTACAGCAAAGGCAGGACAAGTTAATGCCCTGTGCAAGTCTTAAAAACTGACAAAAAAATTTTAAAAAAATAAAAAGAAAGAAAATTGACAAAAAAAATAAGAAAGATTAGATTTACAATAGCTCATGGTGATCTACAACTTGATCCAGCCCATGGTCCACACTAAACCATGTCAGGACCAGAATTTTAGCATTATAGTCTACATGAGAACCAAATGGCTTGGACATCCCATTTGCATGTGTATTTTTGTTCCATCGCCCATTTCATTTAAGTAGTTAGGTGCATTTATGTCTTTTAGCCTATAGTTGAGTTCCAATGGCCAAGACTAAAACAACAAAACTTTAATCTGAAGGCCAAGATGGAACCTATCGCTACATTAAGAAAGAAGAGTTGGTCGATAACTCCGTTCTCTATATAGACTTCTATCACATTATCTCTACTAAATTTGGTGCATATGTGACCCTTCAGGATTGACTCAAGGATGTGGACATCAACCAAATTTCACATATGACTCAGTTGCCTTCTTGCAATTTTTTTACCTTGGGTTTTGGGGTATGGTAAGTGCTAATCGATCATTCCTATTGACTTACATTGCAACAGTTGTAAGATTTTTAATCCTTGCAAATCGCCAAATACTGTCACTTGTAATTTGTTAAATTTCATGAAAGTAGTCAAACATAACAATATGCACAGCCATGGAATATTTTGTTCTGTGCAGTTAAATTCTGATAATATTTTAAATTTTAAAACCTATTTTGCATGTATTATGAAACTTTCTTATCCTGAAACTTTCTTATCCCGAAATATCCAGTTTCAATTCAGTTACTTATAATGCATGGAGTTGAATTAGATTGTTATATCTTTATAGCTAAGATAATGATGTGCGTAGAGAGCCTATAATTAAAGATATCCATGGAAGAAATTGTGAAGAAATGATTTCTTGTAGATGTTATTATGCATTGTTAGTATAATTTATTAGATAGAGTTTCGCATTCACTATTGTGGAGAGAGAGAGAGAGAGAGAGAGAGAGAGTCTTGGGGACGTGTGTTCCAAACATGAACATGGTACGCAAGGAAGTTTCATAATGGCCCAATGCCTTGATAGGATATAGCAACTAGTTCACGGTGACGAAAGAGAAAAGCTACAGGGTGACTCTAATTCTCTGAAAGTAGAGATGCAAAACTCTAGTATTTTAGAGTTCTTTATTTATTTTTTTTCAAAAAGGGTTCAAGAGCGTTTAGGGTTTTCTAAATCCACAAAGAAAGATAAATAGAGAGAGAGAGAGAGAGAAGGAGGTAAAGGGAAGAGAAGACCAGATTATCACTAAAAGAGAGAGGGAAGAAGGATTACCAGGTTCAGCAGGGGCAACTACAACAATACCAAGCTCGGGAACGCCCAAATTGTGAAACAATAGAGGCCAAAATCCCTGGTAGATGGAGGCAATGGAGACAATGATGAGTCGTTGACGTCGAACAGACGTTGGGCGCCTTGCGTATTTGTAAATAAGTTGGCAAGGGAGGAGGAGGGTGAGATTGGCTGGGGGAAAGAGTTACAACAGGTGAAAATGAGGAATAGTCGAAACATGGAGAGATAAAAGGATGAAAAGGGTTTTTCTAGTTGAGCCATCGCAACAATTGTTGTGATATCGCAAATAAAAAAATACATTTTGGCCTACATAGGGGTACGGACGGTACGTAAAACATGTAGGTAAAATTACCCACTTTGGTAACAAGGGAAAGTTATCGATGAGTTTAAGTTACCGTACAGAAAAAATCCCATGATTAAAATTTAACAAACCTGGAGTCAACCAATTTCCAAGGATCCAAACTAGGGATCGCTTTTACTTTAAAAAGAATTCGAACGCCTAATTTCATTTCATTTGCTTCATTTCACTCTTGGATAGAGGTAAGAGAATCATTCGCTTAGAAAAGGTATCAGTCATTTTCTAAGAGCTTGCTCCAATCAACCAAGCACCCTATCTCTTGGAGTCAAAATTTTCTAAGGATTTCCCCCACGGTGACCGTGAGTGGACTAATCACGGTCCACCACGTCACCGTGGGCAGCTTGCCATACATCCGAACATGGGCTGCCCACGATGAAGCGGCGGACTATGATTGGTCCACTCACACTCATCATGGGGGAAATCCTCAGATGACCCTTATTCTTTCTCTTGCCAAGATTGGTCACACCTTTCTTATTGACACCTTTTTCTAAGGGCTTGCTCCAATCAACCAAGCACCCTTTCTGTTGGAGTCCAAATTCTATGAGGATTTCCGCCACGGTGACCATGACTGGACCAATTATGGTCCGCCACGTCACCGCGGGCAACTTGCCATACATCCGAATAGGGGCAGCCCACGGTGAAGCGGCGGACTATGATTGGTCCACTGACACTCATCATGGGGGAAATCCTAAGATAATCCCGATTCTTTCTCTTGCCAAGATTGGTTACACCTTTCTTATTGACACCTTTTATTGGGCAAAAGATCACTGTCATCAGGCCATCTCAACCCTTCAATCTTATACCTTCAAAGTTTAATGGTTTTCAGTTTTTGGGGTTTTTATCTAAGGGAGGGAGGGATGGGCTTGAGGTTGAGTGGGGTTACACTACCAACTAAAATGTTCCTGTCGATGAGGGATTTAGAGTAAGGACTCTTAGGCAATATTTTCTTTTCAAGAGGTCAAGAAAAAATGGTGGGGAAGTAATTCCAGGGGTCACTTTTCTTTTTCTTTTTTACTTTAACTTTTTAGTAAGTTATAACAAAGCAGGAAAGTGAAGTCCCAGCCATCAAAAAAAATTATTCTATAAACTTTTAACTTCTCATGTACTTCAAAAGTATACTTACCCTTTACACCACTATTATCTTCTTCATTTGATGTTTATATTCTAAGTTACTTTCTCAATGAATTATTCAAATGTCAACGTACGGTCGGGATGTGAAGAGTAATGACCTATCATCTCATGTGGGATGGGATGGACTCCAGAACATTAGGTTGTACAGAAAGTCATCATAAATAAAAATAATAAATCAAGAGAATATACAGTTAATACTATTTCATAGGTTTTTTATTTTAAATTTTCTTACTCTAATGTTATTGTTTATTGCAATAAAAATGACAAAAGTTGAAGAAAAATGTTATTTTAGCTAAGTGAATATCACAATATTTTGAAAATAGTGCTGCTATTTATGACAATTGCTAGTTGTAGATAACTGTAATTACATCTTTATTGAAGTGGAGGAAAATAAAGTACATTGTCTCAACTACCAACCCTTACTACTAGTGCATAACTAAAGGCATTCGTTAATGAGGGGAAGGCAGGGGTGGGCTTGAATAAGGGCCCTCAATTAAACCCTTGGCAATGGTCCTGTAGGCTGCTTCTGTTAGATGGATACCGTCCCAATTAGCAAAGGTTTATGGCTCACTACAGACAGTGGATCCGGGGCGCACCGCATAAAGATGACCCATTGAGATTATCGGGCCCAGTCCCTCCACAACAAGCTGATAGCACATTCTTAAATCCTGCGCAGAGTTGGACCAGGTCTTAGACATTAGCTAGATCTCTATACCATAAATTGCAATCTAATGATCTAAGTAACCCCAATGGGGATGATGGTATTCTACCCTTCTCACAATGACAGGGCCACACTAGAATTTGGGCCTAAATATTGAATAGGCCCATTATCATCTAGGCTACAAAGGACAAACAAGAGGAAGATGAAGCTCACCAAAATGTTCTGGGGAGTGGAAGAATTTGAGGGCAGCGCCATAGTAGTCAGCATATATGATTTTGGCATGTGGGTATTTTTGCCTTTGTTTCTTCAAAGCTGCTTTTAAAAGTGAGTAGTGGTACTTGGAGATACCATTCAGAGCTTTCAAGCAGCCATTTCGAGGGTCATACTCTTCTCTGTTGGGGGTGTAAAAGAGTGTCAAATAAAGTGTAGAGCACCCAATGGGTAGATTTCCAGGCACCAACAGATTCAATGCCCCTTGCTCAATCAATCTCTGAAAAAGGACGGTCAATTTTCAATAAGTTATCAGTACATCAATTTAGATTCTATGCCCATATCATTCAAAGGCACAATCATATCTGCCTCTTTGATTGCAAGAATTTAGGGCATTCATCTCGAAAGAATTATAGAAAAATAGGCATGTTTGTTTGGAGGTATTTTTTACGGAAATTTCAAGTTTTGGGAATTTGTGATGCTCGTGTTAGATCACGTCATTAGAGCATTTAAATATTCCTTTTGAATTAGACGATTCCCAAACACCAACCTCCTGGAAAGACGCTTGTCCCTTTTTTTGAATTCTTTGAATTCCAGCTTCAGCTTTGAACATTTTGGAAACCACTCGGGGATAGTGCTTGGAGAATTCATAATCTTCTCCGGACGAGAATTCTTAAAATTCCACTAACAAAATAGGCCCTTAGTTTTCAATAAAAATGTTGTCACTGGCACCCATTCAAATGCCATATTTATTCCAAATTCTGAAATTCAGAGAATTTTAATGCTTAAAATATCTTAAGGGGCATCAAACACGAGTTTTGGAAACAGAGATTTTGATATTGCTCAAATTCCCATCACAAGTGCTTGCAATCAAACATGTTATCGAGTCAGATTTTGATTTGCTGATTGACAAATTGGCATGTGGATCCACTATTTAGTTCAGATTTTGTGTTTCAATCAACAAACAATGAGGTTCACTGAATTTAAGGACTGTTCTACATTCTAGATTATAAAATAAAATCTTCTTTTGAATGGGTGATTTTCTACACAATTCATTTCCCAAACAATTCATGTTTATGAGCCTTTGTTTGAACAACTCTTACACTGGTTGCTCCTGCAATCGCTTCGACGACTCTGGGTACAAAAGCTTGGACTTGTGCCATGCTTAGACCTTGCAAGAATGCGTAATTGTAATCATTGCGGCCAATTTCTCCCACAAAAAACAGAGACTTACAAAGATAATCCGTGCAATCTACACGTACACAATTCAAATTAGCAAGTATCAGAGAGATGAGAGGTGAATCCTGAGATAAGAATGACAATTCAATATCGTACAGAACCTTGTGTGGTGAGACAAAGGGATGGCCTCAGCTGCTCAAACCAACTGAGCCGAACACTCAGAGAACTGTTGGTCGACAAGCGATCGGTCAAATTTCGCTCTTGGATGATTAGAAATGTCCAATGGAGTTTATCCTTCGTGCAACTGTAATTTGTGTCCATCATTATATCTGATGGCTCCTGTTACATATGGATGTAAATGGGTTCCCAATTCTTCGATTATCCAGAGGTTCCGATTCGTTAGAAACTGGATTTGGGCCCTTATTTAGGCTTTGATAAGTAAATGGGTCCGGGTCATTTTTTGTCACGGGTCCGGTTTCATCTTGGTTCCAACCTGTGGACCTAAAACCCGACATATAACCACAATTTTCGAAAATCTTTCCTAAAAACTATAATTTTTTTTTTATATTATTATCCACCTAGACCTAGACCCGGACCCGGAACATGACACGTTCCTTTTCCAATTTCATCTTCTCATTAACAGTTCCAGTTCTGGAACCAAAAAACCGGTTCCGAAATGACTCTGGATACCTCCTCATTAATAGTTCTGACACTGGGTCCACCATGAACCCGAACTGATACATTAACATCCCTACTTTTACATTAGTGGCAAGGCACCCACCCCATATTTGGGTAGATCACCGACTGAAAAGGCCTTTGCCAGAGAGAGAAGTAAGTGCTGATGTCCTTGGCTTATGAATCATGGAATAGGTATTGGGCCTGAGTTGGGTAAGAAGTAAATGCTGATGTCCTTGGTTTTGCATACAGGTCTATGTCATTGACTTGTAACCCAACCTCGAACCAGCAGTCCTGAACATATGAGTTGGGTCCAAATATAGCTGGAGCTGACCCAAAATTATCCGTTTTCTATTTGTTGGGCCCACCAAAATTAAGGGATGGATTCGTGATGTGATTATGCTCCTACCCAATATCAGGTTTTTTTTTCTTTTTTTTTTGGTAAAACCTACCCAAAATTTGTTAATATTAAAAATTGCTGACCATTTTAGGTCACTTAACTTCTGTTACCTAACATTCCAGTTATCATTTACTTCTATTATTATTATTTCTAAAAGTCAGGTGCCCATTTATTATAGGGGATTTTACCCAAAAAAAAAAAAACACTTTTTGTGACCAGTTGGCCTAAAAGATCATTTTAACCGACCTTGCACTAGATCAGTCACTTTGCCCGAAAGGTTTTTTGTTTTTAGCACTTTCAACCAGCGTCCTTAGTGACCTTAGTTTTATGACACTAAGGGTCCTTAGGGACCCTGCGATGTAATGAATTAGAACAATATAGGCCCGTTTCATTGTCAACGGCTTATTCTTTCCTCAAAAGCCTAGTCGTCTGGGCCCAGCCAACTGTGGTCCCCTCCAACAACCTGTTCGACTGCGAATAGTTAAATAGTTAAATGAAAAATATGTTCAGGGGTGAAGATTACTTGCTACCAACCGTAAATAGTTAAATACAGAATATGTTCAGTAGATATGTTTCTATCCATATGTACAACAGCCATGAAACCACGCACATGAACCATCTCACACAATAGAGGGAAAAAGAGAAAACAATAAGGAATTAGATGGCAGTCTCATATAGTAGAAGCAAAAATAGAGGATACCATCTCAGCTCCTGACAACTTAGTACCAACCTGATGCATGCACATACCATTAGCACTTATTTTTAACATGCTACTGCTACATGAGTGCTAGCTTTATTACTGCTACCATCAACAAGCACACTAGCAATAACTTGCAACTTTAGTTTTTTTTTTTTTTTTTTCTTTGCATCCTCAACAGGCACAAATACTATTTTTATCAAAAAAAAAAAAAGAGGCACAAATGCTACATCAAAATTCTTATGTAGACTTTCATAAGAACCTGTGCATCTGTAGCTTTATTTGGGCCCCTTTCTGCGCATCTGTAGCATTTTTTAGACCACTGTTATATAATGCCATGAGCTCGTCAATTGACCAAGGGCCATCTTCTAGGAGGTCTAATGTTGGCAAAGGAAGTCCCACCTCATTAGATCCTTGGTTGTTGCTGCTATCGCATGTTTCGTAAACGTGTGTACTCATGATCAGCTCTAGAGTTTTTATCCTAGACTCAATTTAAAACCTTGTTGACTTTATACTTCAAAGCCCAAGCCCCACCTTACATAATTAGCAATATATAAACATCTAAACATATACAAGGTTTAAAACAGTTCCACATAAGCATATGATTTGAACGACTATAGTTGTTGGAGGGGACCATGGTCGTTGGCTGGGCGTAGACGAACAGGCTTTTGAAGAAAGAATAAGCCTTTGACAACAAAACAGGCATATATTGTTCTAATTCGTGTACATCGCAGGGTCCCTAATGACCCATAACGTCATAAAACTAAGGTCGCTAGGGCCGCTAGTTGAAAGTACTAAAAAAAAAAAAACACATTTTCGGGCAAAGTGATTGATCTAGTGCAAGGTCGGTTAAAATGATCTTTTAGGCCCACTAGTCACCTAAAGTTTTTTTTTTTTTTTTTGTTTTTGGTAGAATTCCCTTTATTATAACTTTTTAATGGAAGGGGACTTGGGGTTGGGTAGTGGGTGAGCTGCCTGAGGAAGTCACCCGCAGCTCTCTTTTTGTCTTTCTTTTTTGGTTCAACATTACAAAGTTGAACAAACCATGATCAACCCAGTTTGATATAATTTTTTGTGCTCTCCACTTTTTCCTTCACAGTAGGTCTCACCTATCATTATTCCAACCATTTTAGATAATCTCTCATGAATTATTGCTCAATGCAAATTTACTCTCATGTATTCATACTTACCAGGTTCAAGTCTCTTCAAAATCACATAATCAAGAGATAATTAAAATTTGAGGCCCTTAAATCTTAGCTTGGTAATTTGATGGGGGCTTTTCTTTCTTCTTCTTCTAAGGTATATGCTTGTGCAAGGGCAGAACTGCAAAAAAAAAAAAAAAAAAAAAGGGAGTTGTCTTGTATTACATGAAACAAATACTTCACTTTTGCCCCCTAAAATATACTTAAAAACATAGTTCAGAAACTCAACTTGGCTGATTTTTTTTAATTGGTAACAGAAAAAAGTGTTAAAAAGGAAAGGAAAAACAACCAAGCACAACAAAACAAACCAACAAAGAAAAGTTGGGATGAAAAAAGAATGAGGAAAAATTATTAAAAGGAAAAACGGAAAAAAAAAAAAAAAAAATTTTTTTTTTGGTAGAAACTCAACTTGAACAAACTCGAATTTTTCCAACATGAATTTTCCAAATTCCAGCGAACTCTTCCAGTTAGACGGGGTTCTAAAGAGGAGGTCAAGCAAAGAAACACTTAAGGCAAAGAGTGCACTTGGTCAGGAACTTCTTCATAGGTCAATACTAGCAAAACCCCATGCTATGCATGGACCACTGAACCACCAAATGGATAGACTTATGCAAATTAATTTTATTAAATTTATTAATTAGTAAACTTTTGAGTCCTTTTTGTTGCTAATTTGATCTTTATGTGTTTTTTCAGATATTTTATTCTTTATGTGAGGTGTAAAAAAATAAAATAAAAAACATATTCTAGCCTGAATTAGGCTGCATTCTGGCCTAATTTTGGCTTATAATTCGGGCCTAATCTTGGCCTGTTTTTTTACCCATAAATCTAAACTGGTTTAGAATTATAAGTATGGACTAATTCTAGACTGACTTGAATCTATAATTCTTGCCTAATTTGGACTATCATTCTGGCCTAAGTTAGACCCAGAATTCTGGCCTGAATTTTTACCCAAAATCTGGTTTGAAGTATACCAAATATTTTATCTTGAATTTGACCCAAATCTGGCCTAGTTTAAACCGAATATTCTATCTTTAATTAGACCCAAGTCTTGTATGATTTACACCCAAAAATCTTGCATGGTTTAGACCCAATATTCTGTCTTAAATTAGACCCAAAATCTGGCCTTATTTAGGCCCAAAATCTCGCATGAATTAGACCCAATATCTTTGTCATGAATGAGTTGAAACTCTATGCAATTTCAATCCCTTTCAGGCCAATAATGAGAGAGTTTACTAAGGAAAATTTGGACAAATTGTAACTCAATAATGAGACAGTTTGCAATTATAGTTTAAGGTGAAACCCATTTAGAGAATCCAATTTTGGCCAAGTCTTAGCCCATTTAGAGAATGGGTCAAGTTGTAACCAATTTGTAATCCCACCATAGACCAATATGTAGACAATCAAGCTAGAATCTAAATTCATTCTTTGCTTAGATAAATTCAACACATTTGTTGAAAACCCAATAATTTTAATGTTCTGATTGAATCAAGCTTATAGGTTCAAGGTATATGCTTAGTGAAGCCCAACATATATGTCTGATGTAACTCGATTTATTTTCAACCTTCATTTAAACTAGGTCTAAAACTATTTATAGTCACCATTTGAGACCATATTTAACCTTTGTAGAGCCACCTTTGGTTTTGTATTGATGCTTTACATTCACACTTACGCCCATGATACAGATTTATAGCTCTCATTTATTGGCCCATTCAAAGCCATACTTAGGCTAATTTTAACCCCTTTTTATGGACAAACTTGGATTGAGTCTCCAACCTCAACTCATTTTTATTTGGCCATTTTTTTTTAGCTTGCTTGGTCAAGGGGTTGGCCCTGTATTCATTAAAAACCTTTTTTTTTTTTTAGCCAATCCACTGTAACTAAATCCTATTTGTAGCCAAACTCTGGAGTAACTTTACGTCTATTCACAGATCTGATTTTTAGCTTTTTTATAATAGTTTGCATAGCCAGTTTTCAGTCCATTTAGGACTCTCTTTTAGTCTATGTTCCAGCCCACCACTACTATCTATTTGGGGTGGTTTTTGACCCAATTATAGCTCTAGACTTGACCAAACTCTCAACCCATTTGTTATTGAAATCTGGCTGTAACCCAACCCAATTAAAATTATGCAAAAGCACATTTTTCCTCCATCTCTCTTTTTTTTTTTTTTTTCATTTAGTCACATCTTTTACGTATGAACAATAATGACCGGGCCTAATATTAGGCTCGGGTCTATAATTCATCATAGGCTTACAGTTAGACCCAGTACCCAATCTTTTAAGTTGTTTAAGTTGGCAAGGCATTAAATTCTATGTCATTTTTTGTTTATGAACAATAATTAATTCATTTTGGTTGCTGCTTTATTTTTTACTCTATCTAGGCTGGTTGTTATTCTTTGGTGATGCTAACATATAATTCAACATGAACACATACAGAGTATTAAATACCTCAGTGTGAATCTTTAGAGCTTCTTCAATATAACTTTTCCTTATCAAGTTACGCGCTGCAACCTGCGAGTCATTAAGGAAAGAAGAATCATTAAAAAAAAAAAGATATAAACATCTTGCACCGAAAACTTGTTGAAGAAAAATGTAATATAACTCGTTTATGCTTCAACATATGATAAGATTTCCAAAGACACGTTATCCATAAGATGTGACAAATCTCCATATAGAAATCCATAACATATAATTTGGAAATTATTAAAAATGAGGAAAAAGGTCATCGAATAATTCCTTTTATTGGCCAGATATCTTTTATTTTACTTCTTTTTTAAACTGAGGAAATAATTTAAGATGATTGAGAATGTGTGTCCTCTTTTACTTAAATTGGCCAAATTTAAGTAAATTGATGTATATAATTTAATCAGATAATGTCATACTGCAAATTATCAAATTTAAAGGGATTATAACTTTTGATATAAATTATTCAATGGAAATTATAATTATTATCGGACTACAACATTTATAAGTGGGTCCCAACTTTGAATGAAATCCACTAAAGTAATTGTCAATAATGATTTCATAGGCCTCATATTGATGGTAAGGATCATTTGGTAATACTAATATGGGGTCATTTCAATCAAATCCATCCATTATACTTTTGTTTCCCCACTTGGGATTGGCCTCCTCTTTTAGTTAAAAATAGCATAGAATTTTCTATGAGCCTTAGGATTTTGCATCATCTCAAATCTTTTGAAGTCTTTAGCATCTATTGTGCTACAAAATTTATAAGTGGGGCCCACCTTTGAATCCAATCCACTAAAATAAGTGTCTTACCTTTATTATACATGAGCCTGAATTTTGCTCCAATCAAGTCTACCAAATGTTGATTAGTGACATTTAGATCATGTGATTTGACTTTTTTCATTTTCTTATAATCTTTTATTTGTGATCATTCTCAACTGGGTATAATTCTCATAGGAGTTAAATTTTTCCTAAAGATATTTTAAGGGCACAATGACTCTGTTGTTTAGATTAATAGTGTATACTAATAGATTTATAACATTGATCCCACATGGAACCCTTGTAATTCTCATTTTACTTTTCATTGGTAACTGCTCGAGCAGGTAAAGGAATAGGAAGTGCTCGGTTAGAAAAAGAAGAGATGAGAAGTGGGAATGGATCCTATTTTTTATGAGACTGCCACGTAGGAGAGAGAATGAATGAGGATAGATTAATGAGAGTTTGAATGCCTGTAGTTAATAGAAGAACAACCACATTCCTTTAGATATGTAGATAGATAAGGAAAGCAAATAGCTGAACAATTGAAAAACTAAAACACTAATACAATCGACCTACTCTATAAGTTGGGCTGAAGAAAAGACTACCATCCCTTTGGATTATAAAGGCATCATCTTTTCAAACTGTAATCATCACTAAATATGTAAGGTGATTAATTGATTAGATGATAAGTAGATCCATGGATTGGGCTTTTAATCGTATAATGCCCTTTTTTTAGCCAGCAAATTAAACTCAATTTTTCTTAGTGATTGCTTGATGGGACCCACATAATTTGATGAATGGGGTCAAGTTTATGGATGTGTTGCAGTAGATAAAGAATATTGTTAAAATATGTCATAAATTATTGATACACTCAAATGTTGAGTTTTCTTAAAATATTACTGTGAAGAAAACAAATAATAAATAAATAAAAGATACTATTAAAATTATTATGCTTTTATATATCAAATTTCCTAAAAGAGAAAACGTATAAAGAGATTTATTTTAATGATGCTTAGCATTCCTGAATTAGACTAGTTGCATCAAATCCAAAGAAATTACACATAGATACATATTCAAATCAAATTTTGGGAGAATAGTTTTTTGGTTTAGATTTTCCTTCTCTTTTTTTCTTTTTTTCATGAGGAGAGTATCTTTGAGCCAACAAGATTAATCCCCCTAGTGGTGCCCGCTAAACCCACACAAACACACACTGCGTAAATCTAAGGCGGGTTTCGAACACAAAACGGAAGCAAACCCACACCTTATGCCACTCCACCAACTCCTACATGGGCTTTTTTTTAAGGCATAGTCCTTTCTTCCTGTATTCATTTAACTATTTTACTTATCAAGAAGATTGTTGCATTATATCTCCCATTGGATTTGTGGGAATATTTCGATGGAGTTTCTGTCACCATTCTTGAGATATTAAAATTGTGCAAATACTTCATCATTTTAGGCATTTTTTATAGTTTATTTGATCATTCTTGGATTGTAATGTAAATGGTATGTGCACACTTATTCTTTCATCCTATTTTCTTAAAGAGTAAAAGAAAATACGTAGGTTCACTGCGAGGGGAACCTTGGCCCTCCAATAGCTTAACAAAAAAATTGCTAGAAGATAGGATATCTCTTTCATTAATCTTTGTCATCTTTAAATACAAAATATATGCACTTATAACTACCACAATTTGAACCACTCTTAATAAATAACACTACAACTTCATCCACTACTTACACTCCTACAAATAACTGCATCTACTACTCACACTTGTACAAATATAAAAACTACACCTACTCATAGGCAAACTAACTAACCCCCCATGACTCAAGAACAACTACCCACACCGCATGGGTAACTCCCCATAACTCTCCTAGTGCCATATGGCCCCCTCATAGGAATGATCGTGCCTATATAATGCAAGGCCACATCATAACTTGTTTTGTGCTCATTTTCTCAGCTTGGTTCTGAGTCATGTGACCATTCAATAAAAAAGGGAAAGCTAAACTTCTTGTATGGGCTGTCTAAACTCTGGGTGTGTGTGTATTCTCCTTTTTGGAGTTTTTTGGCAAGGAGTATAACTCATAAGCATGAATGTATTCTCCTTTCAGCAATTGAGAATTCAGCGTGTGTATGTGTGTATTCTAAACAGTATAGAGACTACAGTGTGCTCAGAGCCTTCTAAGCATTTGAGCAAAGTCAAAATTTTGAGCATTGTGACTTGTGAGCGTGGAGGAATCTGAGAATTTTAAGGTTTATGGGCGTTTGAGCAATCTGGGATTGAGCATTGTGAGAATTTTGAGCACTCTCTTTCCTTCTACTAACATAAGATTTTCTATTGAATGTGTGAATGCTAGTATTCTCCCTTGGCATCTGAAGACCAAGGAAGATTGCCACTTGCAGCTCTTGAAGAAATCATGCAAAAACAGGAAATGGGTCATCAGATTATGGTGCGAGAAAATCCTCCATGTATGCCTATGAAGCAAGAGCACGCGTCCATTATAATTAGAAACAATGAGTATCATCCAAGAGTTAGCATATGAGGAGGTCATCCTCTGCAAAGTACAAAGGCGCCCTTGCTCATTAATAGTTTTTCATTGCATTCTTGTAATAAAAGGAGTGGAAGGAAATATGAAGGCTGCATGTAAATGTTGGTCGTATTTTTTTGTCAAGCCTGTAGTTTTTAGTTGGAATAGTTATTAATCTATTGAAAATGGTTTTTTTCCATTGATTGGAATTCAAGATGCAATGTACCAAATTTTGTCTTGTGGTGTTTTTCTGTCAAATGATTTATTGAAATTCGAGATGCAATGCGACCGCAATTTTTGGTGTTTCCCTAGAAAGTCAGATGTTTAGAGTCAAGCCATTTCAATGGTGGATTGCAATGTTCGATATGCAGACAGTGTTTTTAAAACAGATCTTCACACTGCGTTTTTAGGAGTCTAGACAACGTGAATGTTTGAACCTAGGTAAATTTGGAAAGAACGGGCTTTCAGGTGAACTTTGAGTTGCTGTTTTAGATTCAGATGCAGGCTAATATGGTACCATCTAAGTTGTGGGCTTTGTTCAAATATGCATAGGTGGCCATCACAATTCAGTAGACTAACACATTGTAATCGAAAGGGCGTTTGTTGCTGGAACTCAAAATATATCAAGCCTACCCATAACAACTCACAGAATGTGTGTTCACGTGCTTTATGAGTCCTCCGCTGATGTTCGTGTTAGAGTCCAGGTTAAATCAGACAGGTTCTTGTTTTTGGCAAATGAATACAGGACATGTTGATTCTGTGTAGATTTACAAGTGCTAGCAGGTTAATATCAGAAATGATGAAGATGCATGGTAAAAGGGTTTAGTAGGTCCTATACTGTGTTTTTAGTAGTGTGCATTTTAAGTCCTATACTTTTCAAACCTTTTAGCCACACCCCTGCAACTACCTTACATAGAAAATTCAAACGTTGATCTTCGTGACCAAAGCTGGATTGTATTTACATAAAGATCCTTCCCAAATATCTTCTTGTATATGAGAAAAATACAGCAATACCATACAACTGAACACAGTATACAACAATCTCATTCAATTGAATCTATTCACTGCACACTTTATCTTCCACTCCTCAGCAAGCAAAGACTGGAGTAACAAAGAGAATCTATGACACCAAGTCAAATATAGCCCAGACAAACAAAATCCCATACAAAATGTGATAAAACCCAACAAAATTCAAAACTCAAAAGATTACAAACTAGTATGCATGACACCATTCTAGACACCTGCAAGAGAACCAGTAAATGCGGATGCTACTACAAAAGATGATGCTGTAGTCTGGTGCAGATGACAAAATGTGAGATTTGTACACTTCTTTGCCTCCTCCCATTCCTGAATCACTTGTTTTACGCCTGATAACTAAAAGGATGGAATTATCAACCCATTTGCAACCATAGTCAGAACAGTTGGCTGTGATACAGGTAGGTAAACTCTGTTGTCAGGTTCACCAGAGTTGTTCACCTGCACAACTGAATTGGTAACAGTGTTGTAGGATCAACACCTACATCACCTGCACAACTGAATTGGTACCTGTGTTGTAGCATCAACACCTCAAACTGAATTACAAGAATACATGAGCAAATGAACACAAACTGAATATATAAACAGCATAAGAAATTCAACAATTACTAGTCTGAAAATTTGGCCTTAACACAAGCTCAGGTCCCAACCAACCGATCTCTACTAGATTTCAATAAGCATGATTAAACTAGTAATTAATCCTAGATCCGATTAAAATCAAGCAATCCACACAATGAAAAAGACACATGATTTTTACGTGGAAAACCCTACTCGGGAAAAAAACCACGGGCCTTATCGTCTAGGCCAACAGACAACCAAGCACTATGTAAAGGAAGTTATAAGAAACTCACAACCCTTCTCAATTGAAACTCAACCATCTAGACTGAGACTAACCAAACCAGTCAAGCTGAAACCACTTTCAAGCCAGAAAACGAGATCAGATGCAACCATCATTGAAGTTGAAACAAAAAAATAAACAGAAAAGCATATAGACAGAAAAGCATAAACATTAAATTACTCCCCCCTTTTGTCATGAATTGACAAAGTTCAAAACAACATACCAGAAACATATACCATAACATCAAATGAGCGAGAAATCAATTAAAGAGCAGAAAAACATTAAGGTCATCAAGTTCAAGACAGACAATGAAAAGGTATCCCAAAACCAAAAGAAACACAAAAACAAGATAGCAAGCATCATAAGATAATAAGTTTGCAGCAACAGAGAAAAACAATTAATCATTGAGGAGGTCCTAAACGAGCCAGAACGGCTGCAAGTGAAGCATCAATGGAATCAAATCTCGCACCAACAGCATCAAATCTCTCATCAACATGTGCAGCTAAACCATGCATCTGTGCTACCAACTGATATATCCTATCATTTGGTGCTGGTTGCTCCCCCTGAACTTGTGCAGCAGGTGCAAGTATGTCCTCATGAGCTTCATCACCTTGATCATGTTAGACATGAGAAGTAGATAGAGTGAGAGTGCGAGTATTGATTGGATTTCTAATTTTCTGTAGTACATCACTGTTCCTTTTGGAACCCCCTTGAAAGCGAGAAACTCAGAAATCAGGACACCAAAAGGAAGTATCGAATTCTTCTTTGCACTTAAAGTCCTGACCATTGCATTCAGGATGAATTGAGGAATGTTGATGTTAGGATTTTTAGTGTTGGCAACTGCTTTTGGATGGACAAAACTTGGGTCAAATGTAATTTTTCATTTATTTTAGATGGACCGTATTAAGCATGCTCGTAGATCGAAGATCGTCCAAAGAATCGTCAAGATCATTATCTGGATCGGATCATCTCTGTCCGATCGATCGGACCATCTGTCCGATCGATCGGCCCTGAAGGAGCTCTCAATTGAAATCTCTGTCTGATCGATCGGTCCTGGAACAGCTCTCAGTTAAGTGACTGTCCGATCGATCGGACCCCCTGTCCGATCGATTGGACAGTGGCGGATCTGGATAAGTTTTTAGGATAGATCTCTTTCAAACTTTTCTTCCTATCCTATTCAAATGATATCTCTTCTACTCGTTTGAAAAGGCTTTATTTAAACCTGTAGCCTGAACTGAGAGATAATCTCTTCTTGCTCAAGACCCTAGATCAGAATCAGAGATTTATTTTCTTCCTCCAGAGAGCTCTTGTGAGGTTGCTGTGCTGAAGCTTCCCTATCTGGAGACTCATCCTCTACGTTCTCAGTGAATTCGTCTTATTCAGGCGTGGAAATCGAAGCACTTGAGAAGGTGAACGGCGTGTTCATCGGCAAAGATCTACTACGGTCCTTAGGTTGAGTTCAGCTGTAAAGGGTAGTGAGTTTCTCTGTAACCTTTGTTTGATTAGTGCTTGATCTTTCTGACCGGTGTTAGGTCCCGTGGTTTTTTCCCTATTCAGGGTTTTTCCACGTATAAAGTCGTGTCCATCATTGTGGTTGATTGATTATTTAACTTGGATTATTGCTTGTTAAATTCCTTTCATTAAAATCTATGTTGGGACGATTTTTATCCTGGGGGTTTGTTCTTGATAGACCCTCATGGATTTTCAATTGGTATCAAAGCAGTTCACACTATCTTATTGTGTGAGATCTTTGCAAATTTTCTAATATGTAGTTTAGCAGAGATGGAACTTCTACCACTAAACCTCCACTGTTGGATGGTTCTAACTATCCATATTGGAAAGTTAGAATGACTGCGTTTCTTCAATTCATTGACATGGAAGTTTGGATTTGTGTGGAATCTGGCTACGCTAAGTCAACTGTTGCTGCCGATGGTGGCGAAACCATAGAAAAACCCATGCCTTAATGGACCAAGGACGATAAACAAGCCTTTAATTGGAATAGTAAAGCCTTAAATGTTATTTTTAATGGTGTTACTCCTTCTGAATTCCGTCGGATCTCTATTTGTAAATCTGCTAAGGAAGCATGGGATATTTTGGAAACTGTTCATGAAGGCACTGTTAAAGTGAAACAGGCCAAATTGCAGAAATTGACTACTGCTTTTGAAACGTTGAAAATGGATGAAAATGAAGTCTTTGGTGATTTTAATGCCAAATTATCTGCTATTGTGAATTCTAGTTTCTACTTGGGTGAAGTTATTCCTGAACACAAAATAGTCAAAAAGATCCTAAGATCTTTGCCTGAAAGATTTGATCCAAAAGTAGTAGCTATTAAGGAGACCAACAATCTAGACTCTCTGAAGGCTGATCAGTTGATTGGAAATTTGCAAACATTTGAGGCCAATCTGAGGTCAACTAAGAAGGCCAAAGGGATGGCACTTGTTTCCTCAAAGTCTCGCTTAGAACATGATGATGGCTCAGAATCAGATACTGAGAACCCCGAACTTGATGCCTTCTTTGTTAAAAAATTCAAAAAGTTTATGAAAGACGACAAAGGGTTTTAAAAAATCTTTCCAAAAACTTAAGGGTCAAAATAAGCCTACTTCTTCTTTCAAAGCCAATCTTAGTCCAAAACCTAAAAAAAATGTGACTATAATTCCTCCAAAGAATACCCATTGTTATGAATACAAAGGATTCAGTCATTATGCATCTTAATGCATTAATAGATCCTTCAGAACTCCAGGCAAAGTTCTAAATGTCACATGGGATGATGATTCAAATCAAGATGGTAATGATTCTGAACTTGAATCCTCCTCCTCTGATCATGGAAAGTTTATGGCTTTTATGGCAAAGTCTAATGGATCGTTTGTGCAGGATATTTCGGATAAATCTGATGATGATGTTGAAAAGGATCTTATTCCTTTAGAAAATGAACATGATTTAGTTGATGCATATGAAAGCCTTCCTGAGGACTCGAGAAGGATGGCCCAATTGAACGATATTCTGAAGGGAAAATGGAAAACAGTGAATAAGGAAAGCTCAGTTCTTAGAAAGGAGCTTGAAGAAGCCCAAGGTAAAGTATTTCAACTTGAATCATAATGTACAATTCTGACTAACAAGTTGATTGATGCAGGAAATAAATGCAACATGCTACATGAGCAATCTGTCAAAGCTGAAAAAGAGATACAAATACTAAAGAAAGATGTGGATTCATACAAAACAGAAAAAGCTGTTATGAGTGGAAAATTACAGATGGTTACCTCTGAATTGGCATCAACCAGCTGATCTGAATCGCATGAACAAAGGGTCAAAGAAACTTGATGAAATTCTAAGTGCGCAAATCATATCAAGTAACACGCATGGACTTGGATTTGACTACGGTGCATCCACCTCAAAGACCGCAAGTACATTCGTAAAAGGAAAAACCTGGAGACGAGAAAGCCTAGAGTCTCTCAACCTTGTATACCTGTCACAAGTAATCTCGACAGAAGATCATGTTAAATGATATGAAAAATGTAAAGAACACATAATCATAAACATAAAACAAAAATAACACTACACTCTCCCCCTTTTTGGACATAAATTTGCAAGGATACAAATGAACTTATATTAGCCGTAAGATGCATAGTTGATGACAAAAAATGAAAGGCATCGAGAGAGGTTCATAAAGTAGACAGATAAACTAGAAATGGAGAATTACAAGTAGTAGAAAAGTCAACAAGAACAGCATTCACATAACCAAGTTGGACAATTAGAGCCATGGCCTACGAAGGAGGAGGGAAACGGTGAAGGAGGGTATCAAGCTTTCCCTCAACACACTGACTGCCAATGTTTAATTGCTCCAGCTGAGCAAAAACCTCTTGAAACTGAGTGTCCACTTTATCTTCCAATAGTTCAATCTGAATAGACTGATCATAGAGACGGTTCTCAAAGTCCTGAAAATATCCTGGCATTTGGTGCTCAAACGGTGGAGCGACAGGATCATCAGCATCTTCTGCAGCGGTACGTTGCACTTCATGCTCACCATCACTGTCATCGGAGTGGATATGAGAAACGGACAAACTGACAGTGCGATAAGAAATCTTCCATTTCCCTCGAACAACGTCATCATAAGGTCCAACATCAACACCATGGGAGAGAAGGATCCTTGATACAAGGATGCCATATGGTAGAGAAGTAGTTTTGGTACCATCAATAGCATTCAACGTGTGGTTGAAGATAGCAAAGGGAAGATCCATAGGCTGCCCTGTCCCAATGGTGTAGAGAAGATGGCCAGTTACCATAATAACTTCAGAAGAGCGGCCCTTTGGTTCAACATTAGAAGTAAAAATATTGAGGATACGGTAGGAGGGTGTCAGAAAACTCTGCTTGATGATCCGTCTTAACCATTCTTGGCGACGACCACCGGTGAGAGTGGAAGCAATCTCAGTCCAATCCCGGTTATCCTCATCATTCATATCATCTGAGTCTGCCTCACGAACAGGATAAATAGCATCAAGATCCCGATGAATATTCAAAAAGTTACTGAGATAGTCCGAACTGATCTCAATTGTAGTGCCTCGAACAAATGTCTTGAAAGACTCCTGGCCAATAGCATGAATATTATTATAAAATTCTCGAACTAAGGATCCATAAGCCAGACACTCAAATTCATAGAGTGAATTCCATCCTCTGTGAAGAAGCCATTGACAAAAGTCAATATTCATTCGATGGAGGTCCAATTTTTGTTCCACAAGTGCTATTGACATATCTAAGAATCCTGTACAACATTCCTGGACCAAACATATCGACATTCGCCATCACTTCATTCAAGATTTGGTTAAAGAGAAAACCCTTTGTTTGGAGCATTTCACTACGGAGAATCAACTGGCTGACATCCTCACCAAACCATTGGACCCTACTCGATTTGCTTAACTCCGTAAGTCCCTAGGTATCTGCTCTTGCCCCTGATTTTATTTTGCACAATCAGTCATTGTTCATTAGTGATTTCCTAGCATATGATTCACTTTAAGTTTGCCAAGCTGTAGATTCATTTTCTCTCTGCACATTTTACAAACTTCACTGTTTGATGGTTATGGTGTTGTTGCATAATTCCAGATCTCCTCTCTTGGCATCTTAACCAAAAAAAAAACCGGGGGAGTCTATCTCTAGTAACCGGAGGATCAGGGCTACCTAGGAGTATGTGTGATAGCCATCACATGATTGAAAAGTTTCAGTGGAAAAGGCTACCATATTCATCAGTGTGAAAGTCACCAATGATGGTTCAATTATTAAGCAGTTAAAAAAAAAAGGGTATAAAAGAGTAGCTTTGCTACTCAGGGGGAGACCTGCAATTTTTGTTTCGTAGGAGTGGTTGCATCTGTTTTTGTGTGCATACATTCTTTATCCTAGCACAAACTTTTTTTTTTACCTTTTCACTATTACTGTTAATCTTATGCTTGGTGAAATTTTAGTGTATGATCATTACGGAATTTCTTTGATGTTACTTTGATTTGGTTTTTGCCATGTTGTTGGTGTTCTGGACCCACATTGCTCTACATGTTAGTATCCAGTTCTGCCCCGGTTCGATCGGTCGGACAGTCCTAACTGGGACAATTTTTAAGTGACCTATTGTGCTCTCCATGTCACTTCTGCTGTTAACACACCCTAGCTCCCCTTTTCACCTCTGTCCCCTGGGTTTCTCCATAGTGATTTCTCACTCCTTCTAAGGTATTCTCTTCTCTCAACTCTTCTTCTTCTTCTTCTTCTTTTTTCTATTGTTTGGTTTGAATGTTGTGGTGGATGCTTGGATTTTGGTTGATGGTACTTGGATTGGGAATTTTGTAGCAGTGATTGTGGAGATTTTCCTTGTAGTGCTATTGATGAGCATAGACAAGGTTCTTGTGTCCTTTTCAGGTTGTGAAGCCATTTTGGATAGGATAGTGCAAGGTTGGTTTTCTGGGTTCTTCATTCTCTTGAGTGTACGCCAACTATTTGTCAATCTGTCTCAAAGTGTTTTAATGGCTCCCAAAGCTTCCCAACCTCACAAACGGGCTGTTCATCGTGGTAGCTTTTCATCCTCAGCTCAATCTGACATTAAAAAGTTTCAAAGTCTTGCTAAACAAATCTCTTTTGAGAATGTTTTTTCCAAGAAACAAGCTCTTGTAGAACGAAAATTGGACCTCCATCGAATGAATATTGACTTTGTCAATGGCTTCTTCACAGAGGATGGAATTCACTCTATGAATTTGAGTGTCCGGCTTATAGATCCTTAGTTCGAGAATTTTATAATAATATTCATGCTATTGGCCAGGAGTCTTTCAAGACATTTGTTCGAGGCACTACAATTGAGATCAGTCCGGACTATCTCAGTAACTTTTTGAATATTCATCGGGATCTTGATGCTATTTATCCTGTTCGTGAGGCAGACTCAGATGATATGAATGATGAGGATAACCGGGATTGGACTGAGATTGCTTCCACTCTCACCGGTGGTCGTCGCCAAGAATGATTTGGACGGATCATCAAGCAGAGTTTTCTGACACCCTCCTACCGCATCCTCAATATTTTTACTTGTTCTAATGTTGAACCAAATGGCCGCTCCTCTGAAGTTATCATGGTAACTGGCCATCTTCTCTACACCATTGGGACAGGGCAACCTATGGATCTTCCCCTTGCTATCTTCAACCACATGTTGAATGCTATTGATGGTGCCAAAACTACTTCTCTACCATATGGCATCCTTGTATCAAGGATCCTTCTCTCCCATGGTGTTGATGTTGGACCTTATGATGACGTTGTTCGAGGGAAATGGAAGATTACCTATCGCACTGTCAGTTTGTTCATTTCTCATATCCACTCCGATGACAGTGATGCTGAGCATGAAGTGCAACGGGCCGCTGCAGAAGATGCTGATGATCCTGTCGCTCCACCGTTTGAGCACCAAATGCCAGGATATTTTCAGGACTTTGAGAACCGTCTCTATGATCAGTCTATTCAGATTGGACTATTGGAAGATAAAGTGGACACTCAGTTTCAAGAGGTTTTTGCTCAGCTGGAGCAATTAAACATTGGCAGTCAGCGTGTTGAGGGAAAGCTTGATACCCTCCTTCACCGTTTCCCTCCTCCCCCGTAGGCCATGGCTCTGATTGTCTAACTTGGTTATCTGAATGCTGTTCTTGTTGACTTTTCTACTACTTGTTATTCTCCATTTCTAGTTTATCTGTCTACTTTATGAACCTCTCTTGATGCCTTTCATTTTTTGTCATCAACTATGCATCTTACGGCTAATATAAGTTCATTTGTATCTTTGCCAATTTATGTCCAAAAAGGGAGAGAGTGTAGTGTTATTTTTGTTTTATGTTTATGATTATGTGTTCTTTACATTTTTCATATCATTTAACATGATCTTCTGTCGAGATTACTTGTGACAGGTATCCAAGGTTGACAGACTCCAGGCTTTCCCGTCTCCAGGTTTTTCCTTTAGGTGTGAGTTTTTGGGTAAATTGCTTGTATTAGATGTTTTGTCCATGAATTGCCAAAGGGGGAGATTATTAGGATTTTTAGTGTTGGCAACTGCTTTTGGATGGACAAAACTTGGGTCAAATGTAATTTTTCATTTATTTTAGATGGACCGTATTAAGCATGCTCGTAGATCGAAGATCGTCCAAAGAATCGTCAAGATCATTATCTGGATCGGGTCATCTCTGTCCAATCGATCGGACCATCTGTCCGATCGATCGGCCTTAAAGGAGCTCTCAATTAAAATCTCTGTCTGATCGATCGGTCCTGGAACAGCTCTCTATTAAGTGACTGTCCAATCGATCGGACAGCGGCGGATCTGGATAAGTTTTTAGGATAGATCTCTTTCAAACTTTTCTTCCTATTCTATTCAAATAATATCTCTTCTACTCATTTGAAAAGGCTTTATTTAAACCTGTAGCTTGAACTGAGAGATAATCTCTTCTTGCTGAAAACCCTAGATCAGAATCAAAGATTTATTTTCTTCCTCAAGAGAGCTCTTGTGAGATTGTTGTGATGAAGCTTCCCTATCTGGAGACTCATCCTCTACATTATCAGTGAATTCGTCTTATTCAAGGCGTGGAGATCGAAGCACTTGAGAAGGTAAATGGCGTGTTCATCGGCAAAGATTTACTACGGTCCTTTGGCTAAGTTCAGCTGTAAAGGGTAGTGAGTTTCTCTGTAACCTTTGTTTGATTAGTGCTTAATCTTTCTGACCGGTGTGAGGTCCCGTGGTTTTTTCCCTATTCAAGGTTTTTCCACGTATAAAGTCTTGTGTCCATCATTGTGGTTGATTAATTGTTTAACTTGGATTATTGCTTGTTAAATCCCTTTTATTAAAATCTCTGTTGGGACGGTTTTTATCCTTGGGGTTTGTTCTTGATAGACCCTCGTGGATCTTCAGTTGATCCATTTACCTGTCCCAATGCAATAAAGCAGATAACCGTTCTTTTGGACAACATCAGAAGTGTGACTCATTGGCTCCAAATTGTGACAAACAAACCGATTGAGAAACCGGTACTCTGCAGTCAAATTCCCATGAGGGATAAGTCCACCAGGCCAAGCAATGGGTTCCCCACAAATTGTCGTGCCCACCATGTCATAATCAATTTGAGTGTTTCAGGTATGGGGTAGTCTGGGTTCTCAACCTCAAGGATATCAATGAAGTCTGCTAGATCAGCTGTAGAGATGGTGATCCACTTGCCCCGCACATAAGTCTTGATATTTCTAAAATCTTCTATCTCCATGTTGTTATAAAATTCCCTAACCCATTCCACATAAATTTGCTTAATGTGGAAAGTAACCAAAGAGAACCAGTTGCGGGTAACTAGGCTCCTAAAAACAAGTTTGTCATGTAGTTCCTCAGCTACTTCTCTTTCCGATTCGACACTTCCAGACCGAAATTGTTCATGAAACTGGATGGTTTACCCAAATAAGGAAACCTATTTTGATCAAAAGTTGGTTGAGAGGATGAAGATTCGGCATGAGTTCTCTTTTTGGGAGCCATGTGGATAGTCTGAAAAATTGAAGAACAAACTATCTACATCAGTGAATGTAGAGAATCGCTGCACAAAACCTAATATGAAAATACCAAACTTCCACAAATCCACAAATCCCTGCAAAAAAAAAAAAAAAAAGTAGTTTTCACCACCCACTCCAAAAATTGTAAACCCCTCCTTCTGTAGTCGCAATCACTTCCAAACTCACCAACATATCTCCAACAAATATGATCACCAAAAACCATTCCATCACAAATATAAGCCATGCACCAAAAAATCCACAATATTTCCACAAAATAACCATTGACAAACTACAATCTTTCCAAAGCACAATATATCCAAATCACAATCAAGCCGACAAGATTAGAGTTCAGCCAATTGTCCATAATCCAAAAAAAACGAAAGAGATGTATGAGATGAAGAATGGCATGAAAAACCCTAATCAAAAACCCTAAAAAAATTGTAATCAAATGAACAAAAGAGGAAAAATCGAAAAACCTAGCAATGGGGATGATCAATGAACAAAAAAATGAAATCCATACCTGAAATCGATGGAAACAAACGTGATCGAAGAGAAGAAGAACGATGCAGAAGAAAGGAAAAAATCACAGAGAAAACGAAGAAGACAATGAGGAATGAAGAGACAACGAAAGAAAAGGGAGAAAACCGCTGGCATGCAATTATTGAGCAGGTTCGCTCGAGCGAACTCTTTGAAATTTGAATTCATTAATTGCAACGCGCGAAGACCCACTAATGGCTATGTATTGGTCAAAACACTCCATATTACACAGTAAGAAGTGAAAATTTTCCCATAGTTAATTGCACAGTGTATATGTGAAAAATATGACCAAAAAATAAAAAGATAAAACATGTGTGTGAACAACTACCCCTAAAACTCCTCAAGATGAACTTCGTTATTGCATAGGAAGCACACCCATAAAAAATAAGTTAGATAATCCATCTTTTTCTCATATATGATCACCCCCCCCCCCCCCCTCTTCCCTTTTTCCTTTTTGTTCATATCACTTTTTGTGATTTTCGTTTACTTTGCCAAGTCATTTTTTGTCACGAACTCCATTTTTTTTTTAATTTTTGCACACGCAGGACAGAGAGATGAACCATCATAGGTGACTTTCACACTAATAAACATGGTAGCCTTCTCCAAATGAAAATTACCAATCAAGTGATAGCTATCACACACATTCTTAGGTAACCCTGATCCTCCGGTTCAAGATGATGATCGTGACACCTCTTAAAGAAAAAGGAGGGATAGTAACGTGTGAAAATCAAGAATGATTCGTGCAGTGCAAATGAAAAGAAGAAGAAAAATTCGTCAAGTAAAGAAGTGCATGTGCAATTAATTAAACGAAAATTGATGGAGTTCAGGGAATGGGAGAAATCCCTAGAGATTTGCATAGGGATTCAAAGCGCGTTGCATCCAATGGTTTTGTGAAGATATCTGCCGGCTGATTTTCAGTGGAGATGTGATGCAATGAAATTATTCTCTCTTCTACTAAATCTCGAATGAAATGATGCCTAATGTCTATATGTTTGGTCCTAAAGTATTAAACTGGATTTTTGGAAATATCGATTGCACTCTGATTATCACAGAACACAGACATTGTACCCTGAGTAATATCATAATCTTGCATCATTTGTTTCATCCAAAGAAGATGTGTACAACAACTTCCTGCAGCTATATACTTCGCTTCAGCAGCTGACAGAGAAGTCGAAGTCTGTTTTTTGTTGTGCCATGCCCCCAGATTATTTCCCACAAAGAAACATCCACCAGAAGTACTCTTCCTATCATCTACGCAACCAGCCCAATCAGCTTCAGAGAAACCTACAATGGCAATATTTGTGTCGTTGGACATCCAAATTCCATAATCAACTGTACCACCAACGTACTTCAGAATTCTTTTTACAACACTAATTTGCGATTCCTTGGGTTTAGACCGATATCTAGCACAAACACCCACACTAAAAGAAATATCAGGACGACTGGCAGTTAGATAAAGAAGGCTTCCTATCATGCTTCTCTAAACAGTCTCATTGTAGTCTTTTCCAGCACTATCAAGACTAAGTTTGACAGTAGTACTCATGGGTGTCCTTGAGTGTTTTGAGGACATCATTCCAAATTTCTTAAGTAGTTCCTGAGCATACTTTGGTTGTAATACAAAAATTCTAGACGCAGTTTGCTTGATTTGTAAGCCTAAGAAGAACAAAAGTTCACCCACCATGCTCATCTCAAATTCGCTAGACATCTTCTTAGCAAATTTATCAAATAGAGATTCAGAAGTCGAACTGAAAACAATGTCGTCGACATAGACTTATGCAATAAGAATATTCTGCTTGTCTTGTTGAATGAACAAGGTCTTGTCAACACTTCCTCTTTGAAAACCATGTTCAACTAGAAACATTGTCAATCTTTCATACCATGCTCTAGGTGCTTGTTTCAAACCATGCAGAGCTTTTTGCAATTTAAAAACATGATTTGGAAAATGAGGGTCTATAAATCCTTTCAGTTGTTCAACATGAATTTCCTCATTTAAAAAACCATTCAAAAACGCACTTTTTACATCCATTTGAAATAATTTAATATTCAAAAAACAGGCAATGGCAAGTAGTAATTTGATTGACTCAAGTCTAGCTACAGGGGCAAAAGTTTCATCAAAATATATACCCTCAACTTGGGTGTACCCTTGTGCCACTAGACGGGCTTTGTTCCTAATCACTTGACCAAACTCATCGGTCTTGTTTTTCAAGATCCATTTAGTGCCGATGACATTTGTGTGATGGGGTCTAGGAACAAGCTTCCAAACACGGTTTCGTTCAAATTGAGCAAGTTCCTCATGCATGGCATTTATCCAACTATCATCACATAAAGCATCATTAACATTCTTCGGTTCAATCACAAAGACATAGCAAATATGACTTACCTCATCACGTACCTGAGTTCTAGTTTCCAATAGTGCTGTGATAGATACGATAACAGTATTTTTATGATCTCTCATAACTTGTGCTTTCCGAGATCGAGGATGAGGTACTGGTGAAGAAGCAGCTTGTTGTAACGTTGAATCTGATGCTAAGCTCTTTGAGGCACTCTTTCTTCAAATTGACGAATCATTTCAGGCACAAGTGATTCTAATGATCCTATATATTGATCAAGATTGTCTCCTTTAACAGGAGTTTTCTTCTCAATTTCAAATTCAAGATCTGATTAACTGTCCAAAGGTTTATCCGGGACCTGCACAGAGGAAGGGAAGAAAGTTATGCCTTCTTCATAATCAGAAAAGTAATCAGATGTTCCTGCATCTCAATTACCACATTTATGGACTCCATGACTACAGAAGGTTTTAGATGAAAAACTCTATAGGCTTTGCTGGTCAAAGAGTAACCAAGGAAGATTCCTTCGTCACTTCTTGAGTCAAATTTGGTTAAGTGTTCGCAGTCCCGCAGAATGTAACACTTGCTACCAAAAGTTCTGAAATACTTTATGTTGGGCTTGACTTCAGTCCATATCTCATGTGAGGTGGTTTTAGTGCCGTGATGGAGATGAACACGGTTAATAACATAGA
Source organism: Persea americana (assembly GCA_029852735.1). Classification (NCBI taxonomy): domain Eukaryota; kingdom Viridiplantae; phylum Streptophyta; class Magnoliopsida; order Laurales; family Lauraceae; genus Persea; species Persea americana. The sequence goes on from CM056813.1 coordinate 1,914,318, forward strand.
CAGTAATATTAACAGCTTCAGCCCAAAAGCGTTGGAGAATATTTTTGCTATGCAACATGACCAGTGCCATCTCTTGAACTACTCGATTTTTGCGTTCAACCACTCCATCTTTCTGTGGAGTTTTAGGTGTAGAAAACTCATGTTTGATGCCATGAAGTGTGCAAAAGGAAGAAAAATCAGAATTCTGAAATTCTATTCCATGATCGGAGTGAATCAAATTCCTGTCCCTTATCTGCAATAAGAAGCGACCACAAATGATTAAAAACAGTAAATGTTTTTTATTTATCATGCAAAAATCTTACCTAAGTTAATCTTGAAAAATCATCAACGGTCAAGAAAATGTACTTTTTACCTCCAATGCTTTCAAACTTTGTGGGTCCCATGAAATCCATATGTAAAAGCTCTAAGGGTCTCTTAGTAGTAAGGTAAATAACTTTCTTATGAGGAGTTCCTATGTGTTTTCCAACCTGACATGGACCACAAACACTATTCAGGGCCTTTTGAAGCTTGGGTAGCCCACGAACAAGTTCAAGTTTTGACAATTTTTCCAGATCATTGTGATTGATGTAGCCCAGCCTTTGATGCCATAAATCAATGTTACTTATTACAGCAAAATTACAAGACATATCATTATCCGTAGACGCCACATAGCAATTGTCAGGATTTCGTTTAACATGGAGCACTGTTTTTCCCTTTTTGTCAACGATGATGCATTCATTTGCAGAAAAATGAACCTCATGACTGTTGTCACAAAGTTGACTTATACTCAGCAAAAAAAATTTGAGTCTATCAGCAAGATAAACATCTTTAAGCTTAGTCATACATGGAATGGAAACAGTATCTTTCCCAATCACTTTTGCCTTACCTCCATCTCCAAATCGAACACTTCCACCATTATAGTCTTCAAGATGGGTGAAGAGTGCTTTGTTCCCTGTCATGTGCCTAGAACAACCACTGTCTAAATACCACACATACGATTCTTGAGCACTCAAAGCAGTGAGACCACTTGACAGCGTATGTCAGATTTACGAACCCAGATGATTTTAGTTTTAACCTGTTGAGGAGTCACATAGTGCTTCCTCCACTAATTTCTTTGAAAATTTCTCATCTTGTTACAGTGTGGTCTTATGTGCCCTTCAATCCCACAGAAGTGACATATGGGAATGAAGTTGGGTTTTGACACATGTCTTTTGAACTTGTGACTTGGAGTCGGGTGTGTAGCATTAGGAAGGATTTGAGGCATAGCAATCATTGTAGGTCCTTGGACAAAAGATTAACTTACCCTTGTCTTTTGATGAAGATGCCCATGGAACATATCCGATACTTGTTTTTGAGGATGCAGACTTTTGGCTCCCCAAAATTTCAGTGAGCTTCATAGATCCTAAATTCAACCGATTAATGGAAGTCTTAGCTGTATCAAGTTCTGCAAGGGTCATTTTCAACTTTCCAGCACAGTTTTCTTTTTCAGATGTGCAAGACAGCAACTTTTTTCTCAAATTTACTAACTCAGTCTCAATCTTTTGGGATTACTGCAGCAAACGATCATTCTCTTGACCTGCAATAATCAATTTATTAGGCAAAATGGCACGTTGATCTTCTAGCTGCTTTACCTTAGATTGACAGTCGGTCAAAGCCGCTTGCAATGAGGAATTCTTTTCATCCATTGTCTTTATTTTCAAAGCTCTTTTCTCACTGATCTTTGACATTCTACTAGATTCTTGTAAAAGTTTCTAATAGTCTTCATCAGCCTGTTCTTCATCAGAAAACTCATTAATATCCAAGTCGTCTTCAGACTTAGATTCCTGCACAAATGAAGCATTAGAAAGTGCCATAAAAGAAACAAATGTCCCTGACTCACTAGTAGGGGAATCGGGTTCAGAAGTGTCATCATCTAATTCCTCATCCCAATATTCAGTGTTTTACCTTTACTTTTTTGTTTCTGATTGGCACACTTAGCAGCAGTATGTCCAAATCCTTGACATTCAAAGTACTAAATTGGCTTAGTTGTACCCTTAGTTTTATCCCGTTCGGTTTTGGGTACGAACTTCTCTTTTGAAACAGCCTTAGGATTCATTGGATCCTTCTTAGTGAAAGCACCTTTCTTAGGAAAAGCCTTTTTCTTATTCCACATCTTTTTAAATTTTCTAGCAAAATAGGCTTCAAATTGAGCATTATCACTACTTGAATCACCGTTTTCAAAATCATGTACTGAATTTGAGGACACACTGAATTTAAGGACACGAGCTATGTCCTTCCCTTTCTTGGCTTGGCAGTGATTCGACTCAAAGATTTGCAAATTTCCAACTAATTCGTCCACAGTTAACTAATTAAAATCCTGATGCTCCTCAATGGCAACCACTTTAGGACGAAAACGTTCTGGGAGAGACCTCAAGATCTTCTTAACGATTTTAGATTGAGGTATGGGTTCTCCCAGATTAAAAAATGAGTTTACAATTTTACTCAACTTCGTATTGAACTCATCGAAGGTTTCAGATTCCTTCATTCGAATCGTCTCAAAAGAGGTGGACAAATTCTGGAATTTAGTTTGCTTGACTGTGTCTGTTCCCTCATGAACAGTCTGAAGTAAATCTCATGCTGCCTTAGCAGTAGAACAATCAGAGATTCTATGGAATTCTGCATGAGTAATTCCATTGTAAATAGCATTGATGGCCTTGTTGTTACAATTGGACTTGGTCTTCTCATCAACAGTCCATTGTACTTTTAATTTTTTGACAATTTGGCCATTAACAGTCACAGTGGGATCAGAATATCCCTCCACTATAGTATCGCAGACCTAATCGTCTATAGCCCTCAAAAAAGCAATCATTCTTACTTTCCAGTAAGGATAATTGGTTACATCCAACAGAGGGGGCTTATTAGTAGACGTTCCTTCTCTATTGAAATTCATTAGAGATCAGCAAAAAGATCATACGGTAAATTAGTGCAACCCGCTCTGATACCAATTGAAAATTTGGCCTTAACACAGGCTCAGGTCCCGACCAATCGATCTCTACTAGATTTCAATAAGCGTGATTAAACTAGTAATTAATCCTAAATCCAATTAAAATCAAGCAATCCACACAATGAGGACACATGATTTTCACATGGAAAACCCTACTCGGGAAAAAAACCATGGGCCTTATCGTCTAGGCCAACAGACAACCAAGCACTATGTAAAGAAAGTTACAAAAAACTCACAACCCTTCCCAATTGAAACTCAACGTAGGAACTGCGTGATCTTGCCGACTACTCGCCGTGCACCTTCATTGTACTTGAACTAAACGCCTCGAAGCCGTCTTCAAGGAGTCTCTACTTCAAAGGAGTAAAATAGAGTATAACCAAAGCTTGGATCTTCAGCACTTCAGATAATAGCCTTGGGGGAAGATGGATCTCTCAAGTTCTCTCTAGGGTTTTATCTTGATAGAGAGGTGAACTTGAATAGAAAGATAAAGGCTTTATATAGGCCTAGATTCGTGCCTCAAGTGTTGTAATTTCATTAGGAATCAGCATGGCAACTTGAGACAAAGTAGGAGAGGAATTATGGGCAAGTTTATATTTATGCGCCAATGTTTGCTCGAGCGATCATGAGGTTCGCTAGAGCGACCATGCTTTTGTCTTGGAAATTTTCAGCTTCAGATGATGGCTCGAGCGAGCAAGTAACTTGGGTCGAATGAAGATAGTTCTGTCTCTAGTTCGCTCGAGCAAACTGCTTGTTGTCTTCTGTTACAAGAATGGCTCAAGCAAATAATAACAGTGGCTTGAGCGTCCAACGTTCTATGAGCGGTTCGCCCGAACGACCAGAGTGCTCGCTCGACCAAACTACATTCTGTCTTTGGCGCTGAGCGTTGGTTCGAGCGAACAGAAGAGGAAGCTTGAGCGAATGATCATCTATGAAGGGTTCGTTCGAGCGAATTGAGGATAGCTCGAGCGACCACAATCAGTTCCTGAATGAACTAGACTTCTTTAAAACAGATCTTGGGCAGTCCTTTTCTAATCAAAATTACATTGTAAAAAAACCCGATTTTGTCCATAACTCAATGAATTAGCCAACCTAAAATCTAACATAGTCTATATACAGCAATTACAAGAATGCATGAACATGCCCGCTGAATCAACAATTACAAGTCTGCATATATTACCATTGGTATTGAAGCAAGAAATACATTACCAGATTGTGTATTGAGCTTAACTGATACTTCTCTGTTGTATCTAAGTATTTCTTCATTTTTCTTCCCCAAACCCACGGAAACCTTGGACAAGGGAAAAACAATTGAATTGACTGTATCAAGTGAATCCACATTTCATCAATTGTTGCTGAACAAAATTGAACTTCCTCCTTCAAAACCAAAATTTCTGTTGGACTTGAATTAGCATCATACAGTTCCATTGGCACTTCACCCTTCCAAATGAACTTACCACAGTCTGTCTTCCTAAATTCCCAGCACAAAATAAACAATGTCAAATTGAGAAATATGTGAAAAAAGTTAATCAATCTTACGTAAAATTAAAATGTTACATGTATGTACTCACTTTATAATGTCTGAAACAATAAAACAAAATCAGAACCCATGTGATATGCAATTGAGTAACCAAAAACCAATTGAAGAAAAGAGACAACAAGTAGTTAAAAGAAAAAACAGAGAGGGTGAGACTGTTCCACGCGTCACAGCCGCATTGGCTGACCTAGACATTGTCTAAGTCAGTGACTCGGGGGATTCGGACTCCAGGCAGTTAGACTTGAAAGATGTGGCAAAACAAGAATCAGTCATGGGTTCATTGTAGTTTCGAGCTCGGAAGGTAGTACACATTGCCTGGCCTGTAGTGTGAGACCCTGAAAAAGACAATTACTATATCCCTATACATAAAAATGAATAAGAAAGGAGCATCATGAATTAAGAAGAGTGACCCACCTGATGCTGCAAGCAGATCTTTGGTAGTGAGACTGTTGTTGGCAAAGGAAGTTATGAGGTCACTTAGATTAAATGTAGGCTGAGAATGTCATTGTTGGCATCTCATAAGCACGCAGTGGTTGAATCTCTCTTTGTTGAATTGTCCATGTAGGCCCAACCAACGGAACTCCAAATATTATGTAGAAGAAGAAATGTCAACAGACTCAAGGATAAATTCTTCCAATAGAATGGAAATACGCTGTTACAGCAAAAAAATCTTTCCTCATAGTGATAAGATATTCAAAATTCTCCACCATAAAGGAATTGGAAAGGACAACCGCTAATTATAATGTAAACAAAGTAGTTGGTAATGGAAATTACGGTATAGCTTACAAATGAATTATACCATACAATAGAATAGTTGCCATTAAAAAATCCAAAATAATATATGAGACTCAAATTGGGCAGTTTATAAATGAGGTAGACATTTCATCCCAAATCAACCATAGGAATGTGGTGAAGCCTCCAGGATGCTATTTATAGAGGTAAAATCCCCTTGTTTATGAATTTATATCAAATGGGAACTGTCACCATATCTATGATGGGGGTAACAAGCCATCATTATCAATAGAAGATCATTTAAGGTTACTGAAAAAAACAACATACACGCTAAACCTCATCATAGATTTGCTCAGAGATGTTCTCATTATATACAAATTCATGATCCTAAGAGCTTCAGCTTATTCCTAAGATTGATTTGGGATAAACTGTCTACCTTATTTATAAACAGCTAAATTTGACCCTTACCTATTATTTTGAATTTCTTAATAGCAATTATCATGTTGTTTGGTAAAATTCATTTGCAAACTATACCGGAGGCTCTTACACCAACTGCTTAATTCAAACTATAATTATAAGTTGTCATTTTCAAATTCTTTACCATGAAAGTTTAGAAGATCTTACTACTATGAGAGAGATTTTTTTTTTTTTTTTTTCCGTTGTAACAACTTACCACCATTCTGTGTTCTTTTCCTTAAGTCAGCTGATATTTATTTTTCTCCATAGCCAATATGCCCAGGTACTTTCTGTAGAAGATTAAGTCAGTCCCTGTATGGTTACTTTTACATTGAAGTTAACTAAATTAATTTTCAAAATGAAACAGGAAAATACATGTATTCAACATATAGAATCATCATTTGGAAAGCTCTACCATGCATAAGCTATAGTCTAAAAAGTAATCCAATCAATGTTAAAAGCAAAGGGATTAAGAGGGTCGTGGATCATCCGATTGTGCCCGACTTGAGAAAAAAAAATTAGCCAGCACCACTGAATGATGATGGAGCACATCCTTGATTATAAAGAATCCTATCTCTTTGTTGAGAGATGGAATACAACTTGGAATGGGTTCCATCACACATCTCATGCAAGACTACTCTCCATGAAAAAAAAAGAACAAAACCTCCTAAAAGACAACAAAGTATCTAGAAGATATAGAAATCTAAAAATATTTCCACTGAAGTTTGCCAATTGCCCATGGAGAAAAGAATCTAAAAATAGTCCTGTGCCAAAATTATACCAATCACAGAAGAAATCATAAGCTATTAATTGAGGTCTGGGTGGGCTCATTAAATTCAGAAGCTACATATTCTTAAATAAAAAAAAGGAACACACACACATATTCTTTCTCATATAAAAAAAGAAACCAAACACATATTAAAGACATGACAATGTCAGGTTTTTCTATTTCCAATCTAAAGTTCTAAACATTGAGAAGTTTGGCCATGTATCCACCCATTATATAACAAATATAATGACAAAGAGCAAGCATCACTATAAGGACAACAACCTGAAATGAATTTCTTGAATTTGACAAGAAGACCACATATTTCATCAATTTATTAGAAACCCAATTGCAGAAGGCTCAAAAAAAAAAAAAAAAAAAAAAAAAAAAAAAGGGATAAATACCCAAATCAGCCAATAGATCAATTGAATGAAACTTTACAGTAATACAGGAAATAGAGGGGAAGGGAAGGGAACAGTAATCATTCTTAGAAGGAACACAGATGTGAATTAAAACCAAGGAATTACAAATGAGCTACACATCATGACCCTCCAGTACCACCAGAGATTCGGTGGTCCATGGTTTATGTTACAGCTATTGATCGATTGAATTTGTATGGGGGCTTACACTTTGATCGATTGAATTTGTATGGGGCTTACACCTCATAAGCATACAGAGCTAAAGCATACCTTGATAGACAAAGGAAAGCAAAATCAAAGAAAGCAAGAAGCCCGTTAGAGAGAGGCATTGATGGATGGGAAAGAGATGGGCGCAAAAAAAATGAGAGAACAAGCCATGGATGAATGATAAGAGAGTGTTGATAAAAGATGAAATTTATGAAGAGGCGAGAGTAAGGACAAGGTTGCCGCTCAAGATTTGAGATTAATGTTGTTTCTTCTTTTCACGATTCCCCTCTTGGATTGTCTGTCCGTTTCTTTTTTTTAATGCCATGTCATGTCATGTCATGTCATGGATGCAGCTGTCTTGGGAACCTGATTTCAGTAAGGGCATGTTTGTGTAGCCAAATTCCGTGGAAAAGTAAACGGTTTTCCACGGAAAACCTATTTTTCTTGCGTTTGGTGCGGCTGTTTTCCGCGGAATCCCTTTTTTGCCATGTCATCCTTTTCCTTGCTGACTATGGAAATAGACTTCCCATGGGGGGGTATGGGAAGTCTATTTCCTCGGAAAACTACCCCTCCTTTAATATACTTCTTTTCCTACCCAAACAATAAATTCTAACTTTCTGTAAGGAATCCGCAGCCGCACCAAACAACATCAGCACCAATTCATTAAGGAAAAACTTTTTGCACCAAACATAAATTTTTGACTTCCGTGGAAATAGTTTTCCGAAGTATTTGAAACCCATGGATTTTGCTGATGTGGCAATTTCCAATTTCCACGGAAATTACATTTACACAAACGTGCCCTAAAACATCTTCTTTTACCATGGGCGACGTCTGATGGAGCCCGGCACGCGCAATAAATCTTGATTAAGTAGGATTATATAGGAATTGAACTCTTGGGGGTAGGATTTAAAACAGTTAATAGAATTTTGGCCAAAAGATATGGGATTCCAACGGGATAGAGTATTCAATATCTTTTATTTTTAAAAATTGCTCTACGCAAGGGGGATGGGAACTTTGCTTAATCATTTCCAAAATGTAAACGAGTTCAAAAGTTTAATCTCATTTTTAAATTTATAAAGGTTCAATGCGAGTTCGGAACTTGGGTGGTTGGCCACCGGACGGACATGAAGTCAAAAAGTCCCTAATCAGGTTTTGTCCCGCGACATTCATCTTAGACCTAGCCAAAACACCCATGTAACCATGTAATGTGAATAAGAATAATCGATATTATACAAAAAAATATATCAATGAATATGATATTAATATTTATTTTTTGTTTTTTTGTAAAGGAGATTAATTCACCAAAATAAATACAGAAAACCAGAAAATAAGGACTTACAACTATTACAATCATTTCAAGCTAATATCAAACTTCATCACTAGAGTGCAGACTTGACTTACGACCTTTCACTTCATGTCTGCCTCTTATATGCATCACACACACACGCATATTTATTTATATATAAGCAAAGCTCTCCAAAACTTAGGCTTAGGATAAAATCTCGTAAGCTCGTGCTTGTGGGGCCCACCTTTGGTCCATCCAAATGGACCAAACACATGACTCATTTGAATTGCACATGTTCACCAACTTTCGGTCAAATCCGAATTTATTGGACCGTTGAATCGACTATATATCGATCCGAATGAACTATTGACCATTAAACTTTTGGACTCATATGGAAATGATAGAAATTACGATTGGAACTGATTTTTTACCGAGAGGAAGATCCCAGAGAGTTCTTAAAATCCCCCCACTCCCACTCCCATGTGGGTCCCCAGGTAGGCTCCACCACACACTTAAGCTTACGTTATCCTAAGCTTGAGCTTAGTAAAACTGACTTCTTTATATATATATATATATATATTTTTTCCGTGTTTAGACTCTGTCAATGAATGCCGAAGATATGAGGAGGCAATTATTTGCAAAAGTTAGACGGCAAAATGTCTATAAACCAGGTGTAGATCCACTCTCTTTTTTTATTCCTCGTTCTGATTCAAGGCATGGAACCAAATAATATTGGTGGTCCTTTGACTACTCTGCCTAGGGGCCGGGGATGAAAGCAGGACACAAAGAACTTGAACCTACACAAAGAAATTGAGGGATGGATTCAATATTTTTAGCAAAATCTTAATTCATTATATTTAATATAATACATACATTTATACACATTATGCATCTATATATATATCTAAAATATGCATCTGTGTCATCCAGGCTTGAGCCAATTAGTTGTGGTTGCCATTAAATTTAATATAATACATCTCAGTTGTCTAAATCCCGCAAAGCCAATCAATTCCATCCAACAAACCCAGTTTCGATTGCAGCTGAAGACAAATTGCAAAAAGTACACCGAGTCGATCTCCTTCAGCTAGCTACACTGAATCACTGCTGTCAAGTGGAAACCCAAAATTTACGTTTGAGGGGTGCGAACTTTAATAGGTAGTTTGGTTTTTGTGGCAAATCACGGGTTTTCATATGGGTTTGAGAATGAACCCATAAATTTTATTGGATTTTTTGAAGCGCACTTTGGTTTAACAAATGCGCCGCACTCTTGGCTTTATCTGAGTCTACCCAACCAATAAACAGTTCTAAGGGGTGTGTTGTCGAGAGAAGATTGTGTTGTGAATATGTTGAGGTCAACATCCACTCTCGCTCTTGAGCGATAATAATTGTGATCCAGATTCAGCCCGAGCCCGAGCCCTCACTATAAAATTATTATTATATCGTTTTCTATCACTGATTAATTTTGAGATAAATAATAGCTAAATGGGGTATAAGATCCCGCGGGAGAGCCGTTAAGTGACAAACAAACTCATTGCATGCAGTAGATGGCTGTTAATATAAAAGATAAAGGCCCAGTAATAGAATAAGTCAGTGACAAAAACTGTGATTGTACATGGAAAATGACGTGCAATAAAACTTGCTACAGTCATGTCCTGATGCTAATCTCTCAGCGCAAAACAAGAGCAGAAGTGATTTGTCTTTGCAGGTAATCATGGTTGTGTTTCTTCAGATTAGAGAATAATAAATAGCAGGATGTGATGCGGACATTTAGCCACCTAAAGCAACACTGGGCCCACACTTGTCCCCTTGTTCCCTTGTCCTAGCATCATCCTGAGGTATCATGTCTCCTTACGTTTTCTATGGAATGGATGATAGTGGGAGTCTAGAGGCGGCAATCGGGCCGGTTGTGCTAAACGGATTTTATTAAACGAGTTAGCTAAGCCTAATTCACATTCGACCTATTTATTAAATGGGTTACAAACCCCTAATCTGCATCCATCACGGGTCAGCTGTACCCGATCCACTTTTACCCTTATAACAATTGCGAGTTATACGAGTCAGGTTAACCCGCTTAACCCACATCTATCTAGTGAATCAATCGATTCAATCATGGTTTCCTACCTAACCAAAATTGATTTTTAGGCTCAAATTTGGTATAATCTCATTTCAACAATTATTTGATACACACTGCCTTGCTTTTCATTAATAAAAAGGGTAAGGTTAAATTAGTTAAGGTTGATTCTTTGAGTATAATATATATTTTAAATAATGAAAATCAAAATGGAATAACAAAACTATTAGAAATAAAATAGTTTTTTCCATAAAAATAAAAAGATACTATATAATTGAGTGATAACTGTGAAGAAGAAGGCAATGAATGTGGAACAATGGAAGTAGAATAACCGTGAGAAATAACTATAGAGTTAAGTTAATGCCCACCCGCGTAGATTTTTAAATAGGTTTTGGTTATCTTAAAGACAAGAATTAATGCGGGTTGCGGGTTCTGCGGGTCGAGCGGGTCAACCCTAACCTGACCCGCCTATCAAACGAGTCGTACCAAGAGGGTAGTACGTGGGTCGGGTCTGTTTGGCGGATCATGTCATATTTTGCCACCTCTAAGTGGGACATGTGGACCTCTCCACATCCACCACTCATATCCACTGACCTACATGTAACCAATAAATAGAGGCAGAGGGTACTAGTAAAGAGTGCCAGTGGGGAGTGCAAGCCAAGGTGTGTATAAGTGTCCAACCAGGTGAGTGAGTGTGTGGGCAAGTGTACACACGTGGAGTGAGTAAGCAAGTCTTGAGTGCTTAAGTGTGCTGCAAAGAGTGCAGGCTGTAGTGTGTAGTCTATCATACATGTCTAGTGCTGTGAGTGTGTATGTCATGTGCCCCATCTATATAAATGTGTCCCATCTGTATAATTTCAATCAATAAATTATCAAGAGTATATTTTCTATAAGTGAGCTGTCTTGAGTCTTGATTCACCATAGTTGGGGCCAAGGTGGCTTGATCATAAGGCAAGAAAAGCCCTTGCTTTAGGCCCCCCCCCCCCCCCGCCCCCCCAAAAAAAATAAGGCCTCACAGAATCACATCCTATTGAAGTTTTCTTTTCAAATTCTAAAAAAGCATTAAAGCAACTGCCATATTTTTTTCCTCCACAAAAAATAAGGCCACATAATAGTAATTAGTATCACATCTCACTAAAGTCATCTTTTCACATTCCAAAATAGAATTAACTACTTTTTTTAATTATTTTTAAAGCAGTCTTCTTTTAAAGATTTACTTATTTGGTTTTGTCTTTTTTTTTTTTACTAATATATGTGGGTATGTCTCGATAATACATGTGGGTGTTTTTATAATACATTTTTAATAATATATGTTAATCATAACTCACTAACTCAAATATAATATGTTTTTTTTTTTTTTTTCATATTGAAAAGGCCGCATCAAATTTGAAACTCATATACATTCACAATATTTGTGGCCAACAATGATAAATCACCAAATGAGGTTCTACTGTTCTATGATTTTATTTTATTTTTAATTCCAAGATCTTATTGTATGTTTATTATACTTAGTGTTAATTTTATTTGTAAATATTATTAGTTATAATTTATAAATGATAAATATGTCTATTAGAAAATACGAATCTGAGTACTCAAAACTTTAAAGAGAGAGAGAGAGGGGAATAAATAATTTGAGGCCTCATTTAGAATTATTACTTTAGGCCTCAAAATGTCTCGAGCCAGCCTTGAGTTGGGATTGGACTTTCGTATCAATAGTATCTAAGATATTCTCCCAATAATTGATTTCAGAGCTATCTTCCTACAAACCATGGTCTAAAATCTCACTGAGCTCCTGGTAGACTCATTCATGAGGTTCTTCGGATCAAGCAACAAATAGGAGTGGCCCAACAGAGTAGATCCTTTGGCAGTAGAGGATCATGCTCAGCCAATTGTCTAATGGACAAAAATTCAGAGTAGATCCTATGGCAGTAGAGGATCATTCTCAGCCACTTGTCTAATGGACAAAAACACTCTCTCTCTCTCTCTCTCTCTCTCTCTCTCTCTCTCTCTCTCTCTCGTCTAATGGACAAAAACTCTCTCTCTCTCTCTCTCTCCATAGTCAACGTCTGACTTTGCAAGCATTGGCCGCTCTATTGAGGGACCCACCCTGGATTTTGTTTAGATTATTCCAAGGTTTTGACGTGTGCCCGCTGAAAGAGCTGTTCAGATCAAGTCAGATTGATGGTGGTGGTCACTTAATGATGTGGAGTTTCTACATGTGGGAACTATGATATTGGTCATCTTATCATCCAAACTCATTGGTCTTTAGAATGAGATGATGAAAGGGGATGGGTCACTCACCCCTCAAATATGCATTCTCTTTCTGGTTCAAACTCCGAACTTCCGATCAACAACTTCTAGACTTATGATAAAAAGAGCATACTCAAAAAAATATGATCAAATTTTGCAGGACTACGGTCATTCAAGACAATGTTTCACCAGAGTGGAACCCATTAGTTCAATTGCATTAATTTGATTATCGTAGGCTTCAGTACTCTAATGAGAAAGTTGTAGAAGGAGGCGTTCCGGTCCGATTTAGAAAACGAGTCATGCCATTTGATTTAATTGGTTGAAAAAGAAATCTCCTTAGATTCAATGAAGACCAAAAAAGCTATCAAATTTTTAATATCCATGAAAAAGGTCATGAGGATGGTTATCACGGCATTGCCGCTCATTTATCGGGGGAGGGAAGAAGACAAAAAAGAGTAGTGATATCCCAGCTCGGGGACAGTGGGGAGAGGGAAGAGAGAAACGAATAGTGATATCTCAGCTCAGTACATACATGTTTTTGGTTAATATTGAAACTTGAGGGGGGCCTTTATCTCCACTAAGTTAAGGACATTTGGTTGGTAAAATCCTCTATAATTTATTATTGGCAGGCTTAGGGCCTTACCCCACTAATAAAAGGGTTTTTACTTATCAGCCTTCTACCTAGTTTCTATGGAATGAACAACCAATAATATCCACAACAGGATAGGCACACAAGTGACCGAAAATACTACAAATTACCATCCATTATCCACCCACAACTTTGTGAGCCGTAGCATGGTCCCTATGTCCTCACAACCATATATTCCCTACGAAGGCCCCTAGTTGGGACTGTCCCTGTCCCTCTGAAGTCTAAACTATCTTACTAAGGAAAGTTTATGGTCCCTAACATACTAGTCATAATTCTCATTTATGGTCAGGGAAGCACTAGTATGCTATATGAACAAGGACAAGGAAAAAGGAGGTATGAGTCTTGTAGACAAGGAAATAGAATGTGACAAGATGTGAATAGGAAGGGAGGGTTATTGATTGGGTTTTTATCCTTTTGGGGCTAACAATGGATGGGGTTATAGGTGGGAAAGTAAAGGGCAGGTGACAAGAAATTAGGAAGGAGATAGAGGAGACAAAGAAGGCCATTAATTTGGAGTCCATCTGATCCTGTCAAATCAAATCTCTAGCAGACGGATACATAGAGGAAGAGTTGTATGATCCTCCAGATAAATGCATGCAAAGCAGTTTGGGTTGGATTTGATTTAACATACAGTGGACAAAGGAATGGCTTATGCCATCTTCAATTTCATTAGTTGACCCGTATTTGACTCACAAAAAATTGCAGATTATAAGGTTGGTTTGGATTGACCGACCACGGGTGCAGATTGAAATAACCAGACCCCACCTGCTGACCTGACCCAACCCAATTTGCCACCCCTAGTTCTCTTACCCTAATTCCCTTGCCAATTTCTGTCAGTTTTGCAGCTCTTCTTAACCTCAAAAAATCACAGTTGCCAACATCTAGATGCTTCTTCCGTTTTTTTCCTTCTCTGCAGCAAATAAGCAGGTCAGTTTGGGCTAATTAGATTGGCACAACCTTGTTGCTGGTTTGTGTGGGTTAAGTCTGGTTGACCTGAATCAGCTACAGGTTGAGGATATCTGACCTGTTCTAAAAATGGGTCAGATATGGGTTGGGCTTCATGCAGTGGACCCCACCTATCGTCTCAACCTTTTTGCCAAACCTTTGTTCACCTATATATATGAACCTTTTTTTTTTTCTTTTTTTTTAAGAAATGAACAAATGCTAAAGAGAAACCAACTATTTTACAAAAACATGTGACAAGGCTTTTGATCAGAGAAAGATAGGTTTTCTAGACTCCATCAGTCAAGCTCTACACCCTATTCATAATTTATATAACACAAACAAGAAGTTTTTAGTTTTTTTTTTTTTTTTTCTAGATGTTTTTCCATTTCTATCTAGACATTAGCATTTCTTTTTTTATTTTTTTTCTTTTTTTGGAAACATCTTCGATTTTTGTAATATTTTGAAAATATCAAACATCAATGAGAAAATACCCTTTCAAGTAAAGATTCCAATATCCAAATCAATTATCAATTGCGTTAATAAGATCAATGTCCATGGCCAACTGTTACCAAGTTCTTAATAAATTAGATTGAATAAATACTTGATTATTCCATACATGACTAAAAAAAAAAAGCGTGTTTGGATTCAGCTCTCCGGAGTTAAGATCGAAAATATAATTTATTTAAATGAGAAAGCCTCTATTACTCTGCCTGCCTAAACACCTAGTGGGGCCTACTTTATGATCCATTATCAAGGTATAGAATTTATCTAATTTGTGGTGTTTTATTGATGTCTACACTGTTTTCCTAGGACCTGTTTTAGGGTCTTAAAAGTCACTAAACCTTGCTGTACTGGGTTCGGTGGACCATTCAATGGGAGTGGTAAAATCTCATCCACCCAAACTAATGGTGTTTATATTTAGTTACTCTTTTACCAGCATACTCCCACAGAACTTACTCTCCTTCCTATTCTCATCCGGTCCTGTTCTCCTTCCTCTTCCTCAAATCCCAAATCCTCTCCAAGGGCTCTTGCAATCCCAGCCCTCCCCTTCAAGCTCCGACGCTCCGGCAAAGAAGGGAGGTGTGGTTCGAAGCCTCCACCATCTCAGACTCTCAATCAGCCGAGCATCTGGAACCAAAGAGCGGTACTTGCAAAACACACGTATTTCTTGGGCTTCTTTCACTGCAATATTTGTTCAAAATCTGGATCTTGTTCCTCTTTGAATGAATTTCTTTGCTTGCTTTGATGTTTGAACAGATGGTTGTGCTTGCTCGTCTAATCTAATTGTTCTTTTGCAACGAATAGCTGTACATATGAGATTTCCGCTGGATCATCGGTAAATCTGATATCCATTATCAAGTGTGCAGCATTGACCATCTCGTTTTGCCTATTAGGTGCAGCCCATCTAATTCTGTTGCCTGATCCAAACAGAGAAGTTGCCCCTCTCTCGATTGAGCAAAATCAAATGTATAAGCTTGGAAAGCAGGAAATATCAGCATTTATCCTGGAAAAGAGAGCTCAAATCCAACAATGTGAACCAAAATTTCATATTTTTTCATTGGTTCTACTTCACATTCTCAATAACAAGAACTATATAAGCTTGAGAATTCCTAAAGTGTACTCTCAACTGATGGATGCTAAAGTTTTTTCTAAATTAATTCCCAATGGGGATTCAAATACTTAAATGGTTTTCATCACATCTACTCAATGTTTTTGCATAGGGAATGGCTACTGTTCTGCTTTGCATTTGTGGAGTACGAAAATTCTGGAACTGGAATACATGGTTTATTGTTTTCTCTCAAAACAGTATTCTCTGTATTTTGCATCTGAACTAAAATGTAGTGACTATGGCTTTCACACAAAAGTATCCAACATGTGGAAAAAATCTGATAATCCAAGCACAATAATAGGCATAAGAAACAGAGCAAGTAGGCATTAGAAAAGTTAAGCACATCAATGTATGTGGAAACCTCCATTAGCCGTTTAGGCACTCTCAGATCAATTTTAACCCTCTCCAGGTAACTACAAGTTGAACTATAAAAAAGTGAAATTATCGGAGATGAACAGGGATCTAAAGGGACCAAATTGGGACAAGTTATTTTGATTCAAAAGCTCTAATTGCATACCTATTCATCAATTTTGCCAAGCTTCATCGTCCAATCATGACCATTGACCAGGGAATGGGATCAACCAGTTCCAACCCTTTTATTTTATATTCCTTTTGTTCCAATGTTTGCATGTAGTTCTATAATAGTAGCAGTAGTGGTTATTTTTATTGTTTTGTTATATGCGCTGTTTTCTTTCATGATGTCATGGCTTTCAAAACATGAAGAACTGTCAAGGGCAATTGTAAAAAATTTCTTTTAGAATTGTGATATGACTTTTGATAGAGAATGTTAGTTGCTTGATGTATTTAAATATTTATATCTATTTAAATGCAAGACATTCTCACTTTTGCCATTGATAATGTGAATGCATAACAACAAAATAATGTTTCAAATCTTCAATTGATCATCATATGCCCCCTGCACCCCCCCCCCCGCCCCCCCTCCTCACGAAAATCCTGGGTCCACCACTGTAGATCTCATTCCCCATTTAGCCTTCTGTAATTTTATTCTCTAAAGTCTAAACCTTTGCAATGTGTATCATACATGATAGTGATACCCAATTAAGTATGGACAGATCCCTATGTTTTATCTTTTTTTTTAGCTTTTTACAAAAAGACCCTATACTTTCAGACAATCTCAAAAAGGCCCATCTTTTAGTTATGTGGGACAACTCCCATTTCCCAACTTCTGATTGCTTTTTCTCCCATTCACAGCATCATTGAACAAAATTTTTATTTTTTCCTCAGTATTGTTAGTTTAATATTCCATTTATTCTGTGGATTTTTGGTTTTTCATCTTTTTTCTTACTTTCTGCCCAACATCATTATGCTTAAGGAACATTTTATGTTATTCTAATGTTGGGCCCCAGAGATTTCATTTTTTTTACATAGTGGCTCCCAAATGTAAATTTTCTGGTTCCACCCCAGCATCCATGAATGTGATGAAGCACCTGTAGGTTCAAAAAAGTTTGGCCTTTGTCAAAAACCACACCCAAGTCAGGGTGTTTCATTCATTTTCTGCAACTGGCTCATTTGTTGGATACATACGCTTACCCTCCTATCAAGTGAGAATGAAAAGAAGAGATGGCTGTAACCCACAGACAAGAAGTTGTGAAGTGAAGCTTGTCATTTATTTGATTCTCAGGCATTTTTGTATTGAGAAAATTGTACTGAACCTGCAGTTGCAAGTGAGGCGATGATTTCTGGATCCAGAACTATTGATCTTGTTTGATGGGACGCAGTCTTAAGATTGACTTTCCCAAAAATACCTAGCATTGAAAGACCATAAGCATGGTTGAGAAATGTGATTAGGAGCCTTTATAGTCAAATCCAATACAATGATGTTGCAGAACTTTGCAGGGGGGGTAGTAACTTGTCTATGGTTTTAGTTGTCTATTCTGATCTTGTTTGATGGGACCCAGTTCTGCTAGTTAATGACATTTGGATGCACAATAGTCTATCATGGTTTTAGTTAAGAGGGTTTAATTGAGATTTGGATGCTTATATTATAGTAGTCTTTTAACCTTTGTTCTTTGGTGGGGACATTTGAATGATAAAAGTCCGTGGTTTCATTCCGGGAGCTGGTTCAGTACAAGTAGATTTCTTATGAGTTCCTAATTTCCCCTGATTGTTTGTGCTCTTGTTTTCACAACATGTGTGCAAACTATTCTTTCCCTAATAGATGATAAACATTGCAATAATACACAAAGGGTGTTTTCTTTGAATACCTCCAATCACTTCTCCTTCTTCCTAAACTTGGATTTTCTTCTCTCTTTTAAATCTCTATTTCTTCTTCCTCAACTTGGATTTCAAGGGAACCCAAAACCCAAGTTAAAAGTTTCATATTTTCCTCCTCCTCCTCCTCCTCCTCTTTTCTTTCTTTGTCGCTTCGTCTTTATTCTTTGTTGTTAGTTCTCTTCTTCAACTTGGATTCTCTTTTTTTTTCCTCTGAGTGGTTTAGTTAAGAGTTGTTTTGGTTGATATGGAGGTAAAATAAAAATGCCTCAAAATCTCTGATAAACTCGTTTGCTAGTACAAAAAATTAAAAAATAAAAAAATAATAATATGTACATCTGATTTTGGAATACTTTTGTTTAAGTGCCTATTTGTTTGCATTAAAATACATAGAAATTGAATTCATGAAATTCATACCATTAGTAGTTAAAAACGAAGATTAAAAATTAATTTTAAAAAATAATGTCAAAAAATCTTTCCTTTTAGGAAAATAAAATAAAAAGAAATAAGAAATGAACTACTAGGGTGATCATTGATTTTTCATTTCTCATCTTCTTTTGATTCTATTTCTTCAAGAAACAAAAGGCTATTTGATGCTAATTTTTTAAAATCCACAATTGAACTTCATTTTTAACATGTGATATGAAATAAATGTATTCAATTGGTATGCAAACAAACAGGTCCTAAGATATGTTGTTCTATGTAATGTTATTTTACATTTTAGAATTAGTTGCCTAGGGAGGAGTACCTATCTCATTCTCAGGTGATTGATCCATGTTATGTTAAATGTTATGTTAAGTTGGTGATGATTCTGTTTTTAATGGCCTAATGGACCCCACCACCACTTCAACTGACAGATAGAAGACATCACTGCCGACAAGTATTCCAACTTCAGAGATGATCCTGGAAATTACTCCGGCGGAATTCCTCTAGGTACTCCCCCATTATCAACTATCAAATTGTAAGGAGATTAAAGGGTATTCCTCATCCACCTCCATTTCAAAAAATAATAATAATATCGAATCAAATAAAAAGAGAGTTTTAAAAATGCAGAAAATACAAGGGAAAAGTAGTTTAAGCATAAGAATGGTTTTCATAAATTCATTCAACCATCCTCGTTAACATTATCATTATATCAAATAATCAACGAGGGTTAGCCTACGAGGGATCATCCTCTTTGATTGTTTGGTACGATGGCAATGTTAATTAACATTGTTGAGTGACTTCTTGCAAACTGTTATTATGTATGAACTATTTATATATTTTCTTCAACCAAAGCTTTCTTTTATGTCGTATTATTTTATTTTATAAATTTTTTTTTCCAAGATGGAGATTGGTGAGGAATAACCCTCTAGAATTATCTGTTTCAGATGGCTACAAATGTAGTGATGTACTTCAACATTCTCCTTTTAAGCATGAAACATGTAAGAGGTTTTTCCCTATAGCTTACCTTTAGAGATGGATTTTCCCTATAGCTTACCTTTAGGGATGGATTTATATTCTTAGCCAATTGAATCACACACTTATTTTCACAATGTAGCCTCACATAATAGTTTTCTTCTTGCTTGATATCTGACATCAATTGCATGAGTCAGTCACATTCTTCTTTAGCCATAGTTGCTATTGTGATCATCAAAAGGTGTTGGCGGCCTTTCATTAGACCAAGGATGATGCTCCAATCCACAATTATAAACATACCCAGTTGTGGATCTTCCTGTGGTCACATCTCTTGCAAAATTTATGTTGCAAGATTTTCTTTCTTGGTGTGAAAGTTTTGTTTGAATGAGAAATTCTGAAATATACTATGCCTTTTATGTGCTGCAAGATGCACCCATTAATTCTATATTTTGTAGAATTATCTATTTAAGTTAAGAGTAGTTTTGGTAGATCATCATCATCATCAAAGCCTTATCCCAACTATGTTGGGATTTGTTTTGGCAGATATGAAGGTAAAACAAGAATGCCTTAATTTCTGTTGAACTTGTTTGCTAGTTATATGTACAAAAAAATTAAAATTTAAAAAATAATAATAAAACATTAATATGTAGGTACATCCCTAGCCGCTGACAAGTATTCCAGCTTTAGAGATGATCTAAGAAATTACTCCGGCAGAATTCCTCTGTCTACTCACCCATTATCAACTATCAAATTATAAGAAGACAAAAGGGCATTCCTCGTCGGCCTCCATTCCAAAAAAATAATAAAGTCAAATAAAATTAATAGAGAATTTCAAAAATAAAGAAAATATGTGGAAAACAGCTTAAGCATAAGAATGGTTTCAGTGATGAATTCATTCACCGATGCTCATTAATATTATCATTATGCCAAATCCTCAATGAGTGTTAACATGTGAGGTATAACCCTCATTGATTGTTTGATATGGTGGCAAGGTTAATTAACATTGTTGGGTGAATTCTTGCAAACTATTCTTATGCATAAACTATTTATATATATATTTTTTAGCTGAAGTTTTTTATTATTATTATTATTTTTTTTTAAGATGAAAGTCGATGAGGAATAACTATGTCGCTTGCTTGCCATGTCTCTTATCTTAATTTTTATTATCATTTTTATTCTTATCTCAATGAGTGTTTTTTTTTTTTTTTGGTGCTGAGTTGGCCCATTGGCAAGGAGAGGAGTATAAACCACCTGCCAGGGATCGATCCCTGACCGGGGCTATGGGAGTGGGAGTTGCTATATATCCATGGCAACTCCCTTTGATTCCCCTACAATTCTCTAGTTGCTTGCCCTTTCCATTAAAGTGTTTCAACATAAAGCAAATAATTCATCCCGTCAGCATATGACTCTTTGACTCAGACATGGTTTCTTGGTAAGGTTATTAAAATTTTAATGGCCAAAGCCAGAACCTCAATTTATGGGTTGATATATCTTCTTGTAGTTATATCTCAATTTGTTTTAGTCATTTTTATTAAAATAAAACAATTCTATCAAGAATAATTGCAATACTTTATTGTTTATTGGTTTTTAGGGGGTTAAGATATTTAATAACAAAATAGAATATAAATGTTTCACAACGAGCCTCTTGACTATGGAAACCAACTAACTGAAAGAAATCAAACTTTCATCAAACTAACTAAAATCTGTTCTCTCAATGAAGTTTAATTTGATTTCTGCTAATATCGAGTCTTATAAGCTAAGATTGGTGTGCCTTGCTCATTTTCTTTTTCTTTCTTATTAAATTTCTCGCATTCACTTTTATTCACTAATTATTTATTTATTTTTTCAATTGCACATTCTCCTTAAGCAAATTTCCCAACACTAATTCTATTTCAGCTAAAAGTTCTGTTATTTATTCGACTTATAGTTACACATAGACAAATAGACTGAAAGATGTTTTGCAGGTTAAAAAATAAATGAGAAAGAAAATAAAAGAACCCGGATTCTAAAATTTGAGTTACAAAATAATGAAATCTAAAGCTAGTGTTTTTACATAGCTAATCTGAGTGCATTTTTTGAAATCAAACACCACCAAACATGAGAATTCAGCAAAACAGAAGAAACTGTGATTAGATGGTAGAAGGTATCACAGCTTTTCTATATAGAAATATCATATTTGCTAGTAATATCGCTTTTTTTTTATAGGAAATTGTATAGGGGTTCGACGAGAAGAAATTCAACCACTCCGTCAATAATCTTTGCCCTGTATTCTTATATCTTACTCTCTATTCAATTACAATAAAATTGGGTTTTATCAAATTTCAAATGTATGATTTTCTTATATGATTTTTTTAAGGATAAGATACAAGTTGATAAAAGAGATATTATCTTAATTGGTCAGTACTTCTTTCATTGGTGAGCCAGTGACTGAATAGGTTGATGTGATTTCTGCTTACATTAATTTGTTGGGTTTTGTTGTCTGTATGTTGTGTCTGTAAGATCTTTAGAATGTGTCCCACTTTGGCTACCTTTGATCATGCCCTTTCATAGTCTCGTCCCCCTATGACCTAGCCCTAGACCCAATATCGCTCTCATCAAACCTTTATCTCCACTTGAATTAAATCTCTAAGACAACTATGGTTAAAAGTCTACTCAACTTTATTACTGTTAAATCAAGTAATATAATGATCTGACTAGGTGATTTTTTTTGTTGACCATTATCCACAAGGAGACCTGCCCATGTACTCCGAACCCCACCAATTAGTAGGCACCTAAGTGGGCCCCATGGGCTGGATTGCATATGATAAGCATGCAATCTGCTCAATCTGCTCGTAGGAGTACATAAACCTGTGTTTATTCTTCTTCCCTTTGAATGGTTTTACAATTACTTTGAAGATTAAGAAAGTAAATAAAGGGGTACTGATATATTGATATTTATGTGAGTCCGGATATACTGATATTGTAGGTATACCTGGCCTCCAAAATTAATTATACCGCACAACTAAGCTTGTGGATTAGCCATTTAGAATGGGTTCGTGCAGTCAGTCGGGGAGAAATTCGATTTATTCTTCTTTCCTTTGACTGGTTCGACTCACTACATTTATTCACCTTCAAATGCCCAAACTTGCATGAGCTAGGAACACAAGTGCGCTAAACAGCCTAAACTCCAAGAGAACCCAAATTCTATGATGATAGCATCCTTTTTCCAACCTTTTCCCTCGTATTGCTGCCCCCCTAGATCAGATCCGCCGGACGAGAAACTCAAGTCCAGGCCTTATTCTAATTTTTTTAAGTCCTATCCAGTTGAGATTAGGGTTGCAAACGGGTATCCGATTCTCCGATTACCCCGGAAGTTCCGACCCGCAAAAAACCGGGTTTGGAACCTATTTTAGGTTCCAATTCATAAACGAGTCCGGGTCCAGACCCTAATTTAGGTTTCGATTGATAAACGGGATCGATCCCAAGTCCATATAGGTTTCGGCCCGTGGACCTGGGACTCGGCATATAAGTCTTTGATATTGCAATTTGTAATTTAAAATCAACTCTTTTTAGCATTTTATGTATAATACTGGATGTTGCAGACTTAATGCACTGTTATAAGTTGAATTCTATGCTTATTTTGAAAAAAAATGGAGAATAAAGAGAAAATATAATTGATTTTTTAACTAGATTCAATTCCTCTAGGTGGACCTGGATCCGGCTTTTCTTATCAAAACAGGTTCCAGGGCCAACAAAATAGGTTCTGATTCAAAACCAAATTCAGAACCGGAACCGTTATTAAAAACGGGTTTGGGTCCACTATGGTTTATTCCAGAATCGTCCCGTTTGCAACCCTAGTTGAGATATTGAATATTAATAGGGGTCGATATGCAGCGTCGCTGCATCTTAATATAATGCAACTTCTTTTTCTATCCAATCGCTTTACGCCACATCCTCTCAATGTATGAAATGAAAACAAAAAATGAGATAGCTCATTTAATGATAGAGAGTTGTTAATGCCACAGCCCAAGCTTCCCTTAGCACAATCCTTCTAGCTTCACACCCCAAATAAGTGAGAAATTTCCTTAGATTTCTCTATACACGCTCCATTGTTCCCAAAATACCCTAACCCCTCCACCATCATTTTCTCAATTCACTCCCCTTCTTCCCCCCTCTCCATCTCCTATCATTGCTTGCCTCCATGCTCGTCGCCCTCTCTCCCTCTCCCTCTTCCCCCTCCCTCTGTCTCCCTCTCCTTACCCGCCGCCCTCTCCCCTTGCCTACCTTTCGCCCTCTCTCCCTGTCTCTCTCCCACTCCCTCTTTCCCCCTCTTTCTCCCTACCTGTCTCAATCTGTCTATCCCTCTCCGCCAGTGCTATCGGAGGGGACGATGGCTGGTGGAGGTGGGGATGGGTGAGTATAGAAAGAAGTTGGGGGAGAGATGCTATTGATAAATGTCCTTTTAGGTAATTTTACACATGGATATATTGGTCATAAAAAAAGGTTGTGCTCAGAGAAGCTTGGGAGAGCTACTAATGCCACAACCCAAGCTTCCCTTTCGACATCCCTTTTTTTTATGACCAATATATCTCCTATGTAAAATTACCTAAAAGGACATCTACCAAAATTCTCTCCCTCTACGACTTCTTTTTAAACTCACCCACCCCAACCTCCCAGCCTAGCTACCACCGTCCCCTCCGGCAGCACCGCTGCCGGAGGGGGAGAGGGAGAAGGAGAGGGAGAGAGGGCAGCGGGGGGGTCAGGAGGGGGAAAGAGAGGGGAGAGAGATAAGGAAATCGAGAAGGAAAGAGGGCAACGGGCAAGGAGGGCGGCGATAAGGAGAGGAAAACGGAGTGAGGGAGAGATAAGAAGAGGGCAGCGGTAGGGAGAGGGAGGGATGGGGAGAGGGTGCCAGCATGGAGAGAGAGAGAGAGAGAGAGAGAGAGAGAGAGAGAGAGAGAGAGAGAGAGAGAGAGAGAGAGAGAGAGAGAGAGAGAGAGAGAGAGTTGGCGGCGAGCAGGGCGGAGGGCAGTGGCCGGGAGAGGGAGATAAGGGGGAAGGGGGGGGGGAGTAAATTGGGAAAATGAGGGTGGAGGGGTTTGGGTATTTGGGAAACAATGGGTGTGTCGAGAGAACTTTTGAGAGTTTTTTAACTTAAGTGGGGTGTGTAGAGAGGGGGTGTGGAAAGAGATGCTTGGATTGTGGCATTAGTAGCTCTCGAAGCTTGGGCTGTGGCATTAGCAGCTTTCTAACAATATGAAATTTTTTTTCCAAAACTGCCATTGCTAATTTCTTAACAACACTGTTTACAATATTACCCTTGGGAACTCCTAACTAATTATATAAATTATAAAGGTGGGTCCAATGTACAAAATTCCTAAAATATGAGGCCATATTATAATTTCTAAAGGTGGGCCATGTTAGAATTTTTAATGTTTCACTTCACAAAGGGTGTTAAACATTGAAATTCCTATAAATGTGGGCCTTATATCATCATTCCTAAATGTGAGTCTCCGCTTATAATTTCTGAATGCACTTCCCATACTATAATTTCTAAAGATGAGCCTTGCATATGACAATTCCTAAAGTAGGGCCATGTTTCAATTCCCAAGGGTAGGTCATATGTGATTTTTAAAGAATAACAATGGGCCCACTTCATAATATCTAAACGGCTCAAAATCATCATCATTATAAATCTATTGCACATTTTATTTTTTCCATTTTAATCTCATTTGAGAAAAATATGAAGAATCTGTTTAGTTGGGGATACTCTAGTTAGAGTTTTTATTAAGACAAGTTATTTTGCTCAAAGTGTTATATCCACACATTTTTGTAACCTTTGATTAGATGGTTGCTATTTTTCATTTTTATTTTATTTTTTTCTTTATAGCTCATCTAACAAAATTTGCTAAATAAATAGTCAAATGGCCCTTGCCACATGCCAGCACATGTATAATGGTTGCTTTTGTTCACACAACCTAGGGTTGAGCCTATGAAATACCTAAGCCCAAATAAAGCTTGAGCCCATGTCATATTTTTTAATTATTTAATTGCTTGATCATTCTTTTAAAATATATGATATTTTTATTATTTAGTTTTTTAATGTTTTTCTAAAATGCCTACCACATTTTTTTGTTATTAATCCTTTAATTATTCATCTAAAATGTGCAATATATTTTTTATTATTTAATAGTCTGCTTTAGGTTTTTCATTATTATAATGGAATGATGATTTTTAGATGTTAAGACATTGACTCATTATTAGTATTTAAAAATCACATGGGACCCATTATTAGTATTTAAAAATCATATGAGACCCACATTTAGGAATCAGGACATGGGGCCCTCATTTAGAAATTATGTCATACATGAGATCCATCTTTAGAAATTATTGTGTGGGACACGTCTTTAGACATTACAATAGTACAACAAAGGGCCCATGTTTATACGAACATCTAGGTAGACCAATGGGTACCCTAAAACCAATTAAATAAGAAAATTGAAAATATGGATTTTTTAAAACTAAAGGTGGGCCCTTGTCATAAATGTGGGCTCCATTTCTTCATTCTTAAAGGTAGGTCCTATGTTTTTATAAATACTAACAATGGGCCCCACATCTTAACATCTAAACCGTTCAAAATCATCAATCCATTATAAATTATAATAAAGTGTTACTTTTTGAAAGGTTTTATTTTAAAAAATTTAAGTTATTAAAAAATATCGCACATTTTTAACAAATAATTAAGTGATTAATAACAAAGATGTGTTACACGTTTTAAACAAATCTTAAGTGATTATTGATATACATTTTAGAAAAAGAGTTGGATCTACTTAAAACTTCTTATATAATCTAACAGCGGGCAACAAATTCAAAGCTCTCCTCAAAGGGGTACACTTGATACAAAAAAATTGTTGACAATGAATTTTAAAATTCATTTTCATTAACACATCATAAAATTCATAAATTTATAAGTGTTAACAATATATTAATATTATAAGTTAGATTATGGAAGATGTTGACAATGACTTTTCCATAAGTGGACCCATTGAGGAGAGCTTTGAATTTATTGCCCACTGTTAGATTATATGAGAAATTTAAGTAGATCCAACTCTTTCTCTAAAATATCTTCAAAATCCAAGAAGGCATTTTATATCTAACGCTAATATGGATCCAACATCTTGATTTCTTTAAGTATTAAACAATGGGTCTAATAAGCAAATATTACAGTGGCAAGACCAAAGTCAGTATTCTAAGCTTGTAGAAGCCAAAATTCGTTATTGGCCTAATATTCAGGCCACATGATTATATTTGGAGACTACAATATTTTTTGGAGAAAGTATAATTTATTTTATTAAAAGACCTGTAGCACGGCTCCATAAAAAATGGGTCCATTAGTTTGAGATTTTTAAAAGTAGGCCCTTTTAGGAGAACAATGAATTTGTTGCTCATTATTATAGTATTTGAGAATTTTAAGTGGGTTCGATTCTTTCCCTGGAAAAATATCTTCAAAATTTTAATTAAAATCTTTTCATATCTGATGCTAATAAGGATTAGAAATCTTAATGTCTTCAAGTATTGAAACTGTGGACTACTCAGTAAATATGATAATTTGCTATATTAAAGTGGGCAGTTCTAAGCTTGAAGAAGCACAAATAAATTGTTAGACTAATATTCATGCGACATGCTTAAATTGTGAATTGTAATTAATTTTGATTTTGATTGTGATTAAAAAAACTTATATGGGGTTTTGCATGGCCGTATAAAAAATGTTTCCATAAGTGGGTTCTATTAAGGAGAGCAATGAATTCATCATCCACTGGTAGATTATGTGGGGATTCTTGGCTGGTTGTATTCAAATTGAGTTAAATTTGTTATGGTCTCATAAAATGTAGTGTGATTTATTTGAATCTTTCAGAAGTGGGCCCCATTGAACACTGCCATGAGTTTGTAAGACTAATGTTGGATTATGTAAGAATTTTAAGTGGGTTCAACTCTAATTGAGTGAAATTCTTAATGAAATTATGGTCATGTATTATGTAATAAGTCCATGATGGGGTGAACCTAACTCCATGAGTTAGACTACAAATGAGAGTAATGCATATGGTTGGCCCCACTTTAGATTTAATGAAATTTAGCATGTAGAGTTTTAGATCGGTGTATTAGATATTAGATGGGGGAAGGATTCACTACAGTGGGTCGAGAGTTTATAAAGGGTAATGTTGGAAAGTAATTTGTGTGAAAATGGACAAGGGTAGTTTTGGGAAAAACATAAAACAGTTGTATGAGGATTAAGGGGACATGAAGGGTGACATTGAGAAAGCCTCTTGGATTTCATACAAGATATGACACTTTGAAAGTTATGATTTTGCCCATAATTTTGTGCATCCTAGGCCGTTGGATATCGCATTATGGGATATCTCACAAATCCAGAGATTTTATTCCCTCTTCGTTTCTACCGTAGAGTCTATTGCTTTTCAATAAATAGAGAAAAACAATTGTGGTAAAAAACATTTTCACTTAGGTTCATCTTCTTCGATTTTCTTATGGTTTTCACTCCCTTATCATCTAAATCTTGTTAAGTGGTTTTACAATTTCCATCGAAAGAATAAAAACATAAAAGTTTTTTCAATACCACATCATACTGATTTTTCTATGCCTTCAATTTTGAGATAAGACCCGCATACCTCTTGTGATTACTGAAATGGATGAACTCTAGATGATAGAAAATAGTATAGTAAGAGTCCTAACTTATGCATCCACAAGTAGAAATGATGAAGATAAAACAGGGTTATTTATCGATACTTAGATATGCAATATTTAATCGCAAGACTATGATGTCGTCAAGTAATAAAGATCTAAAGAGTCCGAATTATCAATCCGACGGAGAGATAATGGAACAAGCAATTAATCCAATTAAATTAGAATTAAACTAAGATATAGTTAATATAGACAATTGAAGTGAACAATTAAAACTAATAAACTATTCGACGCAAATAATTAATTAACAATCTAAAATGTGAAATTAATAAAATCTAAGCTAATCTAATAAGCTACAATAAACTAGTGGAAGAATGATGGTAGAAATGGAAGATTTAAGGTGAAGATGTGGTGTGAAATGTGTATGATCTTAAAATAAGTGATGTGAAAGGTAGATCTAACAATCTAGAAGTGAAAATAACAAATTAAATAAAGATTAAACTTAACAACAATCAAAATAAGAGATTATGCAATACAAAATCCACTAAGTATGTAATTTCAACCAATGCATGTTCTAATTCAACTCTCAAATCTACAATCCAATTAGCAATCTCTTGCCTAATTGGATTGAATGATATAGCAATGAAGATTAAAGTGAAGAAAATCAAAAGCCAAGATCCTAGATCATCATTTAGCTACCCTAACAACAATTCATCAAAATCAAGCTACAAAAAATCAATGATAAGGGCTCTAGAGTATGCTATGTGAGAGAACTTAATCCAACTACAAAGCATAAATTGAGATTATCCAAACATCAAGTATAGAGATAGAGCATGAGAAATCAGAAAGATTAGTATAATTAGATCTAAAATCTACTAATCAATGAAGGCACAAGTAGAGAATTTAAACTAAAACATGCTATGTAATTGAACCAATCACATTACTTAGCTTCAAAATTAGAGCCTAATTCAAGTGCTTGGGCCACTAAACGTCAAGAAAGAGCTTCAAATCTTCATTAATGACCTTCAATTACAAATTCTTTTCCTAGATTAGTGACACTTAAGCTCCTAATTGTAATCTAAAAGTATAGAGAATGTAAATAAAATTGCTAAAAGACTCACTGGCCAAAAGAGCTATTCTCTCTCTACAAATACATTCCGATTTATACAAACATTGAGGATATTTGATTGGCTCATTTCTTTTCACAAGAGTTGCTTCCATTTGAATGGATGCAACTTGGAAGCTTTTGAAGCTCTTTTGCTTTCACATGGATTGCTTCAATTTGATTGCAACAAATTTCCGTCCAATTGCATATGTGCTTTTTGTGTTATGTCGAATATTTTCTATGTAAAATTGCATATGTGCTTTTTGTGTTATGTGGAATATTTTCTATGTAAAAAAAAATGCAATTATTGGGGTTTGAGCCCATAACTTGTTTCGTACCCACCTAAGCTCTACCCAATATACCAACCACTCATTTGTTTTAGAAAATGACTTTTTTTTTTTTTAAGTTTTCTCCTCTTATTTTGGAATTTTTCTACTCTTTCTAAGATTTCTTCACCAAGATTTCTTCATGTAACTTCTTTTATTGAAATCTCTTTTTGATGCTTTGGGACATTAGCCGAAAAGTTGAGGTAGTCGCGAGGTCCACCTACACAAAAGAAATTACATAAAAATGTGCTATAAATAATCAGATTGTTGCTTCGTATCTTCCTCGTCCAAACTTGTATGAATGCCCATGAGTAGCCAATTTCACTCAGAATTCCACGTCTAATGCAATGATGCAAAGAAACAACATCATTTTACGAGTTAAAACGAAATTATAAACAATGATAATCCGATAATCCGTTAATTTGATAAAAGGATAAAATCTCCTTCTAAATCAAATGATATGAACATAAGATTCTAATAAAACTCAAACTAATGAGGGGTAAAATGTGCAATGCTTAGCACTCATCACGGGTTATAAATTCGTGGTGACCATGTGCTTTGGGTTTGTGTAAGATTTTAGGTTGGCTAATTCATTAGGTTAAGGAAAAAACCAGGACTCTTAATAATGTCAGTTTGATTAGAAAAGGACTACCCAAAGTTGTCATTGAAGAAGTATAGTTTGTTCAGAAACTTACAGTGGTTGCTCGAGTGATCCTTTATTCGCTTGAGCGAACCCCTTACAGAACACTCTTCGCTCAAGCCTTTCAATCATTCGCTCGAGCCATCCTTCCAAAGCCGAAGATAGAATACAGTTCGCTCGAGCGAACCCACACAGAAGCTTCTTCACTCAAGCTACTCTTTCAGTTCGCTCGACCCATCTCTCAACACTAAAGGCAGAATGCAGTTCGCTTGAGCAAAGTGCTGGACCGCTCGAGCGAACCCAAGACAGTAGCTTCTTCGCTTGACCCAAGATTATGTTCGCTCGAGCCATGGTCTAACGTTCAAACATTCAAAGACAGAGGCTCGTCTGCTCGAGCAGACCCCATGGTCGCTCGGCGAACCTGAGAGCAAAAATAGAAAATTACCTAGAATTTCTCTCCTGATTCGTCTCAAGTTGCCATGCTGATTTCTAATGAAACTATAACGCTTGAGGCACGAATATATGCTTATATAAAGCTATTATCTCTCTATTCAACTTCACATCTCCAACAAGGAAAATTCCTAGAGAGAACTTGAGAGATCCAATCTTCTCCCAAGGCTATTATCTACAGTGTTGAAGATCAAGGCTTTGGTTATGCTTCATTCTACTCCTCTGAAGTAAAGACTCCTTGAAGACGGATTCGATGCGATCGGTTTAATTACGGTGAAGGTGCATGGCGAGTAGTCGACAAGATCACCCAGTCCCCAGGTTGAGTTTCGACTGGGAAGGGTTGTGAGTTACTTGTAACTTTCTTTACATAGTGCTTAGCTGTCTGTTGGCCTAAACGATAAGACCCGTTGTTTTTTTCTCGAGTAGGGTTTTCCACGTATAAATCATGTATCCTTCTCTTTGTGTGGATTGCTTTCGTTTAATCGGTTTTAGGATTAATCACTAGTTTAATGACTGTCATTGAAATCTAGTAAAGGTCAGTTATTTGATACCTGGGCCTGTGTTAAGGCTGAATTTTCAGTTTGGGCGGGAAAGCAGAATTGTGCGATATCCTATGATTGTAGGATATCGCGTGGTTAAATATCCTACAAATCTATGATATTGCACTATGAGATATCCTACGGACCTAGGATATCACAACCTTAAGTGTAAAATCGTCACTTAATTGACAGGTATAAGGCTAGCTGTACTGTCATTATATATAAATATATATATATATATATATATAACACGTGTCATCTAGGTTAAAAAATGAGCCTATACCTGATAAAATGTTGTCATGGATTGGGGTGGGGGCTTTGCAATTCCTGTCATGAAACATCAATTTGCCCGAATCCAAACTGGTACTTGAGGATTCAAGTTGGCCCTTTTTATTTTTAAAACGGATTTGGGTGGATTTCCTGACCTGATTAAAATGGCTAGGGTCTAGGGTTGTGCGCTCTCGTACTGTTTTGATCACTTATCATACCAGTATCAACTATGACGTGCCAACCCAAACTGCAACTGACCTATTAATTAAGGGTTTGGAATGACCTGTTTTACTTGGAAACTAGGTTTGGATAGACATTTTCACCATGATTAATACATGGATGAAGTTCTGGCCAATCAAGAATTTCTAGATTAATCATCTACACAAACTTAAGCATAATGGATATTTAGTTTTAAAAACTCCTATTTTACCTAGGGGCCAGTGCCGCCTGTATACTATGCATGTATCCTATTTTAAAATCCAATGCCATCTCTCTATTGTGTTGTAGAGATTTTGCTTGATTGTCTAATACCCTATAATATACTCTATGTTGTATTTATATCTAATGAGTTCTCTTCTTTTGCATTTAACAATCAAACCCTTCATAGTCATTAGAGTTAATTTAATGTTAGTAAAATAGACCTGACATGGGGCTGAAAATGTAGTGTATTTGTATTTTTTTTGTCAAATTGATGTTACCCTACATGGGGCCGAGTATTAAAATATTAATTCTAACAACTGAATATTATTGGGCCTGACATGGAAAAGGGGTAAAGCCATAAGTATAACCTTTTGTTGCCAAGTTGAATGCAGAGCTATTCCAACCTGCTCTTACAAGTAAGGCCAAAATGCTTTTTAACTTAAAATACTTGATTTGGTTGTGCCTCTAGGGGTCCTTACTAGACCAGCCTAGTTAATGACTTAGCTGTGACTAATTTGTTTCTACAGACACTAAAAATAGAAAAAGACACAATGTATTTATACATAATGCTGATTCAGTCCTTGATTTAGCTAAACATAAATGGGCTTGCATTTAAAAGTATTCACTAAGTCTCGGGCCTATTTAGTATAGGCTTGGTACAAATAGTAAACGAAGGGCTCTAGGCCAATCAAATTGGGATTGGATTCAAAATGTGGACATGCACCACATAGTAGTCATTGCAGTTGACATAGGATTTGATACGATGCATTAATAGATCATAGTTGGTAGTTGTTGTGATTTGTCAGTCCACCAAAGTTTTATACATTTTATATCATTATTTTTTAGAAATTATTCAATTTAATTAATGTAATGATGAACAAGTTCAATGATTCAAAAAAACGGATGTGATAGAAATTTTAGAAACATCATTATAAAAACTATGCGATATCAAAAAGTAAAGTAAAAATCTTTTACCATTGAAGAAAAAGTATATATATGGCTCACTAGGATAATTTGTGAGTTGGTTAGCAAGAGCCTTATAGTTGGGTTTTTTCTTTACTGAGATTCGTGAAATTCATGTCTGGAGAATTTTAAAATTCTCATACACGATGGAATTCCTAAAGGATCCCTTGTACTTGAGCATCCAAAAATTACACTAAAATGCAAAGGGCGGGGCTGGAAGAATTTTCGAAATTCCAACGGTCATTTGATATTTTTTAGATGGCTAAAATCTTGAAATGCTTGTAAAGAAACATGAAGTTTACAAATAATATGGGACAAAAAACCCAAAACAAAAAAAACCAAACATAGCAAATTCTTGCTAGTAAAGAAATAGGTCCTAAAACTCAACCGAAGAAAGCCCTTAGATTGTGACATTTTCTTTGCTAGATGGGTGAGTGGTTCATTACTTCTGTGAAGACCTACCTGCCCAAGGGATGGGTCCCTTGGCAACTGTGTGAGATGAGACATCCTTTGACACTTAACCACTGGGGTCTCTCATAGACAATATTTTAAGATTGGGACTTTTCTTTAGGACTCTTCAACTTCAAAATTTGAACTTGCTTATCATTGAAAGTTGACCTCATTTTGCAATATGACAGTTTTAAAATTTTTAAGAAATTCTTAGGTTATGGAGGGAGGCTTGTCTAAAGAAATTTTGAGAATTAGAGTATTGTTTGATTTCTATTTTTTTTTCTCTCTTTATTTTTGGGTACCGCGGAGAAGAGGGCAGGGACCCAAGAGAGCCCACGCAAGTGGGAAGAGAAGCCCACTCAAATTATAAGGAGAGCCCACAAAGTGGGGAAGAGTGGCATAACACATCCATCCCTTGTTGTAATTTATGTTCATACCAAGAAGAGCTTAGAATTTAGACAGGCTGTCAAAGGGTTTTTTATATGTTTAACATTTATTCAGATTTTTTTTATAAAAGAATAACTCACATAATGACATGGTGCAACAACTACCAAATATGATCTATTAATGCAACGTATCAAGTCCTTGGGTCAACTGCAATGACCACCATGTAGTCCATGTCCACATTTTGAATCCAATCCCAATTTTACTGGCCTAGAGCCCTTCGTTTGCTATTTATACCAAGCCTATACTAAATGGGTCCAAGTCTTAGTACGGTTTAAGAATTCTTTTAAATGCAAGCTCATTTATGTTTAGCTAAATCAAGGACTGAATCAGCATTTTGTATATTGCAGAATCTACATTGGGTCTATTTCTGTTTTTAGTGTCTGTAGAAATAAATTAGTCACAGTTAAGTCCTGAACTACGGTGGTCCAATAAGGACCCATATAGGCATAACCAAATCAAGTATTTTTAAATAAAAAGGCATTTTGGCCTTACTTGTAAGATTAGGTTGGAATAGCTCCATATTTAACTTGGCAACAAAGGTTATTCCCCTTTTCCATGTCAGGCCCAATAATGTTCAGTTCTGAGAACCAATACTTTAATACTCAGCCCAATGTAGGATAATTCCACTTCAAAGGAAAAGCACTGCATTTTCAGCCCCATGTCAGGTCCATTTTACCAACATTAAATTAACTC
Organism: Persea americana; assembly: GCA_029852735.1. NCBI lineage: Eukaryota > Viridiplantae > Streptophyta > Magnoliopsida > Laurales > Lauraceae > Persea > Persea americana. The sequence continues at coordinate 1,948,812 of CM056813.1, forward strand.
TAATAAATGACTGCCCCATGTCAGGTCCATTTTACTAACATTAAATTTGCTCTAATAAATGACTGTGAAGGGCTTGAATTGATCTTAACTTGCCAATTGCTCTTTTACCAAAAAAGAAAAAAAAAATTGCCAATTGGTATGGGCCGGGTTAAGACGGACTTTGTATCATTCGTTCGGGCTTTCTAGCAATTGTTTGGAAAATTAATACTGAGTTACAAACATTCCTTATTCCGGCCTGGCCAGATTGAGTTTCAAGCTTTCTATCACTTAATCCAATCAGCCCAGATTGTATATCCTGGCCCTGCCCAAAGCGGGCTGTGCCCAGATCTGACCCCTGATGGCCCAGAAATAGGGGTGTTTTTGGCTCCGGCTATACTCACCCTATAATCGATTGGATTTGATCTGTGTTTCTAGGCCCATATAGTCCTCTAATTTTCAGCCTAATGGTTTGAACGGGTTTGAGCCTTTCTATGCTTAAAGTCTCATATCGAATAAACCAGCACAAGGGGTTGGCATGGTCAGAATATTTGGCCCCATAATTAAACAGGCAGGTTTTAGAAAAGCTTTATCTTGGCCCAATTTGGCCCATGAACACCCAATTTAAAGGAACCTCCCTTACCAGTGGACCCATACTAATGGTGCACCCCCTCAAAGTTGGCCATTGATTTGAAGAGGACTCCAGCAAAGGGGATGTTAATAAAGATCAGACCTAACAAAGGTTCTTGACAGAAGGTGACATGATGCATTGTAGAGTCAGGATTGTGGCTCCTTTTTCAAGTTACCTTATTCAAACCTCTTTGTCTGACTTATAAAATAATTAACAATTTCAAGAATCTTAATGTAACCTGTTATTGTTCTTGAGAAAAGGGAAAATGGAATCATAAAACCATAAAAATCTGGCATAAAAACGTTTTGAAATCTTAGCATCCATTTTTTTTCCAACAAAACAAAACCCATGGCAGTTCATCAAGACCATTCTTATTACCCCTCAATATTGACAAGCATGTCAAAGAAGGATGTTTATAGCATCTGTTTAGAGGGCCCACATGTGATCACAGGTGGGTGGGCCCCAAGCAACAGATTAGCACACCCCACATGCCACAAGGAGGGATGTTTATAGGTGGTTTGATGTTTCCTACCTAATCTCTCTCTTTCTCCTAATGATTTAAATGTGGCCTTGGGGGCTTGGAGAGCAGTGGGGATAGCTTACAAGCCTCTGGAAGCGCAGTGAGATTACGCCGACGACTGGTTCAGCTCAGTTGCAGGGAGATTTGATCAGGCTGGACCAACTAATGTGGCTTCTTTGGTGAGTCCCAACATGGTGGTCACAATTTAGTGCCAAACGCAGTGCCGCTATTGGGGCCTTTCGTTGTGGTGGGGGCTCTCAAGCTGCTGGTGGTGTTAAACCAGGCAATGGAAGAGAACACGGAGGAGGGAAATCCAAGTGCTTGAGATGTACCAAGGTGTCTTTCTAACCCAAGATCATGAAAGTTTACATTTTCTGGAATCTAAAGTGTACATGGGAAACTTTCTCTGTGTCTCTCTCTTCTTTTAACTGCCTTTTGTTTAGTGTTCTAATAAAACTAATCTTCTGGTTGTCCATGTATTTTTTGTTTGTGCCTTATTATATATGTATATTTTAATCTCTTGGGGTAAAAATGTTTTCTTGTTTTTGTTATGATTTGTGAATGTTGCAGATGCAAGGATTTCTGATGGAGGATGAGAAGGAAGAAGATAATGTTTGTGGAGGACTCTTTGAGCTTGAATCACTGATATGCCTGGTACATGCCATGGGCCAAGCCCACTGTGAGGCAACAGCTTCTCTTGTCATTCACATTCATGGTAGGCTTGGCTTCTTCTCTGGCTTTTTTTTTTTATTTTATTATTATTTTTTTTAATCTATACTCACTGGTTCTTTTTATCTTTGGGAATTTCTTTTTCCCTTCTCAAGACAAATTGAGATTAGAATGCATTAAAAAAATCTGGGTCCACTTAATTATCATTAGCAACTTCAATTTGATTTATATTAGTTTTGATTTAATAAATTTTTCAATCTTTTACATTAAAACTTGTCGAATTTCATTGGTCAGAAATTAACATTTTGATTGAGAGAATTTAGGTTAAAAAGGGAAATACCTGGAAATGCAGTGCACTGATTGGAGAAATAATAACTTATCAAGTGTGGGTCCACCTTTTGTAATCAAGGCCATTGATACATGTGGGTCTACTATGAGGTCCCAAAATTTCTGTCATCTTTGGCCTTCAGTATTTGTTTTGTTTTCAGGCAATAAGACTTAGGGTTAACCGAGATCTTGCCCTGAACGGTTGAACCAAAATTACTTTGGGTCAGGTGTGAGTATTCAGACACTGATTTTGAACTAGTTGGGTCAGAGATGGCATGTAAAGCCAAACTCAAACTCGCTGCTCTGTAAATAGGGTTAACCCAATAGGTGCAAGCCAACCCAACCCGAACGTCGTGTTTAGATTGTCCAGGCCTGTTCTTAAAGTCTGTTTAGTGTTGAGATCTGGCCCATTAATTAGGCAGATGATGAATGTTATGAATCTGAGGTGGGGTCTATCATATCTATTTCTTAAACTACAAATGAATGAATGGTGTAATGTGGCGCACTTGTGGACCATTGACAGCTTTAGATGCAATCATTTTTCCGAGGGAAGGTGGGTGCAGGTTCTGGGTTATTGAAGGCTTAATTCACACTGATAACCTGAAATTAGATTAAGGTTGGATTGAGATGATGGGCCCATTTATTAACAAGCTACAATTGGGGAACATTTAATATATGAAAATGATTATTTTCAGAAAGCATGATTGCTGTGAATATGTTAATGAAGGTTTGTAGAGGAGAGTACAAAATAAACACACAAAAAGGGACCCCCAAGCAACAATCGACAATGAAAATGTATACCTCTACCTAGTGTTACCTCAGTTCAAACTTTCTTTGATTTGTTGTCCTTGTTCAGGCCTCCATGTTTTGTTCCACTGCCTGCTTCAACACCAACAGCAGCTTGAGAGTCGAGACCAACAACAGAATGTCCCAATAGTGGCACTGCATTTAGCTCTACATTGCGACCTGGGACTCCTCAATATGAGTAAGAGCCGCATTAGTAGGTCCTGCCTGATCAATTTTCCCTGCAACTACATTTCTAGCTGAACCAATTGTCGGCATAATCACACTGGTGCTTCCAGGGGTGTGTAAGCTCCCCACACTGTTCTCCAAGGGACTGCCGGTTGATAGACAATAGACATATTGTGAAGCAGCATAATGTTTGATCTTGATTCTATGATTTGAGACAATAGAGTCATTGACTCAGAGGTACTTGCAAAATACCCTCAAAATGTGGAAGCTGTTGAGGCAATCCAGATCTTTTTCAAGCATGGCTTTTTCTCCTTCTTTCTCCTTCAGACAAAGAAATGTGGAAGCTGTCGTTTCCTGCTATCATCTGGTTTCCATGGAAGGAGAGGAATGATAGGTGTTTTGAAGGGGTTGAATCATCAGCCGGAGTCTATGATAGTCAAGATAAAGTTTTTTAGTTGCTTATTGGGTGTCGGTTTAACTCTCTCTTCCATGGGCTTTCGGTGGACCAAATTATGTTCAACTGGAAGGATGTTGCCTCTTTTTAACTAGTTTTTTGGATTGTTGTTGTCATTGGGTCGCTTGTGATGTTCCCCTTCCAGTATAGCTCTCATGTAAGCATGTCAGTATAGCTCTCATGTATTGCAAGCATTCTTCAATGAATTTAACTATTAAAAAAAAAAAGAAAAAAAAACACCCTCGAAATATACGTGGACAACCTCATAAATAAATGAAATGCAAATATGGTATTAGGGTCCTATGCCGCCACAAATCATAGCAAAGAAGCATAATAATTACCCTTAGGGGTTTCTTTTTCTTTTGTCTGCATCCAATGGATTGTATTTGCTTGATGGGTATCAAAATGGAGTGAGTATTTGATCGGTATCAAATTAGAGTGAGTGCCAAGTGCATACGCATGAAGGTATATGTATATCTCAAGGTTTAAATTCATGTTAAGTGGGGGCCCAATAAAGTTCCTGTTTTAAAAGACTTCTCCAACAGGATGATCTTAGCTATCCAACTGGTGCCTTAAAAATTGATTACCTAACTCAAAGGCAATATAGAAGATAACATGCCATTCATTAATTTGAGTGGGATGGGGTAGGAGACTCCAAGTTTATGACTTTTGAACTTGGGGCGAATGGCGCAGGTCCATGATAATAATGAGGCCCCATTCAACTTGTAGTACAATTTGTTGCTGAAATTTGGATGCCTTATATTACGGTTAACATCAAATTTTGTTAATTTTAGTGCTTTTCTCCTTGTGGGGTTCACAAGAATGCATTTCAATCAGCAAGTAGATTGATGTAAAGGCTAATAGGTTAAGAAGAACAAGAAGAAGAAGAAGAGGGGAAGCCACCATCAAATCACCAATCAATGATTTATGAGCCTCAAATTTTAGATATCTCTTAATTATGCAATTTTTGGGAGCCTTGATACCCTCTGGGAAATATAAATATCCATGACAGTAAATTTGGAGTAAGTACCAATGGATGGGAGGTTGTCTAAAATGATTAGAATAATCATACATGACTCCCAACGTCATGAGCGTATGAGCGTATTTGGACAATTCACTTATAAAGTGAATTGAAGTGCTGGGTCACTTTAAAAGACTATAAAAGAAAACGATTCATGTGAAAAAGGACCAAATTTCAAAAATCAAACTTGCAAAGTTGGGGCTAGTCTCTTCTACTTTGCAAAGTTTCCTTTTACTAAAAAATAAGAAAAAATTGGAATATTGACATTCTGGGGCCTATTGACTTCCTCAGGCTTGTAGATCACCTACTACCCAACCATAAGTCTCATACCATTAAAAAGTTATAATGAATGAGCTCTTGGCTTTTAACTTTAAAAGGAATAAATGATGACTGGCATATTACTATGTTCGGTAACAGAGGTGAAGTTCCACAAAAATAGTCAGCAGTTTTTAGTAGTTAACAGATATTTTTTGGGTAGATGGATAATCACCATCACCAAATTTATCCTTTTAAGTTTCAATGGGCCCAGCCATTGGCAGACATTTAATGCTGAGATACATGAGTGGTTGATAATTTGCCCAAAAGGGAAAACAGAAAATAACATAATATAGCATGTAAGATGACAGAAGTTAATGAGGCTAAATAGGGCAAAAGCCTTCTCTCTTTGCAGGATGGCATGCAAGGGTACGACCAGGAACTTGACCATACATGTATCATCCTCAGTCCATTGGCTTCGGGTCAGCTCAAGCTCTATTTGGACCCAACTCATTAGGTCCAGGCCTGGGTCCAGCTTTGATAACAAGTCAATGACATAGACCTAGTCCCAGACTCCCATTGCCTGTCCCCTGCCTCATAAACCAAGGACATCAAAGCATCTTCTTTCCTCTTCAATGGTTTGGATTTTGGGAAGGTGGGTCCCACTCATTGCCTTAGAAGAGGGTGCTGCACTGAAGCTTGATGCAGAGTCCCCACATAGGAGTCCTGCCCTCCAAAATATGGAAAGCGATTTTACTTGGAACTCTCATTCCTGGAAATGTTAAAATTCTGGGTAGAAGTGAGACTGCATGAATGTCCCAAAGAATTTGGGCCACCTGAAACATGGCTACTTGGCAACGAACTAACTAAAATCGGTTTAACAATCTCAAACTACTTACTTTTCCAAACGTTTGAAATATCCTATTTTTGAGCCTCTTCACTAGGGCAACCAACTAAAAGAAATCTAACTTAACATCAAACTATTATTTTCATAAACACATCCACAGAAACTCAGCAAACATGGCTTCTTCTTCCCATCAGCTTTTCTTTTCAACAGGTACGCCTTCACCATCCAAACAATCTACATATTATGCAACCATTCTTTTCAATAGGTACCATCCAAATATTCACTTTTCACTGTGAATCAGTCCCAACTAATCTAGATATCACTGTAGCAACTCTTTTCACTGGGTATTTATAACACTGAACTTCTATTTACAGATGAAGTGAATCTGTTGTTGGTAAATTTTTCTGATTAGGCGCTGTGCTGGACCATTCAAGCAGTACGAGGAAATTTGATATATGAAGAGCAGCTGGTGGATTACAACACTCAGTAATAATGTTGTAGTGGTAGTTTTATGAGAGACTTCGATTTTATTATTAAAACAATGACATTCCATTATGGTTTGAAATACCGGCCAATACAATTTTTTTTTTTAACTAATCCAGGGTATCTCCCACCCCGTCCAACCCAAGAGCATATGGCCCTTTAGGCCCCAGGGACACTTGATGCTAGACAGCAAAGAACTAATCCCTATGGGCTCATGCAAACCTTCCTATCTACATGCACCAGGTGAAACTGTGGGAGGCTACGTAGCTTCGCTAAGGTTGAAGACAGTAGAGTATTGAAGATATTTGCAGGAAAGACGTGAAGGCATGGTGAACAAAGGATAATAGTAACATCTGTTGATGGAACTCGAAACAGAGCTCTACACATGCATGTGAGTGATAATTGTTATATTCCCCCCTGCTTTTTCTGGGCAGCAATTGCATCGAATAACTTCCTCTGCAATTCGAATTGTGATTATTGGTAATAGCACCCCCAAGCATCTCCATCATTCATAGGCCCGTTAATCCAAGCCTATGGTGTCTTTGGTCCAGCCCAAATGTAGGGAGGGCCCGATTTTGAAAAGCTTGCCACCTTGAGGGCCAAGCCCAATGAAGGACTGATGCAGCCCGAAATGGGTTACCTCAAAATGGTCTTCTATGTCAAGGGCCAAATCCATGTCAGCCTTATTGGGCCACAACCCGTCAGGTGCAAGAGTTAGTGTAGAAGGCACAAGCCCAATTAATTGAGCAGATCCATTGGCCCTTTGTACAATCAATTAAAAGATAATTTTTTACTTTATTAAATAAATGAAGGTATTAGTTTTCTAGATTGGTTAGGTGACTGCTTTATTGAAGGGTGAGTAGAGGTTTTTCTAGATTAGATTAACAAATGGACCATAAGCTGCATCATTATCCCCCAAGGACCATACAGATAAATTGTTTCTCCAATTGAATGAAAAAGAAAATTGTGTTCACTTAACGCTCTTTTTTGCATAGGATGGATATGAATTAAGCTGTTGCTAGGAGTAATCTTTGAATATTCTTCTCATCCAGACCAGCTATAGATATATGATCTAATTAATTTAAAGCCAAGTTGTCTCAAATGAACCAGTTCCGAAACCCCACCAAAATTTTCACCTAAGCACCCAACTATTCCCTAATCAATCCCCATGTAACCATTTACCCATTTTCCTAATCTTCAGCCACTTGCAGACGAGTCCCAGTCATCATTTAGCTATTGTCCAACACCTCTTCTTGTCATATTTGGCATTGTTGGCGATGAAAGCTGAGAACAGATGTCATAGTTTCACATTGTTGCACACAATTATGGCTTATTCATTATTTATTGGCATGTCTAAGTTACTTGTTATAATGTTGATCAAGTAAAACACATTTAAAATTTAATATATATATAAGTTAATTTCACTTCTTTTACTCTTTAATTATATACTTAAGTTTTTCTAACTTTAGAACTAATCATTCCCACCCCCACTCCCCAAAAAAAAAAAAAAAGGCACTACACTCCAACAGAAGGTATCTTAACTGTATCATACTGTAGGCATCAATCAAAGGAAATGGCAAATATAGATGGCAAAAGCTAAGCAACAGAATTCAGGTAAACTAAATTAAGTAGAGTGATAGCGATAAAGGATGTCAAGTATGCCCTCAAAGCTATACATAAAATAGAATTCATCATTTCTCAAACCATCACGGAGAAATTTTAGGAATATTGTTCCATTCCATCACAAGAAGAGATGGATATATCACCGTTTGTTTTCTTTAATTTAATAACTTTACATTAAAGAGAACTTTTGCTTATTATCTTACCTGGACTGCACAGAGAACATAAACAGCAAAACCACCTATCATCCAGATGGTGGCTGCAACACCAGTTAAGTTGTTTGGTAATTTATAAGAGCTCTTGCCTCGTACTTACAGAAGCTCCCACTCAGATTCACAAGTATCATGAGCTAACAGTTTCTTCGTTGAGCCTCCTCCATGGGTTGATACGGAAAATTCTTTGCAGCATTTGGTTTCTGCATTGCCATCGAGGGAATGAGTTTCCAGTTGCTCATGACCATGTTTCTTTGCAGACCGAATTCTTGAAGCAAACACATCCCGAAGCTTTTTCTGATCATGAAGAATGCCATAAATCATGGGTCATTCAAGTAGAGAAAAATATTGTGCATAGTTGTACAGGAATGGACCAAAAATTACCCGGTATGACGCTTTCTTTCGTTCCGGGACAGAGATAAAACAAATTTCGTTTTTCTCCACTTCCGGATCCAAACAGTTTTCTTCAAATTTCACGTCCTCAAATTCTTCAGCAGCCTCTGGCTCGACTGCATCAGTACTCATGGATGCTTCTTCCCAATCAAAATCATTTGATCTTCCTGTACAAGTAGCACCCACATCAGTCAAATGATCCTAACGAATATGAAGTATTTCCATCATAAAAAGTATAACCTACAACTAAGCAAGGATACTGGCAAGCATATTTCAGATTAAAACAATGCCCTCTTCTTCAAATGAAAAGGAAACAACTATAGAATTTTGTATGAGGTGTAGAATAATTTAAAGTGTTACAAAAATTGTATGATCAATATAACAAGGTTACAACACTTTAGTTCTTTTGCCATGTAAGCATCCATCCGACACGTGAATACCTCAAAATAATAAACACTAATTTTAGGGTTTTTCTTCACTAGGATAACATACTATAGACATACTTTCAGTTCCAGTTTTGTTCTTGCATATTAGCAGAGAAGGTAACTGATTGACTGATCCGCTGGGGCAAAAGTGGTAGATAAAATATGATCTCACATAACATAATTTTTAAAGCTCTTGGTTCAGTTAGGTCTTTGTGCCCCTTTTGTTTTACTTTATAACACACCTCTCTTATACAATACAGTTTCCATAATTATATATCCCTTCTTGGAAATTAGATTTCTTTACCAAACAATGGAAATTAGATTTATTTACCAAACAGAGTGTGTGTGTAGACACCAGTTATCTGCTGCACACACCCCTGATAGTCACCGAAGCCCTGGGTTTGCACCCATCTGAATGGACTGAACCTTTGGCAACTATGCACCATTTTTATGATGAGAATTTGAAGGCCATGGATAAAAGGATTATGATGATCAATGGGGTTATTTTTTGTATATAGGAGGGCCCTAACTAGAACCCCACCGCCCCCCCCCCCCCCCCCCCCCCCCCCCCAACCCACACACACAACAACAGCAACAAAAAAAAAAAGCCCAAGACCCAGCCCCAGGTGGAGCCCACAGCTAGCGGCAAACCCAGGAATTTTTCCTTTGAGGGACCACTATGCAAAATAAGAAAAATCTTGGAGGGGCCATATATAAAAACTGCTTAGATATATACTTAAAATATAAGGGGTATGTTGAAATTTTGGGGGGGCCATGGCCACCCCAGACCCCTGGTTCTGCCAATGGCAGCGAGGTGCACATGGGAACTTCTACCCACCCCCAAAAGATGATCTTAATATGGTGCAGGACATGACTTATAAACCAAATAAAACAATTTTGTTAAGTCCTCCATTTTCTAGATTTTCTTTTTATTTGCAAGCAGGCATTTAGTTCTCTACTACTGAAATCATAGTTGTCAATTTCATTTCGGATGCATCTTCAGGTTGCCTCATAGAACATTTTGGCATTTCAATCATTTCAAAATTCCATTTTGAAAAGCTATGATGCAGGGATACTTCAAAATGGACCAACATATCATGTTGTACCTTATCCTACACTCCACTAAAATCCGTGTCCTCGCCAAGTCCATGGTGTTTCCTTGCCATATGCCCATATCCATGTCGAATATGGGCATCATAGCTGAAAAGGACAAGATTGGAAAAAAAAAATAAACAAAAAGAAAGGAAATTCGCCTTAAAAATGTGAAAAATAATTTTATAAAAAATGTGAAAAATAACTCATTTTAAGCTTTCTATCTAATTGAGAAATTCTTTTTAAGAAAAAGGACCTTTTAACCCATTTTCAATCTTGATTTATGAGTTAACAGGCAAAAAAATTTTAAGAAAGTACATGTTCTAGAAAAACAAACCTTTTTTAACCAATTAGTCTGTCAAGTGCCACGAAGTTTATACCTCATGTTTCATTTCAAAATTCCTTCCAAGTTGATATGCTTCATCCATTTTGAACCAAACAAAATGAAATTAACTATGTTTGAAATATAATATATAGCTTTTTATTGGTAAATATGATATATATATACACGTAGGTAATCATAAATAGCATCCAGGCGTTAGCACCACTTTCACTGGGGCCCACCAGGAAGTATGACAACTAAGGAAAAAATGGAAATGGAAAGGTTTGGATATGGATTAGGGGAAAAGGAACTATTAGGCCAATCAATTGATCCTAGCCCTTCGTTTTAGGTTCTCAAAGTTCAATGTCTATGCATGTGCAAATTTAAGTGATAAATACAACAGTAACTGACATCTAGAAAAGTGAGAAGCAAGTATTGGAGCCAATTCAAGGAGGCCCTGTGTGTAAAGAATTTGTATTGATCAAAGGTGGGCCCCTACATGAAAATAGTAAAGGGGCACCAAAATACAGGTTATTTATCTATGCAAGTAAACTCAAAGAAGATTTTGGTAACAAATAACCCAAAAGTGATAAACACCATCGAGGAAACAAAAAACTCAACGAATGATAAAAGATTACAAAATGCTGGAAAATAGAAACCACAAGTGCAGTTCACATGTGTGACAGTTATGATAAAATATGTCAGCCCACTACAATTAAATGCAACACAGGTGTAGGAAAAAGTGAACACACGCCCACACCCACACCCACACCCACACACACACACAGAATTAAAATATAGCGTGCGCGAACACATACACAGACAGCGACCACGGCAAGCAGAGAGAGAGAGAGAGAGAGAGAGGTTTGCATTACTGACACACGTACCAATTTCTGATGATGGCAGAACGAAGTCCAGTACATCAGATTCGTTCTGCAGATCATGTCCCTTGTCCAAAGATACAACTGAAGCCAACAACGTAGGTTCATGCGAATTGCAACTGCCTACCGAATCTGTCAAAGACAGTCCCAATAACATGAGTGCTGAGGGTATTTCCAGGAAACATATGCAAGCAAAGTAATTAGAGAGAGAGAGAGAGAGAGAGAGAGAGAGAGAGAGAGAGGATGCCAGTAAGACCTGTTGATGGACTTGAATTAGGTGGAAGAGCACTCGAAACAGCCACACATGCATCTGAATGATAATTATTATATTCCCCTGCTTTTTCTAGGCAATCACATCTAGTAACTGGCTCAGAAATTCGAATTGATTCCTTGGTCGGTGCACCACGATCTTCCCCCTCATTCAGATTATAGTGCCCTGCAAGTAATGGTGGACTTGAACCTTTCCCCGAAGAAACAAAAACATCCAACTCAGCAGGTGTTGATGTCTTCTCTTCTATGGGAGATCCTACCTTTGACTTTTTACACATCCCCACATCAACATCGTATACTAAAGATAAATCAGAAACCGGTCCTTTAACATCACAGGCAGCTGCTGGGAGAAGCAAATCTTGCATTACTTCTGCACAGAACTTCCTAACATTGTCACAACCTGTTTGCATCTGGCTTTCAATGTATTTAGCTTTTTCCTGTTAAAAAATAAAGGAAAAAGATTTTTTTATTACATAGAAATTTCAATAAAAAGAAAAGAAAAGATCAAGAGGAGAGTAAGGATGTTATCATTTGATTCACTGACCCAACAACACACCCACACAAATGATCAAGAAAAGGCAACTTCAGGATCAATGGAAGCGAAAGGAAGAACCATCTTTCCTGTTTCCATGAATCATCCAACTTTGAATCCACCAATTTCCATTAATCATTTAACTCTGAATCCACAAAGTTAGTCACTTCTACCAAAGTTCATCATCATTATCTCATTGATCTACGGTAAGAAACCATTCCAAAAAAAAAATATCAGTCTAGGGTAATAAGGGCCATTGCATATGACTAAAATATCACATTGATTTGATGATCATAACCATCTCCTGACTTGTGGGGCCTTCAAAATAGACAGCTAGAAAAAAATTGGTACGACCACTCATTTTGTATAGATTTCCAAAGGTTATGATCATTTTCAAGAAAAAAAAAAGATTATGATCACCACAACAAATAGAGATTTTGGCCATGGGAAATCTATGGGATGCCTAGCTAACAAACTATCCACCACAAGAACAAATGGCTGAAGTTAGGCCCACATGGGCTGGACTATTGTTACAGCACACCTAGTTGCAAACCTACGATGTCCAAATACAGCAAGGACATGCTATGCATATGGCAGGGACATGGATTTTATACATAAAAAGTGAAGCATCAGATACAATGCGCTGTCTATTTTGAAGTATCCAAGTCTCATAGATTGCAACTGTTCATTTCTCTCTGACTGCCACTAAAATGGAATAAGTTGCACCACGACAGTCTCTGACTCGTGGAACCCACTTAAGGCAAGTCCCATGTATGACTGTAGGTGATTACAGTTAGAAGGTTCCCATTGTTGCAGAGACAAGGTTGCAGATTCTGGTTACTGTACCTATCAAAAAGATTGTAACGATTAAGACTTGCAAAATGTACAGCTGGACCAAACTTTTCAGGTTATCTATTTTCCAGGCCCCAGATCACACTTGTTTAAATCGATTTGGAGGATTTCTCTTCCTGTTTGGGAACCCAAAGTGTTAGGCTAACTTGAGAGGTAGTTTTTACAATTCGAGCAACAGAACGGTAATGGTCATTCTGGCTGGATTGGAATAGAATGGACAACTGAGCTTTGCAAGGACTCTCAAGCACCAAGTTCATTTCAAGTAAGCATAGTAGTGCAGTGGCTAGGCACTTTCCCGCTAGGGAGAAGGTAGTAGTTCGAGAGCACTATTTACTGGTTTTGGTCTTGCCTTAACCAAGAAAATTATGCATACCTGAATCATAATGCCGTCAACCTCCTGGCATATAGCTTCAAACTTCTGGTATATGTTGCCAACCCATGATATTCCATCCGATTTAAAATCCATGTTGAACATTCGTAAGCACACCTATGCAATCAGAATTCCAAAAATCTATGCATGAGATTGACTTGCAATACTTTGTTCAATCGAATCAACTCACACTTTCTTTTGAAAAAACACAAATAAAAAAATAAAAAATAAAAACAAAGGAAAAGGAGCCCAGGAAAAAAAAAAAGCCTGCAGGTTCCTGCTAAGATGATAAACCCACCCAGATTCACCAATGCAGTTCAAGCACACGAGAGAACTCAAAAGAATTAACAACTGAACTTGCTACATAGTTCACTTAAATGTTCGGCACATGCTTCAAGAATTACAAGAGAACCAAAATCCAAGGTGAAAAGGCTGGGGGGAAATCAGGGTGTTTGGCTATCATGTAGGCAGTCAAGAACACCCAGATGCTTACATATTGCTAGAGTGCCTTTATTGCAATGTTACTAATACTGATTATCAACACTCATAAGATACAGTTTAAGTCACCTTGTAAATAACATCTTAGGAGAGTAATGGCAATTAGTAACAAAATCACAGGTTCTCAAAGCATTTTCTTATGACGCACATGCTCTTAAGCACATGGCAAAACAAATTGTTGAACTGACTGCATCCATAGCCACCGATAATAAATACTCACATCTGTTTTGTTATGAACTTATGCGGCCTCGAACACATGATGACGCATAAACTGCTTTGTTACAAGCTAACATAACCTTGACAATATGACCCAGGAAATTAGCATACAAAACACAAAACCTATACACCCATACGCTTTTTCGAGTGGAAAAGAAAGCCGATAGCCTTCCATTATGCCAATTACCAGACCGATTGGGACTCAGAGAGTACCCATACAGATTTTTAGTGGGTCAGACCGACCTGGGTAACTATGAAACTATGAACAATGGTTAGGACATCCAAGACTCACACATTAAATTTCCAGTTTCCTTCAGAAAGTAGACAAAAACATCTTCTTTAAGGAGCAAAAAACGCCGCATGCAGAGAACAAATTCACAAGAGATGATAAAGGCATGTTACAATTTCTGGGTTTTACTCTAAATTCAACATCATTAACAAAAACAAATTTATGTAGTATGATACCCAAAACCCATAACTAGGGTTTGATGATCATCATATCAAACATACAAATGATGGAAAAAGAAAACCCACAGAAACAAAATACAGCCAATCATCAAACATGAAACTAAATGAATTCAGAAGCATTAAAAGATAACAATAACACTTAAAATCAACAGACCCAAACTGCTAAAGTTGGCGGCAAAAGTAAAAAATCAAGCGCCGATGATAAGAAAAATCGCAACTTTAGTTCTCAGACTTACAGATTGTGTTCGATAGAGAAAACCCAAGAGAAGATATCAGCTAAAAGTCGAAGATTAGAAGCAACTTTCAATCACTTGGAGAGAAAGAGCAGAGGAAAAAGATGAAAAGGATACAGATGTCAGATGAAGAGAGAAGAAAGAGAGAGAGAAAGAGAGAGGATGAGAAGGAGAGAGACGACAAGGGGACAATGGAAGGGTAGGCTCCCGTACCCCTTTTAGAGAAGTCTACAGGACGGCTGCGAACCAATCGGGGGGGTGGGACCCACCAATATCTTTGGTGATGGGGATCAGTGGATGTGGGCCCCACAATCGGATAGGGTGTGTGGTTCAGCCCTCCCCACTCTCGATTGACAACATATGGTTTGAGTCAAATACAAGTTGGGTCTGATTCTCTTTTTTTTATGGGTCTGATTGAGGCAAGAGAATATTCTAATAGATAAATGTACTATTGAATAAGCAATGGACGGAAATTATCCTATAAACAAGGGGCATTTGTTATGCACCTTGTAGTGGGGCCTACTTGATCACCCATCCGAATGGGCCACACACAGAGGCCTCCTTGAATTGTACCCATCCCATTTTTTTTACACCCCTCTAATTGGACTCAATCATTGATAGACTGTGCACACTTTCACGATCGATGAAGATTTGTGAGCTATTAATCAAGAGTATAGGGTACGCAAATGGGCTTAATATTTTGTAAACGGGTAGACCCCAACTACATCTTTTGATCCCCCCTAGACCCATTCTTAGGTGAGACCCCATAAAAAGGTGTACATAGAAATCTCCATGCAAACCGGGTGCAGGATATAGACTCAAGCAATGGTATAACATTTGGAGTAATACATAAATATATTATTGAATAAGCAATAGATATACAATCTAACATTTAGGTAGGCCAAACAACATTTGCATGCTTTATTTATACGTATATGTGCTTGTATATTAAACTTCTTTCCATTTTAATATTGACCTCCATTTCATGGGCCCAGAAGTACAGATTCTATGGCTAATATTTTCAATATCAACTAGGAATACCCTAATTTCAACCAAAACATGGGTCCAAGATAACTGTTGCGAATTACCAGCACGATTCAGGCGGCATAATTTGGTCGTGGAAGAATACATGATCGATTGGTGCATAGATTCGTGGGGAACACCTGGGGGCATCAATCATGAGAAAGGTAAGGGATCCAGAGATCTAGATATATGAAAATTTCTTAATACGGAAAATAATATAATCCCTTGATCGATGGCCCTTGAGTTGTTTGGGTAATTAATTTATACAGTGCAGTAAAGCGAATAAGAGAACGGTCAGATTACAATAATTAACAAGGCGTTCAAATCAAAATGTGCTAAATGACAAAAAGCCATTTGACGGCATAAAAAAGTCTACAGTTTTAGAACGATCAGCTCCATTTGCAGTGGTGTGAGAGATATGGTTGTCTGCTAGGTCAAGTTCCAAGACTCCAGGGATTGGATCAATATTTACCCACTCCTGTCAATCCTCTCACACAAACGCACCAAGTCTCATTATGACCTACCCCAAAATAAAATAACCCCAAGTTAGCACCAAGTTTCTAGCAATTTGAATATTAAATATAAGACCCCACTTGATGGCTGATGGATTCATAATAATGGAATTCAGCAAAATTTCCAAGGGCAGAACCCTTAAAATTTTGGTTCGTAAGAAATCAAATCATCATCCCCAATAGAGGGGCTTTCTTCTCTCTCTCTTTTTTTTTTTTTTTTTTTTGATCCTTTTTCTTTTAAGGTATCTGCCAGCATTCACTTCAACTTTACAACACTCATATACAGGAGTATGGAACAAGGAAAGGGAAATCATCTGAACATTTGCATTTGGTATTCCAGAGCATCTAAATCATCCTGGAGGGGCATGAGGTTCGAAAGGCCTCTTCATGACCCTACTACTTACATAGAGAAACACGGACGGCTCTTGTTCGAAGATTTAATAATGAGACACCATTCATGAATAATAAAGAGGGGTCCAAATTATTATCACACTTTACAGCCAAGCATTCTTGGCTCAATTTTGACCAGGCTTTTACAAAAATATTTATAATAAGAAAATGCCATATCCCGGCCATGCCTAGGACTGGCTATCATGGTAATGGTGGCTTAAACCGGATGGTTTAACATAGTAGCTTCGTTGGGAAAAAAAAAAAGGTACAAACCAAAAGGCAAAATGCGCAAAACCATAAATTACATGCATATTCCCTTATCCATAATTAATTAACTGAGATTAACATAAAATATTACAAGTCATTGCATAATCATCTCCAGCATTCACCCAAACAGCCTCCAGCACTCGCAAACAAAAGAAGGAAGAATACCCCCACAGATCTCACATGATCTTTCAGACACAATAATCTGTGTAAACCACACTTGTTTGAACTTCATCAGGCGCTCCAACATGTAAATAATTCTAGGCCCCATGTCAAATTTTCAACCTTAGAAAAAAAGCATTCCAACTCGGAAACTCAAAGCGAAGTCCATGACACGTCGATTGGCACATTACACCAATACCAATTCCGCAAGATGACATTCACAGCTGTTCCTTCCCCGAGTCAAAGCTTCTCTCACAGTGATTATTCATATAGGTTTACAAATGGCAACCATTAACACCTGTCAGCTACTACTGCAGTTGCAGTCATTCATCTAGCCGAGGACCTAATTTGTAGTTGGCTACAAAACCCAACAGGACGCACTATTGTGACCTACACTGTATGTCAGGCATTGAGTGATGAATTAATGTGTTTTTTAGCAGGATTTGATTTCAATCATTTACTATACTTTCAAACAAAACGTAGTATCAAACGACATCAACGATTAGTGTGAACACTAAGACCTTTCACATGAAAGGTCGCCGCCGGTTGCAGAACTTATGGCCTAACAGCGACAGTATTTCAGAAAGTCTTCCCAAAAGCAAAAATTAAGCCGATCTCCCATGGATTGTAAGAAAAGAGAACTGCCTAGATAAGGATTTGATCAAAATTATAGAAGAACATGCTTAATACCCAAAAAGGTATCCACCCATATCAAAAAAAAAAAAAAAAAAAAGTTCTGTATTTATCAAAGTACATTATAAGTTCCTACATACCAGCAAATGAGCACAATACCATTGCATCACAGGAACACAACATTGTTACATCTCTCTTACAAGAAAGTCTCAATGAGCACAATACAATTCCTTAATAGAGAGATCCCAGGACGACAACATTTTATATATCTTACAAGAAAATCTCAATCTAGACCACACAGATTCACATTATCTACAATAAATAATATATAATTAATAGTACAAATTATAACACCTCATATATTACATAACATATACTTGAGCGCATATCAACAATAATGTTTAGTATACATTTATAGCGCTTGTACACCAATATAGCAATTCTACCATGCATGCGCTTAACCATGTTAACCAAACACCCCCACCTCCTATACCCTGATCCCTCCTTGGAACATTCAATATAAATGAAACACGGTCTTCCACTAGTAAGGACATCATTTATTGAACTAAAAGCACGTATCAGTTCCTCCAAAACAAATATCATATCAAAGGCACATAAGGTCATAGCCAAATCTAATACATCAATCCGAGGCCAGCAGCAATCTAACATGATTAATATAGTTAGCTACACCACCAGCACTCTGTAGTATAATAAGTAGGCATCTAAAAGCATACAGGAAAAACTTACTCTTCAGCACATTGATATCTACAAGGTATTCCCGACCATTCTTTGATGTGGAGGCTACCAATCCACGATACCTTGTCCTCAAGGTGTTTCAAAAAATGCTCCTACCAGAAAAGGGTGAAGATTGGTATTCCCAACCAGTCTTGCTAAGCAAACTCAACATAAGTTTTTGGTGACTGCACTAAGAAGAGCATACATAACAGTAACAGGAGAGAGAATGTTTTTCTTTGTGGTTGGGGCAGAGTGGTTTTTTGTGGAAGGAAAGCATCAGCATGCCTTGAGTCCCATTAGGCAAGATCAAGCAGCCAAATTTAAAGTTTCATTCAACCTTCTAATCTTTTGAATGCGTGACTTGAATCCGCAATCTTGCTGGTTGCAGCAAGGAGACATAATACATGTAACATACGAGCAGATGCGAACATTCTCAAACACCAAACAAAGCAAAAGGTCCATACATACAACATCATGCACGAACAAAATAAAACAAAATTTAAAACACATATAAAATAGATAAAATAAATATCACGATCTATAAGAAGTCAAACAGATCAATATCACATTAAGCAAAGTTTATAAAGATCTAATACTAAAAGACTTATCCTCATCTTCGACTACAAGCCATCACAAACAAACTGCAACTTAAAAGGCAGAGCAGAGAAGCAGCCACAAAAGTTCTGCAATCCATTCATCAAAGAAGATAACATTTCTGCAATCACCAACAAAGGATTTGCGCCAGACGTCATACACCTGAATCACACACCCATAACTCAAACCATCATTCCACACAAACAATGGATAGCTCAAACAACTAGAATGAAGAATTAAACACAAAACAACATCAGCCAGCTCTTATAACACACAGTAACAAAAGAAATCCACCCCTACTCAAAGAAAAGTGTCAGCAAAAGCAGAAGTAAATCTGATTTTAAGGATCAAAAGATTTAAAGGAAACTACAATCAATCCACAAGTAGTACTGGAACTAAAAGACACACTCAGACATAATAATGTATATGCATGTCACGAAAGTAAATCAAATGCCTTGTCAAAATAAAATTAAATAGTAAGAAGGAAAGCATTACCACAAGGACAAATTGTATTATAATGCATAACAAGATAGAATCAACTGGAAGCAAGCAAGAAGCCCGACAAATTTAAGGAAATGTGGCTGTTATAGGGCTTCTTGTGTATTATTTATCTTGATCACCACATTTTCATCAGCAAAACAGATAATTAATCCATTCTAACGACAAACATAGCCAATCTACTGTACAAAAAATCACATTTAACATATAGCAATAAAAGTTTCGGTTTCAAACTAGACTAGATACCATTAACCAATGTACCGTTATTTAAAAAAAATACATGTTTAATAGTTAGATATGGAAAAAAAAAGTTGCATTTTTTATCTAGACTAGATACCATCAAGCCATGGAGAATTTTCCAGTCAGGCAACTGGTGTTGCTATATACCTTGACATTAGCAGCACATGCGCATTAAATGTTTAACTAATAATTTGGTGTCAATTTTTTTTTAATGGTAGTAGTTTTTATTGAAAAAGAGAACTATAAGAGAACCATACTAAACAG
Source organism: Persea americana (assembly GCA_029852735.1). Lineage (NCBI taxonomy): Eukaryota > Viridiplantae > Streptophyta > Magnoliopsida > Laurales > Lauraceae > Persea > Persea americana. Next base: position 1,968,666 of record CM056813.1, read on the forward strand.
GAACACCAGCAGGAAAGACAAAAATAAAGGCCAAGCCCAGCAAACCCTGAAACAAAAAAGTACAATGGCGCCAATTTGGTACCTTCTCTACAACTCTCAACATGAGGGTTACCATTTTCGATGACATTACACTATTCCTAGAATAGTAGCCAAAATATCAGCTCCCTCATTAGCTGAGCAGAGCACCACTAGAGGAAAATTTTTCCATTAAAACAAGACTTGCAAATCCAGCAATTGCCAGAGAGCAAACATTCACCTGAGATTTGCCCAGACTTCTAATCTCCCTCTAATATGACTCAGGTTAAGTCTTCTCACCTAAACAAGTCTGAACCTGATCGCCATTAACTATGTTACATTTACAAAATGGATGACGAATTAACTATGTTACGTTTACAGAATGGATGACAAATGGGCCCGAAAAGCTCAAACAATGGAGGAACTGCAATGAAAAAGACCACGCCCTCCAACTAGGACTGGGCTTTCCATTATGCTACCATCAAAGTTCAACTTGAACTAACGAAACAGGGGCGACTTCCATCCATTGGTGCTTGGGTGTGGGTGTGGGTGTGGGTGTGGGCACGCACTGGTATATTAAGCATAAATGTAAAGTCATCAGCTCGCCCAATCACCTCTTTAGTAGCAACCTGAATCCTTTTCCACGTGTCTAGACAGGGAGCCCAAGAAGCTATAAAATTTTCCCTTGCTGCCACAGAAGTTTCGTCTAATGATTTCCCTTCAAAATTATGTGCCTCTCTTTCCGTCTTGAAAAGATAAATGCCAGAGAGCTCCCTTCCTCAGCATACTCAGAAACCAAATTTTCAAGCTCGAAAGAGCTCAAGGACAATTGGAAAGCCAGTAACAGACAAATCAAGAAAGCACCTCACAGCATATAAAATTGGCGAATAGACATCTCAGGCGAGGATGGTCCACAGATCCTGCATCTGGTGCCTACTGATTCACAAAACCATGTGCTATAGGCGATTATCAACATCCCTCCAATAAGGGCTGTCATCCCAAAAACTATAACCCTCAAAGGGGATTTCAAAAGCCAGACACTATAGGACTGCGAGTGCACCTCTCAAAGATACCTGATTTTAAAAAAGAAAGCTTCCCGAACTGATGGTATACCTCACCTAAGGCAACAAAAAATTATTCAAAGCACCCCAAACATCCCATTGTTGCCTGGATAACTCAATAAGAGCACTTCCTTCCATAAGCTATTTGAATTATTGCCAAACTCCATAACAATTTATGAGCACAATTCAGTTGTTGAAGAGTCCTAATTCCCAAAACAACCTTTGAATTTAGACTGACAATTAGTATTCTACTGACAATCAGTATTCTAATCCACTAAATGCTACTTTTAGTTCTCTTTCATACCTTGCAAGGTCCTGCTGCAGTCTTCCAATATACCAAAAAACAACCACCGAATATTAAATATTGACATAACATATATTGAAAGATTCGATAAGACTACTTTTATCAATGCCACTCCACACTCAAATGTGTAAAAAATGCTAGCACTCGAATAATATTATGTTCTCTTTCTTTTTCTTTTTATTTTTTTAGTAATAGCATTATGTCAAGTATATAAAGCAAGAGGTTAAATAAGGTACATCTACTTTATTGTTGAATTGCCTAAATTAGGATATGATAGTTCAAATCGGTTAAATCAAGCATGAAAGTTAAGGTACAGCACTATAATATTAAAGGTTTGGTTCTACATTGATTTTGCATCAAAAGAACATGTATCTCGTGATTTGAATACGCATGAAAGGCAATAGCAACAAAAAACCATTCAATTCGAATAGCATGCAATTACATTTTACAATCAGAGCACCAAAGACCCCATCAACAATCATACATAATCACAATGAACAGCATATCTTTGATCCTCCATTTCAGGGAAAGGAACATTTGTTTTCTTATATTCCACTGATAGGATCAAAAACTTCTAAAACACAAACAAAAAAAAAAAACCAAAGGTCGTCGGAAATCCAAAAGAGTAATGTCTAACATAGATGCATATATAACAAAATAAATCAGGAACAAAACACTAGTCTGAAGACACATATAGTGGCAGAGAATGGCAAGAAACAATGTGATAGACAAACTAATGGAAACATGTGGTGCAGGACCAACTACAAAAAATAGCAATACATATATACTTAGCCCAAGCAATGTACAAAAAGAAAATGAAGTCTTCACAGTGAATTGCTTAATTCATGAAGGAAAGATTTGGTTATGGACAACATTCCAGCATATATACCCAGAAGTAGTTCTTTCGTGATGTCATTCGCAGATGGACTATCGCTACTCGCTAGTCAAACAAGAGAACAAGTTAATAACAAGCTAAAACTTTGAGAAAGATATTCAAATCAAATATTTCGAGAATTGGCAGATGAAAGAGAAAATATATGGAGTACAAGTTTAGTGGATCCAAGAGTAGAAAGGAGTTGTTCAAATTGCAAAGTCTGGTTTATTTCAACATAATGAGCAGTAGTAGAACAAGATAGAAGGTTTTAACTGCTGTAGTGCAGGTATTGTACATAAGCTAATGGAGTGTTGTGCGATCATCAAGTGCTACTTCTATTCAAAATGCATTTTTATAAGATTAAAGCTGCATCTGCTCTGTTGTGGGGACCTAACATTGGGAATTGAAGAAATAAGAAGCTAAAGTACACATAACTAAAATGAACAGACTAAGATGGCTGTGCAGAGTTATACAGAGAATAGGTTAAAGAATTAGGAATAAGTATATAAGAGGACACCTACAGGTAGCTTCAACAGAAGACTAAAAGAAAAAAGTAGAGAACAGTATAGAAGGAATGTGAGTAAAATAAGATTTAAGCAAGAGCCAGAAACCATGAATCAAAAAAAAAAAGGGAGGGCAGGCCAACAAGGACATTGAATGGAGTACTGAGGAGAATGGAAATGCATGTCAAACCTTGGGTTAAACAGAGCAAGCTTCGAATAGGGTAGAATTGAAAGAAGATACCATATACCACAAAGCTATGATAAACGGATACTTCAAAACAGTCAATGTATCTTTTTATTTTATGTGTAAAATCTGCTTCCATGCAGGTGTCCATGGTGTGTCCCTGCCGTATCCATGCCATATCTGGGCATCATAGCCACAATGATGATTCTAAATAGATGGGATAAGGCAACAATGAAAGTGACAGTGGTGGTCCCTTGAAGGAGAAATTTGACTTGTGAGTTTAACATAAACAGCTTAACAAAGATCAGTTTAAGAAGACACCCCATATCTTAATGAACTTGTTCGAGATGTGTCGTAGGATATTAGACACTCCTTTACAAATGAAGTCTTAATCTTGTAATCAAGTAATCTTTCCCTGGTGTTATCAACAAGCACCAAAGTAAGCAGTGAATATCAACATCTTATTTTTTTAGTTAAATGGTAGGATTCTTTAAGTAATGCAGCTAGGGTGGGGTAAAGATTGGCCCACATCAAGTCTACTTTTGAAGCCGATGCTTCAAGAAAGCACAATGCCCAAAGTTTAATACCAACTGCATTTCAACATAACCAAATCAAGGCGGAATGAAGAATGATTCAGATGTAAAAAACTGGAGAGTAACCAATAAGTAGACTCAACTGAGACCTCCTTATAAGTGGATAAGTTGCATTACAACTCTTACATTTCAACATCAACCGTGCCTTGTCAATAAAAAAAAAGCCCACAACTTCTTCAAATCGTGTTAAAATTGCACAATCTTCAGCCCATCGGATAGGTAACAGAATGATACATCCATCAGACCATCACCTAGTTTCATGTGGTTCAGACTTTGTTTGACACATTTGACCTAACCTCAGAAAAACACAGGATTGACTCTTTTCAACTCAAAACTCTTTAAAACAATTTTATGTTATAGCTAAGACTCCCAACAATGCATCTATTTAACATGATAAGACTCAAATACTAAGACTCCAAAACAAGTAAAATGTCCCCTCTTGGATGTGTAATGATTAGTGAATCCTGCAAACAAGCTGATGGACTAGACTATGTTCGGATCATAGCTTTGAGTCTGAATCTGGTATCTTGCCAGACCCTTATGAACTGCATCATAAAGTTGATATCAGATTAATGGGGCAAGGGTGCAATATAATGAATGGGAGATGTCAATGGACCTCTGATGAAATGGTTATCCAAAGAATCCAAATGTGTATGGACACAACTGGTTCAGGTCCAGGTCACAGGAACAGATGTACAATTAGCCGAGTGTTATGCATGATATAAGATATTATATAAATATAAATTGGCCAGTATCTTAAGAATACTAATTTAAACGTTAATGACTGATAAAATTGTAGATCACAAGTTGTACAGATTTTGTTGTGAGCATAAAGACCAAGGTTCAAGACTTCCTCTTTACATTTGAATCGCATTTTTAATACACTATATCTAAGTTGACCCTGGAGTCCACCAGGATCCACTCAAGTCCACCAGAATCATGCCCATGTCCAGATATACATACATACATATAGTCAGCTCGGGTTCAGTCCATATCCACCATGGACCTATAGCAAAACCGACCTTTTACATCCCTGACCCTAACAATAATGGCGATCACCATTCAAATAAATAAATAACGGCAATGACATAGAAGAATACTTAATTTTGAAAAGCTATTATAAAACCAGAGGACATGCACATACTGTCATCGAACTTCGTGAGATGTACAGCAATTCAAAGGAAGGTCAAAACATTATTATGAGCTAATACATGAGACAACAAGAGAAAAAAATCATAAAAAGAAAGCCCAGAGCACTATATAGTCAAGAAAAAGGGAATGCACTGAATAAGACGCAACGAAAAAAAAAGGGACAGTGAAACATCTCAGTGGCCAATATAAAAAACCTCATACAACAATTTCACTAAATAACCATTTCATAAAATTTCATTCTCAACTTTTAGTGTAGACTCAAGAAAATTTTCATAGACTTCAAACACCCTAACAATAACATATCCTAACAGAAACAATTAAAAACAGAAAAATTAGTCCAATAAAAAATATAATAAATATAATTCAAGTTTTTATCACAAATCACATCATCACTAATTCTTTTACACAATTAAACAACTAAGTTTGGCCCAAAAAACAATTCAAAGGAAACCAAAAGGACATTTAAGTATAAAACATGGAAAAAAGATGTCATTAAGCACCATTAGGAGGCAAAAGAATAGTGCAGAAGTTTGCACCTTCATAATGTTAAGAGTAAATTCAACTGATCACTTCCTGGTTTGAAGAAACTTATTCAGAACTAATTAAATGAGGCAGGCCATCTATCAATCACCTAAGTTGCAAGAGAGTGTACACCTATCAGAATCCAATACCAGAATGATGTTTCCGATTCAGAAAATTCTATAACATATGATTTGTGGTTCAACATAATTTTCAAATAAAATTAAAGAAAAAATAATATCAGATAAAAATAATATGTAAAAATTATACCAACATAAATATTGTACAAATCCTACTGGAAATAAGCAGTTTACAGAATCCTACCTACACTAACCAAACACTTATTTTAAATAAGAATAATTTGCAAAACAATGACAATATAAAATGTGTAGATGTCCAACACTAAAAAAATATTTTAATTAGAATAAAAAGAAGAAAATGTGTAATAATATCGACGGTACCCATTCGACATGGGTACAATGTTCATTTCAAAGCATCTATGACTATGCAACAAAGTCCACCAAAATTAGAGATATCAAATCAAGAATAATCAAAGGCACTAAAATGGCTGACCAAACTGGGATCAACATAAAATCTTTGAGCGTAATTATTGTGAGGGCAAAAGACAAATGCAAAACTGATTCACTGAACAATTGCTATAAATCACAGCATCTGATAAACCTTGTATGGAACCAACTGATGCAAAAGAATTTCTACCCAAAAAAAAATGATGCAAAAGAATACTTTCCCCAGAAAGAGCTTCTCACTAAAAATATTCCAAAATTAATCATTCTACTCCCAAAAAAAAAAATCAATTATCTCCCCAAAAGATCATATAGTCTTCACGATGGCCAAACAAAGAAACTACAGAAAAGCAGATGGCCTTAACATGTCCATAATCTAGGAAACCAACAAAAACCTCTAAACATTTGCCCAAAATAGCCAGTATTAAAAAAAATACAATTCAAAAAAAGAAAAACTCCTATAATGTTGACAAAGCAAAACCATATTAAAATGCCAAAACAAATAAATTATCTTTTACCCAGTAATAAAAATTATGAAATTTAAAAAATAAATACTCCTGATCACTTTGACAGACCCCAAACAAAGTTGGTACAAGGCTTTGATTATGATGATGAATCCTATCAAGATGACAAAATTAAATGCTGAAAACCAATGACAAAACAACTAAATTGTCTTTATCAAACTACAGCTTTTCCTGAGCGGCTATTGGTGGATGCTTGCACACCAAAAGCAAACAACACTCCAAAAGCAAGTTCGAATATAAATTGCATTCTATTGTAATTGCATCCTCTCATGTGCAAGAAAAACCAATCCAATCACTGCATACCTTAAAATGTTCCATGTGCAACCAGATACAATAAAAAAATAAAAAAAAAGAGAAATCAAGGAAAGCAGCCAAGAAATATAAGACAAAATTATCAACCACTAATCAAAGGATGAAAGCATAAAAGTTGCAGCAAAAAAATCATCATGATACCATAAACAAACCCATGACAGAAACTAAGCAATCAGCTACCATCAAATTAAAGCATGGAATAACAACAGCAGCAAATGTGAAGAAGCAATAGCCACCATCTAGTATCAAAAGTCATGGTCTAGAAATGAAGTCTAAGCAGTACCATTGTCAAGAGGCAGAATGCAGAGTTAACAAATAAAATCAACAAGCAGGTATAAAATGACCAAATACACAAAAGGAATAAATTCTGCCAAAGCACAATACAAACAAGAAAGGAATATCCCAAACAGAGTAGAAGAAGAGAGCAACCAACTAGTAATTCTAAGATGCAATCAAGAAATTTTAAAAGCAAGAAAGAAAAAGGAAGCTATACCTTAGTAGTACGGAGGAACACCCGGGTACATCCCACTGGAAGGAACTCTAGGAACCGGAGATGAACCAGCCTGGGGGTGGTGCTGGCTTTGGTACGCCGCAGCCGATGACAATGAATAATGTGCAGGCTCGGGATAACCTCCAGACGGCAGCCCTGCCGACCCTGGTGGCATTCGATACAAAGATGAACCAGTGCCCAACCCACCACTGCCATATGCGCCTGTCCCAGGGCCGCCGTATCCACCAGCACCAGGGCCGCCATACCCGCCAGCACCAGGGCCGCCATATTGGGAAGACCCATATGGACCACCAGCCAAACCACCGCCATAGCCCCCACTTGCACCTCCTAGTGCAGAGGGCACGTGGCTCCCAACCGAGGACAGCCCTGGCCCGCCAATTGACGACTGCAATGGCGAGTTCAAATGTGGATTATTGTGAGAAAGCCCTGGCCCCTGGTGGCCGCCGGAGAAACCCAAATTCCCATATGAAGAGAGCCCACCCGGGCCGCCATACTGAGTCGAGAGAGAACCCTGCATAGAGGACGGCGGAGGCAAGCCGCCCGCCCCATCATTCGACTGGGCTGGCAGCTGCCCCTCCGCAGCAGGGGCAGGCGCACCAGGCTTTCCTTTCTTACCATCTATAGCCAATTTACAGATCATGGTGTGCCCATCTATGGTCTTTGTGGGGTCGACGAGGGCCGCCCGGGCGGACTCCACCGTCTTGTAAACGAACAGAGCAAACCCTCTCGACTTCCCCGTCTGCTTGTCGAACCCCAACGGACCCTCCTCAATCTCCCCATAGGAGGAGAAATGCGCAAGTAGGCGGTCGGCGGGCATGTCGAAGGGGACATTCCCGACGAAGATCTTGCGCAGGGAGACGTCCATGGATGGGGGATTGGAGGTGGGGCCGGCAGTGCCGGCAGCGGCGAGCTGGGTGACGGTGATGCGGCCGTCAATCTTCTTGCTAGGCTCTTTTAAAGCGAGGAGAGCGCCGTCGATGTGCTTGAACGTGACAAAGCCGTAGCCTTTGGATTTTCCGGTGGCCTTATCGAGGATGACGACAGCCTCTTCGAGGTCGCCGTAGGTGGAGAAGAGGGTGCGGAGGCCGTCGGTGGTGGTCTCCCAGCCAAGGCCGCGGATGAAGAGCTTGCGCTGGACGGGGTCGCGGTCCGCGATGTTGCGGACGGCGTCGAGGACGTCGGGGTGGCGGACGGCGGCGTCCCGGAGGATGTCGAGGAGCTGCTCGGGGGTGAAGGGCTCGAGGATCTTGCGGGCGTCCTCGGGAGTGAGCTGGGAGGTGGATTCGAAGGCGGCGACACCGTTTTCATCGGCCTTGCGCTTCTTCGAGGCGGGATCCATGGCGGCGAGAGGAGAAGGAAGAGGCTGCTGCATCGATTTGGAGAAGAAGGGTTTCAGAGGATGTTAAACCCTAACCCTAGAAGAAGAAGCTATCAATCTCTGCTCTCTCGCTCTCTAAAACCCTAACCCTAGAACGGAAATCTGAACAAGAGAGTAGCGTGGGTATTTGTAGGAGAGGAAAGGCCATTGGGCTTGGTCGCGACTCGCTTGGCCCTGACCCGGACCATTCCGTGTTAGGTGGGCCGGATTTGGGCTTGGGTCTTGAGATGTCATGATCGGTAAAATTATTATAACCCATCGAACTAAATTATTTATCATATTAAGGGGATTTTATCAGGAAAATCCCTTCAAAATGGGTTAAAACCAAAATGGCTCTTAAAATTTAATATAGATCATAAGAGCCAACCTGCCACTTTTTTCTTCTCTATGAGCAACGATATCGCCGCTCGTGTATAACGTGGGCGGCAATATTGTCGCATGTATCATCTTCTTCTTCTTCCTCCTTTTTAGAGATTTTTCCAATCATTGCTCCCCTCTAGGTATGCCATGGTCCATGACAAGATCATTTGACTTTGCATCTCAAGTTTACCTCGCTAACGAATTTGTATCTTTTTACCATCTTCTTCCCCATAACAACAACGCCAACCCTTAACCCTACAATAGCACCCACCACCACTGACCCATGGGCTCTATACCTTTTTAAGCAACGCTCCAGTGTCCAACGTAGCCAATATGTTATTTGCCACACCTAGAAGAAGCCATTGATACTTGGGTCAGAGATCATGATACCTCATGATAAGATGATGAGGAGGAAGAAACGAGTGGCGATATCGTCACGCGATATCGTCACTGGTTAACTGGCGATATCGCCACTCATTAAGCGGCAATATCATTGGTTGTTGCTCAACAAAATAAAAAGAAAGAAAAAATAAAAACAAGCGGCATACGACCGTCATCACTAAAGAATATGACAACTACGTTATTCGTTTGGTCTGCCTACAACATATGAGAGATAGGAGATCCCTGCATAAACAATAGGTATTGACAAGAAAGATGGAAGAAGAGAATATTTGTTTTCCTGATAGAAGATTAAAATTGCTTGGCATAGGTCTTTCGGATTGTTTCTGCACTACCATGTGATTGGAATGGATGTTATGCGTTTGGATAAGGAGATCGGGTTGTTCGGCATTGGTCTTCTCAGATCTAAAGAAAGCGAGCGGCGATATCACTGCTCAAGTATATAAGTGAGTGGCCATATCACTTATTAAAAAAAAAATGGAAAAGGCCCTGGGGACCAGTGCATTAAAAACTTTGATGACATTTTTTGTCTCCACCGAGTTTAAGGTGATTTTTCCGATAAAATCCCCCATTTATAAAATTCGGATGAGCTTTCAATTTGCCCGTAGGCCATTTGGACCCCAATCTCCCTATTGATATCACATCAAATTCTTTTTTGTATTTTAAGTGTTACTCAATGTGGTCTCTTGTTTGAATTGTTGTGGAGAACTTACCAAAAGCACTAAAACATGCCCATCATAATCATTGTGAGTGGTTTAAAAGGGGGTTTGGGGCAATTGTGTGGGATTATATTATGAGTTGTTGTGAATTTGAGTCAAACCACTATGGATCAATCTAAATGTCCCATCTAAACCCTCACCATATATTTATCAAAGAAATGATAAACCTCTCCATAAGCCATAGACCTGATGGAGTTTGCACCAATACCAATAACATGAATGTTATACGTGTGTGGATTTAAAAAAAAAGAAAAAAAAAGCTCTTAAGCCCAAATTTAACAGTTTTATTGGAGACAAAAATGGTGAATTAGGGTGGCACACTCTGTTATTCAATTTTCTCTTATGTTTTTCCCCTTTTTTATCCCCCTTCCACCATCGATCTAACCACCATCACCCCGCATTTCTTTCTCTCTTTGCTTCTGCCAATCCATTAACCACCACCTTCCTCCGCCTCTCTCTCCATCCTCTCTCACAAACACAGGGGTACGCTTATTCACCCAACCAAACACGATCGAACCCATCTCCATCACCTCATTTCTCTCAACCCTAACCCCTCTCGCCGTCCCTTACATCACCATCTCTACTTATTTTTCTCCAATTATCTTTCACTATAATCAACCACAAAACAATGTAATATCCACCATGTTGGAGGTGCAAGTAAGAATGGTTGACGCATCACTGGGAGGGCAATTTTGCCTAAAAATCTACATGATAGCCTAATTCATAGTTTTATGTTTTTTATTTACTAGACTGTTCAATCATGGTTTAATAGTGATTTTTTTCCATAAGAATCCCTATGTACAGTGAAACTTATAGGCCACGTATTAAGGGGTTAATTAGGATCATTAGATTGACTTGAGTTCATATAGATTAGTCCCACCTAGATCTTTCAATGCCTTGCTCTCCCATGATATGTGTGGGACATGAGTGGGACCCAAAAGTTGTCTATGATGGGACTGTCTTACACAGAAACACAACCTATTATAATATATTATAGGTGGTTCATCTGGTACAACTCATTTAATTGTGGGTTTGGACTTCCCAATCGCGACCCACTAAATGATAATGCTGTTCGAGGTAAAGTAAAGTCACTGATTCGTCATATTTTTATATATAGCAAAGGGTTTCCAACAAAAAAAATTCCCATTTTCGTACTATTTAAGCATCCATTTTTATTGGTTTCCCACAAAAAAAAAATCCCCTTTTCTTACTCTTTAAGCATCCATTTTTATTGGCAACAAATTTGGTTCCTTCTTTGTAGATATTTTATGTTGATTGTGTTGTTAATTTTTCCCACTCTAATCATTTTATCCTTTCTTTTTTCTTTTTTTTTATCATTGATCCGTATCACATATTTTCCATTTGTCAGTCAATCATTCAATATATACATTTATTAAGTTGTTGCCTTAGCTAGTAAGGGAAATCCAAGTGATTGGTATTGCATGTTTATCATTTGTCAATCATCTATTCTATATATTTAATTTTCTTAGCTAGTCGTTCATACCAAAACTTTGAGGCATTATTAAAGGTAGCGTAAATACTTTTCAATACTCCCCATCGGGTGAGCCTACTCCTCAATACTCTCTCTAATGTAAAACCAGGTCGGTGCAATTTTTGTGGCACGCATTTCTTCACCCCGAGTCGTCCTTCATTGGATTCGAACTCACGACCGATTAGATTTGATACCATATTAAAGTTTATTAAGCTAACCATTCTACCAAAACCTCGAGACATTAGTAGAGATAGCATCTCGGAGTGAAAAGATGCATGCCACCAATAGTGCGTCTACTAGGTTCCACCTATGATTCGAACTCACGATCAGTAGGCTTTAATACCATATTAAATTTCTTTAGCTAACCATTGATACCACAACCTCGAAGCATTAGTAGAGGCAACATAAATAATTTTTAATACTCCCCCTCGGCTGGAGCCTCGCTCCACAACACTCCCCACTCAGGTGGAACCCAGTCGTTGTACTTTTGGCGACTTCTTTTTTTTTTTGTGCAAAGCCGTTCCTCCTTAGATTCAAACTTACGTCCGGTTGGTTATGATACCATATTAAGCTTACTGAGCTAGTCATTTATTCCAAAAACTCAAAGCGTTGGTAGAGGCAACATAAATACTTTTCAATACAATAGCTATAGTAAGTTGTTAGCTTGCAGGGAAATCCATGTCGTTTTGGAGGAGACATAATATAACCCACAAAACTTCACCCTTGGGTGTCCTACACAATGTTAGTTTATAATTTTTAACCTTAATCACGTGCAGAGCAGGACCCTTGACCTAAAAGGTAGGGATGGGGTTGCAGATGGGTTGGTATGGGATGGTACCATGTAACATGTCTAGATCCAATTCATAAAAGGAAAGATACGTCCAAAACCCTATTAGATGGATATAGATCTGACTCTAACTTCACCTCTAGGGTACGATTCCAATTTTGATTCAAGCAATGGGAGAGAAAGAGAAACATTTACCTTGTCCAAACGATTTATCAAAACAATTCCTAAAAGAAATCGTATTATCCCCAAAGTAGTTCATCCAAACAAGCCGTAAGAATTATTAGAAAAAAGAGGAAATAAGAGCAACCTTCCTAGAGAGAAAGATCTTATTTGTTATCGTCCTATTCTTTTGCCATGTTCGTTTATCACCATCTTTTTGCTACATCAAGCAAAATAATTTTAGACACTAGTGAGAGAAGGGACATAGAGAGCAAGGGATGGGATAGAGAGAGATACATATTATCCCCGGAGCATTTCATCCAGACAGACCATAAAATAAATAAATAAATAAATAAAGAGGATGAAAGAGGAGTAACCTGCAAAAAGAGAGAGATCTTACTTCTTAGTGTCCTCTTCTTTAGCCGTGTTCACTCATCACCATCTTTTGGTTGCATCAAGCACAATAATTATAGAAACTACTAAGAGATGAGATATATAGAGTGGGGGATGGGGAGGGAGGGAGTTTCATGACCGAAGATGAATGACAAATCTAAAAAGGCGAAAAGGGTGAATGAATGCCAAGGTTTTCAAAACCCTTTCATTTGTAAAATGGTAGAACTACCTGTTTTGGTTTTTTGTCCCAATACAGGTCTTCAAGTTGGAGTCTATGGATTTGGGCCTGGACCCAATTATGTCCCGAATCCTAAGTAAGTTCCGAATCCAAGTCTATTAAACAACCAAACTAAATTGTGTTCCAACATTTTTATTTATATAGATATAAGTTGGAGAATCGGACAACCATTTACAACTCTAGTTAGGAGAGGTTTTTCCAAATAGAGACCGAAAAAAGAAACCCTCAAAGAACATATGAGAAGTGAAGATGGTATATTAAGAGTTTTTCTTTAAAAAAAATGTTGCAGTGGTCCCCATAAGGTGGATTGAATTTGATCGTTAATCAACTAAGAACTCTGACGATGATGACGGCTTTCACAATGGTCATCTATGAGCCATTATAATACATTAAACCTAAAGGTTTTGGTTATAATTTTAACTGCAATTGTGATCTTAACCAGAAGTTATTTTCCATTTTATAACTAACCCACTTTCTCCTCCCACTTCCAAATATGTAACTATTTTGTAACTACTGAAGTCTTCTTCTCACTTTTCCCTTTATGCAACAATTTCATTTTCATCCCAAATTTAATTATCCTATTTTATTCCGACTCCACTTCTCCTAACCCATTTATACTCTATGGATTTTTTGATTGAGAAAAGAGGTGCTACTCTCATGACCTTCTATTATTTTATTCTCTTTTTAAAATTTTATGCTCTATTTAAACAAAATTGCTGTCAGTAAATGTTTGAGGATGATTCTATGTGATCTGAATTTTTTCTAATAGATCATAGGATATATTTTGCATGTGTTAGTGATCATGCCAGTGTTTAGCACGGATTATTATGCTAGCGAGCTATTATTATCATTAGAACATAATAAATATTTCTTTCTTTTTCCCTTCATTCTCTACATACTCTACTGATTATTGAATGTCAGGAAGTCCACTCTCAATCATGTTGATCCATTTATCCAGTGGATCAGTGGTGAAATTTATTAGGTAGGACTTGATGCCATTCATCAAATATTTACATAAAATTTATTTTTTAATAGCATCAATGGTCTAGTGGTAGTACTCCGCTGTGATTCCTACTTAGGAATTTATTTTTGCAATTTATGGCTACTAGTATTCATTGATAATCTCACCTTGTAACGAAAGTTGAAAAAAAAAATCTCCACTTATACTCTTTTGCGATATCATATTGTAAAAGATTTTACCCCAGTATTCATTTTCATTTTTCCTTTCTTTTACCCCCAGAATTCATTTTCATTTTCCTTGGATTTTAGGTTTCTTGGAAAGTCAGAAACGGATATTCCCAAAGAGAAAACGAAATTCCACGTCAGTTTACTTTTTCTATCATTCCATTTCCGTGATCTTGGCTTCCTCTTCTTCCTTTTATCTGTTTTCCTCCAAACAGCAGAAAGAGAGAGAGAAAATGGAGGAATCGCAGCAGAAATCCCAAGAGAATCCGAAGGTGACAGACGACGAAGAAGCAGAAGCAGTCGAGCTCATTCTCTTCCAAGTCGCCGAGTGCTATGTCTATTTGGTATCTAGATTTCTCCAAAAACCCTAGATTTATCTCCCTCACCTACTTTTCCTCCAGTACCATATGTTAGCTATTACTGACTATTGGATTTTAAATTCACTTACGTGCTCTGTTTTTCAGTTTTATTGCTTTTTCCTCTGTCCAGAAGGAAACCCAATTCACAGAAATTGAGAAATCCGAACACGGAAAAACTTAAGATCATGTATGGTGTTTTGTGTTATTGGGCCTGCTCAAGTCCTATAATTTGAAATAGCCAAAGAACCCGACTTTATATTTCCCCAATTTAGCTTTGGTGTGACAGTTACATTCCATTTTATGTATAAATGATAACTTGAACCCCCTGCGAAAAACCCCATTGATCCAACAGAATCTCAGAAACATCTAAAGATGAATGATTCAAATATTGACAGAAAAAATGCTGACATGTAGTTTTAATATGGAGAATTAGGAAACAGAATGGGGAGAAACAAATGTGGAAAAAAGAAAGCCACCCGTTTGTGTCCAACAAATCCTAGACAAAAATAGAGTGCTTCACCATATATATATGTATATTTTCATTGGAAGGTGAAGGAATCGAGGGACGGGTCTTTTATGAGTTTGGAGGCAGCAGATTATCTCATCCATGAACTTAGTATTGCAATGAGAGGTCGGGGAAAGTAATATTAGCTCCCATGGTACAAAATGTTGTGATTGTGACTGGGGGTATTTTGATTTCTTGGGAGAACCTATTTGTTTGGAAGATGCGAATTTGGGGTGGGAGGATGAGTGATCATGCATGGCATGACTCCATGTAACCACTTTCTTATAGAACATTTGATATGCAGTTCATCTCAAGTGATGACTAACTAGTCATTTGGATATAATTTGCACCTTGGATTATTTGCCCCACCTTTTTAAAATGTTAAGAAAAGGTGGACAAAATGAAGGTAGAGAAAGTGTTGTCTGTTTATATCTCCTTAACGGACCATTTTCTTTATCCCTTTTTTTTCCCTACCTCTTTTTTTCCCCACATCTATATTGGATTAGAAGATAATGTAGAGAAAGGGAGGTGGAGAAAACTGTCTATAGTTTAAATTTGTACTATCTGCGTCTTTCCTCTCTTGTAGTCTCCATATCCAGTTGACTCGTAATTAAAATAAAATTGACTTGGGGAGAAATCTTGCCTGCTTCATTTATATTTCCTCTCTGGGCATGTGGTGACATGGCATTGACATCCAAATCACTTGAATGGGTTTTCTCATTCACTACTTCTAGAGGCAGAAGGATGAAAGGGTTTTATGATTCTGTCAGCTAGGATGGAGTGTGTTAAAAAGAGTTGTTCATGATATGGTGTAGGATCCATGCAAATGCAGCATAAAAACCTGGAAACTTGGATAGCATATGTAGATTTGTAGCCACCACCATAAGGATTCTTCCATTCATTTGAGATGAAATAAGTTGTCGCCATCGTCGTTGTTGTGTAATTCATCATCATTGTCAAAGCCCTACTCCAACTATGTTGGGGTTGGCTACATGACTGTTGTTTCTCTATTCCGATCTATCTGGAGCCAAATTTTCATATAGGTTGCACTTCTTCAAATCTATCCACACTACTTCCATCCATATCATCTTTGGCCTACCCCTTCTTCTTGGTGGGCCATCAATCTGCATAGAAAAACTTTTTCAAGGCAGCATTGTTGTTGGCCTACGTTGGACATGTCCAACCATCTTAAATGAGCCTCTCTTTATTTATCACCTATTGATGCTACCCCAAAATACTACTGAAACTGAAAGTCCTCATTTTTTATTCTATCCTTCTTAGTTTTACCACACATCCATCTCAATATTCTCATATCTAATACACTCATTTTGTGCATATGTTGCTTCGTGATTGGCCAACATTCTACTCCATACGTCATAACTATCATATTTCCTTTTTCTTGGTCTTTGGTTGCTCTCTTGTTAGATTGTCAGTACTCACCTCTTGTATTGCTTGTTTTTGTTTAAATGAAAGTAGCCATTAAAAAAAAAACAATCTTGTTACCTTGTTGGCATGCATTGATCACAAAATACTCCCAAAGTAAATCTCCTCTTCAACCATCCTGCTCTTCTCCTATGTTTTACATCTTTCTCAATCTCCCAATCCTTACTAATAACCGAGCCAAGTTATCAGAATTGATACTTTTAAATTTATGCAGGAGATTGCATATGCCTTGGGCCTTGATGAATAGTACATTCATACCATTGATATTTTTCCATGAATTTGGCTATTTCTATGGGAAGGTGTGTTTGAGATGCATACCTCTATTAATATTTAGCAACTTGGCAGTGCATATAATGGTTAGCACTATAAGTTGGATATTTGAACTTACAATAGATATTTATTTGCTAGAAACTAATAACACTATTCATTGAAAGAAATAATCCAATAAAACTGTGATGGCCTACTATCTCACAACAAAGTATTTTGG
The DNA here is from genome assembly GCA_029852735.1 of Persea americana. Lineage (NCBI taxonomy): Eukaryota > Viridiplantae > Streptophyta > Magnoliopsida > Laurales > Lauraceae > Persea > Persea americana. The sequence goes on from CM056813.1 coordinate 1,985,646, forward strand.
TGTTGCTTTAACTGCATAAATAAAATTGTACAAGTAGAAACTATAGATATTAGTCTTAGTTGATCTTAGTATGTAAGAAGATGGAAAAATATATGATAACATGTCTATGAAAGGAAAGCTATTAGGTTAATTAGCCTTGCTGGCTCTTAACCTTATGTGTGTTCTCTTATTTAGTGGCTGGGTCGCAACTCGCACAGGACTACCTAGCTTGTAAATCAAAAGCATACGAGCACTAACTTATACGTGCATAGATGAACACTCCCCAACAAGCTGGAGTGTAAATGTCATCATGTTTAACTTTCGGAAAAGCCCAAAATGGATGACCTTTTAACCTTATTTGATGCTTGGTCCTTAGACTTAGATTGCTGTTTATCACCTTCTCCTTGATGATGCAAGTGACAATCAACTCCTATGTGCTTAGTTTGTTTTGTCATTTGTGATAAATAAGGTTAAAAGTGATATGGATTGTAGCAATTTTATCACCATGAAGCATCATAAGAAGATGAGATGTAATACACAACTCACTTAGTATTCTCAGCCATATCAACTCACATGATACTAAGCCTTTTCTGCTAAAGTGGGCAACATTTGGCTGCTTCTTACTAGATTGTCTGATTAACCAAGAAAGTGACAAACTAGATCATTACACTATATTCCATGCAACCATAGTACAATAAGCGGTATTAGATTGTCTAATTAACCAAGAAAGTGGCAAAATAGATCAAATAAGTTCCACACTTTGTTTATTGTGCGTTTGGAGTTTGTAGGTATTCTAACATTGTGGGCACCACAATTGTTTAAATTAGTTTAATATATTGGAGCTGATTAGCAATTCAGATTTTTTCTCCTTATTGTAACAAACACAAAATTAACCAAAGTTGTTCCATTTACCTAACGATAACTTGAGCCTTCCTTATTTTTTGTGCTAATTTGTTTGAGTTTGACAGATACCTCCCAGGATGAGTGCTGCTTCTTACAGGTTATTCTCCTAGTGTCACTGCATTTCTGTACATTTCTTTTATCAATAAAATATTTACCTGTACATTTCTTTTATCAATAAAATATTTACCTCGCTCTGTATAAAAAAAAAAAAAAGAAACTAATTTTTTTTCTGTGCCTATTTAGTCAAACTGAGAGTAGCTATATGCTCAAGATAGGATGTGTTTATTAGCGTTACCATATAATAGCCTGTTTTGTTTATGCTTTTGCTATAAATACCAACACATAACCATTGCAAAAATATTATGTGCTAGTATCAATCAGGAAAAAACTTTTTATTATTATTATTTTATTTTTTATTTTGCATGTTATATGATTTAACTGAAAGCTCAATCATCCATAGATGATGTGATGATGAATTGGCATGATTATCATTTGTGGTAAACATTCATGCACTTTATTGAGTTGTGGGTATGTCGCCTAATCATTTATTTATGGCGTCATTTGCACAATAACTTTGAAGATGTTCCTCAGTAAGATCCCAACACGTGTTAGAAAATTAAATTACATCAAGTTGAAATTATATTATGTGAAAAGCGCAAATACTAGTTCTCTGTGATGTGGATGGTGGCCTCGAAATCGCACTTGGTCTTCATCCCAACATAGATCTGCCCAGGATTTGTCACCTAGGGTGGCTAGTCACCAGTGGGTCTTGCAATCTGATGTAGCTGGTAGCATAGTGGGGCTTAGTAAAATTACTTAATTGGTGAAGGGTCATATACTCATATCTTAAGAGAACAAAAGAAGCTGTGGTCAAATAAAAAAGTGCTAAATGACAATAGGCCAAGGAATGGCTTTTTGTCATTTACTGTCATGAGAGACTTCTTTTTTTTTTTTTGGTAAAACGAAGTGTTTTATTTTTGTCATTTAGCAGCATGAGAGAGTAGTTTTTTTTTTTTTTATACTTTTTTTAGTAAAAAGAAGATGTGATTTTTGAAATTTATTATCTTTTGATTTGACCCCCACTTCTTTTTCTTGTATATTGAGTTGACCCTTCACTTCACACTACTATACTAGTAAAATTACCAATTGGGGCAACCTGTTTGGTGTTTCCCATTGAACGTGAGGCACAGTGGGCACAAAGCCTAAGAGGTATCCCCACAAGAGTTTTTCTACTTTATCCAGAGATCCCTTAGGTTAGGGCCATATCAACAAGTCAATAGCTAAATTGTCGAATCATGTCTCAAGTTGTATGAGATTTTTCTTTTTAGCAAATACAAGCGGCTGAAACTTTATTGTAAAGGGAAATTTGTTCCCTTGTGTCAAATGGAAAAACTTTATATATGTATTTTGATTATTAGTAAAAGGAATGAGTTTATTTGTTGGAATATCTTGAGGTTTCCCTCTTGTTTCTTGGATGGTGTGATGTCATCCCCTTCATGGTGTGAAATGAAGATCACCCGCAGAAGAAGACTGAAGTGTGAATTCGATGCTGCCTTCCTGCATCATGGTCTGCATCATAAGTTTGGAGAGGAAGTATAGATTTTCCTCTGATAAACTTCATTCTTCTGTATATTCAGTAGGGCGAATGATAAACATATATCTCTTTTAGGAGTTTCCTCAGCGCAGAATTGAAGAATACTTTTTACAACAAGTTTCATCCTTCCCTTGTAAATATGAAAGCGAAGCATTAACTCTACTAACTTGGTCGACTAAATTAAGAGATGATGTAAACTGAAATCTTAATAAAACTAGAACACCATAAGACTTTCTAAAATGGACTTCTAAATGCGGCTAGTTTTTTTTTTTTTTCCCTTCTTTTTGGGAAAACTAAGAGTATATATATGTCCCCAAGGGTGTACAAAGTACAATAGAATGATGGCTAACTGTTGGTCACCTGTGCATCCATTATCAGCACAACCAAGAAAGAGCTACCCAGAGGGCCAAAAAATCCCACAAGCCAGGGCAGCTAAAAAGTCCATAAGCTAGGCCAGCCCAAAAGCCCACATCCTGGGCAGAGATAGATGAGCTCAAGGCTATCCAAAGATCGCCTCAAAGAAAACAAGAGAATAGATGGGTGAGGGAAAACAGAGGGAAAGAAGCCCAAGAAGACAACAAGAAGCCAGGAACTAACTGTTTGGACTTTGGAGGCAACTTCAGCCACGCAGTCTCAACTTTTACATATTGTGAGGGCAAATGTAACTTCCAAGATCATTAACAAGAGATGCTAAACACTGAAATCGTTTCTTCCAAGAAGCCACGCTAGGATCAATCATAGAGTCATGCAGGATCTTCCAAATAGGAAGGATGATTAGAGCTGCAGCTAGGATTCCTGAACTCGATAAAACTAGATTCCTAACATTACTACTCAATAGGAAATAAGACAAAACAAAAGAACTCAAATCAGCATTCAAATAAAAACTGGAGCAAGACCAATGTTTTATCCTGTGGGGTCCTACATCTGAACATGGACCCACATTTTGTCCCCTCAGGCATAAGACTATCATTTTCATTTATTTATTGTTTTCTTCTTCCAGTGAACAAATGGAAGAAAAAAGATCCTGTCAACCAATGGAGTCCACCCACCTCTTTCTGTTCTTATCAATGCGTAACTATACTTGCATTGACATAGGGATGGGACACCTTGCTGAATTTAATGGGCGAGACGTTGCTAAGACTGGTTATGATTGCCATTTCCTTGGGATTGGATGACAATGTTTTACTTGATTCTTCTTGCTCTTAAGTCTATCTTATTCAGTATGTTCCTGGTTATCAATTTAATATTTCTGGACATTGAAACCTACGAAGTATATTATACCAAAATTGCAGAAACGTCTCACTGCCTATAATTATTTTTTTGCTTTTGATGGATACAGAGATTCTAAAACTGATGTTGATTCACAGGGCTGATGAATGGGATGTCAACAAATGGGCATGGGAGGGAGCATTAAAAGTAGTCAGTAAGGAGGAGGAATGCATAATCAAGCTTGAAGATAAAACAACAGGTGCAGTTAGTTGCAGTTGCTACTTAAAAAGAATTGATATAATCTTAAGCATTATTGGTTATTTATTTTATTAAGCACATGAAATGTCTGAAGCAGGTGAGCTTTATGCTCGTGCATTTTTGAGAAATGGTGAGCCACATCCAGTGGAACCTGTGATTGACAGCAGCAGGTTTGGTTCTGTTTGTTACATCAATTAAGGTCAATCTGTATCAAGTATCAACTCAATACTTGATGCACTGTAATGTTGAGTGGTCCTTATCATTTATGGTCATCAGTCTCAAGATTTTATTGTTTATTTTCAGTTCATAATATTTTTACTGAAAATGTTCTGAGTTTTCATTCGTTGCATCTCCAGATACTTTGTGCTTCGGGTCGAAGAGAATATAGGTAAATTTATAATCCTTTTAGTTTTATTCAACTGGTATATTTTCTAGTTTGAAATTTTATGCATATTCTTTTTATAAACCATTAAGTGAAACCAACATTACGTTCAAAATAGATCATATAGACATGTCCTATGGTAGGGATTGACGAAAGCTCGTGTGAGGTTGTTGCAGTAATGTTTGAACCATTATTCTGCATGGCTGGTAGTTTTGCGTGGTGCTTATACGGTGTTTCATTTGTACTAATGCAGGCTTTTAACATCTCTCACCCAGGTCAAATCACCATCTTTATACGAAACAAATTATAATACCTTGTTGCTAAGGATCCTAAGTGGCAGACAAAATTTAAACATTAAGCTGGATTTCTTGAAAAGAGATGAGATACGAAGATACCAAATGTTATAAATATAGAATGTGGAGGTCTGATTTGTGATAAAATTTAAACATTAAGCTGGATTCCTTGAGTTATTGTGGCATGTGTGGCACTTTGATGGTGGAAGTTCAGGCTCTCTTTCACGGAGTTATACTTGCTGAACATTTTACAATCAGTTTTGTACTATTGAGGATGAATGTTTTATGTCTTGAAATGGGTCATGAAAGTATGCCTTACCTTTGGATACTCAAATATCTGATAATAGTTATGAACTGTGATACCCGGATACTTGTGCAAACCCAACTTATCCGTATTGGATTGATACGATACTTGTATTGGTACCCGATTCTGCACCAGTACTTCTAGGGTATAAGTTTAGCATGTCCTACTTAGCAGGTTTGTTATTTCATTTGTCTCTTTAAAATTTTATACTCTCAACATAAAAAATGTTAGAAAGGAACATAGACAATGATAATTTCATTAATTCAAATGTGACTTAAAGGAAAAATTGGGACACCCGTATCCGTATCTGTGTCCTAAATTTCCTTAAGTGCAGAGTTGTATCCCCGTTCCCCATATCCATGTCCGTACCTGTATTCGTATATGGGCATCATAGGTTACTAGCAAAATGCCCTTGTGCTCAGCACGGGCAATAAAAGTGTTAAAAAACTACCATTTAATTTTATGATATAAATAAAACTTTTGATTTTGGTTTCATATGTTTATATTATATAAAATCGAAAATAGAAGTATTTCTAACAAACAAAGAATTTATAGGCTTTCTTAAAATCACACAATTGAAATTTAAATAAATAATAAATATAAAGAATTAAGTTTTAGTAGAAACATGAAATATCATATTTACACTCGCCAAATGATGGAGGTAATGGATCAAGCAATACATCTTTGGGTTTTGATCATTCTCCTTTGCATCATCTTCACACTTGGGTCATTTAAAACTTGTATCATGACAACAACCAAAAAAAAAAAAAAAGTGATGAGGGAGACAGAGTTTGGATGGGGATTGAGATAGAGAGATAGAGAGGTGTTCCTAGGAGAGAGAGAGACATAAAAAAGGGAAGATGGGGGAGGAGATGGGGAATAAATAATAAATTACATTTTATTGAGTTGAATTAGATTAAATAAGATTAAAGAAAAGTGGGCATTGGAATTGGATTAAATTAAATAAGATTAAAAGATAATTGGGTATTGGAATTGATGATGGTTCAAATTGGGTATAGGAATTGATGATGGTTCACAGGTAAAAGTGATTGTCAAAATCAATTGGAGCTATTTCAATTTAAAATCTGTACTTAGAAAAATATGCCCGTACTTAGCATGGGCAGTATTAAAATATTAATATTTAGTCAAATTTGTAATCCAAACATTCATATAAAAATATATAAATAGTTAATTTCAAAATAATGCTATGTGATCATCATATTGCTCAGCATAAGAAAAAAATTGTAGGTTTGAGAAATCAGAATGGTATACTTTGAAAAGATAAAAATTGAAGATATTTATTTATAATTGCCCTTCGATCATCCACTCCATGTGAAAATCATATCACTGTAATCTAGATGAATTAGAGGCAACTGAACTTACAATTTTGCAAATATGTGGGCCCAACTCCATTTCTCTGCTCCTTTAAACTCAGATTTATCATCAAAGCCTTAGAAATCTGTACTTAAGAGCGGTGGCGTTGATGGTTGTGGACTTGGGTGTATGTCAGTTCTTAACTCGAAATAAAGAAATAAATAAATAAATAAATAAATAAAAACTCTGTTACATGACCTATAGGTCCATTGTCATTGATCATCCATTCATCAGGTGGCCCACAATGTTCATGTCATATTTTGAGAAAAAAAAGAGTCAGTTCTCTGCATCAACACCAATGCCACACTTTCTTCAAGATGGAACCAACCCTGGGCTTAGATGAACCCTGCCAAATGGCGAGCATAACACCAATTGTGGGCGTAGATCCTCTCCTAAATGGCGTGCATGTGTACAAATAGTCGATCCTAGTTATGGCTCTGTTCGAGAGCCCATTGGAGGAGGGGTATGAGCCACGGATGGAGAGAGAGAGGAGCTTTAACCTTTTCATAAAATAATAACATATACAAATTTATATATACACCTCTATAATTTTTTTTGATCGAAACCGTGACTTAATAGGCATCACGAAGAATAAAAAAATTCAAACTGATCCAAACTGATTCCAAAGCATCACGAAGAATGTAAAAACAAATTGCGAGGACATTATTGGGTTTCCAATTTCTTAATAGGAGTCCCGAAACATACCTCTGTACTTCTCTTTGTTCAAAACTGATTCTTAATAGCTGTCATGAAGAATACAGAAAACAAATTGATCGAAATTGATACTAAATGGGTGTCATGGAAAATGAAGAAAACAAATTGCTAGGGCAGAAATGGGTGTCATGGCAAATGCAGAAAACAAATTGCTAGGGCAGTTTTGGGTTTCCAATTTCTTAAGAGGTGTCTAGAAATAGTACTTCTATACCTTTCTTTGATACAGACTCTTAAATCATGAAGAATGCAGAAGCAAATTGCTAGGGCAAGGGAAGATGAATCACAAATTACAAAAAGAGAGGAATGACAAATCATAAGGAACACAGATCATAAAAAAGAGAGGATTTCGTGGTTTTACCTGATGGATTTGGAGGCTTCTTGCCGTGATGAGACCAACAAAGATGGTGATAAAATAAAGAGGAAGATAGATGAATCACAAATTACAAAAGGAGAGGAATGACAAATCATAAGGAACACAAATCATAAAAAAGAGAGGATTTCGTGGGTTTACCTGATGGATTTGGAGGCTTCTTGCCGTGATGAGACCAACGAAGATGGTGTTAAAATAAAGAGGAAGATATAATCATTTTTATTTTGGAAATGGAAAGGGGAGAGGTCCTTACCAGTGGAGTTGAGAAGGAAGATCGAGGATTTGGGGATTGTTGCATCCATGGCGGATTTGAGTAGAAAAAACAAGGAAGTAGATGATGGAATCCTCTCCATGGTTTGGAGCAGAGGAAGTGTACGTCTCCAAAAAGAAACGAAGAGAATAGGAGGAGAGGAGTCATGTTGCTTGCATAAACGATTGAGTGAGGGATTGTAATTCATCTTCTGACTTCTTTAATAGTAAGACTCTCCAATTGGCTCGTTAATGGCATTAAAGGCAGGATAAATGACAACACCTGCAGGAAAAAAAAAGGGAAACACATGCAGGAGAAATGAAAGAGCTTGTAACAACGGAAGGGCCGAAAGAGGAGTTTTTTTTTGTGAGAAATGATGTTTTAAAAGATGGTCAAAATCTTTGGACAGTCACAATCGAGAGGCAGATTTCTCAATTGAAAACAGTCACTATCATATATAAGAATGGATGACATGCACCATTCTATTGTATCATTCTCTTTCTTGACTGAGAGCTGCTAAATTGGTGGCCAATTCCTTCTGGCTACGCAGCTTGTAGTCCATACTTTGTATCTCTGTTGAAGCCTTTACCAATTAAAAGAAAAGAACATAGTATTCTTCAAATGTTGGTATTTACACTTATGCCACTTAAAACATAGAAAATATTTATTGCCTTAAACATGTGCAGGTGGCCGTCTACGACATGCTTTCATTGGTATAGGTTTCCGTGAAAGAACTCAAGCGTATGATTTCCAAGCTGCTCTTCATGACCATATGAAGTATCCTCCATTGCATCTTTCTCTTTCCTATTATAATAGGGAAGAAATATAAACATTAACTGCAAGTCCTGTCATCTTTGCGTCACTAGTGGGATCAATTAAATAGCAGGCATTTGAATGTGCCCAAATTGCAAGTGGTTGAATATTCTGATTGAATGGATTCTCAATCATTTCGATCTGTGTTTGGTGCAGTGCAGGAATGGGAGAGCAACTATGAGGGATACATTATTTCTTCCTTTTCTGACCAATTATTTCTCAGTGTCATTCAGAGTAGGAAAAAGTAGAGAACTTCATCCTACTGAATGGTATTCCAATTTCAGCTTCACTTGACACACTTCGGAAAGGATAGCCATCCATTATTCCAAAATGTAAATCATTGTTATTTGGGTACATGCGCATATGTTGAAGTATGAACTGTGACCCATTTATCTGGCAACCCTCATAGAACTTCTTTTTTCCTTCACACTCCGAAGATATCTAAACAAAAAGAAGACTGCTGAAGAGATGGAGCAACATTACCAGAAAGCATCCTCAGTTGATTACAGTCTAAAAGAGGGGGAAACCCTTGTTTTGCAGTTAAAGAATGTAAGATTTCTTGCACCTCCAGCTTTCCTTGGTTCGAGCAACATTGTGATGACTATGACTCATTGAATTGCAGAAAAGTACTCGCAGTTCAAAGTCAGATTTTTTTGAGCAAGGTCTGAACAATCTCTCCTTTAATGAAAAGGGCCCCAAAGAGCCCATAATTTGTCTAAAACCACCTCCGCCACCACCAGGGCCACTTTCACCAGTTATCGCAGCTCAAAGACCACCAGCAGACTTGCCTTCTAACGTAAGTCTGGAGAGGACTAATGGTAGTAATGCTCCACACTCTACAAAAGAATCACAATCTATAGAGCAATTATCTAAGGAAGACCGCAGCTCTGACGATGCCATTGAGGATGACTTTGGTGACTTTCAGGCAGCAGATTAACTTGGTCTCGAATTGCCGGTAGTAGTTGCAATGTTTCAAGTGGGATGCAGGTCTTGGTTTTGGTTGATGCAGCAATAATCCATCTGCAGTTATGGTACAGTGATTATTGATGGCAATGAAGTCTCAGTTTGCCCCAAAGATAGAAACAGAAATTTGTGTAAATGGTCAGAAACTCGCATTTTCGCTCAGAAATTTCCTCTTGTAGCAGAAGCTCTTATAAATGGGTATGAAGAAAGAATCCATGTAATGGATATGAGTGTTTAAAACAACGTGGAATATAATTGTTGTGTCAAGATGCTTTGTTCACACAGGTATCACCTTCTTATGCCTTTTCTTTCAGAAAGGACCAGTGAAAATTGGAGAAATGTTGATATGAGGTTATGAGAGGCTATACCAGATATGTATCAAGTTTGCAACGACTGTCAACACCATTTCAGAAAACTGAAATCTATAAATATTTGAAAAGAGGTTTTGGTCACTATTGTATAAACTGACCGACCTCAAAATCTCCTGTCAAACTGGGTTAAATGGTCAACACCAGTCAGAGGTGCACTCATTTTGTTTTAAGGAGCCACATTTGACTATTAAGATCTTAATTTTCTTTTGTTTTCTTTGCCCTAGATGGTCTCACTATGGAGGATCTAAACTCCAAATAATTCAATATTTTATATTAATGATATGCATCAAGACATTTAGTTTCATAATTTTAATCTTTGTGGGTTTAAAAAAATTTGAGAAGAGCATCCAAAACACCTATTAGATGTAGTCATTTTTTTGTTGTGAAAATGGTGATTTTGACAAACATGGCAGTGTATTTCATGTGTAGAATTTGCATGTGTAACATTTGTGTAAAACTCATTTTCCTATATCTCATGCGTAAAAGGCAAACAACCCATAAGGTTGGACAATTTTTTGCAAAAGCTTTTTGGTTTCTTTACCATTTCCTTGTGGCCCTGCGTAATTTGGGTTAGGCATGAATGATCAGGGATTTGGATGACTTGGTAACCTGAAATTGAGACTTTCCTTTTGTTTCCTTTTGACTTTTGGTGATAACTAATTACATGTAAATAGTACTGCACTTCGCAGCAAGTGGAAGATAAATTTCGTATTAGATTTTTTAATTGTATATATTGACAAAGAATTCTGCAAAAAAAATATATATATATATATATACTTAAGTAATTTCTTATTGTATATTTTATTACTAAAATCTTCAATTTTGTTTATGGTTTTTTTTACTTTCGCCCTTAACAGTAAGTTTTGGTTCATGAGTTTCTAGAGACCCGAGGTTTGCATGAGGGGTTAACTTTAATGGAGGCAAGGTTTTGATGATACGATGATAATTAATTAGATAATTGAGTTAAATTCAAATACTTGGATTAGTTAGGTTAGGGACATATTACTCAGCCAGGTAATTTGGTATCATTTAATGGAGGTTTTAGTAAATTTGAATAACATAGGAACCTTTTTAATTTGCCATACACTGCACAGGGGTCCTCTTTAATTTTTATTTTTTTTATGCAAAAACCCAAATTAATTCCCAATTCTTATCAGCCCTTCAAAAATGAATCCGGATCCCATGCATATATCCCTCACAATTATGGGTGGAAGGAGTAGAATATAACCCATAATGGCCCCCATTTGACAACATCAAATCCACTAAGATTGAGCATCCGGCCAACAACATAATTAACTAGTATTTTGCATATTAATCACATGCAATAAACACATTTTGATACATTTTTTATTGTATGCTCGATCTTACAGGGGGGATCAATTTGTATTATCAGGGATATAAATGGATAGATGATTCTCTAAATATGAACCTGAAAAAAACTGGTTTGAAACCTTATTTAGGTTCCCATTGTTGGACGGGAACGTAAACAGGTCTTGTTCTTACCCGGGGGTGGACCCAAGTAGAGGAACGTGGGTGCCGTCGCACCCATTAAACCACGGCTCTTCTTTATCTCCTTTCAAAAATTCAATAAAAATTATGGGTCAACTTTCAAAATTTACATGGAAATCCTCAGTTTGTCTCTAAAACTAAACTACCTATTAGTGCCCACACCCTTCAAACTGAAATCCTTTGTCTGCCACTGTTCTGACCTAAGACCTGCATAGAGCAGCAGCAAGCTGTGTATATAGTCTACTAATAATGTATATTACATTGGAAGCAAGTAATGATGTATATTACATTGTGGCTACTAAAGTGTTCTAGTTCAGATTTACCAGATAGTCAATGAATGAACAGAAGATAGCCAAGCTAGCTCGTTTTACAAAAAATATGTAGCATATGTCCCTTTTCGATTGACCTGACTCTATTGTGATTGACCTGACTCCATTGTGCACATAGTCTCTGAATTCACTTGACTACAAATTATTAATAGCACAACTAACACGCCATACCCAATAATAACTTGCTTTCATGGGATGACAGTGATAGTGCAACCTCAAGGCCCTCTTTGTGACTATTCTTGACAGTCTGGTAGCTGATTATGTTCATGCTGTAAATATTTTTATGTAAAGAAAATCTCATGTTCTAGTATAGAAAAAGAAGCAATACTTAAGTTGTATGCCGATCAAGCAATTTTAGTTTCTGGTCTTGATTCTATATAAATAAAAGCACTACATTTTCATTTTGAGCAAGGATCCTAGCAGGTAGAGTACATTTAGTGGTGCCATTAATAGAGAATAAAATTAGAGAAATTGTTTGAAATAATTTGGACAACTCCAACGTCCAACGTTGACAATAATATTGCCAAATTGATGGCCCATCAAAATTAAAGGAATAGGCAAAAGAGTAAAAGCGTACGTACATGAAAATAGTAAAAATAAATCTTAATAAATGTAACTTATTTAAAAACTTGACTCAAGATTGATACGAACGGAGATACATAATTCGTATAGCGGAACCCACCATAATTGGTACTTGATGATTAGTGGTGGTTCAAGGAATTCGAGTAAGTGAGATCAACAAAAAACTTATCTTCCACAAATAGAATAATTTATTTTCCCCTTTATCAACATCTGTCATGTACTTTTGATAATTCAATAAATATAATATAAAAGTATCAAATAAATTATTTCCGACAATCCGGCAAAAATAACATTGAATTATCAAACAAAAATAAACAAAAATATCTAAACACATAAGATATTTAGAGGTTAAGTTAGGATAAATGAATAGTTACTAAAATGATGTCTTAAAAAGAGAATTTTCTTAAAAAAATAAAAGTTGGGCTCATTAATTTTTTTTGTTTTGATAGACAAATGACTTATTAATTTAGGTATTGAGTGGGATCAAAAGCTTCCTATAAGTTCAGATCAATTTAATTCATGAAAGAATTTTTTTTATTTTAATATTTCTTTAGATCTCAGTGGGGTCAATTGACCCCAATTGAATCTACCTAGCGCGGGCCATGTTGATGATGATGATCATCCTAAGTGGGCCCCACTTACATGAGTTCGGAGCGGAGATGGCCATCTTCTTGGATATTTCAGTCATTTCCTCCCAACAAATTATTTTTTGATCTTGACAAGACTTACGAAATTCCATTGCACTTGCAGTCGAAGCAAAAGAATCTTCACTACCGAGAGAGAGAGAGAGATAGAGAGAGAGAGAGAAGGCGAAGAAATCTCAAATCTCGATCTCTCCCACCTCCAAAACCCTAAAAATAAAAATCCCCAAATCTCAATACCATGTCTCCAATGCCAAAACCCTAGAATTCCCCCCAAATTCCAGCTGAATTCTCTTCATTTCCTCCTTCTTCTTCTTCATCTTCAATGGCTTTGAACATGAAAACCCTAACCCAGGCCCTAGCCAAAACCGCTGCCGTGATCGAAAAGACCGTCACCACCACCGTCCAAGAAGTAACAGGTCCGAAGCCCCTCCAGGACTACGATCTCCTCGACCAGATCGGATCCGGCGGCCCCGCCCTCGCCTGGAAGATCTACTCCGCCCGGCCCCGCCCTGGGACGCCGTCCCAGTACCCCATCGTCTCCGTCTGGATCCTCGACAAGCGCGCTCTGTCGGAGGCCCGCTCCCGCTCCGGACTCTCCAAGGCCGCTGAGGATTCCTTCTTTGATATAGTCCGGGCGGATGCGGCGCGGCTCGTGCGCCTGCGCCATCCTGGGGTTGTTCATGTTGTGCAGGCGCTGGACGAGAACAAGCACGCCATGGCCATGGTCACGGAGCCGCTCTTCGCGTCGGTCGCTAATACACTTGGTATAGTTGATAACATCACCAAGTTGCCCAAGGAGCTGAAAGGGATGGTATGTGATCTCAGTCATTGTTGGTCTAGATCGGTTTAGCTGATATAAACTTTTGTTCATTTGTATATCAAGTGTTTGCTATAGGGAATTGTTAAAATCTATTCCGTTTTTGATGTGAAGTAAAATTAGGATTCATCTGGGTGTACCCTCGAATTCGCAATTGGTTTGAGTAATTTGGGGGATTTGGGAAGTGTGGAAATCAAAATCATGTTGGATGGAAAGGCACATTTGACTTATCTGCCTCATTTCGTTACTGGCAATTGGCATGTGGGTCAGTGCTGATAAAGTGCTTTACAATTTACTCGCGACTCCTTTTTCCAAAGAACGCAGCTGAGTGTCTCCATTTTGGGTGCATCCAAGCTCAATGGTACAGTAATTAGCATCATTCTGGGGTGTTTAGTGGTTGTATAAAGAACAAAATGTTGAAAAACATGAACTTTTTAAAGTGAATTTTAATAATTTCAGATTTCACTAGCAATGATAATGAAGTTTGGACTTTGGAGTGGAGGATAAAGGGAAAGGTGCATGGAGAAGCTTCTAGAACTTCCCTAACAAAATTACAAATTGCTGTGGCTTTTAAATAATATAAAAACCATCTTATGTGCAGATTGTGTGAAAATTGAGTTGATATGTCGCAAAACTTACGATGCCTCCCACAAATTAAGAGCAGCACAAATAGGTTAGAAAGGGCAGGAACTTCTAAGATTTTATCAGGTGTGAAGATTGCCAAAACTAAAGAAAATACTATAGGAAAAGAATCTGACAAGATCAAGTCTTTTCTACTACTCATTCTATTTAAGGGAATTTAGTAAATCATATGGAAAAAAGGATTTTCTCTGATTCAGAGTTTTTTTTTTTTGGGTTTGGCGTTCCTCAAGAGGTGATTATGTTTTATATTTTCGGATAATGCCAAGTTGTAACAAAAATGCTTCCCAGGATAGTGAAGATGTTAAAACTGTTTGTTGTACTTGCATGATGTATCCATCATTTCCTTATAAAATTAATGCCATTTTTTCTTTCTGAAGGAAATGGGGTTATTGGAGATCAAACATGGTTTGCTTCAGGTCGCAGAATCCTTGGATTTTCTTCACAACAATGCACACCTTATTCATCGAGCTATATCACCTGAGGTAATAATCGTCATCTGACATTATGTTTTAGTTCAAGAACCCAACTTCTTTTATTGATTCCTTACACTTTTCTAGATTTAATTTTCTATAGCAATGATTAAAGTAAAATCTTTTTATTTTGATGTTTCACCCATAGTTACCTGATTGGCAATTCGACCAGTTCGGATTCGAATTCGCAATTCGACAGTTACTCAAATTCGAAAATTCGATGGGGTAGGTTTAGTTAGTTCGGTTTTCAATTCGCTCAATTAGTAGTTCGAGTTCTATGAATTAGCTAGGCTAATTCGAATATATAATTTGATGTAGTTTGATTTGATTCGTATGTCTATTCAGTATGTGCATAACTACTTTTTTAGATATTAGATACTTTAATAAGTAAATAAATAATGGCATTTCACAAAAACTATGAGCAACTAAATGTTTAAATAGGTGGACCCCACTTGAGTTTTTCTCCTTTTAACTTAGGATTTTTCAAGATTTCTAATGAGGATCCAACTTGACTTTATTTCCCACAAATTGAGTGGGAACGTTTGAAAAGAATGGAGAGTATAAAAATGAGAGAAAATCCACTATAATCACAGCCATTCATCTTATGGGCCCCCCAACAGTGTGCCCATTGAGAATGAGGACGATCAGGATTATTTTAAGCGGAATAAAATTTCAGGTGTCCTGAGAACTACCAAACCAGCAATTTTGATTTTGGACTTTTCAGAGAAACAACTGTATTGATTGAATTGGAGAGAGAGAGTATCTTGTATCTTTTCACCTTCCCCTTTCACATCTCCTTTAAACGTTGCAGGGCCCTTTTCTCTCTTTTTTCCCTCTTAAAACTCTCTGCATGTTTGTGTGAAAAAGATGACGATGAGAAACATACCTGAAATCCGCCCTAGCACGCACTACACGAGAGATTAGACGAGTTTGAGAACCAGCAATCCTGTGATGAAGTGATTGAGTCTACAGGTATACTAAGCACAAGATTAAATATGTATTTTACAGTTTGAGTTCGACTCGATTTCTAAAAGCAGTTTTTCGCTGATTCCTCTTCTTATTTAACTTTCTATTTTTAATTTTTAATGTTTCTTTTAATGAAACCTTAATATAGATCTCTCCTCTAACTCCTATTTTTAGAGAGTTTTTCACTTCATTTAGAAGTCTCCACTCCCCAACGTTTCTTATTCCCTGAAATAAGATGTCGAACTGAATCGAAACCGGCATTTTGCAAACTCCGAATTTCACCGAATCGAATAACAATTTATTCGCTTCGAACTGCATGGAATTCGGAACCCTGTTAACCGAATTAGGTAACTATGGTTTCACCTATGCTAACTGATGTTCCACTGCATTGTTGTTGTTGTTGTTGTTTTTTTTTTTTTTTTTTTTTTTGTTTGAATCAGAACATGGATAAATTGTGCTTATTGTAAGACACCATGTAAGCCCTATCCATCCCAGGAATGTAGGACTTCCCAACACTCCCCTTTCACGTGCAGGCCCAACAGATTATATGGATGGGCCTGCCACGTGAGCTACGCAAGAACGATAGAAACCTGCTCTGATACCATGTAAGATACCATGTACCAACTCAAAAGCTTAAGCTGAAAGTTGGGAGGTCCAAACAGGTATATGAAGCTCTATCCAACTTAGGACTTGGCCGATGTGGGATGTGTGACTTCCCAACACTTATAGTGTCATTTTTGCTTGAAATTGTACATGTTTTTTGGAAGCTAAAATATAACCAGCAAAACACAACACCACACCGGATACAATGGTAGGTCTAAAAGCTCAAATCTTTGGCCATTCAATCCACATCATAGATGTGGCAAAGCATAACTGACTGACTCTTGTCAGAGAACAAATTTCTTCAGTGCGTTTTGCAAGATGCGCTGTGAAAAATGATCTGGAAGGACCCACAAGAAAGGAGAAGCAAGATTTAACAAAAAAATTGCCTTTTAGATCGAACAAACGTGTAGATGTGCTCGTCTACTCCTCAAAGGGGTTATGGTAAAAGGACTCACTCCAAAATTACCAACAAGCTCATTAGATGACCCATCTGACATTCTCATTATCAATCAGACTCTGCTTAGATGTAGGCAACTATATTACACATCCTTGCCAAGCACTGACATGGTCACTTACTTTAGCCTCTTTATTACAAGCTAAAGAACACAGAGCAGAGAAAAGCTGATGTGAAGGCTGATTCCCACACTGAAAGCAATGCAGTTGTATCCATGGAGGATCCAATATGGATGACTCATATCCAGTTTTTAGCACTGGTTTTGTTTTTGGAGATAGTGAATGGATGAACTCAGAGGGCGGGTTGATGGTTGGATTGGGAATTTATATCAATCCAATGGTTATTTTTTAAATCATTACATGAACCAATGTTCTGACGGTATTCTGAAGCAGTTTTAGTTTGTCAAAAGAATTTGCTCCTCTATTTTGGTTATGCGTGGAGGAATCAAATACGTGATTAATCTGACCGTCGAGGTACGGGGTTAATGAACTGAATGTTTTCCCCCATATGTTTTGAAAGGTTCAAATGATGTGTTGAGTTCTGTTGCGGTCCATCCTCCTAGCTAGTATCTGTCTTTTGGGCATTTTTCCACGATATAAAAAGGTATGTGATAAATGCCACTAAATGGCCTTTATGGTGGGAGTATGTTTTTTTTTTTTTTTGTTTGTTGGGGTGGGGGGGTTTTTTATTTTGAGGATGATCTCTGAGTCTGTTTTGCCACGACCAAGGCATGAGTGCATGATTGGTGGACTTTCTTTGCGTTGGCCTTGGATATGACAGAGCGTTGATGTTTAGTTTCTCAAGGGAAAGTATCATGGCTAGGATTTATGGAGTAACAAGATGGAGCTATTATTCTATAGAAAATTTCTTGGATGGTATGTTCTTTAGATGGAAATATGGTGGATGTTAGAGCAATATTGGCGAGCTGTTGTTAGTTTCATAAACTGCTTATGAGTCGTGCTATATTTGGGGGTGATTCATTTCCACAATTAAATGGGCTTCTTTTGAGAGGATATATATATCTTTGACTCTTTGCCAGGAGATTGTGTTATTGTTTTGATAGGCTAATGTTAATCATTATTTGCATGAGGCCATTATGATGTCTACTAGTTTGAATAAAGATGGTGCTTCTATATGATTTTTATCCCATGGATTTTGGTTTCAGCAAAATTGATTTATCATTTAAATAATTAAAAAATAAATTTCTTTTGTTGTAGCTCTTTACCAAATTATTTACACCATTATACCTTTAAAAAAATTATTTTCACCGTTATATTCTTATCTACCTCTATTTTTTTACACCTTTCCTTTGGTTATATTTTATCTGCCAGCATAAATGCTATAGAGAACTACCATAAAAAAAAACGCTATAAAGAACTATAGAATATTTGACCTTATTATCTTTCCACCTAGCATATTGTTTTGGAGAACTTCATTTTTTTGTTTCGAAAAAAAATACTGTTTTAGAGAACTATACAATTTGTTATCTTATGAGAAAATGATTCTCATTTTCCATTTATAATATTTTGTTATGTCTTTATTAACTACAGCCATAAACATGTATTTTATTGGTAAAGATGGAATATTATCTGGTTTGCATGCTGTTTTAGAGAACTATACAATTTGTATCTTATGAGAAAATGATTCTCATTTCATTAATTATATTTTGTTCTGTCTTTATTAACTACAAGCATAGACATACATTTTACTGGTAAAGATGGACCATTCTCCAGTTTGCATTCTCTTACATTTTTTATGAGTCAACCTTTTTTTTTAAATAGCGTTCATGTACTTATTATTTTCTTGTGAGCATGGCCCTCATGGTACTGTGAGAGGTAGTTGGATGGGCTAGCTGGATGGGGCCCACTAGGGCCCCACAGATCATGGGGCAAGGACGAGGAGGGATGGAAAGATCCACGTGGGACCACCTTAGATATGAACTTTGAAGCCAATCTCATGCCTCTAACCTCTTGATCCGTGCCCCACAAGTTTAACAGCTTTATTTAGAAAAAAAATTTGTCCCTTGATCCAGCAGTTCAATCATATGGATGTGCAAAACGCGTGGATCGATGACTATCAGAGGGGTCCCCTGTTTTGTGGTCCACTTGGATGGGTTATATGGTGGCCCCCACTGGGTGGTGTGCACCTTAATACCGTGAGCACGGTGTTCGCAACATCATTTCCCTATATATATGTTTGTATGGTTTGTTGACTAGATCTGCTGTTGCAGACAGTCTTCATTACTTCAAGTGGAGCTTGGAAGCTTGGTGGATTCGGTTTTGCAATTTCAGCAGATCAGGCCTCTGGTGACTTGAGTAATGGGCAACCTTTTCATTATTCGGTGAGTGAAAATCTATTTTTAAACAGCCAATGAATTGGTCACTACATCTTTTGAGTCTCTAGTGAAATTACAGAAAAATGGTAATTTTGTTGAATTTTATGTCACCAAATTGACTCCCAGTTCCATATCAGGTATGACTTGTTCTGAGCCTGATTGAGATGGGCCATTTGATGGCTCTAGCTGAATCGTACTGATTAGCCATCAAAGGATCTGATTTTAAGTTGCATGGTTTCTTGTTGAATTTATTCTGTGCAGGAGTATGATGTTGAGGATTCTGCGCTTCCCCTTCAACCATCTATAAATTACACGGCCCCTGAGTTGGTTAGGAATAAAGCACTTAAGTTTGGATGTGCTTCTGATATCTTCAGTTTTGGATGCCTTGCTTATCACCTTGTTGCCCGCAAACCTCTCTTGGATTGTCACAACAACGTCAAGATGGTATCTTCTGTTACTTTAGGCAACCATTATTTTCTCCAAATATTTTTGTTCTTTGTTGCTTGTAGATTCTTAGCAATGTCTCAGCATGTTGTGTTGCTGCTATTTTGTTGATAACTTGACTGTAGCTTCAAAGGTGCATAAATTTCTATTTTTTTAAGCCCTAATAATTCTTGTTGAAATGCGGATGAAGAACTGGATTTAGATCACATCTTTTGCGATGGTGAAGCTTATATAGAGTGGATTGAGAATCCTAAGAAGGCCCTCAGGTGTCCCAACCTGATCCAAGGTGCTGCAACATAATGAGGGTTTCCGCAGAAACAATCACATGATGAAGACTAGTCTCCAACGATAAACCCCACGAGGGAAAAATTCTATCAACTCCAAATCTGAGATTATTGGTCTCTACAATGCCATAGAAATAATAAAAGAAACTTAGGGTGTTAAGAAACAACCTAATCAAACTAGGAAACAAGATAAGAATCTTACCCAAATTAGAAACCTACTCCTAATTATAACTGTTCACTAAAATTAGAAACTAATAACAATTAAAAAATAAGAAAATCTCTTAGGCTTCAGTGGGGCCCAATGTGGCCCACGAGTGTGTGTCCCGTTGACTAATGGTGCTGGTACATCATTCCCCCAGCTTGGAAAAGAGTTCGACCTCGAACTCGGTATTTCTTGACATTGCTTTTGTACAATATACTTGAAGTTCTTCCTTGGTAAGACGGCCTCTTAATCTTGTCTTCGGTGGTTTTGGTTTCATTGGATAAAGCGTGACTTGCTTTTCACCATGTACCCATACTTGAGCTGTATGTTTGTTGCGCTTGTCATGAGTTCCATTCTTGTCATACATCCATGGGCGGCCTAACAAGATATTGCCACTATCCAATTTTATTGTGAGCAAATGGGTACAATTGGGGTTATTATGACCCCTTCACAAGTCCAGCAAACAGGTGGAGCTGTGTGGGATGTGTGGTATTCTTCTGTGTCCACGGGCATGTTATCCAGCTCAAGTAATACAGTGATGGAGTTATCCTTGTATTTTGACTTTGGCGTAATACTGGTGCAAGATGCATCTATTTTTGACATTTTAGCCTGGTGGAAGCAACAAGAAAACATTTATCCGGTGTTGGCCACCATGGCGCGTGATTTGCTGACTATTCCAATGTCTTTTGTAGCATCATAACAAGCTTTTGGTGTAGGTGGATGTGTGGTGGATGACAGAAGAACAAATCTAACTGAAGAAACGGTAGAGTGTTGTATTTGCCTACGAGACTGGTATTTGGTAGATAAGAGGAAGCAAGAGTAGGCAACAATGGAAGATTATGATCCAGCCGAATACATTAGTGGACTACATATCTGATTTTTTACGTTTCCTTCATTATAATTTGTAAATATAAAAGTTTTTTTATTCTTTTTTATTTTTATTCTAATCCTATTTACAAACCTTCAAGCAGATCCAAATGGTTCTCTTCTCAGTGGAGCAGGTCGAGTTTGACCGAACCACTTAAATATCTGTCATTCTTAGTGTTTGTGTTTTAATTTTTAATTTTAAATTTAATACCGAAAAGGCGAAAATGAATCGAAATTTTTTTTAGAGAGGCACGCCGAGCACTGCCGGCACGGAGGCACGGCACGGCCCAGCCCGTGGCTCGCCCATGCCGGGATCCACGCCCAGCCCGTTTGACATGCCTAGCTATCCATGATCACGCCGGCGAAAATGGATCTCAAATCTGACTGCAAATGACTCCGACATTGCAAAAAGAAAATTCAACTTTTGATATAGACAAAGAGCCCTTTGACTGTGCTTTGCTAACTTTACTCCACTGGGCTTGTACTCTGTGTACAACCAAACTGTATTAGGCCCTCTTGACTTGGACCTGAACTCGGCCTGAAGTGAGTTTTGGATAGGCACTTGTGAGGCCTCCTTTCCCCCTGCTTCGATCTGAGCGCCAAAAGAAGATAAAAAGGGGTTGAAACCCTTCTCTGCTTTTGTCTCTGCTTGTGGACGAGCGGTGGAGAAAAGAGGTTGGTTTCAGTTAGGCGGTGCGACGGCGAGGAGGATGCTGGTGGTGCGATGGTGAGTATGTGATGCAGACCTCAGGGCACATGTGTAGGGCCTAAGTAGATTTAGGATTTTTATTCACTAATTATATCATTAGTTTTTTAATTTTATTTAAGATTTGTAATTAGGATTAGGTTTCTAATTTTATTAGGATTCATATTTTATTTCTTAAGTTAGTTTAGTTTGGTTTCTTAGGCCATAAGTTATGCTATCTTATTTGTATGACATTGTAAAAAAGAATTTCTCAGGGAGTTGATTAATTGAATTTGGGTTTTTCAATTGAGGTGTGTCCTCGTTATCGTCTCTACAGAGACTCTTGAACTGTCTTCGGACATGTGCTTCGGCACCGATTGTGCTTTGGCACTTCCCTGCAAGCCCTTACCCTAGTGCCTACATCGATTGGTATCAGAGAGAAGATCCACATTGCTTCGATCAATCTCCGGTCACCGATTGGAGCCTATCCACCCACATCCGTCCTGTTCATTCCATTCCCCTTGACCTCATCCTGATCCATACAACCCAGTAAATCCTTACCCGTAACCCAAAACCTCTGCCATCCGAGACCATCCATCCATCTTAACCCATACTCCCATCGTACCCAACTCCAAAAAAAAAAAAAAAAAACCATTATTAATCCCATCCCACCATCCTTTTTTAAAAACTAAATCCACCATCATCCCTGCAACGACCCGACTATCATCTCCCAATCACGTCCACATCAAAACCTATGCAGACACAAACCCATCTCCTCACCAATCGCACCTAACTGAAGATCCTAAGCCATCTTTAATCACCCAAAGCCCCAAAACTCGAAAAATCCCGAACGCTACTTGTTGATCAACTGAATCAATCGTTTGAGTTGACACCTCAACACCCAAAAGCGCTAGTCCATTCAACCGATCCTTGCCCCTACGGAAACCTCACACCCCATTCCCTCCATTGTGGAGGAAAAAAAAAAGAGGAAGAAGAGAAGTAGCAAAAAGGAAAGAGACGAGAAGAGGGTGGAAAAAAAAATGGCGTACCAAGCACGGAAGCTCCGCCACACGTTGTTGAATCTGCACACCGATTGCTAAACCATTGTTGCATCTTCATCGTCATCGCTGCATCATAGTTTTGAAAATCAGAATTGTATCGCTAATTCTTTTAGGTGCCGAAGTGAATCGAATCGTGAATCGTATGATTCTAACTATTGTGGCATGTGTGGGCAATTTTCCAATATCAGCTAGCATCAAATCAAGTAGATGTGTTGAACACAGTGACCAAAATATTTTTTCCCCTTTCTCCATTAAGAATTCACCCGCATTCACTAAAGTTGTAGCACTATCCATCACCACTTGCACGACATGCTCTTCCCCAATTTCTTCAACTACTGAATCTATCAACTCAAACATATTCTCTGCATTTCTACAAATTGAAGATGTATCCACTGATTTAATAAAAACTGTACCACGTGGGTTGTTAACCAAAACATCCGTGATGCTTCTATGCTTTCCATTGGTCCACCCATCTCTCATCAATGTGCACCCATATTGGATCCACTCTTTTTTATATTGATCCAATGATTTTTCAATAAGTTGCACTTCCTTATGAAGAAAAGTGTGCCTCACTTCATGATAACTTGAGAGTTTCAATCCCGGACCAAATGCAGCATTGTAGTAAAAAATGGACTTTTAACAACATTGAAAGGCAATGCATTAGCATCCAAAATCTACATATTGCTGACACAGCACTTTCCCTATCTCCTTTTTTCCAAATGTGATTAAGTGGTGGTTGTTTTGGATTTTTCCCTTTAACCATAAAGCAATCCATTGTGCCTTTCCTTTTTCCTTTATCTTGTGGTATTTCAACGACTTCATCATTGTATTGGAAAAAATAATCGGATGAACACCTAATATCATACATGTCATCTTTTTTTTTTTCTTCCTCTTCATTTTTGTTTTCTTCTAATAACTGGTTAAACAGGTTTGCTACATCATCCTCAACTTAAGTGCATGGCTTTATGTTTTGTTTTGTTCAGGCTAAACCGTGTTTCACACGAAACACTCCACTCCATATCACCTTTCCACAAAAGTTGCATCTCACATGCAAGTGATTATCCAGGTTAACCTTGGAACAACATGCAAGTTCACCATCCGTTGGGCCTGATCCTCTCCCTTTTTTTGGCCCACCCATAACTGTAAAATTGAAAAAAAATTCTTATTCAACCATCACCATAGTTTACATGGAAAAAAAAATTAAATTCATGAAAGAGGGTGATTGGAATTTTAAACTTGGAATTGGACGGTCATCTTCATAGAAGGCCCAACGTATTCATGACATAAAAAAAACCATTAAACCCGACAGCCATCTGTATCCCAATGGGGCCACAAATTGATTAGCAAAATTGAAAAAGAGAGAATTGGCAATAATAATTAATAACCATGACCATGACCCTCACATTTTTTTTTCTTTCTTAGAAAGATGCCCAACTGATGAAATGGCTTGATTTAGGCCCCACTGATGAATCCACGACAAAAATGTATCCAGGATTCTAGCCATCGTATATAGAAAAAAAAAACATTGGTGGGGCCACACCCACTGGCCTACACCCCCACTGATGAGAAAAATTGGTGATGGCTTGATGCCCAGCTACAACTGTTTGTAAAAAAAAAAAAAAAAGGGCCTCCGACCAGATCATCCCAGAATTTCAGCAATGTATATAGGAAAAAAAAATCATTGGTGGGCCCCACCCCACTAAAGTATGAGAAAAATTTGTGATGGCTTGATGATCTGTTTGCAAAAAAAAAAAAAAAAAAGAGAAAAAGAAGGAAAAAAAAAACGCCCCAGACCAGATCATCCCAGCCGTAGACTAGATTATCCCAGAATTTCAGCCATCATATATAAAAATATCATTGGTGGGTCCCGCTAATGGGTGCTCAAATCAGTGATGGCATAAGCATTCTCTGATGATTTGATGATGCCCCATCGATGAAATCCATTCGATGAGCCCCACTAATTGATTTAAAAGAAAAAGCAAAAGGAGACAGACTTCTTTGAGAATGATCGTTGGAGAAGAAGAAAAAAAAACATACATACCTCGCTGGAATGGTGGTCACTGCTGCTCGCTGGAATGGGCGAATGGTTGCTGCTTGTAATGCCTCACCCTACATGCATGCATGATATTGTTCGCTTTGGACCACGGGCCTCATGGTTTTGTTTCTGGTAGGCCTCAACCCACTAAAAGGCCTTATGCAAGGTAAGGGTGCAAGCTCTACATATAATCCCAGTCAGTTTCCTCTTTATAGTTGATGTGGGACTCTAGGGCGTTACAATCCACCCCCCTTAGGGTTGCACGTCTTTGTGTTGTAGCCTGCCAGCGCTCTTGGCCTGCCCACATGGAAACCCGCCCACTTGCACTAGACCACGGCAGGGACCTACACTCGAACTAGTTGAGAGCCGGGTCTGCTACCATTTGTAACACCCCACCCTAAATGCATGCATGATATTATGACGCCCTGGAGTCCCACAACGACTATAGAGAGGATGAAGCAACCAAGATCCGCGATCGGGTTAATAGATCAATCTCCCGAAGGATTGATCAAATCCAAGAGGATTCCAGCCACTTGGGCACAAGCATAACTATGAAACAACTCATAAACTCACGTGATCAACTCAAGCAATTGATTTGATTAATTGGAATAAGCATACCTATTACAATGGAGGGCTTCTCTATTTATAATGTAATAAGAGCTCTAAAATAGAAAACTACTAATTAATTAATCCATAAATTATAAACACTCCTAACTTAAGATAAAAATTGTATGCCATAGTAGCTTCTCAGCCAATTGGGCATGTGGGCTGAACCCAATGGACTGAGTTGGATGGCTGGGTCCATCATGTGGTCCCAGGGCCTTCGGTATTGCATCAATTCTCCTTCGTTTGAAAAAACTCGGTGAGTTGATTGTTTCATAATAAGGGAGAGAATTCGACCACAAGTTGGGGAAAGGTCCTCCGGGGTCAAAAATCAATCGCACAAACTTCAGAATATTCTTGCGGTCTACATTTGCTTTGTGTGTCTGCAAGCTTCATGTAGTCTTTTCCTCCATTTAGAAGTAGATGGGAGTGTTGTTTCTTCGCATGCCAGCATTTAGTTCGGATGTGCGCTTTTCCCATGAGAGACTACAATCGTAGAATCTCCCATATTTGAATGCAATCTTCAAGCTTCCATTGTTGAC
Organism: Persea americana; assembly: GCA_029852735.1. Taxonomy (NCBI): domain Eukaryota; kingdom Viridiplantae; phylum Streptophyta; class Magnoliopsida; order Laurales; family Lauraceae; genus Persea; species Persea americana. The sequence goes on from CM056813.1 coordinate 2,011,497, forward strand.
CCCTGAAGATGAAGTCAATGTGAGGGATGTCAACAACTTGATGTTCTTGTGAAACCTCTAAAACAATTGATCTGGTTGCCAATGATCCAGTTGGATTTTCTGGAAGTGGGATGATAATTGGATCCACCGTATGTTCAATCTTCTTGCTAACTTGATCAGAGTTTGCAATGTATGCTTGTCTTTGCGCTTCCTCAACCTTTTGCAGCTCTTGACTGACATTACTTTGATCAATATTGTCTTTACCCACGAAATTAACTTTGCCATGAACTTGCTCTTTGATGTCATCATTAATGTCTTCCGTCTTAACTTGTGGTGCAATCATGACTTCTTTTTCCACTTTTTGCTCTTTCTGTGGCTCTTCACTTGAAGGTGATGATGTAGACGACGATGGGGTTGTTGAATTCATTGGAACGAGCATAACCCTTTGTCCATTCTACAAAATGGTATACGTATTTGCCTCTTTATCATTGTGCACTTTTGGATAAAAAAGCCACGGACGTCTGAAAATAATATGATTAATGTTCATATGAATCACATCATACCAAATTTTGTCCTCATAATGGCCCATTTTGAATGATACCAAACATCAATGAGTGATGGGGATGACATGACCATTAGTCCGGGTGACTTGGTAGGGCTTAGGAAGCTTCTCATTTGGCCAATGAAGTTTTTCAATGACCTCTTGTGCAACAAAATTTATTGCACTACCATTGTTAATAATCAAATTAGCAGATTTATCTTGACGACCTTGTGTAAGAATTCTGGGTTTTGCAGCTTCTTTCTCTACTTCTTTCCTCCTTTTTTTGTTTTATTTGGGACCCATTTGAGTTAAGGAATTTGAATAGCTTAACAGATAGTGGGTGGTTGAGTTAAAAAATAGGGCACGTTTGGGTACCATCCTCACTAGGCCTAGGAAACCTTTGTTTAGAGGATTCCTTCGTCTCCCTCAAAACTAGGCTATCCTCAGTGAGGATTTTTGAGGGGACGAATCATTGCATTCCCCGTTTGGAAAACTCTTGGGTTTCGGTTCAATTAGAGATTTTCTTTGACTGAATCAAATGCTCTTTGCATTGTTTTACACTCACATACCTGCAGATGGCTACTGCATTTTACATTGATTTCTTGATCAATGAGATTTTGAGTTGTGCTCATTTTTGCTCATTCTAGTCAAGGAGAAAGGCACATGCTGGGCGTCAAGCCCTGTTGGAGTTCTAGGCATCACACGCCTGGCGTGAGCCAAGTATGCTAGGTGCACGTTCAACAAAATAAGGAAAGAAACCTATATATATATTTTAGCTTTAATTAAATACACTATTATGAACTAAATAAAACTTATTTACTCATTTGATCCATTTCATATTCTACATCATCCAGAATTATCGACTATAATAAAATGAGAAAGAGGAACGAAACCAAAATTCCATGTTTATAATTCACAAATAAATCAGTGATCAAACAAGAGAAACCCATTTGAGATGGTTTGGACATGTCCAATGTTGGCCAACAATGGCGTAAATAAGGAAAGTTTTGCTATGCAGGTTGATGGCCCACCAAGGGGAAGGGGTGGCATGAAGAGGACGTGGATGGAAGTAGTAAAAATAGATCTGAAGAAGTGCAACCTATCTGAGGATTTGATTTGGCCCAGGATAGATCAGAATGGAGAACCACAATTTATGTAGCCAGCCCAACATAACTGGGACAAGGATTTGATGATTATAATGGTGAAAAAACTGATCAAACAAATTACCATACTCAAAATACTTGATAAAAGGAGGATTTTAACAGTTCTTACTCAAAAGTTTCCCTTTTTTGAACGACTTCATCTACAGTTACAGTGGATTTAATTGGAGAAGGAACAATAGATTTAATAGGAGAAAGAGAAAGAGAAAAGAAAAAGAAGATCTGCCCTTTTCGATTACTCCTTTTGTTATTTATTGATATGCCATTTGTTTTGTCTTAATTTTTTAGTGTTTTTATTTTTTTTTATTGGGTTTCAGAAATTATGGGTTCTTGTCAGTCTAAGATAATTCAATTTACCGTCAATTTATGGATAAGGTTGTTGTTCGAGACGTAGATGGGTCTTTGAAATACCATTGACACCCTCTCTCCTAATAACTACTGCAATAGAATTTGGACCTCAGAACATAATTATTGAGAGAATCTGTTCAATGGTCTGTTCCAGCAAGTCAGCTGTTTAACAATGTAAGGCATTGTGTGGTGATTGGTATTCTAACCGGATCTGCACAAACTTGGTTTTTTGTTTTCTGTCTCCCTTAAGCTGATTTCAGAACATGTCGAGTGCAGATGGCGCTGGAACAATGGGCCCAAACTTTTTACTTCATCTGGGATCAGCCTATGCGTGGTCTGAGGCGACTTGGACACTCGGTTTGAGTCTCCATGGGCTTATTAAACTTAGGCATACAATCAGTGCAGGTTCTAAAACTGGTTCTACAGCCTGCATCACATGGCGACTTGTAATCTACAAATTTGCATTCATAAATTTTTTCGAGCTGTTACAAGACTTCATTAAAAGAGACTCCAAATACAAAGAAGAAAAAAAGAGAAGGGAGGGAGAAGGTACAAGAGCATTATACCACCCCCAACCCAATTACATAGTGACACCCACCCAAGGAGATAACCTCTCAACCCCTTGCTTGGCTAACACATCCACCATAGAATTGGCAGATCTAACCTCATGACAGAAAGTGACATTTAAAGTAGCTGATAACTCCCTAATTTCAATGAAATGGAATTGAAATTTCAAAGTGAAACCCCTTGTTAGCATTCATGATTTTGACCATTTTCTGGATCTTAGGTGGGGCCTCTTGTAATCATTCGGTTTTCAACTATAGTATCATAGGGGATTCGAAGCATTACCTTACTTCATCTGAGCTGTGTAGTTAGTTTTCTTTATGTTTGAAGCACTACGACGACCTGTTTTCTCAATTTCCATCTTATTATTGCTAAGAAAGAAAGAGAGGAATGATGGAGTGCAGGCTGCTGTCAGGATCTTGTGCTGTCTTTGTATGCCACATTTTGGCTTACTTATGCTGTTGGTTTTGCCTCTCCACCACATAAATTCTGCTCTTCATTTTTTATTTTTTATTTTTTTATTGCAGTATACAAATACGTTGACTTACTTGTCAAATGAGGCCTTCTCCAGCATCCCACCCGACTTAATTATGCACTTGCAGCGGATGCTATCTGTGGACGATGCTTCCAGACCAAGCGCCTTGGATTTCACAGGTAGTAATAGATGATGGTTTCATGCATAATTTTAATGATTTTGATATTCCCGAGGTTTTAATCTCTATTTTTGTTTTCTTGCTTGTGATTAGTCCTTTTATTTTATCTATTTCAAAATTGTATATGTTACATTTTGTCAATGGATTCTGACATTTAAGGGGCTATTTACCAAACTACGTCTGCCACTGGCCTGTTTTTGGACTTGCTTACAACTATATCATTGTCTATTTTATCCTATGACGTGCCTTACTTTCGTTGTCATTGGTTGGGCAGATGGAGTTGCTTATTATCAAGTGAAGGCCATTCTGCAATGTTGTTGTTATTTATTTATTTTAATTATTTGTTTTTAGATATGTATGTTACTCGATCCCCAAACTTAGGATATGCAGACATGGTCACATGATCAGTTATGCTATTGCTAGGGTGTTAGCTTCACGGTCGCTTCCATCTGAGGCTATATATGGAGGCTCAACTTTGATGGGAGTGGAGAGGGAGCCAATACCATCTGGTATTGGTGGATTTGGCTATTGGTTGTGACTTGACTCTGTTCTTCAGGATTAAAGGGGAGTTGTTAGAAGGTATGGCTAGAAATGCTAGGTGGGAAGTTTTTTTGTGAGCTCTTGTTTTTAAGGTTGTGTCAGACATAATTTTGTGTTGGTTGTAATGAAGGTGGGTTCGGTATTGGACTGACTCAACGTCGACCCAAGTTGTAGAAGGGTCTATTTGAACCCGAAATGTACTTTGTGAGGTGTTGGACATACACATGAGATTATTGCAATGGTCGAGCCGACGGTGTACACATTTCGTTTAGGTTATAGTGTGGCTGGATGTGAAGAAATTATACAAATAGGTACTATATGCTAACATCTATCAAAGATCTTGAAAATGTCTATTACATTATGATATTTTGAGTATGTGAGTTGGGATCGTGTTCCTGATTCCTGAATTTTGTCCATGTTGGGCCCCACTCAAGTTTCAATCTTTGTCTAAATGATTGACCTTTGGGCTGTTTAACATTTGCCAGATGTGATACTAATGGATTCAAACTGCCGTGTCCCAACTGCCTTGATAGATCAAGCCATGTAATGCATATTGAAAATGTCATTTAGGGCACGTTTGTGTAACCATTTTCTGCAGAAAAAAATCATGTTTTTCAGCAGAAAAAATGACATTGGTAATGTTAGGTGCAGGAATTTTCTGTGGAGAGTAAAATGTGTTGGGCCCATGTTTTCCTCAAAAAGATAGGACCTGTATATAACTTCAATGCGGACTTGTCGGAATGTGCTGAAAAAAGCCCACTATGCTTCTCCACCTTGCTCGACCATCTCCATCACCATTTCTCTTGTGACCAAACACTAGAGTCAATTGATGGTAGTCAAAACCCTAAAATCCGACGACAAAGATACTTCTTCTCCATCTCTCAGTAACATCTATAACTGATGGTAGCCAAAAACCTTAGAATCCGACATCCCTCTTCATCCTCTCTTCTGACTCTACCACACCTCTCCCAACCCTTCATCCAACTCAGGTAATTTGTGTTGTTGTTGTTGATTTATGGTGTGGATTTTTCTGAAGTGCTTGGGTTGTTATTTTAATTTGTACATGGTAAATTAGTTTGATCCGTTACCTGCAATTTTACTGGATAGCATAGGTGAGGAATCCACAGCCACACCAGGCATAGATTTGCACCATTTCGGAAGAGAAGATAATTCCGCACCAAACATAGATTTTCAACTCCCACGGAAAACCTTTTCTATGGCATTCATTTACCTCAGATTTTGCTTAAGTGGGAGTTTCTGCATTTTATGGAAAACACGTACACAAATCTGGACCAGTATGGACTTGGACTCCAGCAAACAACTGATAGGTTGATAACCTTGATCTGAAACCAATCAATCTGGCCCAAGATTAGAGCCCATGCCTAGATCTTTTAGGTCAGCTCCATTGGTAAGTTGGGTAAATGGGCACCTATTGCCATCCTTATTCAATGGGCTTCTCCAGCGCGCCCTTAGAAGTTGGGATTTGGGAGAGCGGTTTTGAGGAAGTGCAAGTTTACAGTTCCAGTTTTAGTCAAATCATTTGAAAGCAAATGATTTGTTTTTTGGGGTTCGCGGCATTGGCCAAAGATGAGTACGTTGTTTATGTCTCTTGTATACTTTGTGATTTTGTTGTATTACTGTCACCATTTAGAGAAATGGACTTTAGGGCGGGATTATTGTGGCTAGCTGAGGACCACTTTTGTGTTACTATTTATTTTTATTCCATTTCTCTTCTTAATTTCTTCAAGATCTTTGTCTCTAAATGTTGTTCTTTCCTTGCAGGTTCTCCTTTTTTCCGTGATGATACTAGGTTACGCGCTCTTCGCTTCTTGGATCATATGCTTGTATGCATACTTTTTTCTATTATTTTAAATATTTTTGGGGAACAATAACCGAAATTTATTGAAAGCAGCATTAACACAGGAGGGCAAAACTGCCAAGACTAACACATGTCAAAAGGAGAGGGAAAAAAACAGAAGTGAACCACCCACTAAAGGACTATCTATCAACCTCTTTGTCAAGGAATCTGATTCCCCATTGGCTTCTCTCAGATATGACAAAAATCTTACTTGGACATGCTTAGCTCCATCTCATTGAAGACAATTACAAGCTTCCAGGGGACATTTTTGCCATTAACAATTCAAAAAGTACCACTGGAACAGTCAAACTATTAGGGGTCCACTGAAACAGGCTCAAATCCAAAGCCTCTCTAATATCCATAAGTGTTTTGTTTTTTGGGGGGTGGGTGGGTTGGGTTAGCATGGGCTAGATTTGTCCAAGCTTGGCCTGTTTATTTATCAGACCTAAAACTCGGGCTTAGATCCACCCATGGGCCTACAATTCAGGCCTAGGGAAGGCCATCTGTGAAATATATAGACCCCAGTTGTGTTAAATGTGTTGGGCTGGGATGGCCTCTTAAGGATATATAATCCGACGCCTAGGCCTGGACCAACGATTGGGACAGAAAGTTAGGCCTGGGCACAGACCACAAGCCTAAAGTATAGCCCAAATCCAGCTCAATGCAGGCCAGGCTGGGGTCAGCTTCAGGGTCCCTAAGAAGACTTTCCGAACTGGCTCCTTCCTCTTCAAATTTAACATAGAAGGGGCAGAAAGAGGTAAGGCCCAGGCATGCAGTTATCTATTAGATATTTATCCAATCAGGCTTATCTGCTTTTCTAGCCCAGTAGGAGTTAAGAGATTTGAATGAGGCAGAGCTTATGGGCAGTAGTGCACATATCCAATAAAATGAGATCTTGCAACTAGCTACAATATTTGTGAGATCATATCCAATTCTTTTATGCCAAGGCCCATTTTCCTATCCTTGAATACTTTGAGATAGATCACAATCCATCCCTGATGCCTTCCCTTTAACATCCTGGCATTTCCTTCTTTATAAAAGGCAATAAAATGATTAAAGGAGTCGGCTACACGAAACCCGTCCTTTACTGGGTAGTAGACCAAGCCCAAGATCACACCAAACTTTGAATGAAACTCAGAAAGAACCAACTGACGCTGCACCTAGACAGGAAATGGCTGTAGATGTCAATGTATTGACAATGGGTGAACAGATGGTTGATGGTCTGGTTCTCCTAGTAACAAAAAGGCACTTGTCCTAGATGGCAGAAGATGAGATAGCCCTCCTGAAATTATCGCTTAGAAGTTCTCCTCCATCTGCTAGCCAAGAGAAAGTCGCCTCCTTGTCAGAGCAAGGCCATCCCAACATACGTGGAGGGATTGAGCTAGAACTGGAAACCAAGGAAAGACCTAGAGCACTTCCTAGGAACAGAAGGTTTCCAAATTTTTTCATCTGGAATTTTCATGCAATGAAAAACTTCAGATCAAAGATAGCAAAGACTAGTATTCTCATTTCTCCCTCCTACGAAAACCTTCCAAAGGACACCTCCAAGGCCAATTTGGCACTCATTCACTCATAAGAGTCGCACACCAAAGAGTTTTTTTAATTATCCTGAACAAATTTGGAAACAAGAGCTAGAGGACCCCCCAACCCAATCATCCAACCAAAATCTGACCGTATTTCCCATCCTCTCTTTGAACCCCACACCCTTACTAACATTATACCTTTTCTGTTTACAATAGTTGGTTATTTATTTCTGTTGTTGACACGCCGCAAAGTTCTTTGAGTAAGAATATCAAGTCAACAGCAAATGATATTGATGTAAGCATAGTTACTGATTGAAAATCTTTTTTCTACTTGCAGGAGAGAGATAATATGCAGAAGTCTGAGTTTCTAAAAGCTTTATCAGATATGTGGAAAGATTTTGACTCTCGTGTACTGCGTTATAAGGTTTAAGCCCTTTTCATCTATCTTTTTTACTCTTCCACACCACACCCCCACCCCGCCCAACCCCCCGCCCCCCCACCCCCCACCCCCACCCCACAAACACCGCCCCGCTCCGCCAAAAAAAAAAGAAGAAAAAAAAGAGACAAATATGTTGGTGCCCACTTAGTATGCTTCCAGTATTCCCTGCTATGTTATATGTATTGGTTGTAGGTAGAATCTTATTCCTTGGAAAGACCGTGGGGACACTTATAAAACATACATTGTTGACGCAGTGCGGAGAAGAGGGAGAGTAGCCAACGGGCTAATCTCTAAGGCCAGGCTTAGGATAGACAGTTTGGTCTCACACCTCAGACTAGAGAAACTCATGATTGAGAAAAACTCAAAACTTTCATTCAATTCAATGTAATCTATCCCAAAGAGAAGGGATTTCATCCTTTATATAATTTAAGTCTAAGCACTAACTTTGCAAACAAGCCATATAAAATTAGAAACTCCCTAATTCTGCTAAATCATATCAATTATTAGAATCTAAGAAATCTACAAGAAGATAGAAAATTTCGAAACTGTCATGGGAAAGAATCCTTTATGAAAGTGCCGTTGGAGAAATCTTGGGAAAGAATCTTTCATTGTTTGGCCTAGTGGGCTTTGGGCTTTTTGGTATAGACCTTTAGGCGGGGCCCATTAGTCTGGCCCCCATCAATTGTGATTTTTTTATTTAATAAAAGAATCTAAAATGTTGGTGTCTGATAAATGTGTAAATGGTGCTTGTGGTGCTTCTTGTATGTTTGAAGTATTTCTTGTTAGTAGAGCCTCATTCCTGCGGAAGGGTTAGAGAACTGGGTAATATCTATGACTGGCTTTGCGCACACCTTCTTTTTATCGGTTCACTGTCCTTGAATGAAATGCTTCAATTAAACTCTCCCTGTGATTATTTTTATCAGTAAAATTTAAATACAAGCTGCAAATCTGACCCCCACTTTGAATTGGCATGCACCCAATTTAATGGTCAGACCGTCAGAGTGAGGTTCTCTTATGATTGAATCAGCTTGATAATAACTATTACTCTTTTAGAGACTTAAGAATCCATGGCAATGGTTATCCAGCTGGGTGATTCTTGTACAATCCCAATCCATGATGGGGTAGTTGAGAAATAAAATGGAAAAAAAAATCTAGGGTATTTGTGGGAAAAAAGAAGCAGAAATTGAGGAGAAGATTTGGTGGTCAAGTCAAAATTAGTAAAAAAAACCATATATTGTTAGTTAAAAAAATTGTTTATTAGACATAAAAGGTAAAAAAATTTGCTTATTAGAAAAAAAAACACAGTTTGGTGGGCTGCACACCAGCGCAACTGCATATAATAATTGGCATTCAACTTTAAGTTAGAGCATGCATGTCAGTCATTCCTAACTTGGGAGGAATGACTCTCAACTTAGTAAGAAACCAGTGACTTGCTTTCCAATGACTGTACACCATATAGGCCTCTATTTGTATCTTGGTATGCACCAAGTAGCCTAGAAATAAGCTACTTAATATGCACACAACTTAAAACTCGCAAGCGCACAAGATCACTATGTAGTATAATGAATTGTAAGTACGAGGTCTATCCCACGAAGACTTGTGATAAAATAATGTAAAAAATAACTAAAAACTCAGAATATTAAATGAATGTCAGAATATTAAATGAATGTAAAAGTGGTTGAATGCTGATTGGTTGGATGAAACTACTAAAAACAGTAAGTTAAACTATTAAAATAAATCAAAAGCTTAATGAAAAGTAACCTAACACACAAAACTACTACTAGGATTAAAAACAATGAGAATGAATGAACTAGGATTTCATTTACTCCCCCTAACCTATCCTATGCATGTCCCTTATTATCCTTTACTAAAAAATCAGAATTATTGGTGACATTTATCAACTTAGATCATGGCATATGTATCTAGATTCTGATTCTCCTAACCTAATTCATGAATGGCATACTACATGAATTGTTCATCAAGTTGTAAAAACTAAGCATGGCATATGTCCTAGTCAATACATGCATGATGCATAACAACAATGAGAATGATAAATGCATGAGTCTAAGCATGACATATACCTAGATTATTCATGGTTCTAAACCCTAGATCCTTAACATCAAGATCAATCAAAGATAAGTTAGCTAATCTTAAATTTAATTGAACATGACATGGTTGGCATGGCATATACACAACTCATCAAATAAAAAACATGGTTTAGAAACTCAACCAACAAAACTGAAATCTAAATTAAAGAATGCCCAAAGGGACTACATAAAATTAGGCTAGGGTTTCAATGACACCCAAGGCCTAAAAAGTTTAGCTACTCATGTTTGGAATTGAAAATAACATGGAAAAGATGGTCATAAGAAAAAAACTAGAAGATGATGGTTGGTGAAGAAGTGCACGGCCAGAGGCTTTCTTGCTCCTTCCTTGGCTTCAAAAAGCTCCAAATTAGGGTTGTATGGCTGCTAGGGCTTGAGGTAGTGCTGGTCGTCCATGCCTTGTGTCCCCTTTTATGCTTTTTGCAAAAGCAATCTTTAGCAAGGAGTTTCCTACTTTTTAGGCTTCGTTTCCTTTTATGATTAGATCTCTTGCTTGCTTTACAAGTAGGTTTCCTAATTAGATGAGAATAGAAGTCTTCTTTCTTGGTGTACACGACTTTCTAATTCTGGTCCCACTTTATAGCTTCTTGAAAGTTCTTTACTTGGACCAACAAATCTGAGATTTATTTTCAAGGGACTAAATCTGAATCTTTGACATGAAAGTGGGCCCATATGGGGCGTGCAACATGGAGTGTGGGACCCCCTTCTTGGACTTCTAAGCTTAGCTTGGACTCTTTCTTGGGAACTTCCTTCTTTTTCTCCTTTTTCATCTCTATGCTTGGGCGCCACTTGGACTTGAAAAAGAATATCTAAATTCTGAAATTCAACTCTTTGCAATAGATGTGGGGCCCCCTTTGGGCGTGTAACACATGGTTGGGTTTTTTCTTTCTTTCTTTCTTTCTTTGCTTCACTTTCCTTCTAGGGCTCCACCTTAATTTTCAATTTCAAATCCCCAAAAAGAATAGAGAGGGCCCACCTGAATCTCTCAATTAATCAATTGCTGAAATTCTTCTCTTTTGGCTTCTTTTTGACCTTTTCATAAAAAAACTAAAAAGATAATGTAAAAACAAATAAAATAACGATGAACTAGCACAAGATAAACCAATTATTAGGGCTCAAATTGTAAACAATTAAGCACTCATTATACCTTCTTTTGACAAAGTGGTGATCACCTGCAATATCCTTGGTAATGGTAAATAGGGCTGGAGGAAAAATGACCAGGGCCCATATTGTCACAGTGAAAATCCTTACACCTAGTTCTGCCAGGAATGCTTTCAACCACATTCCAACACACAGTCTAAGCTTAATACTATGCATCCTGTAGAGCAATGTTTGGTTGCTTTTCCGTGTTATCAAATTACCTTGACAAAAGTGCAGTAGCATATGTATCATTTATAAATTTGTAGGCAATGTTGTCTGTCAGTATTGGTATAAGCTTTAATATCAACCTGCCGATGTGAGAAGAGAGTGGAGAATGCTAGGGTGACAAGAACTCTTCAGCTACTTTATACTACGAGTACTGCTTCCAGTTGATGTCTAGGAGACTGCCAGATTGGCTGACCATATGCGAGATGTTTTTCTAACAAGGTTCTGTGTAGGGCATCTGATTTGTTTTTTTTATGATCAATCCAGTAATGATTAATGGTCGGATGAGTGTAAGAATGGTATTAGTGCCAAATCACTTTTTTTTCTTATGAGTGCGGAGAGTAGTGTGTGACTGTGTGTGAGTGGTTGGAAAGCTTCTCTTATGCAGACCCTAGATAATGTGTCTGTATAAGCATATTGGCACTCAATAATGGGATTTCTAACCCATTATTCTCAAACATGAAAGAAAATGGTGTATCAGACATTGGATCTTATGGTCACTTTGATAGTTGTGTAAGGTTGTTATGACATTGTGTTTTGCAGGTTCTCCCACCTCTTTGTGCAGAGCTTCGGAATGTTGTTATGCAACAAATGATTCTACCCATGGTTCTTACCATTGCGGAGTCCCAGGTTAGTTTATGTTATAATCCTTTTGCATAGTTTGGAAATTCAAAATATTCTACTTTATATGTTTCCTTGGTTTTAAGTTGTGTTTGTGGGCATTGGTAATTTGCTTGACTCAGGGTTATATCAGTTTTGCATTGTTTTTTTTTTTTTTCTTCTTCCACTTTTTGCATTGTTTTTTTTGTTTTTAATTTTCCTTTTTTTTTTAAAACCTGTAATGCAAAATTTCAGCAAAAGCCAATGTGAAAGTCTTAATTGGTACCGGATTAAGCAACAAAAAGAAACAAAATTTAAAAAACCAAAAACTAAGAAAAAGTATATTATTGTTCCAATACACATATGAGTGCATTGGGAACTTCAGCATCGTAGTTGACCTAGGGAGGGGGAGCAACCAGAGGTGTCAGATGAAGTGAGAGGATTTGGTAATATGATTTTTTTAATATTCAAATAATTATAACAATGCCACTGTTTTTTTTAGTATGACCAGGTTATTCTTATGACTTAGTGAGTCAACTGGAAATTCAGTTTACTTTTTGACTCGGATATCTACCAGTACCAAGTAAAAATTTCATTTGGGAATTTGATTTGAGTTGAGTTGACTTTTATTTAATTTGAAAGTGGACTCAAACAATTATTATTATTTTTTTAAACTACTAATAGGATACATGTAAACACTGGATAATTCCCTTCATGATTTCATCTATAAAATTCATGAGCATATGGTTTAAGATCCTTGACGGATTCGGATTCATTTAATAATTCTTTTTTTTTTTGTTATTGCAGGATAAAAATGATTTTGAACTTTCAACACTACCGGCACTGATTCCTGTGTTGAGTTCTGCAGCAGGCGAGACACTATTGCTGCTGGTGAAGCATGCAGAATTGATTATTAACAAGGTCATTATAGCATCTTTTTAATTTTGTATTCATCAACAGTAGGGGATTTTCATGTTCAAATTGTACTTATGGGCCCATGGCTACTTATAAAGGAAGCTTGCAAGAGTCTTAGTTTCCTATGAATTCCATTTATCATGTGGATTGTGTTTAGGAAAGGAATAACTATTTGAAGCATTACTCCTTACTTCATCCTTGCAATATTAGTTTATTTGCATGTCTTTTCAGGAAAGGCCAAAAGCTTTTTATTGCTATCATTTCTCAAATACTCGAGCCGATTAATTTTTTTTTTCCCAATTACTGTAGACCAGTCAGGAGTACTTGATTGCACATGTCCTGCCCTTGCTTGTTCGAGCTTATGACGACACTGATGCTCGCATACAAGAGGAAGTTTTGCGAAGAACGGCCTCCCTTGCTAGACAGCTTGATCCTCCGGTAATACATTATTTTTCACATGGAGACTCCCAAGTTTTTGAATGTTTCTGTGAACCTCTATTTCCTTTTTATTTTTTTTTGTTATGAGAGGGAGGGAGTCAGAGATTCTACCTTTTCTGAAAAGATCTAAAAGAAACCAAAACCGAAAATATGATAACAATATGATAAAACCGAAAATGACACTCCTTTGGCATTGAATGTGTCTCTTGAGCCTCCATTCGCCATGGGGAAGTGGAACGAGATGAAGCTATTCGATGCCACAATAAGAATCACCCTCTAATTTTGAACACTAAGTGAGAAAACTAATGCTTTGAGATATTATCAAGTAGTTAAGCATTTGCAATAATTTATTTTTTGTGGAGTGCCAAAAAAATCTGAATAATAATGTATTTTTCCTTTTCTCTTCTAGTTTACTTATATTTTGACTTGTTAAAATCATAATGCATTCAACCTTCAAGTTATGATGTTAGAACACCTTGGATGAGAAAGTGACACCCTGTGATCACATGCCTTGTGCAATCTCCCCTTGTGATTTTTGTTTTTCCGTATTTTTCTTTTCTCGTCGGTAGCAAACAATGCTTTATTGATGATGGAATGGAAAACTAAATAATAATAATACTAAATGAATAAAGAGGGGGCACAAGAGAATTATACCCCACTAGAATTACAAAGCATAAGCTAACCAAGGATGGACTCTATCCACCCCTTGTTTTGCTGGAGCATCTTCCATATTATTGACTGATCTAATTATCAACCGAACACTACCTCCATGGGAGAGGACAACTCCTTAATCTCATTGGAAAGAAATTGGAATCTCCAAGGATTGGTTCCATGATGCGAAACCCACCTCACTGCATTCTCTGAATCACTCTCAACAATCAACTTGGTAGGGAAGAAAGCTGAAAAAATACAGAGAGCTTCTAGCACCGCCATTATCTCTGCCTCATTAGACTCCTTGGAGCCTGCATTTTTGGAAAACATGAGCGTAACCTCCCCCTTATGATAGCAAAGAACTCCACCAATTCCAGCTGGCCCTGATTTTCTTATAGCTGCCCCATCAACATTAAACTTCAGAGCACCAAAGGGAGGGGGAGGCCAATGGCCAATTAACTACACTCCTTACCTTTCTCAACCCGCACGACATTCAAGCTTGGGTCGAACATGATATCACTCATGTTGGTTGGCAAACTTCTTTCTAATAGAAGCCTACTTCGCAATCGAAAGAGTCGCCACCCAGATAAGCAACTCAACTGAAGACGAAGTGCCCCTAAAAATCCTTTCATCCCATATTTTGAAGAGGCTACAAAAGTAAGGTGCCCTTATTTACTGTGCAAAGTAACTTTGAGATGGCCATCTCTGTTTCTAAACTGCAATGCATAACATAAAGTGAAATAAAGCTGGATGTAGTTTGAGTTGGCTGAGCTATATTGAGCCGTTCATTTTGTGGGCCCAATTATGTACAATGCCAATTACAGACTAGAGTGGGATGTAAGGTTTCGTCATGGATGAGTTTTGGTGAAACTATGATTCTTGCTGGATGATGGTTGTTCTCGATTTAAGGTCACTTAAGTTTGAGTGTTAACTTGGGATTTCAATGCAATGGTGAAAGCCACAGTGATCATGATTAATTTGAGCCAGTGTCAATGCATGAGGGTAGATGAGTGTGAATGGGTTGGGTTTGTTAACAGTTGGATCCTGCAAAAAGATTGCATGTGCAGTCAGCTCTTATAGTACGGCTTTCCATGATATTGTATAAAATTAGACATTTGGCGTGAAACCTTGGAGACCAAACAAGACCCCTATCCTCTTTGTGCTCCAAGGGCATATTTAGCATGCATTAGAATCTGGACAAGAACATTGCCTCTCACAGGCAATTTCATGAGAATCAGCTGAATCCCTGGGATTTTGTGGTGAAGTTTAAAAAATTGTCCAAAACCTTGGAAAGGAGACAACCTTCTTGTTTGACAGGGTTATAGAATGAGTTGGCAGCCAATTCATCTCCATCAAATTATGAGTTTTTTCTTTATAGCGATACTGTTTTAAGTGTTTATAGATGATTTTGGCTCAATTACTATTTCAACATAGAATCAGAGTTTTCCACTCAGTTTGATCACTTATTAAAGCACATGCATAAAATTTCCAGTGTTAAGAGTGAAGCTTGATCACTTATTAAAGCACATGATATTGTGTAAAATTAGACATTCGGCTTGAAACCTTGGAGACCAAACAAGACCCCTATTCTCTTTGTGCTCCATGGGCATATTTAGCATGCATTAGAATCTGGACAAGGACACTGCCTCTCACAGGCAATTTCATGAGAATCAGCTGAATCCCTGGGATTTTGTGGTGAAGTATAAAAAATTGTCCAAAACCTTGGAAAGGAGCAACCTTCTTGTTTGACAGGGTTATAGAATGAGTTGGCAGCCAATTCATCTCCATCAAATTATGAGTTTTTTTCTTTATAGCCATACTGTTTATAGATGATTTTGGCTCAATCACTATTTCAACAGAGAATCAGTGTTTTCCACCGTCAGTTTGATCACTTGTTAAAGCACATGCATAAAATTTCAAGTGTTTTAAGAGTGAAATTTGATAAGGGCTCATACAAGAAGGGGCCATTTATTTTAAATGGTTTAAATATTTTGTAAGTGGGGTCCTACTAAGGAGCCTTATGAATTTCTCCTGAGTCCGAGGGTCAGACGACCTGGACTCTGAACCCATTTTGAATATGCGTCTGAAACCTTTACTTGTACCAAATTTTTCAGTCCATATGGTTCTGTACAAATATCCAGTTATCTCCACTCTCATATGTGGAGGATAATTCAACATATCCCATGGTGGATGTTAACCATTCTTATCGCACATACCATCCAACATGGTCCCTTCCACAAGATAGAGACTTCCATCATTTGATCTGTCCTGGACTTGGATTTGTTGCACCGTGGAGACTTCCAGGTCTAAATGAGATGGAGCCACTCATATCTCCCTTTGACACCATGCCATTGAGCGTCCATCTTTTGCAAGGACACGACATCCTGTTGAATTCAATAAACTGAATGCCTATCACTTAATCCATACAGGATCATTTAGGGCACATAAACAGAAGTTCATGGACTCCCCCCACCCTGGCACAAGGACACCACAGCCTGTTGAATTTAATAAACTGAATGCCATTCACGATCATTTAAGACACATTTGTGTAGTGCCGGCGGAAATAGAAGTTTGGTCCCCACCATCCCACCAACAAAAGGAAAAAAAAGACAGAAAAAATCCCAGAACCCAAAAGGGGAAGAGGAGAGGAGGGGAGAAGGGCTTTTCCATGGATTCATTGAAAATTAAGCAAAAAAAAAAAAAGGAGAAAAAGGAAAGGCTTTTCCATGGATTTGCAGAAAATTAAGGCAAAAAGAAACTTTTTCTTCGTAGAAAACTGTTTGTACTAAATGATGGAAAGGCAAATCGGAACCTTATCTTTTCTCATCTGCGGAGAACACCTTACATGAACATGTCCTTAGGGATGGATATTATTCATTGAGGCTGACAAGAGTCCATGGTGCAATGGAAGGTGCTCACTATTGCGACCTTAAGGTTCTGGGTTCAAGTCATATTGCCAATTAAAAATAAAATAAAATAAAAAAATCATGAGTCCTTTTGATTAATATTGGTTGGAAAGATAAGAACACCCATAGTTATTAGAATCCTATGATTCGAATCCTGAATCTTAAGAAAAACGATTTGTTTCTATACAGTGAATCCCATTTATAGATGAATCTTAGGTTTCATGTGTGAATCTTACGATTCGATACTCATTTTATTGAATCTTGTGATTCAAGCGATTCGGTTGAGCGAAAATATTAACAATCCTTGACCTTTATTCTTTCTTTCTTTTAGCGTTTTTACTATTAGAATGTTTTTTATTAATTTGAAAGGTAATGTTATTTAGTAGTTAACAAAACCTCTTACGAATTTTTGTGGCTTTGAGAATGTTTTAGAGATGAATAAAAAAAATGCATTTAATTAAAGCGTTCGACTGTACATATGGTGCTTATCTATATCTTCTTATTTTAAAAAAATCTTTGTTTTTGTTTTTCTTCTTAAATACTTTCTTAACTTTAAGAGATATCCTACTATGTAAGATTGATAGTTTGGGTTTTTTTTTTTACTTATATATTTTGATTTAAAGATAACAAAAAATAAATGTATATTGATACCTTAAACTTATTGAACTACTATTTACACGTATCATTTATTATATATTTATATATGTCATGATATTCTTGATATGATTGTAAGATAGTCCTATCTGTCATTGTCTTTATACTGCTGTAAGTGGGAAATGAATGGTTTTGAATAACTACTTTTTCCTTGTAAACTTTAATTACCTTTCGTTTTTATTAGAAAAATAAAAAATCCTATGATCCGCGATACGATTCATGATTTGATTCGATTCATAGGCATGAACGATTTGCAATACAATTCCGATTTTCAAAACTATGGGAACACCATGGGTATCCAGATGAAGTGTCAACTGGTCATCTCAATTGCCTTTCTAGAGCATACAGTTCCAAGTTTCAAACACCGACGTTAATCAGTCTTTGCAACCTAAGAACTGTGGTTAAATAAGAGCTTCCTTTAACCAAATCTATGGATAATTATTAAATAAGAGTTTCTAAGTGCTGTATTTATGAGCTAGGTGGTAGATTAGGTTCTTCCATCCTACTTTGGTGTCTCTCTCTCTCTCTATATATATATATATACCTTTTTAAAGAAAAAAAAGGGAGAAGAAAAAGAAAATGAAGATGCTGCTATTACGAGGCTTCACTTTTCTCATTTAAGGCCGTGCCTTGAGTAAAATACCTATGATGTACACTGTGGCCGTGACTATGCTTTCTTTTCTGTATGTACTTTTAAATCGTGATGATTATTGTCTAAATAGCTCCATTCTAGTTTCGGAGAGCCTTGATACCAGAAAAGGCATATCTGGACCTATAGATGTGTGGAGTATCTGGTACCTATAGCCAATGTTTATCCAATTTTTGCGCGCATTCGATCTTTCAGATATGTGGTGCATAGACATTTTGTTGGTGGTTCCCTGAAAGTTTGTGGAAAATTTTTCTGTATCTATTTTATTTACTTTTTTTTTTCTTTTTCCTGGCATCTCATTTATAAATATGATACTTCATTTTCTGGTCATTTTACACACTGGCTTGTTGTCACACTTTAAGGGCCTGTATTTTTACCAGAGTTCCAAGAATTCTTGTCCAGAGAATTTCAAATTCTCCTAAAGCTGTCCACATGAGGCGGAATTCCAAATCACTCCTCTTGGTGGAGCATTTGAAATTCCAACCGAAAGCAAAGAGAATGGAATTCCAGGAATTCCAAAAGGTCATTTGATACCTTTTAGGTGTCTTGAATTTGGAATTCTGGTGAAAAAAACATGGCATTTCAAATGCTAGGAGACAAGCCATCACATTATGTCCTAAAACCGCTAACATCCGAAATTCTTGTCATAAATTATGGTAAAGAAACAGGCTCTAAATATCTTCTGGTGCAAAGGTTTTGTAAGGTAATAGTGCAAGACAAAAACGTTTTACAGATTATCTTTCTTATTTACTATTGTTTTGCAGCTAGTGAAGCAAGCTATTTTGCCTCGAGTTCATGGCCTGGCCCTTAAAACTACAGTTGCTGCTGTAAGTAGATACTGTTTTGGCTCCATAAAAAGGCTGGAAGAATGTATTTATTTGGTTCTCTTGTGTCTTGTATTATTGCTTCTATTCCATAAAATCTTGTTTCTCCATGTTAGTTGCTAGCGTGTCTTGTATTATTGATTCTATTCCATTAAATCTTGTTTCTCTGTGTTAATTGTCTAGCAATAATATGCAAGGTATATCTTGAGTTGGAAGCTACTGATTTCTTCCCATCGAGGTTGTAAGGAACCAGCAGTAAATCCCGTTTCCTTTGCTCGAGTGAAACTCTCATAATGAATATCATTTTTATTTAAAATCTTAGCTTCTGATATTCGAGTTTTTTTATTTTTAAATACTATATTGGGCTACCGGTTTAGGAGGTGATACTTTCACTTCAGGACCTAGGGATCGATCCATGGGCATGTATGTGAGACTAAAGGTGCCGACACCACTCAACCATGAGTATGTTGGCTTCTGATATGCAAGGCTACTTTAAACATGGTTGTGGAAACATTCTTTTGTTATATTCATATGAAGCCCGACTCTTTTTCATCAACCAAGTGCGAGTTTGTTGAAGCAGAAAGTTCATATTAGAATTTCTACGTCTGGGTCACAATGTTTATATAAAAAACATGCTACCATGTTTTGGTCAACATGTCCCATTTTCTACTGATTATGTTTACACTACGTACTTAATTTCAACAATGCTTCTACATCTCTTATCAGCCAGTAATTTGGTATCAATGTCATAATATAATTTCAATTCTACTGATGCTTTTTATTTGCATTCTTTTTCAACAAAACTTTAGATGGACCACGACACTTGCATGGCAGTAGTCTTTTATTTTCATTCTTTTTCAACTTAACATGAGATGGACCATGACACTTGCATGGTAGTATGTGTGCATGTGCACCATAAATGTGTCCAAGTTGGTTTATCTCAACATGCACTACTGACAGGTTCGAGTAAATGCACTACTATGCCTCGGTGAGTTAATTCACACACTTGATAAGCCTGCTGTGCTTGGCATCTTGCAAACGCTGCAACGCTGTACTGCTGTGGACCGTTCCGCTCCAACGCTTATGTGTACTCTGGGAGTAGCGAACTCAATTCTCAAGCAGGTAATTTTTCTGACTACATCAGTTCGCCAAAAGTGTAAATTCTAGTGTCTCAAAGGCTACGTATTTTATTTTTTCTGGATATTTTGATATTTATTGGCTTTACCAATGGATTATTACCTTAGGATACCATTTTAGGGAATCTAAGTATCTTGTATTTTTTAGCTTCTTGCAAATACCTTGAAATAAAGGTCTAGTGTTCATGTTGATATCTTAACATCTTGAATTACAAATAATAGTTTTTCCTCTTCTATGAGTGCAGTATGGAATAGAATTCACAGCAGAGCATGTTCTTCCTCTCCTCTTGCCACTGCTTACCGCGCAGCAGTTGAATGTTCAGCAGTTCGCAAAATACATGCTCTTTGTGAAAGACATCCTAAGGTACTAAATGCTATGTTTTTTTTTTTTTTTTGGGTAAGATATTAAATGCTATGTTATTGTTTAAAATCGTTTGCTTTTTCTTAAACTGGCATAATCTTTCCTTTTTCCAATATTGCAGGAAGATAGAAGAGAAGCGTGGTGTTAGTGTAACTGATTCAGGAGCCCCAGAAGTAAAAATCACATCCCCAGCAGTGAATGGGCTTCAGTTGGAATCCTTTCAAAGAACGACTGGGACTGTCTCTTCCTCAAGAAAGAGCAGCTCATCTTGGGATGAAGACTGGGGTCCGACAGCAAAGGGGCCCACCACTACCATCCATCCCTTGGATTCCAACCTCTCGTCCAAGCAGACAATGCCAATTGCACAGATCACCCCAGTTAGCGCCACTTCTGTGCTAACATCTATCACTAGTCAGCAGTCTGCATCGAGCCAGCAAACTGCCTCGTCATGTCCGGCAGTTGATATAGAGTGGCCCCCTTCTACCTTGCCTTCTGGTTCTGGTTCTCAATTGGCCAATAGTGATAAATTGATGGATAACTCAAAAGGGCCTGCTGATTCTACATTTGAAGATCCTTTTGCTGATTGGCCTCCACGCTCAAGTAATTCAGTCAGTAGTTGGGGGTCTTCCACGAACAGTATGATTTCCTCCCACAATAATGTCAGCTCAGGGTTGAACAAGGCCGCTCATAGCAGCACAGAAGTTGTCAACAACAGCTATCCGATGGGTCTTTACACTCAAAATCATGGAAAATCAGGGCCTAACATGAGAAGCAGCCAGAGCAACATTGGATTTGCTAATAATAATATTCCCATTGGATTATCCAAGCAGTATCAAGGAAGCAATAATCTAAATGGGATTGGTTTCAGCACCAATAATACCAGTGGGTTACCAAAACAGAGTCAGGGAACTACTGCAACTGACCTTGCATCTATATTTGTATCTTCCAAGAGGGAACATCCAACACCAAGACTTGCTCCTCCACCAACCACTGCAGGAAGAGGACGGGGCAGGCATCAAGGATATACGAGTCACTCAGCAGCATCTCGCTCTAGTCAAACCAAAGCACCATCGGAGCAGCCACCCCTTTTGGATTTGCTGTAATGGCTACTTGCTCTTTTGGATGGAATGCTTCAGTGTCAGCTCCTGTAGATTATCCATACCCACCTTACCGCTTTCTACTGTTACACTATGGAACCTTTGATTCGTTTTGACCTCAACAACCCTGCCGGGGGCGGTATGATATTCTGTTTCACTTTTGATAATTGATTGCAGTTTGCATGATGTAGCTATAGTGAGAACTTTTGAGGTAACTTTTTTTTATTTTGTTTTGGTTCCGAATGTTATCATCAGGCTTGTGTATTCTTTAAAAGCAGTTCCAGCGCTTCTTAACTGGGTCTGGAAATAATAAAAGAAATCCCAGGTTGTGCAAGATTTTCAATTTCATTCTGTCATTGAGGTGTGATATTGAGATGTTGAGGGTGCCAAGCAAATTATATTATGCGTCCCTTTTTTTTCCTTTCGGATTCTTTTGGATGGTGGGATGGTTTAGAATCGGTGCAATGTAGCACTGAACCATATCTAGAAGAGACTAGAGAGAAAATTCAGGTAATGTAAGGATGCTAGAATATAGTAGACAAATGCTCACAACAGGAATCATTGTCAGTGCATCCAGTTAGCATTTTTTTTAACCAATGTATGGGAACTCTATATTGCTTCCTGACTTTATGCTTGTGAAAGCTCACAAATGACAGTGGATCAGGGAATAACCAAATTGGAATGGATCCATTGGTGTGGCTCATAATGCTAGTTAGAATATATATGGGTTCCTTGGCCTTATTCTATATGGGTTTGCTAACTGGTAATATGGTTTGAGTAGTTTTTTATAGCCTGACTGGTCAGTCTAATGCAACCCCTTAGCTTTGCATACATGGGATTGACATGCGTTAAAGGACCCTACATGGCGTGGGGAATAATGAAGTGCATCATGAGAAAGGAACAGGATGGAACATCACAAATTCACAATGCATCTGGAAAGTGTCCATTAAGATGAGACTTGGAAAGGGAGGTCCTATTGAAAATGGGTGACTAAAAGGGTTATGAATTTTTCATGGTCGGTCGCAGGTTCATTAGATAGATGCGGACTGTTTAAGGATTTGGGGATTTTATTAAGGACAAAGTATAACCGAAAAATGGTGCACATTATTCCATTTGTTGGACTTTGAAATGATTGAATTTAAACCAATGATACAATATCTTAACCCATTTCATTTGATGACTACTTTTTGATTGTGATGATAGTCACATAATCATGAGCTTCCTTTAGTATTACATCCACAATTTGAACAGTATGAATTTCATGCGCCCGTGAAGGCTTTCTGGGGAGGAATAGAAGAATGCGGATAGCAGATATATATGCTAGATTTTACAATTTCTACCATCATCTCATTATGTATCTTCAACTACCCATTCAACTATATGCACCTCTTATGACTTGCTGAAGTCGATTCGTGTGGACTACATTTAACTCTTCCAAATCCACATGTCCCTCTCCAGCCTCCATTCTCTCTACCTGGGCGGGCTCACTAGTTTTCTGCTTATGATGAACCCCTATCTAATTGCCTCTAATACTCTAGTCTCTCAGTCTCATTGTTATAATAGTTATAACTGACTTTTTTGTTTCCACATTGGGGATTTAAACTTACAAATTACTGACACATCTATGTCTCTAATCAGCTGAGCTACGAAACTCGAAACCGATTCGACTCTAAACTCTGTCAGATCGAGTATCTTCAATGACTAACTCAGATTTTGGACAGATCACTCAGCCGAGTCGAGTTTGGTCGTAGTCCATGGTGGCAGATGATCCTGTAGCCTCGTGCTGGTTATGTTCAGCTCAGAATCTAGTCCCCACCAGCAGGGTCCAGGCATGGGTAAATGGCATGGTGCTAAAAATAGTCTACAGTCTAAAGCTTCCAAATCCTGTGTCTGGTTTTGAACTTGCATATGGTTTTTTATCTGTTGTTGCAGCTAAAGTTCCTCAATTATATACATCTTTCAAGTCCAATTATAGTCTGTGAAGGCCTTCTTGTCAATCAGTATCATCCTCCTCGGATAACTGAGATTCAAGCTGGCCAAGGGAATCTTTGAAAAAAGTGATACAAGTATACAACAAGTCATCTCGTGAAACCCATACAGGCACAAGTCAGAATATAATTTCCTAGCTTCTGTTTGGGGTGAATCTGTACAAAGGTTGCACTCAGCAAGGGAATTGCAGGCTGCAGCCTGCTTTAGGGGTGCATTCGTTCGATAAGAGGATTTCGCGATACAAAGAAAATTGTTATGGTTTTTGTGTAGTCCTAGGGTGCAATACATTTTCCTTATGAGCAAAGAAAAAAATGAACTAATTTTTATCAATAGAGAGGATTTTAATTTCCTATGATAAGAGTAATGATGAGAGACTTTTTTCTTAATGAAAAGAGAAATCTTTAGAGTACAGAATCTTGTATTCCACAAACAAATCCTGTATTCTCCATGATTTCATTTCTAATAAATTAGGAAATGAGACTTCATGCAGTTTGAGTTTCTATTGTTTGTTTGTTTCCTGAAACATTTTTGCCTCTTAAATGTGTTTCTATATCTTGTAAAAGGACTGAAAGTGAATGAAATTATTTTTAGTACTAATCAACTTTATACAAAAATTACTTGTTATTTTAACAAGATAAGGACTGCAGAATATGTTATCATGGAACTACAAAACCCAATCTTATCCCGTCTACTGTTTTTGGTAAAACTTATTCCATCTACTTGAGGTCTCTTTTTTTGGTGTTTAGAGTTTTAGTTTTCCACTCAATCCTTCCAAAGCCGTTGGGATTGCTTCTCAAAATAAAACTCATTAATGTGACAAGTATGTCAATCTAACACAACTGCTCCTTTTTATCAGAGGTTGAAACTTCTACATGACAAATTAAAGACACAAAAGCAGAATTCCACCTCTTGCTTAGATAGGTCTTATCCCAAAATCATAAATGTTCTACCAACTAGCCAATGAGACTTTCCAAGTGACTGAATAAAAGCAGGCTATTGATCCAATTTAATGTGAAGGCTAGATCCGCTCTGGAGGTGACCATCAGTTGGATGGATGTGATTGATGGCCTACTGGATACTAGAGTGGCCTAAAATGAAAAATTGAATCTGTTGTATGATGCCAAACTCCACTCCATAAGAACTATTTTAACCTAACAAATGAAAAAAGAAGGAAATAAAAAAAAAAAAATCTGATTAAAGGGTATTTAAGAAGCTAGTTGCACTTTAAAAAGCAGATTTTAGAGCCAGTTCGTTTGTATAAAATATATGGAAACTGAATCGATAGGAATTCAGGGAGACATTAGATCCGTCAAGGATATGAGGCGATAAAGGGGGAGATGTAGATGGGATTTTGGCTTTCCTATGGATTGAATTACTAGGGTGATGGCTGAGTATTTATTTTATTGACGATCATTTTTAGATATTTACTCTAGTTTTTCATTTTTAGCCACTTACAAAAAAAACACAGTCCTAGCTTTTCAATTACATGAAACAAATAGGCTTAGAAAGATAAAAAGGAAAGAAAATAGACTTCTCACCATATATACATTAGTACTATATCTTTCACTCCTCACCTCTTTAATATTCATTCATTAGACTTACTTTACGATGAATTCCTAGAAATTCAATATGGGCCTATAGGAAGATAATTCACTCTATTATAATATATTAAGTTAGGAGGCTTTGGATTCAATTTTGACCTCCGGTTATAATTTTGACCAACGGTTATGTAACTACTTACGCAACTACCTACTTATTTTTCAATCAAACAACTCATGTTTCAGTTGTTCCTATGCAACTATACCCTTTTTCCTCCAATTTCTTTATTTTTATTTTATTCAACTTATCCTATAGAAAGAGGTAAGTTTTTTTAATATGTGATTATTTATTTTACAGTATAGGGAGATATCGTGCTGAGCACGGATAATTGGGCTAGTGTATGATTAGGAGAGGAAGAAGAATAGCATAGCACATCAATGTTGATAATCGAGCAAGTAGTAGCCATAGGAAAGCATTTTAAATTGGAAGGAAAACCTTGACAGAAGTGAGTCTCATGATGCAAATTGTGAATCAGACATGTCAACAGTTTCCTACATGGTTTCATGAAAACTGATAAGCCTATATTTTAAAATGGATCATTAGAATCTATATGATATAAATGATTGGGCCCCATCACACCCATGATTCCAATTAATTGCTTTTAGATGGCCCCCACAAGATCCAAAAGCTGTTGTGCTACTTTTATTAAATTCTTACTAGCATATTCAGTTATAAAAACTGCATCTGCCCAAATAACATTGGGCCTATTTGGTTCATCTAATTGAATAACTAAGATTATAATAAAAAGAAGTGGTTAAAAATGAGGAAGCAAAGGTGAATATTTCAAAATGATCATCAAATAACCTTTTTTTTTACTATAAAAAATTAATTTATATGGAGAATGAATGCCCAATGATTTCCCTAGTAATTCAATACTTATTATAGCAAAGTCAAGATTTTGCATCTCCACCTTATATTTTTCTCCCATCCCCTCTTCAACAATCCATATAAGTGTGAAGCTAATTTCACTATAAATTTCTATGTATTTTATTATGCAAACAACCAGGCGGGGGACTACACTTTATTCTGCTTCCGAAGTGTGTGTTACGCCCCCACTTTTTTTTACATGATATTATATTCACCGACCAAACCAAACAGCTGAGCCACTATGGGAAGTCAAGATGCCCCCGGTAATCGAGACATCTCAAATGATGCTCCACTGGAGTACACAGGATCTATGGACACGCATGCCTTTAATGCTGAGATTGCAACCACCATAACCAAATCCAAAATGCCCAACCAGATTTTTTGGCAAGATTAAAAAATCATAAGGCCTATTTGTCTAGTTCTTAATTTACAGGACTTTTATGCTTCTTTTGTTAAAATTGGTCAGAGTGAAAGATCATTGATGGAGATCTACAGTAGAATATCAAAGGATCTTCAATTTGATAGAAAAAGATTGCCTATGCCTATGAAAATAAGTTTTATAAATTGATGATCTCCTCTAATACCCTGCCCTCAAACAGTCACTCTTTGACCTTTTAATACCCTCATTTGTGCTTGTTTTGTAGTTAATTTGAAGGAATTCTGCATGCAAACCCATGATGGATTATGCACAAATGTTCCATAATAAAAGGTTGAGATCACCCAATCAATCTGATTTTTTGAGTTGCACCTCATCCATGGTGTCCACCACTTCTTAACTGCTTTCAATTAGAGTACACACATGCCCCATGACTTCGATAATCTGAAACTTGATTACCAGATAATTGATTTATGAGTTTAGAGAATGGCCTTCACCATTTTCTAACCTCCATTTGTTGTTCATGACACTTACCATCACCACCTAGTGTGACTTTTAATTCTTTCTAATCAAATGGGGCCCACACTTTGAACGGTTAGGATCAAAATTCAGGTAAGCTAGATATGAATACCTTGGCAGTGATACTATCATGAATACATGTCCAATGCAGGACAACAATGACATCAGTGAGAAAAATCCCCTCTATGTAGGTTGATGGCAAATCAAGAAAAAGGAGTAGGCTGAAAATAATTAAATAGAAGTAGTAAGAAAAGATACGAAGAAGAGCAACCAATTCGATGCTTTGACCCATAATAGACTCCAATGGTGAAATAGAATTTATGTGGCTGACCTCAATATAGTTGAGACATTAGACAAGGCATTGATAATAATGGTGAAGTGTTACAATCCTAATTTCTCATACTTCAAGTGTACATTGATAAGTTTCTTGTTTCTCTACCTGAGCTTATGTGTTGTTTTCTCCCTACAGAAGGGAATGGAAAAATTTGGCATGGATTGTACAATGAAATTAAAATGTTACATGCATCTGGTGAAACCTTTGTTACTCCTTTCCTTTTATAAAAGTAGTTCTTGACCCCATCAAAGATGTCAACATCTTACATAGCAGGAGCTGAGGTTTTGTCCAGATTTTGTCCCTTTCAAATCATATTAAGACAGGATACATATAAACCAAACATCATCCTCTTCATATCGGAAATAACCAATCTTATCTAGTACAAACTATAAGAGCATTTTGCATTCTAAGGCAATCTAACCTAGCATGCTACACAAATCATATGTTCCCTTTTATTCTCATGAATAGTAATGCATGTGAACATGAGACTATCTGATTGGAGTAATGAATAGGAAGAGGGCAAAGTGCAGACAAAGTTGGTGGACTATATATCACAAGAACCAGCAGGTAACAGATTTGAGTCAGCTTACCTTTCAAAAGAAAAAGATGAAACTTTTTTGATTGTTGATTACCAACGCAATTAAAGGAATTTTCCTTCTTGTGAGATGATTTTATAAGATGGTAGTTAGACTTGGACAAGGTTATGTAGAGTTGAATGTTGGGAAATGAAGGAACAATGAAAGAGACATTACATGTGGAGGATCAGTGCATGTTGCACCCTCACAGAAACATTGATGGGTGTGGTGTGGTGGTTTCACCATAGGAATTTATTTGGGTAAAAGAAAGAAAGAATAGTGTTTTAGAAGTACCCCACAATTCAATTTAGGAGATCCAAGTAGAGGAATCAAATGGTTAAATATTTGATTCTCTTATGAGTAAGATGGGCCATTGGGTGTTCTCCACATGTCAAGTTATCATGAAAAAAATTTAAATAGGAGATGTAGGAGGTATGGGCATATGTGTTTGAAGCACAAGTAGCAATTTTGTGGAAATCAGAGAAGTGTGTTTCTTTTTATGAGCAAGCCTTAGTTTGAGCTTGGCTCATGAACATAAGATACCAGTACATTTGCTATCTTTTGGATTCAAAATCCAGTTCAACGTTAGATTTCACTAGATAAATAGTTTTTATTTTATTTTATGGGAAACCCATTTTTTATACTTATTCTTTATAGAGCATATAAGAGTAGCATTGCCTTTTTTTTTTTTTTTTTTTCTCTAAAAGTATCTCCAAACATAAGAAAAAGCTGTTTATTCAGGGAAAATAATTTTCTTTACTATTTTTCTTCTCACCAAGGATAGTTTGGAGGAAGAGAAATGGGAATGAGCAATGAAATACTCTCATTTTGATCTTTGTGTATGAGATGGTAAAATCATTTTTCACTTGGAAAACTTTCATTTTCAAAGAGGAGGTCTGTAAATTTTTCTCTCCTCTTAACCTCAGAGAACATATTTTTCACTTTCTTTTCTCTGTCCATTTAATTTTTTTTCCTACCAACTTCTTTTTAATTACTACACCGAATTGTAGGTAGCTCCTAAGTTGGCTACATCCAATGGTAGACCAAGAAACTTTTCCTTGAAGGCCAAAATGTCAAAAAACATAAAACTATTCCACCTTTGGCTGCAGGCACCATTTGATAATACTAGCCACATCCGTTGAAAGTCTCTATAATGCCCTTTCACAAGCATTCCCAATTTTCTTTGTTAAATATTTTCTTTGAGCCTATTATTTAGGGTGTTTGAGAATTCCTGTTTGGAAGATATCCAAGAATTTCAAATATACAACTGCAAAATATTCCCGAAATATCTTGAAAGCTGGATGTTTAAGAATTTAGAGAATATAAGCTAATGAAACCGGTCCAAAATACTAGATTTTTGAAAAATCACAAACCAAAAGGAGATATTCAAATGCTAGAGAGACAACCACGCTGTTATACCGATAGAAGTTCCCATCATTTTCATACAAGATTTTGGTAGGTGGAAATCTCCGACGGCGGTAAAATCAAAACGAGGATAAAGCCAGATTAGGAGCCCAAGCGGCCAGGGTCCATTGGCTAATCAAATACAATAAAAGCTTGTGAATGGCCCACCAATAGTGTATAACCTCCAATTGATTTTTTTTCCCAGGGAAACTTCTAATACACAGCACCTTTATTTCTCTTAGTATGTTCGGCCCCTTGCCCAACCAACCATTGCATTATTAGGTCAAAAGAGACTTGGCAATTACTTTCAAGTTATGCAAGAGCGTCCATTGGTGAAGCACCTTTCAAATACTATTTCATTACACATTACACATCTCTTAATTACATGACATGTGGAAACCATATGCTAAGTAAGCAATTTCACATGTCTGTATTATAATGAACCGTTTTTAGTCAACTCTTTCAACTATCCCTTTTCTCATAAAAGTATTCATATGATTGGTTAGGATTGTCCCACAACACGAAGTTTGGGGCAATTGCCCATTGGTGCCATCTACAACCGCACAAAAGTGCAGGTGACATTTGCTTGTGGTATTTGCATTCCTTTACTAACATATTCCACTTATAATCATGTTATAACATTAGAAGATGAAAAGAAGAAGGGAAAAAAAGGTCACATACATCTCATCCTCCTTCCCTCCCTTGAGTCAAAATCAAGTTAGAAATCTTTAACTTCCTTGTGATAGAGGGTTCACTCTTATTGCAACAGAAGCAGTGGAATTTGGGGCTTTGTCTCTGTCTTTTCCCATCTCTTTCCAGGATTTCAATCTCAAAGAAATTGGTTTTTCAATTGACTGTTCTTGATTTGGTTATACAAAAGGACCGCTCATCTCTTTAGAGAGAGAGAGAGAGAGAGAGAGAGAGAGAGAGAGCGCCATGAGTATGTTCTTTTGACTTTCCATGAAACTTCATAATGTGGGCGTGCAGTTTTCAATGGTTAGATTGTCATCACCCATCTCTTGGAATGTACATATATTTTGCTAAATTTAAGCCCAAGTGGATGTGGGGTGTTTGGCTCAACAGCTTTGGGTTGTGTTTGGCTGGTTGCCACTTTGGGCACTCCCAAGTCCTACAATCCCAACCAAAATGGCAAAGAACCAAAAGGCTAGGACTCCCTTCCTCCAATTCAATAAAAGGGAAACCTTTTTAACACAGAGAGGTTTGTTTGTTGGGCTGTTTTATTAAAAAGGCAAGCCCCACAATGAGAATTTGCTAAACAAACATTGCATTGTGGATGCAGTTTGGCCTCTTTTAAGCTTAAAGACAAGTAGTGGTTGCCTTAATGCTTGCTATTTTACATCACAACTAATATTTCTCTTGTTCATTTCATCCTTTTTGAGAGGTCCCTGTTCAACTAACAGTGATTGATTGTGAAGGAAAGATAATATTTCCTCTGCATCTTAGTTTATTGCATGTTTGTTGAACATCCATTAGCATTTCTTAGTCATTTATATAAGCCCGTTTTACAACTAATAATATTTATTACAATATGCATCCTGAAATAAAAAGATGTGCAAGCACATGATTCATTGTTGTCGTCCTCATCGTCATCAAATCCTTATCCCCACTACGTCAGGATTAGTTCCATGGTTTTTTTTTCCTTCTATTCCCATCTATTCTGGTCCAAATCATCGAATGTAGAATCGCATGAATATGATCAAAATACTAAAAGGAAAAGCAAAACTCAGATTTGCCTTAAATGGTTATTGTTGATTCAGTAGAAGCTTGTTAAACGGGTCTCATAGGGTAAATTGACCTCAAAGTCATGGGGATGATGGTTCTGTGTGGGGCTACCCAAAAAGGAAAAAAAGTTTCCATCATTGCAGTAATATCTCAATATGGAAAAACAAAAAACTCTAAATTGGGATTACCCAAAAAAAAAAAAAAAAAAAATCGAATGGGTATATTGGGCCCTTCCAGGTGTGTTTTGTGTACTTCAGCTAAACAAGAGGAATGATATATTCATATTTTTAAGCTTCATATGCATACTTACTTTTGAAATAGGCAATGCAGTGGCTAAAAGCTGTACATACTACTTACAGAGCACCTTTCATCATCACAGTAGAATTCTTAAAATACCCAAGGGATTTTTTTTGACAGAGTTGTTATTCTATTTGAGTTAGTGATCAATGAGTAATAATTGAATCATCAACCATTACTGCCTTGTGAGACACTCTCTTGAAACTTTGGAACCCAACCCTTGCTTTGCACTGATCCAGCTATTCTATGGTGGTGGCATGGAACTTTATTGAGCTGGTAATTGACCCACTTTGAGATCTACCCTACCCATCACTCTTCTATTTGTGGGTGATTGTCATTTATCGAGGTGGGCCACATATAAAAAAAATGTGTTTGTACACATTTATCCAATTCCAAATTAATAAGATTTCATGTCTTGAATCCTTATTAACATAAGGGGATATAGCTCAAGGGCATGTTTGTGGTCTCTGGAAAATTAGTTCCGTGGAAGGAATCTCTTTTTTTTTTCCAATTCCCCATCGTAGGGAAGACTTTTACAAGGAATCATGGAAAATTTAGCTCATTTTTCTCTTTTTCTGACAATAAGCGTACCAAACAAGAAGAATTTCCTACCGCGGAAATATAGCCGCACAAATGTCTGTGAGGCATATGCAAATTGGTGAGGATCACTCTCATTAGAGTCATCCTCAATCCATGTCAATAGTTGGAGAGATTGAGATGTTCAGCTAAGAGAGATAGAGATGTTCAGCTAAAAGAAAAGGCCATGAAAGAGATAGAACTACCAGTACTGGTACATACTTTTTGAAGCTGTTTTTTTCTCCTTTTTTCTTTTTTAAATAGAAGAAGCATTTGAAACTGACTATTGAACTCTTGGATTTTTATGAAACATGATTGGTCCCTGTAAAAAGAGAATACCTGCAGAAGTCCACAGATTTGATCGTAGCCGTTGATCTTCTATGGTGGTACTCTTGCCGACTCACCCACTGCCCCAAATTGCGAGAGCGCAGCTACTTCAAGTAGTCACACCTTTGAAAATCCAAATAATTCAAAATAAGCAACATTTGGTTACATGGGGTATTTTAAAATCTTACATAAATTCGAATTTGTTCCAGTGTTGGATGAATTGCTTCGTGAGCATGGATAATTTTATTCATATTCATTATTACGATTCTCATCAAACAGTCAACCTAACGGCCGTACACAATTTGAAAATACCCTATACACATAAAGAGATTTCAAGGAGGTGGGCCCAATGTGTAGCTCCCCTCCTTTTAACTTAGGATTTCTCCTTGACAAAGCCTGGGAGGATCATCATGACTCTTATTTTGGGCCAATCCTTGGAGAATATGATAACTCATTTTGGGCCCCACATCAGGGATTTTACATGGCTCATGAGGCAAGAGAAATCGTTTTCTTGTAAAAGGAGAGGGCAGGACGGGTGTGACCTGGCGCCAAGCTGGCGCCACCAGATTTGCCCGGTCATCATTCCTCGGTTGCCAGGCTGTGGATAGCAAACTCCACATCCTCTAAGTTTCTCGCTCACGGTAATTTGTGAGGCCCTCAGTTGGGGCCCACTTAACAATGATAATAATGAAAATACCTAATCAAATTTCATTCCAATTGAAATTGGACCCAATCATTATACTGCTTTTTTAAATATAATTTATTCACATATTAAATACGCTAATGCTCCAAAAACACATGCTGAGCGTGGTGAATGCGAGAACCATTGAGTGTCTCTTATATGCTTCGTGTGAGTGGGATGTGTGGAAATTTATAGAGGAGCACGCTGAAGGGTAGCGTAATTGGGTAGGACCACGGTTTAGAACCATAGGTTGCGGTTTTGAATTTGGTTTTTAAACCAGACGAACTTTTCATTCCTAGAGATCAAGTCCATCAAACCCCAAAGGTAGCGTAAACTCAAGGAGTTACAAAATTGGCAAGCACTATAGCTCATTCTCACCCTGAAGAGCTTTTCTTTCTTATAGACTCAGTCCATGAAAGCCCAGAGGTAGCACAAACTTGAAAAGTAGCGTAATTAGCCAGTATCATGGCTCAAGATATGAGGTTGTGATTTTGAACCCGCATTCTTGACCTCGGGCCACTTGCCTGGGTATAGGCAGGATAGGGACTTTATGTGCCCCGTGGAATAGTCTCGGAGAGTCCAAATACCCTCGACATTAAAAGGATAAAGAAATCACTCGATGGGCAGTTCGGTAATTTCAAGTGCGGTCCCTCTCTTAAAATGTCGCCTTGGCTTCTGGCCTGCGTAGGGCAAAAAGCGTCGAAAGTACGGAATCAATCGATGAAAAGTGAATAAGAGAGAGAGAGAGTATTAAATGGAGAGGCATTTTGGGAAAAACACACATAACGTGGTCACTGTTCTAACGTCAACTGCTAATGTGGACCGGCGCTAACGTGCGCACTCTGCGACTTTGAGAATGTAAACGCGCGTGAGTACTCCAAACCGTACGCCTGCGGTCGATACTCACGATCATGAAGCCCGGCTGTTTTTTAATCTGAGCCGTTCATTTTGTGTGTCTAGTGGCAAAGCTAAAGTGATTCAGTTTGTTAGTTCGGATGGTTGTTTTCTTCTAATGGATGGGATTTACAGACAAGTATGCAACTTTGGATGGTGTTCAGACAATAAGGGTAAGGGTATTACCATACATTGCATGTGCACCCATGAATGGTGGTGCAGCAGGTTGTCCAAACATTTGGGTCAATCATACCACAGCCTATGGATTGTTGGCCTTTATTGAGTGAGACCCAGATCATGGATCTTATCCTCATTGGACTTGGGCCTTAGTCATGTTATGCCTTTTTCTCCCTGTTGGATTCTGGCCTTCTGGAGGACTCTTAGGGCACATTTGTGTGACTATTTCTCTGCATTACAGTAAAATTCATATTTAGTGTTAAAGCTTGGAAAAGACTTGAATTGACTTTTTCTATGGTTCTACTGAAAACCCTGTTCAACTAGGGAGAGAGGTTGAACATACCTTCTTGTGGAATGCAAAAAACCTTCTTTGCATGCTTAATTTTCCATAGTGCCTCGCAAACGAGCCATTATCTTACACGTTTTTCCTGACATCAGCAAATTTTATTTTTATACAAAAGTAGACTTAAGATTTTGTTTGCTGAGATTTCATCGCCCCCTGTTTAAAGTAAAGTAGAGTCAATATCTTGTTTGCCGAGATTTCATCGCCCACAATTCAGAGTAGATTCAAAATCTTGTTTCCTGAGATTTTATCACCCATAGTCCAAAGTGGACTCTAAAACTTGTTTTATGAGATTTCATTATAAGCAACTCAAAAGTAGATTCAAAATCTTATTTCCTGAGATTTCATCTTCAATGATTCAAAGTAGACTCAGTTTATTTACTGTGATTTCATAATTGACAACTAAAAAATAGACGTAAATCTTATTTACCGATATTTCATTGTCAACAATTCAAAGTAGATATTGTTTGCTGATATTTCGTTATGGACAATTAAAGGTATATTCAAAATCTCCTTTGTTGAGATTTCATAGTCGATAGCCAATCGGTGCAAATATCTTATTTGTAACATTCTCCAAATGTAGAAACGACAAAAACCAGAGACCAAAAAAAGTTATGAACTAATTCATGCGTATCGCTAATTAGATTGTGCAAATCATTTTACCGTCTTCTCATTTTTAGTGCGCCCGTGCGAATTTTAAATCTTATACGAGACTTCCAACTTCAGATTTTATTCACCAAATCCTTTTTTCATCCTAATCTTAACTCACATGAGCCGGACCCAACCCAAAATCCGGCCCATGTGAGAGTCCATAAAAGGCCAAACTAAAAATCAACAAGTCTTCACCCCCATTCTCTACATCTCCCCCCCACCCCCCACTCCTTACTATAGAGCTTGTGATGTTCAATGCAAAGAGTTGCCACTCTGCCATCGTGAAGAAAGAGAGAGGCAATGAAGACCTGACCAATGGAGGAGATTCTTGTACCCTAGCTCCTATAACAGGGGCAACAGCCCAAAACCCAACGAGTGAGTCTTCTTGAAGGTGGGGCTCCCCACAGGCAAGATCTCCGCGTGCTACAGTTACAGGTACTCTGTAGACCACTAAACGAGCGGCTCAGATTTAGAGAGAGAAAAAAAGGAGGAAAATTAAATAAAGAAAGTTGTGGGAAGAGACTTAGAGAGAGAAAGATAGAGAGAGAGAGAGAGAGAGACAGAGAGGTGTCTCGTGAATTAGCAGGTGAAGGAAGGAAAGAAGGAAAAGCTTCTCTCTTTCTTTCTTTCTCAAATCCTTCTCTTTCTCTCTCTATCTCCTCCATACTTTCCAACTTCCACATTCATTCCTTGCTTCCTCCTTTCCATTCACGAGATCCTCATCTTCTTGTTCTTCTCTTTCTCTATCTATTCATGTCGTCTTCTTCTTTTTTGATAGTTTTTGCATCATACACTGCTATGCAACGTTTTCTTTGGCATTTTCGCTGTTGTTACAGGCATTGATTGAAGTTTACTAGGAAAACGAGAGTACCCCAGAAAGTAGATTCCAAGGAAAATGTCAAAGAGCGGAAACCCAAATCCCTCATCTCAACAAGGGGGTTTGGAAACCCTCCCCGATCGCTTCCAAACAGCACTGAGCTGCGAAAACAACAAGCCGGATTTCAAAGAACTCGATCTGGGCTCCCCAGTCTCGCCGCTCCGGACCCACCAACGGTCTCGGAGCGGCCACGTCGCCGCTCCGGCGGCGACCAGCAGCAGTTCCAGCTCTTCTGGGTCGGTTTCCGGCAAGGCCCACAACAATGCAGCGGGACTGAAGAGGACAGATGGAGGCAGCGGGAGCGGAAACCACTCCGGCGAGCTCTCTGGGTCGAGCGAAGGCAGCCCGACCGCCGCCCGGACCGGGCGGAGCTCCAGACCCGGCCACCAGAGGTCGAATTCCGGTGGGGTACCGTTAATCTACTCAGGTGGAGGGGGTTCTGTGAATTCTCCGAATGTGGGTGTTCTTCCAAGTGGGAATATCGTCCCGTCGGGGAAGATTGGGAAGACGGGAATGGCGAGCCGGAGCGCGGCTAGGAGCGATGTTTTGGGGTCTGGGACTGGGAATTATGGGCATGGGAGTATAATGCGGGGGAAATTGGGGGGAGATGGGGGAGGGAATGTGACTGGGAATATACAGTTTGCAGGGGACTCTATGATGGTGAAGAGGGCGTTGGCTAGCTCGGATCCGGAGGAGGTGAAGAGGGCGGGCAATGAGCAGTATAAAAGGGGGAATTTTGTGGAGGCTCTATCTTTGTATGATCGGGCAATCGCCATTTCACCGAACAATGCAGCTTGCAGGTGTAATCGGGCGGCTGCATTGATGGGTCTTGGACGGTTGGGGGAGGCGGTGAGGGAGTGCGAAGAGGCGGTGAGGCTGGATCAGATGTATAGCAGGGCGC
This sequence comes from Persea americana, assembly GCA_029852735.1. NCBI lineage: Eukaryota > Viridiplantae > Streptophyta > Magnoliopsida > Laurales > Lauraceae > Persea > Persea americana. The sequence continues at coordinate 2,047,934 of CM056813.1, forward strand.
ATCAGCGGCTGGCATCCCTGCATTTGAGGTGAGGAAGCTAAATTTCTTGTGTTCTTTTTTGGGATTAGTTGTAGCTGCATTTTGTTTTATGCTATGTAGGTTGGTTGATTTATGTGTCTTTTATGTGTAATGGGTAGTGATCTCTTGTGGGATTAGTTGTAGCTTCTGCAGCTTTTTTTGTTGTTTAAATTGATATTTTGTTATTTGGCTTCCTGTGTTTTTCTATGGGTGGGTGCTTTAGATTCATGGGTTGTATTCTGTCACTGTCTTTTGGTTATTTGAGTACTTTAGATTGAATGATTTTATTGCTTATTGTTTATTCTCTATTGGGGTGAATGGTATGTATGTTTCTCTTTGTGTTACTTAATTGGATTTGTAAGTTGTGTTTGTTCTACCACATTCTAATGAATACCTCATCTTATTTTAGTTCTGTGTATTTGTTTTTTTTTTTTTTACTTGTCCCTTTTCAGCGTAACTACTATCAGTCTACAATGTAACATGTCACTCCTTGCCACCTCAAAGTCTTTATTGGCCCGGCCCCCTCCATCTCTTTTCAATTCTTGATTGGTGGGAGCTATTCTGATCTTCTATAGCTGTTCCCAAACCATCTCAAAACACATTGCTTGACATTATTTTGTTTGTGTAAGTTTGGATGAGGCCAGATCTGGTTGGTGTACTACCACTATCCAGTGAAAAGGCATTAAAACACTATGTATCTCACTAAGATGCACAAATACGTTAATCAACTTCTAGTGTAGGTGATAGATAATGGATGTGTCAGTAGCTAAAAGTTCCTGGGATTGGTTGTAATTATGGACCCACTTGTATCAAGACAGGTTGGTATTCGATACGTGACCCCCTTCCTGTGAGATCCACCTGGATGCATTTTGATCAGCCGGTAAAGGAGTGATTGGAAGGGTTGTGTTGATTAGACGTTTGCCAATAACATTCCGATTAGATAGATGATTATTGGACTTGATTTTAGGGGGTCAACTTTTTTAACAGACTTAAAATGTAGTACTTCTTTTGTAATTCATTAACAGCGGATAATGATTAGGTCATTGTCAATTGGGGTGAGAACAATATACAAAGTCTCTTTTATTTTATTTATTTTTTCATAGTCCAGTGAGCGCAAACTCATGAGGAGATGTGTAAAGAGTATGGAGTGATGATAGATGAGTGCCGTTATTTAAATTAGGAATTGGCTGTCAAAGTTGGGGTTGATGCTATTTTGGATCATGTTACTCTTTGTTCGATCGATTTGCATTGTCCTCGACTATTGCTTACTTTTACTTTAAATTGTAGGGAGATTAGCTTATATATTTATTGAACTTTAAATCATCATAATTTCTTTCTTTTTTTCTTTCTTTCTTTCTTCCTTTCTTCTTTTTATTGTTTTTTAGGTGTGCATTGTGTCATTGTAACTTGTAAGAGTTGGTCCACTGATTTTGGTGGTTTGCACTAGCATTAGAAATTCAGAATGCAATGTTCAAGGACTCATATTGTTGATGGTTCTAGATAGTGATTGTGGCACACTGGATCCATTGGTTTTCTTTATGTAAGCATTAAAGTGCAACCTTTTTTTTTTTTTTTTTTTTTTGTTTTTATTGTTGATGTTACTATGATGAATGAGTTCTCATTTGGCCGTTCATCATCGTCATCATCATTAAAGCCTTGTCTCATTTGGACATTATGATTATTTATTAATCTTTTGATGGGTCCTCACATTGACCTTGGGCCTGGTAGCACGAAATGTGGCTATGGGTTTTTGCCCTTCATGTGCATGGCAGGCATTTGGCCTTTCCCCTTCTAACTTTATGGTTCCTTTTGCTGTTTGTTGGTTTTGATTTATTGGTCCTCTCCGTCATCCTGTTATTTTGCTGTTTGATTGATTGTGGTTCATGGGCAATTTATGTGTAATTCTTTTATCTAGATTAGATCCTGAAAATCATGGTGCTAACTGCTATCTATTTCATGCATTTTTAACATATGTATTATTTGGTACCTTTTTTTTTTTTTTTTGTGGGTATTATGTTGTTTGATGGGTCTAATTTCATGAGCCTCCCTATTTTTTATCTTGATAATACTAAAGGTTAGGGCAGGTTGAAAATGCTCGGAGGCATCTCTTCATGGGGCAGCAGCCAGATTCTGTTGAGTTGCAGAAATTGCGAGTTGTGGAGAGACATATGAAGGGATGTGCGGATGCTCGTAAAGTTGGCGATTGGAGGAGTGCATTGAGGGAAGGTGATGCTGCTATTACTGCTGGAGCAGATTCTTCTCCCCAAGTAAATTGCAACCCCATTTTCAAGCTATGTTGATTTACACAATTAGTAGTCAGAAAATTATTGTTCTGAGTCGGTTGGATTTGCAGCTTTTTGCATGTAGAGCTGAAGCTCTACTCAAGCTCCATCAACTTGAAGAGGCTGATTCTGCCTTATCAAGTGTGCCCAGATTTGAACTTTCTCCACCGGCATCACAGACCAAGTTCTTTGGAATGCTTTGTGATTCTTACCCATTATTTGTCCGAGCCCAGGTTGAGATGGCATTGGGAAGGTGAACACAGAAATTTAAAGTTCCAAAAGAAGTAACACATGGGTTTGAGTGAATAAGAATGGATGGTGGATGCTTTGCAGGTTTGAGAATGCAATTGCGGATGCTGAGAAAGCTGGGCAGATCGATCCTCAAAACATCGAAGTTGCAGCAATGCTGAAAAATGTAAGATCAGTCGCAAGAGCTCGGGCCCGTGGAAATGATCTTTTCAATTCTGGCAGGTTTACAGAAGCGAGTATGGCCTATGGTGAAGGCCTCAAGTTTGATCCCTCCAACCCTGTCCTCTATTGCAATAGAGCAGCTTGCAGGTTCAAGCTTGGACATTGGGAGCGATCTGTGGATGACTGCAATGAAGCTCTTAAAATCCATCCCAATTACACCAAAGCCCTACTTCGACGTGCTGCTTGTAACAGCAAGGTGGGTCACTTACCTGATTTTCTCCTCTGATCATTGGGTTCTTAGAATCTGTGTCAATCAATTGCTATTTTTCTGTTGATTATAGCTTGAACGTTGGGTGGAGGCTGTGCGTGACTACGAGGTTCTAAGGAAGGAACTTCCTGGCGACAAAGAGGTAGCAGAGTTTTTGTTCCATGCACAAATCGCACTGAAAAAGTCACGTGGCGAGGAAGTTTACAATTTGAAATTTGGGGGTGAAGTTGAGGAAGTTCTAAGTGTTGATCAGTTCAGAGCAGCAATATCTTCACCTGGTGAGCATTTTACCCTTCTGTGTGCTCTTCTGATTTGTTGCTAAGTCTTTGTATCCCTATTCACCTTCTAGGTTCTCATTCATTGATTGTACTACAGTGTCTATTAATGTTATTTACGTATATGCACATTCAACATTCTAACTGTTGGGCAATCACTTTTCAACTGTACACATCACAAAAGGTTCCTTGGCTGTGATTGTATACCCCTAAATCAAGGAATTGTGGGGGGTATTTGAGGTTCAGAAATCGGAGGTGCTTCACTTTTTTGACTTTTCCCACAATTGCAAAACTGAAATTGAATTTGTTTCAATTACCAAAGAGGTACCATTTGTTCTGAAACTGCAAAGTCATCCATTCCTATTTGACGAATTTATTTCAATGATATTGATCTGATCTTATTTTGGATACTGAATGCTCATTTTTTAAAATCATCATCATCATCATCATCAAAGACTTGTCCCAACTGTTAGGGTCACCTACATGAATTCTTTTTTGCCATTTTATAACTAGGCCAAATTCTCATAGAATTGTGTCTCAGAATTCATTTTATAGATATGCAAAAGTTCTATTCCAGCTATCAACCTGTCGCAGCCCTCGTTCCTTACTAGGGCTTGGACCGGTGGTAAACTAGTGGAGCTCTTTTAATGTTATTTTGTGGTCAATTTTGGTTTAAAAAGTGTGCATGCTGACCTGTTAATTTATAGAGCCTGCTTTCAGTAGTCTATCTATTACTTAACCTTTTAAAATTGGCTGAACCATTCCCAGTGTCTGACCTCCTGAATTCAAGTCCTTTGCAGAATATCTGATTAAAATTGATTTTTTCAGGAGTTTCAGTTATCCATTTCATGGTGGCATCAAACCAGCAATGTTTGCAGATATCACCGTTCTTTGATTCCTTGTGTGTCAAATATCCTTCCTTGAATTTTCTTAAGGTAACTCCTGGAAAGAAAATGTTAATTTGATCTCTATAATCATATTTACTCTTTCAATTTGGTTCACAACTGTTCACAAGTACTTGTTTTCCTTCATTTATTCTAATTGATAATATTTGGTCAAGGTGGATGTGGATCAGACCCTTGCAGTGGCCAAGGCTGAGAATGTGAGGATTGTTCCAACGTTCAAGATATACAAAAACGGCACCCGGTTGAAAGAGATGATCTGCCCAAGCCAACAGGTACTGGAGTACTCAGTGAGGCATTACAGCTTCTAGATTCATCTGGCTTGTTATTTACAGAGGTCAACTCCTCTTGCACCAACTTCCAAATTCATATAAGCTCCTTCCTGTCACAAACCAGCTCCATAATAATTTCAATTAGCCAAAGGTCAGAACCAGAGGGACAGCCAGCCTTTTTTTCATTTTCTCCTTTATTTAATTCTTTTCCATTTTTGTGTCCGGCTGTATTCTACCCTTCCTATTTCTGTTTTCTTTTCTTTTGCCCTTGATCCAGCCGTATTCTTATACCCCACCTTCATCTTTAGAGAGAGATGTACAATTAATTGGCTTTTGTACTGGAAATTGAGAGAGAGAGAGAGAGAGAGAGAGAGAGATGGTTGATTGGTTGGTAGAGACTGTGTACATGTGTATAAAAATCCATATACCAAAGTTGGAAGCCATGATGATGATGGGTGAGAGAGGGATTACTGGTGGGTTAGTGAGAGGAGGCAGCAAATGATGATGCTATTGAGGTGGTATCGATGGTCTCCCATTCTATGAAATAAGAATTCCCTCCATTTTTTATTCAAAGTTTCCTTGTTTCTTCTTATTCTTCTTCATATTGGATGAGGATTAACGTAATTTAATTTGGTTGATCATCTAGACATAACAATGTATGAGTGCTTGCGGTGTTGGAACTTGGAAGTTGGAAGTCATGTGTTTCTTAATCTGGGTTGTTTTGGTAAATTTAGCGAGATTAAAATTGCAACAAGTTCAGAGAGAAAGAGAGAGGTCTGTGGCTGTGGGGTTAGCCTTTTTGCCAAGTGGGGTTCGTTCTCATTGAATGTAACCAATTCTTATTTGTGTTTTTGGTCCATTTTTGGGTGGTTCTGTTTGGTTGGTTTGGCAAGCTTTGAAATGTATGCAGATAATTGTGGGTCTCTCTCTTGTTTGTTTCTTTTTGAATGAGAGAGAGAGCCTGCTTGCCTGCTTCCTATTAATTCCTGGGAGATAATGTTTAAGTGGGTTCTAACAAATAAATGTGATGGGAAAAGGCCCAAAGTTGTCAGGATATATAAGGTGGAGATGTAAGTGGGACCTTCACTTTTTTAGGATTTGATATATATATATATATATATATATATATAAACTCTTCTATGAGAGTAACTCTCACACAACTATGAGAGTAAGGGGGGACCCATTGGGTTCATATCTAATGCTATCAGTCTAAATTTTTCTCGAAAGGTCGATCTTATTGAAAGCGCACAATAGTATAGACGGTATAAGTGCATGTTTGGTATCTCATCATATGAAAAATAGAGGTATAGACTCTAAAAAATGTAGATGCTAATTTTCTAAAATTGAAATGCCTTTTTTTTTTATAGCTCTTTTTTTAATGGTTCTATTTTAAATTGTCTGTCAAAAAAAGAGTAGAGATGCCAAACATGGTCTAAGTCTCCCAAGTACAATGAGAAACAGAAAGAGCAAACTAGAGACTAGAGTAGCAGTATCAGTATCAAAAGTGGCTCTTGTATTAGTAGTGGGGAGTTGTGTATTTTTAGCTTGATCCACCTCTCCTGGGCTTCCTACAGACACTTGCACCTCGTCCGATTTTTCTCCATCTTCATCCCTGTAAACTGCAAAGATGTGAAGAGGCATAGTAGTCTTATAAGTAGTTAGTGATGGAAATAGGAGATGAGATACTATGTTTGCCGATCTCCTGCATAATGTGGCCTCCCATGATAACTATTTAAGAAGCATTTGGATCTTCTTCCAATATTCTAGTGCCCATGGCTCGGTAACAATTTTCTATCACGGGTGGAAACTAACTGATGATGTTTATTCTTTTAGGATTTTACTGGAAAAACCTCGTAAGGTTAACTGTAGACAAAAATGGACTTAGAAGACATGAATCGACTGTGGTGGTCCTAGGGACCCTTTTTGGTTCATTTTCTTTTTTTTTTTTTCTTTTTTTTGATTGAGCAACGATTTCGCGGTTCACATGTATATACAAGTGGGGATATACATGCTCGTTTTTTCTTCTTTTTTATAGTTAAGCAGCGATATCGCCGTCCAAATCAAATTCAGAAAAAAGTCTTTCTTCTTTCAGATGGTGGTCACCGGGTGTTGGAAGTTGGACGGTGATGATGGAGAAAGGAAAATGAGAGAGATGGGTATCGGTGTAAGTACGAGGCTAGTTTAGGTGTTGTGAATTGGATTGATGGGGGAAAGAAGATGCACGGGGAATGAGATGAGATGATGATGTGGGTAGAAGTGGTTTGGAAATGAGTAGTGGTTGTGTAGGGAGATGAGAAAAAGATGCCAAGAAAGGTGGGTTTCAGAGAGAGGAGAAAAAAATGAAAGAAAATGAGAGAAAAAGATGGGTTCAAGAAAGAGAGAGAGAGAACGTGAGTTCTGTGAGATGTGGATGAAGTTTTATATATTTGGTTGAAAGATGATGAATGGGTTCAGATAGCTTTGTTTAGGTTGTAGGAGACAGAGGGATGAGGAAGATAATGGATTTAAATAACTATATGTGGCACTGGGGTGTTTTAGTAATAAGCTCCCATTTGCACCCAAGTCTACGACCATTGAGGTCACCTTATCCTGAAGGAAAATATTATATGGGTAAAAGGTTAGTTGCTAGAGGTGGAAGGAGGAGGAAGGAGAAGGAAAATGAATAAACGAGTGAGGATATCCCCGCTTGTATATGCAAGTGAGCGGGGATATCACTTGAGCCTTTTTCTTTTTCCTTCTAAATTTGACCCGCTTAACAGTGAATAAGAAGAAAAAACGAGCAAAGACATCCCTGCTTGTACATGCAGGTAAGCTAGGATATTGCCGCTCGGCGAAACAATAAAAAAAAATAAACCAAAAGGGGCTTCTGGGACTACTATGGTCGATTCATATCTTTTTGGTCCTTTTTAGTTTATAGTGAATCTAAGGGGTTTTTTCCGATAAATGCTCTCTTTGTTATATTTATTTTCACCTTCAATTTTAGCCCCTATGTAAGGGATTGTTTTGAATACCCGGGAATTCAGAATTCGTGGTAAAGAGTTATAACTGAGGTATGCTGAGAGATGAGTGAAGCATATGAAGTAGATTTGGAGCCTCAATGGAGTGTGAGTGTGGTCATATCTGAGTGATGATTTTACACCCAAAGGAAAGGCTATTTGATGGTTGACGGCCTTTAGTGGATATATGCATATGAAAGTTACATGTATGTATATGTAGTTTATTTTGATTTGTCATAATTATTAGTGTGGGTCCCTCTTCTGATGTAATGCTGCACAATCTAATTATAGAGTACGGATCAACCAGTTGTCATCTAATTACTTAAATCTGATTTTGCTTGTACCGTTTGGGGGATATTTCAAAGATTTGAGGAACGTTTGTTACTTGTGGAATATGCAATTTTAGTTGAGGAAGAGTGATGCTTGATTGGAGTGCTTAGGCCAATTTCTATAAAAAAAAAAAAAAAAAGAGCAAAGAAGTTGGAATTTTAGGAATTTCAAATGCCATTTGAGACATTTTAGGTGGCGGGGATTTTGGTAAAAGAACATCACATTTGAAAATGCCACGGGTTAAGTCATCACATCATGTCCATGAACTCACAACAAACCAAATTTTTATAAGAAATTCGAGTAAAAGAATAGGCGTTGATTAGGCTGAATTGAAACTCATTCAGCTGGCCTTTTTGGATTAAGATAATGTCTTTTAAAACCATAAAACTTGAGGGCTATAGACTACATCTCTTCTCCCCATGATTGGTGTGGCCCTAAGTTGGATCGCCGGTGAGTTTGAACTAGGATACCTCCGATATGATATCCACATGGCATTTCACCCTCAAACAAAGGCTAGGATCCCCTGATTTGTGAGAAGTGCATCACAGCCTAGTGGCAAAGAGGCACCTCACCTTGGTAGCTGTCCAGGGATCAATCCTTGGCCATGTATGTGGCCCCGTGTTTTGCCTACTAGTAGTCCATGGTAGCCGAAAAAAAGAGAAATGATCCCATGATTGTAAAAGAGGAGCAAATCAACTCCTGTTAAATAACACTAATAACCCCCACATTACACATGATTTCGAAAGCATTGCTTTCCTAGTACAGAACATTATTTCCTTCCAACTCTTATTCCATGATAATTTTCTCTACTACTTCTAATACTTCTTCACTTGCAAGCAAGACCCAGAACAGGGAAAGAACATACGAACTTAGGAATGTGCCAACCATGAGAAGGAAAAATCCAACTGCACATGGCACCATCATACCTAGTACATAATGCAAAGGTGGAGGCCATGCAAAGAGGTGACTAGAGATGAACATTACTGGCCAGCTGCAAAGGCCTCCACTGGAAAAGTCTTGGTGACACCAGCGAGACTCTTGAAGTGAATTTTTCCGGTGGGAGGGTCATCGACGGTGATCGCGTTAACTGGGGGCCACAGGAGGAGCTCCTTGGCCTTCACTCCCTTGAGCTTCTTGATTCTCTTCTTCTCTATGTAGCCATGAATGCCAGTATCATAGCTCACCAGCTTGGTAATCATCTTGAAATTGTGCTCAACCTTCTTTTGCTGCACGATCCACATGTAACCAGTGCTTCTCACAAAGCCGACTTCGATGATGTCGGCCAATGGGAGAAGGCCCTTGGGCAATTCGAACTCCTCTAGGAGAGAAACTGCAAACTTCATCCCCTCTTCATGACCATTCTTGACAATGCCACCCTCCTTCTCAGCCATGGTTGATAAGTTAAAAAAGAGGCCTTGGAACTTTGGTTTTGGTTGAGAGTTGTTACTTTTTAGTGAGTTTTTTTGGGTGAAGTAGCCTCCTATTTATATAGGAAGATATGGTGGCCAAACAAATATATGGGACAGGGTGAATGGAGGAAACCAAAGGAAGAGTACTTTGGATGGTCCATCAAAATCTGGCCTTTTTTGCTTTGTAACTTCCCACTCCATTTTGTCTATTAGGCATAGCTTCTAGTTTTATAGTATTTTATTTGTCATATCACTCCACTATCCTAAGCTTAGTGATATGGGTTCATTAGCTGGTACTGGCCTTTTTATAGTGCTTCGGATTTAACAACTTAGTTATGATAAACATAAAAGATTAAATATAAAAAGAATAAAAGTAATTAACTAAATAATAAGTTGCTACCCACTTGGGGTGATGACTCTAGAATACAACAATGAGCCTAAGAGTTACATCTTCAATGACGATGACAATAATGCAGCTCATGTATAAATATCTAAGTAAGATTTTGCAAGTTTAACAACAACAAAAAAACCAACAACAACAACAACAGAAAAGGGCAGGGGATTAGTAAAAACTTGGAATAAAGGAGCATCAAGTAACATGTTAGATTATAGAGTGTAGAGTAACATAGTCCTAAGTAGGAATAGGTTATATTAAAACAAACATAAGATCTAATCTGTTTATTTTTTTTAAATAATGGCACATGGTATGAATTTTACCATTCTGATCTTATCTGGTCTAATCTGTTAATTTTGTCAAATCTATGTAGTTTAATTTGATGTTCCAAATTGAATGTGTCTTGTTTCTTTGAAATGAACCTGTCATATAAAACAATCAATGTACATTGCAAATACATCACTTGACATTGTTGTATGCTTTGAGGACTCTGAGATCATCCATTCAATCTGTGGCTTTTAGACAATAGATGGTGGGAATGAAAACTCAGACACACTTAAATGTGGTACAGAGCATTGAGAGGGTTGGATTGCCTGTAGCCAATGTGGCTTGCTTCCTCATTTGAAGATTGTGACAATAAAAGTCCAAATATCTGACAGGCTCCAGGGTACTTGCCTCCAAATGTTTATTTTGGTAAATATAAATAAATAAATGCCAAATATTAAGAAGTAAAAAAAAGGAACAAAAAAACCCGAAGAATAATTTAGGTTTAACTCAGTTTGGTTCTATGAAACAATGGAAAACTTGTGACTCGGATTGGCCTTGTCTAGCTCTAAAAAATCGACTTTGAGAGACCCAAGGGACAACATGGGAGAGTCATGTTTTATGGAAAAAGACATTTTAAAATATTTAAAAATAAAACAAATACTTGTATAATTGATAAACATTTGTTTACATGTATCAATAATAATCAATTCAAATTAATAAATCTATATAATAAGAGAAAAAAAAGAAAAGAATCCTGCAAATTACAATCTTCAAGTCCAAAAACCAAATGTAAAAGATCAAATATATCTCAAATTACATTTAGCATTATTTGAACTGCCAATTTGAAACCTCAAGCCTTAATTATAATTACTTAAAAATAAATATCAATTGTTTAGAATTATTTCTATCTATCAAATGGCTCAGAATGCATGCACCTAATCAAAATGAGGAGACTTTGTTTCCACTGTATTTGACTCAGTCCTTCATTAAAACAAGGTGACTCAGTCGCGTCAAGAGTCAACTTGCTGGGTTTTCTTACCTTACTCAAAATAGTAGAGTTATATAAAGATAGTGCAACTCGTAAGAGACCTAAATGTCTTATTTTAGGGAGGCAAGGGTTGCTAGTTCAAAGTTTTGATTGGAATAGAGAGTTATTCAATCATTTGCTTGCAGTTCAGTTGTTTACTTTCCAGTTACTTACCTTATTTACTAGCGATTTACTGTTGAAGCAAAAAATAAAAACAAAAATAATAATAAAAGGAATAAGGTGAATAAATGCATTTATGCATCTATTTACGTAGAAATGATTTAGTTAATGTGTTTGTACCATCCTACCCACCTGCCTCACATAAGTGTAGTGCCTACATTTGCTTGATCTAATCCATTCGCAATTTTGCACCACATGTCCCATTTTACATTAGCATTAGAAAAACATCTCATATGAAGTATTGTAATTCATGCTTGTAATAAGGTGAGCACCATTTCTTACGGGGCTCCGCCTGGGATAGAACCGGGGGATCGAAATATCTTTCTCGTACCTAACTTTGTATGGTGACGAATACTCGAATCATCATCCCATCCACTTGCCTAACAACCAACAAGTTCCCACCGTCCAAATCGAGTACATAGTCAATCAGATGGTTAAGTCCATTTAGATGGGTGCCAAACCCATGATCAGTGACTTTCAAGGTGGTCCCTATTTTATGGTCTACTTGGATGCATCATCAGGTTAGCCACATTAGGCATTTAGGCATGCGGTGCTCACCTTATTGCGAACACCCGCACTCACCTCATTGTGAACACCGACACTCAACTAAGTTTTTTCCAATTTTATCGTGAGTGGGATAGGATGTATACTCCCAATCATTCTGTCCAAGTCTTTAGTTCTACCAGTTTTTAGGTTTCGAGTTTAGTTGAAATCAGTCCTGGATCCGAATTGAAGTTTACGTATTAGTACTTGAGCTCATACCCAAATTAGCCCTTATTTGGCATTTCTATTCTCAGCCTCATTTTTATCATCTCTACGAGTTGCTGTCGGGCAAATACCCCATTTTTATCATATACATATGCATATATATGAGGAGCACTAGAAGATTAAGAATCCGGAGGAGGGCTTTTTTTTTTTTTTAAACGCTCTTCGAGTTGGGCCCACTATGGTATATGACAATTATAAAATACCGTTGGATTAAATAATTTAAATGAGATTATCCTAACCCCTGAATCTATGACCCCAAAGTTTAATGGTTTTAGATGCATCATTTTTTTGTGATATCAATCCAACGGTAAGTAAAAATCGGATGAGTGTCAAGCCCAACAGACTTCATGGACGGGCCTCTCAAGCGGGCTATACGAGAACAATGGGATCGAAACCTGGTCTGATACCATGTAAGAAACCAGATACTAACCCAAAAGCTTAAGTTGATATGTGGAAGGCCAAAACAGGTATATGAAGCCATGTCCAACTCAGGACTTAGGAGATGTGGGACCTCCCTACAGTTCGTATGTGTGAAATTACTGGATTGGCTTAAGGTGGGCTCCATGCCCCAAAAACATATGAAAAGAAAAGGGGAGTTTCTAAAATGGGAAGTTTTTCAGAATTCCTCCCACTAGATATAGAGAGAGTACCTATTTCCACAGCTCCAGCTTCATTTATCTTCGAATGCTTTGCAATGTGTTCTGAAGGAGGGCCATCAGGATTTTGAGCACTCAAGAGTGCTTGTATGCAACAGAAGGTAGGATCCAAAGTCCTAGACTTGAAGTGAAATTACATTCAAGTCCATGCAGCGGACCCATACGAATACTAGAATTAAAAAATGGGTCCAAATTCTAAGTCAGATTTTTTTTTTTTTTTTGGATTGATGAAGGTACTGTTTCTAATGAAAATGGTTCTACCTATTTGCGAAAAAGATCTTGAATGAAAGTAAACTGGCACTAGTTGCAAGTAATTATCCACCAATATGATGATCTGCATTATTTCATTAAACTAAATTACGAGTTTATTTAATTAGTATATCAGATTATGAAAGGAAACATATTTAGTTTAAAGGATTAGTTCAATGATCTAAAATGTTTTATTTGCCAACCATCTATAGCGTAAGATGTTTTAAACATTTGATCAATCACAAAGTGAGTAAAGATGAAGTTTTGCTAAGCATGATTCTTAAATAATTGAAACAAGGGCGTAAGTCATCAATTACTTCTCATTTAAAAGCAACCTCATTCTGGCAGTTTCTCTAACAATATCTCAGCCCTCCATATGACTGTCAATCCCGTCTTTCATGGACACACCGAGAAAAAAAACATTGAGATTGACTATTAGTTTTTGCAAGAAGAAGTTGCTCTAGGCCCCGTTGTCACCGGACTCTGTTTCTTTCGAGAATTAAGTGGCTGATGTCTTCACAAAGGTTCTACCTCGGTGTTCCTTAATCGATCTACGCTCCAAACTAGGCTTTTACGTCTCTCCCAGCCTAGTTTGAGCAAGAGTAAAAGGGAAATCCATTCAAGAATGCAATCATGATTTATATTGTATACAGCCAATAAAAATGCAATCAAGATAAATGTCAATCACATAGGATTGATTGCCAAAAGAGAAGATTATCGGTCATAAAGGAAACCTAATCTCAGCATAGCGATGAATGTTAAGGAAATCAAGTATCACCATAACTGTAAATGTCATCTCATATAGAGAAAGTGCAAGAGAGATTTTCTTAAAAAATAGATTTCAAATAGGTTCTAGTTATATGCTAATTTTAAATGTGATTCATAACTTTGTTCTTCATAACTTCGTTCTCAGTTGGCGAGTTGAGGTGAAAATAATTCTCATATGGCATACCTTATTTGTAAAAAGAAATAGTAAATTTAGATGGTTGAGATGGATTACCTAAGTCGAGAGCTGCGCAATAAATGGCCCCACACTAATTTGGTGTCTGTAATTTAGTTATCGGTGAGTTTGCATGTAAGATAAAACGGGTCCGAATTCTTTTTATGTTGGACGATGGCTTGTAGTACCCAAGACCAACCCTAAACACCACAACAAATGTGTTGAAAGTATAGAACTATAGACAATGTGCTCAGATGAAGGTAGCAAAATAAGTTAAGTGAAGTCAAAATAGCATGGAATGAGGTCCTGATCTTACAGGCTTTATTGGGTCACATCCACTGGCAAGGTTTTCATTGAGAAGGGGTGTACAGGTAGCACCAAAGAGACACTATCTGAAAGGGTGGATGCAATTATTAGTGGACACAAATTTGCAAGAAGGGACAATTGCAGGTACACTGACCACTGGTCACCTACATTGGCTAATGACAAGTTGGGCTGGACCCGCTAAGCCCATAAAAAGCAATGCTGACTTCACCCAGTAGAACAACTACTGGATCAGCCTGAGTTAGAGTCTGAAGGTCCCAAAAGGAGAAGCTTTTCTTATACAAGATTTATTAAACAAGTTCCAATGTTATCATCAAAATCTTGTTTGATTTTAATTGATGAAGGATTAGCTCCTCTAGATATATTATATAATGGTACTCATCTTCTTAATAAATAAAAAACTTGAATGGGTGACTTGATCTAATTTAAGGAGACTTGGTCATAAACTTGAAATGTTATAACTCAACTAAGACATTATCGACTGACCTGAAAACTGATAATAACGGACTGAAGAGTACTATCAAAGTCAAGTGTCTTCTACGGTGTTGAGATGTTCAACTAGGGAGCCATGGCCTCACTGGTGATTGTGATGGATTTCTTCCTTTTTTTTTTATTGTTGAATAAGTTTTATGCAGCAAGTTGTCTTGAGTTGACTTGGTCGAGCTACCTTTCAAGTTAATTGGGTCTCAATCAAAATTCATTGAGTTAGGATGGTTAGGCTCAAATAGATCCAGTGCTGCCCAACTCAGCATAATATTGTTCGCTTTGGCCCATGTACACATACGATAAGTTTCCAACGGTCACTTATTCCGATATTGCTCCCTAGAGAGCGGGCTTAACTTCGGAGTTTTTATGGGATCCAAGGGCTGCACGACTTTAAAATGCGTGTCATGTTGAGTTGAGTTAATATATGGTTTAACTTATAAGCCTAGGGTCACGACTTAGCTATTTTTGATACGGGTTAGCGGAGATCCACTGTTAAAAGTCCATAATTGATATACTATACCCCATGGTTAAGGGTGTCGCCCGGATGAAGTCGCCACAATACTATTTAAATGCAAAGAAAATGGATCTGACTCATCCGTAAAACCCAAAAGGGGTCCTGCCTTATAGAGGGTCGGGATGGGATCTCCCACCTCTTGTTGTTGATTGTAGTAGAAAATTCTCCTCTTACTTCCTTGGCGGCCACAAGACACAAGAACTATATCATTCTTACTTGCGTGCAAAGAAAACTATGAAGGAAAAAAAAATTACTTGTCCCTGTTTTCTTTGTTTGAATCCACTTTCGAGTAAAAGGATAGATATCATCCATGATCCAAGTGAACTTTTTCCAAATTAGGGCAACGAGAAAGGATTTCCACTCCGTACCACCTTGGCTTATTCGATGTAGCTCATTCATTACAAAGCAGGACTCCTCTTCCATCATTTTTATCTTGCCATCAAGAAAACTGAAACTCGACCTGTACACAAACTGTTCCTGAAGGGACATAGAAAACATTATTTTATCTAGTAAAAAAAAAAGGACCTTTCAAAAAAAATATTATTAACTTATTTAGTAAATTATTATTTTTATTTATAAAATAAATTTTCAAGAAAAATTTGCCAGTTAAATCTCAACTAGCGGGCATGCCTATACATTGGCAATTAAACACCTATACATTAAAAAAATAAATATAAAGAAAAAGAAATTAATTAATGATCAATATTGGAAAGAGTTAGATTTTCCAGCTGGCTTTGATTGAGGAAATGAGCAATCTAAGAAGAGGGAGAGAATCACTAGGAGGGAGGAAATCACAGCAAGCAGGTTAGGAATTAAAAGAGATGAATTCAATAAAATATTTCCCTCTTCATCAATGATCAAAAGAAAGCATCATACCTTTGAGGAATAAATAACGTTAGACATTTAGCAAATATATTATATGCAAATCCACATTATATGCAAAAACAAATTTTTAGAAAGAAAAGAAAAAAGAAAAAGAAAAAGAAAATAAAAATACCATGTTAGTAGAAACTGATTCAAGAATTGAGTGCAAGAGTAGGACAGGAGAAGGAGAAGTAAGATACAAAGGTAGTAGGAGAATTTTCATAAACGAATATAAGTTGGGTAAGATTATTGCTTTTGGCCAACTATGTCTTCTTCTTCAATGGCCCCTGACTACATTAACAGAATGAGTGTTCTTCAGGTCTCCGATGCTGGCCCCTCTTTAGATGGTTTTATTCAAATGAAAGCTTGGTTATTCTCCTAGCTTTTGTGGGGTGGATTTTGAGCTTGGTTATTCTTGGGCCAGGCTCCCAACTACCTGGGATTCTGTTGTTGTTGTTGTTCTTGGCTGGTCTTTGTGAGTTTGGTTCTGCTGGGTCTGTTGTTGTGCCTTGTTGTGGTCTGGTTTAGCATGTAATCTTATAGTTAATTTAGTGGGCCACTGTCTCTTTCTTGTAGCTATTTGCTGGTTCTAATGTAAGTTTTTTTCTAGCAAAAAAAAAGAAAAAAGGATTATAAGTTGGGTAGAAAGGAAGGCAAAGAAAAACAGAAAAGTAGAAAATACATATTAGTGGTTGCATGAGATAATTAACAGTGGTTGGTTGTTTAAGATAAGAGATAAGAACAAAGTTGGGGAGTTATCATTAGAAGTGAGGAGAGAAACGTGTTGTGTTCATTGGGATAACTTAAAGTCAAAATTACAATTTATGGTCAAAATTATAGCCGATTTACAATTTATCATTATAACTAGCACAATAACCCGAGCTAAGCATGAGCATGGCCCATTTGGCAGGGGTCCCCCGCTCCATCTAGCTATTCTGCGATTTTTTTGATAAATTATTACATATAATAGTGTTGTGGTTTGATGGTTAGGTTGGTTTCATTTAAAGGGCATTAATTCTTGAGTTCAAATCTCTAGACTTCTACGTTTTTGTAGGTTTTTTTTTCTTTTTTTTACGAAGGCTCAATTAAAAAAGTCAACATTGAAGGAATCTGGTCAAAATTGAATCCAAAATCGTCAGCTTTAATAAATTATAATAGTACAATGGAGAATTAGTGCTAGGAAAAAAGGGGTTGATTTTCCACAAGGAGACTCTCCTCCCCTACTTTTCTCATTAATTATTTCTTAGTTTGTGGCGGTTATTCACTCCATGGATGGGATGGAGAGAGGATTTGAAAATCGCCATCTTTTATGGGTTTTTTTTCTTATTTTTTCACATATGTCCCTCTAGAGAAATCTTTATTTTACCAGGAGGCCCCTCCCATAAAGATTTCCTTATTCCACCCCTAATTTTCTCAACATCCGCATAAAAGCAGTGAAGGGGAAAAAAATAGAAAAACCCTTATATTTTAAGGGGATTTTTCTTTTTTGTTATTCTCTTGCATGTCTTTAAGAGATTGCTTATTTTACATGGAGGCCCCTCCAAGGAAAGTTTTCCCGTTCCACCCCTCTTGTGAAGGAAAGCTACACGCGTACACATGCCTAGGAGAATATTCAGTTCTCGAGAATACCTAAGACCCTTTGTCATCATAAAAAAATAAAAATAAACGGAGTCAAATAAAAGGGATACAATTATTGACTATAGGGCCCCACAAGCTAAGACAAACTTAATCTCCCACAAGCTAAGACAAACTTAATCTAACTTAAACTAAATGAGTTTAAAAAGGTAAACTTCCAAGAAATAAAGAGGCCGTCAAGCATATAGAAATCGTGTTCTAATTTTGTACAGCAGCCCGCCACGAAACCCACGTGAGGCCCGCATGAGCCTCACTAACGCGAACGAGTTGCAGCAGCAGAGAGAGACTGCCGGCCATTTGGGTCCTGGAGTCCGGATCCATTTTTATGCCTTTCCTTTGACCAAGAGAAATTTTGAGCCCAAAGAGTAGGAACTAACTCTCCAGCCATTTGACTTAATTTATTCTATCTCCCCAAATTTCACTTTAATAGAAATGATCCATGACCATTTGATTGAGAATGCGATTTTCCGATCTTTTAAAAAGCCGCCAATTACGTTTCTAATCAACTGGTAAATGTTACTGCGTAACTGACTTTTATTAGAGTAAAACTTGTGGAGGCAGAATATTTATTTTGAGCGGCTCAGACTAGCTGAGAGGATGCAGACTCATTGGTCTTTGTTGATGCAAATTATTGAAATATGATCGCAAATCATTGATATATGACCACCCCAATAAACCTTATCATCTAATTGCAGGTCTCAAAGTATAGTTTCATCAACAATCTAAAAAATGGACCCTTAAGGAAAAGAAAATTTCACTTTAATAGAAATTGATCCCATTAAAAAAATAACCATTTGATTGAAAATGCGATTGCCCGCTCTTTAAAAATCCATCAGTTACGTTTCTAAACAAATGGTAAATGTTACTGTGTGACTGACTTCTATTAAAATAAGACTTCGAGAGGGGAGGGGGCGAGTGGGGACGGGGTATTCATTTTGAGCGACTCAGACCAACTGGAAGGATGCGAACTCACCTTATTTTTTATGATCCAAAAAAGGTCCCTTAAAGGAAAATAGAATTTTGAAGGGAAATTAGATGGATGGATGAGATGGAGATCTTCCCAATTAGGAACAGGATTGCCAAGGTCATTCTTGATTCCCCAGCTGGTGTGGGGCCCATGGTTGCAGATGTTGGGACAAAGTACTAATTTCAACGGTTGAGATTTGTAAAGATGATTTGCAAATCCTTCCTTCGCATTATTTAGATTCGTCGCACGTGGTGGTAGAAAAAAAAAAAAGCGAACGTGGAGAATCAGTCCCACGTTACGCTCGTGGGAGACTTTTTTTTATGGCAGCTTCTATATCCGATTTCCGAATGCGTTACGTTACGCGGTCGAGTCTCCTCCTCCCTTCACGTCCAAATCCCAATCAAGCCCTTGCTTTCTTGCAATTATTACGGGGAATGCCATTTACACGCGGGCATTACAAGATGACGAAATTGCCCTCACATATAAAACTTGTGCGAAGGGAGACATGAGGGAAACGAGGTTTTTGTATGGAAAATGAATTGATGCCCTAATGGGAGTACCCACACCACATGGGCATTAATTAAATGTGACCTTGGATGTGTGTATGTGATCACTACTAAAATGTTCATGTTTGGTTGGATAATTTATTCATTTCAAACTACCCAACAGGGTGGAGAAACATGGCCATTTGAATGAGAAAGACTTTTTTTTTTTAATAAGAAAAACAAAGACTTTTTTTTTTTTAATAAGAAAAACTATCTTTTCTCATGTTTAAATCTCATTTTAGAAAAGCGAATTTATGTAGTCGACCCTAATAAAGCTTGGACAAAGCTTTGACGATGATGTTGATTGAGTCTCACGAGGCTTATTTGGATATAAAGAAAATGACAAGTGAATATAATCCTCACCTAATAGAGAAATGAAGAGATATTATAGGTGGGGAACCGCCTTCCGAGAATAAAAGGTGGGGCCCCTCACATTTAGGCTGTTAGCATTGGATATGAATGTAAGGGCCTCCACTCTTACTTTTATAGTACCATCGTGAGAGTAACTCTCATAAGAATATTTTCCGAATGTGAGGGCCCTCACCTTTTACTCTCATAGTATTGTGAAAGTAACTCTTATAGGAGCATTTCTCATCCCATATATATATATAATAATGATTCTCTACTATCTTTGGATTTGGATGAAGAAAACATTGTAATAGTTAAAAATATTTTTTCAACCCCTTAAAAAAAAGACTTTTTTTAAGACTTATTTGTGTAACATTGTAGAAAAGGATAATGAAACACCACCCAAAGCAGAACCAGCTAGGATTCATGCTTCCATGGAAACTACCTTGCACAAATCTGCTCTTGGATTTTTGCAGAAGTTATTTATAATGAAAATTACTCTCATCCTTGAGTAAATTGAAACTAACATTCATCCTATAAATTAATCCCATTCAAGGTGGGGGTGGTTAGTGGACTTAGATTTTGGATTGATGAGTGGGTGTGGGTGTGGGCGGGTACATTGGGTGTGTTGTTTCCTAGGTTGTTTAATTTAGTATTTAACAAGTTGTCCACGGTGAGTAATTGCTATGTTGAGATTGTGGGGGGGGGGGGGGGGGGGGGGGGGGAGGGGGTTTGCGCCTCTCTGAGGAGTCAGATTATGTGTCTTTGTCGAATATTTTCTCTAATGTATTTTTATGTAGAGAGGAAGCTAATGAATGCATTTGGACTCCTAATCCTTCTGGAAATTTCTCTACTAAGTATTTCTACAATATGCTTGAGGGTGGATCCTCTATTAGATCCCCTTGCTCACTTGTGTGGCCAAGATTGGCGCCACTTCGAATGGAGACTCCTTGTTGGTTAGTGGCTAAAGGAAATGTGTCTACGGTGGATAACCTTAGAAGGAGAGGCTGGGTTGGAGACAATGGATCACCTGTTCTTGCACTGTGAAGTTTCATCATCTTTGTGGAGAGAATTTGGTCAAAGATGTGGAGCAGCTTGGTGTTTGCCAGGCCCTATGATCAGTATGTTTGAAACTTGGAGAATTTGCCCTTTTTCAGGATGTGGGGCGGTACTGTGGAGACTTATCCCTTTCATTATAGTGTGGTCCATTTGAAAAGAAAGGAATGATAGGATCTTCAAGGGAGTGAAAATGGTCTACAACGATCTTCTTTCAATTATTTCTTGGAGAATAACAAAGTGGGCTTTGGTGAGGGAGGAGTTTACTAATTTCAAAACTGATGATATTCTTCATAATTGAGAGGCTTGTATGCTTTGTTCAGTGGCTCGAATCATGAAGGTGGAAGTTTGGTGCCTCAAGGGACTTTTTGAAGTTTAATGTGGATGGGGCGGCTACAGGAAAGCCAAGGCCAACGAGTGTTGGGGGTGTACTTAGGGACCACAAAGGGGATGTCTTGCTCATGTTCTCTAAGAAGGTAGGTATCAAGGAATCAAATGAGATTGAGGTGTTGGCAATTTTAGAGGGTCTTCGATTGTTTTTTTTTTTTTTTCCTTTTTGTGAAAAATTATTAGTGGAGAGTAACTCATCAAATGCTATCTCTTGGATCTCAAGCAATGAGGGCCCTTGAAGGTTCCACTTCCTCTTTGCAGAAATCAAGTCCCTATCTTCTCAAGGTTATGTCGAGTTTAGGCATGTTAGAAGGTTGGCAAATGCAATGGCAGACTCTTTAGCGAAACAAGGGGTAGATAGATAGGGTTACTCCCTTGATTGCTTGCACCATGTAATTGTCTATCTTCGTTTCTTTGGATATAAGGCTCTTTTACCTGTTGGTGGTAGTGTGTTGTATTTTTGTTTGTCTTCTTTTTAATATAATATTTCAGTTACCGTTAAAAAAAAAAAAAGAAACTCCTATTAATTGTGGCAGGAAAACTTTCATTCCCATTTAACAGAAGTAATGAAAACTATCTCATCACCATAAGTTCATTTTTTTTTTCTTGTGCGCCATGAATGTCAACTATTTCAATGTTTCTATCATGATCTCCTTAACTTCTCCACTAACAAAGATGAAAAAAATAAATGAAAATGACATAAAAAAAGGTAAAGAGAAGGGGGTGTGTGCCAGGTTTAGCACAACAGGAAATACAAAATCACACGTGACAGAGTCTAATGTGATAATAATTACAGAATAAATAATATTATCTTCCATCTTCTCATAGCTTGCACCATGTCTTAGCACCTCATAAATAAGGTTTTATACATTACCTAATGCTCGGCCGGTAAAGATGTGTAGATTCCTCAAGTTTTCTATTTGTGCCGGTGGGGTCCACCTTTCCAATAGCCCTATCGTTTAAAAGCATCTAGGCATCTAGGGATAGCATCAATATATGATAAAATAAAATAGATTTATTGAAGATATTTGAACATGTCCAATGCAGGTCAATAACGACACGGTTGATGGCCCTGGTTAAAGGGCAAGTGGAAAAGAAATGAATGAAAGTAGCAACGAAAGATGAAGTACAACTTATTCATCTGACTAACTCTAATAGAGTTGGATAAGTCTTTAATGATAATGATAGCTTGCATTAGAGAGAGCTTGGAACCAATTATCATCAACTCAATCCTCTCGAACCTAGCTTTGAACTGCGTCCATGACATGCTCGCCAGCAGCAGTTGCCCCATATATCATTCTCCAAATTCCCTCTTCATCCAAACCTAGTTTCAAGAAGACCAACTGACTGTATGTGGGTTTAAGTCCAGGCCCAATAAAAACTCTAGGGCCATGTTTGACTTTGGTTTGACACAGAATCCTAAAACCCAGATTTGAGCCTGCTTAATTAAACTTTTATGAGAGGCCCTATTTTGACCAACTGATTTCCTACTATTCATTACTAACATTCAAAACCCTAAGGGATAGCTCAGTTGGCTTAGGACCACGATTTACACCCGAATATTGTAAGTTCGAAACTGCACTACTATGCTGGGGCTACAAGGGAGTTTACCCGCCTTTTCTCTGGGCCCAAGGCATTTGTCTAACCCAAAGGGTTGGGAACCCTCTGATAGCAAAAAAAAAAAAAAAAAAAATTACACACATCCAACTGGTTAAAGTTTTGGCATTCTGAATTTGGATACATTTCTGACCCATTGGGCTTGACATTCAGTCCAAGATCAGAGTTGCGGTGTTGGTGGATCCAACTAGGCCCCATCACTTGAAACCGTCCGGAGAAAAACTAGTCTAAACCCACTTTTTTTTTTTTTTTTTCTCTATTTCTCATTTTGACATTTTCATTAATATTTTCTAGCCCTAAGGATTTTTTTATAGGTTGCTAAATAATTTCTGCCTTTTCCCCCTAACAAAAATATCTAGTTTTGAAGTTTTCAAAACTGGTGCCTACAAATTGTAAATCTCCCAAGTTTCATTACTTCTTGCAAAAGCATAGAACTTAGGAGGGAGAGTCAAAAGTCCAACCCTCGTAATACAAGCAAACAAGTAACCTTCCTCTCTCTCTCTCTCTCCATTTTCCACAAGAGGTTTCCTTGAAAATAATAAAAGGGCATCCATGTAAATGCCCACTGGACTCTCTCCCATAAATAGCCCACCCTTCTCATTGCACATGTCCTCATGCCCCCATTAGCCTCTTGAATTTTGACCCAACCCCAAAACTCAGGACCCAAAATTTAAGCTAAGTGAGTAGCAGAGCCAAGAGACAGAAATGGCTTCCTTCCATCTTTGCAGCTGCAAAACCACCATCCAAGCTCAAAAAAACCTAGCCCCATCAACACCCTTCATCAATAACCAAGCCGATCTCTACACCCATCTCACCATCCCAAACAATCCCAGATCCAACAAATTCAATCATCTACGGCTGAGAACCCTTCCCCACAAGATGACCCAGATCTTCAACCACATGGACAAGTCCATCATCAGCCCCTCATCATCCACTGTCCATGAAGACCCCCTTAAGATTGGGATCATTGGGTTTGGTAACTTTGGTCAGTTCATTGCCAAGGCACTGAAAAGACAGGGTCACACCGTTTTGGCCACCTCCAGATCAGACTACTCAGACTACTGCAAGGAACATGGAATGGAGTTCTTCAGGTGAGTTACTTTATGGTATGTTTGTGTTAACATTTTGCACGGAAATGAAAATGATTTTCCATGGTAAAACATTCTTCATGTTTTTTTGAGAAAAACAGATTGTACCCCAGAAGTTGGCAGTTATTTTTCACAACAGTTGGAAACACATTTCACAAAAATAAATGTTTTCTCATTTTTCACAGTTTTTTGTGAAAAACAGATTGTACCCAAGAAGTCGAAAGTCATTTTTGCACAACTGTTTGAAACACATTTCACTAGAATAAATGTTTTGCCACAACAAACAACAGAAACTGAAACTGAGAAAAAAAGAAAGTTTGCTATTTTTTCGCGGAAAATGAAATAACTGTGAAAATAAAATGCTCACAAAACATCATCTGTTTCAAGTCTAATTACATAAATTTGATTTGATTGTGTTCTTGCAGCAACATGGATGCGATGTGTGAAGAGCAACCAGATGTAATATTAGTCTGCAGCTCCATTCTGTCTACAGAATCTGTTATTCGCAAAATCCCAATGCATAAACTGAAACCTGACACCATTTTTGCCGATGTTCTATCTGTAAAACAGTATCCCAGAAATCTGTTTCTAGAGGTACCCCACTTTTCCTCTCTTGGGTTATTAAGTTTCATTTCATTTGTCAAGTTTCATTAGTGTAATTTTGATGTATGTCCATGAATTTTAGGTTCTTCCACCTGAATTTGGAGTAGTGTGCACACACCCCATGTTTGGCCCGGAGAGTGGAAAAAACAGCTGGGCCGGGCTCCCCTTCGTCTACGATAAGGTTCGAATCACCGGAAACAGCGCTCAAGACCGGAAATGCGCCCATTTCTTAAGCATTTTTGAGAATGAGGTCAGTAAGAGAGTAAAAGTTTTTACTTTCATGTTCTGCAGTTAAATAGATATCATTTTTTTATCACAACTTAGTTAAAATCTAGAATAGAATTTTTTAAGCCGACTTCATATTGATATAATAAATGATGATTATGCTGATGATGAAGACGTTTGCAGTTAAGTAATTTAAAGAAATAGAATTGATATGTGTTGTTGAACAGGTACTCCTGGCATTGGTGTGGTGGACCTTGTCAACTTCAATATCAGTTGTAGAATATTTTAGGTTTAATGTAGGTTTATTTTTTGAATGTGGATAAGCTGTAAAAGATATTTTAATCACCGAGTCTATTGATGTTTGCAACTACAAGGAAACTGCCAATTTTGTATAGTCAACAAGTAATAAGGTTGAATTGGGCAGAAGTTGGTGAAATTTTGACCTGTTCTTATCTTTAGAAGACAAAATCAATTTCTCTAGAGTAATTCAATTGAGTAGCACAAACCTCCATTTGCTTATTAACTTATTAATACAATTTGCAATGGTTTTGCTAAAATATCGGGATTTTTTTCAGGGTTGTCGAATGGTGGAGATGTCATGCGAAGAACATGATCGCCATGCTGCCGGCAGCCAGTTCATTACACACACCATTGGAAGGTAAGGATGCATAAAAGATTGGAGATGACTTTTTTTGCATAAAAGTTAGTCACCTAAGAAATATGACTTTTTTTTGTATCCCACCCACTTGGAATATTTCTCTAACACAATAATATTCTTACTTTTGTGAAGGATCTTATCACATCTGGATCTGGAGTCGACACCCATCAACACAAAAGGCTATGAGACTCTGTTGCAACTGGTAATAAAGAAATCTTACGAACCCTTGTGTACAAATGATTTCTTATCCATATGTATTAGATTAAGACTATATTTATTGTTACTTCACATGTATTAAAGAATTTTATCTACTGTTTATTGCAGACTGAACATACAGTCAGTGACAGCTTTGATCTCTACTATGGCCTGTTCATGTACAATGTAAACGCCACAGAGCAGGCAAGTCACCCTCACCTTTTGAGAGTTGCATTGCTTTTTGTGTTTATGATGGCTGAGATTGTTCAAGGATCTCAATTTAAAGCCAAATGAAGAAACATGGGTCTATACTAACTGTTTTAAGTTTTAACCAGAGATGAAAAGTCTGTGGGGTTTAGTTCAAATCCAATGAGTACTTGGGTCTTTACCCCTACATAGTTGGAACATGGCTTTGATGATGATCTAATTTTGGACCCAAGACCCAAATAAAGGATAGGGACCTGAACCCAAAACAAGACCCAAACAATACACTTGTATACCTATACCTATAATACATTTTTGTGTTATTGGTTGTGCAGTTGGGTATGAAAGCCATAGATCCAAACCTGGAACCAAATTTTAAATGAATCCGAGATCCCAAATTTTAAATGAGTCCAAATCTTGGACTTACCCACAAATTTCGAATTTGGTCCTTCGGGTAGTGAGGGACTCACTCTCAACTCTTGTTTTAACTAACCCTTTGGCCTAAATTCTTTTTTAAGTAGCAAAATGTCAGTGTTCGAATGATAAGATTTCAGTGTCCATGGATATGGTTATTTGTGAAACTGACTTTATTATTATTGGTCACACCCAAGTCCCTTGACCTTTGTTTTTTTGTCTAACTGAGGTGTGTTTTTGGCATGCTGCAGATTGAGAATCTGGACCGAGCCTTTGAGACAGTGAAGCAAAAGCTATTTGGGAGGCTTCATGACATACTGAGAAAGCAAATAGTAGAGAGAGTCCCCGTGCAAGGGCTACCACCAAAGACAAGGGAACCCAACCCTACCCCGTACTTCTTGCCTACCAATGAGAAGATGAAGGACCTCACTTCCTTTGCCCGTCCACCTCCTCTACAACAAAACAATCAAGACCCTCTTGCCACAACAATTCCTAAAGACACCCAAGTGGCCCCTAGACAATAATTGAATCCCACTGAGTTTATTTATTTATTTTTTTTTCCATTTTTTGAGGTGTTTTTATCCGTCCATCATCCCTGATAAAAAAGAAATTCAACTCATGGATCAATCCTCATTTTTCCATGCTCATTTTTCTATGTATTATTTTTGTCAATAAAGGTCCATTTGAATGCTCTGAATGTATATTTTGTAGAAGGGTGGCATGGCCTTCATTCATTCAAAGGATTTGTTGTTCTTTTTTAATGGTTTTGTGGGTTGGTGGAATTGGTGGACCCACTCCATTTGGGCAGACATGTATTTGGCATGTGCTTTGTGGGTTCTATATGGCTTGATTATTTAGTCATTATTTATTTATTAATCTTCCTCTTAAGCCACTTCCAATGTATGTATGAGTGTCCTTTCTTGAATGAGGAGAAAACTCTTGACAGATGAGAAGAATTGCTCAATTTTTCTGTTTTGAAAATGCTCATGCAATCTTTAATCTCAAAGTGACATATACATATTGAATAGATTTTTCCCAAATGGGGACCTTTGCTGAATGTCTAATTGGCCAACTTTTTGCAGGCCAGCTATTGAATCGTTTAGGATTGCTGCATCCAAATTGACTGTCTGGACCACATACTCATACAAGCAATTTAAGTGCCTTGGTTAAAAAATAATTCCTAATTGGATTAGATGACCTGCCGAGTCAAGAACAAATCTTTAAAAATATGGTGCAGATTCTTGGCCCATAGGTCTACAGATCCTCCATAAATGGTGTTAAATTAGGAAGTAAAGGGTTCAAACACCCCCCACAGCATTTGGTAATTAAGGGCACAAAACTACTACTTCAGAGGGGTGGGAGTAGGGGCGGCGGGGGCGGCTATGTAAAGGCATTCCATCAGCCAGTTGTGCTCCCTAAAAGGCACTAAAATGCCATCTAGGGCAGGGGGCCCATGGTTCTGTTTGGGCTGATTTGAAAAGGAGGTCCCCAAGGAAAAGTATAGCCCATTCTCTTGTTGCCCTTACCATCAATGAAGAGCCGATTCACACAGCTCTAAAGTAAAGCGGCAGGGCCCCACTGGCTTATAAATTCATCAATGGGATAGGGCCCACTAATTTCCTTTTTGACAATATATAACAGGAGATGAAGTCAGCAAACAGGCCCTTACTGTGTATAATTTATTGAGTTTCTGTTGCATAAGGTTTCGTTGAGTGTAATTAGGTCCATTTGTTAATTTCCAGAGGAATCAACGAATCAAGCATCCAATCATATCAGATCAACAGCTCAGTAATCTCTCTCTCTCTCTCTCTCTCTCTCTGCCACATCTCAAACCCATGTGCAAATGATTTGAACGAACGGGTTAAACCATCAAGCCTAGGTAGAGATTGGCAACTATTTGGGCCTGTCTATTTGCATTGGAATAGATAGGAATTGAGTACACAAGAATTCATAATCAAATAAGCTCCAACTAAGGATTATTGAAGAGGTTATGTGTGAATGATAAGAGGGTAGGAGTAAAGGACATAAGTAGCAATGTAGATGAGACCTTAACTTCCCTAATGGTTACTCATTTCCCATCTTCCCTTGATTTACTTTCCATTAAGAGGAGGTTCTTCTTTAGCCAAAAAAAAAATAAAGGTTGTTCTTTGATGGTCATTTATTATGAATTCACTTTTTATCTTCAACTTTAACCACTTAGGTCATGAATCTCCGAGAATTCAATTCCTAAGAATTCTAGGCGAACAAACAGGCACTGTTAATGAAAGCCTATTGAAACTACTTGAGGCAGTGAAAGGTTGATATTAGATGCAATGTTGACACCTCATCAACAGCAAGCACTACACAGTGCAAGAAGCACAATAACCCCAGTGGGTTCTTTCACCTTATTACCCCATGTAAACATGATAAAAGGCCAACAACTATCCGCTTCACCTGTTCAAGTCTCTAAAACACCTGCCAAACATCCATCAGCTGCAGAAAACCTGTGGATACCCTGTTTCAAATATTGTAGCGGTCAACTCAAGGAGCAGCAATTGAAATGTAAGAGAGGAATATGGCATCATCTAGTCGCATCTGCCCCTACTAGTTTTTTTGTATATTTGTAAATCAATCCCCTCAAAAGGAACTAAGGGCACAAATATGTCTCGGTTGGACGAAGGAATATGGCATCATCCAGTGGCATCCGCCCCCTAGATTTTTTTTATCTGTGCATCAATCCCCTCAAAGGAACCAAGGTTCGCCACATACATGCATCCTTCCAAATGCTTAAAAACAAAGCATAGGCTGCTTAGCAAGAATATAAATGAGAACATTTGATTAAGCGAGCCCAAACAAACAGCGAGCTTTTTCTAATTGGGAGGTGAAGAACAGTAAACCATTCCAATCATACATAATATACCAAGGCAGACCTTGGGAGAAGATCATAAGCAGCAGTTAACTGCTGAAGACTGAATGGCTTGAGATGATTAACTTTGATAAGTCCGACATTCAACAATTCCATTTCCATGCTAGGTTATTTGCACAACAGCAATTCATCATGTGCTTCACGCCCCTGTTGCATATAGACGGGTCCACTCCTTTGCTGCAGTATCACCCAAACAGGTTCACCAGATTATAAGCAACGGGCCAAGATACATGTGTTCTTTAGGAAGAGAGAGAGACAGAGAGAGAGCTACCTGTTTCGACAGCTTCAGCTTCATTTGTCTTCCAATGCTTTGCAATGTTTTCTGAAAGAGGGTCATCAGGGTTTGGAGCACTCAAAAGTGCTTGTATGCTACAGAAAGCAGGATAAGAGTACTACTCAGTAAGAATTTTAGTACCAGGACAGAACAGCTAGCCATCTTCAGCTTGTTTAGTCCTTTTATTTTAATTTTTCTAAAAGTTGATATAATTTATGATAAGTGAGATCTTGTAAAGCTTGTACCATTCCCAGCAAGCTGACAATGCACAGATTTTCGTACCAATGAATACACAAATAAAAAGTGGCCAACCCAACGTCAGAGCAGTGGAAGGCACCACCCCCTTCATGGGGAAGACCAAGGTTTGGACCTTGGTAAATGAAGAAAAAGCTTGCCGAGCAAGTGGCAAGCATAGGAAATAAAATATATAAAAAAAGAAAAACAAAAAAGGGGGTCCGCAGACACCATCTTCTGGGCATGTTGGAAGCATTAAGGCCTTGGAAATCAGGATTTATCTTTGAGAAGATTTGACCATTTGCTCTTCTTTGATCATCTTTGGACCAAATGCTTGGTCAATTTCTTAGCCAAGCAAAGGCAGATAGAGATTCATTACTACAGTGGCTTCGTAATGGGATGATGGACCTGTCCATACCACTGGTTCATTCTCTCCTCCCCATAGATGCATCTAGAGCTTCCTTTTTTTTCTTTTTCTTTTTTTTTATTTTTTATAATGACTGTCTCTTGTAAAAAGAAGATGAAGAAGATCAAATTACACCACCCAGAGAGAACTTATTATCTATTTAACAAAAATAAACAAAAATCTGCCAAAATGCTTTAGCTAGGATGTCGGCAACCCACCCACGCAAACAAATAAAACGTTCTGCCGATAAACTATTGGAAACACAACAATATCTCCTCAAGAGAATAACAATTAAAAATATGACACAAAGCAAAGGAAGGAAGGAGCGAGGGCTTGATGATGATGGCACTAATGCTGCTTAAGAGGTTACACTAAAACATCAACACGGCCCCATAACTGAAGAATATCATGAAAAACAGTATAGATGTCACAGCAGAAAAATTCCTTGGGGAAAGCCCTAGGAAATAAGGAACGTCCTCTAGTTCCAAGTAAAAGACGAATAAATCCAGGGTAAATTTAACATGCGTTTCTTAGAGATGACATTCCTGTAGAAACCCTATTAACTTTCTCTTCCAATCCATGTTATAGGAAAAAAAAAACTCTCTTCCAATCCAAATCCTTTCACCACAATGCCTTTCAATGAGGTTCAAATAGTAGTCACTTGTCAGTTCCAAGGCTTTCAACAGAGGTCACATATGCTCGCAGAAGGTGCCCATTCTTTTAACTGGCCTGGCTTGTGGGTATTTTTTGGGGCTTCTCCCTTTTGGTTTGCTCTTCATTGGTTGCCCTCTAGGTTTGCGAAGTGCACTAGAGGAAGAGCTCCCCTCCATTCTTTGTACATTGTACAATGCCTATTGGGAATTTATATACTTACCTTTCCCCAAAAAATAGTAGTCATTTGTCAGTTACAACTTCCAAGGCTTTCAACAGGGGTCACAGATGCACTAGCTTGCCTTTGTCACCACTGCTTGATGATCTTCATGGATATTCTTGTGCCTCATACCGAGGCTCTCACCAATGCATAGAAGAATTCAGTTACTCAAGCAAATGAAAATTATAGACATCTTTGCCTCTTATAATGCTCCAGAAATGTCAGTTTGCAGATGCATGTAAAGGTCCTTTAGCCTTAAATGCTACTCTTAGAATACATCAGTACTAAATGTCATGTTTAAATATGTTATTACGTTGGGGTCTGCATGTATGCAAGATCAGACAATGTCTGTAGATAAGGCTGCCGTGTATGTAAACTACCTCCATGCAGGTATCTAGAGGCTACATAGAAATTGCTCTTCCTCGCCATCACTCTGTCAGCAGTAACTTTTCAAATATATTTTCCTACTTTACCCAAAAAATACAACCGATGCAATTCAATTTTCATAGCAATTTCATTTTTCCGAGGAAATGACAGACAATAAAGAAATTAAAATAGATAAGACAAAAAAGAAGAAAAAATAGTAGCTGATTCTAGCCTCAAATCACAATCCAAACTATTATCAGCTGGACTTGATCTAACCATGATGGTGTTCTTAAATATTTGCAAGTTAATATGTTTATCACATCTAGCAAGCTTACAGCTGAGTAGTTTTAGAGCCTGATAAAATTCAAATGGAATCGTAGCAACAAGTTAAATGCAAATAATAACATATCGGTGGGACATCACATGTATCTAATTTATAATGTGATTCACCAGATTTATGAAGAAGGTCAAATAAACCAATAACAGATTCCAAACTAATTCGATATTAAGAGTTCTGCTAGGAACCTACTTTGCCTCTGAGGTATCAATGGTACCAGAAAATAATTCAAGAAATCGTAAAAAACTAAAAATCATTAAAAAAGTATTTGGAAATAAATGTTCTAGAGAAGTATATTACAGACAAATAAAATAAAGTGGAGTGAGGGGTGGACAGAGCCAAAAATAGCAGAAAAAGCAGTGGTTACTTTTAGTAGCTGCAACCATCAGTTTCATTAATGGTACCACAGGATGTTTAGGTGGGGGTGGGTCATTTGTCCTTGTCCTTTCCTAGGTTGTTTAGGGTTGTGGTCAACAAGTGGGCTTTGGTTCAAGACTATTGTGTGGGTTGGGGGGGAGTTGGGTCTTGGAATGTTTCCTTCTGGAGAGCTTTGCATCTTTCTAAGGAGTCTGAGTATGAGTCTTTGGTCAGTCTTCTTTCTAGTGTTTTTCTTTACAGGGATGTAACAGATTCTCGTATTTGGAAATCTACTACTTCTGGAAAATTCTCCTGTAAGTCCTTTTCAAGGGAGTTGAAAGATCCAACACATTTTGAAAGCCTCTTCTTCTCTGGCTTGGCAAGGTTTGGCTCCACCTAGGGTGGAGGCTTTTGCTTGGCTTGCTATTTTGGGGAAGGTTACTATAGCAGATAACCTTACGAGGAGAGGCTTGGCTTCTGAAGCTATTTCAGACTTACGTGTGTTGTGCAAGAAGGGTATGGAGACAGTAGACCATTTGTTTATCCACTGCGAGTTTTCTCATATCTTATGGTGTAGGCTCCTTTTGCGGTGCAGTGTCCTTTGGTGTAGCCCAGGGACTTTGGCGGGGATGATCGAAGCTTCGAGGTGCTCTAGTTTTTACGGGTGTGGGTTAGTTCTTTGGAGAATTATACCTTTTGCTATCTTGTGGTCTGTTTGGAAAGAGAGGAATGACAGAGTATTTAAAAGGTCTTCGTCATCGGTGGAAGACTTGACGTTATTGGTGGTGTCACAAATTGCAAATTGGCCGCTTTCAAGTGTGAGTTTGATAGTCTAAGAGTTGATGGTGTGTTGCACAATTGGTAACCCTCTCTATTTTGTGGGGTTAAGAAAATGAGAAAGGTGTTTTCTTGGGCTCCTCCTTCTAAAGGTGTGCTTAAGTTTAATGTGGATGGGGCAGCTAGGGGAAAACCTGGGCCCATGGGTATTGGTGGGGTGCTTTGTAATAGTGAAGGCATTGTGTTGGCTTTGTTCTCAAAGCATGTGGGTTGTATGGAGTCTAATGAGGTTGAGGTTGTTGCTAATTTAGAAGCTATCCGGATTTTCACTTCAACCTCCTTTTGTTCTAGACTTGCGGTTGAAAGTGATTCTCTTAATGCTATATCTTGGGTGTCTTCTTCGGCTATGTTTCCTTGGAAATTTCAGTTCTATTTGAATGAGATTAGAGCTCTATCGTCTTCAATTCAAGTGAGCTTTATTCATGTTGGGAGGGCAGCAAATGGTTTTGCTGACTCTTTAGCTAAGCAAGGGGTTGGTAGGTCTTCTAACTTCTTAGCTTTCATTATGTAACTTGTTTTGTGGTATAATGCTTTTATACCATAGTGCCCTTTGGCCGGGGCTTCTTTGTAATACTCTTTCCTTTCTTAATATAATTTCTTCGTTGCCTATCAAAAAAATTAATGGTACCACAGGCACATATTTTGTCCAACATAAAATGGAAATTATAACTTCAGGCATTTCGTACAATTCATCAGAACACGTCCATTTTGGAAATTAGAATTAAGATAATAGTCATATCACCTCAGTAATACCGTTCGAATCTGAAGAGCAGGACTCCACTTATCTTTCAAGATATCAAGGCATATTCTTCCAAGCTACAAAAATGAAAGCCTTCTTTTACAAGAAAGAAACATCGAATTAGGAGAATAAAAACTAGATAAAAAGATTGGACCCACTTGCCTTGTCAATATTAGGATGGTATATTTTCGTGAGAAAACGAACCTATATCCAGGACAAAAGGAGGATGATGCGTCAAAATGATTGTAAACTAACAGAATTAAAGCATTAAGGAGGAAAAAAAAAAAAGGCATAAAAAAAAATGAATCTATGCAGCAATAAAGATATTTCTATCGCTATGGAAAGGGCAATTAAATTAGCAAGTCTTTATAAAGATATAGTACTGATCCCTAATTGGTGAAAGCCACAGAAGAATCACATGTGCATAAAAACTGTGATATCCATTTATTTTTTTATTTATTTTTATGTAAGAAACACTACAATAGTGAACTACAAGAACGCGTACTTCCATAGTGCAACAGAAAAATCAAATGGCAAGGTTGTGGTTTGAGTCATGTCACCTATTAAAAACAATAGAGAAATCAAATCCATTCGATATTGCAGAGTGAAGGAAGCAATAAAGGAATGCTACAGCACACATAGAAATGTAATTCAATTGGTAATTTGGCCTCGTGGCCATAAATTCCATAAAGCTTGCAACTATCACCAAGATATGATCAGCACTTTGGCCTCTGGCCCCTGGGCCACATTTAGAAGCCATGCCCAACCATACCACAAAAGCTAGAAAGTATCTCTTTGCTTCTGAACCACAAAACCAGGACTGACATACTAATCTAAATCCACCCTCCATTCCCATTATAGATCACCAAGAATTCAAACAACAGCTGAGTCCCAAGCAAACCCAGAACCTCACCCACAGAACTTCAGTGAACAAGATGATTCACCATTTCATTACTTTTTAACACATAATTCATCCATTAATCAAAACTTTATAGTGGTCTATGATTAAGCCTTTGTCCTGAAACACAAGCCAACAGAAAGTTACGAGTTTTGAAGACTCAAGAATGCCAGATAAAAAATACAGGTTTCAGCTCCCTGGCCTCCCTTGTCAGCCTAAGAAAAAGGATTGAACCAAGAAACCACCATCCAATGACCCATGTCACAGCCAACAAAGGGAACAAACACCTTTCCACACACACAAGTTATCTAACCAGTCAATATCAAGATCACTCACATTCCACCTGAAAATACAACTATAAGTTATAGGCTTATAGCTTCATTCTCTTTTTTATAATAGTTTTAACCAGTGTCTCTGTCAGTGGCCATGCTGAACTTATAATTAACATTCCACTTTTCAACTGTCTAAAGGGAAAATAATATAGCATACAAGTCAAATACTATTTCTTTTTACCATATCAGCAATTACTAGAGGTTAAAAAAAGGAAGGGAAAAAAATGTTAAGAGCTATTTATCCATCAACTTTACCACAAAGATATGATAATGCACTTTCTATGAACTAAGAATAGCCCATTTGTTTATGCTCTGAATGTAAAGCAAACTTAAGATCATAACTATCAAAAAAAGTTAACCAACCAAATGCATATGGAAGAGTCTCTCTCAACAATCACCGTACCTTTGGGGCAGCCATTGGATATTCTTCCGGCAAAAATAGTTCCAATTTGAAAACCCCTCCTATAAAAGAAATAGAAATAAAATAGCAAAATAATGAGATCAAGTTACGAAAACTCATTTCCAAAAAAGAAAAGAAAAAACTTTCTTATTCATAAAGAAGAGAGACTTCAAATTTCCATGCATCAGTGCTTTTAAACTCGTAAATCAATATATAAAGGAAATGATAACCACTGAAGCTCATCTCTTCCAATTTTTATTTTTTTAATCTCACATTCTCACTCATGAACTCCTTGAATGCTGACTACAAAGAAGTGAATACCACCACGCAAGTGTAACCCTCTTATTGTCTTTGCAATCCAGAAGCAGTTTGTTAAGAGTCCAAGCCGGTCAATTATGTAAGTCTGCTAGCCTCCATAATAATGAGTTTATTTGCAAGGACACGATGTATGAAAGAATATAGAAAAGGACTACGAAAGGGAATTTCTCATCAAAGTCCTACTATGAGTCTCTGTCCTAGTTCTTTAATCATCTCTTTAAGATCAGTGCTGTAGAACAGAACATCCCCCCTTTTGGAATTTGACAGACTTAAGGATACTCATCATGGATAATCTTTTTAGACAGACATTCCACCTCTGAAATCTCAAAGACTTATCCATTGGGTAAAGAAAAGGAAGAATGGTTTATCACTCGTTTGTTCACTCCAGTTACGTTCTGCCCACTTGGAATGACTTTCAACATGTTCTCCCAAAAAAAAAAAAAAAAAACTAGAAATTCAAAGAAGAGAGATGATAAACAAACTACAGATAGTGCAGACAGATGGTCTTAAAAAGTAATTCCATCGATTAGAGAACACCATAAGCTAATGTGACATAAGAAACCTCATGAACATGAATATCTGTTGATATATATATATATATAAATATATATATTTACATGGGTAATGCTCTTATGAGTGTGACTCTCATAAGAGCATTACCCTATATATATATATATATATATATATGGGAGATGCTCCTATGAGAGATATCTCTTACCTTACTATGAGAGATAAGGGGGGGGCCCTCATATTTAAGTTATTGGCATTGGATATGGATGTGAGGGCCCCCCATCTTATCTCTCATAATAAGGTGGGAGCATCTCTCATAGGAGCATCTCCCTATATATATATATATATATATATATAGAGAGAGAGAGAGAGAGACATTTCTGTCCAGGGAATTGGTCAACAAACTCCAAACCTCAGATCTTCTTTTAAATAGTTCCATACCACTAACAAGTAACAAGTCACATTATTGAACACCACAATCTCATCTGATCACTTACCTTTTTATTATATAATGTTTCATTGGTAAGTGAATTTCTATGCAACAGCCAACAAGCTACTTTAAAGAGGCCGTATTGTATCCAAAGTGATAATTTTTTTATTGGTATATTTCTAACATGGAAATAGTTCAAACGAGTTTTTATTAAGAGTCTCAAATTACCTTCATAAGGAGATTGCGTTGGACCAAGAATCATAACATTGAAATAACGCATATTTTCTTCAGAAGGAGACGCACTAATACCTGGAGCTGGACATTACGATGACATAAATATTGTAAGTTTCAAAAGAATTCAATAGAAGTTAAGAGGAAGAAAAAACCACAACCTTACTGCATAATAAACAATCTTGTATCATTTAAGCATTTAACAGGAAGCATGTAGACCCCAATCAAAATAACCATAGTACATGATGCGCGACCAGCAAAATACAACTTAGGATGCATTAACATGTACTACATTAGCTGAACTCAATATTTGGCAGACCTGACCTGATAATTACCACTTCATTCATTCTGCGGCACAAAAAAATAGAAATCACATTGCGAAAGCAAACTTGTTATCTACTTTATTCACACTTAATCACCGCAAATCATTATTAGTGACATTTCAACACACATTTTGAAATCATCCCACATAATAACCCAAAAAAAAAAATCATATCAACAACAAAACTTCTTCCAGGAATCCAGGAGGCAAGTCAAACTCATAAAGTTTCCACCTTGCATCATACATTACAAAGTCAACATGCTGAAGCATAATACTTCAAAATCACAGTACTGTAAATATTGAGGAGAAATCCAAGAGCCGATTTCACCTCATTCCTGCTTTCCAATTGGGCAAATTTCATCATTTCTTCAAACAACCCTAATTCTTCAAATAGCTACTAACATGAAAAGAAAAAACAGAATGGGAACGGGACCAAAACTAATTAAGAAAGAGAGGAATTTACCCGGTTCGCTGAGGAGCCGCTGCGTCTCCTGTTCAATCACAGAATCAAAAGATCAAGATCGAAACAAGATCCATAGAATCCACAAAATGATATCAGAAATGAAATCATCAAACGAAACCCTAGAAAAAATTGAAAGAGGAAAAAGAATCCAAATTGAAATACGAAGAATCGATTGAAATATTGTCATCGAAAAAATCTAGAAAGACATCGATCTGAAGAAGAAGAAGAAGATCGGATCGTACCTTGATGATTCTCCTGGGCAGATTGCTGTTCGCCATTAAAGTAAAAGAGGTGGTAACGAAGGACAGGTGGTAAAAGTAAAGTAAAACCCTTGTCTGCTGTTGTTCGTGATTTTAAAGCTTCGCTCGAAACAACGTACACCGCGGGTGTGGAAACCAAGTGTGCTCCCGCGCTTGAATTGGGACTGAAAAATTGTAACTTGGGCCTGACTCGTCAAGTCTTTTACTTAAGCTGGCTTTTTGTTTCTTGCTTCTTTTGTTTTGTTTTGTTTTTTTTTCCTTCCGTTTTTAACCTAGAGTTTTAATCTTTTAGACTGGACTAACCTCTCCGGGTACAAAGAGAAATCGGATAAAACCCTTGTAGCTCCCATATAGTAGCATTAGTGGATGCAACATTCGGTTCCTGAAAAGGGGGGAACCGAGAATTGATGCCAAGACCTCTAATTCTAGAAGAGATAAAAACAGTGGTCTTGACCACTTGGCCAACCCCTTGGGATTAAAGAATTTAAAAAAAAAAGGGCTAACTGCATATTAATAATGCCCATGTAATTAATAGCATAGAGGTTGTAAATTAGCCATCTATTTAAATTCAATTAATTTGGTTTCTTCAGTCGCCTAACTGCACTATTGGGCTCATGTAATGATGGTTTAGTGTGTTCGTCTTGAATCTCGACCTCGTCAGGTGATAAATTCTTTGATTTTTCTTTAAATAAGAGTTCATCACATCGTTAGATTGTGCATGTGAGTAATAATTAATGTGATTAGTGCATTGTTAAATATTATTGATCAAATACCTAAATCTCATATGTTGTGTGATATATAAAATAAAATGTTAAGACTCATGCGACTAGCTTTAAGAATGAGAGTTTAGAGAAAATAACATAATTAATAAGATGTATAGGTGTTGTATCATTTCATGAATTCATCCATACTGCAAAGACCATGTGAAAGGATAGGATGAAAAAAATTGCATATCTAATGAAGATTTTGTCATTATGTTATTTTAAGAACCATATAGCGAAAACAGTCGGAAAAAAAGGGTGAATAAAAAGAGGAATGAGTTTTCTATTAGAATTTTATATCTGACATCTAATGATATCATCGGTTATGGCGAACATTCCTCCCTATATTTAGATAACTGATCAAAATAAGAGAAAAAAAAAACTAGTCATGGGAAGCTTTCACAAGTTAAAATGAAATGTCACCCTAGTCGTATATTGGTATAACTAGCAACAAAGCCCCGTATTAAGCCCGGGCAAAACAAAGTATATATTAAATTAATATAATAGTTAAAAACATAAAAAAGAATTCACTATTATAGTTCTTTTTTTATTATTATTATTATTATGTGGTTACAAATGGAGATCAAAGTTGGATTTACAAAGGAGGGCATAAGATATTCTTTACTTTTGTGAAAAAAAAAAAAATGAAAAGGAAGATGTGAAATGGATAACCAGCCTTTACTCTTGATTTTTAATTTCTAAAAAAAATTAGCTATGTATTGGATTTCTATGTATTTTAATGCAAACAAATGGGCCAAGAATTTTAATGTATTGTTAAGTTTGAGGAATTCTTGGCTGCATTTAGGCCCACTTGAATCCCATGATATGCAGCGGAGCAGAGGGATGCGAAGGTCTCATCATGGATCAGGAAGGAGGAGGACTACAGTGTTACACGGATCAAAGGTGGGCCCCATGAAGTGGATCTTAGAGTTTACTAACCAACCAATTGATGACGTTAATTAGATAGACACTTGAAAATATCTAATCGCCTCTTGTTTTTTTCGAATGGCTGAATTCGAAAATGCTCTTGTATGTTGTATCTAGTAGGGCTAGTAGACCCACAAACTCTGCCATGCTCTTGATCAAAGTCTGACCCCTTTGATGATGTTATTATTCTACATTTCTATGAAATCCCTTCACACATGTCATCCCCTTCAATTAACACTGTCCAATTTGACCCTGATCAGACTGTTATCCACTGTTGGTTTAGTCACTAGAAGTGTAGGGTACTTTGTTTGCACAAGCATACCTTATTAGACACAATCCCCGAAAGGACTTTTTGGCATCTATCAGCTATGTATCTGCTTTACTTTATTGAATTGAACCTTGACTATTTTGATGACTGCAATGGCATAATCTTTCTACATGATTCAAAGCACAACTCAAGTGAATTCATATGGAACTACAGGCATGGAAAATTGCACGTGTGTGCTGCAAATGGCAAAGGACTTATTGGGGTCAGTTTCATTTCGATTACCCGAGTGTTGGAGCCACTGAGACTCTCATGATGGCAGCTTCAATGCCCAATGGAGTAATGTTGCTTACTAATGTTGCCCAAGTATGATTAGAAGTAAATATTGATTCCTCTATTTTCTATTTTTAGACTTGCAACAATCAGTTGACTTACTATTTGCAGATGAATTAAATTGAAAATGGATGGTGGCCTAACTTCACTACAGGAGCCAGAAGTGGTTGATCTTGCAGAGTTTCTAATTGCTAGCGGAGCAAGTATAGAAGGAGCTGGGACGAGCGCAGTTATCATTAGTGGCAGGAAACAGTTGCATGGTACAGAATTCACTATAATACCAGACTGTATCGAAGCTGGTACATTTATTATGGTTACTGCGGCCATTACTCGCTCATGCATTTCATTGTCACATGTTATCCCTCGTCATCTAACATGTGTGATAAACAAACTTTCACCTTCTGGCTGCAAAATTACACAAAGGGGGTCTCATCTCTTGGAGGTATGTGCAGTTTAGAGCTTTCCTCGCCTGGTACTTTGTCCTGAAGATCTAAAACCTTACATATCTCACCAGGTTTCAGCATCTGCAGCAGGCAGTAATCTTCGAGCCTTTGATCTCAAAACATGCCCATATCCTGGGTTTCCTCCAGATTTGCAACCCCAGTTCATGGCACTGCTAGCAGCTGTAAGAAAATTACCTTTAGGTCCATTACTTGGATCACACGTCCTTACCTTTATCGAAATGTGGTCGTTATAGGAATTCCGTTTTCATAGGGTATATGTTATTAATTACTCAAAACGGTTTCTTAATGAGATGTATTCTATAATATTTTCTACCTTGATGGACGGTTGAGATTAAATCTAAGAAAACCCTAATTGGAAATTCGGTCCTCTCTCCACCTATAAAATAAAGCATTTCGTCCATCACAAATGCTCTCTCACGAAACTCAACACATTAGGGTTTATAGGCAAGGAGAGAGAAGCCGAAATCATTCATCTAGCATCTTCTTCGACGGATCTCAACATCAATCAGCAACAGTACTAGACAGCAGGATCGAAAAGCTCTCTGCATCATGATGTCTGAAGGTACTATTTGATTTATTGAAGATTAAATCCTACACGTGATTATCATGCTGTTCACGATTTTAGGGTTCATGTTAATAATAGGATAACATGTGGTATCAGAGCCAATGGTTTTAGAACACATGATCGTCCATTAATTAGGATAACTTTGCATCGCCATAATCGGCAAATATAGATCCGTTTTGACTCTGTTTTACAGCAATTTATCGATCCAACTATTATGGCCTGCCTGAATGGTTTATATTTATGTTATTCTGCAATTTTATTTTGACTACGACTGTCTGATCGTGATTTATTTAAAGTCTTGAAATTTTTTTTTTATACTGCATAAAACTCCTGCGTGAGTACAAATTCAATGTAATAGTTAAATAGATCTGTAACTAGATCTTATTTTAATTGAAATCTTATTGTTATATCTCTATTGCAGTTATTGCACCCACTAATCTAACTTCGCATGCTACCTCTGTCACTAAGCTCAATGGAACAAACTTCTCAGAATGGAAAGAGCAAGTTGAGTTCACATTGGGGGTACTTGAATTGGATATGGCTCTTCTTAAAGATAAGCCAGCTTCACTCACTGAAACAAGTACTCCTGAGGAAAAGACCCTCTTTAATGCTTGGGAGAGGTCTGACAGACTAAGCACTATGTTTTTGCGAATGACTATTGCCACCAACATAAAAACATCCCTTTCTAAAACTGATAATGCTAAGGACTATATGAAGGCTATTGAAGATAGGTTTAAGATTGCAGACAAATTCCTTGCTGGGAAACTAATGGCAGATCTTACAACCATGAAGTTTGATGGCACTCGCTCAATGCATGAGCATGTCATTGAGATAACCAACCTTGTAGCTAAACTAAAGAATTTGAGACTATCAGTGGATGCGGTTTTTCTCGTCCAATTTATCCTAAATAGTTTTCCTCCTCAGTACGGGCCTTTCCAAATTCACTACAACACTATTAGGGATAAGTTGACAGTGAATGAATTGGCTAACAAACTGGTTCAAAAGGAGACCAGACTGAATCAACAAGGTATTAAAGTAACTCATCTCATTCAAGGAGTTGGACACAAAGCTAGGAGAAAGCAAAATTCAGGCCAGAAAAGGACACCACCCAGATCTAATGAGGCTAGTTAGAACCCCAAGAAGAAAAAAAAGGACAATGTATGCAAATTTTGCAAGAAACCTGGACATTTTCAGGCAGATTGCATTAAACGTAAAGAATGGTTCGAAAAGAAAGGTAACCCTATGGGTTTCGTAAGTTATTTCGAATCAAATCTTACTTATGTTTCTTCTGATACTTGGTGGATTAACACTAGTGCTAATGTTTATGTTTCCAATTCAATGCAGGGATTCTTTATGATCCAAACCATAAACCCAAGTGAGAACTTCCTTTTCATGGGAGACAAAGACAAAGCTCCAGTTGAAGCTATTGGAACTTTTCATCTTGTTTTAGATAGTGGTTATCTGTTAGACTTATGTCAAACTCTTTATGTTCCGACTATTTCCCGTAATTTGGTTTCTGTAAGCGCACTTGATAAAGTTGGTCACTCGTTTGAAGTAGGAACTGGTAATTTCAGCTTATTTAAAAATTCTAGTTGTATTGGTTCTGGAATTTTGATTGATAGGCTATACAAGTTTCATCTTGATAGTCAACTTGCTAAAACTCATCTTACCCTGCATTCTAAGGAAACAAAACGAAAGTCATCTAAAAACGACTTTTATTTCTTGTGGCATAAAAGACAGGGTCACATATCCAGTGAAAGAATCAAAAGATTAGTAAAAGATGGTGTCCTTCCGGATCTAGATTTTGCTAATATTAACGAATGTGTGGATTGTATTAAAGGCAAAACAACAAAACACACAAAGAAAGGAGCCACAAGAAGTACTCAGCTTCTTGAAATAATTCATACAAATATTTGCGGACCCTTTGATGTTCCAACCTTTGGAGGAGAAAAGTACTTCATTACCTTTATTGATGATTACTCACGTTACTGTTATTTATACTTGTTGCATGAAAAATCTCAGTCTGTAGATGTTGTACAAGTGTTCATTACTGAAGTCGAAAGGCAACTAGACAGAAAAATGAAAATCATAAGGTCAGATAAAGGTGGTGAGTTTTATGGAAGGTATAACAAAACATGATAACACCCTAGACCTTTTGCAAATCTTCTCCAAAAGCTTGGAATTGTTGCCCAATACACAACGCCTAGTTCTCCATGGCAGAATGGTGTAGCTGAAAGGCGAAATCGTACATACATGGAAATGGTTAGATCCATGATGAGTCACGCTAACTTACCTATATCCTTGTGGATGGATGCTTTACGCACAGCTGTTTATATCTTGAACAGAGTTCCCAGTAAGGCAGTTCCAAAGACACCTTTTGAACTATGGAAAGGATGGAAACCTAGTTTACGACATCTCCAAATTTTGGGTTGCCCAGCTGAGGCTAGAGTCTACAATCCACATGAAAAGAAATTGGACCTTAAAATGATCAATGGTTACTTTATAGGTTACCCAGAAAAGTCTAAAGGATTTAGGTTTTATTGCCCTAACCATAGTACGGGAATTGTTGAAACCGGTAATGCTAGATTCTTTAAGAAAGGCGAAATCAGTGGGAGTAATAAACCTTAAGATGTGATTATTTGGGAAATCAGGGTACCTATCCCTTTACCCTCTATTCTGAAAAATGTTGGGAACCCTCCCATTGTTGAACCATTTAACAATGGGGACAACGCAATACATGATCAACAACTCTATAATGAGATTATCGCCAATGAACATATGGACAATGCACCAGAGGAACCAGCATTAAGAAGGTCTCAAAGACAAAGGAGATCAACTATTTCCTATGATTACATGCTTTACCAAGTAGAATATGAAGAATGGACAATTAAAGACCTGGTTTCTTATTCACGAGCCATTAAGGATGTTAATTCTAGTAAATGAATTGATGCCATGAAGGAAGAACTGAAATCTATGGATGAAAATCAAGTATGGAAAGTTGTTCAATTGCCACCAGGACACAAACCAGTTGGCTGTAAATGGGTCTTCAAGATCAAACGCGACTGCGAAGGCAATATTGAACGACATAAAGTCAGACTTGTTGCCAAAGGTTTTAATCAGATAGAAGGCATTGATTATACTAAGACTTTTTCCCCTGTGTCCAGGAATGATTCTTTTATAATTATCATGGCATTAGTAGCTCACTATGACCTCGAGTTACAT
The DNA here is from genome assembly GCA_029852735.1 of Persea americana. Classification (NCBI taxonomy): domain Eukaryota; kingdom Viridiplantae; phylum Streptophyta; class Magnoliopsida; order Laurales; family Lauraceae; genus Persea; species Persea americana. The sequence continues at coordinate 2,091,738 of CM056813.1, forward strand.
CAAATGGATGTGAAAACTGCCTTTCTTCATGGAGACTTGGAAGAAGAAGTTTACATGCGTCAACCTGAAGGCTTCATAATTGAAGGTCCGGCAGACATGGTTTGCAAACTTAAGAAATCCATATATGGACTTAAACAAGCTTCGAGGAATGGTACCTAAAGTTTCATGAAATCATTACTAATTTCGATTTCAAAGAAAATATAGTTGACCCTTGCATATACCTCAAGATCAGTGGGAGTAAGTTCATATTTTTGATTCTGTATGTTGATGACATATTACTGGCTAGTAGCGACCTTGGTTTATTACATGCAACAAAGGGCTATCTCTTTCAGAACTTTGAAATGAAAGATATGGGTGATGCTTCCTATGTGATAGGAATAGAAATATTCCGTGACCGGTCACTTGGTGTTTTGGGATTGTCTTAGAAAGCATATATTGACAAAGTTCTAGAGAGATTTGGCATGATGACATGTTCCTCTAGTCCTGTTCCACTGCATAAAGGAGACAAGCTTGATCTTACACAGTGTCCACAGAACGAATTGGAACGTAACGAAATGGAAAAATATCCTTATGTTTCTCTTGTAGGGAGTTTGATGTATGCACAGGTCTGTATGAGACCTGACATTAGTCATGCTGTTGGCATGCTGGGTAGATTTCAAAGTAATCCTGGAATCGCTCATTGGAAAGCTGCAAAGAAAGTACTGAGATACCTCAAGGGAACAAGGAATTATATGCTCACATACAGAAAACCAAGTCACCTACAGGTGACTAGTTATTCAGATTTTGCTGGATATCCTGACACCAGACTTTGCACTCTTGGCTATGTGTATCTCTTATGTGGCGGTGCAATATCATGGAAAAGCCAGAAATCCGAGTTGCTTTACACATCCACCATGATGGCTGAATATGTAGCATGTTACGAGGTTGCAATTCAGGGCACATAGTTGCGTGATTTTATCTATCAGTTTGGAGCTTTGAGTTTCATCTCTAAGCCATTACCTCTTTACTGTGACAATGACGCTGCAACCTTCTTTTCCAAGCATGACATGATATCTAAGGGAGCCAAACACATGGACCTTAAATATCTATCACTGAAGCAAGATGTTAGATTAAAGAAATTTGTCATTGAGTCTATACATACAGATTTCATGGTCGCAGACATATTCACGAAAGGAATACCTCTAAAGACCTTTCAGGGACATACTGAAAGCATGGGTCTTGCCGATAGTTCTTAATTATCATTTTCTGCATTTTATTTCTGTACTTGTACTTGACATTTATTGAGCTCTTAATGCAACTCTACATCTGCTATTTCTGTTTTTCCATTGTATACATATTTATGTTTGGATGAATGATAAACAGAAACAGTCTTTAAACAACGACATTATAAGACCATCACGTAAATCTCCTATTACGGTCTAGTTATGAAGGTTGTTAGTGACGTAGTACATGGAAGTAAGCATATTGCAAAATAATGTGTGCACGCCATGACTCCCCTTGACCACCAAATTAGCCAAGACACTTATAATAACCGACTAAAGAAGTGTTTAGCATATAATGCGCGCCTTATGATTCCTAATATGAAAAACACTAAAGGATCTTCCTATCGACCAAGTGGGAGACTGTAAGAAAATTACCTTTAGGTCCATTACTTGGACCACACGTCCTTACCTTTCTCGAAATGTGGTCGTTATAGGAATTCCGTTTTCATAGGGTATATGCTATTAATTACTCAAAACGGTTTCTTAATGAGATGTATTCCATAATATTTCTTACCTTGATGGACGGTTAAGATTAAATCTAAGGAAACCCTAATTGGAAATTCGGTCCTCTCTCCACCTATAAAATAAAGCATTTCGTCCATCACAAATGCTCTCTCACGAAACTCAACACATTAGGGTTTATAGGCAAGGAGAGAGAAACCGAAATCATTCATCTAGCATCTTCTTCGATGGATTTTAACATCAATCAGCAACAGTACCAGACAGTAGGATTGGAAAGCTCTCTACATCAGGATGTCTGGAGGTACTATTTGATTTATTTAAGATTAAATCCTACACGTGATTATCATGCTGTTCACGATTTTAGGGTTCATGTTAATAATAGGATAACAGCAGCATGCAATGGTGCATGCATTGTGGAAGAATCTGTGTTTGAAGGTCGTATGCATCATGGTATGTGACAATCACCTTTCGGATCTCATGCTTTAACATAGCCGTCACCAATTTTACTCTGAAATTGCCCCAAGTTGAGTGGCTTCTGCAATTGATATGAAAGTATGATTTTGACACTTGTTCTGGAATATCATGATTATAGACAGAGGGAGAGGAAAAAAAACGGAAAAAAAGAAGAGAAAAAAAAAGAGATCCGTAAGTTGAGAAAAGCCTAAAGCATTGTTGGACGATGCCCATGTTGCATCCAAACGAATCAGGTTCAAGTCGAGTGATATGTAAGGTCAGCCTTATGGATAAGGTCAAGCGAGCTCAGCTAAATCCGTGCATGTCAGAACAACTTTCTAAGATCTAAACCATTCACTTGATACTTTATCCCCTTCCTATCTTAGTGGATCCAGATTGAGAAATATGTGATTGAATTACCTATAAAGAAGAGAGTGAACGACCTGATATAAGTATTTTCAATAAATCATGATGTTTCATTTGTTGGGGCCTAGTTATTATGATTTTTCATACAATAGGTTCTACTTTTCTGGGATCCAAATGGCTCATGTAAAGAGAGGAATTATGAAGACGTGAATCTCGCTTCAGTGTTCATGCTTTTGAATTACACTCATTTCTAGATTTAGACTTTTACCACATCTCTTTCATCTTGATCTCGTTTTCAGTTGGATATTAGGACATTTTACCTAAACTACAAATATTTTCGAGGTGTTGGTTTGTATTGCCTTTGTGCACCAAACCTCTAAGTCTCTAATGCTGCTTTCTTGTGCTCCATGGCAGTCTGAACATTCCACTGCTTTTAATGCTATAGCTTTTTTTTTTTTTTTTTTGAATGTTAACTTTCATTAATCAAACTTAACAGTACATGAGGGAATACTAAAAAGCCACAAAAATACAACCTGCAACCACAAGAGGAAGAGGGAGAAAGACAGGGGCACTAATAAGTCAAGGTAAGGACGAGGGCATGCTTCATTAGACTTGTTTTAATGGATTTTAACTCCCAATGGAATTTTATTAGAAATTGATATCTCTATGTTGTTTGGCTGATGCTTTGCACTGAAATGGTTATCAACAAGAGACCCACAGGATGAGGAGCCATAATTGAATAGTAGTCATCCATTACTGTGTTAGTTTTATGGTCTCAATCCATTAAGATTGATGTAATAAATTGATTAATTTCTTTATTTATCAATATATTCATGTTATCATTTCATAAGATGAATGATGTTTATTACTTAAATGCACATAACCAATACGAATGACATGATGGTTCATGAGATGAACCGGAGTTCATAAGTATACTAGATGCAATACATGTGTATGGATGAGATCCACATACGGGAGGCATGTATAGCAAATTTTATACTTGAATATCTTCACAACCAGTGATGAGATTGGATATCTCATCTGACAAGGTTGCAGTACTTTGATTACTATGAGATAGTGTGATTTGTCTCGATCATCAGAATGGAAGATTCTGGATCATAGTGCTGGTACATTGGATGTATTGAAGGACCATGAGAAGCACCTTATGAACACTGTCTTTATTTTAAAGGCATGCTCTCATAATTCTCTAACAATAGACTCTCAATCCCGAGACATTAATGAACTCTAGTTTCTATCTATTCATTTGCTTTGAGTCACCAATGAGTGAGGCCAATTGTAGGTCAACACCTTGGTGATTTGGGTACGTGGTAGTAGAGCTGTGGGAACATTCGATGGTCAAGATGGAATCTATCTTTAATATTCCCTTGTGCCAATTAATGGATTTATCATTGGTAAGTGCGCACCCATTCTAATTAAGAGTTAATTGGATCAGTACCAAGTGATCATTATAATTAATTGGGGCTCAAGGATAATAAGATATGGATCTAAGTTTGGAAGACAGGTCCAATTGATCTATGGATATTGATGGAGGGGCCTACTTGTGGACATTGGGAAGTTTAGGGTCTTCGTGTAATTTATTCCTAAGACTGGAGTTCAATTGCATTTATTTAGTGGAGTTATTTGCAATTAACTGCAGGCCCGGATTGAACATGAGATGTAGGGTCGCGGTGTCCAAGTTGAAGCCAGCTTTCTGTGAAATCCCTAGTAGTTCCCACGCTAGTTCAAGATTAGATCTTTACTAATTCTATTTGAACTCAAAAAGGAAAAACTACTATTTCTATTTGAAGTGAGACTTCTAATTGTGGTAATAGTAGGATTAATGAGTTACTAGTTATTATAGAAGTTGAACTTCTAATAATAAACAAAAGAGGAGTTGCTTAAAGCTATAAATAGGAGAGGAGAGGTTGCCCTTGGACGTCCATGCACTATATCCCCCTAGGGATTCACGCCCAAGGCCCTTGTTGTGCAAGAGTTGCACATGCATCTTCTCCTTTTCCTCTTCTAGTTCTCTTCCGGTTTCCCTTGAGTTTCTAGTTGGTTTTTATCTTGGAGATCCCACCATCTTCCTTGAGGAAAGAGATCTGATTCGGGTCATAGCGTGGAAGGCCAAGGGGTCTTGGAGATTCTGATTTGGCTTGTGAAAGTGTTTCATCATCAAAGAAAGGAATCAAGTCCTCCCTTAGAGCACAACTGAGCTCCATAGATATGATCTACTTCCTTGTATGTTGTGAATTTCGTGGTTGCTTTTATGTTGTTATTTCTATCTTCCAGATAGAGTTTTTTTATTGTACATGATTATGAGAAAGATGACATGGATCCTGAATTGGGTTTTGTAGCCTTCTGGATAGTTGATCCCCGAGTCAAGTGGGTCAAAAGTTTTAAAAACCTATCCTAGAGGCCCACCTATTTCCAACATACTGTACAACAGTCTTGTAAGGATTTTCCTCCCAGACAATAATCGGAATTGTTAGTACAACAATTGAAAATTTCCCATTTCATGTTAATTGAGACATTTCCACCTTACTTATGCAACATTGAAGGGCATGAGGTAGAGAAAACTGTACTAAGTAGGTTGGTTTTTTTACTAGAAGAGAACATGAACAAAGCGAATCCAGAATTGCTGAAATATAATGGAATGCTTAGCGAGTACAGAGTGTAGAGTATCTAGGTCTGTGCATTTGTTTTTTCACAGCGTTCTTAGCATAGTTATAAAATGCACCATATTTGAAAAGGCATTACAGAAAACTAACACTATTTTCATGATGTCAGAACAGAGTGTAGAGTATCTAACGCTGTGCATTTATGTTTTCATAGCGTTCTTGGTATAGTTATAAAACGCACCATATTTGAATAGGCATTCCTGAAAATTTACAATATTTTCATGATGTTTCTGTTGAAATAATAACTCAAATGCTACATGTGTCTTATGTTGAATAAATCAGTAGTTTGAAAAAGTCAGTAATGTTTATGTGTCAGTTCATGAACGTGTCTGTGTTAGTTCATGAACATGTTGATGTTAGAGCATGGGACACCTGTCCATGTTAGTTCTAGAGATCAGTGGTCATGGGACACCTATCCATGTTAGTTCTAAGGATCAGGTGTTCATGGGACACCTATCCATTTCTTGTTAGTCAATTGTATCTATATAAGTGGCTGATGTAAATGAAATGGTATGCTGAATGCAAGTCACTCATTCCTAGTCGTTTCTGTTACTCCACTGCTCTCTGTTTGCTTTATGTGTGTAAAAATCTCTCTGCCCATCTCCAACATATTTTTGGTATCAGAGCAAGGATCAGTCAAAGCTGGGATTCTACCCAGGTGCTGCACTCAGAGAAGAAAATGGCTACAGTGAATGGTATCAGCAGTTCTGTAAGTGTTTCTCAACAATTAATTCCTATTTTCAATGGTGATAATTATCAATTTTGGAGTATCAAAATGAAAACTCTGTTTCTGTCATATGATTTATGGGATTTGGTTGAGAATGGCATGAATGAGTATGATGTAGAAAGACTAACTGCAGCACAAAGAAATGAGATGAAAGAGAATAAAAAAAAAAGATGCAAAGGCCCTTTTTTACATCCAACAAGCTTTGGATGAAACAGTTTTCCCAAGGATAATGGGTGCTTCAACCTCAAAAGAAGCATGGGATCTGCTTAAAGATGAATACAAAGGGTCAAGTCAAGTTGTAACCTTAAGGTTACAAACTTTGCGTCGTGATTTTGAGACTCTAATGATGAAAAATTCTGAATCTATTCAAGAATTTTTTACAAAAGTCACAACCATTGTGAATCAAATTCGATCACTTGGTGAGGACCTAAAAGAGCAAAAAGTTGTTGAAAAAGTTTTAAGAAGTCTCACTCCCAAGTTCGATCATGTAGTTGCTGCAATAGAAGAATCCAAAGATTTGACCACTTTGTCAGTAAATCACCTAATGGGTTCTCTCCAAACCCATGAGGTGAGAATGAATAGAGCTGCTGAAAAGCCACTTGAACAAGCCTTACAATCAAAAATTGATTTGAAAAAGGGTTCAAATGAGGGTGCAAGACCTCGTTCATCAGAACAAAGGTCAAGTGGGAATGGCCGCGGAAAGAAAAATTTCCGAGGACGAGGCAGAGGAAGAAACAGGTACAATGCAAATGAAAGAAATCCCAACAGTGGTAATCATGAACTTCCTCAATGTTATAATTGCAAAAAAAAAGGGCACATTGAAAAAGACTGTTGGTACAAAAATAAGGACTCAAGTGTACCACAATGTTCAATTTGTAAAAAATTTGGACATGATGAGAAGGATTGTTGGTACAAAAACAAGAATCGAGCAAATTTTCATGAAGAAAAGGAAATTGATGAAGCTAGTGAAAATGTGTTTCTCTCATGCTTATCTAGTTCTATTGAAAATGTCTGGTATCTAGATAGTGGTTGCAGCAATCATATGACAGGTGAAAAACATTTGTTCGTGGAAATGAATGAATCAGTGAGGTCTCAGGTCAAGATGGGAGATAACAATCAAGTTCAAGTGAAAGGTAGAGGAGTTGTTTCAGTAAGCACCAAGTCAGGTAACAAACTCATCCACAATGTCATGTATGTTCCAGGCTTAGACGATAATTTAATTAGCTTGGGACAACTGATGGAGATGGGGTATTATGCCATTTTTGATGAAGATCAGTGCATGGTTTTTAACAAGAAGAATATGGAGATGTTAATGACTGTGAAAATGACATCAAACAAAATGTTTCCAATCAAATTTTCTGAGCATAGCATTAATGCATTTAATGTTGAAACATGTGATATTGCATGGCTGTGGCATAAGAGATATGGGCATCTCAACTTTGGTGGCCTAGATTTGCTACATAAACAAAATTTAGTTGTTGGTTTACCTATGGTGCAGAAGATTGAGGACATATGTGAATCATGTGTCTATGGAAAACAACATAGAGTACCTTTTCAAGTGGGTAAATCCTGGAGGGCAAATGAGCCATTAATGCTTGTGCATGCTGACATTTGTGGACCCATACAAACATCCTCACTTGGTGAAAGTAGATATTTTCTACTATTTGTGGATGATCTTACTAGGATGTGCTGGGTTTACTTTCTTAAACAAAAATCTGAAGCCTTTTCATCCTTTGTTCAATTTCGAGCTTATGTTGAAAAACAAAGTGGATATGCAATAAAAATATTGCGCACTGATAGGGGTGGTGAATTTACTTCCAAAGAATTTTTCAAGTATTGTAAGGATGCAGGTATTCGCCGGGAATTAACAGCAAGTTTTACGCCACAACAAAATGGTGTAGCAGAGAGGAAAAATAGGAGTATTGTTGAAACTGCTAGAAGTATGCTGAAAGAAAAGGGACTTCCAAAGAGTTTTTGGGCTGAAGCTATGTCTACTTCGATTTACTTGCTTAATCGTTCCCCCACAAAAGCAGTTACTGATGCTCATATTCCTTTTGAAAAAAGACAAAAGTTAGACGAAAAAAGCATCAAATGCATTTTCGTTGGCTATAGTGATGAGACAAAAGGCTATAGGCTTTATAATCCTGAAAATAAGGAGTTAATTATCAGTCGTGATGTCATATTTAATGAAAATGATGCTTGGAAGTGGGAAGTTAATGTGGAAAAGTCCCCTCTTATTATTGAAGAAGAAGAGACATCCTCCTTTGAATTGCCACCTGAAACTCCACCAAGCCCGATGGGATCTCCAAGGTCAGAAACACTTCCTAGAAAGGTAAGAAGCCTTCATGACATTTATCAAAATTGTGATTTTGCATTGTTTGCTTCAGAACCTACTTGCTTTGAAGATGCAGTTCAAAAGAAAGAGTGGAATGATGCAATGAAAGCAGAAATTAATGCAATAGAGAAAAACAAGACATGGAGACTGGTGGACTTACCTCCGGGAAAGGAAGCCATTGGACTAAAATGGGTTTACAAGTACAAGTTCAATTCAGATGGGTCTTTACAAAAATATAAAGCCCGTTTGGTTGCGAAAAGTTATGCTCAAGTGCCAGGTATTTATTTCTTTGAAACATTTTCTCCTGTTGCTAGAATTGACACCATTAGAACTGTCATAGCTATTGCTGCACAAAGAGGACGGAAAGTTTTTCAGTTTGATGTCAAGTCAGCTTTTCTAAATGGGGAACTACAGGAGGAAGTGTATGTGGAGCAACCACATGGTTTTGAAATTAAAGGGTTGGAAAACAAAGTGTATAAATTGGAAAAAGCATTGTATGGATTGAAACAAGCTCCACGAGCTTGGTATGGAAAAATTGATAAATATTTTCTTGACAATGGGTTCCAAAGAAGTGAAAGCGAACCAACCCTTTATGTGAAATCCAAAGATAAAGATGAAATTCTGATTGTGTGCCTTTATGTGGATGACATGATTTTTACCGGTAATTCTCTTCCATTGATAAATGATTTCAAAGAAAAAATGATGTCAAAGTTTGAAATGACTGATTTGGGCCTCCTGCACTATTTTTTGGGAATGGAAATCATTCAAGACCAATATGGTATTTTTTTGTGCCAAGAGAAATATGCAAAAGATCTGTTAAAGCGGTTTCACATGTCAAATTGCAATCCTGCAAGTACACCAATGAATACAAATGAAAGGCTTGTGTTAGATGATGGTGTTGAGAAAGCAGATGAAAAAGAATTTCGAAGCATTGTAGGTGGGCTAATTTATCTCACTCATTCAAGGCCTGACATAATGTTTGCAGTAAGCTTGATTTCAAGATTCATGCACAAACCAAGTAGACAGCATATGGGGGCAGCAAAAAGAGTTCTGCGCTACATCCGTGGAACCTTGAGTTTTGGACTAAGGTATCAAAAAGTAAGAAATTGTAAGCTTATTTCCTATACTGACAGTGATTGGGCTGGTTGTGCAGATGACAGGAAAAGTACATCAGGTTATGCACATAGCTTTGGATCCGGAATTATATCATGGGCATCGAAAAAGCAACAAACTATTGCACTTTCTTCCTCGGAAGCAGAATACATGGCTGCTACAAGTGCTGCGTGCCAAACAGTTTGGCTTCGAAGAATCTTGGCTGATTTGAAGGAAAAGCAAGATGAAGCTACCATCATGTTCTGTGACAACAAGTCTACAATTGCTATGACAAAGAATCCAGTTTTTCATGGAAGGACCAAGCATATAGAGATTCGTCATCATTTTATTCGCGAGCTTGTGGCCAAGAAAGAGATAAAGCTAGAGTACCGCAGTACGGAAGAACAAGTTGCTGATATTTTCACAAAGGCTCTCTCAAGAGAAAAGTTTTTCAAGTTCCGAAAAATGCTTGGTGTTGAAGGCATTTGAATTAAGGGGGAGTGTTGAAATAATAACTCAAATGCTACATGTGTCTTATGTTGAATAAATCAGTAGTTTGAAAAAGTCAGTAATGTTTATGTGTCAGTTCATGAACGTGTCTGTGTTAGTTCATGAACATGTTGATGTTAGAGCATGGGACACCTGTCCATGTTAGTTCTAGAGATCAGTGGTCATGGGACACCTATCCATGTTAGTTCTAAGGATCAGGTGTTCATGGGACACCTATCCATTTCTTGTTAGTCAATTGTATCTATATAAGTGGCTGATGTAAATGAAATGGTATGCTGAATGCAAGTCACTCATTCCTAGTCGTTTCTGTTACTCCACTGCTCTCTGTTTGCTTTATGTGTGTAAAAATCTCTCTGCCCATCTCCAACATATTTTTGGTATCAGAGCAAGGATCAGTCAAAGCTGGGATTCTACCCAGGTGCTGCACTCAGAGAAGAAAATGGCTACAGTGAATGGTATCAGCAGTTCTGTAAGTGTTTCTCAACAATTAATTCCTATTTTCAATGGTGATAATTATCAATTTTGGAGTATCAAAATGAAAACTCTGTTTCTGTCATATGATTTATGGGATTTGGTTGAGAATGGCATGAATGAGTATGATGTAGAAAGACTAACTGCAGCACAAAGAAATGAGATGAAAGAGAATAAAAAAAAAAGATGCAAAGGCCCTTTTTTACATCCAACAAGCTTTGGATGAAACAGTTTTCCCAAGGATAATGGGTGCTTCAACCTCAAAAGAAGCATGGGATCTGCTTAAAGATGAATACAAAGGGTCAAGTCAAGTTGTAACCTTAAGGTTACAAACTTTGCGTCGTGATTTTGAGACTCTAATGATGAAAAATTCTGAATCTATTCAAGAATTTTTTACAAAAGTCACAACCATTGTGAATCAAATTCGATCACTTGGTGAGGACCTAAAAGAGCAAAAAGTTGTTGAAAAAGTTTTAAGAAGTCTCACTCCCAAGTTCGATCATGTAGTTGCTGCAATAGAAGAATCCAAAGATTTGACCACTTTGTCAGTAAATCACCTAATGGGTTCTCTCCAAACCCATGAGGTGAGAATGAATAGAGCTGCTGAAAAGCCACTTGAACAAGCCTTACAATCAAAAATTGATTTGAAAAAGGGTTCAAATGAGGGTGCAAGACCTCGTTCATCAGAACAAAGGTCAAGTGGGAATGGCCGCGGAAAGAAAAATTTCCGAGGACGAGGCAGAGGAAGAAACAGGTACAATGCAAATGAAAGAAATCCCAACAGTGGTAATCATGAACTTCCTCAATGTTATAATTGCAAAAAAAAAGGGCACATTGAAAAAGACTGTTGGTACAAAAATAAGGACTCAAGTGTACCACAATGTTCAATTTGTAAAAAATTTGGACATGATGAGAAGGATTGTTGGTACAAAAACAAGAATCGAGCAAATTTTCATGAAGAAAAGGAAATTGATGAAGCTAGTGAAAATGTGTTTCTCTCATGCTTATCTAGTTCTATTGAAAATGTCTGGTATCTAGATAGTGGTTGCAGCAATCATATGACAGGTGAAAAACATTTGTTCGTGGAAATGAATGAATCAGTGAGGTCTCAGGTCAAGATGGGAGATAACAATCAAGTTCAAGTGAAAGGTAGAGGAGTTGTTTCAGTAAGCACCAAGTCAGGTAACAAACTCATCCACAATGTCATGTATGTTCCAGGCTTAGACGATAATTTAATTAGCTTGGGACAACTGATGGAGATGGGGTATTATGCCATTTTTGATGAAGATCAGTGCATGGTTTTTAACAAGAAGAATATGGAGATGTTAATGACTGTGAAAATGACATCAAACAAAATGTTTCCAATCAAATTTTCTGAGCATAGCATTAATGCATTTAATGTTGAAACATGTGATATTGCATGGCTGTGGCATAAGAGATATGGGCATCTCAACTTTGGTGGCCTAGATTTGCTACATAAACAAAATTTAGTTGTTGGTTTACCTATGGTGCAGAAGATTGAGGACATATGTGAATCATGTGTCTATGGAAAACAACATAGAGTACCTTTTCAAGTGGGTAAATCCTGGAGGGCAAATGAGCCATTAATGCTTGTGCATGCTGACATTTGTGGACCCATACAAACATCCTCACTTGGTGAAAGTAGATATTTTCTACTATTTGTGGATGATCTTACTAGGATGTGCTGGGTTTACTTTTTTAAACAAAAATCTGAAGCCTTTTCATCCTTTGTTCAATTTCGAGCTTATGTTGAAAAACAAAGTGGATATGCAATAAAAATATTGCGCACTGATAGGGGTGGTGAATTTACTTCCAAAGAATTTTTCAAGTATTGTAAGGATGCAGGTATTCGCCGGGAATTAACAGCAAGTTTTACGCCACAACAAAATGGTGTAGCAGAGAGGAAAAATAGGAGTATTGTTGAAACTGCTAGAAGTATGCTGAAAGAAAAGGGACTTCCAAAGAGTTTTTGGGCTGAAGCTATGTCTACTTCGATTTACTTGCTTAATCGTTCCCCCACAAAAGCAGTTACTGATGCTCATATTCCTTTTGAAAAAAGACAAAAGTTAGACGAAAAAAGCATCAAATGCATTTTCGTTGGCTATAGTGATGAGACAAAAGGCTATAGGCTTTATAATCCTGAAAATAAGGAGTTAATTATCAGTCGTGATGTCATATTTAATGAAAATGATGCTTGGAAGTGGGAAGTTAATGTGGAAAAGTCCCCTCTTATTATTGAAGAAGAAGAGACATCCTCCTTTGAATTGCCACCTGAAACTCCACCAAGCCCGATGGGATCTCCAAGGTCAGAAACACTTCCTAGAAAGGTAAGAAGCCTTCATGACATTTATCAAAATTGTGATTTTGCATTGTTTGCTTCAGAACCTACTTGCTTTGAAGATGCAGTTCAAAAGAAAGAGTGGAATGATGCAATGAAAGCAGAAATTAATGCAATAGAGAAAAACAAGACATGGAGACTGGTGGACTTACCTCCGGGAAAGGAAGCCATTGGACTAAAATGGGTTTACAAGTACAAGTTCAATTCAGATGGGTCTTTACAAAAATATAAAGCCCGTTTGGTTGCGAAAAGTTATGCTCAAGTGCCAGGTATTTATTTCTTTGAAACATTTTCTCCTGTTGCTAGAATTGACACCATTAGAACTGTCATAGCTATTGCTGCACAAAGAGGACGGAAAGTTTTTCAGTTTGATGTCAAGTCAGCTTTTCTAAATGGGGAACTACAGGAGGAAGTGTATGTGGAGCAACCACATGGTTTTGAAATTAAAGGGTTGGAAAACAAAGTGTATAAATTGGAAAAAGCATTGTATGGATTGAAACAAGCTCCACGAGCTTGGTATGGAAAAATTGATAAATATTTTCTTGACAATGGGTTCCAAAGAAGTGAAAGCGAACCAACCCTTTATGTGAAATCCAAAGATAAAGATGAAATTCTGATTGTGTGCCTTTATGTGGATGACATGACTTTTACCGGTAATTCTCTTCCATTGATAAATGATTTCAAAGAAAAAATGATGTCAAAGTTTGAAATGACTGATTTGGGCCTCCTGCACTATTTTTTGGGAATGGAAATCATTCAAGACCAATATGGTATTTTTTTGTGCCAAGAGAAATATGCAAAAGATCTGTTAAAGCGGTTTCACATGTCAAATTGCAATCCTGCAAGTACACCAATGAATACAAATGAAAGGCTTGTGTTAGATGATGGTGTTGAGAAAGCAGATGAAAAAGAATTTCGAAGCATTGTAGGTGGGCTAATTTATCTCACTCATTCAAGGCCTGACATAATGTTTGCAGTAAGCTTGATTTCAAGATTCATGCACAAACCAAGTAGACAGCATATGGGGGCAGCAAAAAGAGTTCTGCGCTACATCCGTGGAACCTTGAGTTTTGGACTAAGGTATCAAAAAGTAAGAAATTGTAAGCTTATTTCCTATACTGACAGTGATTGGGCTGGTTGTGCAGATGACAGGAAAAGTACATCAGGTTATGCACATAGCTTTGGATCCGGAATTATATCATGGGCATCGAAAAAGCAACAAACTATTGCACTTTCTTCCTCGGAAGCAGAATACATGGCTGCTACAAGTGCTGCGTGCCAAACAGTTTGGCTTCGAAGAATCTTGGCTGATTTGAAGGAAAAGCAAGATGAAGCTACCATCATGTTCTGTGACAACAAGTCTACAATTGCTATGACAAAGAATCCAGTTTTTCATGGAAGGACCAAGCATATAGAGATTCGTCATCATTTTATTCGCGAGCTTGTGGCCAAGAAAGAGATAAAGCTAGAGTACCGCAGTACGGAAGAACAAGTTGCTGATATTTTCACAAAGGCTCTCTCAAGAGAAAAGTTTTTCAAGTTCCGAAAAATGCTTGGTGTTGAAGGCATTTGAATTAAGGGGGAGTGTTGAAATAATAACTCAAATGCTACATGTGTCTTATGTTGAATAAATCAGTAGTTTGAAAAAGTCAGTAATGTTTATGTGTCAGTTCATGAACGTGTCTGTGTTAGTTCATGAACATGTTGATGTTAGAGCATGGGACACCTGTCCATGTTAGTTCTAGAGATCAGTGGTCATGGGACACCTATCCATGTTAGTTCTAAGGATCAGGTGTTCATGGGACACCTATCCATTTCTTGTTAGTCAATTGTATCTATATAAGTGGCTGATGTAAATGAAATGGTATGCTGAATGCAAGTCACTCATTCCTAGTCGTTTCTGTTACTCCACTGCTCTCTGTTTGCTTTATGTGTGTAAAAATCTCTCTGCCCATCTCCAACATATTTTTGGTATCAGAGCAAGGATCAGTCAAAGCTGGGATTCTACCCAGGTGCTGCACTCAGAGAAGAAAATGGCTACAGTGAATGGTATCAGCAGTTCTGTAAGTGTTTCTCAACAATTAATTCCTATTTTCAATGGTGATAATTATCAATTTTGGAGTATCAAAATGAAAACTCTGTTTCTGTCATATGATTTATGGGATTTGGTTGAGAATGGCATGAATGAGTATGATGTAGAAAGACTAACTGCAGCACAAAGAAATGAGATGAAAGAGAATAAAAAAAAAAGATGCAAAGGCCCTTTTTTACATCCAACAAGCTTTGGATGAAACAGTTTTCCCAAGGATAATGGGTGCTTCAACCTCAAAAGAAGCATGGGATCTGCTTAAAGATGAATACAAAGGGTCAAGTCAAGTTGTAACCTTAAGGTTACAAACTTTGCGTCGTGATTTTGAGACTCTAATGATGAAAAATTCTGAATCTATTCAAGAATTTTTTACAAAAGTCACAACCATTGTGAATCAAATTCGATCACTTGGTGAGGACCTAAAAGAGCAAAAAGTTGTTGAAAAAGTTTTAAGAAGTCTCACTCCCAAGTTCGATCATGTAGTTGCTGCAATAGAAGAATCCAAAGATTTGACCACTTTGTCAGTAAATCACCTAATGGGTTCTCTCCAAACCCATGAGGTGAGAATGAATAGAGCTGCTGAAAAGCCACTTGAACAAGCCTTACAATCAAAAATTGATTTGAAAAAGGGTTCAAATGAGGGTGCAAGACCTCGTTCATCAGAACAAAGGTCAAGTGGGAATGGCCGCGGAAAGAAAAATTTCCGAGGACGAGGCAGAGGAAGAAACAGGTACAATGCAAATGAAAGAAATCCCAACAGTGGTAATCATGAACTTCCTCAATGTTATAATTGCAAAAAAAAAGGGCACATTGAAAAAGACTGTTGGTACAAAAATAAGGACTCAAGTGTACCACAATGTTCAATTTGTAAAAAATTTGGACATGATGAGAAGGATTGTTGGTACAAAAACAAGAATCGAGCAAATTTTCATGAAGAAAAGGAAATTGATGAAGCTAGTGAAAATGTGTTTCTCTCATGCTTATCTAGTTCTATTGAAAATGTCTGGTATCTAGATAGTGGTTGCAGCAATCATATGACAGGTGAAAAACATTTGTTCGTGGAAATGAATGAATCAGTGAGGTCTCAGGTCAAGATGGGAGATAACAATCAAGTTCAAGTGAAAGGTAGAGGAGTTGTTTCAGTAAGCACCAAGTCAGGTAACAAACTCATCCACAATGTCATGTATGTTCCAGGCTTAGACGATAATTTAATTAGCTTGGGACAACTGATGGAGATGGGGTATTATGCCATTTTTGATGAAGATCAGTGCATGGTTTTTAACAAGAAGAATATGGAGATGTTAATGACTGTGAAAATGACATCAAACAAAATGTTTCCAATCAAATTTTCTGAGCATAGCATTAATGCATTTAATGTTGAAACATGTGATATTGCATGGCTGTGGCATAAGAGATATGGGCATCTCAACTTTGGTGGCCTAGATTTGCTACATAAACAAAATTTAGTTGTTGGTTTACCTATGGTGCAGAAGATTGAGGACATATGTGAATCATGTGTCTATGGAAAACAACATAGAGTACCTTTTCAAGTGGGTAAATCCTGGAGGGCAAATGAGCCATTAATGCTTGTGCATGCTGACATTTGTGGACCCATACAAACATCCTCACTTGGTGAAAGTAGATATTTTCTACTATTTGTGGATGATCTTACTAGGATGTGCTGGGTTTACTTTCTTAAACAAAAATCTGAAGCCTTTTCATCCTTTGTTCAATTTCGAGCTTATGTTGAAAAACAAAGTGGATATGCAATAAAAATATTGCGCACTGATAGGGGTGGTGAATTTACTTCCAAAGAATTTTTCAAGTATTGTAAGGATGCAGGTATTCGCCGGGAATTAACAGCAAGTTTTACGCCACAACAAAATGGTGTAGCAGAGAGGAAAAATAGGAGTATTGTTGAAACTGCTAGAAGTATGCTGAAAGAAAAGGGACTTCCAAAGAGTTTTTGGGCTGAAGCTATGTCTACTTCGATTTACTTGCTTAATCGTTCCCCCACAAAAGCAGTTACTGATGCTCATATTCCTTTTGAAAAAAGACAAAAGTTAGACGAAAAAAGCATCAAATGCATTTTCGTTGGCTATAGTGATGAGACAAAAGGCTATAGGCTTTATAATCCTGAAAATAAGGAGTTAATTATCAGTCGTGATGTCATATTTAATGAAAATGATGCTTGGAAGTGGGAAGTTAATGTGGAAAAGTCCCCTCTTATTATTGAAGAAGAAGAGACATCCTCCTTTGAATTGCCACCTGAAACTCCACCAAGCCCGATGGGATCTCCAAGGTCAGAAACACTTCCTAGAAAGGTAAGAAGCCTTCATGACATTTATCAAAATTGTGATTTTGCATTGTTTGCTTCAGAACCTACTTGCTTTGAAGATGCAGTTCAAAAGAAAGAGTGGAATGATGCAATGAAAGCAGAAATTAATGCAATAGAGAAAAACAAGACATGGAGACTGGTGGACTTACCTCCGGGAAAGGAAGCCATTGGACTAAAATGGGTTTACAAGTACAAGTTCAATTCAGATGGGTCTTTACAAAAATATAAAGCCCGTTTGGTTGCGAAAAGTTATGCTCAAGTGCCAGGTATTTATTTCTTTGAAACATTTTCTCCTGTTGCTAGAATTGACACCATTAGAACTGTCATAGCTATTGCTGCACAAAGAGGACGGAAAGTTTTTCAGTTTGATGTCAAGTCAGCTTTTCTAAATGGGGAACTACAGGAGGAAGTGTATGTGGAGCAACCACATGGTTTTGAAATTAAAGGGTTGGAAAACAAAGTGTATAAATTGGAAAAAGCATTGTATGGATTGAAACAAGCTCCACGAGCTTGGTATGGAAAAATTGATAAATATTTTCTTGACAATGGGTTCCAAAGAAGTGAAAGCGAACCAACCCTTTATGTGAAATCCAAAGATAAAGATGAAATTCTGATTGTGTGCCTTTATGTGGATGACATGACTTTTACCGGTAATTCTCTTCCATTGATAAATGATTTCAAAGAAAAAATGATGTCAAAGTTTGAAATGACTGATTTGGGCCTCCTGCACTATTTTTTGGGAATGGAAATCATTCAAGACCAATATGGTATTTTTTTGTGCCAAGAGAAATATGCAAAAGATCTGTTAAAGCGGTTTCACATGTCAAATTGCAATCCTGCAAGTACACCAATGAATACAAATGAAAGGCTTGTGTTAGATGATGGTGTTGAGAAAGCAGATGAAAAAGAATTTCGAAGCATTGTAGGTGGGCTAATTTATCTCACTCATTCAAGGCCTGACATAATGTTTGCAGTAAGCTTGATTTCAAGATTCATGCACAAACCAAGTAGACAGCATATGGGGGCAGCAAAAAGAGTTCTGCGCTACATCCGTGGAACCTTGAGTTTTGGACTAAGGTATCAAAAAGTAAGAAATTGTAAGCTTATTTCCTATACTGACAGTGATTGGGCTGGTTGTGCAGATGACAGGAAAAGTACATCAGGTTATGCACATAGCTTTGGATCCGGAATTATATCATGGGCATCGAAAAAGCAACAAACTATTGCACTTTCTTCCTCGGAAGCAGAATACATGGCTGCTACAAGTGCTGCGTGCCAAACAGTTTGGCTTCGAAGAATCTTGGCTGATTTGAAGGAAAAGCAAGATGAAGCTACCATCATGTTCTGTGACAACAAGTCTACAATTGCTATGACAAAGAATCCAGTTTTTCATGGAAGGACCAAGCATATAGAGATTCGTCATCATTTTATTCGCGAGCTTGTGGCCAAGAAAGAGATAAAGCTAGAGTACCGCAGTACGGAAGAACAAGTTACTGATATTTTCACAAAGGCTCTCTCAAGAGAAAAGTTTTTCAAGTTCCGAAAAATGCTTGGTGTTGAAGGCATTTGAATTAAGGGGGAGTGTTGAAATAATAACTCAAATGCTACATGTGTCTTATGTTGAATAAATCAGTAGTTTGAAAAAGTCAGTAATGTTTATGTGTCAGTTCATGAACGTGTCTGTGTTAGTTCATGAACATGTTGATGTTAGAGCATGGGACACCTGTCCATGTTAGTTCTAGAGATCAGTGGTCATGGGACACCTATCCATGTTAGTTCTAAGGATCAGGTGTTCATGGGACACCTATCCATTTCTTGTTAGTCAATTGTATCTATATAAGTGGCTGATGTAAATGAAATGGTATGCTGAATGCAAGTCACTCATTCCTAGTCGTTTCTGTTACTCCACTGCTCTCTGTTTGCTTTATGTGTGTAAAAATCTCTCTGCCCATCTCCAACATATTTTTGGTATCAGAGCAAGGATCAGTCAAAGCTGGGATTCTACCCAGGTGCTGCACTCAGAGAAGAAAATGGCTACAGTGAATGGTATCAGCAGTTCTGTAAGTGTTTCTCAACAATTAATTCCTATTTTCAATGGTGATAATTATCAATTTTGGAGTATCAAAATGAAAACTCTGTTTCTGTCATATGATTTATGGGATTTGGTTGAGAATGGCATGAATGAGTATGATGTAGAAAGACTAACTGCAGCACAAAGAAATGAGATGAAAGAGAATAAAAAAAAAAGATGCAAAGGCCCTTTTTTACATCCAACAAGCTTTGGATGAAACAGTTTTCCCAAGGATAATGGGTGCTTCAACCTCAAAAGAAGCATGGGATCTGCTTAAAGATGAATACAAAGGGTCAAGTCAAGTTGTAACCTTAAGGTTACAAACTTTGCGTCGTGATTTTGAGACTCTAATGATGAAAAATTCTGAATCTATTCAAGAATTTTTTACAAAAGTCACAACCATTGTGAATCAAATTCGATCACTTGGTGAGGACCTAAAAGAGCAAAAAGTTGTTGAAAAAGTTTTAAGAAGTCTCACTCCCAAGTTCGATCATGTAGTTGCTGCAATAGAAGAATCCAAAGATTTGACCACTTTGTCAGTAAATCACCTAATGGGTTCTCTCCAAACCCATGAGGTGAGAATGAATAGAGCTGCTGAAAAGCCACTTGAACAAGCCTTACAATCAAAAATTGATTTGAAAAAGGGTTCAAATGAGGGTGCAAGACCTCGTTCATCAGAACAAAGGTCAAGTGGGAATGGCCGCGGAAAGAAAAATTTCCGAGGACGAGGCAGAGGAAGAAACAGGTACAATGCAAATGAAAGAAATCCCAACAGTGGTAATCATGAACTTCCTCAATGTTATAATTGCAAAAAAAAAGGGCACATTGAAAAAGACTGTTGGTACAAAAATAAGGACTCAAGTGTACCACAATGTTCAATTTGTAAAAAATTTGGACATGATGAGAAGGATTGTTGGTACAAAAACAAGAATCGAGCAAATTTTCATGAAGAAAAGGAAATTGATGAAGCTAGTGAAAATGTGTTTCTCTCATGCTTATCTAGTTCTATTGAAAATGTCTGGTATCTAGATAGTGGTTGCAGCAATCATATGACAGGTGAAAAACATTTGTTCGTGGAAATGAATGAATCAGTGAGGTCTCAGGTCAAGATGGGAGATAACAATCAAGTTCAAGTGAAAGGTAGAGGAGTTGTTTCAGTAAGCACCAAGTCAGGTAACAAACTCATCCACAATGTCATGTATGTTCCAGGCTTAGACGATAATTTAATTAGCTTGGGACAACTGATGGAGATGGGGTATTATGCCATTTTTGATGAAGATCAGTGCATGGTTTTTAACAAGAAGAATATGGAGATGTTAATGACTGTGAAAATGACATCAAACAAAATGTTTCCAATCAAATTTTCTGAGCATAGCATTAATGCATTTAATGTTGAAACATGTGATATTGCATGGCTGTGGCATAAGAGATATGGGCATCTCAACTTTGGTGGCCTAGATTTGCTACATAAACAAAATTTAGTTGTTGGTTTACCTATGGTGCAGAAGATTGAGGACATATGTGAATCATGTGTCTATGGAAAACAACATAGAGTACCTTTTCAAGTGGGTAAATCCTGGAGGGCAAATGAGCCATTAATGCTTGTGCATGCTGACATTTGTGGACCCATACAAACATCCTCACTTGGTGAAAGTAGATATTTTCTACTATTTGTGGATGATCTTACTAGGATGTGCTGGGTTTACTTTCTTAAACAAAAATCTGAAGCCTTTTCATCCTTTGTTCAATTTCGAGCTTATGTTGAAAAACAAAGTGGATATGCAATAAAAATATTGCGCACTGATAGGGGTGGTGAATTTACTTCCAAAGAATTTTTCAAGTATTGTAAGGATGCAGGTATTCGCCGGGAATTAACAGCAAGTTTTACGCCACAACAAAATGGTGTAGCAGAGAGGAAAAATAGGAGTATTGTTGAAACTGCTAGAAGTATGCTGAAAGAAAAGGGACTTCCAAAGAGTTTTTGGGCTGAAGCTATGTCTACTTCGATTTACTTGCTTAATCGTTCCCCCACAAAAGCAGTTACTGATGCTCATATTCCTTTTGAAAAAAGACAAAAGTTAGACGAAAAAAGCATCAAATGCATTTTCGTTGGCTATAGTGATGAGACAAAAGGCTATAGGCTTTATAATCCTGAAAATAAGGAGTTAATTATCAGTCGTGATGTCATATTTAATGAAAATGATGCTTGGAAGTGGGAAGTTAATGTGGAAAAGTCCCCTCTTATTATTGAAGAAGAAGAGACATCCTCCTTTGAATTGCCACCTGAAACTCCACCAAGCCCGATGGGATCTCCAAGGTCAGAAACACTTCCTAGAAAGGTAAGAAGCCTTCATGACATTTATCAAAATTGTGATTTTGCATTGTTTGCTTCAGAACCTACTTGCTTTGAAGATGCAGTTCAAAAGAAAGAGTGGAATGATGCAATGAAAGCAGAAATTAATGCAATAGAGAAAAACAAGACATGGAGACTGGTGGACTTACCTCCGGGAAAGGAAGCCATTGGACTAAAATGGGTTTACAAGTACAAGTTCAATTCAGATGGGTCTTTACAAAAATATAAAGCCCGTTTGGTTGCGAAAAGTTATGCTCAAGTGCCAGGTATTTATTTCTTTGAAACATTTTCTCCTGTTGCTAGAATTGACACCATTAGAACTGTCATAGCTATTGCTGCACAAAGAGGACGGAAAGTTTTTCAGTTTGATGTCAAGTCAGCTTTTCTAAATGGGGAACTACAGGAGGAAGTGTATGTGGAGCAACCACATGGTTTTGAAATTAAAGGGTTGGAAAACAAAGTGTATAAATTGGAAAAAGCATTGTATGGATTGAAACAAGCTCCACGAGCTTGGTATGGAAAAATTGATAAATATTTTCTTGACAATGGGTTCCAAAGAAGTGAAAGCGAACCAACCCTTTATGTGAAATCCAAAGATAAAGATGAAATTCTGATTGTGTGCCTTTATGTGGATGACATGATTTTTACCGGTAATTCTCTTCCATTGATAAATGATTTCAAAGAAAAAATGATGTCAAAGTTTGAAATGACTGATTTGGGCCTCCTGCACTATTTTTTGGGAATGGAAATCATTCAAGACCAATATGGTATTTTTTTGTGCCAAGAGAAATATGCAAAAGATCTGTTAAAGCGGTTTCACATGTCAAATTGCAATCCTGCAAGTACACCAATGAATACAAATGAAAGGCTTGTGTTAGATGATGGTGTTGAGAAAGCAGATGAAAAAGAATTTCGAAGCATTGTAGGTGGGCTAATTTATCTCACTCATTCAAGGCCTGACATAATGTTTGCAGTAAGCTTGATTTCAAGATTCATGCACAAACCAAGTAGACAGCATATGGGGGCAGCAAAAAGAGTTCTGCGCTACATCCGTGGAACCTTGAGTTTTGGACTAAGGTATCAAAAAGTAAGAAATTGTAAGCTTATTTCCTATACTGACAGTGATTGGGCTGGTTGTGCAGATGACAGGAAAAGTACATCAGGTTATGCACATAGCTTTGGATCCGGAATTATATCATGGGCATCGAAAAAGCAACAAACTATTGCACTTTCTTCCTCGGAAGCAGAATACATGGCTGCTACAAGTGCTGCGTGCCAAACAGTTTGGCTTCGAAGAATCTTGGCTGATTTGAAGGAAAAGCAAGATGAAGCTACCATCATGTTCTGTGACAACAAGTCTACAATTGCTATGACAAAGAATCCAGTTTTTCATGGAAGGACCAAGCATATAGAGATTCGTCATCATTTTATTCGCGAGCTTGTGGCCAAGAAAGAGATAAAGCTAGAGTACCGCAGTACGGAAGAACAAGTTGCTGATATTTTCACAAAGGCTCTCTCAAGAGAAAAGTTTTTCAAGTTCCGAAAAATGCTTGGTGTTGAAGGCATTTGAATTAAGGGGGAGTGTTGAAATAATAACTCAAATGCTACATGTGTCTTATGTTGAATAAATCAGTAGTTTGAAAAAGTCAGTAATGTTTATGTGTCAGTTCATGAACGTGTCTGTGTTAGTTCATGAACATGTTGATGTTAGAGCATGGGACACCTGTCCATGTTAGTTCTAGAGATCAGTGGTCATGGGACACCTATCCATGTTAGTTCTAAGGATCAGGTGTTCATGGGACACCTATCCATTTCTTGTTAGTCAATTGTATCTATATAAGTGGCTGATGTAAATGAAATGGTATGCTGAATGCAAGTCACTCATTCCTAGTCGTTTCTGTTACTCCACTGCTCTCTGTTTGCTTTATGTGTGTAAAAATCTCTCTGCCCATCTCCAACATATTTTTGGTATCAGAGCAAGGATCAGTCAAAGCTGGGATTCTACCCAGGTGCTGCACTCAGAGAAGAAAATGGCTACAGTGAATGGTATCAGCAGTTCTGTAAGTGTTTCTCAACAATTAATTCCTATTTTCAATGGTGATAATTATCAATTTTGGAGTATCAAAATGAAAACTCTGTTTCTGTCATATGATTTATGGGATTTGGTTGAGAATGGCATGAATGAGTATGATGTAGAAAGACTAACTGCAGCACAAAGAAATGAGATGAAAGAGAATAAAAAAAAAAGATGCAAAGGCCCTTTTTTACATCCAACAAGCTTTGGATGAAACAGTTTTCCCAAGGATAATGGGTGCTTCAACCTCAAAAGAAGCATGGGATCTGCTTAAAGATGAATACAAAGGGTCAAGTCAAGTTGTAACCTTAAGGTTACAAACTTTGCGTCGTGATTTTGAGACTCTAATGA
The DNA here is from genome assembly GCA_029852735.1 of Persea americana. Lineage (NCBI taxonomy): Eukaryota > Viridiplantae > Streptophyta > Magnoliopsida > Laurales > Lauraceae > Persea > Persea americana. The sequence continues at coordinate 2,115,732 of CM056813.1, forward strand.
TGAAAAATTCTGAATCTATTCAAGAATTTTTTACAAAAGTCACAACCATTGTGAATCAAATTCGATCACTTGGTGAGGACCTAAAAGAGCAAAAAGTTGTTGAAAAAGTTTTAAGAAGTCTCACTCCCAAGTTCGATCATGTAGTTGCTGCAATAGAAGAATCCAAAGATTTGACCACTTTGTCAGTAAATCACCTAATGGGTTCTCTCCAAACCCATGAGGTGAGAATGAATAGAGCTGCTGAAAAGCCACTTGAACAAGCCTTACAATCAAAAATTGATTTGAAAAAGGGTTCAAATGAGGGTGCAAGACCTCGTTCATCAGAACAAAGGTCAAGTGGGAATGGCCGCGGAAAGAAAAATTTCCGAGGACGAGGCAGAGGAAGAAACAGGTACAATGCAAATGAAAGAAATCCCAACAGTGGTAATCATGAACTTCCTCAATGTTATAATTGCAAAAAAAAAGGGCACATTGAAAAAGACTGTTGGTACAAAAATAAGGACTCAAGTGTACCACAATGTTCAATTTGTAAAAAATTTGGACATGATGAGAAGGATTGTTGGTACAAAAACAAGAATCGAGCAAATTTTCATGAAGAAAAGGAAATTGATGAAGCTAGTGAAAATGTGTTTCTCTCATGCTTATCTAGTTCTATTGAAAATGTCTGGTATCTAGATAGTGGTTGCAGCAATCATATGACAGGTGAAAAACATTTGTTCGTGGAAATGAATGAATCAGTGAGGTCTCAGGTCAAGATGGGAGATAACAATCAAGTTCAAGTGAAAGGTAGAGGAGTTGTTTCAGTAAGCACCAAGTCAGGTAACAAACTCATCCACAATGTCATGTATGTTCCAGGCTTAGACGATAATTTAATTAGCTTGGGACAACTGATGGAGATGGGGTATTATGCCATTTTTGATGAAGATCAGTGCATGGTTTTTAACAAGAAGAATATGGAGATGTTAATGACTGTGAAAATGACATCAAACAAAATGTTTCCAATCAAATTTTCTGAGCATAGCATTAATGCATTTAATGTTGAAACATGTGATATTGCATGGCTGTGGCATAAGAGATATGGGCATCTCAACTTTGGTGGCCTAGATTTGCTACATAAACAAAATTTAGTTGTTGGTTTACCTATGGTGCAGAAGATTGAGGACATATGTGAATCATGTGTCTATGGAAAACAACATAGAGTACCTTTTCAAGTGGGTAAATCCTGGAGGGCAAATGAGCCATTAATGCTTGTGCATGCTGACATTTGTGGACCCATACAAACATCCTCACTTGGTGAAAGTAGATATTTTCTACTATTTGTGGATGATCTTACTAGGATGTGCTGGGTTTACTTTCTTAAACAAAAATCTGAAGCCTTTTCATCCTTTGTTCAATTTCGAGCTTATGTTGAAAAACAAAGTGGATATGCAATAAAAATATTGCGCACTGATAGGGGTGGTGAATTTACTTCCAAAGAATTTTTCAAGTATTGTAAGGATGCAGGTATTCGCCGGGAATTAACAGCAAGTTTTACGCCACAACAAAATGGTGTAGCAGAGAGGAAAAATAGGAGTATTGTTGAAACTGCTAGAAGTATGCTGAAAGAAAAGGGACTTCCAAAGAGTTTTTGGGCTGAAGCTATGTCTACTTCGATTTACTTGCTTAATCGTTCCCCCACAAAAGCAGTTACTGATGCTCATATTCCTTTTGAAAAAAGACAAAAGTTAGACGAAAAAAGCATCAAATGCATTTTCGTTGGCTATAGTGATGAGACAAAAGGCTATAGGCTTTATAATCCTGAAAATAAGGAGTTAATTATCAGTCGTGATGTCATATTTAATGAAAATGATGCTTGGAAGTGGGAAGTTAATGTGGAAAAGTCCCCTCTTATTATTGAAGAAGAAGAGACATCCTCCTTTGAATTGCCACCTGAAACTCCACCAAGCCCGATGGGATCTCCAAGGTCAGAAACACTTCCTAGAAAGGTAAGAAGCCTTCATGACATTTATCAAAATTGTGATTTTGCATTGTTTGCTTCAGAACCTACTTGCTTTGAAGATGCAGTTCAAAAGAAAGAGTGGAATGATGCAATGAAAGCAGAAATTAATGCAATAGAGAAAAACAAGACATGGAGACTGGTGGACTTACCTCCGGGAAAGGAAGCCATTGGACTAAAATGGGTTTACAAGTACAAGTTCAATTCAGATGGGTCTTTACAAAAATATAAAGCCCGTTTGGTTGCGAAAAGTTATGCTCAAGTGCCAGGTATTTATTTCTTTGAAACATTTTCTCCTGTTGCTAGAATTGACACCATTAGAACTGTCATAGCTATTGCTGCACAAAGAGGACGGAAAGTTTTTCAGTTTGATGTCAAGTCAGCTTTTCTAAATGGGGAACTACAGGAGGAAGTGTATGTGGAGCAACCACATGGTTTTGAAATTAAAGGGTTGGAAAACAAAGTGTATAAATTGGAAAAAGCATTGTATGGATTGAAACAAGCTCCACGAGCTTGGTATGGAAAAATTGATAAATATTTTCTTGACAATGGGTTCCAAAGAAGTGAAAGCGAACCAACCCTTTATGTGAAATCCAAAGATAAAGATGAAATTCTGATTGTGTGCCTTTATGTGGATGACATGATTTTTACCGGTAATTCTCTTCCATTGATAAATGATTTCAAAGAAAAAATGATGTCAAAGTTTGAAATGACTGATTTGGGCCTCCTGCACTATTTTTTGGGAATGGAAATCATTCAAGACCAATATGGTATTTTTTTGTGCCAAGAGAAATATGCAAAAGATCTGTTAAAGCGGTTTCACATGTCAAATTGCAATCCTGCAAGTACACCAATGAATACAAATGAAAGGCTTGTGTTAGATGATGGTGTTGAGAAAGCAGATGAAAAAGAATTTCGAAGCATTGTAGGTGGGCTAATTTATCTCACTCATTCAAGGCCTGACATAATGTTTGCAGTAAGCTTGATTTCAAGATTCATGCACAAACCAAGTAGACAGCATATGGGGGCAGCAAAAAGAGTTCTGCGCTACATCCGTGGAACCTTGAGTTTTGGACTAAGGTATCAAAAAGTAAGAAATTGTAAGCTTATTTCCTATACTGACAGTGATTGGGCTGGTTGTGCAGATGACAGGAAAAGTACATCAGGTTATGCACATAGCTTTGGATCCGGAATTATATCATGGGCATCGAAAAAGCAACAAACTATTGCACTTTCTTCCTCGGAAGCAGAATACATGGCTGCTACAAGTGCTGCGTGCCAAACAGTTTGGCTTCGAAGAATCTTGGCTGATTTGAAGGAAAAGCAAGATGAAGCTACCATCATGTTCTGTGACAACAAGTCTACAATTGCTATGACAAAGAATCCAGTTTTTCATGGAAGGACCAAGCATATAGAGATTCGTCATCATTTTATTCGCGAGCTTGTGGCCAAGAAAGAGATAAAGCTAGAGTACCGCAGTACGGAAGAACAAGTTGCTGATATTTTCACAAAGGCTCTCTCAAGAGAAAAGTTTTTCAAGTTCCGAAAAATGCTTGGTGTTGAAGGCATTTGAATTAAGGGGGAGTGTTGAAATAATAACTCAAATGCTACATGTGTCTTATGTTGAATAAATCAGTAGTTTGAAAAAGTCAGTAATGTTTATGTGTCAGTTCATGAACGTGTCTGTGTTAGTTCATGAACATGTTGATGTTAGAGCATGGGACACCTGTCCATGTTAGTTCTAGAGATCAGTGGTCATGGGACACCTATCCATGTTAGTTCTAAGGATCAGGTGTTCATGGGACACCTATCCATTTCTTGTTAGTCAATTGTATCTATATAAGTGGCTGATGTAAATGAAATGGTATGCTGAATGCAAGTCACTCATTCCTAGTCGTTTCTGTTACTCCACTGCTCTCTGTTTGCTTTATGTGTGTAAAAATCTCTCTGCCCATCTCCAACAGTATCTTATACTTTTATCTTTTTACAGATATTTTGCAGAACATTGAAATCCATTTCTTTTCATTTTATTCTCTCTCTCTCTCTCTCTGAACACGCGTGCATGCAAGCTCATCCTTTTTCTTCAACTTCTTTAAGAAAGATAGGTTATTTTACCAACAAAACACAAGAAAATTGGTTTAGTTGAAGTTTTACTAAGCTAACCTGTCATCTGGTTGACAATAGTGACAGCTTCAAAAGCTTGGAGCGAGAATCGGAACTTGTTGGAGTAGTGCTGTAGTATGGGGAAATGGTGATCAGAGGTGTGCTTGGCTTCTATTTATATGAATCTTTTATAAAGCTTTCAAACTCAGTTGATCCTTACTATTAGTTTTTTTATCATATTTTTCTCGCTGCTTCTGCTAGTGCCTTGAGTGGATCTCATGTTGTGGCAACTGATCTAAGAGCATTAGCTGGAATGGCGACACAAGGAATGACAGAAACTGCGGGTGTGCTGCTCATATTGATAGGGGTTATGAGAGGCTAGAGGTGACGCTTCGCGGTTTAGGAGCTGATATCAGAAAGAGAGCAGCAGGTCTTGATTGGTTGTCGTTAACCAAATGAAGAATCCCATGAAGTTACAGAAATTAGTTCCACCATTTGGCAAAATGGGTGGGAGAAACATTTTTTTTCTTTTCTCTCTGAATTACACAGTTTTGGGAAAGAGATAAAACTACAGAGTTGGTAAGAGTGGCCTCTTGATGTTTCCTCCTACAAATCACTAACATCTGTAAGTTTTGCAGGAGGAAACTTTTGGCTTTAGTTACGGTTTCCTCCACAATGTTTTAATGGAAGCCACCAGATTTCAAAATTAGAGTATCTCTTTCCCCCTTTTGTTGTTTTGAATAGGCAATCTTTTTTCCATATTTGGTCGAACAGGGCCACTATGTTTTTTTTTTTTTTTTTTTTTTTGTGTTATGTTTCCATCAGTGAGCAATTAATTCTTTTTTCATCTGCAACTCTTTCTATAAAATATCATGTGGTGATTATTCTGAGTTTTTTTTTGCTTCTTAGAGGGTAATTATTCTGAGTTGAGATTTGAGAATGAGAGGCCATACCTCTTTTAAATTGGAATCAGGTTCCATAGTGTTGTTTGTTGCTCGTCTACTTTTAATTCAAATTATATTGATGCTTGGTCAAGTATGACACTAAAACAAGTGAGTGCTAGGGGTGCTCATGGGCCGGGCTTGGATATGTAATTGGGCCTGATTAATAATTGGGTCGGACTTGAATTAAGTGATTGGCGCGGCCCGGCTTGTGTAAGAATTGTATGTAATTTAATTTAATTAGTGCTTTAATACCCACAAAAGTGATGAAAAACCAGGTTCAGCCCAGCCCAATTGATTAAATGGGCGGGCTCGGGCCTAACTTTAATAGCCCGCATCGGGCTTGGGCCAGGCCCGACTTAGATATGCCTTACGACGGCCCGGCCCAGGCCATGATCACCCCTAAGTGAGTGCTGCTGTATTTTAAGGGGGTATTCTGCACTTAGATTAATAACTAAATGGAAGATTGATGCAGGATATAAAACAATTAACAACAACAACAACAACAACAACAAAAAAAAAAAACAATAATTAACAACAGTTTTTTATTATTAATAGACCGATTGCATGCTGTTCATCCACTGTTTTTTGGCTGATGTTTTTGATGATTTTCAAGCAATGATTTATTTCTTGGTCCTTTTAGATTTTTCCTTCCTTCTCCCTGTTAAGGTCTATCAGTCTGTTATCTTTCTCACTTGATTTTGTAGGAGAAATTAGGTCAGTCACCAAGAGAGCTGTATTCGAAAAGGTTTATGTTGAATGTATCATCAGCAACTTGTTGCTTATACACTGATTTGCCCAAACAAACAGTGGAAAGCCTGGTCTGGTTTGACCCAACCTGGCCTGTTAAATTTTATTTAGACGCGCCTCACCAAAGGTTGCAATTCATTGGATCTCTTTTTTTAATATCAATGGAGTGGGATTTCACGATAGGACTCACGCTGTTGAAAATTCAAACCTTTCAAAACAAACCCCCTTATTACTCAGTGGGATATCCTAAAATTTTAATCCAATAGGAGTTGCTGTCCCTTTAAAATTGATCATATAATTACTAACGTAGTTAATGATATGGTTCAGAGTACATGAGATTGCATTACTAATCATGTGCCTAATTTTATGGTGGATAGACATTGGTTGGAGTAACATTCCATGCCCTTCACTCAAAAGGACAACTAGCCTGATCGCTCGTGGTTCAGGCACACGGACATGGAAATGCATAAAAAAGTTGTCACAGTAGCGTTGATTGGGGGCTTCAATTCTAGACACATTAATTAATTATATGAATGAATGATAATTAAAATTTTATTAGTGTCAATGTCCGAAAACTATAAATTAATAAGTAATAAAACTACGAAAATTTATAAGTAAGAAATTGATACAATCTTCATGTCATATTGAATATTTTTTTCTTTTAATTTAAATCAAATATTTTAAAAATGATCGATCTTATGGATGTGCCTCATTTGAAGTGGAGTGATATGATTTATTGGGTATAAATCTAAAAGTAGACCCAATTTACAAACAAAGAAAATGTAAAAGTTCATAATTTTTTTTTTTATTTTGGCCAAAATAATATAATTATATCGTAACAGAGTGTATACTAATCATAATTTTAAATTGTTAAGTGATACAAACATGGGCTTTTTATCAAGAAAGTCGAGCATTTTGTTTAAATCTATTTTTATCAACATAATTTGAAAACAAATAAGCCAGTTATCTTAACCTTATTTAATAAATAAAAATGACTAAGACTAGCCTTGAATAACTAAACAATTGGAGAAGAAATAGAGTAATGATATAAATTTACAATTTAGAAGTCAATATTGAAATTGGTTCAGTCAAAATAAACAACTTTAATATTAATATAATGGTGGTTCAGAAAGAAATGATCAAGTCATTTAGATTATATATAAATCATAAAAAAAATCTATTAATTTGAAGGTCGGGATTATGCAATTCGGGATATTGTTTATGTATGGTAAACACAGTAGTAATAAATGCATTAAAAAAATAAATTTTAAATACGGTTGGGTCAATTGCAATGGATTAGGTCTGAGTAGATTTCATCCAGACCCGGTAAACAATTATTATAAGATCGTTACAAATCTATTAATATAAAACAACATAGAGTCAATGGCGACATGTTAATTTTAGGTCAGGTGTAGGTCACCTTCCAATCAAAGTAAAGTGGTAGGATCTTACAAACTCTTTTAAGTTACGATAATTAATAAGAGCTTTGCATAAGGTCATTGATAAAATAACTGTAATCCCTTAATTGGAGAAAGTATGAAGATATATCGATAATAATAGCAATGTTCACCTAACTAACCACCTAACTTGAACCTATTTAGTTATTCAAAGTTAGAGTTGATCTTTCTTATTTTCTTGTAGATTTGAGTTGAATTTTTTAACATAATTAATCAATAGATTGAGTTAGAGCTAAGCCATGTATTTAACCCTCTAACCTAACTTAACTTGCCTTATTCTTTCACCATCCAGCAACTTAACTTTTAATGTAACATATTAAACCTTTGTTATCATCCTTTCGGAGGGGGAGTGACGGTGTAGACGAGTGACATTTGTCAATCATTTATGACTTTTTATTTTTAAACTACCATTTTATGTCATGACACTTTTCTATCATTCTTTTTGTATAATTAGATGAGCGACACTTGTCAATCGTCTATAACTTTTTTAGCATATAAATAAGGCATTTCATTCAATTTCAATCCATAACCCCTATTCATTTTTTTTTTTTTTTTCAAATAATTGTCTATCACCCTCAACTGTATTTTATTTCATTTTATTAGAAAGTTATTATTGTCGTATCGTCGCGATAAATTGAGCCGGCTGATGCTTGTGGTGCCTAAGTTTATATCGGAATCTACATAAATTATGACAAATTTCATTTCAAAGGTTTTACATTTACTTATACTTTTATGCATGGGTTAAATTATTTACATAGACTAACAAAATAACATATTGTTTAATACATATGTAATATAAAAGAGATTTTTTAAGATTTCCTTTTACTTTTAAATCGATTTAGCTAGTTGCATAATTTAGATTTAAATCAAAGTGTATTAATTTTCTTAAACAAGAGGGACTTAGGCTTCTCCATTTTTAAAATAAGTATATACTAAAAGTTGAATAAGGATACAAATGTGTCTTAAATTTGGCTTATTGTTGGAATATACTTTTCAAAGACAATGAAATCTGTTGAAATGACTTTAGATATGAGAATTTATTTAATTATATTTTTATTTATTTTATATCTAATTTTATTTTTCATTTACACTGGTATTATTTCAAGGGATTTACTCAGGTGAGAACAGTTCTCACATGAATTGTGAGAAGTCTAATCACAGCCATTGGATCCTCAAAATGATCCAATGGCCAAGGTACAATATATTCAAAGTAAAATGAAACTGGAACCCGCCCATTTATTTTCATTTTCATTTTCCCTCCCCCCTCCAAAATCTCTTCCTCTCTCCCAATCCTGTCCCTCTTCTCGGAAAAAAAAAAAAAAAAAACCAGATCTGAACGAAACCTTACCTCACATCTTATCCAAAAAATGAAAAATCGCTCCCCCTCATCTCTATGAGCAAGACGAAATACTATTTTTGTCTCTCCCGTCTCTCTTCCCCCTAGTTGTCTCAGTGGACTTTGTTTTCCTGCATCCCATTCCCACCTATGAAAAGGAACCAATGATGAATTCAAAAAAGGCACTCTCTGCTCTCTCCGTTTCCAGTGGTTAGTCCAGTAGGATCTAATCTTCCCTCATCTTTCCATGACTTCTAACTTTCAAAATCCAAACGATAGTCCCCTTTCATCAACAGATCCAATGTTGGGCTTTCTTCGTGAGAATTAATCCAAATTAGTCAAGTGGGGATTCTCTCCTCTCTTTCTCCTCAAACCCCAACTCCTTGTTATGATATAAATTTAGTTTTGTTAGATTTGTCTAGCTCCCATTCTCTCTATTCTTGCTCTATCCCATTCTCTTCAATTTGAAATCCTTCGGTGAGTATTTTTTTTCTCCATTTTTTTTTCCTCAAAATGGATTATAGAACCACCAAATTAAATGCCTAAGCTTTTGGAAGTGACCTCCATTCAAACCCAAGTTTAGCTTAATTTTTTTTTCACCAAAATGCCATTTTTTTCCTTCAACCAACTGCGTGGTGTGGATAACAAATGAAGCGATATATTTTTGCTTTTATAGGTCTTCAATCTGATGGATTTTATATAGGGTTTACGGTATATTAATGTTCTATAATTTTAAAGACGACGTCTTGGATCAATGGCTTCTCATTTTGCCATCTTGTTGAGTTGTATGTTTATATTTGTAGTCATTGAGTTAATGGATGTTGAAAAACACTATGTTAATGGAGAGTAATCACAGAGATGAGGATGATTAAAAACCTGGCAATTTAGGGGTATGGGGTTTGGCATCTGGTAAAGAGGGAAACTCGGATGTGAGGGAATAGGGATGAGGATATGGAACAAGGGACATCTTGAGAGAGGAAGAGAAGGGGAAAAGGTAGAGAAAGAGAAGGAGTCTCAGATAGCCTTCATCGTCATTACTGAGGGAGAGAGCAACAGTTAGTTCTTAGAAGAGATTTTGGATACTTTTTCGTCGGAAGAGGGGGAAATGAAAATGAAATGGGCTGGTTCCATTTTCATTTACTTCTAATATGATGTGCCCTAGCCGTTGGATCATTTTGATAATCCAACGGCTGTGATTAGACTTCTCACAACTCATGTGAGAACTGTTTTCACTTGAATAAATCCCTTATTTAAAATTTTTACCTTGCGCTTGTGAACATTATCAATAACTGTGATGAGTTCATTTTGAAATAATTTATAAATTTATTTTTCTCAATTGCAGTAATAATATCTTTATCAAGAATGGGTGGCATAGGAAAAAAGGTATGTTAATATTTTTATTTAAAAACTACATTATGACTTAATCTAATATAATATTGTTTTATTTCTCTATTAATTATTTAGTATATAAAAATTTTGATATCATCAATTTTAGAAGTAATTAGAAGTTTAAGGAATGAAAGAAAAACCTCTAGAGTAATAAATAAAGAAGAAGATTTTGAAAGAAAAACAAAAAACTTAAAATTAATCATAATTGAGATTTGAAACTTAGATTGAAGTGAGAAAGGTTGCCTCTAGATATGGCTTAAGAAATTAAATTCACGACACTGATATCAGATTCAATTAAGCAATCGATTGTCAAATTGAACCTCAATCTTCAAATCAAATCGACCGAAAATCATATATATAATTGCTGTGAAGTCGATTCAACTACCAAATATAATTGCAACTAAAGATTAAATGACATGAGTATACTCAGATCTTTCATCGCAATAATAATCTATCTTAGGTTAGTCTTGCACAGTCGTGGTCCTCAATGACCATTATAACCGGGGTATGGGCAAATGCATCCTTCCACCAGAGAAACATCGCTATTTGCGATTCGAGGCTTGCGAGCCAGGAGGCCTTGCTTGGTGATCTCCTGGTTTTTAGGATTTTATCATTTATTTCAATCTCTCAATGTCAATCTATCCATAGTAAGCAGAACGAGCAGAATTTCAAGGTGTCCTACTGATGATGCCATCATCTGTAAAACGTAGATCTTGTCCTGCTTTGAAGTACTTAGATCTGTTATGGCAATGGTGTATGAAAGAAAAGATAAAGAAATCCCCTACCTCAGTTCTCTTGAACTCCTACAATTCCCATTTAGGACATTACTCACAAGATTAGAGAATTCATGTAGTAGACGCGCATTCTCCTATCCAATTACAGCACCAATCACCAAGTAATGGTAAATTAAATTAAGGATAAAGCAACACTACAAGGATATCTCCAACGTAAAGTAGAAACAAAAGAAGTTAGTACAAAAGCCTTATATTAATAGCAAAAAAAAAAAAAAAAAACTAAGCAATAGGGGCCACATGCGGACTAACTAAATGCATCCCTTGTTTGGCTAGAGAGTCTGCATACCATATTAAGGCTAACAACTTAGAAACTAACTTCTACAGTACTTCGCACACATGCAGCTAATATAACTTAATACACCCACTGATTAGTTTGGTAAGTTAAAAAAATAATTAATTAAATTACTAACTAATTAGTTTTTTTAATATTCTATTAAAATTGTCTGCAGATGAAATTAAAGTCCAATCAATCATGTGGTTTTTATGTTAGGCGGAAAAAGTTATATCTAGAGGAGCATCTGATACGAATGAAACATCAAGATAAAACGCTCATGCAAGAGAGTCTGATTAAATCTTACTTTAATTATCATCTATCCCATAACCCATTATAAACTATTAAACTATTTGATTTCTGCTGATACTGCAAACCTGTAGGACTGAAGCATTTAATCTCTTGCACTTAGGATGTGTATCATGAAAAAGAATTAAAAAAAGAGACCCTACAAACTCTTCAATTCAAAACTGTTGCTTATGTGGATAGTCTTTGTTTTCCTAAAAAGATTAAAAATTAAAAATTAAATTAAAAAGGTTACCTTCTTGGAACTTAGGAAGGCTGTGATTATATCCTTGAAACCAATAATATCACAAGTTAAGGAACAGTTGAACAAAATATATTATTAAACAATGAAAGAGAAGAACAACAATAGAAAAAAAAAAAACTCATATTTGGACAACATCAAATATATTTACCAATTATTAACTAACTCAAATAACCTAATGGGAAATAAGTAGTAATTACCAACTTAAGTTAATGGATAGTAAAGAAATACTTAAAATGAAAACGAGCAATTATAAGCAAAGAGCTAAATCCAAAACCCAAAACCATAGAAAAGGATGATCCATGGGAAAAAAAAATCAGATCCAAAATTTTATCAATAGATGCCCAATTTCTTGTCATCTAACAATTATGATATTTCACTTTTCACAACTAAATGTACAACTATAATAAGATAAAAATAAAATCACATATGCACAATCCTTATTATGTCTATCATGGAGACTATTTGGCAGTTTGTTGATTGGCATAGAATATTACTAGCATCAACCAACATTGCTGATCTTCATGGCCATGCCCCGATTGCTGAGTTCAAACTGCACTGTAATTGGCTGGCTTCAAAGGCTTTTTTTTAAAAGAGGAATTAAAGGCATTGTATTTTTGCATTAGCATGTAAATTAGTTGGTGAAAAAGGTGAAGTTTTACTCTTCAAAAAAAAAATGTATGACGTAGGAGAAAAGATAAAAACCAAAATCAGTTGGTGGGTCCATTTCAACATTCTTGTTACATTAAATTTGTATGCATGGAGAGAGAGAGAGAGTAATATATGATAACAGATTAACTTAAATGGGAAGTCAGATAAGATTGGGTTGCCGGGTATAATACAAGTAATTAAATAGAGAAGGGTTAATGGGAAAGAAACTTTTGAAATTGAGAAGCTCAATCAAAACTTATTCAATCAATTAAAATACTCAAAACTGATATCCAAATGATATCAAAATATTTAATATATTATTATTTAACAAAGAATGTTAAGTTTAAGAGGAAACTTTAGGGATATCCAATTCTTATATATACAGATAGAATCTTATTGATCGATTTGGTTGCATAAGAAAGCACAAGATATTTATTTATCTTGGAGAACGTATTCTTACTTTCTCAGTTGCAGTTTTGGAGAAAGTATTCTCATTGCAGCTGTTTGGATGACTATACAAAATAAAATAACATAATCCTTTTTGTCTTATTAGAAAGGTGGATACATGCCTCGTATCTTGTATGCTACCAGTATTGCATCAGATGCTTGATTTTTATTGTGTAAATTCGTGTCTTGGCCAATTCCATGGATGCTTGTATAGCTTGTAGCATTTGTGGTATATAGAAGTTATAGTATGGTTGGTGTGGAGAGCTACATGAGAATTGTTTTTTGTATTATGACATTTACAAAACAATGTATGAGTGTCTTCTATTTATGGGAATTGAAATTTATTTTGCATTTTTCATTTTTATCAGTTATTCTGAGCTTCAACAACTTCCTTAATAGAGGGGAATTGGTGACCACTTTTCCCATCCTGCCGCATAATCTGATAACTGCTCTATCATATCAAAAGTATTTGTGGATGGCCATTGACTCAACCCGCCCATACAGCACAATCTCATTAACTGCTCCATCTATTGGGCCTATAGTGCGGAAAATGCAGAAAAATGTTCCAACAGTAATGCAATTCCAATCACAGTTAAATATGGTCGCACCTGATTTTTGCAGGTCGTTGGCCTCGTCATTAAATGGTCACACCTGCTTTTTCCAGCTTTTCATTCAATTCCCCTGGAATGTGTGGATAGTATTTCAAATCCATTACATTGTCAGTGTGGAGAGCCAAAATCACCTATTTCTCTTAAAGAAGTTGACTGGTTCAATGTCTACAGAAACTGGCTCTGCTCTCTCTGGATACATCATAGAAGAGAAATTCATCCAACCTTGCAACTACCTATTTGTCTACCTTTGTGCTGATCTGGAGTTTACCAATGTGGATCAGCTTGCAACTACCTATATGTCTAGGTTAGTGCTGATCTGGAGTTTACCAATGTGGATCAGCTTGCCTATATGTCTACTTAGTGCATGTGAATCAGATTGCAACTACCTATTTGATTGCAACTACCTATTTGTCTACCTTGGTGAATATCCAACAAGTTAGGTATTTCAACCCTTAGTCTAATTACTGAAGATGTACAGGAATAGGTGGGAAAGCACCTAATTTTATGACAAGGGCGCGCTTAGAAATGGTTCCTTACCCAAGTATAAACAAATGGGTCATCCTTAAATTTATCATTGGAGGGAGGATATAGGGGCGGACCCAAAAATTTATCATTGGAGGGGCCACTATATAATATGTTATAATTTATGATTTTGATTTTTTTTAAATATAAACAATTTGAAAATTTTAAAATAACTATAACTTCTATATGAATTATATTACGGTTGTTAAATCAGTCAACAATAAATAAATACATATAAAATGAATGACATGACATTCAATTTGGAGAAAATTTGAAACAGCTTGTATGTTGAGGTTGCCCATTAACTTTAGCACCATTTTGTGGTGAAGTGGCAATACAGCGAGATGAGATTTAGGCTTTGATGGTAATGATAATGATGATGATTGGTGGTACATGATAATTATGCCATTTTTAAGCATAGACAAATATTACTCAATAAGTGGAGAGGTTTTGTGTTTGACACCTATATATCTTCGTTGGTCACCTCCTATAGTTTTACCTGGTGCATGTAGATAGGAGGTTTTACATGTGCCCCTAGAGATTAGTTCTCGGCTGTCAAGAATCGCATATCCCTCATGCTCAGGGCCAAAGGCTCCTAAGTTGGGTTGGGCGAGAAATACCCTGAGTTATTAAAAAAATTTACATCTTGAAATCCTTATATTACTCATGAAAACGAATATGCATAAACATACAATTCATTGGAAACTTTCAAATTTCGATTTAAAAAATGGAAACTGTCAAACAGTGCAAATTACGAAAAAAAAAATGTAAGCTGGCCCAAATAACAACGAGCTTTACCAAAAAAAAAATGTAAACTTATTAATTACTATACTTTGGACCCCACTGCTATCTTTCTTGTACAGCCTTTCTGTGATGAAAAATACATGTGCAAGAACAAAATCAAAACCATTAGAAAGATTGGGATTCATACAAGAAATAGAAATAAAAGAAAAAAAAATCAAACAGTGAGAGAATGATGAAAGGAGGAAGTCACTCACCCAATGAAGTAAGGAGATGTATTCTATCTCTAGAAACAATCCTGAACTGATTTACCAAAAATTAGAAAATTAAAAAAATAAAATTCGGCCTTGAGCTTCATAGAACAAGCTATTCCTTCTTCATGGTATAATAATAGCAACTAGTAAACGACATGAGACCTACTATGTACAAGAAAATAAGAAGTAACTAGTATGATTCTTATAGGTGCTTGTTATATTTGTTATATTAGTTCTCATTGGAAGTAAACATTCCAGCACATTGACAAATTATTAGTACAATTCACGTTAGGCACGTGAGGCAGCATGTCACGACCCGGGTCCGAGATTAAGATTACCACGGCTAAACCCCAAGTCGCGATCTCCATACTTACTCCCGTAAATCTCTTATTACCGAAGTTAATACGAAATTTACAAGGGATATCATACATTCATACCTGTCAAATGGACATTTTTGCGGAAAATATATATATATATACATTGACAATTAATTTAAACCGTACAAGTTCTTTACATAAGAGTAAAGTTCAGCTTACACATTTCACTTAATGTTCAAATCAACACTGCATATTCAAAATACAATGCAGGTGACTACTATTTACATCCAAAATGAATCTATACTTAAGATATTTCAAAACATTCTAATGTGATTGCCCTCCGATCCACTCATTTAGTCCTCCTAGAGGAACCTGATGGGCCTCCTTCGCTGGCGGGGCAGCCTCTGTATCATTGGGACGGGCAATTTGGCCTATAATATCATCAATAACACCGTGAACACGACGGTTCAACAATGTATACACAATTCCATGCTAATAATTTGTTTAGCAATTCTAAACAAATCAAATCAGATCAATATACAATTACATTCATTTATTCGTTCATTTAGTTCTCCCTTAAAGGAAGCATTCAATATCATTTAGTTTTTCTCTGAAGGAAGCATTCAATATCATTGCGTACACTTTATTAAGTGACTTTTCATTGTCCTCAATGACACAGGGTGGAGGGCGCACCATCCATGACCCAGCCTTAAGAAATGACTCATTCAATTTCAATTTCCATATTATACACTTTATTATTAAGTGGCTTTGCAAATGTGTAGGATTTACCAGTGTCTTGATCAGATATCACCGGCATCACCACGGAGCTCCGGAACGCTCCAAATCATCTACTGCAGTAGGATTGTTCTTTAATTCATTTCATTGGTTCATTTATTTCATATCATTATTCCTTTCACTTCATTAATTCAATTCATTATGCATTTCAGCTCAACAAGGAGCGTACAATTGTAATACAGTGCCAATAAGAAATCAATTCAAAACAATAAATCTAATTAAATTTTCCTAAACCAAACATTCGTGTGAAACGTTTGTTATGTATGTGTTATTCTAGATGACATCACTTTTAGTGTAATTTACATGAACATAACCTTAGCTAACACACATGAAGGTTTAGGAAAATACCATTAACACTAGCCTTAGCCAATAGGCTTTCACTTCGAAAAATCAGAAATCAATTCTGAACTTTCCTCAAGTTCGGTCACCTTGTCGGTCACCTGTTGGTTGACCGAACTCTGGATTTTGGCTAACCGACCTCTGTCGGTTAGCTTTCCAGAAGGTCAGTTTCATGATACAAATTCTGACATTTTTCCCAAGGGAATTCGGTCACCTTGTCGGTCGACCGAACCTACAGTGTCGGTTAACCAAACATAGTTCGGTCACCCCTCAGTTCACAATTCAGAGAGCGCCGATGAGCTCTCAGATAACTCGGTCAGACAGTCGATCAAGTTGCAACTTCGGCTGACCGAACTCAGTTCGGTCAGCTTTCCAGAAGCTGGAATCTCTACGAAATTCAACCCAGAAAAGGGACGGTCAGGTGTCAGTCAGCCTGTCGGCTGACCGAACTGCTCCAAAAGTTTAGAAAAATTATAAACTGAAATTTTCTGGAATTGAACTCTTGTAGTTCAAACAAGTCCATTAGCGAATGAAATCATTAGAACTGAGTACACTTGCCTTGTTTGGAGATTAATTAGCAAAAACCTCCTTGCTTAGCTCGAGTTTGAGATGAATTCCCCAATCAAAACCCCCTCTTGAACCTAAAATCAAAACCAATTTCACAAATGAAACTCTAATGAGTTCTTTGTGCTAGAAATCATTCCAAATCACCAAAGAGGACTCAGAAATTTATAAACAACATACTTCACTTACTTGTAGTCTCTTGAAAGAACTTCTTAAGATCTTTTCAAGCTTTAAACTCCAAGAAACCAAAGAAGAAGATGGAGAAGCTGAAGAAGATGAACTCCCTTCAAAATCACCCAAAAATCTTCACTCTTTGATTGAGAGCAGAAGGAAGAAAGAAGAAGAGAAAGAGAGAGAGATGATTGTGCTGGGAGGTGAGGAATGAATTCAAAGGAGTTCATCCACATCTTATAAACCATATCTTTGCATTCAACCCCCCGTAATTCCATTAATTACATTTTGAATCAAATGAAGGGTCATTTGATCCAATTCACGTCGAATGAAATCGCGCCTATTACAGAAACTAACGTACTCCTCGAGATACAAGTACGGGTATCAAGAGTTTTCGTATTCGACGAAATACGCGAAAATTCGTATTTACGAAAAAGTCCTCGTATTCCTTAATCTAAGCCTAAAATCATTTCAATTCATTCAATAACATCCTTTACCTTTTCATTATGCCCAAATTGATCATTTGAGACCATTTCAACTCAATTTGGCCATTAATCCACATTAATTCAATAAAACACGTTCAATTAGCACTAATCCCGATTACTTAGAGTTAATCTTGATTAACTCGGGACAGGGTGTTACACAGCACCAATCTGTTTTTAGGGCATGGTCAACGATGTAGTTTTGAATGTTTGATATATCGTAACAATGTAATTTAGTATCCACACACTATGTCTAATGATACTTTGCATAAGTAACACCCAACGGTTGCACAAACATATATTTCTTCTACAGTGATACCTATTCAGTCAAAGTCGAGAAGAAAGAAGATGTGGGGCTTAACAATTCTATCTATTCTGTTTGATCAGGTGGTCATGAAGCATCAAAGACTACGATGGAGAATAAATATACCAGTCCATTACTTTATCCAAATAAAAGAAAATTCTTCTTAGTTTGGACTCTTTATTTTTAGGGCCCGTTTGTTTGGATGTAAATAGTTACATATTTATATATCGGCGAAATGAAATAATATAGAAAGGAATATTGCAATAATATAACATTGAATTATAGTTGCTGTTTGGCAATTTCTGAAGAATTCAATAGATCTTAAACTAAGATGTTTCGGCATTTTACTGTAGATTATAATATATGATGAGATCACTATATATTAAAAACTCTTTTTTTGAGGAAAAATAGAAATGCTAGGCTCTCACCTTTTAATCCTACTACACCCTTACTTTTGTTCCCCCTTTTATTTATCTTTCACCTCACTTCCCCGGTAATCCAAATCTACGATTTACTGTGTGTTTACCAGTGATTCGATATTATTTCACCCAATTGTTATTCACACATGACCATCCTTCATTTTGCGAAACGAAGCCCCGACCCATGAAAGAAGGGAAAAAATTATATAAAATCGGATTGAAAGATTTTCGACATATGTACCCGCAGCATATCTGAAATTTCCAGTTTTCCTCCTCTCAGACGGGAGGAAAGCTGGAAAATGCAGGTTTACCGCCGATGATAACAGCGGTAACTCTGAAATTTCCAGATTTCCTCCTCTCAGAGCGGAGGAAACGTGGAAATGCAGTTTTACCGCCGATGAGTGCAGCGGTAAGGCTGTAGTTTCCAGATTTGCTCCTCTCGGAGCGGAGGAAACCTGGAAATGCGGGTTTACCGCCGATGAGAGCAGCGGTAAAGCTGCAATTGCCAGCTTTCCTCCTCTCTGAGTTGGGGAAACCTGGAAAATGCAAGTTCGCCGCCCATGCAAGCAGCGGCAAAGCTGCGTGAGTGTCCAAAAAACGTCGCAAGACCTTTCCATTTCCAATTAAGATAAAATAAAATGAAAGAATCAATGGTTCTGCCTTTTCTTGTTACCCATATCAGGGGAACTCCCATTCGATTTGGACGGAGAGAGAAAAATCACACAAGATGACTTTGGCAAGTGACATCTGTTGAATTGAATTTCTACGCTCTCGAATATATATACGGCCCCTGAAATAAGAGTAGAAATATATAAATGGGCATCGAATAACCTCCCCATAATAAAACAATAAAATCCGAGATATCACCCTATTAAAGCAATTTCCTCCTGCATACAACTCCATCCCAAAATCATTCATCAGCCGTACTCTTTAATGATCATCGGTGTGATTCACTTGATTATGAATTCTTAAGAATTCAATTCCATTAAAACAGCGGGGCCCTTAAGAGAACACTTCCATGAAAGAAATTTTAAAAGAATGGAGTGTCATCACGATTCTAATCTAAAGCAATGACAAAAAAGATTTTGTAATCTTGTAATCAACATCTATACTTTATTTTTTTCTTACATGCTTAGATTTGGAAACTCTCTGGACCTAACCAACAAGCCGTAGGACTGATGGAACTGGTCAAGTCAAGCACGGTAACTACTTGGGACCGCAGCAAAACACTGCGTAGTTGTTCACTTGCACAGAAAAGCAGTGATGTATCGAGTACTGGGCGTGTTTGAGACTATAGGAATTATTTTTTTTTGTCTGCTGAAATGAAGATTCTGCTGGCTTGACGTATGTTCTCAATTGTAGATATTACGATCTCTGGTATTTTAACGTAACAATTTTGGTAAGCTTACTTTGCTTGTTAAGTAAAGTGATGGGCTAATACAAGAGACACAAAAAGGGGAGGCTGAAATAAAAAAAAAATTATTAGGTTTCGAATACCATAGCTTCCATAAAAAATGGTTAAAAAGGCGTACACTCTCTAATGCCAGTGAATGACAAAAAAGACTAGGGGCGTTTATTGACGAGGCAGGGCCATTCCGAGGAATGTCCAACAGCCACTTCTAAACTATAAGCCTAACCCTAGCCCAAGCACGAGTCAGACCTGAAGTTGTTGGCCCGAAGCCAGGCCGCCTGGAGATCTTGAAGCCCGACGCGACCTCCGTTAGACCTATAGAACAGAAAAATGAGTTTTCTTACCACGTCCTAGAGCAGCTCAGCAACTCTGGTCGTATCACCTTCTGTGAGAGGTCATTGTTTTGAGCCTCCGCATTACTTCTCCCTCCCTCCCTAAAAGCTATATAGATATGTATAAGGATATCTATGTATCGGAATGTGTGTGTCTATATATATATATTTTTATACATAAATTTGGGCCGGGAGTGGATTCCGGCTCTCGACCACTCAGTGCAAATAAAAAAAAAAACCTAAGCACGGCCCATCTATTAATAACAAAACCCCATGCCCAAAGCCCAATCCATGAGCTCCCTTACAAAAAAGGATACTACTCTTTTTTTGAGGAAAAATAGAAATGCTAGGCTCTCACCTTTTAATCCTACTACACCCTTACTTTTGTTCCCCCTTTTATTTATCTTTTACTTCACTTCCCCGGTAATCCAAATCTACGATTTCCTGTGTGTTTACCAGTGATTCGATATTATTTCACCCAATTGTTATTCACACTTGACCATCCTTCATTTTGCAGAACGAAGCCCCGACCCATGAAAGAAGGGAAAAAATTATATAAAATCGGATTGAAAGATTTTCGACATATGTACCCGCAGCATATTTGAAATTTCCAGTTTTCCTCCTCTCAGCTGGGAGGAAAACGTGAAAATGCAGGTTTACCGCCGATGATAACAGCGGTAACTTTGAAATTTCCAGATTTCCTCCTCTCAGAGCGGAGGAAACGTGGAAATGCAGTTTTACCGCCGATGAGTGCAGCGGTAAGGCTGCGGTTTCCAGATTTGCTCCTCTCGGAGCGGAGGAAACCTGGAAATGCGGGTTTACCGCCGATGAGAGCAGCGGTAAAGCTGCAATTGCCAGCTTTCCTCCTCTCTGAGTTGGGGAAACCAGGAAAATGCAAGTTCGCCGCCCATGCAAGCAGCGGCAAAGCTGCGTGAGTGTCCAAAAAACGTCGCAAGACCTTTCCATTTCCAATTAAGATAAAATAAAATGAAAGAATCAATGGTTCTGCCTTTTCTTGTTACCCATATCAGGGGAACTCCCATTCGATTTGGACGGAGAGAGAAAAATCACACAAGATGACTTTGGCAAGTGACATCTGTTGAATTGAATTTCTACGCTCTCGAATATATATACGGCCCCTGAAATAAGAGTAGAAATATATAAATGGGCATCGAATAACCTCCCCATAATAAAACAATAAAATCCGAGATATCACCCTATTAAAGCAATTTCCTCCTGCATACAACTCCATCCCAAAATCATTCATCACCCGTACTCTTTAATGATCATCGGTGTGATTCACTTGATTATGAATTCTTAAGAATTTAATTCCATTAAAACAACGGGGCCCTTAAGAGAACACTTCCATGAAAGAAATTTTAAAAGAATGGAGTGTCATCACGATTCTAATCTAAAGCAATGACAAAAAAGATTTTGTAATCTTGTAATCAACATCTATACTTTATTTTTTTTCTTACATGCTTAGATTTGGAAACTCTCTGGACCCAACCAACAAGCCGTAGAACTGATGGAACTGGTCAAGTCAAGCACGGTAACTACTTGGGACCGCAGCAAAACACTGCGTAGTTGTTCACTTGCACAGAAAAGCAGTGACGTATCGACTACTGGGCGTGTTTGAGACTATAGGAATTATTTTTTTTTGTCTGCTGAAATGAAGATTCTGCTGGCTTGACGTATGTTATCAATTGTAGATATTACGATCTCTGGTATTTTAACGTAACAATTTTGGTAAGCTTACTTTGCTTGTTAAGTAAAGTGATGGGCTAATACAAGAGACACAAAAAGGGGAGGGTGAAATAAAAAAAAAAATTATTAGGTTTCGAATACCATAGCTTCCATAAAAAATGGTTAAAAAGGCGTACACTCTCTAATGCCAGTGAATGATAAAAAAGACTAGGGGCGTTTATTGACGAGGCAGGGCCATTCCGAGGAATGTCCAACAGCCACTTCTAAACTATAAGCCTAACCCTAGCCCAAGCACGAGTCAGACCTGAAGTTGTTGGCCCGAAGCCAGGCCGCCTGGAGATCTTGAAGCCCGACGCGACCTCCGTTAGACCTATAGAACAGAAAAATGAGTTTTCTTACCACGTCCTAGAGCAGCTCAGCAACTCTGGTCGTATCACCTTCTGTGAGAGGTCATTGTTTTGAGCCTCCGCATTACTTCTCCCTCCCTCCCTAAAAGCTATATAGATATGTATAAGGATATCTATGTATCGGAATGTGTGTGTCTATATATATATATATTTTTATACATAAATTTGGGCCGGGAGTGGATTCCGGCTCTCGACCACTCAGTGCAAATAAAAAAAAAAACCTAAGCACGGCCCATCTATTAATAACAAAACCCCATGCCCAAAGCCCAATCCATGAGCTCCCTTACAAAAAAGGATACTACTCTTTTTTTGAGGAAAAATAGAAATGCTAGGCTCTCACCTTTTAATCCTACTACACCCTTACTTTTGTTCCCCCTTTTATTTATCTTTTACTTCACTTCCCCGGTAATCCAAATCTACGATTTCCTGTGTGTTTACCAGTGATTCGATATTATTTCACCCAATTGTTATTCACACTTGACCATCCTTCATTTTGCAGAACGAAGCCCCGACCCATGAAAGAAGGGAAAAAATTATATAAAATCGGATTGAAAGATTTTCGACATATGTACCCGCAGCATATTTGAAATTTCCAGTTTTCCTCCTCTCAGCTGGGAGGAAAACGTGAAAATGCAGGTTTACCGCCGATGATAACAGCGGTAACTTTGAAATTTCCAGATTTCCTCCTCTCAGAGCGGAGGAAACGTGGAAATGCAGTTTTACCGCCGATGAGTGCAGCGGTAAGGCTGCGGTTTCCAGATTTGCTCCTCTCGGAGCGGAGGAAACCTGGAAATGTGGGTTTACCGCCGATGAGAGCAGCGGTAAAGCTGCAATTGCCAGCTTTCCTCCTCTCTGAGTTGGGGAAACCTGGAAATTGCAAGTTCGCCGCCCATGAAAGCAGCGGCAAAGCTGCGTGAGTGTCCAAAAAACGTCGCAAGACCTTTTCATTTCCAATTAAGATAAAATAAAATGAAAGAATCAATGGTTCTGCCTTTTCTTGTTGCCCATATCTGGGGAACTCCCATTCGATTAGGACGGAGAGAGAAAAATCACACAAGATGACTTTGGCAAGTGACATCTGTTGAATTGAATTTTTACGCTCTCGAATATATATACGGCCCCTGAAATAAGAGTAGAAATATATAAATGGGCATCGAATAACCTCCCCATAATAAAACAATAAAATCCGAGATATCACCCTATTAAAGCAATTTCCTCCTGCATACAACTCCATCCCAAAATCATTCATCACCCGTACTCTTTAATGATCATCGGTGTGATTCACTTGATTATGAATTCTTAAGAATTCAATTCCATTAAAACAGCGGGGCCCTTAAGAGAACACTTCCATGAAAGAAATTTTAAAAGAATGGAGTGTCATCACGATTCTAATCTAAAGCAATGACAAAAAAGATTTTGTAATCTTGTAATCAACATCTATACTTTATTTTTTTTCTTACATGCTTAGATTTGGAAACTCTCTGGACCCAACCAACAAGCCGTAGAACTGATGGAACTGGTCAAGTCAAGCACGGTAACTACTTGGGACCGCAGCAAAACACTGCGTAGTTGTTCACTTGCACAGAAAAGCAGTGACGTATCGACTACTGGGCGTGTTTGAGACTATAGGAATTATTTTTTTTTGTCTGCTGAAATGAAGATTCTGCTGGCTTCACGTATGTTCTCAATTGTAGATATTACGATCTCTGGTATTTTAACGTAACAATTTTGGTGAGCTTACTTTGCTTGTTAAGTAAAGTGATGGGCTAATACAAGAGACACAAAAAGGGGAGGCTGAAATAAAAAAAAAATTATTAGGTTTCGAATACCATAGCTTCCATAAAAAATGGTTAAAAAGGCGTACACTCTCTAATGCCAGTGAATGATAAAAAAGACTAGGGGCGTTTATTGACGAGGCAGGGCCATTCCGAGGAATGTCCAACAGCCACTTCTGAACTATAAGCCTAACCCTAGCCCAAGCACGAGTCAGACCTGAAGTTGTTGGCCCGAAGCCAGGCCGCCTGGAGATCTTGAAGCCCGACGCGACCTCCGTTAGACCTATAGAACAGAAAAATGAGTTTTCTTACCACGTCCTAGAGCAGCTCAGCAACTCTGGTCGTATCACCTTCTGTGAGAGGTCATTGTTTTGAGCCTCCGCATTACTTCTCCCTCCCTCCCTAAAAGCTATATAGATATGTATAAGGATATCTATGTATCGGAATGTGTGTGTCTATATATATATATATTTGTATACATAAATTTGGGCCGGGAGTGGATTCCGGCTCTCGACCACTCAGTGCAAATAAAAAAAAAAACCTAAGCACGGCCCATCTATTAATAACAAAACCCCATGCCCAAAGCCCAATCCATGAGCTCCCATACAAAAAAGGATACTACTCTTTTTTTTGAGGAAAAATAGAAATGCTAGGCTCTCACCTTTTAATCCTACTACAACCTTACTTTTGTTTCCCCTTTTTTTTATCTTTTACTTCACTTCCTCGGTAATCCAAATCTACGATTTACTGTGTGTTTACCAGTGATTCGATATTATTTCACCCATTTGTTATTCACACATGACCATCCTTCATTTTGCGGAACGAAGCCCCGACCCATGAAAGAAGGGAAAAAATTATATAAAATCGGATTGAAAGATTTTCGACATATGTACCCGCAGCATATCTGAAATTTCCAGTTCTCCTCCACTCAGACGGGAGGAAAGCTGGAAAATGCAGGTTTACCGCCGATGATAACAGCGGTAACTCTGAAATTTCCAGATTTCCTCCTCTCAGAGCGGAGGAAACGTGGAAATGCAGTTTTACCGCCGATGAGTGGAGCGGTAAGGCTGCAGTTTCCAGATTTGCTCCTCTCGGAGCGGAGGAAACCTGGAAATGCTGGTTTACCGCCGATGAGAGCAGCGGTAAAGCTGTAATTGCCAGCTTTCCTCCTTTCAAGGTTGTGGAAACCTGGAAAATGCAAGTTCGCCGCCCATGCAAGCAGCGGCAAAGCTGCGTGAGTGTCCAAAAAACGTCGCAAGACCTTTACATTTCCAATTAATATAAAATAAAATGAATGAATAAATGGTTCTGCCTTTTCTTGTTGCCCATATCTGGGGAACTCCCATTCGATTTGGATGGAGAGAGAAAATTCACACAAGATGACTTTGGCAAGTGACACCTGTTGAATCGAATTTCTAAGCTCTCGAATATATATGCGGCCCCTGAAATAAGAGTAGAAATATATAAATGGGCATCGAATAACCTCCCCATAATAAAACAATAAAATCCGAGATATCACTCTATTAAAGCAATTTCCTCCTGCATACAACTCCATCCCAAAATCATTCATCACACGTACTCTTTAATGATCATCGGTGTGATTCACTTGATTATGAATTCTTAAGAATTCAATTCCATTAAAACAGCGGGGCCCTAAAGAGAACACTTCCATGAAAGAAATTTTAAAAGAATGGAGTGTCATCACGATTCTAATCTAAAGCAATGACAAAAAAGATTTTGTAATCTTGTAATCAACATCTATACTTTATTTTTTTTCTTACATGCTTAGATTTGGAAACTCTCTGGACCCAACCAACAAGCCGTAGAACTGATGGAACTGGTCAAGTCAAGCACGGTAACTACTTGGGACCGCAGCAAAACACTGCGTAGTTGTTCACTTGCACAGAAAAGCAGTGATGTATCGACTACTGGGCGTGTTTGAGACTATAGGAATTATTTTTTTTTGTCTGCTGAAATGAAGATTCTGCTGGCTTCACGTATGTTCTCAATTGTAGATATTACGATCTCTGGTATTTTAACGTAACAATTTTGGTCAGCTTACTTTGCTTGTTAAGTAAAGTGATGGGCTAATACAAGAGACACAAAAAGGGGAGGCTGAAATAAAAAAAAAATTATTAGGTTTC
The DNA here is from genome assembly GCA_029852735.1 of Persea americana. Lineage (NCBI taxonomy): Eukaryota > Viridiplantae > Streptophyta > Magnoliopsida > Laurales > Lauraceae > Persea > Persea americana. Next base: position 2,141,709 of record CM056813.1, read on the forward strand.
GAATACCATAGCTTCCATAAAAAATGGTTAAAAAGGCGTACACTCTCTAATGCCAGTGAATGATAAAAAAGACTAGGGGCGTTTATTGACGAGGCAGGGCCATTCCGAGGAATGTCCAACAGCCACTTCTGAACTATAAGCCTAACCCTGGCCCAAGCACGAGTCAGACCTGAAGTTGTTGGCTCGAAGCCAGGCCGCCTGGAGATCTTGAAGCCCGACGCGACCTCCGTTAGACCTATAGAACAGAAAAATGAGTTTTCTTACCACGTCCAAGAGCAGCTCAGCAACTCTGGTCGTATCACCTTCTGTGAGAGGTCATTGTTTTGAGCCTCCGCATTACTTCTCCCTCCCTCCCTAAAAGCTATATAGATATGTATAAGGATATCTATGTATCGGAATGTGTGTGTCTATATATATATATATTTGTATACATAAATTTGGGCCGGGAGTGGATTCCGGCTCTCGACCACTCAGTGCAAATAAAAAAAAAAAACTAAGCACGGCCCATCTATTAATAACAAAACCCCATGCCCAAAGTCCAATCCATGAGCTCCCTTACAAAAAAGGATACTACTCTTTTTTTGAGGAAAAATAGAAATGCTAGGCTCTCACCTTTTAATCCTACTACACCCTTACTTTTGTTCCCCCTTTTATTTATCTTTTACTTCACTTCCCCGGTAATCCAAATCTACGATTTCCTGTGTGTTTACCAGTGATTCGATATTATTTCACCCAATTGTTATTCACACTTGACCATCCTTCATTTTGCAGAACGAAGCCCCGACCCATGAAAGAAGGGAAAAAATTATATAAAATCGGATTGAAAGATTTTCGACATATGTACCCGCAGCATATCTGAAATTTCCAGTTTTCCTCCTCTCAGACGGGAGGAAAGCTGGAAAATGCAGGTTTACCGCCGATGATAACAGCGGTAACTTTGAAATTTCCAGATTTCCTGCTCTCAGAGCGGAGGAAGCTTGGAAATGAAGTTTTACCGCCGATGAATGCAGCGGTAAGGCTGCAATTTCCAGATTTGCTCCTCTCGGAGCGGAGGAAACCTGGAAATGCGGGTTTACCGCCGATGAGAGCAGCGGTAAAGCTGCAATTGCCAGCTTTCCTCCTTTCTGAGTTGGGGAAACCTGGAAAATGCAAGCTCGCCGCCCATGCAAGCAGCGGCAAAGCTGCGTGAGTGTCCAAAAAACGTCGCAAGACCTTTCCATTTCCAATTAAGATAAAATAAAATGAAAGAATCAATGGTTCTGCCTTTTCTTGTTGCCCATATCTGGGGAACTCCCATTCGATTTGGACGGAGAGAGAAAAATCACACAAGATGACTTTGGCAAGTGACATCTGTTGAATTGAATTTCTACGCTTTCGAATATATATACGGCCCCTGAAATAAGAGTAGAAATATATAAATGGGCATCGAATAACCTCCCCATAATAAAACAATAAAATCCGAGATATCACTCTATTAAAGCAATTTCCTCCTGCATACAACTCCATCCCAAAATCATTCATCACTCGTACTCTTTAATGATCATCGGTGTGATTCACTTGATTATGAATTCTTAAGAATTCAATTCCATTAAAACAGCGGGGCCCTTAAGAGAACACTTCCATGAAAGAAATTTTAAAAGAATGGAGTGTCATCACGATTCTAATCTAAAGCAATGACAAAAAAGATTTTGTAATCTTGTAATCAACATCTATACTTTATTTTTTTTCTTACATGCTTAGATTAGGAAACTCTCTGGACCCAACCAACAAGCCGTAGCACTGATGGAACTGGTCAAGTCAAGCACGGTAACTACTTGGGACCGCAGCAAAACACTGCGTGGTTGTTCACTTGCACAGAAAAGCAGTGACGTATCGACTACTGGGCGTGTTTGAGACTATAGGAATTATTTTTTTTTGTCTGCTGAAATGAAGATTCTGCTGGCTTGACGTATGTTCTCAATTGTAGATATTACGATCTCTGGTATTTTAACGTAACAATTTTGGTCAGCTTACTTTGCTTGTTAAGTAAAGTGATGGGCTAATACAAGAGACACAAAAAGGGGAGGCTGAAATAAAAAAAAAATTATTAGGTTTCGAATACCATAGCTTCCATAAAAAATGGTTAAAAAGGCGTACACTCTCTAATGCCAGTGAATGATAAAAAAGACTAGGGGCGTTTATTGACGAGGCAGGGCCATTCCGAGGAATGTCCAACAGCCACTTCTAAACTATAAGCCTAACCCTAGCCCAAGCACGAGTCAGACCTGAAGTTGTTGGCCCGAAGCCAGGCCGCCTGGAGATCTTGAAGCCCGACGCGACCTCCGTTAGACCTATAGAACAGAAAAATGAGTTTTCTTACCACGTCCTAGAGCAGCTCAGCAACTCTGGTCGTATCACCTTCTGTGAGAGGTCATTGTTTTGAGCCTCCGCATTACTTCTCCCTCCCTCCCTAAAAGCTATATAGATATGTATAAGGATATCTATGTATCGGAATGTGTGTGTCTATATATATATATATTTGTATACATAAATTTGGGCCGGGAGTGGATTCCGGCTCTCGACCACTCAGTGCAAATAAAAAAAAAAAAAACTAAGCACGGCCCATCTATTAATAACAAAACCCCATGCCCAAAGCCCAATCCATGAGCTCCCTTACAAAAAAGGATACTACTCTTTTTTTTGAGGAAAAATAGAAATGCTAGGCTCTCACCTCTTAATCCTACTACACCCTTACTTTTGTTTCCCCTTTTATTTATCTTTTACTTCACTTCCTCGGTAATCCAAATCTACGATTTAATGTGTGTTTACCAGTGATTCGATATTATTTCACCCAATTGTTATTCACACATGACCATCCTTCATTTTGCGGAACGAAGCCCCGACCCATGAAAGAAGGGAAAAAATTATATAAAATCGGATTGAAAGATTTTCGACATATGTACCCGCAGCATATCTGAAATTTCCAGTTTTCCTCCTCTCAGACGGGAGGAAAGCTGGAAAATGCAGGTTTACCGCCGATGATAACAGCGGTAACTCTGAAATTTCCAGATTTCGTCCTCTCAGAGCGGAGGAAACGTGGAAATGCAGTTTTACCGCCGATGAGTGGAGCGGTAAGGCTGCAGTTTCCAGATTTGCTCCTCTCGGAGCGGAGGAAACCTGGAAATGCTAGTTTACCGCCGATGAGAGCAGCGGTAAAGCTGCAATTGTCAGCTTTCCTCCTTTCAGAGTTGGGGAAACCTGGAAGATGCAAGTTCGCCACCCATGCAGGCAGCGGCAAAGCTGCGTGAGTGTCCAAAAAACGTCGCAAGACCTTTACATTTCCAATTAAGATAAAATAAAATGAATGAATCAATGGTTCTGCCTTTTCTTGTTGCCCATATCTGGGGAACTCCCATTCGATTTGGATGGAGAGAGAAAAATCACACAAGATGACTTTGGCAAGTGACACCTGTTGAATCGAATTTCTACGCTCTCGAATATATATGCGGCCCCTGAAATAAGAGTAGAAATATATAAATGGGCATCGAATAACCTCCCCATAATAAAACAATAAAATCCGAGATATCACTCTATTAAAGCAATTTCCTCCTGCATACAACTCCATCCCAAAATCATTCATCACTCGTACTCTTTAATGATCATCGGTGTGATTCACTTGATTATGAATTCTTAAGAATTCAATTCCATTAAAACAGCGGGGCCCTAAAGAGAACACTTCCATGAAAGAAATTTTAAAAGAATGGAGTGTCATCACGATTCTAAGCTAAAGCAATGACAAAAAAGATTTTGTAATCTTGTAATCAACATCTATACTTTATTTTTTTTCTTACATGCTTAGATTTGGAAACTCTCTGGACCCAACCAACAAGCCGTAGAACTGATGGAACTGGTCAAGTCAAGCACGGTAACTACTTGGGACCGCAGCAAAACACTGCGTAGTTGTTCACTTGCACAGAAAAGCAGTGATGTATCGACTACTGGGCGTGTTTGAGACTATAGGAATTATTTTTTTTTGTCTGCTGAAATGAAGATTCTGCTGGCTTCACGTATGTTCTCAATTGTAGATATTACGATCTCTGGTATTTTAACGTAACAATTTTGGTAAGCTTACTTTGCTTGTTAAGTAATGTGATGGGCTAATACAAGAGACACAAAAAGGGGAGGCTGAAATAAAAAAAAATTATTAGGTTTCGAATACCATAGCTTCCATAAAAAATGGTTAAAAAGGCGTACACTCTCTAATGCCAGTGAATGATAAAAAAGACTAGGGGCGTTTATTGACGAGGCAGGGCCATTCCGAGGAATGTCCAACAGCCACTTCTAAACTATAAGCCTAACCCTAGCCCAAGCACGAGTCAGACCTGAAGTTGTTGGCCCGAAGCGAGGCCGCCTGGAGATCTTGAAGCCCGACGCGACCTCCGTTAGACCTATAGAACAGAAAAATGAGTTTTCTTACCACGTCCTAGAGCAGCTCAGCAACTCTGGTCGTATCACCTTCTGTGAGAGGTCATTGTTTTGAGCCTCCGCATTACTTCTCCCTCCCTCCCTAAAAGCTATATAGATTTGTATAAGGATATCTATGTATCGAAATGTGTCTATATATATATATATATTTGTATACATAAATTTGGGCCGGGAGTGGATTCCGGCTCTCGACCACTCAGTGCAAATAAAAAAAAAAACCTAAGCACGGCCCATCTATTAATAACAAAACCCCATGCCCAAAGCCCAATCCATGAGCTCCCTTACAAAAAAGGATACTACTCTTTTTTGGAGGAAAAATAGAAATGCTAGGCTCTCACCTTTTAATCCTACTACACCCTTACTTTTGTTCCCCCTTTTATTTATCTTTTACCTCACTTCCCCAGTAATCCAAATCTACGATTTACTGTGTGTTTACCAGTGATTCGATATTATTTCACCCAATTGTTATTCACACATGACCATCCTTCATTCTGCAGAACGAGGCCCCGACCCATGAAAGAAGGGAAAAAATTATATAAAATCGGATTGAAAGATTTTCGACATATGTACCCGCGGCATATCTGAAATTTCCAGTTTTCCTCCTCTCAGACGGGAGGAAAGCTGGAAAATGCAGGTTTACCGCCGATGATAACAGCGGTAACTCTGAAATTTCCAGATTTCCTCCTCTCAGAGCGAAGGAAACCTGGAAATGCAGTTTCCAGATTTGCTCCTCTCGGAGCGGAGGAAACCTGGAAATGCGGGTTTACCGCCGATGAGAGCAGCGGTAAAGCTGCAATTGCCAGCTTTCCTCCTTTCTGAGTTGGGGAAACCTGGAAAATGCTAGTTCGCCGCCCATGCAAGCAGCGGCAAAGCTGCGTGAGTGTCCAAAAAACGTCGCAAGACCTTTCCATTTCCAATTAAGATAAAATAAAATGAAAGAATCAATGGTTATGCCTTTTCTTGTTGCCCATATCTGGGGAACTCCCATTCGATTTGGACGGAGAGAGAAAAAAAACCCAAGATGAGTTTGGCAAGTGACACCTGTTGAATTGAATTTCTACGCTCTCGAATATATATACGGCCCCTTAAATAAGAGTAGAAATATATAAATGGTTATCGAATAACCTCCCCATAATAAAACAATAAAATCCGAGATATCACTCTATTAAAGCAATTTCCTCCTGCATACAACTCCATCCCAAAATCATTCATCACTCGTACTCTTTAATGATCATCGGTGTGATTCTCTTGATTATGAATTCTTAAGAATTCAATTCCATTAAAACAGCGGGGCCCTTAAGAGAACACTTCCATGAAAGAAATTTCAAAAGAATGGAGTGTCATCACGATTCTAATCTAAAGCATTGAGAAAAAAGATTTTGTAATCTTGTAATCAACATCTGTACTTTATTTTTTTTCTTACATGCTTAGATTTGGAAACTCTCTGGACCCAACCAACAAGCCGTAGAACTGAAGGAACTGGTCAAGTCAAGCACGGTAAATACTTCGGACCGCAGCAAAACACTCCGTAGTTGTTCACTTGCACAGAAAAGCAGTGATGTATCGACTACTGGGCGTGTTTGAGACTATAGGGTTTATTTTTTTTGTCTGCTGAAATGAAGATTCTGCTGGCTTCACGTATGTTCTCAATTGTAGATATTACGATCTCTGGTATTTTAACGTAACAATTTTCGTAAGCTTACTTCGCTTGCTAAGTAAAGTGATGGGCTAATACAAGAGACACAAAAAGGGGAGGCTGAAATAAAAAAAAAATTATTAGGTTTCGAATACCATAGCTTCCATAAAAAATGGTTAAAAAGGCGTACACTCTCTAATGCCAGTGAATGATAAAAAAGACTAGGGGCGTTTATTGACGAGGCAGGGCCATTCCGAGGAATGTCCAACAGCCACTTCTAAACTATAAGCCTAACCCTAGCCCAAGCACGAGTCAGACCTGAAGTTGTTGGCCCGAAGCCAGGCCGCCTGGAGATCTTGAAGCCCGACGCGACCTCCGTTAGACCTATAGAACAGAAAAATGAGTTTTCTTACCACGTCCTAGAGCAGCTCAGCAACTCTGGTCGTATCACCTTCTGTGAGAGGTCATTGTTTTGAGCCTCCGCATTACTTCTCCCTCCCTCCCTAAAAGCTATATAGATATGTATAAGGATATCTATGTATCGGAATGTGTGTGTCTATATATATATATATATTTGTATACATAAATTTGGGCCGGGAGTGGATTCCGGCTCTCGACCACTCAGTGCAAATAAAAAAAAAAACCTAAGCACGGCCCATCTATTAATAACAAAACCCCATGCCCAAAGCCCAATCCATGAGCTCCCTTACAAAAAAGGATACTACTCTTTTTTTGAGGAAAAATAGAAATGCTAGGCTCTCACCTTTTAATCCTACTACACCCTTACTTTTGTTCCCCCTTTTATTTATCTTTCACCTCACTTCCCCGGTAATCGAAATCTACGATTTACTGTGTGTTTACCAGTGATTCGATATTATTTCACCCAATTGTTATTCACACATGACCATCCTTCATTTTGCGGAACGAAGCCCCGACCCATGAAAGAAGGGAAAAAATTATCTAAAATCGGATTGAAAGATTTTCGACATATGTACCCGCAGCATATATGAAATTTCCAGTTTTCCTCCTCTCAGACGGGAGGAAAGCTGGAAAATGCAGGTTTACCGCCGATGATAACAGCGGTAACTTTGAAATTTCCAGATTTCCTCCTCTCAGAGCGGAGGAAACGTGGAAATGCAGTTTTACCGCCGATGAATGCAGCGGTAAGGCTGCAGTTTCCAGATTTGCTCCTCTCGGAGCGGAGGAAACCTGGAAATGCGGGTTACCGCCGATGAGAGCAGCGGTAAAGCTGCAATTGCCAGCTTTCCTCCTTTCTGAGTTGGGGAAACCTGGAAAATGCTAGTTCGCTGCCCATGCAAGCAGCGGCAAAGCTGCGTGAGTGTCCAAAAAACGTCGCAAGACCTTTCCATTTCCAATTAAGATAAAATAAAATGAAAGAATCAATGGTTCTGCCTTTTCTTGTTGCCCATATCTGGGGAACTCCCATTCGATTTGGACGGAGAGAGAAAAATCACACAAGATGACCTTGGCAAGTGACACCTGTTGAATTGAATTTCTACGCTCTCGAATATATATACGGCCCCTTAAATAAGAGTAGAAATATATAAATGGTTATCGAATAACCTCCCCATAATAAAACAATAAAATCCGAGATATCACTCTATTAAAGCAATTTCCTCCTGCATACAACTCCATCCCAAAATCATTCATCACTCGTACTCTGTAATGATCATCGGTGTGATTCACTTGATTATGAATTCTTAAGAATTCAATTCCATTAAAACAGCGGGGCCCTTAAGAGAACACTTCCATGAAAGAAATTTCAAAAGAATGGAGTGTCATCACGATTCTAATCTAAAGCAATGACAAAAAAGATTTTGTAATCTTGTAATCAACATCTATACTTTATTTTTTTTTTTACATGCTTAGATTTGGAAACTCTCTGGACCCAACCAACAAGCCGTAGGACTGATGGAACTGGTCAAGTCAAGCACGGTAACTACTTGGGACTGGAGCAAAACACTGCGTAGTTGTTCACTTGCACAGAAAAGCAGTGATGTATCGAGTACTGGGCGTGTTTCAGACTATAGGAATTATTTTTTTTTGTTTGCTGAAATGAAGATTCTGCTGGCTTGACGTATGTTCTCAATTGTAGATATTACGATCTCTGGTATTTTAACGTAACAATTTTGGTAAGCTTACTTTGCTTGTTAAGTAAAGTGATGGGCTAATACAAGAGACACAAAAAGGGGAGGCTGAAATAAAAAAAAAATTATTAGGTTTCGAATACCATAGCTTCCATAAAAAATGGTTAAAAAGGCGTACACTCTCTAATGCCAGTGAATGATAAAAAAGACTAGGGGCGTTTATTGACGAGGCAGGGCCATTCCGAGGAATGTCCAACAGCCACTTCTAAACTATAAGCCTAACCCTAGCCCAAGCACGAGTCAGACCTGAAGTTGTTGGCCCGAAGCCAGGCCGCCTGCAGATCTTGAAGCCCGACGCGACAACCGTTAGACCTATAGAACAGAAAAATGAGTTTTCTTACCACGTCCTAGAGCAGCTCAGCAACTCTGGTCGTATCACCTTCTGTGAGAGGTCATTGTTTTGAGCCTCCGCATTACTTCTCCCTCCCTCCCTAAAAGCTATATAGATATGTTTAAGGATATCTATGTATCGGAATGTGTGTGTCTATATATATATATATATAAATTTTTATATATAAATTTGGGCCGGGAGTGGATTCCGGCTCTCGACCACTCAGTGCAAATAAAAAAAAAAACCTAAGCACGGCCCATCTATTAATAACAAAACCCCATGCCCAAAGCCCAATCCATGAGCTCCCTTACAAAAAAGGATACTACTCTTTTTTTGAGGAAAAATAGAAATGCTAGGCTCTCACCTTTTAATCCTACTACACCCTTACTTTTGTTCCCCCTTTTATTTATCTTTCACCTCACTTCCCCGGTAATCGAAATCTACGATTTACTGTGTGTTTACCAGTGATTCGATATTATTTCACCCAATTGTTATTCACACATGACCATCCTTCATTTTGCGGAACGAAGCCCCGACCCATGAAAGAAGGGAAAAAATTATCTAAAATCGGATTGAAAGATTTTCGACATATGTACCCGCAGCATATATGAAATTTCCAGTTTTCCTCCTCTCAGACGGGAGGAAAGCTGGAAAATACAGGTTTACCGCCGATGATAACAGCGGTAACTTTGAAATTTCCAGATTTCCTCCTATCAGAGCGGAGGAAACGTGGAAATGCAGTTTTACCGCCGATGAATGCAGCGGTAAGGCTGCAGTTTCCAGATTTGCTCCTCTCGGAGCGGAGGAAACCTGGAAATGCGGGTTTACCGCCGATGAGAGCAGCGGTAAAGCTGCAATTGCCAGCTATCCTCCTTTCTGAGTTGGGGAAACCTGGAAAATGCTAGTTCGCCGCCCATGCAAGCAGCGGCAAAGCTGTGTGAGTGTCCAAAAAACGTCGCAAGACCTTTCCATTTCCAATTAAGATAAAATAAAATGAAAGAATCAATGGTTCTGCCTTTTCTTGTTGCCCATATCTGGGGAACTCCCATTCGATTTGGACGGAGAGAGAAAAATCACACAAGATGACCTTGGCAAGTGACACCTGTTGAATTGAATTTCTACGCTCTCGAATATATATACGGCCCCTTAAATAAGAGTAGAAATATATAAATGGTTATCGAATAACCTCCCCATAATAAAACAATAAAATCCGAGATATCACTCTATTAAAGCAATTTCCTCCTGCATACAACTCCATCCCAAAATCATTCATCACTCATACTCTGTAATGATCATCGGTGTGATTCACTTGATTATGAATTCTTAAGAATTCAATTCCATTAAAACAGCGGGGCCCTTAAGAGAACACTTCCATGAAAGAAATTTCAAAAGAATGGAGTGTCATCACGATTCTAATCTAAAGCAATGACAAAAAAGATTTTGTAATCTTGTAATCAACATCTATACTTTATTTTTTTTCTTACATGCTTAGATTTGGAAACTCTCTGGACCCAACCAACAAGCCGTAGAACTGATGGAACTGGTCAAGTCAAGCACGGTAACTACTTGGGACTGGAGCAAAACACTGCGTAGTTGTTCACTTGCACAGAAAAGCAGTGATGTATCGAGTACTGGGCGTGTTTCAGACTATAGGAATTATTTTTTTTTGTTTGCTGAAATGAAGATTCTGCTGGCTTGACGTATGTTCTCAATTGTAGATATTACGATCTCTGGTATTTTAACGTAACAATTTTGGTAAGCTTACTTTGCTTGTTAAGTAAAGTGATGGGCTAATACAAGAGACACAAAAAGGGGAGGCTGAAATAAAAAAAAAATTATTAGGTTTCGAATACCATAGCTTCCATAAAAAATGGTTAAAAAGGCGTACACTCTCTAATGCCAGTGAATGATAAAAAAGACTAGGGGCGTTTATTGACGAGGCAGGGCCATTCCGAGGAATGTCCAACAGCCACTTCTAAACTATAAGCCTAACCCTAGCCCAAGCACGAGTCAGACCTGAAGTTGTTGGCCCGAAGCCAGGCCGCCAGGAGATCTTGAAGCCCGACGCGACCTCCGTTAGACCTATAGAACAGAAAAATGAGTTTTCTTACCACGTCCTAGAGCAGCTCAGCAACTCTGGTCGTATCACCTTCTGTGAGAGGTCATTGTTTTGAGCCTCCGCATTACTTCTCCCTCCCTCCCTAAAAGCTATATAGATATGTATAAGGATATCTATGTATCGGAATGTGTGTGTCTATATATATATATATATTTGTATACATAAATTTTGGCCGGGAGGGGATTCCGGCTCTCGACCACTCAGTGCAAATAAAAAAAAAACCTAAGCACGGCCCATCTATTAATAACAAAACCCCATGCCCAAAGCCCAATCCATGAGCTCCCTTACAAAAAAGGATACTACTCTTTTTTTGAGGAAAAATAGAAATGCTAGGCTCTCACCTTTTAATCCTACTACACCCTTACTTTTGTTCCCGCTTTTATTTATCTTTTACTTCACTTCCCCGGTAATCCAAATCTACGATTTACTGTGTGTTTACCAGTGATTCGATATTATTTCACCCAATTGTTATTCACATGACCATCCTTCATTTTGCGGAACGAAGCCCCGACCCATGAAAGAGGGGAAAAAATTAGATAAAATCGGATTGAAAGATTTTCGACATATGTACCCGCAGCATATCTGAAATTTCCAGTTTTCCTCCTCTCAGACGGGAGGAAAGCTGGAAAATGCAGGTTTACCGCCGATGATAACAGCGGTAACTCTGAAATTTCCAGATTTCCTCCTCTCAGAGCGGAGGAAACGTGGAAATGCAGTTTTACCGCCGATGAATGCAGCGGTAAGGCTGCAGTTTCCAGATTTGCTCCTCTCGGAGCGGAGGAAACCTGGAAATGCGGGTTTACCGCCGATGAGAGCAGCGGTAAAGCTGCAATTGCCAGCTTTCCTCCTTTCTGAGTTGGGGAAACCTGGAAAATGCAAGTTCGCCGCCCATGCAAGCCGCGGCAAAGCTGCGTGAGTGTCCAAAAAACGTCGCAAGACCTTTCCATTTCCAATTAAGATAAAATAAAATGAAAGAATCAATGGTTCTGCCTTTTCTTGTTGCCCATATCTGGGGAACTCCCATTCGATTTGGACGGAGAGAGAAAAATCACACAAGATGACCTTGGCAAGTGACACCTGTTGAATTGAATTTCTACGCTCTCGAATATATATGCGGCCCCTTAAATAAGAGTAGAAATATATAAAAGGGCATCGAATAACCTCCCCATAATAAAACAATAAAATCCGAGATATCACTCTATTAAAGCAATTTCCTCCTGCATACAACTCCATCCCACAATCATTCATCACTCGTACTCTTTAATGATCATCGGTGTGATTCACTTGATTATGAATTCTTAAGAATTCAAATCCATTAAAACAGCGGGGCCCTTAAGAGAACACTTCCATGAAAGAAATTTTAAAGGAATGGAGTGTCATCACGATTCTAATCTAAAGCAATGACAAAAAAGATTTTGTAATCTTGTAATCAACATCTATACTTTATTTTTTTTCTTACATGCTTAGATTTGGAAACTCTCTGGACCCAACCAACAAGCCGTAGAACTGATGGAACTGGTCAAGTCAAGCACGGTAACTACTTGGGACCGCAGCAAAACACTGCGTAGTTGTTCACTTGCACAGAAAAGCGGTGATGTATCGACTACTGGGCGTGTTTGAGACTATAGGAATTATTTTTTTTTGTCTGCTGAAGTGAAGATTCTGCTGGCTTCACGTATGTTCTCAATTGTAGATATTACGATCTCTGGTATTTTAACGTAACAATTTTGGTAAGCTTACTTTGCTTGTTAAGTAAAGTGATGGGCTAATACAAGAGACACAAAAAGGGGAGGCTGAAATAAAAAAAAATTATTAGGTTTCGAATACCATAGCTTCCATAAAAAATGGTTAAAAAGGCGTACACTCTCTAATGCCAGTGAATGATAAAAAAGACTAGGGGCGTTTATTGACGAGGCAGGGCCATTCCGAGGAATGTCCAACAGCCACTTCTAAACTATAAGCCTAACCCTAGCCCAAGCACGAGTCAGACCTGAAGTTGTTGGCCCGAAGCCAGGCCGCCTGGAGATCTTGAAGCCCGACGCGACCTCCGTTAGACCTATAGTACAGAAAAATGAGTTTTCTTACCACGTCCTAGAGCAGCTCAGCAACTCTGGTCGTATCACCTTCTGTGAGAGGTCATTGTTTTGGGCCTCCGCATTACTTCTCCCTCCCTCCCTAAAAGCTATATAGATACGTATAAGGATATCTATGTATCGGAATGTGTGTGTCTATATATATATATTTGTATACATAAATTTTGGCCGGGAGGGGATTCCGGCTCTCGACCACTCAGTGCAAATAAAAAAAAAAACCTAAGCACGGCCCATCTATTAATAACAAAACCCCATGCCCAAAGCCCAATCCATGAGCTCCCTTACAAAAAAGGATACTACTCTTTTTTTGAGGAAAAATAGAAATGCTAGGCTCTCACCTTTTAATCCTACTACACCCTTACTTTTGTTCCCCCTTTTATTTATCTTTCACCTCACTTCCCCGGTAATCGAAATCTACGATTTACTGTGTGTTTACCAGTGATTCGATATTATTTCACCCAATTGTTATTCACACATGACCATCCTTCATTTTGCGGAACGAAGCCCCGACCCATGAAAGAAGGGAAAAAATTATCTAAAATCGGATTGAAAGATTTTCGACATATGTACCCGCAGCATATCTGAAATTTCCAGTTTTCCTCCTCTCAGACGGGAGGAAAGCTGGAAAATGCAGGTTTACCGCCGATGATAACAGCGGTAACTCTGAAATTTCCAGATTTCCTCCTCTCAGAGCGGAGGAAACGTGGAAATGCAGTTTTACCGCCGATGAGTGGAGCGGTATGGCTGCAGTTTCCAGATTTGCTCCTCTCGGAGGGGAGGAAACCTGAAAATGCGGGTTTACCGCCGATGAGAGCAGCGGTAAAGCTGCAATTGCCAGCTTTCCTCCTTTCTGAGTTGGGGAAACGTGGAAAATGCAAGTTCGCCGCCCATGCAAGCAGCGGCAAAGCTGCGTGAGTGTCCAAAAAACGTCGGAAGACCTTTCCATTTCGAATTAAGATAAAATAAAATGAAGAATGAATGGTTCCGCCTTTTCTTGTTGCCCATATCTGGGGAACTCCCATTCGATTTGGACGGAGAGAGAAAAATCACACAAGATGACCTTGGCAAGTGACACCTGTTGAATTGAATTTCTACGCTCTCGAATATATATACGGCCCCTTAAATAAGAGTAGAAATATATAAATGGGCATCGAATAACCTCCCCATAATAAAACCATAAAATCCGAGATATCACTCTATTAAAGCAATTTCCTCCTGCATACAACTCCATCCCACAATCATTCATCACTCGTACTCTTTAATGATCATCGGTGTGATTCACTTGATTATAAATTCTTAAGAATTCAAATCCACTAAAACAGCGGGGCCCTTAAGAGAACACTTCCATGAAAGAAATTTTAAAGGAATGGAGTGTCATCACGATTCTAATCTAAAGCAATGACAAAAAAGATTTTGTAATCTTGTAATCAACATCTATACTTTATTTTTTTTCTTACATGCTTAGATTTGGAAACTCTCTGGACCCAACCAACAAGCCGTAGAACTGATGGAACTGGTCAAGTCAAGCACGGTAAATACTTGGGACCGCAGCAAAACACTACGTAGTTGTTCACTTGCACAGAAAAGCAGTGATGTATCGACTACTGGGCGTGTTTGAGACTATAGGAATGATTTTTTTTTTGTCTGCTGAAATGAAGATTCTGCTGGCTTGACGTATGTTCTCAATTGTAGATATTACGATCTCTGGTATTTTAACGTAACAATTTTGGTAAGCTTACTTTGCTTGTTAAGTAAAGTGATGGGCTAATACAAGAGACACAAAAAGGGGAGGCTGAAATAAAAAAAAATTATTAGGTTTCGAATACCATAGCTTCCATGAAAAATGGTTAAAAAGGCGTACACTCTCTAATGCCAGTGAATGATAAAAAAACTAGGGGCGTTTATTGACGAGGCAGGGCCATTTCGAGGAATGTCCAACAGCCACTTCTAAACTATAAGCCTAACCCTAGCCCAAGCACGAGTCAGACCTGAAGTTGTTGGCCCGAACCCAGGCCGCGTGGAGATCTTGAAGCCCGAGGCGACATCCGTTAGACCTATAGAACAGAAAAATGAGTTTTCTTACCACGTCCTAGAGCAGCTCAGCAACTCTACTCGTATCACCTTCTGTGAGAGGTCATTGTTTTGAGCCTCCGCATTACTTCTCCCCCCCTCCCTAAAAGCTATATAGATAGGTATAAGGATATCTATGTATCGGAATGCGTGTGTGTATATATATATTTGTATACATAAATTTGGGCCGGGAGTGGATTCCGGCTCTCGACCACTCAGTGCAAATAAAAAAAAAAACCTAAGCACGGCCCATCTATTAATAACAAAACCCCATGCCCAAAGCCCAATCCATGAGCTCCCTTACAAAAAAAGATACTACTCTTTTTTTGAGGAAAAATAGAAATGCTAGGCTCTCACCTTTTAATCCTACTACACCCTTACTTTTGTTCCCCCTTTTATTTATCTTTTACTTCACTTCCCCGGTAATCCAAATCTACGATTTACTGCGTGTTTACCAGTGATTCGATATTATTTCACCCAATTGTTATTCACACATGACCATCCTTCATTTTGCGGAACGAAGCCCCGACCCATGAAAGAGGGGAGAAAATTATATAAAATCGGATTGAAAGATTTTCAACATATGTACCCGCAGCATATCTGAAATTTCCAGTTTTCCTCCTCTCAGACGGGAGGAAAGCTGGAAAATGCAGGTTTACCGCCGATGATAACAGCGGTAACTCTGAAATTTCCAGATTTCCTCCTCTCAGAGCGGAGGAAACGTGGAAATGCAGTTTTACCGCCGATGAATGTAGCGGTAAGGCTGCAGTTTCCAGATTTGCTCCTCTCGGAGCGGAGGAAACCTGGAAATGCGGGTTTACCGCCGATGAGAGCAACGGTAAAGCTGCAATTGCCAGCTTTCCTCCTTTCTGAGTTGGGGAAACCTGGAAAATGCAAGTTCGCCGCCCATGCAAGCAGCGGCAAAGCTGCGTGAGTGTCCAAAAAACGTCGCAAGACCTTTCCATTTCCAATTAAGATAAAATAAAATGAAAGAATCAATGGTTCTGCCTTTTCTTGTTGCCCATATCTGGGGAACTCCCATTCGATTTGGCCGGAGAGAGAAAAATCACACAAGATGACCTTGGCAAGTGACACCTGTTGAATTGAATTTCTACGCTCTCGAATATATATACGGCCCCTTAAATAAGAGTAGAAATATATAAATGGGCATCGAATAACCTCCCCATAATAAAACAATAAAATCCGAGATATCACTCTATTAAAGCAATTTCCTCCTCCATACAACTCCATCCCAAAATCATTCATCACCCGTACTCTTTAATGATCATCGGTGTGATTCACTTGATTATGAATTCTTAAGAATTCAATTCCATTAAAACAGCGGGGCCCTTAAGAGAACACTTCCATGAAAGAAATTTCAAAAGAATGGAGTGTCATCACGATTCTAATCTAAAGCAATGACAAAAAAGATTTTGTAATCTTGTAATCAACATCTATACTTTATTTTTTTTCTTACATGCTTAGATTTGGAAACTCTCTGGACCCAACCAACAAGCCGTAGAACTGATGGAACTGGTCAAGTCAAGCACGGTAACTACTTGGGACTGGAGCAAAACACTGCGTAGTTGTTCACTTGCACAGAAAAGCAGTGATGTATCGAGTACTGGGCGTGTTTCAGACTATAGGAATTATTTTTTTTTGTTTGCTGAAATGAAGATTCTGCTGGCTTGACGTATGTTCTCAATTGTAGATATTACGATCTCTGGTATTTTAACGTAACAATTTTGGTAAGCTTACTTTGCTTGTTAAGTAAAGTGATGGGCTAATACAAGAGACACAAAAAGGGGAGGCTGAAATAAAAAAAAAATTATTAGGTTTCGAATACCATAGCTTCCATAAAAAATGGTTAAAAAGGCGTACACTCTCTAATGCCAGTGAATGATAAAAAAGACTAGGGGCGTTTATTGACGAGGCAGGGCCATTCCGAGGAATGTCCAACAGCCACTTCTAAACTATAAGCCTAACCCTAGCCCAAGCACGAGTCAGACCTGAAGTTGTTGGCCCGAAGCCAGGCCGCCTGGAGATCTTGAAGCCCGACGCGACCTCCGTTAGACCTATAGAACAGAAAAATGAGTTTTCTTACCACGTCCTAGAGCAGCTCAGCAACTCTGGTCGTATCACCTTCTGTGAGAGGTCATTGTTTTGAGCCTCCGCATTACTTCTCCCTCCCTCCCTAAAAGCTATATAGATATGTATAAGGATATCTATGTATCGGAATGTGTGTGTCTATATATATATATATTTGTATACATAAATTTTGGCCGGGAGGGGATTCCGGCTCTCGACCACTCAGTGCAAATAAAAAAAAAAACCTAAGCACGGCCCATCTATTAATAACAAAACCCCATGCCCAAAGCCCAATCCATGAGCTCCCTTACAAAA
Organism: Persea americana; assembly: GCA_029852735.1. NCBI lineage: Eukaryota > Viridiplantae > Streptophyta > Magnoliopsida > Laurales > Lauraceae > Persea > Persea americana. The sequence goes on from CM056813.1 coordinate 2,158,993, forward strand.
AAGGATACTACTCTTTTTTTGAGGAAAAATAGAAATGCTAGGCTCTCACCTTTTAATCCTACTACACCCTTACTTTTGTTCCCGCTTTTATTTATCTTTTACTTCACTTCCCCGGTAATCCAAATCTACGATTTACTGTGTGTTTACCAGTGATTCGATATTATTTCACCCAATTGTTATTCACATGACCATCCTTCATTTTGCGGAACGAAGCCCCGACCCATGAAAGAGGGGAAAAAATTATATAAAATCAGATTGAAAGATTTTCGACATATGTACCCGCAGCATATCTGAAATTTCCAGTTTTCCTCCTCTCAGACGGGAGGAAAGCTGGAAAATGCAGGTTTACAGCCGATGATAACAGCGGTAACTTTGAAATTTCCAGATTTCCTCCTCTCAGAGCGGAGGAAACGTGGAAATGCAGTTTTACCGCCGATGAATGCAGCGGTAAGGCTGCAGTTTCCAGATTTGCTCCTCTCGGAGCGGAGGAAACCTGGAAATGCGGGTTACCGCCGATGAGAGCAGCGGTAAAGCTGCAATTGCCAGCTTTCCTCCTTTCTGAGTTGGGGAAACCTGGAAAATGCTAGTTCGCCGCCCATGCAAGCAGCGGCAAAGCTGCGTGAGTGTCCAAAAAACGTCGCAAGACCTTTCCATTTCCAATTAAGATAAAATAAAATGAAAGAATCAATGGTTCTGCCTTTTCTTGTTGCCCATATCTGGGGAACTCCCATTCGATTTGGACGGAGAGAGAAAAATCACACAAGATGACCTTGGCAAGTGACACCTGTTGAATTGAATTTCTACGCTCTCGAATATATATACGGCCCCTTAAATAAGAGTAGAAATATATAAATGGTTATCGAATAACCTCCCCATAATAAAACAATAAAATCCGAGATATCACTCTATTAAAGCAATTTCCTCCTGCATACAACTCCATCCCAAAATCATTCATCACTCGTACTCTGTAATGATCATCGGTGTGATTCACTTGATTATGAATTCTTAAGAATTCAATTCCATTAAAACAGCGGGGCCCTTAAGAGAACACTTCCATGAAAGAAATTTCAAAAGAATGGAGTGTCATCACGATTCTAATCTAAAGCAATGACAAAAAAGATTTTGTAATCTTGTAATCAACATCTATACTTTATTTTTTTTTTTACATGCTTAGATTTGGAAACTCTCTGGACCCAACCAACAAGCCGTAGGACTGATGGAACTGGTCAAGTCAAGCACGGTAACTACTTGGGACTGGAGCAAAACACTGCGTAGTTGTTCACTTGCACAGAAAAGCAGTGATGTATCGAGTACTGGGCGTGTTTCAGACTATAGGAATTATTTTTTTTTGTTTGCTGAAATGAAGATTCTGCTGGCTTGACGTATGTTCTCAATTGTAGATATTACGATCTCTGGTATTTTAACGTAACAATTTTGGTAAGCTTACTTTGCTTGTTAAGTAAAGTGATGGGCTAATACAAGAGACACAAAAAGGGGAGGCTGAAATAAAAAAAAAATTATTAGGTTTCGAATACCATAGCTTCCATAAAAAATGGTTAAAAAGGCGTACACTCTCTAATGCCAGTGAATGATAAAAAAGACTAGGGGCGTTTATTGACGAGGCAGGGCCATTCCGAGGAATGTCCAACAGCCACTTCTAAACTATAAGCCTAACCCTAGCCCAAGCACGAGTCAGACCTGAAGTTGTTGGCCCGAAGCCAGGCCGCCTGGAGATCTTGAAGCCCGACGCGACAACCGTTAGACCTATAGAACAGAAAAATGAGTTTTCTTACCACGTCCTAGAGCAGCTCAGCAACTCTGGTCGTATCACCTTCTGTGAGAGGTCATTGTTTTGAGCCTCCGCATTACTTCTCCCTCCCTCCCTAAAAGCTATATAGATATGTTTAAGGATATCTATGTATCGGAATGTGTGTGTCTATATATATATATAAATTTTTATATATAAATTTGGGCCGGGAGTGGATTCCGGCTCTCGACCACTCAGTGCAAATAAAAAAAAAAACCTAAGCACGGCCCATCTATTAATAACAAAACCCCATGCCCAAAGCCCAATCCATGAGCTCCCTTACAAAAAAGGATACTACTCTTTTTTTGAGGAAAAATAGAAATGCTAGGCTCTCACCTTTTAATCCTACTACACCCTTACTTTTGTTCCCCCTTTTATTTATCTTTCACCTCACTTCCCCGGTAATCGAAATCTACGATTTACTGTGTGTTTACCAGTGATTCGATATTATTTCACCCAATTGTTATTCACACATGACCATCCTTCATTTTGCGGAACGAAGCCCTGACCCATGAAAGAAGGGAAAAAATTATCTAAAATCGGATTGAAAGATTTTCGACATATGTACCCGCAGCATATATGAAATTTCCAGTTTTCCTCCTCTCAGACGGGAGGAAAGCTGGAAAATACAGGTTTACCGCCGATGATAACAGCGGTAACTTTGAAATTTCCAGATTTCCTCCTATCAGAGCGGAGGAAACGTGGAAATGCAGTTTTACCGCCGATGAATGCAGCGGTAAGGCTGCAGTTTCCAGATTTGCTCCTCTCGGAGCGGAGGAAACCTGGAAATGCGGGTTTACCGCCGATGAGAGCAGCGGTAAAGCTGCAATTGCCAGCTATCCTCCTTTCTGAGTTGGGGAAACCTGGAAAATGCTAGTTCGCCGCCTATGCAAGCAGCGGCAAAGCTGTGTGAGTGTCCAAAAAACGTCGCAAGACCTTTCCATTTCCAATTAAGATAAAATAAAATGAAAGAATCAATGGTTCTGCCTTTTCTTGTTGCCCATATCTGGGGAACTCCCATTCGATTTGGACGGAGAGAGAAAAATCACACAAGATGACCTTGGCAAGTGACACCTGTTGAATTGAATTTCTACGCTCTCGAATATATATACGGCCCCTTAAATAAGAGTAGAAATATATAAATGGTTATCGAATAACCTCCCCATAATAAAACAATAAAATCCGAGATATCACTCTATTAAAGCAATTTCCTCCTGCATACAACTCCATCCCAAAATCATTCATCACTCATACTCTGTAATGATCATCGGTGTGATTCACTTGATTATGAATTCTTAAGAATTCAATTCCATTAAAACAGCGGGGCCCTTAAGAGAACACTTCCATGAAAGAAATTTCAAAAGAATGGAGTGTCATCACGATTCTAATCTAAAGCAATGACAAAAAAGATTTTGTAATCTTGTAATCAACATCTATACTTTATTTTTTTTCTTACATGCTTAGATTTGGAAACTCTCTGGACCCAACCAACAAGCCGTAGAACTGATGGAACTGGTCAAGTCAAGCACGGTAACTACTTGGGACTGGAGCAAAACACTGCGTAGTTGTTCACTTGCACAGAAAAGCAGTGATGTATCGAGTACTGGGCGTGTTTCAGACTATAGGAATTATTTTTTTTTGTTTGCTGAAATGAAGATTCTGCTGGCTTGACGTATGTTCTCAATTGTAGATATTACGATCTCTGGTATTTTAACGTAACAATTTTGGTAAGCTTACTTTGCTTGTTAAGTAAAGTGATGGGCTAATACAAGAGACACAAAAAGGGGAGGCTGAAATAAAAAAAAAATTATTAGGTTTCGAATACCATAGCTTCCATAAAAAATGGTTAAAAAGGCGTACACTCTCTAATGCCAGTGAATGATAAAAAAGACTAGGGGCGTTTATTGACGAGGCAGGGCCATTCCGAGGAATGTCCAACAGCCACTTCTAAACTATAAGCCTAACCCTAGCCCAAGCACGAGTCAGACCTGAAGTTGTTGGCCCGAAGCCAGGCCGCCAGGAGATCTTGAAGCCCGACGCGACCTTCGTTAGACCTATAGAACAGAAAAATGAGTTTTCTTACCACGTCCTAGAGCAGCTCAGCAACTCTGGTCGTATCACCTTCTGTGAGAGGTCATTGTTTTGAGCCTCCGCATTACTTCTCCCTCCCTCCCTAAAAGCTATATAGATATGTATAAGGATATCTATGTATCGGAATGTGTGTGTCTATATATATATATATTTGTATACATAAATTTTGGCCGGGAGGGGATTCCGGCTCTCGACCACTCAGTGCAAATAAAAAAAAAAACCTAAGCACGGCCCATCTATTAATAACAAAACCCCATGCCCAAAGCCCAATCCATGAGCTCCCTTACAAAAAAGGATACTACTCTTTTTTTGAGGAAAAATAGAAATGCTAGGCTCTCACCTTTTAATCCTACTACACCCTTACTTTTGTTCCCGCTTTTATTTATCTTTTACTTCACTTCCCCGGTAATCCAAATCTACGATTTACTGTGTGTTTACCAGTGATTCGATATTATTTCACCCAATTGTTATTCACATGACCATCCTTCATTTTGCGGAACGAAGCCCCGACCCATGAAAGAGGGGAAAAAATTAGATAAAATCGGATTGAAAGATTTTCGACATATGTACCCGCAGCATATCTGAAATTTCCAGTTTTCCTCCTCTCAGACGGGAGGAAAGCTGGAAAATGCAGGTTTACCGCCGATGATAACAGCGGTAACTCTGAAATTTCCAGATTTCGTCCTCTCAGAGCGGAGGAAACGTGGAAATGCAGTTTTACCGCCGATGAATGCAGCGGTAAGGCTGCAGTTTCCAGATTTGCTCCTCTCGGAGCGGAGGAAACCTGGAAATGCGGGTTTACCGCCGATGAGAGCAGCGGTAAAGCTGCAATTGCCAGCTTTCCTCCTTTCTGAGTTGGGGAAACCTGGAAAATGCAAGTTCGCCGCCCATGCAAGCCGCGGCAAAGCTGCGTGAGTGTCCAAAAAACGTCGCAAGACCTTTCCATTTCCAATTAAGATAAAATAAAATGAAAGAATCAATGGTTCTGCCTTTTCTTGTTGCCCATATCTGGGGAACTCCCATTCGATTTGGACGGAGAGAGAAAAATCACACAAGATGACCTTGGCAAGTGACACCTGTTGAATTGAATTTCTACGCTCTCGAATATATATGCGGCCCCTTAAATAAGAGTAGAAATATATAAAAGGGCATCGAATAACCTCCCCATAATAAAACAATAAAATCCGAGATATCACTCTATTAAAGCAATTTCCTCCTGCATACAACTCCATCCCACAATCATTCATCACTCGTACTCTTTAATGATCATCGGTGTGATTCACTTGATTATCAATTCTTAAGAATTCAAATCCATTAAAACAGCGGGGCCCTTAAGAGAACACTTCCATGAAAGAAATTTTAAAGGAATGGAGTGTCATCACGATTCTAATCTAAAGCAATGACAAAAAAGATTTTGTAATCTTGTAATCAACATCTATACTTTATTTTTTTTCTTACATGCTTAGATTTGGAAACTCTCTGGACCCAACCAACAAGCCGTAGAACTGATGGAACTGGTCAAGTCAAGCACGGTAACTACTTGGGACCGCAGCAAAACACTGCGTAGTTGTTCACTTGCACAGAAAAGCGGTGATGTATCGACTACTGGGCGTGTTTGAGACTATAGGAATTATTTTTTTTTGTCTGCTGAAGTGAAGATTCTGCTGGCTTCACGTATGTTCTCAATTGTAGATATTACGATCTCTGGTATTTTAACGTAACAATTTTGGTAAGCTTACTTTGCTTGTTAAGTAAAGTGATGGGCTAATACAAGAGACACAAAAAGGGGAGGCTGAAATAAAAAAAAATTATTAGGTTTCGAATACCATAGCTTCCATAAAAAATGGTTAAAAAGGCGTACACTCTCTAATGCCAGTGAATGATAAAAAAGACTAGGGGCGTTTATTGACGAGGCAGGGCCATTCCGAGGAATGTCCAACAGCCACTTCTAAACTATAAGCCTAACCCTAGCCCAAGCACGAGTCAGACCTGAAGTTGTTGGCCCGAAGCCAGGCCGCCTGGAGATCTTGAAGCCCGACGCGACCTCCGTTAGACCTATAGTACAGAAAAATGAGTTTTCTTACCACGTCCTAGAGCAGCTCAGCAACTCTGGTCGTATCACCTTCTGTGAGAGGTCATTGTTTTGGGCCTCCGCATTACTTCTCCCTCCCTCCCTAAAAGCTATATAGATACGTATAAGGATATCTATGTATCGGAATGTGTGTGTCTATATATATATATTTGTATACATAAATTTTGGCCGGGAGGGGATTCCGGCTCTCGACCACTCAGTGCAAATAAAAAAAAAAACCTAAGCACGGCCCATCTATTAATAACAAAACCCCATGCCCAAAGCCCAATCCATGAGCTCCCTTACAAAAAAGGATACTACTCTTTTTTTGAGGAAAAATAGAAATGCTAGGCTCTCACCTTTTAATCCTACTACACCCTTACTTTTGTTCCCCCTTTTATTTATCTTTCACCTCACTTCCCCGGTAATCGAAATCTACGATTTACTGTGTGTTTACCAGTGATTCGATATTATTTCACCCAATTGTTATTCACACATGACCATCCTTCATTTTGCGGAACGAAGCCCCGACCCATGAAAGAAGGGAAAAAATTATCTAAAATCGGATTGAAAGATTTTCGACATATGTACCCGCAGCATATCTGAAATTTCCAGTTTTCCTCCTCTCAGACGGGAGGAAAGCTGGAAAATGCAGGTTTACCGCCGATGATAACAGCGGTAACTCTGAAATTTCCAGATTTCCTCCTCTCAGAGCGGAGGAAACGTGGAAATGCAGTTTTACCGCCGATGAGTGGAGCGGTATGGCTGCAGTTTCCAGATTTGCTCCTCTCGGAGGGGAGGAAACCTGAAAATGCGGGTTTACCGCCGATGAGAGCAGCGGTAAAGCTGCAATTGCCAGCTTTCCTCCTTTCTGAGTTGGGGAAACGTGGAAAATGCAAGTTCGCCGCCCATGCAAGCAGCGGCAAAGCTGCGTGAGTGTCCAAAAAACGTCGGAAGACCTTTCCATTTCGAATTAAGATAAAATAAAATGAAGAATGAATGGTTCCGCCTTTTCTTGTTGCCCATATCTGGGGAACTCCCATTCGATTTGGACGGAGAGAGAAAAATCACACAAGATGACCTTGGCAAGTGACACCTGTTGAATTGAATTTCTACGCTCTCGAATATATATACGGCCCCTTAAATAAGAGTAGAAATATATAAATGGGCATCGAATAACCTCCCCATAATAAAACCATAAAATCCGAGATATCACTCTATTAAAGCAATTTCCTCCTGCATACAACTCCATCCCACAATCATTCATCACTCGTACTCTTTAATGATCATCGGTGTGATTCACTTGATTATAAATTCTTAAGAATTCAAATCCACTAAAACAGCGGGGCCCTTAAGAGAACACTTCCATGAAAGAAATTTTAAAGGAATGGAGTGTCATCACGATTCTAATCTAAAGCAATGACAAAAAAGATTTTGTAATCTTGTAATCAACATCTATACTTTATTTTTTTTCTTACATGCTTAGATTTGGAAACTCTCTGGACCCAACCAACAAGCCGTAGAACTGATGGAACTGGTCAAGTCAAGCACGGTAAATACTTGGGACCGCAGCAAAACACTACGTAGTTGTTCACTTGCACAGAAAAGCAGTGATGTATCGACTACTGGGCGTGTTTGAGACTATAGGAATGATTTTTTTTTTGTCTGCTGAAATGAAGATTCTGCTGGCTTGACGTATGTTCTCAATTGTAGATATTACGATCTCTGGTATTTTAACGTAACAATTTTGGTAAGCTTACTTTGCTTGTTAAGTAAAGTGATGGGCTAATACAAGAGACACAAAAAGGGGAGGCTGAAATAAAAAAAAATTATTAGGTTTCGAATACCATAGCTTCCATGAAAAATGGTTAAAAAGGCGTACACTCTCTAATGCCAGTGAATGATAAAAAAACTAGGGGCGTTTATTGACGAGGCAGGGCCATTTCGAGGAATGTCCAACAGCCACTTCTAAACTATAAGCCTAACCCTAGCCCAAGCACGACTCAGACCTGAAGTTGTTGGCCCGAACCCAGGCCGCGTGGAGATCTTGAAGCCCGAGGCGACATCCGTTAGACCTATAGAATAGAAAAATGAGTTTTCTTACCACGTCCTAGAGCAGCTCAGCAACTCTACTCGTATCACCTTCTGTGAGAGGTCATTGTTTTGAGCCTCCGCATTACTTCTCCCCCCCTCCCTAAAAGCTATATAGATAGGTATAAGGATATCTATGTATCGGAATGCGTGTGTGTATATATATATTTGTATACATAAATTTGGGCCGGGAGTGGATTCCGGCTCTCGACCACTCAGTGCAAATAAAAAAAAAAACCTAAGCACGGCCCATCTATTAATAACAAAACCCCATGCCCAAAGCCCAATCCATGAGCTCCCTTACAAAAAAAGATACTACTCTTTTTTTGAGGAAAAATAGAAATGCTAGGCTCTCACCTTTTAATCCTACTACACCCTTACTTTTGTTCCCCCTTTTATTTATCTTTTACTTCACTTCCCCGGTAATCCAAATCTACGATTTACTGCGTGTTTACCAGTGATTCGATATTATTTCACCCAATTGTTATTCACACATGACCATCCTTCATTTTGCGGAACGAAGCCCGGACCCATGAAAGAGGGGAGAAAATTATATAAAATCGGATTGAAAGATTTTCAACATATGTACCCGCAGCATATCTGAAATTTCCAGTTTTCCTCCTCTCAGACGGGAGGAAAGCTGGAAAATGCAGGTTTACCGCCGATGATAACAGCGGTAACTCTGAAATTTCCAGATTTCCTCCTCTCAGAGCGGAGGAAACGTGGAAATGCAGTTTTACCGCCGATGAATGCAGCGGTAAGGCTGCAGTTTCCAGATTTGCTCCTCTCGGAGCGGAGGAAACCTGGAAATGCGGGTTTACCGCCGATGAGAGCAACGGTAAAGCTGCAATTGCCAGCTTTCCTCCTTTCTGAGTTGGGGAAACCTGGAAAATGCAAGTTCGCCGCCCATGCAAGCAGCGGCAAAGCTGCGTGAGTGTCCAAAAAACGTCGCAAGACCTTTCCATTTCCAATTAAGATAAAATAAAATGAAAGAATCAATGGTTCTGCCTTTTCTTGTTGCCCATATCTGGGGAACTCCCATTCGATTTGGCCGGAGAGAGAAAAATCACACAAGATGACCTTGGCAAGTGACACCTGTTGAATTGAATTTCTACGCTCTCGAATATATATACGGCCCCTTAAATAAGAGTAGAAATATATAAATGGGCATCGAATAACCTCCCCATAATAAAACAATAAAATCCGAGATATCACTCTATTAAAGCAATTTCCTCCTCCATACAACTCCATCCCAAAATCATTCATCACCCGTACTCTTTAATGATCATCGGTGTGATTCACTTGATTATGAATTCTTAAGAATTCAATTCCATTAAAACAGCGGGGCCCTTAAGAGAACACTTCCATGAAAGAAATTTTAAAAGAATGGAGTGTCATCACGATTCTAATCTAAAGCAATGACAAAAAAGATTTTGTAATCTTGTAATCAACATCTATACTTTATTTTTTTTCTTACATGCTTAGATTTGGAAACTCTCTGGACCCAACCAACAAGCCGTAGAACTGATGGAACTGGTCAAGTCAAGCACGGTAACTACTTGGGACCGCAGCAAAACACTGCGTAGTTGTTCACTTGCACAGAAAAGCAGTGATGTATCGACTACTGGGCGTGTTTGAGACTATAGGAATTATTTTTTTTTGTCTGCTGAAATGAAGATTCTGCTGGCTTCACGTATGTTCTCAATTGTAGATATTACGATCTCTGGTATTTTAACGTAACAATTTTGGTAAGCTTACTTTGCTTGCTAAGTAAAGTGATGGGCTAATACAAGAGACACAAAAAGGGGAGGCTGAAATAAAAAAAAAAATTATTAGGTTTAGAATACCATAGCTTCCATAAAAAATGGTTAAAAAGGCGTACACTCTCTAATGCCAGTGAATGATAAAAAAGACTAGGGGCGTTTATTGACGAGGCAGGGCCATTCCGAGGAATGTCCAACAACCACTTCTAAACTATAACCCTAACCCTAGCCCAAGCACGAGTCAGACCTGAAGTTGTTGGCCCGAAGCCTGGCCGCCTGGAGATCTTGAAGCCCGAGGCGACATCCGTTAGACCTATAGAACAGAAAAATGAGTTTTCTTACCACGTCCTAGAGTAGCTCAGCAACTCTACTCGTATCACCTTCTGTGAGAGGTCATTGTTTTGAGCCTCCGCATTACTTCTCCCTCCCTCCCTAAAAGCTATATAGATATGTATAAGGATATCTATGTATCGGAATGTGTGTGTCTTTATATATATTTGTATACATAAATTTGGGCCGGGAGTGGATTCCGGCTCTCGACCACTCAGTGCAAATAAAAAAAAAAACCTAAGCACGGCCCATCTATTAATAACAAAACCCCATGCCCAAAGCCCAATCCATGAGCTCCCTTACAAAAAAAGATACTACTCTTTTTTTGAGGAAAAATAGAAATGCTAGGCTCTCACCTTTTAATCCTACTACACCCTTACTTTTGTTCCCCCTTTTATTTATCTTTTACTTCACTTCCCCGGTAATCCAAATCTACGATTTACTGTGTGTTTACCAGTGATTCGATATTATTTCACCCAATTGTTATTCACACATGACCATCCTTCATTTTGCGGAACGAAGCCCCGACCCATGAAAGAGGGCAAAAAATTATATAAAATCGGATTGAAAGATTTTCGACATATGTACCTGCAGCATATCAGAAATTTCCAGTTTTCCTCCTCTCAGACTGGAGGAAAGCTGGAAAATGCAGGTTTACCGCCGATGATAACAGCGGTAACTCTGAAATTTCCAGAGTTCGTCCTCTCAGAGAGGAGGAAACCTGGAAATGCAGTCTTACCGCCGATGAGTGCAGCGGTAATGCTGCAGTTTCCAGATTTCCTCCTCTCGGAGCGGAGGAAATCTGGAAATGCGGTTTACCGCCAATGAGACCAGCGGTAAAGCTGCAATTGCCAGCTTTCCTCCTTTCTGAGTTGGGGAAACCTGGAAAATGCAAGTTCGCCGCCCATCCAAGCAGCGGCAAAGCTGCGTGAGTGTCCAAAAAATGTCGCAAGACCTTTCCATTTCCAATTAAGATAAAATAAAATGAAAGAATCAATGGTTCCGCCTTTTCTTGTGTCCCATATCTGGGGAAATCCCATTCGATTTGGATGGAGAGAGAAAAATCACACAAGATGACTTTGGGAAGTGACACCTGTTGAATTGAATTACTACGCTCTCGAATATATATACGGCCCCTGAAATAAGAGTAGAAATATATAAATGGGCATCGAATAACCTCCCCATAATAAAACAATAAAATCCGAGATATAACTCTATTAAAGCAATTTCCTCCTGCATACAACTCCATCCCAAAATCATTCATCACTCGTACTCTTTAATGATCATCGGTCTCATTCACTTGATTATAAATTCTTAAGAATTCAATTCCATTAAAACAGCGGGGCCCTTAAGAGAACACTTCCATGAAAGAAATTTTAAAATAATGGAGTGTCATCACGATTCTAATCTAAAGCAATGACAAAAAAGATTTTGTAATCTTGTAATCAACATCTATACTTTATTTTTTTTCTTACATGCTTAGATTTGGAAACTCTCTGGACCCATCCAACAAGCCGTAGCATTGACGGAACTGGTCAAGTCAAGCACGGTAACTACTTGGGACCGCAGCAAAACACTGCCTAGTTGTTCACTTGCACAGAAAAGCAGTGATGTATCGACTACTGGGCGTGTTTGAGACTATAGGAATTATTTTTTTTTGTCTGCTGAAATGAAGATTCTGCTGGCTTCACGTATGTTCTCAATTGTAGATATTACGATCTCTGGTATTTTAACGTAACAATTTTGGTAAGCTTACTTTGCTTGTTAAGTAAAGTGATGGGCTAATACAAGAGACACAAAAAGGGGAGGCTGAAATAAAAAAATTATTAGGTTTCGAATACCATAGCTTCCATAAAAAATGGTTAAAAAGGCGTACACTCTCTAATGCCAGTGAATGATAAAAAAGACTAGGGGCGTTTATTGACGAGGCAGGGCCATTCCGAGGAATGTCCAGCAGCCACTTCTAAACTATAAGCCTAACCCTAGCCCAAGCACGAGTAAGGCCTGAAGTTGTTGGCTCGAACCCAGGCCGCCTGGAGATCTTGAAGCCCGAGGCGACCTCCGTTAGACCTATAGAACAGAAAAATGAGTTTTCTTACCACGTCTTAGAGCAGCTCAGCAACTCTGGTCGTATCACCTCTGTGAGAGGTCATTGTTTTGAGCCTCCGCATTACTTCTCCCTCCCTCCCTAAAAGCTATATAGATATGTATAAGGATATCTATGTATCGGAATGTGTGTGTGTATATATATATATATATATTTGTATACATAAAGTTGGGCCGGGAGTGGATTCCGGCTCTCGACCACTCAGTGCAAATAAAAAAAAAAACCTAAGCACGGCCCATCTATTAATAACAAAACCCCATGCCCAAAGCCCAATCCATGAGCTCCCTTACAAAAAAAGATACTACTCTTTTTTTGAGGAAAAATAGAAGTGCTTGGCTCTCACCTTTTAATCCTACTACACCCTTACTTTTGTTCCCCCTTTTATTTATCTTTTACTTCACTTCCCCGGTAATCCAAATCTACGATTTACTGTGTGTTTACCAGTGATTCGATATTATTTCACCCAATTGTTATTCACACATGACCATCCTTCATTTTGCGGAACGAAGCCCCGACCCATGAAAGAAGGGAAAAAATTATACAAAATCGGATTGAAAGATTTTCGACATATGTACCCGCAGCATATATGAAATTTCCGGTTTTCCTCCTCTCAGACGGGAGGAAAACTGGAAAATGCAGGTTTACCGCCGATGACGACAGCGGTAAGTCTGAAAATTCCAGATTTCGTCCTCTCAGAGCGGAGGAAACCTGGAAATGCAGCTTTACCGCCGATGAGTGCAGCGGTAAGGCTGCACTTTCCAGATTTCCTCCTCTCGGAGCGGAGGAAACCTGGAAATGCGGGTTTACCGCCGATGAGAGCAGCGGTAAAGCTGCAATTGCCAGCTTTCCTCCTTTCTGAGTTGGGGAAACCTGGAAAATGCAAGTTCGCCGCCCATGCAAGCAGCGGCAAAGCTGCGTGAGTGTCCAAAAAACGTCGCAAGACCATTCCATTTCCAATTAAGATAAAATAAAATGAAAGAATCAATGGTTTACGCCTTTTCTTTTTGCCCATATCTGGGGAACTCCCATTCGATTTGGATGGAGAGAGAAAAATCACACAAGATGGGTTTGGCAAGTTACATCTGTTGAATTGAATTTCTACGCTCTCGAATATATATAAGGCCCCTGAAATAAAAGTAGAAATATATAAATGGACATCGAATAACCTCCCCATAATAAAACAATAAAATCCGAGATATCTCTCTATTAAAGCAATTTCCTCCTGCATACAACTCCATCCCAAAATCATTCATCACTCGTACTCTTTAATGATCATCGGTGTGATTCACTTGATTATAAATTCTTAAGAATTCAATTCCATTAAAACAACGGGGCCCTTAAGAGAACACTTCCATGAAAGAAATTTCAAAAGAATGGAGTGTCATCACGATTCTAATCTAAAGCAATGACAAAAAAGATTTTGTAATCTTGTAATCAACATCTATACTTTATTTTTTTTCTTACATGCTTAGATTTGGAAACTCTCTGGACCCAACCAACAAGCCGTAGAACTGATGGAACTGGTCAAGTCAAGCATGGTAACTACTTGGGACCGCAGCAAAACACTGCATAGTTGTTCACTTGCACAGAAAAGCAGTGATGTATCGACTACTGGGCGTGTTTGAGACTGTAGGAATTATTTTTTTTTGTCTGCTGAAATGAAGATTCTGCTGGCTTCACGTATGTTCTCAATTGTAGATATTACGATCTCTGGTATTTTAACGTAACAATTTTGGTAAGCTTACTTTGCTTGTTAAGTAAAGTGATGGGCTAATACAAGAGACACAAAAAGGGGAGGCTGAAATAAAAAAAAAATTATTAGATTTCGAATACCATAGCTTCCATAAAAAATGGTTAAAAAGGCGTACACTCTCTAATGCCAGTGAATGATAAAAAAGACTAGGGGCGTTTATTGACGAGGCAGGGCCATTCCGAGGAATGTCCAACAGCCACTTCTAGACTATAAGCCTAACCCTAGCCCAAGCACGAGTCAGGCCTGAAGTTGTTGGCTCGAACCCAGGCCGCCTGGAGATCTTGAAGCCCGAGGCAACCTCCGTTAGACCTATAGAACAGAAAAATGAGTTTTCTTACCACGTCCTAGAGCAGCTCAGCAACTCTGGTCGTATCACCTTCTGTGAGAGGTCATTGTTTTGAGCCACCGCATTACTTCTCCCTCCCTCCCTAAAAGCTATATAGATATGTATAAGGATATCTATGTATCGGAATGTGTGTGTGTATATATATCTATATATATTTGTATACATAAATTTGGGCCGGGAGTGGATTCCGGCTCTCGACCACTCAGTGCAAATAAAAAAAAAAACCTAAGCACGGCCCATCTATTAATAACAAAACCCCATGCCCAAAGCCCAATCCATGAGCTCCCTTACAAAAAAAGATACTACTCTTTTTTTGAGGAAAAATAGAAATGCTAGGCTCTCACCTTTTAATCCTACTACACCCTTACTTTTGTTCCCCCTTTTATTTATCTTTTACTTCACTTCCCCGGTAATCCAAATCTACGATTTACTGCGTGTTTACCAGTGATTCGATATTATTTCACCCAATTGTTATTCACACATGACCATCCCTCATTTTGCGGAACGAAGCCCCGACCCATGAAAGAAGGGAAAAAATTATATAAAACCGGATTGAAAGATTTTCGACATATGTACCCGCAGCATATATGAAATTTCCAGTTTTCCTCGTCTCAGACGGGAGGAAAACTGGAAAATGCAGGTTTACCGCCGATGATAACAGCGGTAAGTCTGAAAATTCAAGATTTCGTCCTCTCAGAGCGGAGGAAACCTGGAAATGCAGTTTTACCGCCGATGAGTGCAGCGGTAAGGCTGCACTTTCCAGATTTCCTCCTCTCGGAGCGGAGGAAACCTGAAATGCGGGTTTACCGCCGAAGAGAGCAGCGGTAAGGCTGCAATTGCCAGCTTTCCTCCATTCTGAGTTGGGGAAACCTGGAAAATGCAAGTTCCCCGCCCATGCAAGCAGCGGCAAAGCTGCGTGAGTGTCCAAAAAACGTCGCAAGACCATTCCATTTCCAATTAAGATAAAATAAAATGAAAGAATCAATGGTTCCGCCTTTTCTTGTTGCCCATATCTGGGGAACTCCCATTCGATTTGGATGGAGAGAGAAAAATCACACAAGATGACTTTGGCAAGTGACATATGTTGAATTGAATTTCTACGCTCTCGAATATATATACGGCCCCTGAAATAAAAGTAGAAATATATAAATGGACATCGAATAACCTCCCCATAATAAAACAATAAAATCCGAGATATCACTCTATTAAAGCAATTTCCTCCTGCATACAACTCCATCCCAAAATCATTCATCACTCGTACTCTTTAATGATCATCGGTGTGATTCACTTGATTATAAATTCTTAAGAATTCAATTACATTAAAACAGCGGGGCCCTTAAGAGAACACTTCCATGAAAGAAATTTCAAAAGAATGGAGTGTCATCACGATTCTAATCTAAAGCAATGACAAAAAAGATTTTGTAATCTTGTAATCAACATCTATACTTTATTTGTTTTCTTACATGCTTAGATTTGGAAAGTCTCTTGACCCAACCAACAAGCCGTAGAACTGATGGAACTGGTCAAGTCAAGCACGGCAACTACTTGGGACCGCAGCAAAACACTGCGTAGTTGTTCACTTGCACAGAAAAGCAGTGATGTATCGACTACTGGGCGTGTTTGAGACTATAGGAATTATTTTTTTTTGTCTGCTGAAATGAAGATTCTGCTGGCTTCACGTATGTTCTCAATTGTAGATATTACGATCTCTGGTATTTTAACGTAACAATTTTGGTAAGCTTACTTTGCTTGTTAAGTAAAGTGATGGGCTAATACAAGAGACACAAAAAGGGGAGGCTGAAATAAAAAAATTATTAGGTTTCGAATACCATAGCTTCCATAAAAAATGGTTAAAAAGGCGTACACTCTCTAATGCCAGTGAATGATAAAAAAGACTAGGGGCGTTTATTGACGAGGCGGGGCCATTCCGAGGAATGTCCAGCAGCCACTTCTAAACTATAAGCCTAACCCTAGCCCAAGCACGAGTAAGGCCTGAAGTTGTTGGCTCGAACCCAGGCCGCCTGGAGATCTTGAAGCCCGAGGCGAACTCCGTTAGACCTATAGAACAGAAAAATGAGTTTTCTTACCACGTCCTAGAGCAGCTCAGCAACTCTGGTCGTATCACCTCTGTGAGAGGTCATTGTTTTGAGCCTCCGCATTACTTCTCCCTCCCTCCCTAAAAGCTATATAGATATGTATAAGGATATCTATGTATCGGAAAGTGTGTGTGTATATATATATATATATATATATATATTTGTATACATAAAGTTGGGCCGGGAGTGGATTCCGGCTCTCGACCACTCAGTGCAAATAAAAAAAAAAACCTAAGCACGGCCCATCTATTAATAACAAAACCCCATGCCCAAAGCCCAATCCATGAGCTCCCTTACAAAAAAAGATACTACTCTTTTTTTGAGGAAAAATAGAAGTGCTTGGCTCTCACCTTTTAATCCTACTACACCCTTACTTTTGTTCCCCCTTTTATTTATCTTTTACTTCACTTCCCCGGTAATCCAAATCTACGATTTACTGTGTGTTTACCAGTGATTCGATATTATTTCACCCAATTGTTATTCACACATGACCATCCTTCATTTTGCGGAACGAAGCCCCGACCCATGAAAGAAGGGAAAAAATTATAAAAAATTGGACTGAAAGATTTTCGACATATGTACCCGCAGCATATCTGAAATTTCAAGTTTTCCTCCTCTCAGACGGGAGGAAAACTGGAAAATGCAGGTTTACCGCCGATGACAACAGCGGTAAGTCCGAAATTTCCAGATTTCGTCCACTCAGAGCGGAGGAAACCTGGAAATGCAGTTTTACCACCGATGAGTGCAGCGGTAAGGCTGCACTTTCCAGATTTCCTCCTCTCGGAGCGGAGGAAACCTGGAAATGCGGGTTTACCGCCGAGAAAGCATCGGCAAAGCTGCAATTTCCAGCTTTCCTCCTTTCTGAGTTGGGGAAACCTGGAAAATGCAAGTTCGCCGCCCATGCAAGCAGCGGCAAAGCTGCGTGAGTGTCCAAAAAACGTCGCAAGACCTTTCCATTTCCTCTTAAGATAAAATAAAATGAAAGAATCAATGGTTCCGCCTTTTCTTGTTGCCCATATCTGGGGAACTCCCATTCGATTTGGATGGAGAGAGAAAAATCACACAAGATGACTTTGGCAAGTGACATCTGTTGAATTGAATTTCTACGCTCTCGAATATATATACGGCCCGTGAAATAAAAGTAGAAATATATAAATGGACATCGAATAACCTCCCCATAATAAAACAATAAAATCCGAGAAATCACTCTATTAAAGCAATTTCCTCCTGCATACAACTCCATCCCAAAATCATTCATCACTCGTACTCTTTAATGATCATCGGTGTGATTCACTTGATTATAAATTCTTAAGAATTCAATTCCATTAAAACAGCGGGGCCCTTAAGAGAACACTTCCATGAAAGAAATTTCAAAAGAATGGAGTGTCATCACGATTCTAATCTAAAGCAATGACAAAAAAGATTTTGTAATCTTGTAATCAACATCTATACTTTATTTTTTTTCTTACATGCTTAGATTTGGAAACTCTCTGGACCCAACCAACAAGCCGTAGAACTGATGGAACTGGTCAAGTCAAGCACGGTAACTACTTGGGACCGCAGCAAAACACTGCATAGTTGTTCACTTGCACAGAAAAGCAGTGATGTATCGACTACTGGGCGTGTTTGAGACTGTAGGAATTATTTTTTTTTGTCTGCTGAAATGAAGATTCTGCTGGCTTCACATATGTTCTCAATTGTAGATATTACGATCTCTGGTATTTTAACGTAACAATTTTGGTAAGCTTACTTTGCTTGTTAAGTAAAGTGATGGGCTAATACAAGAGACACAAAAAGGGGAGGCTGAAATAAAAAAAAAATTATTAGGTTTCGAATACCATAGCTTCCATAAAAAATGGTTAAAAAGGCGTACACTCTCTAATGCTAGTGAATGATAAAAAAGACTAGGGGCGTTTATTGACGAGGCAGGGCCATTCCGAGGAATGTCCAACAGCCAGTTCTAGACTATAAGCCTAACCCTAGCCCAAGCACGAGTCAGGCCTGAAGTTGTTGGCCCGAACCCAGGCCGCCTGGAGATCTTGAAGACCGAGGCGACCTCCGTTAGACCTATAGAACAGAAAATTGAGTTTTCTTACCACGTCCTAGAGCAGCTCAGCAACTCTGGTCGTATCACCTTCTGTGAGAGGTCATTGTTTTGAGCCACCGCATTACTTCTCCCTCCCTCCCTAAAAGCTATATAGATATGTATAAGGATATCTATGTATCGGAATGTGTGTGTGTATATATATATATATATTTGTATACATAAAGTTGGGCCGGGAGTGGATTCCGGCTCTCGACCACTCAGTGCAAATAAAAAAAAAAACCTAAGCACGGCCCATCTATTAATAACAAAACCCCATGCCCAAAGCCCAATCCATGAGCTCCCTTACAAAAAAAGATACTACTCTTTTTTTGAGGAAAAATAGAAGTGCTTGGCTCTCACCTTTTAATCCTACTACACCCTTACTTTTGTTCCCCCTTTTATTTATCTTTTACTTCACTTCCCCGGTAATCCAAATCTACGATTTACTGCGTGTTTACCAGTGATTCGATATTATTTCACCCAATTGTTATTCACACATGACCATCCCTCATTTTGCGGAACGAAGCCCCGACCCATGAAAGAAGGGAAAAAATTATATAAAATCGGATTGAAAGATTTTCGACATATGTATCCGCAGCATATATGAAATTTCCAGTTTTCCTCGTCTCAGACGGGAGGAAAACTGGAAAATGCAGGTTTACCGCCGATGATAACAGCGGTAAGTCTGAAAATTCAAGATTTCGTCCTCTCAGAGCGGAGGAAACCTGGAAATGCAGTTTTACCGCCGATGAGTGCAGCGGTAAGGCTGCACTTTCCAGATTTCCTCCTCTCGGAGCGGAGGAAACCTGAAATGCGGGTTTACCGCCGATGAGAGCAGCGGTAAAGCTGCAATTGCCAGCTTTCCTCCATTCTGAGTTGGGGAAACCTGGAAAATGCAAGTTCCCCGCCCATGCAAGCAGCGGCAAAGCTGCGTGAGTGTCCAGAAAACGTCGCAAGACCATTCCATTTCCAATTAAGATAAAATAAAATGAAAGAATCAATGGTTCCGCCTTTTCTTGTTGCCCATATCTGGGGAACTCCCATTCTATTTGGATGGAGAGAGAAAAATCACACAAGATGACTTTGGCAAGTGACATATGTTGAATTAAATTTCTACGCTCTCGAATATATATACGGCCCCTGAAATAAAAGTAGAAATATATAAATGGACATCGAATAACCTCCCCATAATAAAACAATAAAATCCGAGATATCACTCTATTAAAGCAATTTCCTCCTGCATACAACTCCATCCCAAAATCATTCATCACTCGTACTCTTTAATGATCATCGGTGTGATTCACTTGATTTTAAATTCTTAAGAATCCAATTACATTAAAACAGCGGGGCCCTTAAGAGAACACTTCCATGAAAGAAATTTCAAAAGAATGGAGTGTCATCACGATTCTAATCTAAAGCAACGACAAAAAAGATTTTGTAATCTTGTAATCAACATCTATACTTTATTTGTTTTCTTACATGCTTAGATTTGGAAAGTCTCTTGACCCAACCAACAAGCCGTAGAACTGATGGAACTGGTCAAGTCAAGCACGGCAACTACTTGGGACCGCAGCAAAACACTGCGTAGTTGTTCACTTGCACAGAAAAGCAGTGATGTATCGACTACTGGGCGTGTTTGAGACTACAGGAATTATTTTTTTTTGTCTGCTGAAATGAAGATTCTGCTGGCTTCACGTATGTTCTCAATTGTAGATATTACGATCTCTGGTATTTTAACGTAACAATTTTGGTAAGCTTACTTTGCTTGTTAAGTAAAGTGATGGGCTAATACAAGAGACACAAAAAGGGGAGGCTGAAATAAAAAAAAAATTATTAGGTTTCGAATACCATAGCTTCCATAAAAAATGGTTAAAAAGGCGTACACTCTCTAATGCCAGTGAATGATAAAAAAGACTAGGGGCGTTTATTGACGAGGCAGGGCCATTCCGAGGAATGTCCAACAGCCACTTCTAGACTATAAGCCTAACCCAAGCCCAAGCACGAGTCAGGCCTGAAGTTGTTGGCCCGAACCCAGGCCGCCTGGAGATCTTGAAGCCCGAGGCGACCTCCGTTAGACCTATAGAACAGAAAAATGAGTTTTCTTACCACGTCCTAGAGCAGCTCAGCAACTCTGGTCGTATCACCTTCTGTGAGAGGTCATTGTTTTGAGCCACCGCATTACTTCTCCCTCCCTCCCTAAAAGCTATATAGATATGTATAAGGATATCTATGTATCGGAATGTGTGTGTGTATATATATCTATATATATTTGTATACATAAATTTGGGCCGGGAGTGGATTCCGGCTCTCGACCACTTAGTGCAAATAAAAAAAAAACCTAAGCACGGCCCATCTATTAATAACAAAACCCCATGCCCAAAGCCCAATCCATGAGCTCCCTTACAAAAAAAGATACTACTCTTTTTTTGAGGAAAAATAGAAATGCTAGGCTCTCACCTTTTAATCCTACTACACCCTTACTTTTGTTCCCCCTTTTATTTATCTTTTACTTCACTTCCCCGGTAATCCAAATCTACGATTTACTGTGTGTTTACCAGTGATTCGATATTATTTCACCCAATTGTTATTCACACATGACCATCCCTCATTTTGCGGAACGAAGCCCCGACCCATGAAAGAAGGGAAAAAATTATACAAAATCGGATTGAAAGATTTTCGACATATGTACCCGCAGCATGTATGAAATTTCCGGTTTTCCTCGTCTCAGACGGGAGGAAAACTGGAAAATGCAGCTTTCCCGCCGATGACAACAGCGGTAAGTCTGAAAATTCCAGATTTCGTCCTCTCAGAGCAGAGGAAACCTGGAAATCCAGCTTTACCGCCGATGAGTGCAGCGGTAAGGCTGCACTTTCTAGATTTCCTCCTCTCGGAGCGGAGGAAACCTGGAAATGCGGGTTTACCGCCGATGAGAGCAGCGGTAAAGCGGCAATTGCCAGCTTTCCTCCTTTCTGAGTTGGGGAAACCTGGAAAATGCAAGTTCGCCGCCCATGCAAGCAGCGGCAAAGCTGCGTGAGTGTCCAAAAAACGTCGCAAGACCTTTCCATTTCCTATTAAGGTAAAATAAAATGAAAGAATCAATGGTTCCGCCTTTTCTTGTTGCCGATATCTGGGGAACTCCCATTCGATTTGGATGGAGAGAGAAAAATCACACAAGATGACTTTGGCAAGTGACATCTGTTGAATTGAATTTCTACGCTCTCGAATATATATACGGCCCCTGAAATAAAAGTAGAAATATATAAATGGACGTCGAATAACCTCCCCATAATAAAACAATAAAATCCGAGATATCACTCTATTAAAGCAATTTCCTCCTGCATACAACTCCATCCCAAAATCATTCATCACTCGTACTCTTTAATGATCATCGGTGTGATTCACTTGATTATAAATTCTTAAGAATTCAATTCCATTAAAACAGCGGGGCCCTTAAGAGAACACTTCCATGAAAGAAATTTCAAAAGAATGGAGTGTCATCACGATTCTAATCTAAAGCAATGACAAAAAAGATTTTGTAATCTTGTAATCAACATCTATACTTTATTTTTTTTCTTACATGCTTAGATTTGGAAACTCTCTGGACCCAACCAACAAGCCGTAGAACTGATGGAACTGGTCAAGTCAAGCACGGTAACTACTTGGGACCGCAGCAAAACACTGCGTAGTTGTTCACTTGCACAGAAAAGCAGTGATGTATCGACTACTGGGCGTGTTTGAGACTATAGGAATATTTTTCTTTTGTCTGCTGAAATGAAGATTCTGCTGGCTTCACGTATGTTCTCAATTGTAGATATTACGATCTCTGGTATTTTAACGTAACAATTTTGGTAAGCTTACTTTGCTTGTTAAGTAAAGTGATGGGCTAATACAAGAGACACAAAAAGGGGAGGCTGAAATAAAAAAATTATTAGGTTTCGAATACCATAGCTTCCATAAAAAATGGTTAAAAAGGCGTACACTCTCTAATGCCAGTGAATGATAAAAAAGACTAGGGGCGTTTATTGACGAGGCAGGGCCATTCCGAGGAATGTCCAGCAGCCACTTCTAAACTAAGCCTAACCCTAGCCCAAGCACGAGTCAGGCCTGAAGTTGTTGGCTCGAACCCAGGCCGCCTGGAGATCTTGAAGCCCGAGGCGACCTCCGTTAGACCTATAGAAGAGAAAAATGAGTTTTCTTACCACGTCCTAGAGCAGCTCAGCAACTCTGGTCGTATCACCTCTGTGAGAGGTCATTGTTTTGAGCCTCCGCATTACTTCTCCCTCCCTCCCTAAAAGCTATATAGATATGTATAAGGATATCTATGTATCGGAATGTGTGTGTGTATATATATAT
This sequence comes from Persea americana, assembly GCA_029852735.1. Classification (NCBI taxonomy): domain Eukaryota; kingdom Viridiplantae; phylum Streptophyta; class Magnoliopsida; order Laurales; family Lauraceae; genus Persea; species Persea americana. The sequence goes on from CM056813.1 coordinate 2,181,887, forward strand.
ATATATATATATATTTGTATACATAAAGTTGGGCCGGGAGTGGATTCCGGCTCTCGACCACTCAGTGCAAATAAAAAAAAAAACCTAAGCACGGCCCATCTATTAATAACAAAACCCCATGCCCAAAGCCCAATCCATGAGCTCCCTTACAAAAAAAGATACTACTCTTTTTTTGAGGAAAAATAGAAATGCTAGGCTCTCACCTTTTAATCCTACTACACCCTTACTTTTGTTCCCCCTTTTATTTATCTTTTACTTCACTTCCCCGGTAATCCAAATCTACGATTTACTGCGTGTTTACCAGTGATTCGATATTATTTCACCCAATTGTTATTCACACATGACCATCCCTCATTTTGCGGAACGAAGCCCCGACCCATGAAAGAAGGGAAAAAATTATACAAAATCGGATTGAAAGATTTTCGACATATGTACCCGCAGCATGTATGAAATTTCCGGTTTTCCTCGTCTCAGACGGGAGGAAAACTGGAAAATGCAGGTTTCCCGCCGATGACAACAGCGGTAAGTCTGAAAATTCCAGATTTCGTCCTCTCAGAGCGGAGGAAACCTGGAAATGCAGCTTTACCGCCGATGAGTGCAGCGGTAAGGCTGCACTTTCCAGATTCCTCCTCTCGGAGCGGAGGAAACCTGGAAATGCGGGTTTACCGCCGATGAGAGCAGCGGTAAAGCTGCAATTGCCAGCTTTCCTCCTTTCTGAGTTGGGGAAACCTGGAAAATGCAAGTTCGCCGCCCATGCAAGCAGCGGCAAAGCTGCGTGAGTGTCCAAAAAACGTCGCAAGACCTTTCCATTTCCTATTAAGGTAAAATAAAATGAAAGAATCAATGGTTCCGCCTTTTCTTGTTGCCCATATCTGGGGAACTCCCATTCGATTTGGATGGAGAGAGAAAAATCACACAAGATGACTTTGGCAAGTGACATCTGTTGAATTGAATTTCTACGCTCTCGAATATATATACGGCCCCTGAAATAAAAGTAGAAATATATAAATGGACGTCGAATAACCTCCCCATAATAAAACAATAAAATCCGAGATATCACTCTATTTAAGCAATTTCCTCCTGCATACAACTCCATCCCAAAATCATTCATCACTCGTACTCTTTAATGATCATCGGTGTGATTCACTTGATTATAAATTCTTAAGAATTCAATTCCATTAAAACAGCGGGGCCCTTAAGAGAACACTTCCATGAAAGAAATTTCAAAAGAATGGAGTGTCATCACGATTCTAATCTAAAGCAATGACAAAAAAGATTTTGTAATCTTGTAATCAACATCTATACTTTATTTTTTTTCTTACATGCTTAGATTTGGAAACTCTCTGGACCCAACCAACAAGCCGTAGAACTGATGGAACTGGTCAAGTCAAGCACGGTAACTACTTGGGACCGCAGCAAAACACTGCGTAGTTGTTCACTTGCACAGAAAAGCAGTGATGTATCGACTACTGGGCGTGTTTGAGACTATAGGAATATTTTTTTTTTGTCTGCTGAAATGAAGATTCTGCTGGCTTCACGTATGTTCTCAATTGTAGATATTACGATCTCTGGTATTTTAACGTAACAATTTTGGTAAGCTTACTTTGCTTGTTAAGTAAAGTGATGGGCTAATACAAGAGACACAAAAAGGGGAGGCTGAAATAAAAAAATTATTAGGTTTCGAATACCATAGCTTCCATAAAAAATGGTTAAAAAGGCGTACACTCTCTAATGCCAGTGAATGATAAAAAAGACTAGGGGCGTTTATTGACGAGGCAGGGCCATTCCGAGGAATGTCCAGCAGCCACTTCTAAACTATAAGCCTAACCCTAGCCCAAGCACGAGTCAGGCCTGAAGTTGTTGGCTCGAACCCAGGCCGCCTGGAGATCTTGAAGCCCGAGGCGACCTCCGTTAGACCTATAGAAGAGAAAAATGAGTTTTCTTACCACGTCCTAGAGCAGCTCAGCAACTCTGGTCGTATCACCTCTGTGAGAGGTCATTGTTTTGAGCCTCCGCATTACTTCTCCCTCCCTCCCTAAAAGCTATATAGATATGTATAAGGATATCTATGTATCGGAATGTGTGTGTGTATATATATATATATATATATTTGTATACATAAAGTTGGGCCGGGAGTGGATTCCGGCTCTCGACCACTCAGTGCAAATAAAAAAAAAAACCTAAGCACGGCCCATCTATTAATAACAAAACCCCATGCCCAAAGCCCAATCCATGAGCTCCCTTACAAAAAAAGATACTACTCTTTTTTTGAGGAAAAATAGAAATGCTAGGCTCTCACCTTTTAATCCTACTACACCCTTACTTTTGTTCCCCCTTTTATTTATCTTTTACTTCACTTCCCCGGTAATCCAAATCTACGATTTACTGCGTGTTTACCAGTGATTCGATATTATTTCACCCAATTGTTATTCACACATGACCATCCCTCATTTTGCGGAACGAAGCCCCGACCCATGAAAGAAGGGAAAAAATTATACAAAATCGGATTGAAAGATTTTCGACATATGTACCCGCAGCATATATGAAATTTCCGGTTTTCCTCCTCTCAGACGGGAGGAAAACTGGAAAATGCAGGTTTACCGCCGATGACGACAGCGGTAAGTCTGAAAATTCCAGATTTCGTCCTCTCAGAGCGGAGGAAACCTGGAAATGCAGCTTTACCGCCGATGAGTGCAGCGGTAAGGCTGCACTTTCCAGATTTCCTCCTCTCGGAGCGGAGGAAACCTGGAAATGCGGGTTTACCGCCGATGAGAGCAGCGGTAAAGCTGCAATTGCCAGCTTTCCTCCTTTCTGAGTTGGGGAAACCTGGAAAATGCAAGTTCGCCGCCCATGCAAGCAGCGGCAAAGCTGCGTGAGTGTCCAAAAAACGTCGCAAGACCTTTCCATTTCCTATTAAGGTAAAATAAAATGAAAGAATCAATGGTTCCGCCTTTTCTTGTTGCCCATATCTGGGGAACTCCCATTCGATTTGGATGGAGAGAGAAAAATCACACAAGATGACTTTGGCAAGTGACATCTGTTGAATTGAATTTCTACGCTCTCGAATATATATACGGCCCCTGAAATAAAAGTAGAAATATATAAATGGACGTCGAATAACCTCCCCATAATAAAACAATAAAATCCGAGATATCACTCTATTAAAGCAATTTCCTCCTGCATAGAACTCCATCCCAAAATCATTCATCACGCGTACTCTTTAATGATCATCGGTGTGATTCACTTGATTATAAATTCTTAAGAATTCAATTCCATTAAAACAGCGGGGCCCTTAAGAGAACACTTCCATGAAAGAAATTTCAAAAGAATGGAGTGTCATCACGATTCTAATCTAAAGCAATGACAAAAAAGATTTTGTAATCTTGTAATCAACATCTATACTTTATTTTTTTTCTTACATGCTTAGATTTGGAAACTCTCTGGACCCAACCAACAAGCCGTAGAACTGATGGAACTGGTCAAGTCAAGCACGGTAACTACTTGGGACCGCAGCAAAACACTGCGTAGTTGTTCACTTGCACAGAAAAGCAGTGATGTATCGACTACTGGGCGTGTTTGAGACTATAGGAATATTTTTTTTTTGTCTGCTGAAATGAAGATTCTGCTGGCTTCACGTATGTTCTCAATTGTAGATATTACGATCTCTGGTATTTTAACGTAACAATTTTGGTAAGCTTACTTTGCTTGTTAAGTAAAGTGATGGGCTAATACAAGAGACACAAAAAGGGGAGGCTGAAATAAAAAAATTATTAGGTTTCGAATACCATAGCTTCCATAAAAAATGGTTAAAAAGGCGTACACTCTCTAATGCCAGTGAATGATAAAAGAGACTAGGGGCGTTTATTGACGAGGCAGGGCCATTCCGAGGAATGTCCAGCAGCCACTTCTAAACTATAAGCCTAACCCTAGCCCAAGCACGAGTCAGGCCTGAAGTTGTTGGCTCGAACCCAGGCCGCCTGGAGATCTTGAAGCCCGAGGCGACCTCCGTTAGACCTATAGAAGAGAAAAATGAGTTTTCTTACCACGTCCTAGAGCAGCTCAGCAACTCTGGTCGTATCACCTCTGTGAGAGGTCATTGTTTTGAGCCTCCGCATTACTTCTCCCTCCCTCCCTAAAAGCTATATAGATATGTATAAGGATATCTATGTATCGGAATGTGTGTGTGTATATATATATATATATATTTGTATACATAAAGTTGGGCCGGGAGTGGATTCCGGCTCTCGACCACTCAGTGCAAATAAAAAAAAAAACCTAAGCACGGCCCATCTATTAATAACAAAACCCCATGCCCAAAGCCCAATCCATGAGCTCCCTTACAAAAAAAGATACTACTCTTTTTTTGAGGAAAAATAGAAATGCTAGGCTCTCACCTTTTAATCCTACTACACCCTTACTTTTGTTCCCCCTTTTATTTATCTTTTACTTCACTTCCCCGGTAATCCAAATCTACGATTTACTGCGTGTTTACCAGTGATTCGATATTATTTCACCCAATTGTTATTCACACATGACCATCCCTCATTTTGCGGAACGAAGCCCCGACCCATGAAAGAAGGGAAAAAATTATACAAAATCGGATTGAAAGATTTTCGACATATGTACCCGCAGCATATATGAAATTTCCGGTTTTCCTCCTCTCAGACGGGAGGAAAACTGGAAAATGCAGGTTTACCGCCGATGACGACAGCGGTAAGTCTGAAAATTCCAGATTTCGTCCTCTCAGAGCGGAGGAAACCTGGAAATGCAGCTTTACCGCCGATGAGTGCAGCGGTAAGGCTGCACTTTCCAGATTTCCTCCTCTCGGAGCGGAGGAAACCTGGAAATGCGGGTTTACCGCCGATGAGAGCAGCGGTAAAGCTGCAATTGCCAGCTTTCCTCCTTTCTGAGTTGGGGAAACCTGGAAAATGCAAGTTCGCCGCCCATGCAAGCAGCGGCAAAGCTGCGTGAGTGTCCAAAAAACGTCGCAAGACCTTTCCATTTCCTATTAAGGTAAAATAAAATGAAAGAATCAATGGTTCCGCCTTTTCTTGTTGCCCATATCTGGGGAACTCCCATTCGATTTGGATGGAGAGAGAAAAATCACACAAGATGACTTTGGCAAGTGACATCTGTTGAATTGAATTTCTACGCTCTCGAATATATATACGGCCCCTGAAATAAAAGTAGAAATATATAAATGGACGTCGAATAACCTCCCCATAATAAAACAATAAAATCCGAGATATCACTCTATTAAAGCAATTTCCTCCTGCATAGAACTCCATCCCAAAATCATTCATCACGCGTACTCTTTAATGATCATCGGTGTGATTCACTTGATTATAAATTCTTAAGAATTCAATTCCATTAAAACAGCGGGGCCCTTAAGAGAACACTTCCATGAAAGAAATTTCAAAAGAATGGAGTGTCATCACGATTCTAATCTAAAGCAATGACAAAAAAGATTTTGTAATCTTGTAATCAACATCTATACTTTATTTTTTTTCTTACATGCTTAGATTTGGAAACTCTCTGGACCCAACCAACAAGCCGTAGAACTGATGGAACTGGTCAAGTCAAGCACGGTAACTACTTGGGACCGCAGCAAAACACTGCGTAGTTGTTCACTTGCACAGAAAAGCAGTGATGTATCGACTACTGGGCGTGTTTGAGACTATAGGAATATTTTTTTTTTGTCTGCTGAAATGAAGATTCTGCTGGCTTCACGTATGTTCTCAATTGTAGATATTACGATCTCTGGTATTTTAACGTAACAATTTTGGTAAGCTTACTTTGCTTGTTAAGTAAAGTGATGGGCTAATACAAGAGACACAAAAAGGGGAGGCTGAAATAAAAAAATTATTAGGTTTCGAATACCATAGCTTCCATAAAAAATGGTTAAAAAGGCGTACACTCTCTAATGCCAGTGAATGATAAAAAAGACTAGGGGCGTTTATTGACGAGGCAGGGCCATTCCGAGGAATGTCCAGCAGCCACTTCTAAACTATAAGCCTAACCCTAGCCCAAGCACGAGTCAGGCCTGAAGTTGTTGGCTCGAACCCAGGCCGCCTGGAGATCTTGAAGCCCGAGGCGACCTCCGTTAGACCTATAGAAGAGAAAAATGAGTTTTCTTACCACGTCCTAGAGCAGCTCAGCAACTCTGGTCGTATCACCTCTGTGAGAGGTCATTGTTTTGAGCCTCCGCATTACTTCTCCCTCCCTCCCTAAAAGCTATATAGATATGTATAAGGATATCTATGTATCGGAATGTGTGTGTGTATATATATATATATATATTTGTATACATAAAGTTGGGCCGGGAGTGGATTCCGGCTCTCGACCACTCAGTGCAAATAAAAAAAAAAACCTAAGCACGGCCCATCTATTAATAACAAAACCCCATGCCCAAAGCCCAATCCATGAGCTCCCTTACAAAAAAAGATACTACTCTTTTTTTGAGGAAAAATAGAAATGCTAGGCTCTCACCTTTTAATCCTACTACACCCTTACTTTTGTTCCCCCTTTTATTTATCTTTTACTTCACTTCCCCGGTAATCCAAATCTACGATTTACTGCGTGTTTACCAGTGATTCGATATTATTTCACCCAATTGTTATTCACACATGACCATCCCTCATTTTGCGGAACGAAGCCCCGACCCATGAAAGAAGGGAAAAAATTATACAAAATCGGATTGAAAGATTTTCGACATATGTACCCGCAGCATATATGAAATTTCCGGTTTTCCTCCTCTCAGACGGGAGGAAAACTGGAAAATGCAGGTTTACCGCCGATGACGACAGCGGTAAGTCTGAAAATTCCAGATTTCGTCCTCTCAGAGCGGAGGAAACCTGGAAATGCAGCTTTACCGCCGATGAGTGCAGCGGTAAGGCTGCACTTTCCAGATTTCCTCCTCTCGGAGCGGAGGAAACCTGGAAATGCGGGTTTACCGCCGATGAGAGCAGCGGTAAAGCTGCAATTGCCAGCTTTCCTCCTTTCTGAGTTGGGGAAACCTGGAAAATGCAAGTTCGCCGCCCATGCAAGCAGCGGCAAAGCTGCGTGAGTGTCCAAAAAACGTCGCAAGACCTTTCCATTTCCTATTAAGGTAAAATAAAATGAAAGAATCAATGGTTCCGCCTTTTCTTGTTGCCCATATCTGGGGAACTCCCATTCGATTTGGATGGAGAGAGAAAAATCACACAAGATGACTTTGGCAAGTGACATCTGTTGAATTGAATTTCTACGCTCTCGAATATATATACGGCCCCTGAAATAAAAGTAGAAATATATAAATGGACGTCGAATAACCTCCCCATAATAAAACAATAAAATCCGAGATATCACTCTATTAAAGCAATTTCCTCCTGCATAGAACTCCATCCCAAAATCATTCATCACGCGTACTCTTTAATGATCATCGGTGTGATTCACTTGATTATAAATTCTTAAGAATTCAATTCCATTAAAACAGCGGGGCCCTTAAGAGAACACTTCCATGAAAGAAATTTCAAAAGAATGGAGTGTCATCACGATTCTAATCTAAAGCAATGACAAAAAAGATTTTGTAATCTTGTAATCAACATCTATACTTTATTTTTTTTCTTACATGCTTAGATTTGGAAACTCTCTGGACCCAACCAACAAGCCGTAGAACTGATGGAACTGGTCAAGTCAAGCACGGTAACTACTTGGGACCGCAGCAAAACACTGCGTAGTTGTTCACTTGCACAGAAAAGCAGTGATGTATCGACTACTGGGCGTGTTTGAGACTATAGGAATATTTTTTTTTTGTCTGCTGAAATGAAGATTCTGCTGGCTTCACGTATGTTCTCAATTGTAGATATTACGATCTCTGGTATTTTAACGTAACAATTTTGGTAAGCTTACTTTGCTTGTTAAGTAAAGTGATGGGCTAATACAAGAGACACAAAAAGGGGAGGCTGAAATAAAAAAATTATTAGGTTTCGAATACCATAGCTTCCATAAAAAATGGTTAAAAAGGCGTACACTCTCTAATGCCAGTGAATGATAAAAAAGACTAGGGGCGTTTATTGACGAGGCAGGGCCATTCCGAGGAATGTCCAGCAGCCACTTCTAAACTATAAGCCTAACCCTAGCCCAAGCACGAGTCAGGCCTGAAGTTGTTGGCTCGAACCCAGGCCGCCTGGAGATCTTGAAGCCCGAGGCGACCTCCGTTAGACCTATAGAAGAGAAAAATGAGTTTTCTTACCACGTCCTAGAGCAGCTCAGCAACTCTGGTCGTATCACCTCTGTGAGAGGTCATTGTTTTGAGCCTCCGCATTACTTCTCCCTCCCTCCCTAAAAGCTATATAGATATGTATAAGGATATCTATGTATCGGAATGTGTGTGTGTATATATATATATATATTTGTATACATAAAGTTGGGCCGGGAGTGGATTCCGGCTCTCGACCACTCAGTGCAAATAAAAAAAAAAACCTAAGCACGGCCCATCTATTAATAACAAAACCCCATGCCCAAAGCCCAATCCATGAGCTCCCTTACAAAAAAAGATACTACTCTTTTTTTGAGGAAAAATAGAAATGCTAGGCTCTCACCTTTTAATCCTACTACACCCTTACTTTTGTTCCCCCTTTTATTTATCTTTTACTTCACTTCCCCGGTAATCCAAATCTACGATTTACTGCGTGTTTACCAGTGATTCGATATTATTTCACCCAATTGTTATTCACACATGACCATCCCTCATTTTGCGGAACGAAGCCCCGACCCATGAAAGAAGGGAAAAAAATATACAAAATCGGATTGAAAGATTTTCGACATATGTACCCGCAGCATATATGAAATTTCCGGTTTTCCTCCTCTCAGACGGGAGGAAAACTGGAAAATGCAGGTTTACCGCCGATGACGACAGCGGTAAGTCTGAAAATTCCAGATTTCGTCCTCTCAGAGCGGAGGAAACCTGGAAATGCAGCTTTACCGCCGATGAGTGCAGCGGTAAGGCTGCACTTTCCAGATTTCCTCCTCTCGGAGCGGAGGAAACCTGGAAATGCGGGTTTACCGCCGATGAGAGCAGCGGTAAAGCTGCAATTGCCAGCTTTCCTCCTTTCTGAGTTGGGGAAACCTGGAAAATGCAAGTTCGCCGCCCATGCAAGCAGCGGCAAAGCTGCGTGAGTGTCCAAAAAACGTCGCAAGACCTTTCCATTTCCTATTAAGGTAAAATAAAATGAAAGAATCAATGGTTCCGCCTTTTCTTGTTGCCCATATCTGGGGAACTCCCATTCGATTTGGATGGAGAGAGAAAAATCACACAAGATGACTTTGGCAAGTGACATCTGTTGAATTGAATTTCTACGCTCTCGAATATATATACGGCCCCTGAAATAAAAGTAGAAATATATAAATGGACGTCGAATAACCTCCCCATAATAAAACAATAAAATCCGAGATATCACTCTATTAAAGCAATTTCCTCCTGCATAGAACTCCATCCCAAAATCATTCATCACGCGTACTCTTTAATGATCATCGGTGTGATTCACTTGATTATAAATTCTTAAGAATTCAATTCCATTAAAACAGCGGGGCCCTTAAGAGAACACTTCCATGAAAGAAATTTCAAAAGAATGGAGTGTCATCACGATTCTAATCTAAAGCAATGACAAAAAAGATTTTGTAATCTTGTAATCAACATCTATACTTTATTTTTTTTCTTACATGCTTAGATTTGGAAACTCTCTGGACCCAACCAACAAGCCGTAGAACTGATGGAACTGGTCAAGTCAAGCACGGTAACTACTTGGGACCGCAGCAAAACACTGCGTAGTTGTTCACTTGCACAGAAAAGCAGTGATGTATCGACTACTGGGCGTGTTTGAGACTATAGGAATATTTTTTTTTTGTCTGCTGAAATGAAGATTCTGCTGGCTTCACGTATGTTCTCAATTGTAGATATTACGATCTCTGGTATTTTAACGTAACAATTTTGGTAAGCTTACTTTGCTTGTTAAGTAAAGTGATGGGCTAATACAAGAGACACAAAAAGGGGAGGCTGAAATAAAAAAATTATTAGGTTTCGAATACCATAGCTTCCATAAAAAATGGTTAAAAAGGCGTACACTCTCTAATGCCAGTGAATGATAAAAAAGACTAGGGGCGTTTATTGACGAGGCAGGGCCATTCCGAGGAATGTCCAGCAGCCACTTCTAAACTATAAGCCTAACCCTAGCCCAAGCACGAGTCAGGCCTGAAGTTGTTGGCTCGAACCCAGGCCGCCTGGAGATCTTGAAGCCCGAGGCGACCTCCGTTAGACCTATAGAAGAGAAAAATGAGTTTTCTTACCACGTCCTAGAGCAGCTCAGCAACTCTGGTCGTATCACCTCTGTGAGAGGTCATTGTTTTGAGCCTCCGCATTACTTCTCCCTCCCTCCCTAAAAGCTATATAGATATGTATAAGGATATCTATGTATCGGAATGTGTGTGTGTATATATATATATATATTTGTATACATAAAGTTGGGCCGGGAGTGGATTCCGGCTCTCGACCACTCAGTGCAAATAAAAAAAAAAACCTAAGCACGGCCCATCTATTAATAACAAAACCCCATGCCCAAAGCCCAATCCATGAGCTCCCTTACAAAAAAAGATACTACTCTTTTTTTGAGGAAAAATAGAAATGCTAGGCTCTCACCTTTTAATCCTACTACACCCTTACTTTTGTTCCCCCTTTTATTTATCTTTTACTTCACTTCCCCGGTAATCCAAATCTACGATTTACTGCGTGTTTACCAGTGATTCGATATTATTTCACCCAATTGTTATTCACACATGACCATCCCTCATTTTGCGGAACGAAGCCCCGACCCATGAAAGAAGGGAAAAAATTATACAAAATCGGATTGAAAGATTTTCGACATATGTACCCGCAGCATATATGAAATTTCCGGTTTTCCTCCTCTCAGACGGGAGGAAAACTGGAAAATGCAGGTTTACCGCCGATGACGACAGCGGTAAGTCTGAAAATTCCAGATTTCGTCCTCTCAGAGCGGAGGAAACCTGGAAATGCAGCTTTACCGCCGATGAGTGCAGCGGTAAGGCTGCACTTTCCAGATTTCCTCCTCTCGGAGCGGAGGAAACCTGGAAATGCGGGTTTACCGCCGATGAGAGCAGCGGTAAAGCTGCAATTGCCAGCTTTCCTCCTTTCTGAGTTGGGGAAACCTGGAAAATGCAAGTTCGCCGCCCATGCAAGCAGCGGCAAAGCTGCGTGAGTGTCCAAAAAACGTCGCAAGACCTTTCCATTTCCTATTAAGGTAAAATAAAATGAAAGAATCAATGGTTCCGCCTTTTCTTGTTGCCCATATCTGGGGAACTCCCATTCGATTTGGATGGAGAGAGAAAAATCACACAAGATGACTTTGGCAAGTGACATCTGTTGAATTGAATTTCTACGCTCTCGAATATATATACGGCCCCTGAAATAAAAGTAGAAATATATAAATGGACGTCGAATAACCTCCCCATAATAAAACAATAAAATCCGAGATATCACTCTATTAAAGCAATTTCCTCCTGCATAGAACTCCATCCCAAAATCATTCATCACGCGTACTCTTTAATGATCATCGGTGTGATTCACTTGATTATAAATTCTTAAGAATTCAATTCCATTAAAACAGCGGGGCCCTTAAGAGAACACTTCCATGAAAGAAATTTCAAAAGAATGGAGTGTCATCACGATTCTAATCTAAAGCAATGACAAAAAAGATTTTGTAATCTTGTAATCAACATCTATACTTTATTTTTTTTCTTACATGCTTAGATTTGGAAACTCTCTGGACCCAACCAACAAGCCGTAGAACTGATGGAACTGGTCAAGTCAAGCACGGTAACTACTTGGGACCGCAGCAAAACACTGCGTAGTTGTTCACTTGCACAGAAAAGCAGTGATGTATCGACTACTGGGCGTGTTTGAGACTATAGGAATATTTTTTTTTTGTCTGCTGAAATGAAGATTCTGCTGGCTTCACGTATGTTCTCAATTGTAGATATTACGATCTCTGGTATTTTAACGTAACAATTTTGGTAAGCTTACTTTGCTTGTTAAGTAAAGTGATGGGCTAATACAAGAGACACAAAAAGGGGAGGCTGAAATAAAAAAATTATTAGGTTTCGAATACCATAGCTTCCATAAAAAATGGTTAAAAAGGCGTACACTCTCTAATGCCAGTGAATGATAAAAAAGACTAGGGGCGTTTATTGACGAGGCAGGGCCATTCCGAGGAATGTCCAGCAGCCACTTCTAAACTATAAGCCTAACCCTAGCCCAAGCACGAGTCAGGCCTGAAGTTGTTGGCTCGAACCCAGGCCGCCTGGAGATCTTGAAGCCCGAGGCGACCTCCGTTAGACCTATAGAAGAGAAAAATGAGTTTTCTTACCACGTCCTAGAGCAGCTCAGCAACTCTGGTCGTATCACCTCTGTGAGAGGTCATTGTTTTGAGCCTCCGCATTACTTCTCCCTCCCTCCCTAAAAGCTATATAGATATGTATAAGGATATCTATGTATCGGAATGTGTGTGTGTATATATATATATATATTTGTATACATAAAGTTGGGCCGGGAGTGGATTCCGGCTCTCGACCACTCAGTGCAAATAAAAAAAAAAACCTAAGCACGGCCCATCTATTAATAACAAAACCCCATGCCCAAAGCCCAATCCATGAGCTCCCTTACAAAAAAAGATACTACTCTTTTTTTGAGGAAAAATAGAAATGCTAGGCTCTCACCTTTTAATCCTACTACACCCTTACTTTTGTTCCCCCTTTTATTTATCTTTTACTTCACTTCCCCGGTAATCCAAATCTACGATTTACTGCGTGTTTACCAGTGATTCGATATTATTTCACCCAATTGTTATTCACACATGACCATCCCTCATTTTGCGGAACGAAGCCCCGACCCATGAAAGAAGGGAAAAAATTATACAAAATCGGATTGAAAGATTTTCGACATATGTACCCGCAGCATATATGAAATTTCCGGTTTTCCTCCTCTCAGACGGGAGGAAAACTGGAAAATGCAGGTTTACCGCCGATGACGACAGCGGTAAGTCTGAAAATTCCAGATTTCGTCCTCTCAGAGCGGAGGAAACCTGGAAATGCAGCTTTACCGCCGATGAGTGCAGCGGTAAGGCTGCACTTTCCAGATTTCCTCCTCTCGGAGCGGAGGAAACCTGGAAATGCGGGTTTACCGCCGATGAGAGCAGCGGTAAAGCTGCAATTGCCAGCTTTCCTCCTTTCTGAGTTGGGGAAACCTGGAAAATGCAAGTTCGCCGCCCATGCAAGCAGCGGCAAAGCTGCGTGAGTGTCCAAAAAACGTCGCAAGACCTTTCCATTTCCTATTAAGGTAAAATAAAATGAAAGAATCAATGGTTCCGCCTTTTCTTGTTGCCCATATCTGGGGAACTCCCATTCGATTTGGATGGAGAGAGAAAAATCACACAAGATGACTTTGGCAAGTGACATCTGTTGAATTGAATTTCTACGCTCTCGAATATATATACGGCCCCTGAAATAAAAGTAGAAATATATAAATGGACGTCGAATAACCTCCCCATAATAAAACAATAAAATCCGAGATATCACTCTATTAAAGCAATTTCCTCCTGCATAGAACTCCATCCCAAAATCATTCATCACGCGTACTCTTTAATGATCATCGGTGTGATTCACTTGATTATAAATTCTTAAGAATTCAATTCCATTAAAACAGCGGGGCCCTTAAGAGAACACTTCCATGAAAGAAATTTCAAAAGAATGGAGTGTCATCACGATTCTAATCTAAAGCAATGACAAAAAAGATTTTGTAATCTTGTAATCAACATCTATACTTTATTTTTTTTCTTACATGCTTAGATTTGGAAACTCTCTGGACCCAACCAACAAGCCGTAGAACTGATGGAACTGGTCAAGTCAAGCACGGTAACTACTTGGGACCGCAGCAAAACACTGCGTAGTTGTTCACTTGCACAGAAAAGCAGTGATGTATCGACTACTGGGCGTGTTTGAGACTATAGGAATATTTTTTTTTTGTCTGCTGAAATGAAGATTCTGCTGGCTTCACGTATGTTCTCAATTGTAGATATTACGATCTCTGGTATTTTAACGTAACAATTTTGGTAAGCTTACTTTGCTTGTTAAGTAAAGTGATGGGCTAATACAAGAGACACAAAAAGGGGAGGCTGAAATAAAAAAATTATTAGGTTTCGAATACCATAGCTTCCATAAAAAATGGTTAAAAAGGCGTACACTCTCTAATGCCAGTGAATGATAAAAAAGACTAGGGGCGTTTATTGACGAGGCAGGGCCATTCCGAGGAATGTCCAGCAGCCACTTCTAAACTATAAGCCTAACCCTAGCCCAAGCACGAGTCAGGCCTGAAGTTGTTGGCTCGAACCCAGGCCGCCTGGAGATCTTGAAGCCCGAGGCGACCTCCGTTAGACCTATAGAAGAGAAAAATGAGTTTTCTTACCACGTCCTAGAGCAGCTCAGCAACTCTGGTCGTATCACCTCTGTGAGAGGTCATTGTTTTGAGCCTCCGCATTACTTCTCCCTCCCTCCCTAAAAGCTATATAGATATGTATAAGGATATCTATGTATCGGAATGTGTGTGTGTATATATATATATATATTTGTATACATAAAGTTGGGCCGGGAGTGGATTCCGGCTCTCGACCACTCAGTGCAAATAAAAAAAAAAACCTAAGCACGGCCCATCTATTAATAACAAAACCCCATGCCCAAAGCCCAATCCATGAGCTCCCTTACAAAAAAAGATACTACTCTTTTTTTGAGGAAAAATAGAAATGCTAGGCTCTCACCTTTTAATCCTACTACACCCTTACTTTTGTTCCCCCTTTTATTTATCTTTTACTTCACTTCCCCGGTAATCCAAATCTACGATTTACTGCGTGTTTACCAGTGATTCGATATTATTTCACCCAATTGTTATTCACACATGACCATCCCTCATTTTGCGGAACGAAGCCCCGACCCATGAAAGAAGGGAAAAAATTATACAAAATCGGATTGAAAGATTTTCGACATATGTACCCGCAGCATATATGAAATTTCCGGTTTTCCTCCTCTCAGACGGGAGGAAAACTGGAAAATGCAGGTTTACCGCCGATGACGACAGCGGTAAGTCTGAAAATTCCAGATTTCGTCCTCTCAGAGCGGAGGAAACCTGGAAATGCAGCTTTACCGCCGATGAGTGCAGCGGTAAGGCTGCACTTTCCAGATTTCCTCCTCTCGGAGCGGAGGAAACCTGGAAATGCGGGTTTACCGCCGATGAGAGCAGCGGTAAAGCTGCAATTGCCAGCTTTCCTCCTTTCTGAGTTGGGGAAACCTGGAAAATGCAAGTTCGCCGCCCATGCAAGCAGCGGCAAAGCTGCGTGAGTGTCCAAAAAACGTCGCAAGACCTTTCCATTTCCTATTAAGGTAAAATAAAATGAAAGAATCAATGGTTCCGCCTTTTCTTGTTGCCCATATCTGGGGAACTCCCATTCGATTTGGATGGAGAGAGAAAAATCACACAAGATGACTTTGGCAAGTGACATCTGTTGAATTGAATTTCTACGCTCTCGAATATATATACGGCCCCTGAAATAAAAGTAGAAATATATAAATGGACGTCGAATAACCTCCCCATAATAAAACAATAAAATCCGAGATATCACTCTATTAAAGCAATTTCCTCCTGCATAGAACTCCATCCCAAAATCATTCATCACGCGTACTCTTTAATGATCATCGGTGTGATTCACTTGATTATAAATTCTTAAGAATTCAATTCCATTAAAACAGCGGGGCCCTTAAGAGAACACTTCCATGAAAGAAATTTCAAAAGAATGGAGTGTCATCACGATTCTAATCTAAAGCAATGACAAAAAAGATTTTGTAATCTTGTAATCAACATCTATACTTTATTTTTTTTCTTACATGCTTAGATTTGGAAACTCTCTGGACCCAACCAACAAGCCGTAGAACTGATGGAACTGGTCAAGTCAAGCACGGTAACTACTTGGGACCGCAGCAAAACACTGCGTAGTTGTTCACTTGCACAGAAAAGCAGTGATGTATCGACTACTGGGCGTGTTTGAGACTATAGGAATATTTTTTTTTTGTCTGCTGAAATGAAGATTCTGCTGGCTTCACGTATGTTCTCAATTGTAGATATTACGATCTCTGGTATTTTAACGTAACAATTTTGGTAAGCTTACTTTGCTTGTTAAGTAAAGTGATGGGCTAATACAAGAGACACAAAAAGGGGAGGCTGAAATAAAAAAATTATTAGGTTTCGAATACCATAGCTTCCATAAAAAATGGTTAAAAAGGCGTACACTCTCTAATGCCAGTGAATGATAAAAAAGACTAGGGGCGTTTATTGACGAGGCAGGGCCATTCCGAGGAATGTCCAGCAGCCACTTCTAAACTATAAGCCTAACCCTAGCCCAAGCACGAGTCAGGCCTGAAGTTGTTGGCTCGAACCCAGGCCGCCTGGAGATCTTGAAGCCCGAGGCGACCTCCGTTAGACCTATAGAAGAGAAAAATGAGTTTTCTTACCACGTCCTAGAGCAGCTCAGCAACTCTGGTCGTATCACCTCTGTGAGAGGTCATTGTTTTGAGCCTCCGCATTACTTCTCCCTCCCTCCCTAAAAGCTATATAGATATGTATAAGGATATCTATGTATCGGAATGTGTGTGTGTATATATATATATATATTTGTATACATAAAGTTGGGCCGGGAGTGGATTCCGGCTCTCGACCACTCAGTGCAAATAAAAAAAAAAACCTAAGCACGGCCCATCTATTAATAACAAAACCCCATGCCCAAAGCCCAATCCATGAGCTCCCTTACAAAAAAAGATACTACTCTTTTTTTGAGGAAAAATAGAAATGCTAGGCTCTCACCTTTTAATCCTACTACACCCTTACTTTTGTTCCCCCTTTTATTTATCTTTTACTTCACTTCCCCGGTAATCCAAATCTACGATTTACTGCGTGTTTACCAGTGATTCGATATTATTTCACCCAATTGTTATTCACACATGACCATCCCTCATTTTGCGGAACGAAGCCCCGACCCATGAAAGAAGGGAAAAAATTATACAAAATCGGATTGAAAGATTTTCGACATATGTACCCGCAGCATATATGAAATTTCCGGTTTTCCTCCTCTCAGACGGGAGGAAAACTGGAAAATGCAGGTTTACCGCCGATGACGACAGCGGTAAGTCTGAAAATTCCAGATTTCGTCCTCTCAGAGCGGAGGAAACCTGGAAATGCAGCTTTACCGCCGATGAGTGCAGCGGTAAGGCTGCACTTTCCAGATTTCCTCCTCTCGGAGCGGAGGAAACCTGGAAATGCGGGTTTACCGCCGATGAGAGCAGCGGTAAAGCTGCAATTGCCAGCTTTCCTCCTTTCTGAGTTGGGGAAACCTGGAAAATGCAAGTTCGCCGCCCATGCAAGCAGCGGCAAAGCTGCGTGAGTGTCCAAAAAACGTCGCAAGACCTTTCCATTTCCTATTAAGGTAAAATAAAATGAAAGAATCAATGGTTCCGCCTTTTCTTGTTGCCCATATCTGGGGAACTCCCATTCGATTTGGATGGAGAGAGAAAAATCACACAAGATGACTTTGGCAAGTGACATCTGTTGAATTGAATTTCTACGCTCTCGAATATATATACGGCCCCTGAAATAAAAGTAAAAATATATAAATGGACGTCGAATAACCTCCCCATAATAAAACAATAAAATCCGAGATATCACTCTATTAAAGCAATTTCCTCCTGCATAGAACTCCATCCCAAAATCATTCATCACGCGTACTCTTTAATGATCATCGGTGTGATTCACTTGATTATAAATTCTTAAGAATTCAATTCCATTAAAACAGCGGGGCCCTTAAGAGAACACTTCCATGAAAGAAATTTCAAAAGAATGGAGTGTCATCACGATTCTAATCTAAAGCAATGACAAAAAAGATTTTGTAATCTTGTAATCAACATCTATACTTTATTTTTTTTCTTACATGCTTAGATTTGGAAACTCTCTGGACCCAACCAACAAGCCGTAGAACTGATGGAACTGGTCAAGTCAAGCACGGTAACTACTTGGGACCGCAGCAAAACACTGCGTAGTTGTTCACTTGCACAGAAAAGCAGTGATGTATCGACTACTGGGCGTGTTTGAGACTATAGGAATATTTTTTTTTTGTCTGCTGAAATGAAGATTCTGCTGGCTTCACGTATGTTCTCAATTGTAGATATTACGATCTCTGGTATTTTAACGTAACAATTTTGGTAAGCTTACTTTGCTTGTTAAGTAAAGTGATGGGCTAATACAAGAGACACAAAAAGGGGAGGCTGAAATAAAAAAATTATTAGGTTTCGAATACCATAGCTTCCATAAAAAATGGTTAAAAAGGCGTACACTCTCTAATGCCAGTGAATGATAAAAAAGACTAGGGGCGTTTATTGACGAGGCAGGGCCATTCCGAGGAATGTCCAGCAGCCACTTCTAAACTATAAGCCTAACCCTAGCCCAAGCACGAGTCAGGCCTGAAGTTGTTGGCTCGAACCCAGGCCGCCTGGAGATCTTGAAGCCCGAGGCGACCTCCGTTAGACCTATAGAAGAGAAAAATGAGTTTTCTTACCACGTCCTAGAGCAGCTCAGCAACTCTGGTCGTATCACCTCTGTGAGAGGTCATTGTTTTGAGCCTCCGCATTACTTCTCCCTCCCTCCCTAAAAGCTATATAGATATGTATAAGGATATCTATGTATCGGAATGTGTGTGTGTATATATATATATATATTTGTATACATAAAGTTGGGCCGAGAGTGGATTCCGGCTCTCGACCACTCAGTGCAAATAAAAAAAAAAACCTAAGCACGGCCCATCTATTAATAACAAAACCCCATGCCCAAAGCCCAATCCATGAGCTCCCTTACAAAAAAAGATACTACTCTTTTTTTGAGGAAAAATAGAAATGCTAGGCTCTCACCTTTTAATCCTACTACACCCTTACTTTTGTTCCCCCTTTTATTTATCTTTTACTTCACTTCCCCGGTAATCCAAATCTACGATTTACTGCGTGTTTACCAGTGATTCGATATTATTTCACCCAATTGTTATTCACACATGACCATCCCTCATTTTGCGGAACGAAGCCCCGACCCATGAAAGAAGGGAAAAAATTATACAAAATCGGATTGAAAGATTTTCGACATATGTACCCGCAGCATATATGAAATTTCCGGTTTTCCTCCTCTCAGACGGGAGGAAAACTGGAAAATGCAGGTTTACCGCCGATGACGACAGCGGTAAGTCTGAAAATTCCAGATTTCGTCCTCTCAGAGCGGAGGAAACCTGGAAATGCAGCTTTACCGCCGATGAGTGCAGCGGTAAGGCTGCACTTTCCAGATTTCCTCCTCTCGGAGCGGAGGAAACCTGGAAATGCGGGTTTACCGCCGATGAGAGCAGCGGTAAAGCTGCAATTGCCAGCTTTCCTCCTTTCTGAGTTGGGGAAACCTGGAAAATGCAAGTTCGCCGCCCATGCAAGCAGCGGCAAAGCTGCGTGAGTGTCCAAAAAACGTCGCAAGACCTTTCCATTTCCTATTAAGGTAAAATAAAATGAAAGAATCAATGGTTCCGCCTTTTCTTGTTGCCCATATCTGGGGAACTCCCATTCGATTTGGATGGAGAGAGAAAAATCACACAAGATGACTTTGGCAAGTGACATCTGTTGAATTGAATTTCTACGCTCTCGAATATATATACGGCCCCTGAAATAAAAGTAGAAATATATAAATGGACGTCGAATAACCTCCCCATAATAAAACAATAAAATCCGAGATATCACTCTATTAAAGCAATTTCCTCCTGCATAGAACTCCATCCCAAAATCATTCATCACGCGTACTCTTTAATGATCATCGGTGTGATTCACTTGATTATAAATTCTTAAGAATTCAATTCCATTAAAACAGCGGGGCCCTTAAGAGAACACTTCCATGAAAGAAATTTCAAAAGAATGGAGTGTCATCACGATTCTAATCTAAAGCAATGACAAAAAAGATTTTGTAATCTTGTAATCAACATCTATACTTTATTTTTTTTCTTACATGCTTAGATTTGGAAACTCTCTGGACCCAACCAACAAGCCGTAGAACTGATGGAACTGGTCAAGTCAAGCACGGTAACTACTTGGGACCGCAGCAAAACACTGCGTAGTTGTTCACTTGCACAGAAAAGCAGTGATGTATCGACTACTGGGCGTGTTTGAGACTATAGGAATATTTTTTTTTTGTCTGCTGAAATGAAGATTCTGCTGGCTTCACGTATGTTCTCAATTGTAGATATTACGATCTCTGGTATTTTAACGTAACAATTTTGGTAAGCTTACTTTGCTTGTTAAGTAAAGTGATGGGCTAATACAAGAGACACAAAAAGGGGAGGCTGAAATAAAAAAATTATTAGGTTTCGAATACCATAGCTTCCATAAAAAATGGTTAAAAAGGCGTACACTCTCTAATGCCAGTGAATGATAAAAAAGACTAGGGGCGTTTATTGACGAGGCAGGGCCATTCCGAGGAATGTCCAGCAGCCACTTCTAAACTATAAGCCTAACCCTAGCCCAAGCACGAGTCAGGCCTGAAGTTGTTGGCTCGAACCCAGGCCGCCTGGAGATCTTGAAGCCCGAGGCGACCTCCGTTAGACCTATAGAAGAGAAAAATGAGTTTTCTTACCACGTCCTAGAGCAGCTCAGCAACTCTGGTCGTATCACCTCTGTGAGAGGTCATTGTTTTGAGCCTCCGCATTACTTCTCCCTCCCTCCCTAAAAGCTATATAGATATGTATAAGGATATCTATGTATCGGAATGTGTGTGTGTATATATATATATATATTTGTATACATAAAGTTGGGCCGGGAGTGGATTCCGGCTCTCGACCACTCAGTGCAAATAAAAAAAAAAACCTAAGCACGGCCCATCTATTAATAACAAAACCCCATGCCCAAAGCCCAATCCATGAGCTCCCTTACAAAAAAAGATACTACTCTTTTTTTGAGGAAAAATAGAAATGCTAGGCTCTCACCTTTTAATCCTACTACACCCTTACTTTTGTTCCCCCTTTTATTTATCTTTTACTTCACTTCCCCGGTAATCCAAATCTACGATTTACTGCGTGTTTACCAGTGATTCGATATTATTTCACCCAATTGTTATTCACACATGACCATCCCTCATTTTGCGGAACGAAGCCCCGACCCATGAAAGAAGGGAAAAAATTATACAAAATCGGATTGAAAGATTTTCGACATATGTACCCGCAGCATATATGAAATTTCCGGTTTTCCTCCTCTCAGATGGGAGGAAAACTGGAAAATGCAGGTTTACCGCCGATGACGACAGCGGTAAGTCTGAAAATTCCAGATTTCGTCCTCTCAGAGCGGAGGAAACCTGGAAATGCAGCTTTACCGCCGATGAGTGCAGCGGTAAGGCTGCACTTTCCAGATTTCCTCCTCTCGGAGCGGAGGAAACCTGGAAATGCGGGTTTACCGCCGATGAGAGCAGCGGTAAAGCTGCAATTGCCAGCTTTCCTCCTTTCTGAGTTGGGGAAACCTGGAAAATGCAAGTTCGCCGCCCATGCAAGCAGCGGCAAAGCTGCGTGAGTGTCCAAAAAACGTCGCAAGACCTTTCCATTTCCTATTAAGGTAAAATAAAATGAAAGAATCAATGGTTCCGCCTTTTCTTGTTGCCCATATCTGGGGAACTCCCATTCGATTTGGATGGAGAGAGAAAAATCACACAAGATGACTTTGGCAAGTGACATCTGTTGAATTGAATTTCTACGCTCTCGAATATATATACGGCCCCTGAAATAAAAGTAGAAATATATAAATGGACGTCGAATAACCTCCCCATAATAAAACAATAAAATCCGAGATATCACTCTATTAAAGCAATTTCCTCCTGCATAGAACTCCATCCCAAAATCATTCATCACGCGTACTCTTTAATGATCATCGGTGTGATTCACTTGATTATAAATTCTTAAGAATTCAATTCCATTAAAACAGCGGGGCCCTTAAGAGAACACTTCCATGAAAGAAATTTCAAAAGAATGGAGTGTCATCACGATTCTAATCTAAAGCAATGACAAAAAAGATTTTGTAATCTTGTAATCAACATCTATACTTTATTTTTTTTCTTACATGCTTAGATTTGGAAACTCTCTGGACCCAACCAACAAGCCGTAGAACTGATGGAACTGGTCAAGTCAAGCACGGTAACTACTTGGGACCGCAGCAAAACACTGCGTAGTTGTTCACTTGCACAGAAAAGCAGTGATGTATCGACTACTGGGCGTGTTTGAGACTATAGGAATATTTTTTTTTTGTCTGCTGAAATGAAGATTCTGCTGGCTTCACGTATGTTCTCAATTGTAGATATTACGATCTCTGGTATTTTAACGTAACAATTTTGGTAAGCTTACTTTGCTTGTTAAGTAAAGTGATGGGCTAATACAAGAGACACAAAAAGGGGAGGCTGAAATAAAAAAATTATTAGGTTTCGAATACCATAGCTTCCATAAAAAATGGTTAAAAAGGCGTACACTCTCTAATGCCAGTGAATGATAAAAAAGACTAGGGGCGTTTATTGACGAGGCAGGGCCATTCCGAGGAATGTCCAGCAGCCACTTCTAAACTATAAGCCTAACCCTAGCCCAAGCACGAGTCAGGCCTGAAGTTGTTGGCTCGAACCCAGGCCGCCTGGAGATCTTGAAGCCCGAGGCGACCTCCGTTAGACCTATAGAAGAGAAAAATGAGTTTTCTTACCACGTCCTAGAGCAGCTCAGCAACTCTGGTCGTATCACCTCTGTGAGAGGTCATTGTTTTGAGCCTCCGCATTACTTCTCCCTCCCTCCCTAAAAGCTATATAGATATGTATAAGGATATCTATGTATCGGAATGTGTGTGTGTATATATATATATATATTTGTATACATAAAGTTGGGCCGGGAGTGGATTCCGGCTCTCGACCACTCAGTGCAAATAAAAAAAAAAACCTAAGCACGGCCCATCTATTAATAACAAAACCCCATGCCCAAAGCCCAATCCATGAGCTCCCTTACAAAAAAAGATACTACTCTTTTTTTGAGGAAAAATAGAAATGCTAGGCTCTCACCTTTTAATCCTACTACACCCTTACTTTTGTTCCCCCTTTTATTTATCTTTTACTTCACTTCCCCGGTAATCCAAATCTACGATTTACTGCGTGTTTACCAGTGATTCGATATTATTTCACCCAATTGTTATTCACACATGACCATCCCTCATTTTGCGGAACGAAGCCCCGACCCATGAAAGAAGGGAAAAAATTATACAAAATCGGATTGAAAGATTTTCGACATATGTACCCGCAGCATATATGAAATTTCCGGTTTTCCTCCTCTCAGACGGGAGGAAAACTGGAAAATGCAGGTTTACCGCCGATGACGACAGCGGTAAGTCTGAAAATTCCAGATTTCGTCCTCTCAGAGCGGAGGAAACCTGGAAATGCAGCTTTACCGCCGATGAGTGCAGCGGTAAGGCTGCACTTTCCAGATTTCCTCCTCTCGGAGCGGAGGAAACCTGGAAATGCGGGTTTACCGCCGATGAGAGCAGCGGTAAAGCTGCAATTGCCAGCTTTCCTCCTTTCTGAGTTGGGGAAACCTGGAAAATGCAAGTTCGCCGCCCATGCAAGCAGCGGCAAAGCTGCGTGAGTGTCCAAAAAACGTCGCAAGACCTTTCCATTTCCTATTAAGGTAAAATAAAATGAAAGAATCAATGGTTCCGCCTTTTCTTGTTGCCCATATCTGGGGAACTCCCATTCGATTTGGATGGAGAGAGAAAAATCACACAAGATGACTTTGGCAAGTGACATCTGTTGAATTGAATTTCTACGCTCTCGAATATATATACGGCCCCTGAAATAAAAGTAGAAATATATAAATGGACGTCGAATAACCTCCCCATAATAAAACAATAAAATCCGAGATATCACTCTATTAAAGCAATTTCCTCCTGCATAGAACTCCATCCCAAAATCATTCATCACGCGTACTCTTTAATGATCATCGGTGTGATTCACTTGATTATAAATTCTTAAGAATTCAATTCCATTAAAACAGCGGGGCCCTTAAGAGAACACTTCCATGAAAGAAATTTCAAAAGAATGGAGTGTCATCACGATTCTAATCTAAAGCAATGACAAAAAAGATTTTGTAATCTTGTAATCAACATCTATACTTTATTTTTTTTCTTACATGCTTAGATTTGGAAACTCTCTGGACCCAACCAACAAGCCGTAGAACTGATGGAACTGGTCAAGTCAAGCACGGTAACTACTTGGGACCGCAGCAAAACACTGCGTAGTTGTTCACTTGCACAGAAAAGCAGTGATGTATCGACTACTGGGCGTGTTTGAGACTATAGGAATATTTTTTTTTTGTCTGCTGAAATGAAGATTCTGCTGGCTTCACGTATGTTCTCAATTGTAGATATTACGATCTCTGGTATTTTAACGTAACAATTTTGGTAAGCTTACTTTGCTTGTTAAGTAAAGTGATGGGCTAATACAAGAGACACAAAAAGGGGAGGCTGAAATAAAAAAATTATTAGGTTTCGAATACCATAGCTTCCATAAAAAATGGTTAAAAAGGCGTACACTCTCTAATGCCAGTGAATGATAAAAAAGACTAGGGGCGTTTATTGACGAGGCAGGGCCATTCCGAGGAATGTCCAGCAGCCACTTCTAAACTATAAGCCTAACCCTAGCCCAAGCACGAGTCAGGCCTGAAGTTGTTGGCTCGAACCCAGGCCGCCTGGAGATCTTGAAGCCCGAGGCGACCTCCGTTAGACCTATAGAAGAGAAAAATGAGTTTTCTTACCACGTCCTAGAGCAGCTCAGCAACTCTGGTCGTATCACCTCTGTGAGAGGTCATTGTTTTGAGCCTCCGCATTACTTCTCCCTCCCTCCCTAAAAGCTATATAGATATGTATAAGGATATCTATGTATCGGAATGTGTGTGTGTATATATATATATATATATATTTGTATACATAAAGTTGGGCCGGGAGTGGATTCCGGCTCTCGACCACTCAGTGCAAATAAAAAAAAAAACCTAAGCACGGCCCATCTATTAATAACAAAACCCCATGCCCAAAGCCCAATCCATGAGCTCCCTTACAAAAAAAGATACTACTCTTTTTTTGAGGAAAAATAGAAATGCTAGGCTCTCACCTTTTAATCCTACTACACCCTTACTTTTGTTCCCCCTTTTATTTATCTTTTACTTCACTTCCCCGGTAATCCAAATCTACGATTTACTGCGTGTTTACCAGTGATTCGATATTATTTCACCCAATTGTTATTCACACATGACCATCCCTCATTTTGCGGAACGAAGCCCCGACCCATGAAAGAAGGGAAAAAATTATACAAAATCGGATTGAAAGATTTTCGACATATGTACCCGCAGCATATATGAAATTTCCGGTTTTCCTCCTCTCAGACGGGAGGAAAACTGGAAAATGCAGGTTTACCGCCGATGACGACAGCGGTAAGTCTGAAAATTCCAGATTTCGTCCTCTCAGAGCGGAGGAAACCTGGAAATGCAGCTTTACCGCCGATGAGTGCAGCGGTAAGGCTGCACTTTCCAGATTTCCTCCTCTCGGAGCGGAGGAAACCTGGAAATGCGGGTTTACCGCCGATGAGAGCAGCGGTAAAGCTGCAATTGCCAGCTTTCCTCCTTTCTGAGTTGGGGAAACCTGGAAAATGCAAGTTCGCCGCCCATGCAAGCAGCGGCAAAGCTGCGTGAGTGTCCAAAAAACGTCGCAAGACCTTTCCATTTCCTATTAAGGTAAAATAAAATGAAAGAATCAATGGTTCCGCCTTTTCTTGTTGCCCATATCTGGGGAACTCCCATTCGATTTGGATGGAGAGAGAAAAATCACACAAGATGACTTTGGCAAGTGACATCTGTTGAATTGAATTTCTACGCTCTCGAATATATATACGGCCCCTGAAATAAAAGTAGAAATATATAAATGGACGTCGAATAACCTCCCCATAATAAAACAATAAAATCCGAGATATCACTCTATTAAAGCAATTTCCTCCTGCATAGAACTCCATCCCAAAATCATTCATCACGCGTACTCTTTAATGATCATCGGTGTGATTCACTTGATTATAAATTCTTAAGAATTCAATTCCATTAAAACAGCGGGGCCCTTAAGAGAACACTTCCATGAAAGAAATTTCAAAAGAATGGAGTGTCATCACGATTCTAATCTAAAGCAATGACAAAAAAGATTTTGTAATCTTGTAATCAACATCTATACTTTATTTTTTTTCTTACATGCTTAGATTTGGAAACTCTCTGGACCCAACCAACAAGCCGTAGAACTGATGGAACTGGTCAAGTCAAGCACGGTAACTACTTGGGACCGCAGCAAAACACTGCGTAGTTGTTCACTTGCACAGAAAAGCAGTGATGTATCGACTACTGGGCGTGTTTGAGACTATAGGAATATTTTTTTTTTGTCTGCTGAAATGAAGATTCTGCTGGCTTCACGTATGTTCTCAATTGTAGATATTACGATCTCTGGTATTTTAACGTAACAATTTTGGTAAGCTTACTTTGCTTGTTAAGTAAAGTGATGGGCTAATACAAGAGACACAAAAAGGGGAGGCTGAAATAAAAAAATTATTAGGTTTCGAATACCATAGCTTCCATAAAAAATGGTTAAAAAGGCGTACACTCTCTAATGCCAGTGAATGATAAAAAAGACTAGGGGCGTTTATTGACGAGGCAGGGCCATTCCGAGGAATGTCCAGCAGCCACTTCTAAACTATAAGCCTAACCCTAGCCCAAGCACGAGTCAGGCCTGAAGTTGTTGGCTCGAACCCAGGCCGCCTGGAGATCTTGAAGCCCGAGGCGACCTCCGTTAGACCTATAGAAGAGAAAAATGAGTTTTCTTACCACGTCCTAGAGCAGCTCAGCAACTCTGGTCGTATCACCTCTGTGAGAGGTCATTGTTTTGAGCCTCCGCATTACTTCTCCCTCCCTCCCTAAAAGCTATATAGATATGTATAAGGATATCTATGTATCGGAATGTGTGTGTGTATATATATATATATATTTGTATACATAAAGTTGGGCCGGGAGTGGATTCCGGCTCTCGACCACTCAGTGCAAATAAAAAAAAAAACCTAAGCACGGCCCATCTATTAATAACAAAACCCCATGCCCAAAGCCCAATCCATGAGCTCCCTTACAAAAAAAGATACTACTCTTTTTTTGAGGAAAAATAGAAATGCTAGGCTCTCACCTTTTAATCCTACTACACCCTTACTTTTGTTCCCCCTTTTATTTATCTTTTACTTCACTTCCCCGGTAATCCAAATCTACGATTTACTGCGTGTTTACCAGTGATTCGATATTATTTCACCCAATTGTTATTCACACATGACCATCCCTCATTTTGCGGAACGAAGCCCCGACCCATGAAAGAAGGGAAAAAATTATACAAAATCGGATTGAAAGATTTTCGACATATGTACCCGCAGCATATATGAAATTTCCGGTTTTCCTCCTCTCAGACGGGAGGAAAACTGGAAAATGCAGGTTTACCGCCGATGACGACAGCGGTAAGTCTGAAAATTCCAGATTTCGTCCTCTCAGAGCGGAGGAAACCTGGAAATGCAGCTTTACCGCCGATGAGTGCAGCGGTAAGGCTGCACTTTCCAGATTTCCTCCTCTCGGAGCGGAGGAAACCTGGAAATGCGGGTTTACCGCCGATGAGAGCAGCGGTAAAGCTGCAATTGCCAGCTTTCCTCCTTTCTGAGTTGGGGAAACCTGGAAAATGCAAGTTCGCCGCCCATGCAAGCAGCGGCAAAGCTGCGTGAGTGTCCAAAAAACGTCGCAAGACCTTTCCATTTCCTATTAAGGTAAAATAAAATGAAAGAATCAATGGTTCCGCCTTTTCTTGTTGCCCATATCTGGGGAACTCCCATTCGATTTGGATGGAGAGAGAAAAATCACACAAGATGACTTTGGCAAGTGACATCTGTTGAATTGAATTTCTACGCTCTCGAATATATATACGGCCCCTGAAATAAAAGTAGAAATATATAAATGGACGTCGAATAACCTCCCCATAATAAAACAATAAAATCCGAGATATCACTCTATTAAAGCAATTTCCTCCTGCATAGAACTCCATCCCAAAATCATTCATCACGCGTACTCTTTAATGATCATCGGTGTGATTCACTTGATTATAAATTCTTAAGAATTCAATTCCATTAAAACAGCGGGGCCCTTAAGAGAACACTTCCATGAAAGAAATTTCAAAAGAATGGAGTGTCATCACGATTCTAATCTAAAGCAATGACAAAAAAGATTTTGTAATCTTGTAATCAACATCTATACTTTATTTTTTTTCTTACATGCTTAGATTTGGAAACTCTCTGGACCCAACCAACAAGCCGTAGAACTGATGGAACTGGTCAAGTCAAGCACGGTAACTACTTGGGACCGCAGCAAAACACTGCGTAGTTGTTCACTTGCACAGAAAAGCAGTGATGTATCGACTACTGGGCGTGTTTGAGACTATAGGAATATTTTTTTTTTGTCTGCTGAAATGAAGATTCTGCTGGCTTCACGTATGTTCTCAATTGTAGATATTACGATCTCTGGTATTTTAACGTAACAATTTTGGTAAGCTTACTTTGCTTGTTAAGTAAAGTGATGGGCTAATACAAGAGACACAAAAAGGGGAGGCTGAAATAAAAAAATTATTAGGTTTCGAATACCATAGCTTCCATAAAAAATGGTTAAAAAGGCGTACACTCTCTAATGCCAGTGAATGATAAAAAAGACTAGGGGCGTTTATTGACGAGGCAGGGCCATTCCGAGGAATGTCCAGCAGCCACTTCTAAACTATAAGCCTAACCCTAGCCCAAGCACGAGTCAGGCCTGAAGTTGTTGGCTCGAACCCAGGCCGCCTGGAGATCTTGAAGCCCGAGGCGACCTCCGTTAGACCTATAGAAGAGAAAAATGAGTTTTCTTACCACGTCCTAGAGCAGCTCAGCAACTCTGGTCGTATCACCTCTGTGAGAGGTCATTGTTTTGAGCCTCCGCATTACTTCTCCCTCCCTCCCTAAAAGCTATATAGATATGTATAAGGATATCTATGTATCGGAATGTGTGTGTGTATATATATATATATATTTGTATACATAAAGTTGGGCCGGGAGTGGATTCCGGCTCTCGACCACTCAGTGCAAATAAAAAAAAAAACCTAAGCACGGCCCATCTATTAATAACAAAACCCCATGCCCAAAGCCCAATCCATGAGCTCCCTTACAAAAAAAGATACTACTCTTTTTTTGAGGAAAAATAGAAATGCTAGGCTCTCACCTTTTAATCCTACTACACCCTTACTTTTGTTCCCCCTTTTATTTATCTTTTACTTCACTTCCCCGGTAATCCAAATCTACGATTTACTGCGTGTTTACCAGTGATTCGATATTATTTCACCCAATTGTTATTCACACATGACCATCCCTCATTTTGCGGAACGAAGCCCCGACCCATGAAAGAAGGGAAAAAATTATACAAAATCGGATTGAAAGATTTTCGACATATGTACCCGCAGCATATATGAAATTTCCGGTTTTCCTCCTCTCAGACGGGAGGAAAACTGGAAAATGCAGGTTTACCGCCGATGACGACAGCGGTAAGTCTGAAAATTCCAGATTTCGTCCTCTCAGAGCGGAGGAAACCTGGAAATGCAGCTTTACCGCCGATGAGTGCAGCGGTAAGGCTGCACTTTCCAGATTTCCTCCTCTCGGAGCGGAGGAAACCTGGAAATGCGGGTTTACCGCCGATGAGAGCAGCGGTAAAGCTGCAATTGCCAGCTTTCCTCCTTTCTGAGTTGGGGAAACCTGGAAAATGCAAGTTCGCCGCCCATGCAAGCAGCGGCAAAGCTGCGTGAGTGTCCAAAAAACGTCGCAAGACCTTTCCATTTCCTATTAAGGTAAAATAAAATGAAAGAATCAATGGTTCCGCCTTTTCTTGTTGCCCATATCTGGGGAACTCCCATTCGATTTGGATGGAGAGAGAAAAATCACACAAGATGACTTTGGCAAGTGACATCTGTTGAATTGAATTTCTACGCTCTCGAATATATATACGGCCCCTGAAATAAAAGTAGAAATATATAAATGGACGTCGAATAACCTCCCCATAATAAAACAATAAAATCCGAGATATCACTCTATTAAAGCAATTTCCTCCTGCATAGAACTCCATCCCAAAATCATTCATCACGCGTACTCTTTAATGATCATCGGTGTGATTCACTTGATTATAAATTCTTAAGAATTCAATTCCATTAAAACAGCGGGGCCCTTAAGAGAACACTTCCATGAAAGAAATTTCAAAAGAATGGAGTGTCATCACGATTCTAATCTAAAGCAATGACAAAAAAGATTTTGTAATCTTGTAATCAACATCTATACTTTATTTTTTTTCTTACATGCTTAGATTTGGAAACTCTCTGGACCCAACCAACAAGCCGTAGAACTGATGGAACTGGTCAAGTCAAGCACGGTAACTACTTGGGACCGCAGCAAAACACTGCGTAGTTGTTCACTTGCACAGAAAAGCAGTGATGTATCGACTACTGGGCGTGTTTGAGACTATAGGAATATTTTTTTTTTGTCTGCTGAAATGAAGATTCTGCTGGCTTCACGTATGTTCTCAATTGTAGATATTACGATCTCTGGTATTTTAACGTAACAATTTTGGTAAGCTTACTTTGCTTGTTAAGTAAAGTGATGGGCTAATACAAGAGACACAAAAAGGGGAGGCTGAAATAAAAAAATTATTAGGTTTCGAATACCATAGCTTCCATAAAAAATGGTTAAAAAGGCGTACACTCTCTAATGCCAGTGAATGATAAAAAAGACTAGGGGCGTTTATTGACGAGGCAGGGCCATTCCGAGGAATGTCCAGCAGCCACTTCTAAACTATAAGCCTAACCCTAGCCCAAGCACGAGTCAGGCCTGAAGTTGTTGGCTCGAACCCAGGCCGCCTGGAGATCTTGAAGCCCGAGGCGACCTCCGTTAGACCTATAGAAGAGAAAAATGAGTTTTCTTACCACGTCCTAGAGCAGCTCAGCAACTCTGGTCGTATCACCTCTGTGAGAGGTCATTGTTTTGAGCCTCCGCATTACTTCTCCCTCCCTCCCTAAAAGCTATATAGATATGTATAAGGATATCTATGTATCGGAATGTGTGTGTGTATATATATATATATATTTGTATACATAAAGTTGGGCCGGGAGTGGATTCCGGCTCTCGACCACTCAGTGCAAATAAAAAAAAAAACCTAAGCACGGCCCATCTATTAATAACAAAACCCCATGCCCAAAGCCCAATCCATGAGCTCCCTTACAAAAAAAGATACTACTCTTTTTTTGAGGAAAAATAGAAATGCTAGGCTCTCACCTTTTAATCCTACTACACCCTTACTTTTGTTCCCCCTTTTATTTATCTTTTACTTCACTTCCCCGGTAATCCAAATCTACGATTTACTGCGTGTTTACCAGTGATTCGATATTATTTCACCCAATTGTTATTCACACATGACCATCCCTCATTTTGCGGAACGAAGCCCCGACCCATGAAAGAAGGGAAAAAATTATACAAAATCGGATTGAAAGATTTTCGACATATGTACCCGCAGCATATATGAAATTTCCGGTTTTCCTCCTCTCAGACGGGAGGAAAACTGGAAAATGCAGGTTTACCGCCGATGACGACAGCGGTAAGTCTGAAAATTCCAGATTTCGTCCTCTCAGAGCGGAGGAAACCTGGAAATGCAGCTTTACCGCCGATGAGTGCAGCGGTAAGGCTGCACTTTCCAGATTTCCTCCTCTCGGAGCGGAGGAAACCTGGAAATGCGGGTTTACCGCCGATGAGAGCAGCGGTAAAGCTGCAATTGCCAGCTTTCCTCCTTTCTGAGTTGGGGAAACCTGGAAAATGCAAGTTCGCCGCCCATGCAAGCAGCGGCAAAGCTGCGTGAGTGTCCAAAAAACGTCGCAAGACCTTTCCATTTCCTATTAAGGTAAAATAAAATGAAAGAATCAATGGTTCCGCCTTTTCTTGTTGCCCATATCTGGGGAACTCCCATTCGATTTGGATGGAGAGAGAAAAATCACACAAGATGACTTTGGCAAGTGACATCTGTTGAATTGAATTTCTACGCTCTCGAATATATATACGGCCCCTGAAATAAAAGTAGAAATATATAAATGGACGTCGAATAACCTCCCCATAATAAAACAATAAAATCCGAGATATCACTCTATTAAAGCAATTTCCTCCTGCATAGAACTCCATCCCAAAATCATTCATCACGCGTACTCTTTAATGATCATCGGTGTGATTCACTTGATTATAAATTCTTAAGAATTCAATTCCATTAAAACAGCGGGGCCCTTAAGAGAACACTTCCATGAAAGAAATTTCAAAAGAATGGAGTGTCATCACGATTCTAATCTAAAGCAATGACAAAAAAGATTTTGTAATCTTGTAATCAACATCTATACTTTATTTTTTTTCTTACATGCTTAGATTTGGAAACTCTCTGGACCCAACCAACAAGCCGTAGAACTGATGGAACTGGTCAAGTCAAGCACGGTAACTACTTGGGACCGCAGCAAAACACTGCGTAGTTGTTCACTTGCACAGAAAAGCAGTGATGTATCGACTACTGGGCGTGTTTGAGACTATAGGAATATTTTTTTTTTTGTCTGCTGAAATGAAGATTCTGCTGGCTTCACGTATGTTCTCAATTGTAGATATTACGATCTCTGGTATTTTAACGTAACAATTTTGGTAAGCTTACTTTGCTTGTTAAGTAAAGTGATGGGCTAATACAAGAGACACAAAAAGGGGAGGCTGAAATAAAAAAATTATTAGGTTTCGAATACCATAGCTTCCATAAAAAATGGTTAAAAAGGCGTACACTCTCTAATGCCAGTGAATGATAAAAAAGACTAGGGGCGTTTATTGACGAGGCAGGGCCATTCCGAGGAATGTCCAGCAGCCACTTCTAAACTATAAGCCTAACCCTAGCCCAAGCACGAGTCAGGCCTGAAGTTGTTGGCTCGAACCCAGGCCGCCTGGAGATCTTGAAGCCCGAGGCGACCTCCGTTAGACCTATAGAAGAGAAAAATGAGTTTTCTTACCACGTCCTAGAGCAGCTCAGCAACTCTGGTCGTATCACCTCTGTGAGAGGTCATTGTTTTGAGCCTCCGCATTACTTCTCCCTCCCTCCCTAAAAGCTATATAGATATGTATAAGGATATCTATGTATCGGAATGTGTGTGTGTATATATATATATATATTTGTATACATAAAGTTGGGCCGGGAGTGGATTCCGGCTCTCGACCACTCAGTGCAAATAAAAAAAAAAACCTAAGCACGGCCCATCTATTAATAACAAAACCCCATGCCCAAAGCCCAATCCATGAGCTCCCTTACAAAAAAAGATACTACTCTTTTTTTGAGGAAAAATAGAAATGCTAGGCTCTCACCTTTTAATCCTACTACACCCTTACTT
This sequence comes from Persea americana, assembly GCA_029852735.1. Taxonomy (NCBI): domain Eukaryota; kingdom Viridiplantae; phylum Streptophyta; class Magnoliopsida; order Laurales; family Lauraceae; genus Persea; species Persea americana. The sequence goes on from CM056813.1 coordinate 2,215,616, forward strand.
TTGTTCCCCCTTTTATTTATCTTTTACTTCACTTCCCCGGTAATCCAAATCTACGATTTACTGCGTGTTTACCAGTGATTCGATATTATTTCACCCAATTGTTATTCACACATGACCATCCCTCATTTTGCGGAACGAAGCCCCGACCCATGAAAGAAGGGAAAAAATTATACAAAATCGGATTGAAAGATTTTCGACATATGTACCCGCAGCATATATGAAATTTCCGGTTTTCCTCCTCTCAGACGGGAGGAAAACTGGAAAATGCAGGTTTACCGCCGATGACGACAGCGGTAAGTCTGAAAATTCCAGATTTCGTCCTCTCAGAGCGGAGGAAACCTGGAAATGCAGCTTTACCGCCGATGAGTGCAGCGGTAAGGCTGCACTTTCCAGATTTCCTCCTCTCGGAGCGGAGGAAACCTGGAAATGCGGGTTTACCGCCGATGAGAGCAGCGGTAAAGCTGCAATTGCCAGCTTTCCTCCTTTCTGAGTTGGGGAAACCTGGAAAATGCAAGTTCGCCGCCCATGCAAGCAGCGGCAAAGCTGCGTGAGTGTCCAAAAAACGTCGCAAGACCTTTCCATTTCCTATTAAGGTAAAATAAAATGAAAGAATCAATGGTTCCGCCTTTTCTTGTTGCCCATATCTGGGGAACTCCCATTCGATTTGGATGGAGAGAGAAAAATCACACAAGATGACTTTGGCAAGTGACATCTGTTGAATTGAATTTCTACGCTCTCGAATATATATACGGCCCCTGAAATAAAAGTAGAAATATATAAATGGACGTCGAATAACCTCCCCATAATAAAACAATAAAATCCGAGATATCACTCTATTAAAGCAATTTCCTCCTGCATAGAACTCCATCCCAAAATCATTCATCACGCGTACTCTTTAATGATCATCGGTGTGATTCACTTGATTATAAATTCTTAAGAATTCAATTCCATTAAAACAGCGGGGCCCTTAAGAGAACACTTCCATGAAAGAAATTTCAAAAGAATGGAGTGTCATCACGATTCTAATCTAAAGCAATGACAAAAAAGATTTTGTAATCTTGTAATCAACATCTATACTTTATTTTTTTTCTTACATGCTTAGATTTGGAAACTCTCTGGACCCAACCAACAAGCCGTAGAACTGATGGAACTGGTCAAGTCAAGCACGGTAACTACTTGGGACCGCAGCAAAACACTGCGTAGTTGTTCACTTGCACAGAAAAGCAGTGATGTATCGACTACTGGGCGTGTTTGAGACTATAGGAATATTTTTTTTTTGTCTGCTGAAATGAAGATTCTGCTGGCTTCACGTATGTTCTCAATTGTAGATATTACGATCTCTGGTATTTTAACGTAACAATTTTGGTAAGCTTACTTTGCTTGTTAAGTAAAGTGATGGGCTAATACAAGAGACACAAAAAGGGGAGGCTGAAATAAAAAAATTATTAGGTTTCGAATACCATAGCTTCCATAAAAAATGGTTAAAAAGGCGTACACTCTCTAATGCCAGTGAATGATAAAAAAGACTAGGGGCGTTTATTGACGAGGCAGGGCCATTCCGAGGAATGTCCAGCAGCCACTTCTAAACTATAAGCCTAACCCTAGCCCAAGCACGAGTCAGGCCTGAAGTTGTTGGCTCGAACCCAGGCCGCCTGGAGATCTTGAAGCCCGAGGCGACCTCCGTTAGACCTATAGAAGAGAAAAATGAGTTTTCTTACCACGTCCTAGAGCAGCTCAGCAACTCTGGTCGTATCACCTCTGTGAGAGGTCATTGTTTTGAGCCTCCGCATTACTTCTCCCTCCCTCCCTAAAAGCTATATAGATATGTATAAGGATATCTATGTATCGGAATGTGTGTGTGTATATATATATATATATTTGTATACATAAAGTTGGGCCGGGAGTGGATTCCGGCTCTCGACCACTCAGTGCAAATAAAAAAAAAAACCTAAGCACGGCCCATCTATTAATAACAAAACCCCATGCCCAAAGCCCAATCCATGAGCTCCCTTACAAAAAAAGATACTACTCTTTTTTTGAGGAAAAATAGAAATGCTAGGCTCTCACCTTTTAATCCTACTATACCCTTACTTTTGTTCCCCCTTTTATTTATCTTTTACTTCACTTCCCCGGTAATCCAAATCTACGATTTACTGCGTGTTTACCAGTGATTCGATATTATTTCACCCAATTGTTATTCACACATGACCATCCCTCATTTTGCGGAACGAAGCCCCGACCAATGAAAGAAGGGAAAAAATTATACAAAATCGGATTGAAAGATTTTCGACATATGTACCCGCAGCATATATGAAATTTCCGGTTTTCCTCCTCTCAGACGGGAGGAAAACTGGAAAATGCAGGTTTACCGCCGATGACGACAGCGGTAAGTCTGAAAATTCCAGATTTCGTCCTCTCAGAGCGGAGGAAACCTGGAAATGCAGCTTTACCGCCGATGAGTGCAGCGGTAAGGCTGCACTTTCCAGATTTCCTCCTCTCGGAGCGGAGGAAACCTGGAAATGCGGGTTTACCGCCGATGAGAGCAGCGGTAAAGCTGCAATTGCCAGCTTTCCTCCTTTCTGAGTTGGGGAAACCTGGAAAATGCAAGTTCGCCGCCCATGCAAGCAGCGGCAAAGCTGCGTGAGTGTCCAAAAAACGTCGCAAGACCTTTCCATTTCCTATTAAGGTAAAATAAAATGAAAGAATCAATGGTTCCGCCTTTTCTTGTTGCCCATATCTGGGGAACTCCCATTCGATTTGGATGGAGAGAGAAAAATCACACAAGATGACTTTGGCAAGTGACATCTGTTGAATTGAATTTCTACGCTCTCGAATATATATACGGCCCCTGAAATAAAAGTAGAAATATATAAATGGACGTCGAATAACCTCCCCATAATAAAACAATAAAATCCGAGATATCACTCTATTAAAGCAATTTCCTCCTGCATAGAACTCCATCCCAAAATCATTCATCACGCGTACTCTTTAATGATCATCGGTGTGATTCACTTGATTATAAATTCTTAAGAATTCAATTCCATTAAAACAGCGGGGCCCTTAAGAGAACACTTCCATGAAAGAAATTTCAAAAGAATGGAGTGTCATCACGATTCTAATCTAAAGCAATGACAAAAAAGATTTTGTAATCTTGTAATCAACATCTATACTTTATTTTTTTTCTTACATGCTTAGATTTGGAAACTCTCTGGACCCAACCAACAAGCCGTAGAACTGATGGAACTGGTCAAGTCAAGCACGGTAACTACTTGGGACCGCAGCAAAACACTGCGTAGTTGTTCACTTGCACAGAAAAGCAGTGATGTATCGACTACTGGGCGTGTTTGAGACTATAGGAATATTTTTTTTTTGTCTGCTGAAATGAAGATTCTGCTGGCTTCACGTATGTTCTCAATTGTAGATATTACGATCTCTGGTATTTTAACGTAACAATTTTGGTAAGCTTACTTTGCTTGTTAAGTAAAGTGATGGGCTAATACAAGAGACACAAAAAGGGGAGGCTGAAATAAAAAAATTATTAGGTTTCGAATACCATAGCTTCCATAAAAAATGGTTAAAAAGGCGTACACTCTCTAATGCCAGTGAATGATAAAAAAGACTAGGGGCGTTTATTGACGAGGCAGGGCCATTCCGAGGAATGTCCAGCAGCCACTTCTAAACTATAAGCCTAACCCTAGCCCAAGCACGAGTCAGGCCTGAAGTTGTTGGCTCGAACCCAGGCCGCCTGGAGATCTTGAAGCCCGAGGCGACCTCCGTTAGACCTATAGAAGAGAAAAATGAGTTTTCTTACCACGTCCTAGAGCAGCTCAGCAACTCTGGTCGTATCACCTCTGTGAGAGGTCATTGTTTTGAGCCTCCGCATTACTTCTCCCTCCCTCCCTAAAAGCTATATAGATATGTATAAGGATATCTATGTATCGGAATGTGTGTGTGTATATATATATATATTTGTATACATAAAGTTGGGCCGGGAGTGGATTCCGGCTCTCGACCACTCAGTGCAAATAAAAAAAAAAACCTAAGCACGGCCCATCTATTAATAACAAAACCCCATGCCCAAAGCCCAATCCATGAGCTCCCTTACAAAAAAAGATACTACTCTTTTTTTGAGGAAAAATAGAAATGCTAGGCTCTCACCTTTTAATCCTACTACACCCTTACTTTTGTTCCCCCTTTTATTTATCTTTTACTTCACTTCCCCGGTAATCCAAATCTACGATTTACTGCGTGTTTACCAGTGATTCGATATTATTTCACCCAATTGTTATTCACACATGACCATCCCTCATTTTGCGGAACGAAGCCCCGACCCATGAAAGAAGGGAAAAAATTATACAAAATCGGATTGAAAGATTTTCGACATATGTACCCGCAGCATATATGAAATTTCCGGTTTTCCTCCTCTCAGACGGGAGGAAAACTGGAAAATGCAGGTTTACCGCCGATGACGACAGCGGTAAGTCTGAAAATTCCAGATTTCGTCCTCTCAGAGCGGAGGAAACCTGGAAATGCAGCTTTACCGCCGATGAGTGCAGCGGTAAGGCTGCACTTTCCAGATTTCCTCCTCTCGGAGCGGAGGAAACCTGGAAATGCGGGTTTACCGCCGATGAGAGCAGCGGTAAAGCTGCAATTGCCAGCTTTCCTCCTTTCTGAGTTGGGGAAACCTGGAAAATGCAAGTTCGCCGCCCATGCAAGCAGCGGCAAAGCTGCGTGAGTGTCCAAAAAACGTCGCAAGACCTTTCCATTTCCTATTAAGGTAAAATAAAATGAAAGAATCAATGGTTCCGCCTTTTCTTGTTGCCCATATCTGGGGAACTCCCATTCGATTTGGATGGAGAGAGAAAAATCACACAAGATGACTTTGGCAAGTGACATCTGTTGAATTGAATTTCTACGCTCTCGAATATATATACGGCCCCTGAAATAAAAGTAGAAATATATAAATGGACGTCGAATAACCTCCCCATAATAAAACAATAAAATCCGAGATATCACTCTATTAAAGCAATTTCCTCCTGCATAGAACTCCATCCCAAAATCATTCATCACGCGTACTCTTTAATGATCATCGGTGTGATTCACTTGATTATAAATTCTTAAGAATTCAATTCCATTAAAACAGCGGGGCCCTTAAGAGAACACTTCCATGAAAGAAATTTCAAAAGAATGGAGTGTCATCACGATTCTAATCTAAAGCAATGACAAAAAAGATTTTGTAATCTTGTAATCAACATCTATACTTTATTTTTTTTCTTACATGCTTAGATTTGGAAACTCTCTGGACCCAACCAACAAGCCGTAGAACTGATGGAACTGGTCAAGTCAAGCACGGTAACTACTTGGGACCGCAGCAAAACACTGCGTAGTTGTTCACTTGCACAGAAAAGCAGTGATGTATCGACTACTGGGCGTGTTTGAGACTATAGGAATATTTTTTTTTTGTCTGCTGAAATGAAGATTCTGCTGGCTTCACGTATGTTCTCAATTGTAGATATTACGATCTCTGGTATTTTAACGTAACAATTTTGGTAAGCTTACTTTGCTTGTTAAGTAAAGTGATGGGCTAATACAAGAGACACAAAAAGGGGAGGCTGAAATAAAAAAATTATTAGGTTTCGAATACCATAGCTTCCATAAAAAATGGTTAAAAAGGCGTACACTCTCTAATGCCAGTGAATGATAAAAAAGACTAGGGGCGTTTATTGACGAGGCAGGGCCATTCCGAGGAATGTCCAGCAGCCACTTCTAAACTATAAGCCTAACCCTAGCCCAAGCACGAGTCAGGCCTGAAGTTGTTGGCTCGAACCCAGGCCGCCTGGAGATCTTGAAGCCCGAGGCGACCTCCGTTAGACCTATAGAAGAGAAAAATGAGTTTTCTTACCACGTCCTAGAGCAGCTCAGCAACTCTGGTCGTATCACCTCTGTGAGAGGTCATTGTTTTGAGCCTCCGCATTACTTCTCCCTCCCTCCCTAAAAGCTATATAGATATGTATAAGGATATCTATGTATCGGAATGTGTGTGTGTATATATATATATATATTTGTATACATAAAGTTGGGCCGGGAGTGGATTCCGGCTCTCGACCACTCAGTGCAAATAAAAAAAAAAACCTAAGCACGGCCCATCTATTAATAACAAAACCCCATGCCCAAAGCCCAATCCATGAGCTCCCTTACAAAAAAAGATACTACTCTTTTTTTGAGGAAAAATAGAAATGCTAGGCTCTCACCTTTTAATCCTACTACACCCTTACTTTTGTTCCCCCTTTTATTTATCTTTTACTTCACTTCCCCGGTAATCCAAATCTACGATTTACTGCGTGTTTACCAGTGATTCGATATTATTTCACCCAATTGTTATTCACACATGACCATCCCTCATTTTGCGGAACGAAGCCCCGACCCATGAAAGAAGGGAAAAAATTATACAAAATCGGATTGAAAGATTTTCGACATATGTACCTGCAGCATATATGAAATTTCCGGTTTTCCTCCTCTCAGACGGGAGGAAAACTGGAAAATGCAGGTTTACCGCCGATGACGACAGCGGTAAGTCTGAAAATTCCAGATTTCGTCCTCTCAGAGCGGAGGAAACCTGGAAATGCAGCTTTACCGCCGATGAGTGCAGCGGTAAGGCTGCACTTTCCAGATTTCCTCCTCTCGGAGCGGAGGAAACCTGGAAATGCGGGTTTACCGCCGATGAGAGCAGCGGTAAAGCTGCAATTGCCAGCTTTCCTCCTTTCTGAGTTGGGGAAACCTGGAAAATGCAAGTTCGCCGCCCATGCAAGCAGCGGCAAAGCTGCGTGAGTGTCCAAAAAACGTCGCAAGACCTTTCCATTTCCTATTAAGGTAAAATAAAATGAAAGAATCAATGGTTCCGCCTTTTCTTGTTGCCCATATCTGGGGAACTCCCATTCGATTTGGATGGAGAGAGAAAAATCACACAAGATGACTTTGGCAAGTGACATCTGTTGAATTGAATTTCTACGCTCTCGAATATATATACGGCCCCTGAAATAAAAGTAGAAATATATAAATGGACGTCGAATAACCTCCCCATAATAAAACAATAAAATCCGAGATATCACTCTATTAAAGCAATTTCCTCCTGCATAGAACTCCATCCCAAAATCATTCATCACGCGTACTCTTTAATGATCATCGGTGTGATTCACTTGATTATAAATTCTTAAGAATTCAATTCCATTAAAACAGCGGGGCCCTTAAGAGAACACTTCCATGAAAGAAATTTCAAAAGAATGGAGTGTCATCACGATTCTAATCTAAAGCAATGACAAAAAAGATTTTGTAATCTTGTAATCAACATCTATACTTTATTTTTTTTCTTACATGCTTAGATTTGGAAACTCTCTGGACCCAACCAACAAGCCGTAGAACTGATGGAACTGGTCAAGTCAAGCACGGTAACTACTTGGGACCGCAGCAAAACACTGCGTAGTTGTTCACTTGCACAGAAAAGCAGTGATGTATCGACTACTGGGCGTGTTTGAGACTATAGGAATATTTTTTTTTTGTCTGCTGAAATGAAGATTCTGCTGGCTTCACGTATGTTCTCAATTGTAGATATTACGATCTCTGGTATTTTAACGTAACAATTTTGGTAAGCTTACTTTGCTTGTTAAGTAAAGTGATGGGCTAATACAAGAGACACAAAAAGGGGAGGCTGAAATAAAAAAATTATTAGGTTTCGAATACCATAGCTTCCATAAAAAATGGTTAAAAAGGCGTACACTCTCTAATGCCAGTGAATGATAAAAAAGACTAGGGGCGTTTATTGACGAGGCAGGGCCATTCCGAGGAATGTCCAGCAGCCACTTCTAAACTATAAGCCTAACCCTAGCCCAAGCACGAGTCAGGCCTGAAGTTGTTGGCTCGAACCCAGGCCGCCTGGAGATCTTGAAGCCCGAGGCGACCTCCGTTAGACCTATAGAAGAGAAAAATGAGTTTTCTTACCACGTCCTAGAGCAGCTCAGCAACTCTGGTCGTATCACCTCTGTGAGAGGTCATTGTTTTGAGCCTCCGCATTACTTCTCCCTCCCTCCCTAAAAGCTATATAGATATGTATAAGGATATCTATGTATCGGAATGTGTGTGTGTATATATATATATATATTTGTATACATAAAGTTGGGCCGGGAGTGGATTCCGGCTCTCGACCACTCAGTGCAAATAAAAAAAAAAACCTAAGCACGGCCCATCTATTAATAACAAAACCCCATGCCCAAAGCCCAATCCATGAGCTCCCTTACAAAAAAAGATACTACTCTTTTTTTGAGGAAAAATAGAAATGCTAGGCTCTCACCTTTTAATCCTACTACACCCTTACTTTTGTTCCCCCTTTTATTTATCTTTTACTTCACTTCCCCGGTAATCCAAATCTACGATTTACTGCGTGTTTACCAGTGATTCGATATTATTTCACCCAATTGTTATTCACACATGACCATCCCTCATTTTGCGGAACGAAGCCCCGACCCATGAAAGAAGGGAAAAAATTATACAAAATCGGATTGAAAGATTTTCGACATATGTACCCGCAGCATATATGAAATTTCCGGTTTTCCTCCTCTCAGACGGGAGGAAAACTGGAAAATGCAGGTTTACCGCCGATGACGACAGCGGTAAGTCTGAAAATTCCAGATTTCGTCCTCTCAGAGCGGAGGAAACCTGGAAATGCAGCTTTACCGCCGATGAGTGCAGCGGTAAGGCTGCACTTTCCAGATTTCCTCCTCTCGGAGCGGAGGAAACCTGGAAATGCGGGTTTACCGCCGATGAGAGCAGCGGTAAAGCTGCAATTGCCAGCTTTCCTCCTTTCTGAGTTGGGGAAACCTGGAAAATGCAAGTTCGCCGCCCATGCAAGCAGCGGCAAAGCTGCGTGAGTGTCCAAAAAACGTCGCAAGACCTTTCCATTTCCTATTAAGGTAAAATAAAATGAAAGAATCAATGGTTCCGCCTTTTCTTGTTGCCCATATCTGGGGAACTCCCATTCGATTTGGATGGAGAGAGAAAAATCACACAAGATGACTTTGGCAAGTGACATCTGTTGAATTGAATTTCTACGCTCTCGAATATATATACGGCCCCTGAAATAAAAGTAGAAATATATAAATGGACGTCGAATAACCTCCCCATAATAAAACAATAAAATCCGAGATATCACTCTATTAAAGCAATTTCCTCCTGCATAGAACTCCATCCCAAAATCATTCATCACGCGTACTCTTTAATGATCATCGGTGTGATTCACTTGATTATAAATTCTTAAGAATTCAATTCCATTAAAACAGCGGGGCCCTTAAGAGAACACTTCCATGAAAGAAATTTCAAAAGAATGGAGTGTCATCACGATTCTAATCTAAAGCAATGACAAAAAAGATTTTGTAATCTTGTAATCAACATCTATACTTTATTTTTTTTCTTACATGCTTAGATTTGGAAACTCTCTGGACCCAACCAACAAGCCGTAGAACTGATGGAACTGGTCAAGTCAAGCACGGTAACTACTTGGGACCGCAGCAAAACACTGCGTAGTTGTTCACTTGCACAGAAAAGCAGTGATGTATCGACTACTGGGCGTGTTTGAGACTATAGGAATATTTTTTTTTTGTCTGCTGAAATGAAGATTCTGCTGGCTTCACGTATGTTCTCAATTGTAGATATTACGATCTCTGGTATTTTAACGTAACAATTTTGGTAAGCTTACTTTGCTTGTTAAGTAAAGTGATGGGCTAATACAAGAGACACAAAAAGGGGAGGCTGAAATAAAAAAATTATTAGGTTTCGAATACCATAGCTTCCATAAAAAATGGTTAAAAAGGCGTACACTCTCTAATGCCAGTGAATGATAAAAAAGACTAGGGGCGTTTATTGACGAGGCAGGGCCATTCCGAGGAATGTCCAGCAGCCACTTCTAAACTATAAGCCTAACCCTAGCCCAAGCACGAGTCAGGCCTGAAGTTGTTGGCTCGAACCCAGGCCGCCTGGAGATCTTGAAGCCCGAGGCGACCTCCGTTAGACCTATAGAAGAGAAAAATGAGTTTTCTTACCACGTCCTAGAGCAGCTCAGCAACTCTGGTCGTATCACCTCTGTGAGAGGTCATTGTTTTGAGCCTCCGCATTACTTCTCCCTCCCTCCCTAAAAGCTATATAGATATGTATAAGGATATCTATGTATCGGAATGTGTGTGTGTATATATATATATATATTTGTATACATAAAGTTGGGCCGGGAGTGGATTCCGGCTCTCGACCACTCAGTGCAAATAAAAAAAAAAACCTAAGCACGGCCCATCTATTAATAACAAAACCCCATGCCCAAAGCCCAATCCATGAGCTCCCTTACAAAAAAAGATACTACTCTTTTTTTGAGGAAAAATAGAAATGCTAGGCTCTCACCTTTTAATCCTACTACACCCTTACTTTTGTTCCCCCTTTTATTTATCTTTTACTTCACTTCCCCGGTAATCCAAATCTACGATTTACTGCGTGTTTACCAGTGATTCGATATTATTTCACCCAATTGTTATTCACACATGACCATCCCTCATTTTGCGGAACGAAGCCCCGACCCATGAAAGAAGGGAAAAAATTATACAAAATCGGATTGAAAGATTTTCGACATATGTACCCGCAGCATATATGAAATTTCCGGTTTTCCTCCTCTCAGACGGGAGGAAAACTGGAAAATGCAGGTTTACCGCCGATGACGACAGCGGTAAGTCTGAAAATTCCAGATTTCGTCCTCTCAGAGCGGAGGAAACCTGGAAATGCAGCTTTACCGCCGATGAGTGCAGCGGTAAGGCTGCACTTTCCAGATTTCCTCCTCTCGGAGCGGAGGAAACCTGGAAATGCGGGTTTACCGCCGATGAGAGCAGCGGTAAAGCTGCAATTGCCAGCTTTCCTCCTTTCTGAGTTGGGGAAACCTGGAAAATGCAAGTTCGCCGCCCATGCAAGCAGCGGCAAAGCTGCGTGAGTGTCCAAAAAACGTCGCAAGACCTTTCCATTTCCTATTAAGGTAAAATAAAATGAAAGAATCAATGGTTCCGCCTTTTCTTGTTGCCCATATCTGGGGAACTCCCATTCGATTTGGATGGAGAGAGAAAAATCACACAAGATGACTTTGGCAAGTGACATCTGTTGAATTGAATTTCTACGCTCTCGAATATATATACGGCCCCTGAAATAAAAGTAGAAATATATAAATGGACGTCGAATAACCTCCCCATAATAAAACAATAAAATCCGAGATATCACTCTATTAAAGCAATTTCCTCCTGCATAGAACTCCATCCCAAAATCATTCATCACGCGTACTCTTTAATGATCATCGGTGTGATTCACTTGATTATAAATTCTTAAGAATTCAATTCCATTAAAACAGCGGGGCCCTTAAGAGAACACTTCCATGAAAGAAATTTCAAAAGAATGGAGTGTCATCACGATTCTAATCTAAAGCAATGACAAAAAAGATTTTGTAATCTTGTAATCAACATCTATACTTTATTTTTTTTCTTACATGCTTAGATTTGGAAACTCTCTGGACCCAACCAACAAGCCGTAGAACTGATGGAACTGGTCAAGTCAAGCACGGTAACTACTTGGGACCGCAGCAAAACACTGCGTAGTTGTTCACTTGCACAGAAAAGCAGTGATGTATCGACTACTGGGCGTGTTTGAGACTATAGGAATATTTTTTTTTTGTCTGCTGAAATGAAGATTCTGCTGGCTTCACGTATGTTCTCAATTGTAGATATTACGATCTCTGGTATTTTAACGTAACAATTTTGGTAAGCTTACTTTGCTTGTTAAGTAAAGTGATGGGCTAATACAAGAGACACAAAAAGGGGAGGCTGAAATAAAAAAATTATTAGGTTTCGAATACCATAGCTTCCATAAAAAATGGTTAAAAAGGCGTACACTCTCTAATGCCAGTGAATGATAAAAAAGACTAGGGGCGTTTATTGACGAGGCAGGGCCATTCCGAGGAATGTCCAGCAGCCACTTCTAAACTATAAGCCTAACCCTAGCCCAAGCACGAGTCAGGCCTGAAGTTGTTGGCTCGAACCCAGGCCGCCTGGAGATCTTGAAGCCCGAGGCGACCTCCGTTAGACCTATAGAAGAGAAAAATGAGTTTTCTTACCACGTCCTAGAGCAGCTCAGCAACTCTGGTCGTATCACCTCTGTGAGAGGTCATTGTTTTGAGCCTCCGCATTACTTCTCCCTCCCTCCCTAAAAGCTATATAGATATGTATAAGGATATCTATGTATCGGAATGTGTGTGTGTATATATATATATATTTGTATACATAAAGTTGGGCCGGGAGTGGATTCCGGCTCTCGACCACTCAGTGCAAATAAAAAAAAAAACCTAAGCACGGCCCATCTATTAATAACAAAACCCCATGCCCAAAGCCCAATCCATGAGCTCCCTTACAAAAAAAGATACTACTCTTTTTTTGAGGAAAAATAGAAATGCTAGGCTCTCACCTTTTAATCCTACTACACCCTTACTTTTGTTCCCCCTTTTATTTATCTTTTACTTCACTTCCCCGGTAATCCAAATCTACGATTTACTGCGTGTTTACCAGTGATTCGATATTATTTCACCCAATTGTTATTCACACATGACCATCCCTCATTTTGCGGAACGAAGCCCCGACCCATGAAAGAAGGGAAAAAATTATACAAAATCGGATTGAAAGATTTTCGACATATGTACCCGCAGCATATATGAAATTTCCGGTTTTCCTCCTCTCAGACGGGAGGAAAACTGGAAAATGCAGGTTTACCGCCGATGACGACAGCGGTAAGTCTGAAAATTCCAGATTTCGTCCTCTCAGAGCGGAGGAAACCTGGAAATGCAGCTTTACCGCCGATGAGTGCAGCGGTAAGGCTGCACTTTCCAGATTTCCTCCTCTCGGAGCGGAGGAAACCTGGAAATGCGGGTTTACCGCCGATGAGAGCAGCGGTAAAGCTGCAATTGCCAGCTTTCCTCCTTTCTGAGTTGGGGAAACCTGGAAAATGCAAGTTCGCCGCCCATGCAAGCAGCGGCAAAGCTGCGTGAGTGTCCAAAAAACGTCGCAAGACCTTTCCATTTCCTATTAAGGTAAAATAAAATGAAAGAATCAATGGTTCCGCCTTTTCTTGTTGCCCATATCTGGGGAACTCCCATTCGATTTGGATGGAGAGAGAAAAATCACACAAGATGACTTTGGCAAGTGACATCTGTTGAATTGAATTTCTACGCTCTCGAATATATATACGGCCCCTGAAATAAAAGTAGAAATATATAAATGGACGTCGAATAACCTCCCCATAATAAAACAATAAAATCCGAGATATCACTCTATTAAAGCAATTTCCTCCTGCATAGAACTCCATCCCAAAATCATTCATCACGCGTACTCTTTAATGATCATCGGTGTGATTCACTTGATTATAAATTCTTAAGAATTCAATTCCATTAAAACAGCGGGGCCCTTAAGAGAACACTTCCATGAAAGAAATTTCAAAAGAATGGAGTGTCATCACGATTCTAATCTAAAGCAATGACAAAAAAGATTTTGTAATCTTGTAATCAACATCTATACTTTATTTTTTTTCTTACATGCTTAGATTTGGAAACTCTCTGGACCCAACCAACAAGCCGTAGAACTGATGGAACTGGTCAAGTCAAGCACGGTAACTACTTGGGACCGCAGCAAAACACTGCGTAGTTGTTCACTTGCACAGAAAAGCAGTGATGTATCGACTACTGGGCGTGTTTGAGACTATAGGAATATTTTTTTTTTTGTCTGCTGAAATGAAGATTCTGCTGGCTTCACGTATGTTCTCAATTGTAGATATTACGATCTCTGGTATTTTAACGTAACAATTTTGGTAAGCTTACTTTGCTTGTTAAGTAAAGTGATGGGCTAATACAAGAGACACAAAAAGGGGAGGCTGAAATAAAAAAATTATTAGGTTTCGAATACCATAGCTTCCATAAAAAATGGTTAAAAAGGCGTACACTCTCTAATGCCAGTGAATGATAAAAAAGACTAGGGGCGTTTATTGACGAGGCAGGGCCATTCCGAGGAATGTCCAGCAGCCACTTCTAAACTATAAGCCTAACCCTAGCCCAAGCACGAGTCAGGCCTGAAGTTGTTGGCTCGAACCCAGGCCGCCTGGAGATCTTGAAGCCCGAGGCGACCTCCGTTAGACCTATAGAAGAGAAAAATGAGTTTTCTTACCACGTCCTAGAGCAGCTCAGCAACTCTGGTCGTATCACCTCTGTGAGAGGTCATTGTTTTGAGCCTCCGCATTACTTCTCCCTCCCTCCCTAAAAGCTATATAGATATGTATAAGGATATCTATGTATCGGAATGTGTGTGTGTATATATATATATATTTGTATACATAAAGTTGGGCCGGGAGTGGATTCCGGCTCTCGACCACTCAGTGCAAATAAAAAAAAAAACCTAAGCACGGCCCATCTATTAATAACAAAACCCCATGCCCAAAGCCCAATCCATGAGCTCCCTTACAAAAAAAGATACTACTCTTTTTCTGAGGAAAAATAGAAATGCTAGGCTCTCACCTTTTAATCCTACTACACCCTTACTTTTGTTCCCCCTTTTATTTGTCTTTTACTTCACCTCCCCGGTAATCCAAATCTACGATTTACTGCGTGTTTACCAGTGATTCGATATTATTTCACCCAATTGTTATTCACACATGACCATCCCTCATTTTGCGGAACGAAGCCCCGACCCATGAAAGAAGGGAAAAAATTATACAAAATCGGATTGAAAGATTTTCGACATATGTACCCGCAGCATATATGAAATTTCCGGTTTTCCTCCTCTCAGACGGGAGGAAAACTGGAAAATGCAGGTTTACCGCCGATGACGACAGCGGTAAGTCTGAAAATTCCAGATTTCGTCCTCTCAGAGCGGAGGAAACCTGGAAATGCAGCTTTACCGCCGATGAGTGCAGCGGTAAGGCTGCACTTTCCAGATTTCCTCCTCTCGGAGCGGAGGAAACCTGGAAATGCGGGTTTACCGCCGATGAGAGCAGCGGTAAAGCTGCAATTGCCAGCTTTCCTCCTTTCTGAGTTGGGGAAACCTGGAAAATGCAAGTTCGCCGCCCATGCAAGCAGCGGCAAAGCTGCGTGAGTGTCCAAAAAACGTCGCAAGACCTTTCCATTTCCTATTAAGGTAAAATAAAATGAAAGAATCAATGGTTCCGCCTTTTCTTGTTGCCCATATCTGGGGAACTCCCATTCGATTTGGATGGAGAGAGAAAAATCACACAAGATGACTTTGGCAAGTGACATCTGTTGAATTGAATTTCTACGCTCTCGAATATATATACGGCCCCTGAAATAAAAGTAGAAATATATAAATGGACGTCGAATAACCTCCCCATAATAAAACAATAAAATCCGAGATATCACTCTATTAAAGCAATTTCCTCCTGCATAGAACTCCATCCCAAAATCATTCATCACGCGTACTCTTTAATGATCATCGGTGTGATTCACTTGATTATAAATTCTTAAGAATTCAATTCCATTAAAACAGCGGGGCCCTTAAGAGAACACTTCCATGAAAGAAATTTCAAAAGAATGGAGTGTCATCACGATTCTAATCTAAAGCAATGACAAAAAAGATTTTGTAATCTTGTAATCAACATCTATACTTTATTTTTTTTCTTACATGCTTAGATTTGGAAACTCTCTGGACCCAACCAACAAGCCGTAGAACTGATGGAACTGGTCAAGTCAAGCACGGTAACTACTTGGGACCGCAGCAAAACACTGCGTAGTTGTTCACTTGCACAGAAAAGCAGTGATGTATCGACTACTGGGCGTGTTTGAGACTATAGGAATATTTTTTTTTTGTCTGCTGAAATGAAGATTCTGCTGGCTTCACGTATGTTCTCAATTGTAGATATTACGATCTCTGGTATTTTAACGTAACAATTTTGGTAAGCTTACTTTGCTTGTTAAGTAAAGTGATGGGCTAATACAAGAGACACAAAAAGGGGAGGCTGAAATAAAAAAATTATTAGGTTTCGAATACCATAGCTTCCATAAAAAATGGTTAAAAAGGCGTACACTCTCTAATGCCAGTGAATGATAAAAAAGACTAGGGGCGTTTATTGACGAGGCAGGGCCATTCCGAGGAATGTCCAGCAGCCACTTCTAAACTATAAGCCTAACCCTAGCCCAAGCACGAGTCAGGCCTGAAGTTGTTGGCTCGAACCCAGGCCGCCTGGAGATCTTGAAGCCCGAGGCGACCTCCGTTAGACCTATAGAAGAGAAAAATGAGTTTTCTTACCACGTCCTAGAGCAGCTCAGCAACTCTGGTCGTATCACCTCTGTGAGAGGTCATTGTTTTGAGCCTCCGCATTACTTCTCCCTCCCTCCCTAAAAGCTATATAGATATGTATAAGGATATCTATGTATCGGAATGTGTGTGTGTATATATATATATATATATTTGTATACATAAAGTTGGGCCGGGAGTGGATTCCGGCTCTCGACCACTCAGTGCAAATAAAAAAAAAAACCTAAGCACGGCCCATCTATTAATAACAAAACCCCATGCCCAAAGCCCAATCCATGAGCTCCCTTACAAAAAAAGATACTACTCTTTTTCTGAGGAAAAATAGAAATGCTAGGCTCTCACCTTTTAATCCTACTACACCCTTACTTTTGTTCCCCCTTTTATTTGTCTTTTACTTCACCTCCCCGGTAATCCAAATCTACGATTTACTGCGTGTTTACCAGTGATTCGATATTATTTCACCCAATTGTTATTCACACATGACCATCCCTCATTTTGCGGAACGAAGCCCCGACCCATGAAAGAAGGGAAAAAATTATACAAAATCGGATTGAAAGATTTTCGACATATGTACCCGCAGCATATATGAAATTTCCGGTTTTCCTCCTCTCAGACGGGAGGAAAACTGGAAAATGCAGGTTTACCGCCGATGACGACAGCGGTAAGTCTGAAAATTCCAGATTTCGTCCTCTCAGAGCGGAGGAAACCTGGAAATGCAGCTTTACCGCCGATGAGTGCAGCGGTAAGGCTGCACTTTCCAGATTTCCTCCTCTCGGAGCGGAGGAAACCTGGAAATGCGGGTTTACCGCCGATGAGAGCAGCGGTAAAGCTGCAATTGCCAGCTTTCCTCCTTTCTGAGTTGGGGAAACCTGGAAAATGCAAGTTCGCCGCCCATGCAAGCAGCGGCAAAGCTGCGTGAGTGTCCAAAAAACGTCGCAAGACCTTTCCATTTCCTATTAAGGTAAAATAAAATGAAAGAATCAATGGTTCCGCCTTTTCTTGTTGCCCATATCTGGGGAACTCCCATTCGATTTGGATGGAGAGAGAAAAATCACACAAGATGACTTTGGCAAGTGACATCTGTTGAATTGAATTTCTACGCTCTCGAATATATATACGGCCCCTGAAATAAAAGTAGAAATATATAAATGGACGTCGAATAACCTCCCCATAATAAAACAATAAAATCCGAGATATCACTCTATTAAAGCAATTTCCTCCTGCATAGAACTCCATCCCAAAATCATTCATCACGCGTACTCTTTAATGATCATCGGTGTGATTCACTTGATTATAAATTCTTAAGAATTCAATTCCATTAAAACAGCGGGGCCCTTAAGAGAACACTTCCATGAAAGAAATTTCAAAAGAATGGAGTGTCATCACGATTCTAATCTAAAGCAATGACAAAAAAGATTTTGTAATCTTGTAATCAACATCTATACTTTATTTTTTTTCTTACATGCTTAGATTTGGAAACTCTCTGGACCCAACCAACAAGCCGTAGAACTGATGGAACTGGTCAAGTCAAGCACGGTAACTACTTGGGACCGCAGCAAAACACTGCGTAGTTGTTCACTTGCACAGAAAAGCAGTGATGTATCGACTACTGGGCGTGTTTGAGACTATAGGAATATTTTTTTTTTGTCTGCTGAAATGAAGATTCTGCTGGCTTCACGTATGTTCTCAATTGTAGATATTACGATCTCTGGTATTTTAACGTAACAATTTTGGTAAGCTTACTTTGCTTGTTAAGTAAAGTGATGGGCTAATACAAGAGACACAAAAAGGGGAGGCTGAAATAAAAAAATTATTAGGTTTCGAATACCATAGCTTCCATAAAAAATGGTTAAAAAGGCGTACACTCTCTAATGCCAGTGAATGATAAAAAAGACTAGGGGCGTTTATTGACGAGGCAGGGCCATTCCGAGGAATGTCCAGCAGCCACTTCTAAACTATAAGCCTAACCCTAGCCCAGGCACGAGTCAGGCCTGAAGTTGTTGGCCCGAACCCAGGCCGCCTGGAGATCTTGAAGCCCGAGGCGACCTCCGTTAGACCTATAGAAGAGAAAAATGAGTTTTCTTACCACGTCCTAGAGCAGCTCAGCAACTCTGGTCGTATCACCTTCTGTGAGAGGTCATTGTTTTGAGTCTCCGCATTACTTCTCCCTCCCTCCCTAAAAGCTATATAGATATGTATAAGGATATCTATGTATCGGAATGTGTGTGTGTGTATATATATATATTTGTATACATAAATTTGGGCCGGGAATGGATTCCGGCTCTCGACCACTCAGTGCAAATAAAAAAAAAAACCTAAGCACGGCCCATCTATTAATAACAAAACCCCATGCCCAAAGCCCAATCCGTGAGCTCCCTTCCAAAAAAAGATACTACTCTTTTTTTGAGGAAAAATAGAAATGCTAGGCTCTCACCTTTTAATCCTACTACCCCCTTACTTTTGTTCCCCCGTTTATTTATCTTTTACTTCACTTCCCCGGTAATCCAAATCTACGATTTACTGTGTGTTTACCAGTGATTCGATATTATTTCACCCAATTGTTATTCACACATGACCATCCTTCATTTTGCGGAACGAAGCCCCGACCCATGAAAGAAGGGAAAAAATTATATAAAATCGGATTGAAAGATTTTCGACATATGTACCCGCATCATATCTGAAATTTCCAGTTTTCCTCCTCTCAGACGGGAGGAAAACCGGAAAATGCAGGTTTACCGCCGATGATAACAGCGGTAAGTCTGAAATTTCCAGATTTCCTCCTCTCAGAGCGGAGGAAACCTGGAAATGCAGGTTTACCGCCGATGAGTGCACAGGTAAGGCTGCAATTTCCAGATTCCCTCCTCTCGGAGCGGAGGAAACCTGGAAATGCAGGTTTACCGCCGATGAGAGAAGCGGTAAAGCTGCAATTGCCAGCTTTCCTCCATTCTGAGTTGGGGAAACCAGGAAAATGCAAGTTCGCCGCCCATGCAAGCAGCGGCAAAGCTGCGTGAGTGTCCAAAAAACGTCGCAAGACCTTTCCATTTCCAATTAAGATAAAATAAAATGAAAGAATCAATGGTTTTTCCTTTTCATTGTTGCCCATATCTGGGGAACTCCCATTCGATTTGGATGGAGAGAGTAAAATCACACAAGATGACTTTGGCAAGTGACATCTGTTGAATTGAATTTCTACGCTCTCGAATATATATACGGCCCCTGAAAAAAAGTAGAAATATACAAATGGACATCGAATAACCTCCCCATAATAAAACAATAAAATCCGAGATATCACTCTATTAAAGCAATTTCCTCCTGCATACAACTCCATCCCAAAATCATTCAGCACTCGTACTCTTAAATGATCATCGGTGTGATTCACTTGATTATAAATTCTTAAGAATTCAATTCCATTAAAACAGCGGGGCCCTTAAGAGAACACTTCCATGAAAGAAATTTTAAAAGAATGGAGTGTCATCACGATTCTAATCTAAAGCAATGACAAAAAAGATTTCGTAATCTTGTAATCAACATCTATACTTTATTTTTTTTCTTACATGCTTACATTTGGAAACTCTCTGGACCCAACCAACAAGCCGTTGAACTGATGGAACTGGTCAAGTCAAGCACGGTAACTACTTGGGACCGCAGCAAAACACTGCGTAGTTGTTCACTTGCACAGAAAAGCGGTGATGTATCGACTACAGGGCGTGTTTGAGACTATAGGAATTATTTTTTTTTGTTTGCTGAAATGAAGATTCTGCTGGCTTCACGTGTGTTCTCAATTGTAGATATTACGATCTCTAGTATTTTAACGTTACAATTTTGGTAAGCTTACTTTGCTTGTTAAGTAAAGTGATGGGCTAATACAAGAGACACAAAAAGGGGAGGCTGAAATAAAAAAAAATTATTAGGTTTCGAATACCATAGCTTCCATAAAAAATGGTTAAAAAGGCGTACACTCTTAAATGCCAGTGAATGATAAAAAAGACTAGGGGCTTTATTGACGATGCAGGGCCATTCCGAGGAACGTCCAACAGCCACTTCTAAACTATAAGCCTAACCCTAGCCCAAACACGAGTCGGACCATAAGTTGTTGGCCCGAACCCAGGCCGCCTGGAGATCTTGAAGCCCGAGGCGACCTCTGTTACACCTATAGAACAGAAAAATGAGTTTTCTTACCACGTCCTAGAGCAGCTCAGCAACTCTGGTCGTATCACCTTCTGTGAGAGGTCATTGTTTTGAGCCTCCGCATTACTTCTCCCTCCCTCCCTAAAAGCTATATAGATATGTATAAGGATATCTATGTATCGGAATGTGTGTGTGTATATATATATATATTTGTATACATAAATTTGTGCCGGGAATGGATTCCGGCTCTCGACCACTCAGTGCAAATAAAAAAAAAAACCTAAGCACGGCCCATCTATTAATAACAAAACCCCATGCCCAAAGCCCAATCCATGAGCTCCCTTCCAAAAAAAGATACTACTCTTTTTTTGAGGAAAAATAGAAATGCTAGGCTCTCACCTTTTAATCCTACTACACCCTTACTTTTGTTCCCCCGTTTATTTATCTTTTACTTCACTTCGCCGGTAATCCAAATCTACGATTTACTGTGTGTTTACCAGTGATTCGATATTATTTCACCCAATTGTTATTCACACATGACCATCCTTCATTTTGCGGAACGAAGCCCCGACCCATGAAAGAAGGGAAAAAATTATATAAAATCGGATTGAAAGATTTTCGACATATGTACCCGCATCATATCTGAAATTTCCAGTTTTCCTCCTCTCAGACGGGAGGAAAACCAGAAAATGCAGGTTTACCGCCGATGATAACAGCGGTAAGTCTGAAAGCGGAGGAAACCTGGAAATGCAGGTTTACCGCCGATGAGTGCAGCGGTAAGGCTGCAATTTCCAGATTTCCTCCTCTCGGAGCGGAGGAAACCTGGAAATACAGGTTTACCGCCGATGAGAGAAGCGGTAAAGCTGCAATTGCCAGCTTTCCTCCTTTCTGAGTTGGGGAAACCAGGAAAATGCAATTTCGCCGCCCATGCAAACAGCGGCAAAGCTGCGTGAGTGTCCAAAGAACGTCGCAAGACCTTTCCATTTCCAATTAAGATAAAATAAAATGAAACAATTAATGGTTCTGCCTTTTCTTGTTGCCCATATCTGGGGAACTCCCATTCGATTTGGATGGAGAGAGAAAAATCACACAAGATGACTTTGGCAAGTGACATCTGTTGAATTCAATTTCTACGATCTCGAATATATATACGGCCCCTGAAATAAAAGTAGAAATATATAAATGGACATCGAATAACCTCCCCATAATAAAACAATAAAATCCGAGATATCACTCTATTAAAGCAATTTCCTCCTGCATACAACTCCATCCCAAAATCATTCAGCACTCGTACTCTTTAATGATCATCGGTGTGATTCACTTGATTATAAATTCTTAAGAATTCAATTCCATTAAAACAGCGGGGCCCTTAAGGGAACACTTCCATGAAAGAAATTTCAAAAGAATGGAGTGTCATCACGATTCTAATCTAAAGCAATGACAAAAAAGATTTTGTAATCTTGTAATCAACATCTATACTTTATTTTTTTTCTTACATGCTTACATTTGGAAACTCTCTGGACCCAACCAACTAGCCGTAGAACTTATGGAACTGGTCAAGTCAAGCACGGTAACTACTTGGGACCGCAGCAAAACACTGCGTAGTTGTTCACTTGCACAGAAAAGCAGTGATGTTTCGACTACTGGGCGTGTTTGAGACTATAGGAATTATTTTTTTTTCTCTGCTGAAATGAAGATTCTGCTGGCTTCACGTATGTTCTCAATTGTAGATATTACGATCTCTGGTATTTTAACGTAACAATTTTGGTAAGCTTACTTTGCCTGTTAAGTAAAGTGATGGGCTAATACAAGAGACACAAAAAGGGGAGGCTGAAATACAAAAAAAATTTATTAGGTTTCGAATACCATAGCTTCCATAAAAAATGGTTAAAAAGGCGTACACTCTCTAATGCCAGTGAATGATAAAAAAGACTACGGGCGTTTATTAACGAGGCAGGGCCATTCCGAGGAATGTCCAACAGCCACTTCTAAACTATAAGCCTAACCCTAGCCCAAGCACGAGTCAGACCTGAAGTTGTTGGCCCGAACCCAGGCCGCCTGGAGATCTTGAAGCCCGAGCCGACCTCCGTTAGACCTAGAGAACAGAAAAATGAGTTTTCTTACCACGTCCTAGAGCAGCTCAGCAACTCTGGTCATATCACCTACTGTGAGAGGTCATTGTTTTGAGCCTCCGCATTACTTCTCCCTCCCTCCCTAAAAGCTATATAGATATGTATAAGGATATCTATGTATCGGAATGTGTGCGTGTATATATATATATATATTTGTATACATAAATTTGGGCCGGGAGTGGATTCCGGCTCTCGACCACTCAGTGCAAATAAAAAAAAAAACCTAAGCACGGCCCATCTATTAATAAAAAAACCCCATGCCCAAAGCCCAATCCATGAGCTCCCTTACAAAAAAAGATACTACTCTTTTTTTGAGGAAAAATAGAAATGCTACTCTCTCACCTTTTTATCCTACTACACCCTTACTTTCGTTCCCCCTTTTATTTACCTTTTACTTCACTTCCCCGGTAATCCAAATCTACGATTTACTGTGTGTTTACCAGTGATTCGATACTATTTCACCCAATTGTTATTCACACATGACCATCCTTCATTTTGCGGAACCAAACCCCGACCCATGAAAGAATGGAAAAAATTACATAAAATCGGATTGAAAGATTTTCGACATATGTACCCGCAGCATATCTGCAATTTCCAGTTTTCCTCCTCTCAGACGGTAGGAAAACTGGAAAATGCAGGTTTACAGCCGATGATAACGGCGGTAAGTCTGAAATTTCCAGATTTCCTCCTCTCAGAGCGGAGGAAACCTGGAAATGCAGGTTTACCGCCGATGGGTGCAGCGGTAAGGCTGCAATTTCCAGATTTCCTCCTCTCGGAGCGGAGGAAACCTGGAAATGCAGGTTTACCGCCGATGAGAGCAGCGGTAAAGCCGCAATTTCCTCCTCTCAGAGTGGGGGGAACCTGGAAAATGCAAGTTCGCCGCCCATGCAAGCAGCGGTAAAGCTGCGTGACTGTCCAAAAAACGTCGCAAGACCTTTCGATTTCCAGTTAAGATAAAATAAAATGAGAGAATCAATAGTTCTGCTTTTTCTTGTTGCCCATATCTGGGGAACTCCCATTCGATTTGAATGGAGAGAGAAAAATCACACAAGATGACTTTGGCAAGTGACATGTGTTGAATTGAATTCCTACGCTTTCGAATATATATACTGCCCCCGAACTAAAAGTAGAAATATATAAATGGACATCGAATAACCTCCCCACAATAAAACAATAAAATCCGAGATATCACTCTATTAAAGCAATTTCCTCCTGCATACAACTCCATCCCAAAATCATTCATCACTCGTACTCTTCAGTGATCATCGGTGTGAGTCACTTGATTATAAATTCTTAAGAATTCAATTCCATTAAAACAGCGGGGCCCTTAAGAGAACACTTCCATGAAAGAAATTTTAAAAGAATGGAGTGTCATCACGATTCTAATCTAAAGCAATGACAAAAAAGATTTTGTAATCTTGCAATCAACATCTATACTTTATTTTTTTTCTTACATGCTTACATTTGGAAACTCTCTGGACCCAACCAACAAGCCGTAGAACTGAAGGAACTGGTCAAGTCAAGCACGGTAAATACTTCGGACCGCAGCAAAACACTCCGTAGTTGTTCACTTGCACAGAAAGGCAGTGATGTATCGACTACTGGGCGTGTTTGAGACTATAGGATTTATTTTTTTTGTCTGCTGAAATGAAGATTCTGCTGGCTTCACGTATGTTCTCAATTGTAGATATTACGATCTCTGGTATTTTAACGTAACGATTTTGGTAAGCTTACTTTGCTTGTTAAGTAAAGTGATGGGCTAATACAAGAGACAAAAAAAGGAGAGGCTGAAATAAAAAAAAATTATTAGGTTTCGAATACCATAGCTTCCATGAAGAATGGTTAAAAAGGCGTACACTCTCTAATGCCGGTGAATGATAAAAAAGACTAGGGGCGTTCATTGACGAGGCAGGGCCATTTCGAGGAATGTCCAACAGCCACTTCTAAACTATAAGCCTAACCCTAGCCCAAGCACGAGTCAGACCTGAAGTTGTTGGCCCGAACCCAGGCCGCCTGGAGATCTTGAAGCCCGAGCCGACCTCTGTTAGACCTATATAACAGAAAAATGAGTTTTCTTACCACGTCCTAGACCAGCTCAGCAACTCTGGTCGTATCACCTTCTGTGAGAGGTCATGGTTTTGAGCCTCCGCATTACTTCTCCCTCCCTCCCTAAAAGCTATATAGATATGTATAAGGATATCTATGTATCGGAATGTGTGCGTGTATATATATATATATTTGTATACATAAATTTGGGCCGGGAGTGGATTCCGGCTCTCGACCACTCAGTGCAAATAAAAAAAAAAAACCTAAGCACGGCCCATCTATTAATAACAAAACCCCATGCCCAAAGCCCAATCCATGAGCTCCCTTACAAAAAAAGATACTACTCTTTTTTTGAGGAAAAATAGAAATGCTACTCTCTCACCTTTTTATCCTACTACACCCTTACTTTCGTTCCCCCTTTTATTTATCTTTTACTTCACTTCCCCGGTAATCCAAATCTACGATTTACTGTGTGTTTACCAGTGATTCGATACTATTTCACCCAATTGTTATTCACACATGACCAGCCTTCATTTTCCGGAACCAAACCCCGACCCATGAAAGAATGGAAAAAATTACATAAAATCGGATTGAAAGATTTTCGACATATGTACCCGCAGCATATCTGAAATTTCCAGTTTTCCTCCTCTCAGACGGTAGGAAAACTGGAAAATGCAGGTTTACAGCCGATGATAACGGCGGTAAGTCTGAAATTTCCAGATTTCCTCCTCTCAGAGCGGAGGAAACCTGGAAATGCAGGTTTACCGCCGATGGGTGCAGCGGTAAGGCTGCAATTTCCAGATTTCCTCCTCTCGGAGCGGAGGAAACCTGGAAATGCAGGTTTACCGCCGATGAGAGCAGCGGTAAAGCCGCAATTTCCTCCTCTCAGAGTGGGGGGAACCTGGAAAATGCAAGTTCGCCGCCCATGCAAGCAGCGGTAAAGCTGCGTGACTGTCCAAAAAACGTCGCAAGACCTTTCGATTTCCAGTTAAGATAAAATAAAATGAGAGAATCAATAGTTCTGCTTTTTCTTGTTGCCCATATCTGGGGAACTCCCATTCGATTTGAATGGAGAGAGAAAAATCACACAAGATGACTTTGGCAAGTGACATGTGTTGAATTGAATTCCTACGCTTTCGAATATATATACTGCCCCCGAACTAAAAGTAGAAATATATAAATGGACATCGAATAACCTCCCCACAATAAAACAATAAAATCCGAGATATCACTCTATTAAAGCAATTTCCTCCTGCATACAACTCCATCCCAAAATCATTCATCACTCGTACTCTTCAGTGATCATCGGTGTGAGTCACTTGATTATAAATTCTTAAGAATTCAATTCCATTAAAACAGCGGGGCCCTTAAGAGAACACTTCCATGAAAGAAATTTTAAAAGAATGGAGTGTCATCACGATTCTAATCTAAAGCAATGACAAAAAAGATTTTGTAATCTTGCAATCAACATCTATACTTTATTTTTTTTCTTACATGCTTACATTTGGAAACTCTCTGGACCCAACCAACAAGCCGTAGAACTGAAGGAACTGGTCAAGTCAAGCACGGTAAATACTTCGGACCGCAGCAAAACACTCCGTAGTTGTTCACTTGCACAGAAAGGCAGTGATGTATCGACTACTGGGCGTGTTTGAGACTATAGGATTTATTTTTTTTGTCTGCTGAAATGAAGATTCTGCTGGCTTCACGTATGTTCTCAATTGTAGATATTACGATCTCTGGTATTTTAACGTAACGATTTTGGTAAGCTTACTTTGCTTGTTAAGTAAAGTGATGGGCTAATACAAGAGACAAAAAAAGGAGAGGCTGAAATAAAAAAAAAATTATTAGGTTTCGAATACCATAGCTTCCATGAAGAATGGTTAAAAAGGCGTACACTCTCTAATGCCGGTGAATGATAAAAAAGACTAGGGGCGTTCATTGACGAGGCAGGGCCATTTCGAGGAATGTCCAACAGCCACTTCTAAACTATAAGCCTAACCCTAGCCCAAGCACGAGTCAGACCTGAAGTTGTTGGCCCGAACCCAGGCCGCCTGGAGATCTTGAAGCCCGAGCCGACCTCTGTTAGACCTATATAACAGAAAAATGAGTTTTCTTACCACGTCCTAGACCAGCTCCGCAACTCTGGTCGTATCACCTTCTGTGAGAGGTCATGGTTTTGAGCCTCCGCATTACTTCTCCCTCCCTCCCTAAAAGCTATATAGATATGTATAAGGATATCTATGTATCGGAATGTGTGCGTGTATATATATATATATTTGTATACATAAATTTGGGCCGGGAGTGGATTCCGGCTCTCGACCACTCAGTGCAAATAAAAAAAAAAAACCTAAGCACGGCCCATCTATTAATAACAAAACCCCATGCCCAAAGCCCAATCCATGAGCTCCCTTACAAAAAAAGATACTACTCTTTTTTTGAGGAAAAATAGAAATGCTACTCTCTCACCTTTTTATCCTACTACACCCTTACTTTCGTTCCCCCTTTTATTTATCTTTTACTTCACTTCCCCGGTAATCCAAATCTACGATTTACTGTGTGTTTACCAGTGATTCGATACTATTTCACCCAATTGTTATTCACACATGACCAGCCTTCATTTTCCGGAACCAAACCCCGACCCATGAAAGAATGGAAAAAATTACATAAAATCGGATTGAAAGATTTTCGACATATGTACCCGCAGCATATCTGAAATTTCCAGTTTTCCTCCTCTCAGACGGTAGGAAAACTGGAAAATGCAGGTTTACAGCCGATGATAACGGCGGTAAGTCTGAAATTTCCAGATTTCCTCCTCTCAGAGCGGAGGAAACCTGGAAATGCAGGTTTACCGCCGATGGGTGCAGCGGTAAGGCTGCAATTTCCAGATTTCCTCCTCTCGGAGCGGAGGAAACCTGGAAATGCAGGTTTACCGCCGATGAGAGCAGCGGTAAAGCCGCAATTTCCTCCTCTCAGAGTGGGGGGAACCTGGAAAATGCAAGTTCGCCGCCCATGCAAGCAGCGGTAAAGCTGCGTGACTGTCCAAAAAACGTCGCAAGACCTTTCGATTTCCAGTTAAGATAAAATAAAATGAGAGAATCAATAGTTCTGCTTTTTCTTGTTGCCCATATCTGGGGAACTCCCATTCGATTTGAATGGAGAGAGAAAAATCACACAAGATGACTTTGGCAAGTGACATGTGTTGAATTGAATTCCTACGCTTTCGAATATATATACTGCCCCCGAACTAAAAGTAGAAATATATAAATAGACATCGAATAACCTCCCCACAATAAAACAATAAAATCCGAGATATCACTCTATTAAAGCAATTTCCTCCTGCATACAACTCCATCCCAAAATCATTCATCACTCGTACTCTTCAGTGATCATCGGTGTGAGTCACTTGATTATAAATTCTTAAGAATTCAATTCCATTAAAACAGCGGGGCCCTTAAGAGAACACTTCCATGAAAGAAATTTTAAAAGAATGGAGTGTCATCACGATTCTAATCTAAAGCAATGACAAAAAAGATTTTGTAATCTTGCAATCAACATCTATACTTTATTTTTTTTCTTACATGCTTACATTTGGAAACTCTCTGGACCCAACCAACAAGCCGTAGAACTGAAGGAACTGGTCAAGTCAAGCACGGTAAATACTTCGGACCGCAGCAAAACACTCCGTAGTTGTTCACTTGCACAGAAAGGCAGTGATGTATCGACTACTGGGCGTGTTTGAGACTATAGGATTTATTTTTTTTGTCTGCTGAAATGAAGATTCTGCTGGCTTCACGTATGTTCTCAATTGTAGATATTACGATCTCTGGTATTTTAACGTAACGATTTTGGTAAGCTTACTTTGCTTGTTAAGTAAAGTGATGGGCTAATACAAGAGACAAAAAAAGGAGAGGCTGAAATAAAAAAAAAATTATTAGGTTTCGAATACCATAGCTTCCATGAAGAATGGTTAAAAAGGCGTACACTCTCTAATGCCGGTGAATGATAAAAAAGACTAGGGGCGTTCATTGACGAGGCAGGGCCATTTCGAGGAATGTCCAACAGCCACTTCTAAACTATAAGCCTAACCCTAGCCCAAGCACGAGTCAGACCTGAAGTTGTTGGCCCGAACCCAGGCCGCCTGGAGATCTTGAAGCCCGAGCCGACCTCTGTTAGACCTATATAACAGAAAAATGAGTTTTCTTACCACGTCCTAGACCAGCTCCGCAACTCTGGTCGTATCACCTTCTGTGAGAGGTCATGGTTTTGAGCCTCCGCATTACTTCTCCCTCCCTCCCTAAAAGCTATATAGATATGTATAAGGATATCTATGTATCGGAATGTGTGCGTGTATATATATATATATTTGTATACATAAATTTGGGCCGGGAGTGGATTCCGGCTCTCGACCACTCAGTGCAAATAAAAAAAAAAAACCTAAGCACGGCCCATCTATTAATAACAAAACCCCATGCCCAAAGCCCAATCCATGAGCTCCCTTACAAAAAAAGATACTACTCTTTTTTTGAGGAAAAATAGAAATGCTACTCTCTCACCTTTTTATCCTACTACACCCTTACTTTCGTTCCCCCTTTTATTTATCTTTTACTTCACTTCCCCGGTAATCCAAATCTACGATTTACTGTGTGTTTACCAGTGATTCGATACTATTTCACCCAATTGTTATTCACACATGACCAGCCTTCATTTTCCGGAACCAAACCCCGACCCATGAAAGAATGGAAAAAATTACATAAAATCGGATTGAAAGATTTTCGACATATGTACCCGCAGCATATCTGAAATTTCCAGTTTTCCTCCTCTCAGACGGTAGGAAAACTGGAAAATGCAGGTTTACAGCCGATGATAACGGCGGTAAGTCTGAAATTTCCAGATTTCCTCCTCTCAGAGCGGAGGAAACCTGGAAATGCAGGTTTACCGCCGATGAGTGCAGCGGTAAGGCTGCAATTTCCAGATTTCCTCCTCTCGGAGCGGAGGAAACCTGGAAATGCAGGTTTACCGCCGATGAGAGCAGCGGTAAAGCCGCAATTTCCTCCTCTCAGAGTGGGGGGAACCTGGAAAATGCAAGTTCGCCGCCCATGCAAGCAGCGGTAAAGCTGCGTGACTGTCCAAAAAACGTCGCAAGACCTTTCGATTTCCAGTTAAGATAAAATAAAATGAGAGAATCAATAGTTCTGCTTTTTCTTGTTGCCCATATCTGGGGAACTCCCATTCGATTTGAATGGAGAGAGAAAAATCACACAAGATGACTTTGGCAAGTGACATGTGTTGAATTGAATTCCTACGCTTTCGAATATATATACTGCCCCCGAACTAAATGTAGAAATATATAAATGGACATCGAATAACCTCCCCACAATAAAACAATAAAATCCGAGATATCACTCTATTAAAGCAATTTCCTCCTGCATACAACTCCATCCCAAAATCATTCATCACTCGTACTCTTCAGTGATCATCGGTGTGAGTCACTTGATTATAAATTCTTAAGAATTCAATTCCATTAAAACAGCGGGGCCCTTAAGAGAACACTTCCATGAAAGAAATTTTAAAAGAATGGAGTGTCATCACGATTCTAATCTAAAGCAATGACAAAAAAGATTTTGTAATCTTGCAATCAACATCTATACTTTATTTTTTTTCTTACATGCTTACATTTGGAAACTCTCTGGACCCAACCAACAAGCCGTAGAACTGAAGGAACTGGTCAAGTCAAGCACGGTAAATACTTCGGACCGCAGCAAAACACTCCGTAGTTGTTCACTTGCACAGAAAGGCAGTGATGTATCGACTACTGGGCGTGTTTGAGACTATAGGATTTATTTTTTTTGTCTGCTGAAATGAAGATTCTGCTAGCTTCACGTATGTTCTCAATTGTAGATATTACGATCTCTGGTATTTTAACGTAACGATTTTGGTAAGCTTACTTTGCTTGTTAAGTAAAGTGATGGGCTAATACAAGAGACACAAAAAGGAGAGGCTGAAATAAAAAAAAATTATTAGGTTTCGAATACCATAGCTTCCATGAAGAATGGTTAAAAAGGCGTACACTCTCTAATGCCGGTGAATGATAAAAAAGACTAGGGGCGTTCATTGATGAGGCAGGGCCATTCCGAGGAATGTCCAACAGCCACTTCTAAACTATAAGCCTAACCCTAGCCCAAGCACGAGTCGGACCTGAAGTTGTTGGCCCGAACCCAGGCCGCCTGGAGATCTTGATGCCCGAGCCGACCTCTGTTAGACCTATATAACAGAAAAATGAGTTTTCTTACCACGTCCTAGACCAGCTCAGCAACTCTGGTCGTATCACCTTCTGTGAGAGGTCATGGTTTTGAGCCTCCGCATTACTTCTCCCTCCCTCCCTAAAAGCTATATAGATATGTATCAGGATATCTATGTATCGGAATGTGTGTGTGTGTGTGTATTTATATTTGTATACATAAATTTGGGCCGGGAGTGGATTCCGGCTCTCGACCACTCAGTGCAAATAAAAAAAAAAACCTAAGCACAGCCCATCTATTAATAAAAAAACCCCATGCCCAAAGCCCAATCCATGAGCTCCCTTACAAAAAAAGATACTACTCTTTTTTTGAGGAAAAATAGAAATGCTACTCTCTCACCTTTTTATCCTACTACACCCTTACTTTCGTTCCCCCTTTTATTTATCTTTTACTTCACTTCCCCGGTAATCCAAATCTACGATTTACTGTGTGTTTACCAGTGATTCGATACTATTTCACCCAATTGTTATTCACACATGACCAGCCTTCATTTTCCGGAACCAAACCCCGACCCATGAAAGAATGGAAAAAATTACATAAAATCGGATTGAAAGATTTTCGACATATGTACCCGCAGCATATCTGAAATTTCCAGTTTTCCTCCTTCAGACGGTAGGAAAACTGGAAAATGCAGGTTTACAGCCGATGATAACGGCGGTAAGTCTGAAATTTCCAGATTTCCTCCTCTCAGAGCGGAGGAAACCTGGAAATGCAGGTTTACCGCCGATGGGTGCAGCGGTAAGGCTGCAATTTCCAGATTTCCTCCTCTCGGAGCGGAGGAAACCTGGAAATGCAGGTTTACCGCCGATGAGAGCAGCGGTAAAGCCGCAATTTCCTCCTCTCAGAGTGGGGGGAACCTGGAAAATGCAAGTTCGCCGCCCATGCAAGCAGCGGTAAAGCTGCGTGACTGTCCAAAAAACGTCGCAAGACCTTTCGATTTCCAGTTAAGATAAAATAAAATGAGAGAATCAATAGTTCTGCTTTTTCTTGTTGCCCATATCTGGGGAACTCCCATTCGATTTGAATGGAGAGAGAAAAATCACACAAGATGACTTTGGCAAGTGACATGTGTTGAATTGAATTCCTACGCTTTCGAATATATATACTGCCCCCGAACTAAAAGTAGAAATATATAAATGGACATCGAATAACCTCCCCACAATAAAACAATAAAATCCGAGATATCACTCTATTAAAGCAATTTCCTCCTGCATACAACTCCATCCCAAAATCATTCATCACTCGTACTCTTCAGTGATCATCGGTGTGAGTCACTTGATTATAAATTCTTAAGAATTCAATTCCATTAAAACAGCGGGGCCCTTAAGAGAACACTTCCATGAAAGAAATTTTAAAAGAATGGAGTGTCATCACGATTCTAATCTAAAGCAATGACAAAAAAGATTTTGTAATCTTGCAATCAACATCTATACTTTATTTTTTTTCTTACATGCTTACATTTGGAAACTCTCTGGACCCAACCAACAAGCCGTAGAACTGAAGGAACTGGTCAAGTCAAGCACGGTAAATACTTCGGACCGCAGCAAAACACTCCGTAGTTGTTCACTTGCACAGAAAGGCAGTGATGTATCGACTACTGGGCGTGTTTGAGACTATAGGATTTATTTTTTTTGTCTGCTGAAATGAAGATTCTGCTGGCTTCACGTATGTTCTCAATTGTAGATATTACGATCTCTGGTATTTTAACGTAACGATTTTGGTAAGCTTACTTTGCTTGTTAAGTAAAGTGATGGGCTAATACAAGAGACACAAAAAGGAGAGGCTGAAATAAAAAAAAATTATTAGGTTTCGAATACCATAGCTTCCATGAAGAATGGTTAAAAAGGCGTACACTCTCTAATGCCGGTGAATGATAAAAAAGACTAGGGGCGTTCATTGATGAGGCAGGGCCATTCCGAGGAATGTCCAACAGCCACTTCTAAACTATAAGCCTAACCCTAGCCCAAGCACGAGTCGGACCTGAAGTTGTTGGCCCGAACCCAGGCCGCCTGGAGATCTTGATGCCCGAGCCGACCTCTGTTAGACCTATATAACAGAAAAATGAGTTTTCTTACCACGTCCTAGACCAGCTCAGCAACTCTGGTCGTATCACCTTCTGTGAGAGGTCATGGTTTTGAGCCTCCGCATTACTTCTCCCTCCCTCCCTAAAAGCTATATAGATATGTATAAGGATATCTATGTATCGGAATGTGTGTGTGTGTGTGTATATATATTTGTATACATAAATTTGGGCCGGGAGTGGATTCCGGCTCTCGACCACTCAGTGCAAATAAAAAAAAAACCTAAGCACAGCCCATCTATTAATAAAAAAACCCCATGCCCAAAGCCCAATCCATGAGCTCCCTTACAAAAAAAGATACTACTCTTTTTTTGAGGAAAAATAGAAATTCTACTCTCTCACCTTTTTATCCTACTACACCCTTACTTTCGTTCCCCCTTTTATTTATCTTTTACTTCACTTCCCCGGTAATCCAAATCTACGATTTACTGTGTGTTTACCAGTGATTCGATACTATTTCACCCAATTGTTATTCACACATGACCAGCCTTCATTTTCCGGAACCAAACCCCGACCCATGAAAGAATGGAAAAAATTACATAAAATCGGATTGAAAGATTTTCGACATATGTACCCGCAGCATATCTGAAATTTCCAGTTTTCCTCCTCTCAGACGGTAGGAAAACTGGAAAATGCAGGTTTACAGCCGATGATAACGGCGGTAAGTCTGAAATTTCCAGATTTCCTCCTCTCAGAGCGGAGGAAACCTGGAAATGCAGGTTTACCGCCGATGAGTGCAGCGGTAAGGCTGCAATTTCCAGATTTCCTCCTCTCGGAGCGGAGGAAACCTGGAAATGCAGGTTTACCGCCGATGAGAGCAGCGGTAAAGCCGCAATTTCCTCCTCTCAGAGTGGGGGGAACCTGGAAAATGCAAGTTCGCCGCCCATGCAAGCAGCGGTAAAGCTGCGTGACTGTCCAAAAAACGTCGCAAGACCTTTCGATTTCCAGTTAAGATAAAATAAAATGAGAGAATCAATAGTTCTGCTTTTTCTTGTTGCCCATATCTGGGGAACTCCCATTCGATTTGAATGGAGAGAGAAAAATCACACAAGATGACTTTGGCAAGTGACATGTGTTGAATTGAATTCCTACGCTTTCGAATATATATACTGCCCCCGAACTAAAAGTAGAAATATATAAATGGACATCGAATAACCTCCCCACAATAAAATAATAAAATCCGAGATATCACTCTATTAAAGCAATTTCCTCCTGCATACAACTCCATCCCAAAATCATTCATCACTCGTACTCTTCAGTGATCATCGGTGTGAGCCACTTGATTATAAATTCTTAAGAATTCAATTCCATTAAAACAGCGGGGCCCTTAAGAGAACACTTCCATGAAAGAAATTTTAAAAGAATGGAGTGTCATCACGATTCTAATCTAAAGCAATGACAAAAAAGATTTTGTAATCTTGCAATCAACATCTATACTTTATTTTTTTTCTTACATGCTTACATTTGGAAACTCTCTGGACCCAACCAACAAGCCGTAGAACTGAAGGAACTGGTCAAGTCAAGCACGGTAAATACTTCGGACCGCAGCAAAACACTCCGTAGTTGTTCACTTGCACAGAAAGGCAGTGATGTATCGACTACTGGGCGTGTTTGAGACTATAGGATTTATTTTTTTTGTCTGCTGAAATGAAGATTCTGCTGGCTTCACGTATGTTCTCAATTGTAGATATTACGATCTCTGGTATTTTAACGTAACGATTTTGGTAAGCTTACTTTGCTTGTTAAGTAAAGTGATGGGCTAATACAAGAGACACAAAAAGGAGAGGCTGAAATAAAAAAAAAATTATTAGGTTTCGAATACCATAGCTTCCATGAAGAATGGTTAAAAAGGCGTACACTCTCTAATGCCGGTGAATGATAAAAAAGACTAGGGGCGTTCATTGATGAGGCAGGGCCATTCCGAGGAATGTCCAACAGCCACTTCTAAACTATAAGCCTAACCCTAGCCCAAGCACGAGTCGGACCTGAAGTTGTTGGCCCGAACCCAGGCCGCCTGGAGATCTTGATGCCCGAGCCGACCTCTGTTAGACCTATATAACAGAAAAATGAGTTTTCTTACCACGTCCTAGACCAGCTCAGCAACTCTGGTCGCATCACCTTCTGTGAGAGGTCATGGTTTTGAGCCTCCGCATTACTTCTCCCTCCCTCCCTAAAAGCTATATAGACATGTATAAGCATATCTATGTATCGGAATGTGTGTGTGTATATATATATATTTGTATACATAAATTTGGGCCGGGAGTGGATTCCGGCTCTCGACCACTCAGTTCAAATAAAAAAAAATCCTAAGCACGGCCCATCTATTAATAACAAAACCCCATGCCCAAAGCCCAATCCATGAGCTCCCTTACAAAAAAAGATACTACTCTTTTTTTGATGAAAAATAGAAATGCTACTCTCTCACCTTTTAATCCTACTACACCCTTACTTTCGTTCTCCCTTTTATTTATCTTTTACTTCACTTCCCCGGTAATCCAAATCTACGATTTACTGTGTGTTTACCAGTGATTCGATACTATTTCACCCAATTGTTATTCACACATGACCATCCTTCATTTTGCGGAACCAAACCCCGACCCATGAAAGAATGGAAAAAATTACATAAAATCGGATTGAAAGATTTTCGACATATGTACCCGCAGCATATCTCAAAATTTCCAGTTTTCCTCCTCTCAGACGGGAGGAAAACTGGAAAATGCAGGTTTACAGCCGATGATAACGGCGGTAAGTCTGAAATTTCCAGATTTCCTCCTCTCAGAGCGGAGGAAACCTGGAAATGCAGGTTTACCGCCGATGAGTGCAGCGGTAAGGCTGCAATTTCCAGATTTCCTCCTCTCGGAGCGGAGGAAACCTGGAAATGCAGGTTTACCGCCGATGGGAGCATCGGTAAAGCCGCAATTTCCTCCTCTCAGAGTGGGGCAAACCTGGAAAATGCAAGTTCGCCGCCCATGCAAGCAGCGGTAAAGCTGCGTGAGTGTCCAAAAAACGTCGCAAGACCTTTCCATTTCCAGTTAAGATAAAATAAAATGAGAGAATCAATAGTTCTGCTTTTTCTTGTTGCCCATATCTGGGGAACTCCCATTCGATTTGAATGGAGAGAGAAAAATCACACAAGATGACTTTGGCAAGTGACATGTGTTGAAATGAATTTCTACGCTTTCGAATATATATACTGCCCCTGAAGTAAAAGTAGAAATATATAAATGGACATCGAATAACCTCCCCATAATAATACAATAAAATCCGAGATATCACTCTACTAAAGCATTTTCCTCCCGCATACAACTCCATCCCAAAATCATTCATCACTCCTACTCTTTAATGATCGTCGGTGTGATTCACTTGATTATAAATTCTTAAGAATTCAATTCCATTAAAACGGCGGGGCCCATAAGAGAACACTTCCATGAAAGAAATTTTTAAAGAATGGAGTGTCATCACGATTCTAATCTAAAGCAATGAAAAAAAAGATTTTGTAATCCTGTAATCAACATCTATACTTTGTTTTTTTTCTTACATGCTTAGATTTGGAAACTCTCTGGACCCAACCAACAAGCCGTAGAACGGAAGGAACAGGTCAAGTCAGGCACGGTAAATACTTCGGACCGCAGCAAAACACTCCGTAGTTGTTCACTTGCACAGAAACGCTGTGATGTATCGACTACTGGGCGTGTTTGAGACTATAGGATTTATTTTTTTTGTCTGCTGAAATGAAGATTCTGCTGGCTTCACGTATGTTCTCAATTGAAGATATTACGATCTCTGGTATTTTAACGTAACGATTTTGGTAAGCTTACTTTGCTTGTTAAGTAAAGTGATGGGCTAATACAAGAGACAAAAAAAGGAGAGGCTGAAATAAAAAAAAATTATTAGGTTTCGAATACCATAGCTTCCATAAAGAATGGTTAAAAAGGCGTACACTCTCTAATGCCGGTGAATGATAAAAAAGACTAGGGGCGTTCATTGACGAGGCAGGGCCATTCCGAGGAATGTCCAACAGCCACTTCTAAACTATAAGCCTAACCCTAGCCCAAGCACGAGTCAGACCTGAAGTTGTTGGCCCGAACCCAGGCCGCCTGGAGATCTTGAAGCCCGAGCCGACCTCTGTTAGACCTATATAACAGAAAAATGAGTTTTCTTACCACGTCCTAGACCAGCTCAGCAACTCTGGTCGTATCACCTTCTGTGAGAGGTCATGGTTTTGAGCCTCCGCATTACTTCTCCCTCCCTCCCTAAAAGCTATATAGATATGTATAAGCATATCTATGTATCGGAATGTGTGTGTGTGTATATATATATATATATATTTGTATACATAAATTTGGGCCGGGAGTGGATTCCGGCTCTCGACCACTCAGTGCAAAGAAAAAAAAAAACCTAAGCACGGCCCATCTATTAATAACAAAACCCCATGCCCAAAGCCCAATCCATGAGCTCCCTTACAAAAAAAGATACTACTCTTTTTTTGAGGAAAAATAGAAATGCTACTCTCTCACCTTTTAATCCTACTACACCCTTACTTTCGTTCCCCCTTTTATTTATCTTTTACTTCACTTCCCCGGTAATCCAAACCTACGATTTACTGTGTGTTTACCAGTGATTCGATACTATTTCACCCAATTGTTATTCACACATGACCATCCTTCATTTTGCGGAACCAAACCCCGACCCATGAAAGAATGGAAAAAATTACATAAAATCGGATTGAAAGATTTTCGACATATGTACCCGCAGCATATCTCAAAATTTCCAGTTTTCCTCCTCTCAGACGGTAGGAAAACTGGAAAATGCAGGTTTACAGCCGATGATAACGGCGGTAAGTCTGAAATTTCCAGATTTCCTCCTCTCAGAGCGGAGGAAACCTGGAAATGCAGGTTTACCGCCGATGAGTGCAGCGGTAAGGCTGCAATTTCCAGATTTCCTCCTCTCGGAGCGGAGGAAACCTGGAAATGCAGGTTTACCGCCGATGAGAGCATCGGTAAAGCCGCAATTTCCTCCTCTCAGAGTGGGGCAAACCTGGAAAATGCAAGTTCGCCGGCCATGCAAGCAGCGGTAAAGCTGCGTGAGTGTCCAAAAAACGTCGCAAGACCTTTCCATTTCCAGTTAAGATAAAATAAAATGAGAGAATCAATAGTTCTGCTTTTTCTTGTTGCCCATATCTGGGGAACTCCCATTCGATTTGAATGGAGAGAGAAAAATCACACAAGATGACTTTGGCAAGTGACATGTGTTGAAATGAATTTCTACGCTTTCGAATATATATACTGCCCCTGAAGTAAAAGTAGAAATATATAAATGGACATCGAATAACCTCCCCATAATAAAACAATAAAATCCGAGATATCACTCTACTAAAGCAATTTCCTCCCGCATACAACTCCATCCCAAAATCATTCATCACTCCTACTCTTTAATGATCGTCGGTGTGATTCACTTGATTATAAATTCTTAAGAATTCAATTCCATTAAAACGGCGGGGCCCATAAGAGAACACTTCCATGAAAGAAATTTTTAAAGAATGGAGTGTCATCACGATTCTAATCTAAAGCAATGAAAAAAAAGATTTTGTAATCCTGTAATCAACATCTATACTTTGTTTTTTTTCTTACATGCTTAGATTTGGAAACTCTCTGGACCCAACCAACAAGCCGTAGAACGGAAGGAACAGGTCAAGTCAGGCACGGTAAATACTTCGGACCGCAGCAAAACACTCCGTAGTTGTTCACTTGCACAGAAACGCTGTGATGTATCGACTACTGGGCGTGTTTGAGACTATAGGATTTATTTTTTTTGTCTGCTGAAATGAAGATTCTGCTGGCTTCACGTATGTTCTCAATTGAAGATATTACGATCTCTGGTATTTTAACGTAACGATTTTGGTAAGCTTACTTTGCTTGTTAAGTAAAGTGATGGGCTAATACAAGAGACAAAAAAAGGAGAGGCTGAAATAAAAAAAAATTATTAGGTTTCGAATACCATAGCTTCCATAAAGAATGGTTAAAAAGGCGTACACTCTCTAATGCCGGTGAATGATAAAAAAGACTAGGGGCGTTCATTGACGAGGCAGGGCCATTCCGAGGAATGTCCAACAGCCACTTCTAAACTATAAGCCTAACCCTAGCCCAAGCACGAGTCAGACCTGAAGTTGTTGGCCCGAACCCAGGCCGCCTGGAGATCTTGAAGCCCGAGCCGACCTCTGTTAGACCTATATAACAGAAAAATGAGTTTTCTTACCACGTCCTAGACCAGCTCAGCAACTCTGGTCGTATCACCTTCTGTGAGAGGTCATGGTTTTGAGCCTCCGCATTACTTCTCCCTCCCTCCCTAAAAGCTATATAGATATGTATAAGCATATCTATGTATCGGAATGTGTGTGTGTGTATATATATATATATATATTTGTATACATAAATTTGGGCCGGGAGTGGATTCCGGCTCTCGACCACTCAGTGCAAAGAAAAAAAAAAACCTAAGCACGGCCCATCTATTAATAACAAAACCCCATGCCCAAAGCCCAATCCATGAGCTCCCTTACAAAAAAAGATACTACTCTTTTTTTGAGGAAAAATAGAAATGCTACTCTCTCACCTTTTAATCCTACTACACCCTTACTTTCGTTCCCCCTTTTATTTATCTTTTACTTCACTTCCCCGGTAATCCAAACCTACGATTTACTGTGTGTTTACCAGTGATTCGATACTATTTCACCCAATTGTTATTCACACATGACCATCCTTCATTTTGCGGAACCAAACCCCGACCCATGAAAGAATGGAAAAAATTACATAAAATCGGATTGAAAGATTTTCGACATATGTACCCGCAGCATATCTCAAAATTTCCAGTTTTCCTCCTCTCAGACGGTAGGAAAACTGGAAAATGCAGGTTTACAGCCGATGATAACGGCGGTAAGTCTGAAATTTCCAGATTTCCTCCTCTCAGAGCGGAGGAAACCTGGAAATGCAGGTTTACCGCCGATGAGTGCAGCGGTAAGGCTGCAATTTCCAGATTTCCTCCTCTCGGAGCGGAGGAAACCTGGAAATGCAGGTTTACCGCCGATGAGAGCATCGGTAAAGCCGCAATTTCCTCCTCTCAGAGTGGGGCAAACCTGGAAAATGCAAGTTCGCCGGCCATGCAAGCAGCGGTAAAGCTGCGTGAGTGTCCAAAAAACGTCGCAAGACCTTTCCATTTCCAGTTAAGATAAAATAAAATGAGAGAATCAATAGTTCTGCTTTTTCTTGTTGCCCATATCTGGGGAACTCCCATTCGATTTGAATGGAGAGAGAAAAATCACACAAGATGACTTTGGCAAGTGACATGTGTTGAAATGAATTTCTACGCTTTCGAATATATATACTGCCCCTGAAGTAAAAGTAGAAATATATAAATGGACATCGAATAACCTCCCCATAATAAAACAATAAAATCCGAGATATCACTCTACTAAAGCAATTTCCTCCCGCATACAACTCCATCCCAAAATCATTCATCACTCCTACTCTTTAATGATCGTCGGTGTGATTCACTTGATTATAAATTCTTAAGAATTCAATTCCATTAAAACGGCGGGGCCCATAAGAGAACACTTCCATGAAAGAAATTTTTAAAGAATGGAGTGTCATCACGATTCTAATCTAAAGCAATGAAAAAAAAGATTTTGTAATCCTGTAATCAACATCTATACTTTGTTTTTTTTCTTACATGCTTAGATTTGGAAACTCTCTGGACCCAACCAACAAGCCGTAGAACGGAAGGAACAGGTCAAGTCAGGCACGGTAAATACTTCGAACCGCAGCAAAACACTCCGTAGTTGTTCACTTGCACAGAAACGCAGTGATGTATCGACTACTGGGCGTGTTTGAGACTATAGGGTTTATTTTTTTTGTCTGCTGAAATGAAGATTCTGCTGGCTTCACGTATGTTCTCAATTGAAGATATTACGATCTCTGGTATTTTAACGTAACAATTTTGGTAAGCTAACTTTGCTTGTTAAGTAAAGTGATGGGCTAATACAAGAGACACAAAATGGAGAAGCTGAAATAAAAAAAAAATTATTAGGTTTCGAATACCATAGCTTCCATAAAGAATGGTTAAAAAGGCGTACACTCTCTAATGCCAGTGAATGATAAAAAAGTGTAGGGACGTTCATTGACGAGGCAGGGCCATTCCGAGGAATGTCCAACAGCCACTTCTAAACTATAAGCCTAACCCTAGCCCAAGCACGAGTCAGACCTGAAGTTGTTGGCCCGAACCCAGGCCGCCTGGAGATCTTGAAGCCCGAGCCGACCTCTGTTAGACCTTTATAACAGAAAAATGAGTTTTCTTACCACGTCCTAGACCAGCTCAGCAACTCTGGTCTTATCACCTTCTGTGAGAGGTCATGGTTTTGAGCCCCCGCATTACTTCTCCCTCCCTCCCTAAAAGCTATATAGATATGTATAAGCATATCTATGTATCGGAATGTGCGTGTGTATATATATATAGATATATTTGTATACATAAATTTGGGCCGGGAGTGGATTCCGGCTCTCGACCACTCAGTGCAAATAAAAAAAAAAACCTAAGCACGGCCCATCTATTAATAACAAAACCACAAGCCCAAAGCCCAATCCATGAGCTCCCTTACAAAAAAAGATAGTACTCTTTTTTTGATGAAAAATAGAAATGCTACTCTCTCACCTTTTAATCCTACTAGACCCTTACTTTCGTTCCCCCTTTTATTTATCTTTTACTTCACTTCCCCGGTAATCCAAATCTACGATTTACTGTGTGTTTACCAGTGATTCGATATTATTTCACCCAATTGTTATTCACACATGACCATCCTTCATTTTGCGGAACCAAACCCCGACCCATGAAAGAATGGAAAAAATTACATAAGATCGGATTGAAAGATTTTCGACATATGTAACGGCAGCATATCTGAAATTTCCAGTTTTCCTCCTCACAGACGGGAGGAAAACTGGAAAATGCAGGTTTACCGCCGATGATAACGGCGGTAAGTCTGAAATTTCCAGATTTCCTCCTCTCAGAGCGGAGGAAACCTGGAAATGCAGGTTTACCACCGATGAGTGCAGCGGTAAGGCTGCAATTTCCAGATTTCCTCCTCTCGTAGCGGAGGAAACCTGGAAATGCAGAGTTACCGCCGATGACAGCAGCGGTAAAGCCGCAATTGCCAGCTTTCCTCCTCTCAGAGTGGGGGAAACCTGGAAAATGCAAGTTCGCCGCCCATGCAAGCAGTGGTAAAGATGCGTGAGTGTCCAAAAAACGTCGCAAGACCTTTCCATTTCCAATTAAGATAAAATAAAATGAAACAATCAATGGTTCTGCTTTTTCTTGTTGCCCATATCTGGGGAACTCCCATTCGATTTGAATGGAGAGAGAAAATCACACAAGATGACTTTGGCAAGTGACATGTGTTGAATTGAATTTCTACGCTTCCGAATATATATACTGCCCCTGACGTAAAAGTAGAAATATATAAATGGACATCGAATAACCTCCCCATAATAAAACTATAAAATCCGAGATATCACTCTACTAAAGCAATTTCCTCCCGCATACAACTCCATCCCAAAATCATTCATCACTCGTACTCTTTAATGATCGTCGGTGTGATTCACTTGATTATAAATTCTTAAGAATTCAATTCCATTAAAACAGCGGGGCCCTGAAGAGAACACTTCCATGAAAGAAATTTTAAAAGAATGGAGTGTCATCACGATTCTAATCTAAAGCAATGACAAAAAAGATTTTGTAATCTTGCAATCAACATCTATATTTATTTTTTTTCTTACATGCTTAGATTTGGGAACTCTCTGGACCCAACCAACAAGCCGTAGAACTGAAGGAACTGGTCAAGTCAAGCACGGTAAATACTTCGGACCGCAGCAAAACACTCCGTAGTTGTTCACTTGCACAGAAAAGCAGTGATATATCGACTACTCGGCATGTTTGAGACTACGGGATTTATTTGTTTTGTCTGCTGAAATGAAGATTCTGTTGGCTTCACGTATGTTCTCAATTATACATATTACGATCTCTGGTATTTTAACGTAACAATTTTGGTAAGCTTACTTTGCTTGTTAAGTAAAGTGATGGGCTAATACAAGAGACACAAAAAGGAGAGGCTGAAATAAAATAAAAAATTATTAGGTTTCGAATACCATAGCTTCCATAAAAAATGGTTAAAAAGGCGTACACTCTCTAGTGCCAGTGAATGATAAAAAAGACTAGGGGCGTTCATTGACGAGGCAGGGCCATTCCGGGGAATGTCCAACAGCCACTTCTAAACTATAAGCCTAACCCTAGCCCAAGCACGAGTCAGACCTGAAGTTGTTGGCCCGAACCCAGGCCGCCTGGAGATCTTGAAGCCCGAGCCGACCTCCGTTAGACCTATATAACAGAAAAATGAGTTTTCTTACCACGTCCTAGACCAGCTCAGCAACTCTGGTCGTATCACCTTCTGTGAGAGGTCATGGTTTTGAGCCTCCGCATTACTTCTCCCTCCCTCCCTAAAAGCTATATAGATATGTATAAGCATATCTATGTATCGGAATGTGTGTGTGTGTGTCTATATATATATATTTGTATACATAGATTTGGGCCGGGAGTGGATTCCGGCTCTCGACCACTCAGTGCAAATAAAAAAAAAACCTAAGCACGGCCCATCTATTAATAACAAACCCCATGCCCAAAGCCCAATCCATGAGCTCCCTTACAAAAAAAGAAACTACTCTTTTTTTGAGGAAAAATTGAAATGCTACTCTCTCACCTTTTAATCCTACTACACCCTTACTTTCGTTCCCCCTTTTATTTATCGTTTACTTCACTTCCCCGGTAATCTAAATCTACGATTTACTGTGTGTTTACCAGTGATTCGATATTATTTCACCCAATTGTTATTCACACATGACCATCCTTCATTTTGCGGAACCAAACCCAGACCCATGAAAGAATGGAGAAAATTACATAACATCGGATTGAAAGATTTTCGACATATGTACCCGCAGCATATCTAAAATTTCCAGTTTTCCTCCTCTCCGAGCGGAGGAAACCTGGAAATGCAGGTTTACCGCCGATGATTGCAGCGGTAAGGCTGCAATTCCCAGATTTCCTCCTCTCGGAGCGGAGGAAACATGGAAATGCAGGTTTACCGCAGATGAGAGCAGCGGTAAAGCCGCAACTGCCAGCTTTCCTCCTCTCAGAGTGGGGGACACCTGTAAAATGCAAGTTCGCCGCCCATGCAAGCAGCGGTAAAGCTGCGTGACTGTCCAAAAATCGTCGCAAGACCTTTCCATTTCCAATTAAGATAAAATAAAATGAGAGAATCAATAGTTCTGCTTTTTCTTGTTGCCCATATCTGGGGAACTCCCATTCGATTTGAATGGAGAGAGAAAAATCACACAAGATGACTTTGGCAAGTGACATGTGTTGAATTGAATTTCTACGCTTCCGAATATATATACTGCCCCTGAAGTAAAAGTAGAAATATATAAATGGACATCGAATAACCTCCCCATAATAAAACAATAAAATCCGAGATATCACTCTATTAAAGCAATTTCCTCCTGGATACAACTCCATCCCAAAATTATTCATCACTCCTACTCTTTAATAATCATCGGTGTGATTCACTTGATTATAAATTCTTAAGAATTCAATTCCATTAAAACGGCGGGACCCATAAGAGAACACTTCCATGAAAGAAATTTTAAAAGAATGGAGTGTCATCACGATTCTAATCTAAAGCAAT
The DNA here is from genome assembly GCA_029852735.1 of Persea americana. Lineage (NCBI taxonomy): Eukaryota > Viridiplantae > Streptophyta > Magnoliopsida > Laurales > Lauraceae > Persea > Persea americana. Next base: position 2,260,453 of record CM056813.1, read on the forward strand.
GACAAAAAAGATTTTGTAATCTTGTAATCAACATCTATACTTTATTTTTTTTCTTACATGCTTACATTTGGAAACTCTCTGGACCCAACCAAGAAGCCGTAGAACTGAAGGAACTGGTCAAGTCAGGCACGGTAAATACTTCGGACCGCAGCAAAACACTCCGTAGTTGTTCACTTGCATAGAAAAGCAGTGATGTATCGACTACTGGGCGTGTTTGAGACTATAGGATTTATTTTTTTTGTCTGCTGAAATGAAGATTATGCTGGCTTCACGTATGTTCTCAATTGTAGATATTACGATCTCTGGTATTTTAACGTAACAATTTTGGTAAGCTTACTTTGCTTGTTAAGTAAAGTGATGGGCTAATACAAGAGACACAAAAAGGAGAGGCTGAAATAAAAAAAAATTTATTAGGTTTCGAATACCATAGCTTCCATAAAGAATGGTTAAAAAGGCGTACACTCTCTAATGCCCGTGAATGATAAAAAAGACTAAGGGCGTTCATTGACGAGGAAGGGCCATTCCGAGAAATGTCCAACAGCCACTTCTAAACTATAAGCCTAACCCTAGCCCAAGCACGAGTCAAACCTGAAGTTGTTGGCCCGAACCCAGGCTGCCTGGAGATCTTGAAGCCCGAGCCGACCTCTGTTAGACCTATATAACAGAAAAATGAGTTTTCTTACCACGTCCTAGACCAGCTCAGCAACTCTAGTCGTATCACCTTCTGTGAAAGGTCATGGTTTTGAGCCTCCGCATTACTTCTCCCTCCCTCCCTAAAAGCCATATAGATATGTATAAGCATATCTATGTATCAGAACGTTTGTGTGTATATATATATAGATATATTTGTATACATAAATTTGGGCCGGGAGTGGATTCCGGCTCTCGACCACTAAGTGCAAAATAAAAAAAAACCTAAGCACGGCCCATCTATTAATAACAAAACCCCATGCCCAAAACCCAATCCATGAGCTCCCTTACAAAAAAAGATACTACTCTTTTTTTGAGGAAAAATAGAAATGCTACTCTCTCACCTTTTAATCCTACTACACCCTTACTTTCGTTCCCCCTTTTATTTATCTTTTACTTCACTTCCCTGGTAATCCAAATCTACGATTCACTGTGTGTTTACCAGTGATTCGATATTATTTCACCCAATTGTTATTCACACATGACCATCCTTCATTTTGCCGAACCAAACCCCGACCCATGAAAGAATGGAAAAAATTACATAAGATCGGATTTAAAGATTTTCGACATATGTACCCGCAGCATATCTGAAATTTCCAGTTTTCCTCCTCTCAGACGGGAGGAAAACAGGAAAATGCAGGTTTACCGCCGATGATAACGGCGGTAAGTCTGAAATTTCCAGATTTCCTCCTCTCAGAGCGGAGGAACCTGGAAATGCTGGTTTACAGCCGATGAGAGCAGCGGTAAAGCCGCAATTGCCAGCTTTCCTCCTCTCGGAGTGGGGGACACCTGGAAAATGCAAGTTCGCCGCCCATGCAAGCAGCGGTAAAGCTGCGTGAGTGTCCAAAAAACGTCGCAAGTCCTTTCCATTCCCAACTAAAATAAAATAAAATGAGAGAATCAATAGTTCTGCTTTTTCTTGTTGCCCATATCTGGGGAACTCCCCTTCGATTTGAATGGGGGGAGTAAAATCACACAAGATGACTTTGGCAAGTGACATGTGTTGAATTGAATTTCTACGCTTTCGAATATATATACTGCCCCTGAAGTAAAAGTAGAAATATATAAATGGACATCGAATAACCTCCCCATAATAAAACAATAAAATCCGAGATATCACTCTATTAAAGCAATTTCCTCCGGCATACAACTCCATCCCAAAATCATTCATCACTCGTACTCTTTAATGATCATCGGTGTGATTCACTTGATTATAAATTCTTAAGAATTCAATTCCATTAAAACAGCGGGGCCCTTAAGAGAACACTTCCATGAAAGAAATTTTAAAAGAATGGAGTGTCATCACGATTCTAATCTAAAGCAATGACAAAAAAGATTTTGTAATCTTGCAATCAACATCTATACTTTATTTTTTTTCTTACATGCTTAGATTTGGGAACTCTCTGGACCCAACCAACAAGCCGTAGAACTGAAGGAACTGGTCAAGTCAAGCACGGTAAATACTTCGGACCGCAGCAAAACACTCCGTAGTTGTTCACTTGCACAGAAAAGCAGTGATGTATCGACTACTGGGCGTGTTTGAGACTATAGGGTTCATTTTTTTTGTCTGCTGAAATGAAGATTCTGCTGGCTTCACGTATGTTCTCAATTGTAGATATTACGATCTCTGGTATTTTAACGTAACAATTTTCGTAAGCTTACTTCGCTTGCTAAGTAAAGTGATGGGCTAATACAAGAGACACAAAAAGGAGAGGCTGAAATAAATAAAAAATTATTAGGTTTCGAATACAATAGCTTCCATAAAAAATGGTTAAAAAGGCGTACACTCTCTAATGCCAGTGAATGATAAAAAAGACTAGGGGCGTTCATTGACGAGGCAGGGCCATTCCGGGGAATGTCCAACAGCCACTTCTAAACTATAAGCCTAACCCTAGCCCAAGCACGAGTCAGACCTGAAGTTGTTGGCCCGAACCCAGGCCGCCTGGAGATCTTGAAGCCCGAGTCGACCTCCGTTAGACCTATATAACAGAAAAATGAGTTTTCTTACCACATCCTAGACCAGCTCAGCAACTCTGGTCGTATCACCTTCTGTGAGAGGTCATGGTTTTGAGCCTCCGCATTACTTCTCCCTCCCTCCCTAAAAGCTATATAGATATGTATAAGCATATCTATGTATCGGAATGTGTGTGTGTATATATATATATATATTTGAATACATAAATTTGGGCCGGGAGTGGATTCCGGCTCCCGACCACTCAGTGCAAATAAAATAAAAAAACTAAGCACGGCCCCTCTATTAATAACTAAACCTCATGCCCAAAGCCCAATCCATGAGCTCCCTTACAAAAAAAGATACTACTCTTTTTTTGAGGAAAAATAGAAATGCTACTCTCTCACCTTTTAATCCTACTACACCCTTACTTTCGTTCCCCCTTTTATTCATCTTTTACTTCACTTCCCCGGTAATCCAAATCTACGATTTACTGTGTGTTTACCAGTGATTCGATATTATTTCACCCAATTGTTATTCACACATGACCATCCTTCATTTTGCGGAACCAAACCCCGACCCATGAAAGAATGGAAAAAATTACATAAAATCTGATTGAAAGATTTTCGACATATGTACCCGCAGCATATCTGAAATTTCCAGTTTTCCTCCTCTCAGAGCGGAGGAAACCTGGAAATGCAGGTTTACCGCCGATGAGTGCAGCGGTAAGGCTGCAATTCCCAGATTTCCTCCTCTCGGAGCGGAGGAAACCTGGAAATGCAGGTTTACCGCTGATGAGAGCAGCGATAAAGCCGCAATAGCCAGCTTTCCTCCTCTCAGAGTGGGGGAAACCTGGAAAATGCAAGTTCGCCGCCCATGCAAGCAGCAGTAAAGCTGCGTGAGTGTCCAAAAAACGTCGCAAGACCTTTCCATTTCCAATTAAGATAAAATAAAATGAGAGAATCAATAGTTCTGCTTTTTCTTGTTGCCCATATCTGGGGAACTCCCATTCGATTTGAATGGAGAGAGAAAAATCACACAAGATGACTTTGGCAAGTGACATGTGTTGACTTGAATTTCTACGCTTTCGAATATAAATACTGCCCCTGAAGTAAAAGTAGAAATATATAAATGGACATCGAATAACCTCCCCATAATAAAACAATAAAATCTGAGATATCACTCTATTAAAGCAATTTCCTCCAGCATACAACTCCATCCCAAAATCATTCATCACTCGTACTCTTTAATGATCATCGGTGTGATTCACTTGATTATAAATTCTTAAGAATTCAATTCCATTAAAACGGCGGGGCCCATAAGAGAACACTTCCATGAAAGAAATTTTAAAAGAATGGAGTGTCATCACGATTCTAATCTAAAGCAATGACAAAAAAGATTTTGTAATCTTGCAATCGACATCTACACTTTATTTTTTTTCTTACATGCTTAGATTTGGAAACTCTCTGGACCCAACCAACAAGCCGTAGAACTGAAGGAACTAGTTAAGTCAAGCACGGTAAATACTTCGAACCGCAGCAAAACACTCCGTAGTTGTTCACTTGCAAAGAAAAGCAGTGGTGTATCGACTACTGGGCGTGTTTGAGACTATAGGATTTATTTTTTTTGTCTGCTAAAATGAAGATTCTGCTGGCTTAACGTATGTTCTCAATTGTAGATATTACGATCTCTGGTATTTTAACGTAACAATTTTGGTAAGCTTACTTCGCTTGCTAAGTAAAGTGATGGGCTAATACAAGAGACACAAAAAGGAGAGGCTGAAATAAAAAAAAAATTATTAGGTTTCGAATACCATAGCTTCCATAAAAAATAGTTGAAAAGGCGTACACTCTCTAATGCCAGTGAATGATAAAAAAGACGAGGGGCGTTCATTGACGAGGCAGGGCCATTCCGAGGAATGTCCAACAGCCACTTCTAAACTATAAGCCTAACCCTAGCCCAAGCACGAGTCAGACCGGAAGTTGTTGGCCCGAACCCAGGCCGCCTGGAGATCTTGAAGCCCGAGCCGATCTCTGTTAGACCTATATAACAGAAAAATGAGTTTTCTTACCACGTCCTGGACCAGCTCAGCAACCTTGGTCGTATCACCTTCTGTGAGAGGTCATGGTTTTGAGCCTCCGCATTACTTCTCCCTCCCTCCCTAAAAGCGATATAGATATGTATAAGCATATCTATGTATCGGAATGTGTGTGTGTATATATATATATATATTTGTATACATAAATTTGGGTAGGGAGTGGATTCCGGCTCTCGACCACTCAGTGCAAATAAAAAAAAAAACCTAAGCACGGCCCATCTATTAATAACAAAACCCCATGCCCAAAGCCCAATCCATGAGCTCCCTTACAAAAAAAGATACTACTCTTTTTTTCAGGAGAAATAGAAATGCTACTCTCTCACCTTTTAATCCTACTAGACCCTTACTTTCGTTCCCCCTTTTATTTATCTTTTACTTCACTTCCCCGGTAATCCAAATCTACGATTTACTGTGTGTTTACCAGTGATTCGGTATTATTTCACCCAATTGTTATTCACACATGACCATCCTTCATTTTGCGGAACCAAACCCCGACCCATGAAAGAATGGAAAAAATTACATAAGATCGGATTGAAAGATTTTCGACATATCAACCCGCAGCATATCTGAAATTTCCAGTTTTCCTCCTCACAGACGGGAGGAAAACTGGAAAATGCAGGTTTACCGCCGATGATAACGGCGGTAAGTCTGAAATTTCCAGATTTCCTCCTCTCAGAGCGGAGGAAACATGGAGATGCAGGTTTACCGCCGATGAGTGCAGCGGTAAAGCCGCAATTGCCAGCTTTCCTCCTCTCAAAGTGGGGGAAAAACTGGAAAATGCAAGTTCGCTGCCAATGCAAGCAGCGGTAAAGCTGCGGGAGTGTCCAAAAAACGTCGCAAGACCTTTCCATTTCCAATTAAGATAAAATAAAATGAGAGAATCAATAGTTCTGCTTTTTCTTGTTGCCCATATCTGGGGAACTCCCACTCGATTTGAATGGAGAGAGAAAAATCACACAAGATGACTTTGGCAAGTGACATGTGTTGAATTGAATTTCTACGCTTTCGAATATATATACTGCCCCTGAAATAAAAGTAGAAATATATAAATGGACATCGAATAACCTCCCCACAATAAAAAAATAAAATCCGAGATATCACTCTATTAAAGCAATTTCCTCCTGCATACAACTCCATCCCAAAATCATTCATCACTCGTACTCTTTAATGATCATCGGTGTGATTCACTTGATTATAAATTCTTAAGAATTGAATTCCATTAAAACGGCGGGGCCCAAAAGAGAACACTTCCATGAAAGAAATTTTAAAAGAATGGAGTGTCATCACGATTCTAATCTAAAGCATTGAGAAAAAAGATTTTGTAATCTTGTAATCAACATCTGTACTTTATTTTTTTTCTTACATGCTTAGATTTGGAAACTCTCTGGACCCAACCAACAAGCCGTAGAACTGAAGGAACTGGTCAAGTCAAGCACGGTAAATACTTCGGACCGCAGCAAAACACTCCGTAGTTGTTCACTTGCACAGAAAAGCAGTGATGTATCGACTACTGGGCGTGTTTGAGACTATAGGGTTCATTTTTTTTGTCTGCTGAAATGAAGATTCTGCTGGCTTCACGTATGTTCTCAATTGTAGATATTACGATCTCTGGTATTTTAACGTAACAATTTTCGTAAGCTTACTTCGCTTGCTAAGTAAAGTGATGGGCTAATACAAGAGACACAAAAAGGAGAGGCTGAAATAAATAAAAAATTATTAGGTTTCGAATACAATAGCTTCCATAAAAAATGGTTAAAAAGGCGTACACTCTCTAATGCCAGTGAATGATAAAAAAGACTAGGGGCGTTCATTGACGAGGCAGGGCCATTCCGGGGAATGTCCAACAGCCACTTCTAAACTATAAGCCTAACCCTAGCCCAAGCACGAGTCAGACCTGAAGTTGTTGGCCCGAACCCACGCCGCCTGGAGATCTTGAAGCCCGAGTCGACCTCCGTTAGACCTATATAACAGAAAAATGAGTTTTCTTACCACATCCTAGACCAGCTCAGCAACTCTGGTCGTATCACCTTCTGTGAGAGGTCATGGTTTTGAGCCTCCGCATTACTTCTCCCTCCCTCCCTAAAAGCTATATAGATATGTATAAGCATATCTATGTATCGGAATGTGTGTGTGTATATATATATATATTTGAATACATAAATTTGGGCCGGGAGTGGATTCCGGCTCCCGACCACTCAGTGCAAATAAAATAAAAAAACTAAGCACGGCCCCTCTATTAATAACTAAACCTCATGCCCAAAGCCCAATCCATGAGCTCTCTTACAAAAAAAGATACTACTCTTTTTTTGAGGAAAAATAGAAATGCTACTCTCTCACCTTTTAATCCTACTACACCCTTACTTTCGTTCCCCCTTTTATTCATCTTTTACTTCACTTCCCCGGTAATCCAAATCTACGATTTACTGTGTGTTTACCAGTGATTCGATATTATTTCACCCAATTGTTATTCACACATGACCATCCTTCATTTTGCGGAACCAAACCCCGACCCATGAAAGAATGGAAAAAATTACATAAAATCTGATTGAAAGATTTTCGACATATGTACCCGCAGCATATCTGAAATTTCCAGTTTTCCTCCTCTCAGAGCGGAGGAAACCTGGAAATGCAGGTTTACCGCCGATGAGTGCAGCGGTAAGGCTGCAATTCCCAGATTTCCTCCTCTCGGAGCGGAGGAAACCTGGAAATGCAGGTTTACCGCTGATGAGAGCAGCGATAAAGCCGCAATAGCCAGCTTTCCTCCTCTCAGAGTGGGGGAAACCTGGAAAATGCAAGTTCGCCGCCCATGCAAGCAGCAGTAAAGCTGCGTGAGTGTCCAAAAAACGTCGCAAGACCTTTCCATTTCCAATTAAGATAAAATAAAATGAGAGAATCAATAGTTCTGCTTTTTCTTGTTGCCCATATCTGGGGAACTCCCATTCGATTTGAATGGAGAGAGAAAAATCACACAAGATGACTTTGGCAAGTGACATGTGTTGACTTGAATTTCTACGCTTTCGAATATAAATACTGCCCCTGAAGTAAAAGTAGAAATATATAAATGGACATCGAATAACCTCCCCATAATAAAACAATAAAATCTGAGATATCACTCTATTAAAGCAATTTCCTCCAGCATACAACTCCATCCCAAAATCATTCATCACTCGTACTCTTTAATGATCATCGGTGTGATTCACTTGATTATAAATTCTTAAGAATTCAATTCCATTAAAACGGCGGGGCCCATAAGAGAACACTTCCATGAAAGAAATTTTAAAAGAATGGAGTGTCATCACGATTCTAATCTAAAGCAATGACAAAAAAGATTTTGTAATCTTGCAATCGACATCTACACTTTATTTTTTTTCTTACATGCTTAGATTTGGAAACTCTCTGGACCCAACCAACAAGCCGTAGAACTGAAGGAACTAGTTAAGTCAAGCACGGTAAATACTTCGAACCGCAGCAAAACACTCCGTAGTTGTTCACTTGCAAAGAAAAGCAGTGGTGTATCGACTACTGGGCGTGTTTGAGACTATAGGATTTATTTTTTTTGTCTGCTAAAATGAAGATTCTGCTGGCTTAACGTATGTTCTCAATTGTAGATATTACGATCTCTGGTATTTTAACGTAACAATTTTGGTAAGCTTACTTCGCTTGCTAAGTAAAGTGATGGGCTAATACAAGAGACACAAAAAGGAGAGGCTGAAATAAAAAAAAAATTATTAGGTTTCGAATACCATAGCTTCCATAAAAAATAGTTGAAAAGGCGTACACTCTCTAATGCCAGTGAATGATAAAAAAGACGAGGGGCGTTCATTGACGAGGCAGGGCCATTCCGAGGAATGTCCAACAGCCACTTCTAAACTATAAGCCTAACCCTAGCCCAAGCACGAGTCAGACCGGAAGTTGTTGGCCCGAACCCAGGCCGCCTGGAGATCTTGAAGCCCGAGCCGATCTCTGTTAGACCTATATAACAGAAAAATGAGTTTTCTTACCACGTCCTGGACCAGCTCAGCAACTCTGGTCGTATCACCTTCTGTGAGATGTCATGGTTTTGAGCCTCCGCATTACTTCTCCCTCCCTCCCTAAAAGCTATACAGATATGTATAAGCATATCTATGTATCGGAATGTGTGTGTGTGTGTGTCTATATATATATATATTTGTATACATAAATTTGGGCAGGGAGTGGATTCCGGCTCTCGACCACTCAGTGCAAATAAAAAAAACACCTAAGCACGGCCCATCTATTGATAACAAAACCCCTTGCCAAAAGCCCAATCCATGAGCTCCCTTACAAAAAAAGATACTACTCTTTTTTTTGAGGAAAAATAGAAATGCTACTCTCTCACCTTTTAATCCTACTACACCCTTACTTTCGTTCCCCCTTTTATTTATCTTTTACTTCACTTCCCCGGTAATCCAAATCTACGATTTACTGTGTGTTTACCAGTGGTTCGATATTATTTCTCCCAATTGCTATTCACACATGACCATCCTTCATTTTGCGTAACCGAACCCCGACCCATGAAAGAATGGAAAAAATTACATAAAATCGGATTGAAAGATTTTCGACATATCAACCCGCTGCATATATGAAATTTCCAGTTTTCATCCTCACAGACGGGAGGAAAACTGGAAAATGCAGGTTTACCGCCGATGATAACGGCGGTAAGTCTGAAATTTCCAAATTTCCTCCTCTCAGAGCGGAGGAAACCTGGAGATGCAGGTTTACTGCCGATGAGTGCATCGGTAAAGCCGCAATTGCCAGCTTTCCTCCTCTCAGAGTGGGGGAAAACCTGGAAAATGCAAGTTCGCCGCCAATGCAAGCAGCGGTAAAGCTGCGGGAGTGTCCAAAAAACGTCGCAAGGCCTTTCCATTTTCAATTAAGATAAAATAAAATGAGAGAATCAATAGTTCTGCTTTTTCTTGTTGCCCATATCTGGGGAACTCCCACTCGATTTGAATGGAGAGAGAAAAATCACAAAAGATGACTTTGGCAAGTGACATGTGTTGAATTGAATTTCTACGCTTTCGAATATATATACTGCCCCTAAAATAAAAGTAGAAATATATAAATGGACATCGAATAACCTCCCCATAATAAAACAATAAAATCGGAGATATCACTCTATTAAAGCAATTTCCTCCTGCATACAACTCCATCCCAAAATCATTCATCACTCGTACTCTTTAATGATCATCGGTGTGATTCACTTGATTATAAATTCTTAAGAATTCAATTCCATTAAAACAGCGGGGCCCATAAGAGAACACTTCCATGAAAGAAATTTTAAAAGAATGGAGTGTCATCACGATTCTAATCTAAAGCAATGACAAAAAAGATTTTGTAATCTTGCAATCAACATCTATACTTTATTTTTTTTTCTTACATGCTTAGATTTGGAAACTCTCTGGACCCAACCAACAAGCCGTAGAACTGAAGGAACTGGTCAAGTCAAGCACGGTAAATACTTCGGACCGCAGCAAAACACTCCGTAGTTGTTCACTTGCCCAGAAAAGCAGTGATGTATCGACTACTGGGCGTGTTTGAGACTGTAGGATTTATTTTTTTTGTCTGCTGAAATGAAGATTCTGCTGGCTTCACGTATGTTCTCAATTGTAGATATTACGATCTCTGGTATTTTAACGTAACAATTTTGGTAAGCTTACTTCGCTTGCTAAGTAAAGTGATGGGCTAATACAAGAGACACAAAAAGGAGAGGCTGAAATAAATAAAAAATTATTAGGTTTCGAATACAATAGCTTCCATAAAAAATGGTTAAAAAGGCGTACACACTCTAATGCCAGTGAATGATAAAAAAGACTAGGGGCGTTCATTAACGAGGCAGGGCCATTTCGAGGAATGTCCAACAGCCACTTCTAAACTATAAGCCTAACCCTAGCCCAAGCACGAGTCAGACCTGAAGTTGTTGGCCCGAACCCAGGCCGCCTGGAGATCTTGAAGCCCGAGCCGACCTCTGTTAGACCTATATAACAGAAAAATGAGTTTTCTTACCACGTCCTGGACCAGCTCAGCAACTCTGGTCGTATCACCTTCTGTGAGAGGTCATGGTTTTGAGCCTCCGCATTACTTCTCGCTCCCTCCCTAAAAGCTATATAGATATGTATAAGCATATCTATGTATCGGAATGTGTGTGTGTATATATATATATATTTGTATACATAAATTTGGGCCGGGAGTGGATTCCGGCTCTCGACCACTCAGTGCAAATAAAAAAAAAACCTAAGCACGGCCCATCTATTAATAACAAAACCCCATGCCCAAAGCCCAATCCATGAGCTCCCTTACAAAAAAAGATACTACTCTTTTTTTGAGGAAAAATAGAAATGCTACTCTCCCCTTTTAATCCTACTACACCCTTACTTTCGTTCCCCCTTTTATTCATCTTTTACTTCACTTCCCCGGTAATCCAAATCTACGATTTACAGTGTGTTTGCCAGTGATTCGATATTATTTCACCCAATTGTTATTCACACATGACCATCCTTCATTTTGCGGAACCAAACCCCGCCCCATGAAAGAATGGAAAAAATTACATAAAATCGGATTGAAAGATTTTCGACATATGTACCCGCAGCATATCTGAAATTTCCAGTTTTCCTCCTCACAGACGGGAGGAAAACTGGAAAATGCAGGTTTACCGCCGATGATAACGGCGGTAAGTCTGAAATTTCCGGATTTCCACCTCTCAGAGCGGAGGAAACCTGGAGATGCAGTTTTACCGCCGATGAGTGCAGCGGTATGGCTGCAATTTCCAGATTTCCTCCTCTCGGAGCGGAGGAAACCTGGATATGCGGGTTTAACGCTGATGAGAGCAGCGGTAAAGCTGCATTTGCCAGCTTTCCTCCTGTCTGAGTAGGGGAAACCTGGAAACTGCAAGTTCGCCGCCCATGCAAGCAGCGGTAAAGCTGCTTGAGTGTCCAAAAAACGTCGCAAGACCTTTCCATTTCCAATTAAGAGAAAATAAAATGAGAGAATCAATAGTTCTGATTTTTCTTGTTGCCCATATCTGGGGAACTCCCATTCGATTTGAATGGAGAGAGAAAAATCACACAAGATGACTTTGGCAAGTGACATGTGTTGAATTGAATTTCTACGCTTTCGAATATATATACTGCCCCTGAAGTAAAAGTGGAAATATATAAATGGACATCGAATAACCTCCCCATAATAAAACAATAAAATCCGAGATATCAGTCTATTAAAGCAATTTCCTCCTGCATACAACTCCATCCCAAAATCATTCATCACTCGTACTCTTTAATGATCATCGGTGTGATTCCCCTGATTATAAATTCTTAAGAATTCAATTCCATTAAAACAGCGGGGCCCATAAGAGAACACTTCCATGAAAGAAATTTTAAAAGAATGGAGTGTCATCACGATTCTAATCTAAAGCAATGACAAAAAAGATTCTGTAATCTTGTAATCAACACCTATACTTTATTTTTTTTCTTACATGCTTAGATTTGGAAACTCTCTGGACCCAACCAACAAGCCGTAGAACTGAAGGAACTGGTCAAGTCAAGCACGGTAAATACTTCGGACCGCAGCAAAACACTCCGTAGTTGTTCACTTACACAGAAAAGCAGTGATGTATCGACTACTGGGCTAGTTTGAGACTATAGGATTTATTTATTTTTTTGTCTGCTGAAATGAAGATTCTGCTGGCTTCACGTATGTTCTCAATTGTAGATATTACGATCTCTGGTATTTTAACGTAACAATTTTGATAAGCTTACTTCGCTTGCTAAGTAAAGTGATGGGCTAATACAAGAGACACAAAAAGGAGAGGCTAAAAAAAAAAAAATTGTTAGGGTTCGAATACCATTGCTTCCATAAAAAATGGTTAAAAGGGCGTACACTCTCTAATGCCAGTGAATGATGAAAAAGACTAGGGGCGTTCATTGACGAGGCAGGGCCATTCCGAGGAATGTCCAACAGCCACTTCTAAACTATAAGCCTAACCCTAGCCCAAGCACGAGTCAAACCCGAAGTTGTTGGCCCAAACCCAGGCCGCCTGGAGATCTTGAAGCCCGAGACGACCTCTGTTAGACCTATATAACAGAAAAATGAGTTTTCTTACCACGTCCTAGACGAGCTCAGCAACTCTGGTCGTATCACCTTCTGTGAGAGGTCATGGTTTTCAGCCTCCGCATTACTTCTCCCTCCCTCCCTAAAAGCTATATAGATATGTATAAGCATATCTATGGATCGGAATGTGTGTGTGTATATATATATATATTCGTATGCATAAATTTGGGCGGGGAGTGGATTCCGGCTCTCGACCACTCAGTGCAAATAAAAAAAAAAACCTAAGCACGGCCCATCTATTAATAACAAAACCCCATGCCCAAAGCCCAATCCATGAGCTCCCTTACAAAAAAAGATACTACTCTTTTTTTGAGGAAAAATAGAAATGCTACTCTCTCACCTTTTAATCCTACTACACCCTTACTTTCGTTCCCCCTTTTATTTATCTTTTACTTCACTTCCCCGGTAATCCAAATCTACGATTTACTGTGTGTTTACCAGTGATTCGGTATTATTTCACCCAATTGTTATTCACACATGACCATCCTTCATTTTGCAGAACGAAGCCCCGACCCATGAAAGAAGGGAAAAAATTATATAAAATCGGATTGAAAGATTTTCGACATATGTACCCGCCAATATCTGAAATTTCCAGTTTTCCTCCTCTCAGACGGGAGGAAAACTGGAAAAGCAGGTTTACCGCCGATGATAACAGCGGTAAGTCTGAAATTTCCAGATTTTCTCCTCTCAGAGCGAAGGAAACCTGGAGATGCAGGTGTACCGCTGATGAGTGCAGCGGTAAGGCTCCAATTTCCAGATTTCCTCTTCTCGGAGCGGAGGAAACCTGGAAATGCGGGTTTACCGCCAATGAGAGCAGCGGTAAAGTTGCAATTGCCAGCTTTCCTACTGTATGAGTTGGGGAAACCTGGAAAATGCAAGTTCGCCGCCCATGCGAGCAGCGGCAAAGCTGCGTGAGTGTCCAAAAAACGTCGCAAGACCTTTCCATTTCCAATTAAGATAAAATAAAATGAAAGAATCAATAATTCTGCCTTTTCTTGTTGCCCATATCTGGGGAACTCCCATTCGATTTGGATGGAGAGAGAAAAATCACACAAGATGACTTTGGCAAGTAACATGTGTTGAATTGAATTTCTACGCTCTCGAATATATATACGGCCCCTGAAATAAAAGTAGAAATATATAAATGGACATCGAATAACCTCCCCATAATAAAACAATAAAATCCGAGATATCACTCTATAAAAGCAATTTTCTCCTCCATACAACTCCATCCCAAAATCATTCATCACTCGTACTCTTTAATGATCATCGGTGTGATTCACTTGATTATAAATTCTTAAGAATTCAATTCCATTAAAACAGCGGGGCCCTTAAGAGAACACTTCCATGAAAGAAATTTTAAAAGAATGGAGTGTCATCACGATTCTAATCTAAAGCAATGACAAAAAAGATTTTGTAATCTTGTAATCAACATCTATACTTTATTTTTTTTCTTACATGCTTAGCTTTGGAAACTCTCTGGACCCAACCAACAAGCAGTAGAACTGATGGAACTGGTCAAGTCAAGCACGGTAACTACTTGGGACCGCAGCAAAACACTGCGTAGTTGTTCACTTGCACAGAAAAGCAGTGATGTATCGACTACTGGGCGTGTTTGAGACTATAGGAATTTTTTTTTTTTGTCTGCTGAAATGAAGATTCTGCTGGCTTCATGTATGTTCTCAATTGTAGATATTACGATCTCTGGTATTTTAAAGTAACAATTTTGGTAAGCTTACTTTGCTAGTTAAGTAAAGTGATGGGCTAATACAAGAGACACAAAAAGGAGAGGCTGAAATTAAAAAAAAAATTATTAGGTTTCGAATACCATAGCTTCCATAAAAAATGGTTAAAAAGGCGTACACTCTCTAACTCCAGTGAATGATAAAAAAGACTAGGGGCATTTAATGACGAGGCAGGGCCATTCCGAGGAATGTCCAACAGCCACTTCTAAACTATAAGCCTAACCCTAGCCCAAGCACGAGTCAGACCTGAAGTTGTTGGCCCGAACCCAGGCCGCCTGGAGATCTTGAAGCCCGAGGCGACCTCTATTAGACCTATAGAACAGAGAAATGAGTTTTCTTACCAAGTCCTAGAGCAGCTCAGCAACTCTGGTCGTATCACCTTCTGTGAGAGGTCATTGTTTTGAGCCTCCGCATTACTTCTCCCTCCCTCCCTAAAAGCTATATAGATATGTATAAGTATATCTATGTATCGGAATGTGTGTGTGTATATATATACATATATTTGTATACATAAATTTGGGCCGGGAGTGGATTCCGGCTCTCGACCACTCAGTGCAAATAAAAAAAAAAACCTAAGCACGGCCCATCTATTAATAACAAAACCCCATGCCCAAAGCCCAATCCATGAGCTCCCTTACGAAAAAAAAGATACTACTCTTTTTTTGAGGAAAAATAGAAATGCTACTCTCTCACCTTTTAATCCTACTACACCCTTACTTTCGTTCCCCCTTTTATTTATCTTTTACTTCACTTCCCCGGTAATCCAAATCTACGATTTACTGTGTGTTTACCAGTGATTCGATATTATTTCACCCAATTGTTATTCACACATGACCATCCTTCATTTTGCGGAACGACGCCCCGACCCATGAAAGAAGGGAAAAAATTATATAAAATCAAATTGAACGATTTTCGACATATGTACCCGCAGCTTATCTGAAATTTCCAGTTTTCCTCCTCTCAGACGGGAGCAAAACTGGAAAATGCAGGTTTACCGCCGATGATAACAGCGGTAAGTCTGAAATTTCCAGATTTCCTCCTCTCAAAGCGGAGGAAACCTGGAGATGCAGGTTTATCGCCGATGAGTGCAACGGTAAGGCTGCAATTTCCAGATTTCCTCCTCTCGGAGAGGCGGAAACCTGGACATGCGGGTTTACCGCCGATGAGAGCTGCAGTAAAGCTGCAATTGCCAGCTTTCCTCCTGTCTGAGTTGGGGAAACCTGGAAAATGCAAGTTCGCCGCCCATGCGAGCAGCGGCAAAGCTGCGTGAGTGTCCAAAAAACGTCGCAAGACGTTTCCATTTCCAATTAGGATAAAATAAATTGAAAGAATCAATAGTTCTGCCTTTTCTTGCTGCCCATATCTGGGGAACTCCCATTCAATTTGGATGGAGTGAGAAAAATCAGACAAGATGACTTTGGCATGTGACATGTGTTGAATTGAATTTCTACGCTCTCGAATATATATACGGCCCCTGAAATAAGAGTAGAAATATATAAATGGACATCGAATAACCTCCCCATAATAAAACAATAAAATCCGAGATATCACTCTATTAAAGAAATTTCCTCCTGCATACAACTCCATCCCAAAATCATTCATCACTCGTACTCTTTAATGATCATCGGTGTGATTCACTTGATTATAAATTCTGAAGAATTCAATTCCATTAAGACAGCGGGGCCCTTAAGAGAACACTTCCATGAAAGAAAATTTTAAAGAATGGAGTGTCATCACGATTCGAATCTCAAGCAATGACAAAAAAGATTTTGTAATCTTGTAATCAACATCTATACTTTATTTTTTTTCTTACATGCTTAGATTTGGAAACTCTCTGCACCCAACCAACAAGCCGTAGAACTGATGGAACTGGTCAAGTAAAGCACGGTAACTACTTGGGACAGCAGCAAAACACTGCGTAGTTGTTCACTTGCACAGAAAAGCAGTGATGTATCGACTACTGGGCGTGTTTGAGACTATAGGAATTTTTTTTTTGTCTGCTGAAATGAAGATTCTGCTAGCTTCACGTATGTTCTCAATTGTAGATATTACGATCTCTGGTATTTTAACGTAACAATTTTGGTAAGCTTACTTTGCTTGTTAAGTAAAGTGATGGGCTAATACAAGAGACACAAAAAGGAGAGGTTGAAATAAAAAAAAATTATTAGGTTTCGAATACCATAGCTTCCATAAAGAATGGTTAAAAAGGCGTACACACTCTAATGCCAGTGAATGATAAAAAAGACTAGGGGCGTTCAATGACGAGGCAGGGCCATTCCGAGGAATGTCCAACAGCCACTTCTAAACTATAAGCCTAACCCTAGCCCAAGCACGAGTCAGACCTGAAGTTGTTGGCCCGAACCCAGGCCGCCTGGAGATCTTGAAGCCCGAGGCGACCTCTGTTAGACCTATAGAACAGAAAAATGAGTTTTCTTACCACGTCCTAGAGCAGCTCAGCAACTCTGGTCGTATCACCTTCTGTGAGAGGTCATTGTTTTGAGCCTCCGCATTACTTCTCCCTCCCTCCCTAAAAGCTAAATAGATATGTATAAGTATATCTATGTATCGGAATGTGTGTGTGTATATATATATAAATATATTTGTATACATAAATTTGGGCCGGGAGTGGATTCCGGCTCTCGACCACTCAGTGCAAATAAAAAAAAAAAAACCTAAGCACGGCCCATCTATTAATAACAAAACCCCATGCCCAAAGCCCAATCCATGAGCTCCCGTACAAAAAAAGGTACTACTCTTTTTTTTAGGAAAAATAGAAATGCTACTCTCTCACCTTTTAATCCTACTACACCCTTACTTTTGTTCCCCCTTTTATTTATCTTTTACTTCACTTCCCTGGTAATCCAAATCTACGATTTACTGTGTGTTTACCAGTGATTCGATATTATTTCACCCAATTCTTATTCACACATGACCATCCTTCATTTTGCGGAACCAAACCCCGACCCAAGAAAGAATGGAAAAAATTACATAAAATCGGATTGAAAGATTTTCGACATACGTACCCGCAGCATATCTGAAATTTCCAGTTTTCCTCCTCTCAGACGGGAGGAAAGCTGGAAAATGCAGGTTTACCGCCGATGATAACAGCGGTAAGTCTGAAATTTCCAGATTTCCTCCTCTCAGAGCGGAGGAAACGTGGAAATGCAAGTTCACCGCCGATGAGTGCAGCGGTAAGGCTGCAATTTCCAGATTTCCTCCTCAAGGAGCGGAGGAAACCTGGAAATGCAGGTTTACCGCCGATGAGAGCAGCGGTAAACCTGCAATTGCCAGCTTTCCTCCTGTCTGAGTTGGGGAAACCTTGAAAATGCAAGTTCGCCGCCCACGCCAGCAGCGGCAAAGCTGCGTGAGTGTCCAAAAAACGTCGTAAGACCTTTCCATTTCCAATTAAGATAAAATAAAATGAAAGAATCAATAGTTCTGCCATTTCTTGCTGCCCATATCTGGGGAACTCCCATTTGACTTGGATGGAGAGAGGAAAATCACACAGGATGACTTTTGCAAGTGACATGTGTTGAATTGAATTTCTACGCTCTCGAATATATATACGGCCCCTGAAATAAAAGTAGAAATATATAAATGGACATCGAATAACCTCCCCATAATAAAACAATAAGATCCGAGATATCACTCTTTAGAAGCAATTTCCTCCTGCATACAACTCCATCCCAAAATCATTCATCACTCGTACTCTTTAATGATCATCGATGTGATTCACTTGATTATAAATTCTTAAGAGTTCAATTCCATTAAAACAGCGGGGCCCTTAAGAGAACACTTCCATGAAAGAAATTTTAAAAGAATGGAGTGTCATCACGATTCTAATCTAAAGCAATGACAAAAAAGATTTTGTAATCTTGTAATCAACATCTACTTTATTTTTTTTTTTACATGCTTAGATTTGGAAACTCTCTGCACCCAACCAATAAGCCGTAGAACTGATGGAACTTGTCAAGTCAAGCACGGTAACTACTTGGGACCGCAGCAAAACACTGCGTAGTTGTTCACTTACACAGAAATGCAGTGATGTATCGACTACTGGGCGTGTTTGAGACTATAGGAATTATTTTTTTTGTCTGCTGAAATGAAGATTCTGCCGGCTTCACGTATGTTCTCAATTGTAGATATTACGATCTCTGGTATTTTAACGTAACAATTTTGGTAAGCTTACTTTGCTTGTTAAGTAAAGTGATGGGCTAATACAAGAGACACAAAAAGGAGAGGCTGAAATAAAAAAAAATTATTAGGTTTCGAATACCATTGCTTCCATAAAGAATGGTTAAAAAGGCGTACACACTCTAATGCCAGTGAATGATAAAAAAGACTAGGGGCGTTCATTGACGAGGCAGGGCCATTCCGAGGAATGTCCAACAGCCACTTCTAAACTATAAGCCTAACCCTAGCCCAAGCACGAGTCAGACCTGAAGTTGTTGGCCCGAACCCAGGCCGCCTGGAGATCTTGAAGCCCGAGGCGACCTCTGTTAGACCTATAGAACAGAAAAATGAGTTTTCTTACCACGTCCTAGACCAGCTCAGCAACTCTGGTCGTATCACCTTCTGTGAGAGGTCATTGTTTTGAGCCTCCGCATTACTTCTCCCTCCCTCCCTAAAAGCTAAATAGATATGTATAAGTATATCTATGTATCGGAATGCGTGTGTGTATATAAATATATATAAATATATATTTGTATACATAAATTTGGGCCGGGAGTGGATTCCGGCTCTCGACCACTCAGTGCAAATATAAAAAAAAAACCTAAGCACGGCCCATCTATTAATAACAAAACCCCATGCCCAAAGCCCAATCCATGAGCTCCCTTACAAAAAAAGATACTACTCTTTTTCTGAGGAAAAATAGAAATGCTACTCTCTCACCTTTTAATCCTACTACACCCTTACTTTTGTTCCCCCTTTTATTTATCTTTTACTTCACTTCCCCGGTAATCCAAATCTACGATTTACTGTGTGTTTACCAGTGATTCGATATTATTTCACCCAATTGTTATTCACACTTGACCATCCTTCATTTTGCGGAACCAAACCCCGACCCATGAAAGAAGGGAAAAAATTACATAAAATCGGATTGAATGATTTTCGACACATGTACCCGCAGCATATCTGAAATTTCCAGTTTTCCTCCTCTCAGACGGGAGGAAAGCTGGAAAATACAGGTTTACCGCCGATGATAAAAGCGGTAAGTCTCAAATTTCCAGATCTCCTCCTCTCAGAGCGGAGGAAACGTGGAAATGCAGGTTCACCGCCGATGAGTGCAGCCGTAACGCTGCAATTTCCAGATTTCCTCCTCTCGGAGCGGAGGAAACCTGGAAATGCAGGTTTACCGCCGATGAGAGCAGCGGTAAAGCTGCAATTGCCAGCTTTCCTCCCCTCAGAGTGGGGGAAACCTGGAAAATGCAAGTTCGCCGCCCATGCAAGCAGCGGCAAAGCTGCGTGACTGTCAAAAAAACGTCGCAAGACCTTTCCATTTCCAATTAAGATAAAATAAAATGAAAGAATCAATAGTTCTGCCTTTTCTTGCTTCCCATATCTGGGGAACTCCCATTCGATTTGGATGGAGAGAGGAAAATCACACAAGATGACTTTTGCAAGTGACATGTGTTGAATTGAATTTCTACGCTCTCGAATATATATACGGCCCCTGAAATAAAAGTAGAAATATATAAATGGACATCGAAAAACCTCCCCATAATAAAACAATAAGATCCGAGATATCACTCTATAAAAGCAATTTCCTCCTGCATACAACTCCATCCCAAAATCATTCATCACTCGTACTCTTTAATGATCATCGGTGTGATTCACTTGATTATAAATTCTTAAGAATTCAATTCCATTAAAACAGCGGGGCCCTTAAGAGAACACTTCCATGAAAGAAATTTTAAAAGAATGGAGTGTCATCACGATTCTAATCTAAAGCAATGACAAAAAAGATTTTGTAATCTTGTAATCAACATCTTTACTTTATTTTTTTCTTACATGCTTAGATTTGGAAACTCTCTGCACCCAACCAACAAGCCATAGACCTGATAGAACTGGTCAAGTCAAGCACGGTAACTACTTGGGACCGCAGCAAAACACTCCGTAGTTGTTCACTTGCACAGAAAAGCAGTGATGTATCGACTACTGGGCGTGTTTGAGACTATAGGATTTATTTTTATTTGTCTGCTGAAATGAAGATTCTGCCGGCTTCACGTATGTTCTCAATTGTAGATATTACGATCTCTGGTATTTTAACGTAACAATTTTGGTAAGCTTACTTTGCTTGTTAAGTAAGGGGATGGGCTAATACAAGAGACACAAAAAGGAGAGGCTGAAATAAAAAAAAATTATTAGGTTTCGAATACCATAGCTTCCATAAAAAATGGTTAAAAAGGCGTACACTCTCTAATGCCAGTGAATGATAAAAAAGACTAGGGGCTTTCATTGACGAGGCAGGGCCATTCCGAGGAATGTCCAACAGCCACTTCTAAACTATAAGCCTAACCCTAGCCCAAGCACGAGTCAGACCTGAAGTTGTTGGCCCGAACCCAGGCCGCCTGGAGATCTTGAAGCCCGAGGCGACCTCTGTTAGACCTATAGAACAGAAAAATGAGTTTTCTTACCACGTCCTAGAGCAGCTCAGCAACTCTGGTCGTATCACCTTCTGTGAGAGGTCATTGTTTTGAGCCTCCGCATTACTTCTCCCTCCCTCCCTAAAAGCTAAATAGATATGTATAAGTATATCTATGTATCGGAATGAGTGTGTGTATATATATATATAAATATATTTGTATACATAAATTTGGGCCGGGAGTGGATTCCGGCTCTCGACCACTCAGTGCAAATAAAAAAAAAAAACCCAAGCACGACCCATCTATTAATAACAAAACCCCATGCCCAAAGCCCAATCCATGAGCTCCCGTACAAAAAAAGGTACTACTCTTTTTTTGAGGAAAAATAGAAATGCTACTCTCTCACCTTTTAATCCTACTACACCCTTACTTTTGTTCCCCCTTTTATTTATCTTTGACTTCACTTCCCCGGTAATCCAAATCTACGATTTACCGTGTGTTTACCAGTGATTCGATATTATTTCACCCAATTGTTATTCACACATGACCATCCTTCATTTTGCGGAACCAAACCCCGACCCAAGAAAGAATGGAAAAAATTACATAAAATCGGATTGAAAGATTTTCGACATATGTACCCGCAGCATATCTGAAATTTCCAGTTTTCCTCCTCTCAGACGGGAGGAAAGCTGGAAAATGCAGGTTTACCGCCGATGATAACAGCGGTAAGTCTGAAATTTCCAGATTTCCTCCTCTCAGAGCGGAGGAAACGTGGAAATGCAGGTTCACCGCCGATGAGTGCAGCCGTAACGCTGCAATTTCCAGATTTCCTCCTCTCGGAGCGGAGGAAACCTGGAAATGTGGGTTTACCGCCGATGAGAGCAGCGGTAAAGCTGCAATTGCCAGCTTTCCTCCCCTCAGAGTGGGGGAAACCTGGAAAATGCAAGTTCGCCGCCCATGCAAGCAGCGGTAAAGCTGAGTGAGTGTCCAAAAAACGTCGCAAGACCTTTCCATTTCCAATTAAGATAAAATAAAATGAAAGAATCAATAGTTCTGCTTTTTCTTGTTGCCCATATCTGGGGAACTCCCATTCGATTTGAATGGAGAGAGAAAAATCACACAAGATGACTTTGGCAAGTGACATATGTTGAATTGAATTTCTGCGCTTTCGAATATATATACTGCCCCTTAAATAAAAGTAGAAATATATAAATGGACATCGAATAACCTCCCCATAATAAAACAATAAAATCCGAGATATCACTCTATTAAAGCAATTTCCTCCTGCTTACAACTCCATCCCAAAATCATTCAACAGTCGTACTCTTTAATGATCATCGGTGTGATTCACTTGATTATAAATTCTTAAGAATTCAATTCCATTAAAACAGCGGGGCCCTTAAGAGAACACTTCCATGAAAGAAATTTTTAAAGAATGGAGTGTCCTCACGATTCTAATCTAAAGCAATGACAAAAAAGATTTTGTAATCTTGTAATCAACATCTACTTTATTTTTTTTCTTACATGCTTAGATTTGGAAACTCTCTGGACCCAACCAACAAGCCGTAGAACTGATGGAACTGGTCAAGTCAAGCACGGTAACTACTTGGGACCGCAGCAAAACACTCCGTAGTTGTTCACTTGCACAGAAAAGCAGTGATGTATCGACTACTGGGCGTGTTTGAGACTATAGGATTTATTTTTTTTTTGTCTGCTGAAATGAAGATTCTGCCGGCTTCACGTATGTTCTCAATTGTAGATATTACAATCTCTGGTATTTTAACGTAACAATTTTGGTAAGCTTACTTTGCTTGTTAAGTAAAGTGATGGGCTAATACAAGAGACACAAAAAGGAGAGGCTGAAATAAAAAAAAATTATTAGGTTTCGAATACCATAGCTTCCATAAAAAATGGTTAAAAAGGCGTACACTCTCTAATGCCAGTGAATGATAAAAAAGACTAGGGGCGTTCATTGACGAGGTAGGGCCATTCCGAGGAATGTCCAACAGCCACTTCTAAACTATAAGCCTAACCCTAGCCCAAGCAGGAGTCAGACCTGATGTTGTTGGCCCGAACCCAGGCCGCCTGGAGATCTTGAAGCCCGAGCCGACCTCTGTTAGACCTATAGAACAGAAAAATGAATTTTCTTACCACGTCCTAGACCAGCTCAGCAACTCTGGTTGTATCACCTTCTGTGAGAGGTCATGGTTTTCGGCCTCCGCATTACTTCTCCCTCCCTCCCTAAAAGCTATATAGATATGTGTAAGCATTTCTATCTATCGGAATGTGTGTGTGTGTATATATATATATTTGTATACATAAATTTGGGCCGGGAGTGGATTCCGGCTCTCGACCACTCAGTGCAAATAAAAAAAAAACCTGAGCACGGCCCATCTATTAATAACAAAATCCCATGCCCAAAGCCCAATCCATGAGCTCCCTTACAAAAAAAGATACTACTCTTTTTTTGAGGAAAAATAGAAATGCTACTGTCTCACCTTTTAATCCTACTACACCCTTACTTTTGTTCCCCCTTTTACTTATCTTGTACATCACTTCCCCGGTAATCGAAATCTGCGATTTACTGTGTGTTTGCCAGTGATTCGATATTATTTCACCCAATTGTTTTTCACACATGACCATCCTTCATTTTGCGGAACCAAACCCCGACCCATGAAAGAATGGAAAAAATTACATAAAATCGGATTGAAAGATTTTCGACATATGTACCCGCAGCGTTTCTGAAATTTCCAGTTGTCCTCCTCTCAGACGAGAGGAAAACTGGAAAATGCAGGTTTACAGCCGATGATAACAGCGGTAAGTCTGAAATTTCCAGATTTCGTCCTCTCAGAGCGGAGGAAACCTGGAAATGCAGGTTTAGCGCCGATGAGTGCAGCGGTAAGGCTGCAATTTCCAGATTTCCTCCTCTCGGAGCGGAGGAAACCTGGAAATGTGGGTTTACCGCCGATGAGAGCAGCGGTAAAGCCGCAATTGCCAGGTTTCCTCCGCCCAGAGTGGGGGAAATCTGGAAAATGCAAGTTCGCCGCCCATGCAAGCAGCGGTAAAGCTGCGTGAGTGTCCAAAAAACGTCGCAAGACCTTTCCATTTCCAATTAAGATAAAATAAAATGAGAAAATCAATCGTTCTGCTTTTTCTTGTTGCCCATATCTGGGGAACTCCTATTCGATTTGAATGGAGAGAGAAAAATCACACAAGATGACTTTGGCAAGTGACATGTGTTGAATTGAATTTCTACGCTTTCGAATATATATACTGCCCCTGAAATAAAAGTAGAAATATATAAATGGACATCGAATAACCTCCCCATAATAAAACAATAAAATCCGAGATATCACACTATTAAAGCAATTTCCTCCTGCATACATCTCCATCCCAAAATCATTCATCACTCGTACTCTTTAATGATCATCGGTGTGATTCACTTGATTATAAATTCTTAAGAATTCAATTCCATTAAAACAGCGGGGCCCTTAAGAGAACACTTCCATGAAAGAAATTTTAAAAGAATGGAGTGTCATCACGATTCTAATCTAAAGCAATGACAAAAAAGATTTTGTAAAGAAATAGAAGTATGATTTTGTAAAGATTCTAATCATAAGACATCCTTTTATGTGATTGATGAATTTACTTTACTTTCTACGTAAAAAATCATGGAGTTTGATAGGTATGCATAAGTATGGTAGATCTTAGCTATCCAATGTTATGCAATTAAGCATTCATGGTTAAAAACCTAAGGGCGTTTTAGTTAAAAATCATGGTTCCTGCATGGAAGTCGACTTCGGTATTCAAACCACTATTTGATCAAATTTGAAACAATGGGATTGATCAAATAACACCACCTTTGTTCACCAAAACTAACATCATCTATCTAAATCATACAGGGAATTACCAAACTGTCAATGGGTCTTTCTCTTATGAACCAATGTAATCCACACATCATAATTATAGACCTTTTACCCTAAAATCATATCCCACTTGATTGGAAAACCGAAGTTCATTCATTTTAATAATAAACTTGTACAATAACCCGTGCTAAGCATGGACATATTTACTAATGAAATTTGCAGCAACATAAATATATAAAAATAAAATAAAAAGAAATTTAGATCACATAAGATCATGCCCAAACACTTAATGATAGAGAACATGACAATAGAAAGAAGGATTATGACGGTACCTCTTTCTTCTCTTTTTTTTAATCCATGAGTATGTGGCATAGAGATGGAGCAAGAAAAGTGGGGTGGAAAGGAAAGAGGATAAAAAAAGGTAGAATAAATAAGATTTGGGATGAAAAATGAAGTGGTTGAGAGGGGAGAGGAGTGGGAAGAAGCTCGAGTGGTTGCATGTGGAACTGGTGGAGAATGTGGGTAAGTCATCGAAAATGCATATAACTCCCTGTCAAACTCTGTAGTTATAGTCAAAATTGGCTTAAAATTCCTTCGCTTTAATATAGTACAATTAGTAAATGTATAAACTCAGTAAATAAAATCTCAACTCAACCCTTGCAACCAAAATCCACAAATTTCAGCCCTAATAATAAAAGAATCCAGCAAATAAAATCTAATGGAAATCAAAGCCTCAAATCTGCCCCACTGTAGCAATGATAGGGTGGTCCAGGAAAGGAATAGTTGAAGAGGACTAAGGAAACAGGGAAGGAAAGAGAAGAGTTAGAGGAAGAGTCAGAAAAAGAAAAGGGCCAGATAGGGAAGTAAAAGATCAAAGAAGAAGGAGAGGGAAGGGCGAGAGACATGGGAGGGTTAAATAGAAGTGGGCCAGAAATGAGAAGATTGAGAGGAATAAACATAATATGAGAGAGGGAGTGAGGATAATGAAAGAGATGAGGGAGAAAAAGAGGGAAGAGAGGAAGGGAGAAGTGAAAAAATGTACCCTTTTGTTGCTCAACGATTAGAGGCCCGCAAATCACAAGAATCAATTCTTAGGGCCTGTTTGGATGCACAAGAAAACATGAGAAAATAGTATTTTATAGAATATAATTTTTTATTTTCTAAAGAAGAGAATCTTGTGCATTTGGTAACTCAAAAATAACTCAAAGAAAATATTCTTTTCTTTCAAAACGCTCAATATTTTCTCCTACAGCTTCCCCCTATAGAAAACTTTCCGCAAGATAAGAATCTTTTAAAATGACAATTATGAAGTGATAGAGTAAAGTAAAGACTTTCAAATCTATCATGATGTTACATATATGGTAAAGTAAAGTAAAAGTAAATGTCATAGCATGGTAAAAGTGGGATAAAATATTTGGTAAAGTAAAGTGGGAAGGAACGGTAAAGTAGTTTCTTTTTATTTAAGTTTACTTTATCACATTTTATCTCAGTTTTATATGGTAAGTAAAAGTGACTTGTTTACAGGTGTGGTAAAGAAAAATAAATATTGATGTCATATCATAGTAAAGGTGAGGTAAAATAAGGTGAGATGAAGTATGTGGTAAAACAAAGTGGGAGAGAGAGTTGTAAAGTGGTTTTTTTTTTATTGACATTACTTTACTTTACTTTACTATGGTTTTATGTGATAAAAGAAAAGCAACTTAAGGTAAAAACATGGCAGTTGAACTTTACTATAGCACTCTACTTTTTTATCCAGATGGGGTAAATTACATTCAAATTAGAATATTTAATAAAGAATTATTCTAATAATGTAATTTACTTTATTCATAGCACCTTCCAAACAATTCAATTTTAAAATGTATAAGATTTTCAAAAATCCCCAAACAGCAAAAATATTGTAATATTATAATATTACATTATTCTATTCTATACTATTTTACTCTTGCAATAATTAAATCTGTAAACATTTCATTCTGTATACATCCAAACGGGCCCTTAGAGATTTCTTCCTACAGGGTTAGGGTGAAGAGAAAAATCTCTCATTTTTTGCTAGATAACAGAAGATTCTCCTTTTTTTCTTAACCTATCCAAACACCTCTAAAATGAGAGGGTGAGAACATTTTCTTAAAAATGAAAAAATCTTGTGCTTTTTTCCGCATCTAAACAGGTCCTTAGATTGCTAAAAATCAAAAAAATTCTCTCGAATAACTTGCCTGAGATGGAAAAGAGCGCAGGTTAAAATTGAAATTGAGCTCTAATTTCTCAATTAATTAAGAAATTGAAGCTCAATTTCAAAATCAAATCCTTCCTCTATATTATATAATAATAATTTACGATAGGAATGATGCCATGCAGTGAGATAGAGGCTTCACAGGCTGTTCCCTCTCTTTGCAGCAATGCCCCTGATTTCCTTCATGGACTCCGGATCCTCTTGAGTCCGAGTCTCTTTGTTACTCATGCTATACCTATTGTTGCCTCTACTTCTCTCATTTCATCACCATTACCAATAAAAGGGCAGTGGATCTTCTATTAGAGTAAAATTGGAGACATTCCTTGCCTTCACTCAATGGGAAGGGTGAACGAGCCACTTAGAAGATCATAAATCCATATAGTATCCGAATAGTTCAACATGCCCTCTCTCCCCCGTTAAACTGGATAGAGTTCAAATTTACTTCATTAAAGATCAAGCCCAACATAAGATTACACATAATTGCATCTAATCATATTTTAAAATTTACGACTAGACCCTTTTTCTCTTTTTTTTTTCCCTACATCAAGTAGACCAACATTTATTTATTTTGGAACATCCCATCAAGTATGTAGGGATGGCAATGGATCGGGTTTAAAAGGACCCTTCCCCCTCCCCTGCTCCTGATAGTGGGGAACTTGATAATGGTTTTATTCATTCACTCATACACACCTTCTCTCTCAAACACTGTCTCCTATCTCTCCCTCTTACTTATCCATGGCTCACAGCCTCTCACACTCATGAGACTCATTGTCACCCCCTTTCTCCATATCTAAAGGCAAGTCCACCAGCATGTCTTTGTCAGGCTCCCGTCACCGACTGCCATGGGCCCATGCTAAATCAAGCTTGGCGGTGTGCTGCAAATGAACTCTCAACAAATATTGATTTGTTAGAGATAGGGATAAAACTCTTGGTGATAGAGTTTGGATCAATTTCAGATTCATTATTGGCAGAATTCCACGTGGTCTAGATACATGGGATTCCGGTTGTGTGGGTAAAACACCGTGGTGACGAAGTTAAACAAAGATCACGGCTAAACTCGCCGAACTCCTCAGCCTGTGGTAGAAGATCGTCAGCTCGGCAGCTTGGTCAATACCTTGGTACCTCGGCAGCTCGGTCAATAGCTTCGTAGCTCAGCACCACAGTTCGGCAGCTCGGCATAAATGCCAGCTCGGTACAAAGGCGCGCCACGGCCAAGCCATCCTTGGTCCCAGGCCACAGTACTAGTCAGAATGGGCCGCCACCTTCCTACTGAAAATACGGCTCGCCCTGACAGATATGAGCAGTCATTTATGGCGATAGGATCGCTCATTTATGGCGATAAGAGGTGCGCTTTATCACCCCTGTACGCCAACTGGCTGAAGGCGTGGAAAGAGAGGGAGGGGTGTTGTCCATTTCGTCTACTGCTGCCAGTCAGGGTAAGGATCGATGGGACCTCACCTCACCTACCCCCACTCACAGAGAGAATGAACGAGGAACACTCACTTATATATACATGGGATCAGGCCCACGGAGGTAGGCAATACACAACTCACAAAGTTACACATTGTCTCATTCTCCTCTTCCTCCTACTGTTTGGTTTTCTCAGAACTAACTCAGGCATCGGAGTGCCTTCGGCTCACGGCAGCCAGGGGCTCTGACTCTAGCCTTTCTCCTTCCTTTTCAGGTTCTTGGAGTTCAGCATTCCCCCTCCTAAGAAGTCTACCTCGATCTCATCTAAATCTAAGTAGGTGTCTGTAGGCGGTAAAAACGACACCTAGGGGAACACTGGCCAACTGGGGAGACCGGCCATCGAGGAGATGTCTCTGGCTCCGTGGAGGCCGGCCATCGAGGAGGTTCTGGGGAGACCGCTGGCCGAGACAGACCGCGCGACCGATCCCCAAGTGGTCGCAGCGCTACGGCGAGCCTGCGCCCTCCCTCAAGACATGGCAAGGTGGGCCGAGATGGACAACGAGTCACTCCTGCTCTCCTCGATGCGATCCCTGGTGTCGGTAAGTGCAGTGTTTCTCCTTCAGCTTTTAGTCCGGTGTCGTTTTATTGACTTCGGGTTCTCATCTTGCAGCTGTTGCAGAGGTGCCAGGTGGGCATCGAGAGGCTCGACGCAGCCGAGGCGCGGGAGGCGGAGTGGGTGGTTGAGTGGGACGAGCTGCGGGCGTCCTTGGCGTCTAAGGACGCCACGCTGGCAGAGGTGGCGACCAGGAACGCCGGCCTCGTCTTTGATTTTGAGGAGTCAAAGGTCGAGGTTGAGCGCCTCAAGGACGAGCTGGAGGACGAGAAGAGTCGGAACCTCCACCTCTCCTATGAGCTCGACGATCTCCGGATTGCGACAAAGCGACTGGAAGACGACCTGGAGAGTGCGAAGGGGACAAACAGGAGACTCCTCTCTCAGCGGAACCAGGCGCAAGGTTCCCTGGAGATGGCGTTGAGGGGGAAGGCGGCCGAGATTGAGTCTGCCCTAGTAAAACAAGAGGCCAGGCTCAAGGAGGAGTTCCTCGCCGAGCATGACTCCATCATGGGGGAGGAGGTCGGCAGGCTGTCTGCTGATTATAAGGCTCAGCTGCCGGGGATCCGGGACCGAGCCTGGGAGCTCGGGTGGAAGGCAGCCTTGCACAAGGCTGGGGTCCCCGATGATAGCCCTTTGTTCCTGAATGCCCCGAGTTTTTCCTGCTCGGACTCGGGACTCGCGGCCGTGTCTCGGGCTTCTGACCTTCCTTCGCAATCGTGTCCGGAGGCGAACGCCGCTCCCGGGGCGCCTCCAGAGGCTCCAGCTGCCGGTGCTGATCCCGAGGGCAACCAGGTGGCTGCGGTCGTCGAGGCCCCTCCTGAAGCTGTCGCCCCTGAGGCTGGTGCTGCTGAAGCGGGCGCGGCCGTTCCTGAGGCTATCCCGACCGCTCCCGAGGCCAGCGCGGTCGTGGCCGAGGTCCCTCCAGAGATTGACTGTAATGTGGAGGCTGCAGCCCTCTGAGGCTTTTTGTAATTTTTTCTTTTATCGTATCTCCATTCATCTTGTAATCAGGAGCTTTGATTAATAAAATCTTTGAAACTTTGCTCGCATTCTGGCTCTCTCCTTGTTTCTGATGAAATGTGTGGTCGACCCTATGTCGCAATGTTTTTCTGTCTGAGTTGTTGGTCCGGATAGCCGAACTCCTGGCCATCCTTAGGATTGAGACATCCGCCAACGACCGAGACCCGGTGCATGAACCGTGGTCCCGGTCTGTTGTGTATCCATCATCTCCCCCCCCCCAGCTTGTGACCTGTGAGCTCCTTGGAGCAGGTCGGAAGCTGAGTGGCCGGGAGTGATCTTTTTATGAGTACTTGTGATGCGTTACCGAGAGAGAGGAGTCTCGGTTCAGGTAGGGCTCTTCCTTATCACCTTTTGCAGACGTGGAGAGTCTCATTAAGTTCTTTTACTGACGGGAGCGCCTCATTAAGTTCTTTTCGCCAGTCGAGGCAGTTGCCCTTTCGTCTGTCGAGGCATTTATTTTCTCGTATGACGCGGCATTTAATAGTCCTCTGGGAATGCGGCGTTGTTGCCACTTGTCTCTCCTCCGAAGGGCACGCAATCATATCTGCAGGACGCCTGGGCTGCCCGAGACGACGTTAGGGCTGTTCGAGGTAGGGTCTCATTAAAGGCTTCTCTCGAAATCTGAAACGGCGCCTCCATCCCTTATAAATGAGGGCACCATCTCCGTCTTCCCTCTTTTCGATCCTCAGAATCCCTGTTGCAATCTGCTGAAGAACAGTACTATCCCTGTTGCCTGCGAGTACTCTGTTCGCACAGCCTTTCATCGTAGGATTTCTTCCTTCTGTCTTCTCCCTTTCTAATAGGTAGTCCTCCGTCTAGGGTAGAAAATGGGCATTTACAGACACTGGCTAGGTGACCCACTGTCCATAGGTTTGTTCAGGGAGGCATACAAGGTCCCTGCGAACGTAGAGGTTAGGCCAGACGGCCCTGACGACGGTATCACATACAGCGACGGATGGATGCCATTTTGGCTGGTGTCCGTCGTGGAGGGAGGAGTCCGGTTCCCCCTTCACCCACTCCTCAGGGACTGTCTCCGGGAGTGGGGGTTAAGCCCCTGCCAGCTGCTTCCCAACGGGTACAAGATCATCATGGGGGCAGTGCGGCTGAACGAGATACTGTCGATCAACCTTGGTGTCCCGGACATCGAGGAGGCGTATGACCTCTGCAAATCCGCAGAGGGGCATACGTACTACCTCCGGTTAAGGCTCCACCGAACTGCCTTCGTGACCGCGCTGGAGGATTCCTATAAATACGCGGGGGAGGACCGTGTCTTTGTCCGCGGGGCATAGGAGTTCGGCGAGGCGGAGCCCAGCACCACAGCCCGGATACCACGCAGAATAGGAGTCCCCCCAAGTAAAAACCGAGGCCCCCTGGATTTTGTATTTTAATCATGTCTCTTTCCTTCTGTTGACATCGTTCTGTTTCTGCAGGTTTTCAACAGAGGAGGGAGCTTGCCAGGAGGAACCGGTGGAAGGTGAACAGTGACTGGCACGAGAAGGTGCGGAAGTACCGCGGTCATCACTGCCGAGCCGCGTTCTCGCTCCTGGGGTACAAGCCGCACTACAAGTCGTTCATCACCCCGAGGTGGGTGACCGGGATCGACTCGTGCTTCACGGGGAGGGCATCGGACCGGACACCGTACAGACCGAGGTCCCTGTCCCGGAGACGGTAACTGTCGCGATTCCCAGCGGGATTCCGGTAGAATCGGACGGACAGTCTGTTGTCCGCGAACCAGCTGCGGCCGAGAGAGCCGAGACCGGGCGCAAGCGGCAGAGGCAGAAATTTGTCGTCTCCAGCGAGTCCCGGAGCACATCCAGCTCGGAAGAGTCCGAAGTCGAGATGTTGCGCGGTCGTCGCCAGCGCTTCGTGGCCGAAGACCTCTCCGCCGCAGCATTTGGGGGCATAGGGGGCGGGACCTCGGACCCCTCTCGAGGCGCCGACGTCGCCCCAACTACGTCGTCAGCGGCTGCTGCAGCGATTCTCGCCCCCGAGACCGAGACGGTTCCAGAAGCCACCGACGGGGCTCAATCAGGACCTCCTGCAGCGGACGAGGTCGGCGCAAATCCTCCGGCCATCGTCGTTGAAGAGTCGCCCTCCGACTCAGGCAGAGAGGGTACTGCCGAGGTCGTCGAGGCGCGCAAGCCGGAGAAGAGGCCCAGGGTCGAACCCCCATCTGCCCCGGAGCCTGCCATGTCGGTCGGGGGATCCGCCACTCCCTCCAATTTTGTCCCTTGGAGACCGGACATCGAGGGGGTGCTGGGGAGGCAGCTAGCCGAGTCGGACCGAGCGGTCAACCCCGAAGTGGTTGCCGCTCTGGGATGAGCTTGCGCCCTTCCTCAGGACATGGCAAGGTGGGCGCAGATGGATAATGAATCGCTGCTACTTTCCTCAATGCGGTCATTGGTAGCGGTATGTACACATTCATGTTCTCTTCTTTTTCTGCTGCATTTCATTTGGTGACACTCTGTTCTTACTGCAGCTCTTGCAAAAGTGCCAAACTGGCATGGGAAGGCTGGATGCAGCCGGGGCCAGGGCAGCAGTTTGGGCAGCGGAGAAAGAGGAGCTGCTGAAGTCCCTGGCGGCGAAGGACGCGACCCTGGAGGAGGAGGCGAGCAAGAATGCGGATCTTCTTGCCGAGCTCGACGCAGCACGGACCTTGGCCGAGCACCTCAAAGAGGAAGCAAAGGAGGCGAAGGATCAAAACGCTCGCCTTTCCTGGGAGCTAGACGAGGTCCGGCTTGCGTTGTCGCGGCTGGAGGAAGACATGCAAATGCTGCGGGGGACGAACAAGAGGCTCACCTCCGAGAGAAAGCTAGCTGAAAGAAAGCTAGAGATGGCTCTGGAGGGGAAGGCGGCCGAGCTCGCGCAGGCTCTCGAAGGGCAAGAAGCCAAACTCAAGGAAGAGTACTTAGCCGAGCACGAGGCCGTGATGAACGAGGAGGTCGGCAAACTGACAGCTGACTACAAGGCCCAATTGCCAGGAATCCGAGACAAGGCGTGGACACTTGGGTGGAAGGCGGCCTTAAAGAGGGTTGGTGTCCCCACAGACAGCCCTATCTTCCAGAATTCCCCCAGGTTTCCTCGCTCGGATTCGGAGTTGCGAGCCGTCTCGGAATTCGCCCCCGGCCCTTCAGCCTCGGAGGTCCCTCCTGCTCCAGTCGCCCCCGCTCCTCCAATGGTTCCCGAGACTGCCTCAGCCGTTCTCAGCGAGAGCGCTACCGGGACCAATTGTAATGAGGGAGCAGCAGCTCCCTGAACTATGTATTTTCTTATTTTTTTGCCATAAATTGTATTCAAGCAGATCTTTTCGTAATAAAACAGCATTTTTTACATGTTCTGTGCGTGATCTGTCTTGTTTGTGGTGAAATGAGTATCGACACAAGCAGTTTGCCGAGTAGTTTGATAGGTACTAAGCGAGGGCGGTTGGCCCTCCGAACAGAGGAGCCGAGCCGCGAGGGTGGTACTGGCACCGAACCCGGATGCTGTTGGCTGTGCCGCCCAGGCTGGCGCAGGCACCGAGCTCAGGACGGTTGGCCCTCTGAACAGAGGCGCCGACCCGCGAGGGTGGTACTGATACCGGACCCTGATATGCTTATGGCTGTGCCGCCAGAGCTGGTGAAGGCACCGAGCTCAGGACGGTTGGCCCTCTGAGCAGAGGCGCCGAGCCGCGAGGGTGGTACTGTTACCGGA
The DNA here is from genome assembly GCA_029852735.1 of Persea americana. Lineage (NCBI taxonomy): Eukaryota > Viridiplantae > Streptophyta > Magnoliopsida > Laurales > Lauraceae > Persea > Persea americana. Next base: position 2,294,477 of record CM056813.1, read on the forward strand.
CCCTGATATGCTTATGGCTGTGCTGCCAGAGCTGGTGAAGGCACCGAGCTCAGGACGGTTGGCCCTCTGAGCAGAGGCGCCGAGCCGCGAGGGTGGTACTGTTACCGGACCCTGATATGCTTATGGCTGTGCCGCCAGAGCTGGTGAAGGCACCGAGCTCAGGACGGTTGGCCCTCTGAGCAGAGGCGCCGAGCCGCGAGGGTGGTACTATTACCGGACCCTGATATGCTTATGGCTATGCTGCCAGAGCTGGTGAAGGCACCGAGCTCAGGACGGTTGGCCCTCTGAGCAGAGGCACCGAGCCGCGGGGGTGGTATTGTTACCGGACCCTGATGTGTATGTCGAAGCTGGCGATGGCGCCGAGCTGACAGTTGATATCCCGAATAGAGGGGTTGAGCCGCCGTGAACCTTGAAGCAATGCAAAGACTCATTCCAGAAAAGTCGCCTTTTATTGATATTTGATTTCTTGAATACATTTTTCAGAAGTAGAATTTTTTGAGATGCATCGCGTTCCATGGTCGCGGGAGCGGCTTCCCTTCCATATCTTCGAGTCGGTAGGCAGATCTCCCGGCTGTAGAAGTTATTCTGAACGGTCCCTGCCAGTTGGGCGCCAGCTTGCCTTCGTTAGGATCTCGGTCGCCAGGAAGTGTTTTCTTCAAGACCAACTCTCCTATCGCGAATCTTCTCTCTTTGACCTTCGGGTTGTACCCCCTGGCCAACTGTTGTTGGTAGGTGGCCAGGCGGATAGCTGCCGCCTCTCTTCGTTCTTCAGCCAAGTCCAGCTCTCGCGCTACGTTCAGATCGTTCAGACCCTGGTCACAGAGCTCCGACCTCTAGGTCGGGAGGCCGACCTCAAGGGGAATAACTGCTTCCATGCCGTAGGCAAGGGAGAACGGGGTAGCCGAGGTGGAACGCCTTGGAGTAGTTCGGTAGGCCCATAGAACGCTTGGTAGCTCTTCTGCCCATCGACCTTTGGCTCGGTCGAGTCTCTTTTTAATTCCGTCGAGGAGCACTTTGTTCGAGATCTCGACCTGACCGTTGCTCTGGGGATAAGCCGGGGTGGAGTAGATATTGCGAATGCCGTACTCCTGGCAGAAGCTTTTGAAGAGGTTGGAATCGAACTGCATACCGTTGTCGGAAATGAGAGTACGGGGAATTCCAAATCTGGTGATGATGTTCTTCCACACAAAGTTCTTCGTGTCTAGTTCGGTGATGGAGGATAAGGGTTCAGCTTCGACCCATTTTGTGAAGTAGTCCGTGGCCACTATCAGCCATCTTTTGTTCCCTGGAGTTCGGTGAAGCGGTCCGACGATGTCCAGGCCCCACTGGGCGAAAGGCCACGGACTGGAGAGGGGACTCAGGTCCTGGGCTAGCTGGTGGAGAGAGTGAGAGAACTTCTGACACTTATCGCATTTCCTGGCATAAAGCTGGGCGTCCTTTTGCATGTACGGCCACCAGTATCCCTGGCTGATAGCCCGGTACGCGAGAGACCGACCTCCTATATGACTGCCGCAGATCCCCTCGTGAATTTCGTAGAGGAAGTCGTCGACTTTGCAGGGGTGAACTCATTGGAGGTAGGGCCCTGTGAATGACTTTCTGTAGAGCTTGCTGTCTGGGGAGAGCCAGAACCGGGCTGCCTTCAATCTGACCTTTTGAGCTTCAGTCCTGTCCTCGGGTAGCTGGTCGTCCTTCAGGTATGCAACTATGGGGTCCATCCAGCTCGGACCGAGATCAAGGCACATGAGCTGCCGGGGTCGCTGTAGGTCGATGCTGGGCTCCTGCAGTGTTTTTACTTCAATAGTTCTCTTTTCACCGGCTTCCACAGCCGAGGCGAGGCTGGCGAGGGCGTCTGCATGGGAGTTGGATTCTCTGCCGATCTGCCGGACCTCGGCCCTTTCGAACTGGGAGAGAAGTCCGCGGGCGTGGGCAAGGTAGGCTGCCATCCTGTCATCCCGAGCTTGGTAGTCTCCGCTGAGCTGGCTTGTCACCAGCTGGGAATCGCTGAAAACCACAACGGACTGGGCTTCCAAGATTTTGGCACTGTTGAGTCCGGCAATGAGCGCTTCATATTCGGCCTCGTTATTAGATGCCTTGAAACCAAGTGTCAGAGCTTGTTCGATGACGAGGCCTTCGGGAGACTGGAGAACTATGCCAGCGCCAGCCCTTTTGGATGTTGAGGATCCGTCGACGAAGACTTTCCAGGACGAGTCTAGGAGTTCTCTCCAGGACTGCTCTTGCTCAGTCTCGGTGACGACCTCTGCACCCCTATCGCCCCCGAGTTCGGTGTCGAGAGTGGTCGGTGCCGAACTCTGAGGAGTAAATTCCACAATGAAGTCCGCTAGGACTTGAGCTTTGATGGCCGTTCTGGGCTGATGGCTGACATCATATTGCCCCAGTTCGACAGCCCATTTGGAGATCCGTCCGGAGAAATCGGCCTTCCAGAAGAGAGCCTTCAGTGGGTATTCTGTTACGACCACTATTGAAAAGGTTTGGAAGTAGTGGGAGAGCTTTCGAGAGGCGCTGACGAGCGCCAAGGCGAGCTTTTCGAGCTGCAAATACCGGGTCTCGGCGTCCAGCAGGGTTTTGCTCGTGTAATAGATAAGCCTTTGCTGGCCGTTGTCCTCTCTGATAAATACCGAGCTCACTGCATGGTTCGAGACCGATAGGTACAAGAACAGTGCCTCTCCAAAAGTCGGGGTTGACAGCAACGGTGGAGAAGAAAGGTATTGTTTTAGCTGTTGCAGCGCCTGAGAACAGTCCGACGTCCACTGGAACTTGGAGCCCTTTCTCAAGAGTTGGAAGAAGGGTCTGCACTTGTCCGAAGCGCAGCTGATAAATCGGTTCAGGGCGGCAGCCATTCCGGCCAGCCGCTGAACTTGTTTCGCCGAGGTCGGACACTGGAGCTCCTGGATTGCGGTGATCTGGTCAGGGTTCGCTTCGATCCCTCTTATTGTGACCAGGCTCCCTAGGAACTTGCCGGAACCGACACCAAAGGCGCACTTGGATGCATTCAGCTTCAACTGGAACTGGCGAAGGATGTCAAAAATCTGGCGGAGGTCGGTCAGGTGGTCCTGCGACCTTTTGGATTTGACGACCATATCATCGATGTAGACCTCCACCGTTTTCCCGAGCTGGGCCTGGAACATCTTTGTCACCAACCGCTGGTAGGTCGCTCCTGCATTCTTCAGTCCGAAGGGCATCACCTTGTAACAATAGGTGCCCCGGGGAGTGATGAAAGTTGTCTTCTCCTGGTCGGCCGCGTACAGGGGGATCTGATGGTACCCCCGGTAGGCATCCAGGAAGCTCATCCGGTCGTGTCCGGCAGTGGCGTCGATGAGCTGGTCGATCTTCGGAAGAGTGAAGCTGTCTTTTGGACAGGCTTTATTGAGGTCGGTGAAGTCCACGCAGACCCTCCATTTTCCCGTCTTCTTTTTGACCACCACGGTGTTGGCTAACCACTGCGGATAGTGGACCTCTCTTATTGCACCTGCCTCGAGGAGTTTCTGAACTTCCTCAACCACGGCCTCAGTCTGCGGGACCCCAGTCTGGCGTGGTTTTTGAAGCACGGGCTGATGGTTGGGATCCACTTTCAGCTCATGGCAGATAACCGCCGGGTCGATGCCGGGCATCTCATAGGGTGTCCAGGCAAAGACCGCCTTATTCTCCTCGAGGAGATTGAGCAACTCTGTCTTCTCGGTCTCGGGGAGTTGGCTTCCCACGAGAAAGAATCTCTCGGGGTCAGAGGGATCAAAGTTGACCTTGGTGAGGTCCTCGATGCTTTTCTCTGCCGGAACCCGGCCGACGTCCCCGAGCTCGGCCTCTCTATCCAGTTCGGTTACATTGACTTGGGACGGCCCAGCCTCGTCAGACAGCACGGCCAGCAGGCATTGCCTGGCCATGTGCTGGTTGCCTCTAACGGTGATCACCTCCGTTCGGCCCGACCGGTTTTCCAAAGGAAACTTGAGTTTCTGATGTCGGGTGGAGGGCACCGCCTCCATGCTATGCAGCCACGTCCTCCCCATTATAACATTGTACGGGGAAGGGACATCGACTACTAGGAAGTCGGCCTGCCTGCAGGCGCCACCTACTTGGACTCTAAGGGAGATCTTGCCCTTGGGATAGACAGGCTTGGAGCTGAAGCCGACCAGAGGGGTGCGGGCAGCCTGGAGGTCCTCGTCCTTTAGTCCCAACTTCTTGAAGCAATCGTAGTAGAGGACCTCGGATGAACTGCCAGGGTCGACAAGGGCTCTCTGAACCAAGAAGTTTTGTAACTTCAAGGTGAGCACTAGAGCGTCGTTGTGCGGTAGCTCGACGTCTTCCAAGTCCTTGTCAGAAAACCATATTCTGACCCCCTCTGTTTTGGCCTTCTTCGCGGCCTGCTCTGGTGCCGCGGTCAGCACCTATTTTTGATGGGAGGCGCGCTTGGCTTCGGCGCGAGCCTGAGAGCTCTGCTTAGGTGGGGCGGCGAGATGAATGACGCTGATGATGCCCTCTGGCTCGCTGTCCTGGTTGTCAGCGTCCCGCCGCGGAGGTCGGTCATCACCTCGGCCCTCCTGCTTGATGTACTCCCGTAGGTGCCCCTCCTTCACGAGGTTTTCCAGGTGGAACTTGTAGCTCTTACATTCGTCGGTCCTGTGCCCATTCTACTTGTGGTAGGCACAGAACCTACTCTGGTCCCGGGAGGAGGGGTCGGTTGTCATTGGCCGCGGCCATTTGAAGAAAGGCTGCGCTTTTATTTTGTTGAGGAGCCTATAGATTGGCTCCTTGAAGATGGTGTTCACTGCCACGTAGGAGGTCGGCTCGTGGCCCGACCTTCTGCCGCTCCCTGACCCCGTTGCCGAAGCAGAAGGGGTTCGGCGCTGCTCCGAGGACCGGGCCTTGCGCCGATCCGGGGATGGATCCCTGCGGCGATCCTCCCTCCTGGAGGACCTGCTGTCTCCCTTGGCCGGTTGGCTCTTCTTGGTGAGGCCAAAGTTCTCTCGACCTCGCGCCTCATCTTCTTATGCCAGGATGAACCGATTTGCTCGGGTCATCAGCTCCTTCATGGTGGTCACAGGGTACATGACCAGCTGTGCCTGAAGCGGGATGCCTGGCTACAGGGCCAGCTGGAAGGATCTCACTGCTAGCTCCTCAGAAGCGCACTCGATCTGGCTGTAGACAGTCCAGAACCGGCGAGCGAACTGGGTGACGTTCTCGTTCTCCTGCATCCGGAGGGCCATCAGGTCGGCATCGGTCTTCGGGATGACGCGATGAGCCTGGAATTTTCCCAGGAAGGAGGTCCGGAGCTGCCGCCAACTGGAGATGGAATCCTCTGGAAGCGAGCAAAACCACCGCAGGGGTAGATCCGCCAAACTGGAGGAGAACACTCGACAGTTTAGGGAATCGTCATCCCCCCAGACCGACATCCTCTGGACGTAATGTCGGAGGTGAGCAGCAGGGTCCGAGGTCCCGTCATACAGGGTGAACCTCGGGACGCTGAACTTCTCGGGGAGTGTATATTTTCTTATCTCCCTAGAGAAAGGAGACGCGCCAGTGTCCTCTGCTTCAAAGGCGGTATACTGGTCTCGGTCGATACCAGCAGTCTCCATATTCTGGCGGATCGTTTGCTTCACCTGCTGGTCGATCCACTGCTTTAGCTCCTGATCTTCCGAGACCTGGCGTTGCTTCTTTGGCCCTTCGTGCATGTGACTGCTGCTGGAGCCTTCTTCTCTTTGGTCTCGGTCACGCCTCTTACTGTTGAGGACGTGCCTCAGGTCTCGTCCGTGGTCCAGGCGCCTGGGCGACGGGCTCTGACCCTTCTTGTCTTCGAGCTGTTGCGTGAGCCGTTGGATAAGCTCACGCTGTTCCTGGATGAGGCGGTTTTGCGCTCTGATGTCATCCAGGCGGGGGTCTTCATTTCGATCGAGGCTGGCCTGATGATGTGACTGCGATCCAGCCCGGGCTGACTTCTCGTGTGGCTTGGTGACTGACTTGTCGCCTTGCACGGGCCGCTTATGGCTATGGCGGGGCTGCTCCGGAGGTGGGACGTCGCGAAAGGAGAGCATGGTCACTCCCCTAGACTGCGACTGTGTCTGGACCGTGGGAGACCTCCCGCCAGACCTCCTTTGCTGAGGGGGTGGAGGTGAAAGATTCTGCGCCAACGTAGGCTGTAAGGACAAAGCCTTGCCTTTGAAGGGTCCTTCGCCGTTTCTGGTTTTCAGAGGCATGGTGTTTACAAGCTTTTTGTTCAGTTCCCCACAGACGGCGCCAAACTGTAGGCGGTAAAAACGACACCTACTTAGATTTAGATGAGATCGAGGTAGACTTCTTAGGAGGGGGAATGCTGAACTCCAAGAACCTGAAAAGGAAGGAGAAAGGCTAGAGTCAGAGCCCCTGGCTGCCGTGAGCCGAAGGCACTCCGATGCCTGAGTTAGTTCTGAGAAAACCAAACAGGAGGAGGAAGAGGAGAATGAGACAATGTATAGCTTTGTGAGTTGTGTATTGCCTACCTCCGTGGGCCTGATCCCATGTATATATAAGTGAGTGTTCCTCGTTCATTCTCTCTGTGAGTGGGGGTAGGTGAGGTGAGGTCCCATCGATCCTTACCCTGACTGGCAGCAGTAGACGAAATGGACAACACCCCTCCCTCTCTTTCCACGCCTTCAGCCAGTTTGCGTACAGGGGTGATAAAGCGCACCTCTTATCGCCATAAATGAGCGATCCTATCGCCATAAATGACTGCTCATATCTGTCAGGGCGCGCCGTATTTCCAGTAGGAAGGTGGCGGCCCATTCTGACTAGTACTGTGGCCTGGGACCAAGGATGGCTTGGCCGTGGCGCGCCTTTGTACCGAGCTGGCATTTATGCCGAGCTGCCGAACTGTGGTGCTGAGCTACGAAGCTATTGACCGAGCTGCCGAGGTACCAAAGTATTGACCGAGCTGCCGAGCTGACGATCTTCTACCACAGGCTGAGGAGTTCGGCGAGTTTAGCCGTGATCTTTGTTTAACTTCGTCACCACGGTGTTTTACCCACACACCGGTAGAGTCCATAATAACGGTGACTCCCAAAGAAAGGAATTGCTCTGTATGAGAAGATAAAAACCCTTGCTTGATAATCCAGTAAATAGCAGTCGCGGCGAGTTCGCATAGTCTACCCGCTGCGGGTAGATAAAATTAATGTCTCCTTCTTCACCCAGTCTGTACGAAAGCCGACACCAAAATTTAAAACAATTTGCCACAATCTTTATCCACTCTGCAGTCTGCACATGCTCATATATCACCCCACTCCTATCTCTGCTCTATTTAAATCGATGCCACTGGCTCTCATTTTCTTCGAGTTGGCTCCATTCTATTCTTATTCTGCTGTTTCAATTCCTTCTATCATCTCTCTCTCTCTCTCTCCCTCTCTCCAATGTCTTCCATGTTGCTTGTTGCACCATCCTTCACTCTCTGCAACCTCCAAAACCCAAAACTTCCCAAGTCACTCTCCAAGACCCCACCCCCTCCTCTTTCTCTAAAACCCCAGACTACCCTTCAAACTCTATCTCACAACCTTATCATCTCTGGCCCTTCCCATCTCTCCGGCCACGTCCGCATCAGCGGTTCCAAGAACTCCGCCCTCCCAGTACTCGCCGCTGCCCTCTGCTGCTCCGAGGGAGGACCATCCATTCTCCGTGGTATCCCAGATCTCTCTGATGTTACGACCATGATCTCGATCCTACAGTCGTTAGGAGCTCGGATTGACGTGGAGGATGGTGGGCTGGTGGTGGTGGATGCGGAGGGGATTGGGTCTGTGGAGCCGTGTTCCGATTCTGTTGGCCGGATCCGGGCCGGGTTTTTCGTTGTGGGGCCGTTGGTTGGTCGGTTCGGGGAGGCCGTGATGGCGCTTCCTGGCGGATGTGAGATCGGGTCCCGGCCAATCGACTTGTTTGTTCGCGGGCTTCGGGCGCTATCTGCTGTTGTGGAAGTGAGGTATATATATAGAGTTTGATGACTAACACTGATTTTGATAGGTCTTTCTTTGATCATTCCTTTGATTTGGAAAGATATCTAAATTTGTGTTTTTTTTTTCCTTAAGATGATCTAGAGTGCTTTTTTGGGACTTTTGTGAGACCGCCCACCACCTACTGGCCCAACCTGGGCAGATTACGGAATAGTGAGGAGATCGAAAGATTCAGATGGGGTCACGCTATAAATATATATATATATATATATATATGAAGTTTGAAGCTTGATTTGCAACCCATAAACTTAATCGTTTTATATTAAATATTTAAAACACTTGACTCGTCGAGTCTATTTGGGTGAGTACAAAACCATGAGATCCGATGTAATTCAGGGGAGTCTCGTGTTAGTGGATAATTTGGAAGATCATAATGTGGGCCTCTCTATATTTCCCTCACCATAATACAGTTAGTAAAGTTACGCGTCTCTTCCCACTTGTGTGGGCTTCTTTTCCACATATGTGGGCCTTTTTTTCTCTTGTATCGACTTTTTTCCGTGTTTGTACGGGCTCTCTCTTGGTCCCCACCCCCTTGGCTAGATTACGAAAAAAAAAAAAAAAACCAAAGAATTCATTGTTTTTGTCCATATAGATGGAACAAAACTTCCTTGCGAGGTAGCTCGATGGGATCCATTGATGATGGGACAGGTGGAGGAAAAGAGCCATATGGAATGGAATGGGCCCAAATATAAAATTTGGGGGCAACCATCGATTTAACCATTCAGCCCATTTGGCCCTGGTTTAACTATTAAGGGATGGTCCATTTGGATCAGTGCCTAGGAGGGGCCCCGTGTGCTACCTTAGTACCCGGAACCTCTTCTTGGCCCTCTCGATCCCGCTTCGAAAACGTAGATCGGTGTTTACTGAGCGCATTCGCCCTCGGAGCGGGGTTCAACCATTTTCGGAACGTGGTTCGACCATCCATGGAGTGCAGTTCAACCGAATATGGAGCGTACCATGCATAATCTTTAGTTTTTTGTGCATTTTCTTTTTCTGTAAGCTTGATATTTATCTTTTGAATGAAAAAACTTCTTTTGACTTATTAATTATTATCTATTTTATGTGATCAAATTGTAAAGTTAAATTATTTCTCCATTTTTAATACTTGAATATATGGATAAGATATATTTGTGACCATTACTTAATTGTTTATAAACCCACAGGCACTATGTTGTATAGGCGCTCCGGACATATAATTATTTTAAAATTTAGCGTTCCGGCGCTCCCGCTCCCGATCCCATCCCCGCTCCCACTCCACGCTCTGGGCATTTAGGGGCTACCTCACACGAATTCCTCCATGCGAGTTGTATGTACCCGAATATTGGGCTTTAATACATTACTATATTTGAAGAGTATTTAGGTTGCATTTAGGCTCATTTGGATTCATGATAATCAATAGGGGGAGAGGGATGTGAAGGTCTCATCATGGATCGGGAGAACGGCCTATAGGATTTGCACTTATCAAAGATGGCCCCCATGAAGTGGATCTCATGTTGAGCCTGTTACTAATCGACCATTAATTATACACAAGAAAACATCAAATAGGCCGGTTTTTTTTTTTTTTTAAATAGCTGAATTCGAGAATGCTGGTATATTAGGGATGTAAATTGGTCCCTTTTTCTCCGATTACTTAGAGGTTTCAGCCTGTTAAAAACCGGGCTTGATCCTTATTTTGGCCCTGATAAGTAAACAGGTTGGGATCCCTTTTTTGGGCCCGTGACCTAAACGGGTAAGGGTCCGATTCCACCTTGGTTCTGATCCGTAACCTGACATATTAATTCAATTTTCAAGAGTCCCTCCTAAATTTACTTATTTTTCCATACCATTCTCTAGATAGACCCGGACAAGCCCCATATATAGAACCGGTTCCTCTTCCATCTTCTTATTAACAGTTCTAGGTCCACCAGCGGTTCTGACCTGATTACATCCCTATCTTATATCATATTTGGTAGCGCTAGTGGGCCAAAAAAGTACAATATTTTTTCGCCTTTCTATTCAATCCCTTCACACACCTTATCTTGAATTGCCATTGTCCAATTGGACACTGATCCAACTGTTATCCGCTGTTAGTTTTGTCACTAAAAGTTTGTACTATATTGATAGAGCTGCATTAATGTGCAAGCTACTTTGTTTGGAGAAGCATTCTTCATTACAACATAATTTTTAAAAAAAATGGTGATCAATCAGCTGAATCTGCTTTGTTTTTATTGAATCGAATCTTGACTACTACTGCGATGGCACAAACTTGCTAAATGTACCATTAAAAAAAGGATTTCTAAATGATCTAAAGTATAACTCAAGTGAATTCATATATATGTCCCTGCAACAGGCATGGAAAATTACATGTGTGCGCTGCAAATGGCAAAGGACTTATTGGGGGTCGGTTTCATTTGGATTACCCGAGTGTTGGAGCAACTGAGACTCTCATGATGGCAGCTTCCGTGGCCAATGGAGTAACAGTGCTTACCAATGCTGCCCAAGTATGATTAGAAGTAAAGATTGATTCCTCTATTTTCTGTTAACTTACCGTTTACGGATGAACTAAATTGAAATTTTGAAATGGATGGTGGCCTGACTTCACGACAGGAGCCAGAAGTAGCTGATCTTGCAAGGTTTTTAGTTGCTAGTGGAGCATCTATAGAAGGAGCTGGAACAAGCACAGTTATCATTAGTGGCAGGAAAAAGTTGCATGGTACAGAATTCACCATAATTCCAGGCCGTATCGAAGCTGGTACATTTATGGTTGCTGCGGCCATTACTCGCTCATGCATTTCAATGTCACCTGTTATCCCCCATCACCTAACATGTGTGATAAACAAGCTTTCATCTTCTGGCTGCAAAATTACATAAAGGGGGTCTCATCTATTAGAGGTACGTGCAGTTTAGTGCTTTCCTTGCTTAGTCACTTTGTCATGGAGATCTGAAAGCTTATATATCTCACCAGGTCTCAGCAATATCAGCCGCGGGCAGTAATCTTCAAGCCTTTGATTTCAAAACATGCCCATATCCTGGGTTTCCTACCGATTTGCAACCCCAGTTCATGGCACTGCTGGCAACATGCAATGGTGCAGGCATTGTAGAAGAATCTGTGTTTGAAGGCCGGATGCGTCATGGTAAGTGACAATCACCTTTGTGAGCTCATGCTTTAACATAGCAGTCACCAATTTTACTTAAAAATCACCCATGTTTAGCAACTTCTGGAATTGATATGAAAGTAAGATTTTAGCACTTTTGTTGGAACATCATGATAGCTTGGGGGACCGATTCACAAGTTGACAAGAGCCTTTAGCATTGTTGGAGGGTGCCCATCTTGCGACCAAAAGTCCAAATCAAGTGATACTTAAGGTTAGCCTCAAGGTCAAGCGAGCTCAAGCTAAATCTGTGCATATCAGGACACCTTTCAAAGATCTAACCCAACTAATTCTTACCTCAGTATACTCCATATTCAATTTTTCTGGAGTGATATTCAGTATCAGATTGAAAAGTATGTAATCAAACTACTAATCAAAAATTTTAAAAAGGTGATTGAACTGATAAAAAAAACAAATATTTTCGATAAAGCAAGATTCTTCATGCAGTAAGGCCTACTTTTCTGGGGTACGAAAGGCACATGTAATATTGCATCTAGAGAGGAATTATGATCGCTCTAATCTTTATATCAGACTTCCTGTTTCTCATTCCTTATGATCATATGGGTATTTGGACATTTTACCTTCACTTCTAAACATTATAACACCACTGTAGGCCATAGGGTAGGGAAAACTGTACTCTTGTCATTGATGAAAGCAGGTTGGATTTTTTTTTTTTTTTTATACTAAAAGTAGAACATCAACAGACCCAAAACAGAGTGTAGTAAGAAAATTGGGTTAATAGAAACTTTACTAACTTGTCATCTGGTTATCAATAGTGGGAGAGCTTCAAAAGCTTGGAGCGAAAATTGAAACTTCTGGGAATTCTGCTGTAGTCTGGGGAAATGGTCAGAGGCATGCTTGATTTCTGTTGAAATAAATCTTTCATAAAGATTTCAAACTCAGTGGATCCTTAGTATTATTTTTCTTTTGATCATATTTTTCTTGCTGCTTCTGCTAGTGCCTTGAGTGGATCTCATGTTGTAGCAACTGATCTAAGAGCAGGGGCTTCACTTGTCTTAGCTCGAATGGCGGCACAAGGAACTACAGAAATTGCCGGTGCTGCTCATATTGATAGGGGTTATGAAAAGCTGGAGGTGAAGCTTCACCTTCTAGGAGCTAATATTAGAAGAGAGCAGCAGGCCTTGAGCATAGCATTCAAGTGAAGGTCCAATGCATCATTTTCATTTTTCCTTTTGTTCTCGTGTTATCCTTTGCATCATTTATCAATCTTAAACAATTCAATTCTAGTAAATGGTAAAACCCATGAAATCCTTTTCACCCCTGAACTTTTTGAGACCACGTCCTGTATTTTGCGGAAGGAACATTTGTGAAACCTGCAAGCTACATGTCCTTATATTTTGTTGAGGATTTCACAAGCTCCATCAAAACTTGTAATGTTACACACTCTTCAACCAACGGCACAAACTCTTGGGTATATCATTTAGATGTACGCGCCTCACAAAAGGTTGCTATTCATTTGATCAAAGGCAAGCCATTTGCCGATGACCACTGATAAGGCTGATATTTTGATAGATCAATCAGCAAACCCATCTTGCATTTAGTGGGGGTGGCGAGCCAACAAACCCCTATTATGCAGTGATTCGCCCTGCCAGACAAATCACTTTTAGCACCTGTTTGTTCGCATTAGCATACATGGGAATTGCATATATAGGGTTGTTAAAAATGAAGATTAAAGATGAATTTTCAAAAATGAACTTCTAATAACATTATCTTTTAGGGAAATAGAATCAATAGAAGATGCTATTTCGTGCTCATTTTTGGAAATTCACCTTTGGTCTTCATTTTAACCACCCTTATGTATTTCAATGCAAGCAAACAAGGCCTTATTGTTTGAGTTAAAATTTATGCTAAGATATAATGTTATTAGTGTACAACATAAGAATCAGTGTGGACCCTTTCTGCATACCAGTAAAATCTGGGAGAAGGAACATCACAGGGCCGATGATGATTGGGACTATCACTGGTGGCAGCCACCATTCAAAATTCTCTGGATTATTACGCAAGGCTGCGTGCAGAAAGCCAGAAAAAAAGAAAAAAAGAAGAAAGCAAGCCAATGAAAAGCAGCTGATCTAGCAGATGGAAGTCACAACTGAACTGTGAATAGCATTACAAATAAACTAGACGCCGGGGTGTGTGGGGGGTGGCGGGGGGTGGGGGTGGAGTAGAGTTCAAATCTGTTGAATTCATACAACTGGAAGAGCAAGTAGATGACCTAGCCACCGCTGCTTCACTGGAGAGAGGAAAAATTACACAAGAAAATTTGGGCTCAGTTGAACATCCAAATGCATGCAGTTAGATTATACACATTGGATAAATGAGGAAATTATACACTATTCAAACTAATGGGTAATATAAGTATTCAGAACATGACATTTTTTCGCAAAAAATCAAGTCAAGTAACTCAGGTGAGTCTGACTGAGAACTAGTTTACAACTAGTAGATCCATTCAACTCATTCAACTCCTATTATCACCATCAAAGCAATGTTCCAACTATATCGGGGTCAGCTTCAACTCACCCAACTCTATGAACTATTTATTGAGTCAATACTAGTTAGAAAATCACAAGTAATACAAGTATAATACACTTTCCATTGTCCAGTGTACATGTGGTGCCCATGGCTCCGTGAGATCTAATAGGAACTCGAAGATGGTAACAGGAATCATGGTCTTAACATAATCATGGTGAAACATAATATGAAAAAGATTTTCAAAATGGCCTCTTTTAGGACAGGTATTTATCAATGGGGATAAGATTCTGGGTCCTCAAACAATGAACTCTATACGTACATACTCTGCGATCAAGTATAATATTTTATTCACCAATCTTATCCCCCTGTTATATAGTGCAAATTAAGAGCAAAGTACAAAGAACATTTTGCCCCCGGTAGATAGGGGCATGTGTTCTTTGTGGGTGCTTGAGTTTGAGTCCCCTGTAAATTTTTTTTTTTTTTTTTTTAAAGAAGCTAAGAAGCACATTTTAAAATTTTCACCTCAGCATCTTCACCCCCACCACCTCTTGCAGCACTCTCCATTGTTTGAGCATCTTCTGTGTTGTACCAAATAGGTGAGAAAAGAGTAAGATGAAGTCTTTCACCCAAAAAGCAGGCAGAAATCAATGATCAAATATATCATCCAGCAATTAAAAATAAAGTTTGAAAGTACAATAATCGAAGAAACTGGGCGCAAATTGTACCTAAATAAATTCCATTAATTGCTGAGAAGTCAATTCTACCTCACAAGCTTAGCACTTTGGGATGGTCAAAATTGCTAAATCATGACCAGTGCAGTTGCTCAAATTGAAGTTTGATGCAGGCCGATCAAAGACCAGGACCCGCAGGCCTGATGGACCCACTTGATGGGGTCCACATGATCTCTAACTTTGAGATCCCTATCATTAGTTAGATAGTATCTAAATTAGTAGAGTTATTAATATATTTGTTTCCTAAATTCTATTTTTTGATTAGGTAGCTTCTTATTTTAGAATGTTCAAGTTATTAAACAATACTGTTACTCTATATATATAGAGGAGTCTATGACTGTAATGTTATGCCATATTGTTAAGAAATTTCAGAAGATTCGTTGAGTTATCTATGCATATTTTCCCTAAGCGATCTTAGGGTTTGAGTTGGAAGACTCGATCTTACCGTTGGAGGAGTAGATCTTCATCAAATTTCATTTGACAAACCATGGAAACTAGAGTTAGCAATAACCACCACATGAAGCCAATACCATAAATTGATTCCAAATTTCATCCTTTTCAGGTGCCTAAGTCTTAAAACTGAATACCATGTATATCCATTGTTTCAGCTTTAATTGTTAACTGTTTATGTCCAACTGCAGGGCCCACCTGGGACCACTGCCAATCACAATTAAGGGTGAATGCAAAGATCTCATCTTCAAAAGGGTTTTGAAAGGGATTAAAAAAAATCACCAATGAATGATGGCGTCTACTGTCTATCAAATTAGTCAAATTTTCTGTGATTGCAGTGTATTTTTTGCCATAGCTCGGTCGCAAGTCAAAAGTACGCAACTCAAGCAGTAGGTTTGAGGTTTTCAGCAATGCAACAAGCACATAACAAAGTAAAGGGGAAGCATAAGAGATTTAAAAAGCATTGGCTGTTTCTAAACAAACTAAATACTTAGCTCTAATGAAGGACTTGGGGCAGAAAATACAGGTATTTTTCTTTTTCCACATTAATTGCCAGGACCCATCACCGGAATCATTAGATACATACTTGTAAAACCAAGTAATTAATCTGACAATCCAAAACTATAATTCTTAGCAAATCCACTTCTAAAGTGATTTGCTACTCAAGTTCCTAACCCAAATGAACAATGTTTCAATTTTAAAACCTAGGAAGAAAATAATAAACCAAATTCTAAACTAGTAAATGTGTGTGCGCATGCGTGCATTTTATCATTCCTTCCTCTGACCAATTTGTGCAATCATAGGTCTTATTGAAATGGTTACAAAAACAACGAAATTCATGGCCTTCAGGCACCATGTTAGAGAGATCTTTTAGAGAGTAGTAACCCCTACCTGTCTTGTGAGGCTTCATTTCAACTAACAAGGAGCCTCGAGATTTACAGAATTGACAGACTATATATACCACTAGAACAAAGAACAGATGGTTGCACAGATGAACATTCATTTTCCTAGATGAAAAAGTGAAGTCACATAAAGTAATTCTTGAAACAATACCAGGCTGCTAGAGCAGTGTTGTGAAATTCGTTTCGGACCCATTTCGTTGTGGCATCCAAACTGAAACATTTCGGCCAAATCGGAATTTCAGCGAAATGTTTCGGAAATATATAAATACGAGAGATGCTCTCGGGAGAGTAACTCTCACGATACTGTGAGAGTAAGGGGTGAGGGCCCCCACCCCTTACTCTCACAGTATCATGAGAGTTGCTCTCACAGGAGCATCTCCCTATAAATATATATCTTTCATTTATATATCTTTTTGAAATGATATATATAAATATATATATATATATATATTTTTTTTATGTAAAAAAAAAATAGAATAAATATTTAAAGTGTTAGAATTTTGATAGAGCCCATATCCTACTAGAGTTTAAAAAAAATCAAAGTGGGCTGGCTGGTTAAAAAAAACAGAAGTGGCCGCATTCTTTCATATGAGCCCATAAGTGGGCTGGACCGTTAAAAAGGGGCATTTCTGGAAATAACTAAAAAGTTAAAAGAATCTAAAAGGAGAGCGTCCATTTTTCTTCGCACACCCTCTTTCTCTCTACACCCACCATTGAATTTGAAAATTTTCTTTGCACACCCCCCATAATACCTAAACTAACCTCACCTCAAACCCCACCCCCCACCTCAGCCACCATCGCCCCCTCCAGCAGCACCGCTGGAGAGAGAGAGAGAGAGAGTGCCAAACTCGCTCGTGTCCACCGTCCAGGCTTGGGTGCATTAATGCATGTACAGTTGAGGGGTCCCTCAAAGTAATGAAAATGATCTCCAAGGTAAGTCTCTCCCCCAACGTTCTCCATTCAGTAATCTCCCCTCTAATGTAGCAAGAAGCAGTGAAGGATGAAAACCATGAGGGTTGGTTGCCCATACTAATTTCAACAGGATTTGAAAGGTTTTGAAATTCCTAATAGATCTCTAATTGGACAACTTTATATTCTATCCTAATCCTAGTTTGGAGATCAATAAGGGTTACGAACCGTTATCAAATAGGGAAAGTAACTAAGAGATGCAAGTGAGGGATGCCACAAAGATTGTTGGGTGGCCCATAAATGTGACATGTCCATGTGAGACCTACCACAATTGGCAACACACTGGTCACTGGAAAGGCTAAAATAAATCTTCATAAAATATCAAGATCAACGTAGACAGTTCAAAGGCAAAAAAGGAGGTAAAATATAGAGTACCAAAACTTCCTAATGAGATGACTTGAATGCCTTAGTATCTATTCTGAGTATTTAATAACAGACTAAAAGGTCTATCTGAAATCTACTGCCATTCTGAGAAATCCTACAAATTCCTTACATTCAGACTCAAAACATGGCCTAATATTAGGTAGATTTTGGGGTCTTGTATGCATTTTAGTCAAAATTTTATTATTTTGTGATTCTATTCTTAAATTAAGTTTAAATTGGGTTCGATTAGCATGGCTCGTGTAAGGTGTAGAAGATAGCTTTGACGCAGTAGTTCATATTATGAAGATGGTTCTACATGTAGATCCATTTGGTTTAGTCCCTGCATGGTTGGCTCTCCTGTTCATTGCTGTCTCTATGCAGTTTTTTATAGAACAGTTTTTATGCAAATAATGTCATTCTTCACATATTTTCAAATGTAACCTCATATTATACGTACGTATGTTTTATCACACTAATCCAAACATATGCTTTATAAAATTTAGAATAAAAAAAAAAAAGCTTAGTTTTCATTAAACGAAACAAATCATTGAGACGACATTTTATGCAAATAATGCAAATTTATCTCAGCATAACTCTGTTTCCAGTTTTGAGTCTTTCACAAACTAAAAGTAAGAAAATACAACTTGTTATGCACAACGCAGAAAACCATCATGAACATTGTTCCCGTTGTTTCACACACCACAACAAGTTAACTTTTCAAATTTTCAATATGTTAAGTGTAAACAAAGCTTCAAGAATGCTACTATTTCCGAGCACTAAGAACTTCAAACTAAGTTCCAGCCAAGATTGCAAAAGATGGGATAAATACTGAAATATGGCTTGAAGCCTGAAAAAAGAACATAAATATTTATTTAAAATGGAAACAACTAAATGTATGTACTTTTGGTTTCAAGGCCCTTAATTATAGAGGGACATAAAGCTGCACTGACCAACCGAGAGTAAATATTAAAAAACTAGCATTATACCCATAAAAAATTCACAACAGAGCCCAGATGGGCCATTCAAGATTCATCTATTACCTCCGTCCTCTGGAATGTCAGAAGTCCATAAGGTGAGGTTGTCCCGTAGAAGTTGCATAATCAAAGTACTATCTTTGTAAGATTCTTCATTCAGGGTGTCAAGCTCAGAAATGGCTTCATCAAAAGCTTGCTTCGCTAAATGGCAAGCCCTGAAATATAAATGACAAGGCCATCAGATTCTGCAGAAATTAAGTTCAAAAAAAAATTCACGCTGGGGATACGCAAATTCATCATGAACTCCCAGAAAAGAAAAAGAAAAAAAATGTTTGCATACCTCTCAGGCGAGTTCATAATCTCATAATAAAACACTGAGAAGTTCAATGCCAATCCCAACCGGATTGGATGCGTAGGAGACAGCTCTCCCTCTGCTGTGGTGGAAGCTTTCTGCAGATGGTGCATGTAAACATATTCAGAAGCAACAGTAGAGGCTGGAAGACAACATTATTCCTTACATATCAAGGAAATTTGACATAAAGGAGTAAGGTGGAGAGAATGGATATCCCAAGTCAAAATTTCAACACTAAGAATTAAAATTAAAAAAAAACCACACAATGACCATATGATTCACTCATATGAACCATGTGCATCAATGCCAGCACAGAATCCCATTTATTAACCATTCACAGACATAATGATAATATTTTTCTCATAAACCTACAATGGAAAAAAAAAAAAAAGAACATGTGCCAAAGAAATTGGGACTTAATTCAGGCATCCAGCTGATATTAGGGCCATCGAGTTTGTTATTATATGTTAGAATTAAATAGTAAGATTCTTACCAGTGATATAATTAAATGCTTTCTAGGGAAAGATCTTGATTGGATTTAGCTTCTTTAATTGTCATTTCCATCACCATGTCTCTTCTCCATAATCAATACAAATTTATTTAGAGTTCCTCTACTATTCAAAATGGTAATAGAGCCATACAATCTTGACCATCGATCAAATTGAGCCATCCAATTAGCTGATCTTAGCCCCTCAGTGGACTCTTGATTGAGGGGCATTCCATAGGTACCTGGTTCGCAGTTCAATTAATCCAATGACCTAAATAACACAAACTACTTCAAAATTGTAAGAACAAGCTTTCATAACTTAACTTCAACCAAGAGCTCGTAGCACAGTCATAAGATGCTCATCTTTCATCAAACAACAACAACAGAAGAATCAGAAGGAATACCTCATACGCTTTCAATGACTGATCCGCGGCTTCTTTCTTCTCATGCCCAGCCTTGAATTCAGCAAGATAACGATAATAATCCCCTTTCCTGCAATCAAAGAAACAACAATCCAAACCCTAAAAACCCAAACTTTCACTAAATCAAACACAAGATCGATCACTCACTCACATCTTGTAGTAAAACACAGTCGATTCTCCAGCTGTAGAAGACGGAACCAGATGCTCGTCGATCACCTGCATGATATCATTGCATATGCTCGACAGCTCCGATTCAATCTTCTGCCGATACTCGTTGATCCGCTTCACGTGGTGCTCGTTCCCCTTCGACTCCTCCTTCTGCTCGATCGAGGAGAGGATCCGCCACGATGCCCGCCGAGAGCCGATCACGTTCTTGTATCCGACCGAGAGGAGATTTCGCTCCTCGACTGTCAATTCGACGTCCAAGTTCGCGACTTTCTTCATGGAATCGACCATTTCTGCAAGGAAGAAAAGAGGAATGATTCGAAATGTAAAAAAACCCTAAAAGCCCTAACCCTAGGTTTGGATCGGATGGAGAAAAGGGAGATTGTTACCGTCGTAGCGCTCTGCCTGCTCTGCGAGCTTTGCGATGTAGACGAAGTTGTCGCGTTCTTTGGTAAACTCCATGGCGGATCTGAAATTAGGGTTTTTGGATGGGTTTTGTTTCTTCTTCTTGTTTGAAAAGCTTCGATCTTTCTCTCTCCGACCAGGGGGAGAGGACAGCGGAGAAAACTACGAGCACAATGGCAGAACTGTAAATACCGGCCTTGTAGATGTTAGTTGGGTGCCCACTTTTTTTATATGCATAAGCCGTTGGTCACGTTCTAACGTTCTCAATCGGGTAGTGTGAATTGAGATTCGAGAAATGAGTGCAGTGGGTAAGGGCTAGGCCCATGCTTGTCAATTTAGTCAATTGAAATGGGTATCCAGCCCGGCCAGGCCCAAGCCCGAAGATACAGGGCTTTTAAAAAAATTTGAGCCCATCAGACTAGACTTGGACAATTATTTGAAAGTTCGGCCACAATGGAACTGGAAATGGGCAGAGCATGCCCAGCCCACCCGCAATTTTTATATATTTTTCTGAAATTATCCTTTATAACAGTTAAAAATTGACTAATTAAGAGAGATATTTTTGTAACGCTACTGTAGGCGGTAAAAACGACACCTACTTAGATTGAGATGAGATTAAGATAAACTTATTAGGACAGGGAATACTGAACGCCAAGAACCTGAAAATGAAGGAAAAAGGCTAGAGTCAGAGCCCCTGGCTGCCGTGAGCAGAAGGCGCTCCGATGCCTGAGTTAGTTCTGAGAAAACTAAGCAGGAGGAGGAAGAAGGGAATGAGACAATGTGGAGAGTATTGTGAGTTGCGTACCTCCTTGGGGCTGATCTCCAGTGCATATAGGTGGACATTCC
Organism: Persea americana; assembly: GCA_029852735.1. Classification (NCBI taxonomy): domain Eukaryota; kingdom Viridiplantae; phylum Streptophyta; class Magnoliopsida; order Laurales; family Lauraceae; genus Persea; species Persea americana. The sequence continues at coordinate 2,315,146 of CM056813.1, forward strand.
TCGTTCATTCTCTCTGTGAGTGGGGGTAGGTGGGGTGAGGTCCCATCGATCCTTACCCTGACAGGCAGCAGTGGTGAAAAAGGCAACATCCCATCCCCACTTTCCATGCCTTCAGTCAGTTGAGGTGAAGGGCTGATAAAGCTAACTTCTTATCGCCATAAATGAGCGATCCTATCGTCATAAATGAATGCTCATATCTGTCAGGGAGCGCCGTATTTCCCGGAGGAAGGTGGCGGCCCACTCTGCCTTTAGCATTTTGGTCCGAGACCAAGAATGGCTTGGCCGTGCTGTGCTTTTGTACTGAGCTGGCATTCATGCCGAGCTGCCGAACCGCGCTGTCGTGCTGGTACTCTTGACCGAGCTGCCGAGCTGACGGGCTATGACTACAGAGGCCGAGGTGATCAGCGAGTCCTACTGTAATCCTTGCTTAATTTCGTCATTACGGTGTTTTACCCACACAATTGCCCCATAGCTTTTGACTTCTGAGAGTCTTCCAGCTCGAGGAGGTCGGAAGCTTGGTGACTGTATAGCTGGCTCCGCTACCGAGCTCGAGTGAGGGTTACCGTCGTATGGGAGGGAGCTACCGGGACAGAGGAGCTTCAGATCAGGGGGGTCCCCCCTAGGCCTGGTGGCCGTCGCTAACGTACGGTCCCCTTCGAGATGTCTCTTCGCCTGTCATGGATATTTAATAGCCCTTAGATATCGCGCCAATGGTGGCACGTGTCGCCTCTTTTGGCCGCCACGCAATTACTTCGAGGAGACGTTAGGGCTGCGAGATGGGACGTTAGGGTTGATTGAGGGGACGCCTCTTAAAGGCTCTTCTCGAAAGCCGAAACAACGTCTCTAGTCCTTATAAATCAGGGCGTCTCCTTCGTCTTCACTTTCTTCTACTTTCTTCAAATTTCTACTGCGCTCTGCAAGAGAACTTCTCCGACGTCCGCGAACTTCCGACGATCCTGTTTGTGCAGTCCCCTTTCGTAGGACTTCTTTCTGTTTTCCTCGTCTTTTCTTTTAGGTAGACCCTCGTCTGAGTTGAGAATGGGGATCTATAAACATCTGTTAGGAGACCCAGGTTCCATAGATTATTTTAGGGATGCATACAAGGTTCCCGCCAATGTGGAGGTCAGACCGGATGGCCCTAATGACGGCCTCGCCTACCGCAATGGCTGGATGTCATTCTGGCTGGTCTCTATAGTGGAAGGAGGGGTCCGCTTCCCCCTGCATCCACTGGTCCGGGACTGCCTTCGGGAGTGGAGGTTGTGCCCATGCCAACTACTCCCCAATGGATACAAAATCATAATGGGAGTAGTGCGGCTAAACGAGATTCTGAGAATCGGCCTCGGTGTCCCGGACATCGAGGACACGTATGACCTCTGCAAATCCGCAGAAGGGGACACCTATTACCTCCGGCTGAGGGTCCGTCGGACTAGGTTTGTGACCGCGCTGGAGGACTCCAACAAGTACGCGGGCGAAGACCGAGTATTCGTCAGAGGAGGATGGGAGTTTGGTGAAGCGGAGCCTGCTACCACGGTCCGGATTCCTCTAAAAATAGGAACTCCTCCAAGTAAAGACCGAAGTCCTTTCGGTTTGCAGTTTTTTTTTTCTACGCTGGCTCCTGACACAGTTTTTTGTCTATGCAGATTTCCGCGAAAAGAGGGAGCTCGCCAGGAAGAACCACTGGAGGGTGAACAGCGCGTGGCACAAGAAGGTGAGAAACTACCGCGGCCACAACTGCCGTGCTGCGTGGTCTCTCCTGGGGTATGTGCCCCACTACAGATCCTTCAACACCTCCAGAAGGGTGTCGGGAATAGACTTCGTGCTGAGCGGGGAAGGCGTCAGCCAAGGATCAGCGACGACCGCGGTGCCCGGCTCGGCGGCAGTGACCGTCGCGATTCCTACCGGACGTTTGATTGAGTCTGCAGACCGTGCTCCAGCACTTCCCGTCGCGAAGCCTGTCGGGACCTCGGGAGCCGAGCCCCGACCTTCTCAAAGGAAGAGGTTAGTAGCCTCCAGCTTTGAGGAAGAGGAAGAAGAGGAAGAGGAAGAAATGCTACGCTAGCGCAGGTGGCGTTACGCTGCAGAAGACCTGTCTGCGGCGGCCTTCGGGGACATCGGAGGCGAGGTCCGGGATCCCCCTCAGGCAGTGGCTACAACGCTTGCGGCCGTTGCGGGTGGAACTCCTGCCCCGGATGCCGAGACGGTCCGTGCAGCCGCGACCGAGGCTACACGGTCTGCCGCAGCAGAGGTCGCCTCGGTTCCGCCTCCGGCCATCGTCGTGGGTGACTCACCCCCCGATCACGCTGCAAGGGCTGGAGGTCGGGCTCGCTCCGCCGAGGTCACTGAGGGCGGGCGACCCGAGAAGAGAGCAAGGGTCGAGGCTTCGCCTGGCCCCTCTTCGCCTCCGCCTGCTGGCGGGACGATCCTGCCCCCCCCCCCCCTCTGGCTCCGTGGAGGCCGGCCATCGAGGAAGTTCTGGGGAGGCAGCTAGCCGAGACAGACCGCGCAACCGATCCCCAAGTGGTCGCAGCGCTGGGACCCGCCTGTGCCATTCCTCAGGACATGGCGAGGTGGGCTGGGATGGACAACGAGTCACTCCTGCTCTCTTCGATGCGCTCTCTGGTATCGGTAAGTGCAATTTTCTCCCCCCAGAGCTTTTAGTCCGGTGTTCCTTTATTGACTTTGGGTTCTCTTCTTGCAGCTGTTGCAGAAATGCCAGATGGGCATAGAGAGGCTTGACGCAGCCGAGGCGAGGGAGGCGGAGTGGGTGGTCGAGAGGGACGGGCTGCGAGCGTCCTTGGCGGCTAAGGACGCGATGCTGGCAGAAGAGGTGGGCAGAAATGCTGGCCTCGTCTTCGATTTCGAGGAGTCCCAGGTCGTGGTCGAGCGCCTCAAGGACGAGCTGGCGGACGAGAAGACCCAGAACCTCCATCTTGCCTCCGAGCTTGAAGACCTCCGGATCGCGGTATGGCGGCTGGAAGAGGACCTGCAGAATGCGAAGGGGACAAACATGAGGCTCCTCTCTCAGCGAAACCAAGAGCAAGGTTCCCTGGAGATGGCGTTGAGGGGGAAGGCGGCCGAGATTGAGTCTGCTCTGGCAAAACAAGAGGCCAGGCTCAAGGAGGAGTTCCTGGCTGAGCATAACTCCATCATGGGGGAGGAGGTCAGCAGACTGTCAGCTGACTACAAGGCTCAGCTGCCAGGGATCCGGGACCGAGCCTGGGAGCTTGGCTGGAAAGCAGCCTTGAAGAAGGCCGGGGTCCCTGAAGATAGCCCTCTCTTCCAGAATCCCCAAAGGTTCCCTTGCTCGAACTCAGAACTCGTAGCCGTGTCTCGGGCTTCCCCTTACCTTCCTCCGCAAGCCTGTCCGGAGGCGAGCGCCACCCCCGAGGCGCCCCCAGAGGCTCCAGCTGCCAGCGCCGACCCTGAGGACTCCCATGCGCCCACAGTCGTCGTGGCCCCTCTCGAAGCCGTTGCTCCCGAGGCCAGCGTTCCTGAAGCAAGCGCGGTCGTCTCTAAAGCTACCCCGACCGCTCCCGAGGCCAACGCGGTCGTGGTCAAGGTCCCTTCTGAGACCCCTCCAGAGATCGACTGCAATGTGGAAGCTGCAGCCCTCTGAGTCCCTTTTGTATTTTTTCTTTTATTGCATTTCCATTCATCTTGTAATCAGGATCTCAATTAATAAAAACTTTCTTCGCATTCTCTGGCTCTCTTTCTCCTTGTCTCTGATGAAATGGGTGTGTGGTCGACTTCATGTCGCTATGCTTTATTTGTTAAGTTGTTGGTCTGGATAACCGAACTCCTTGTCATTCTCAAAATTGGATATCTGCCCATGACCGAGACTTAGTTTATGAACCGTGGTCTTGATCGGCGTCCATGACCCTTGAGAGCAGAAGCTAACAACTCGAGGTATTCTTGGAAGTTTGACTTTATGGCCCCAGCTGGTGCTAGAATTGAGCGAGGAAGGTAGGCCCTCGACTGAGCTGCCGAGCCGGGGGTGGTGCTGGCACCGGACCCCTGGACGCTTATGGCTGTGCCGCCAAAGCTGGTGCGGGCACCGAACTGAGGACGGTTGGCGCTCTGAACAGAGCTGCCAAGCCGCGGGGTGGTGCTGGCACCGGACCCTTGGACGCTTATGGCTGTGCCGCCAAAGCTGGTGCGGGCACCGAGCTGAGGACGGTTGGCGCTCTGAACAGAGCTGTCGAGCCGTGGGGTGGTGCTGGCACCGGACCCTTAGACGCTTATGGCTGTGCCGCCAAAGCTAGTGCGGGTACCGAGCTGAGGACGGTTGGTGCTCTGAACAGAGCTGCCGAGCCACAGGGTGGTACTGCTACCGGACCCTGATGTTGATGGCTGTGCCGTCGAAGCTGGTGGTGGCACCGAGCTGACGGTTGGCACTCTGAGCTGCCGAGCCTAAGGGTTTTCGGAGCAATGTAGAGATTCATTCCAGAAAAATCGCCTTTTATTGATGTTTGAATTCTTGAATACATTTTTCAGAAGTAAAACTTTTTGAGATGCATCGCATTCCATGGTCATGGGAGCTCCTTCCCCTCCATGTCTTCGAGTCGGTAGGCAGATCTCCCAGCTGTTGAAGTTATTCTGAACGGTCCCTGCCAGTTGGGCGCCAACATGCCTTCGTTTGGATCTCGGTCGCCGGGAAGTGTTTTCTTTAAGACTAGCTCTCCCATCCCGAATTTTCTCTCCTTGACCTTCGGGTTGTATCCCCTGGCCAACTGTTGTTGATAGGCGGCCAGGCGGATAGCTACCGCCTCTCTTCGTTCTTCAGCCAAGTCCAGCTCTCGCGCTACGTTCAGATCATTGAGGCCCTGGTCACAGAGTTCCGACCTCAAGGTCGGGAGGCCGACCTCAAGGGGAATGACTGCTTCCATGCCGTAGGCAAGGGAGAACAGGGTAGCCGAGGTGGAGCACCTTGGAGTAGTTCGGTAGGCCCATAGAACACTTGGTAGCTCCTCTGCCCATCGACCTTTTGCTCGGTCGAGTCTCTTTTTAATTCCGTCGAGGAGCACTTTGTTCGAGATCTCGGCCTGACCATTGCTTTGTGGATACGCCGGGGTGGAGTAGACATTTCGAATGCCGTACTCTTGGCAGAAGCTCTTGAAGAAGTTGGAATCGAACTGCGTTCCGTTGTCGGAAACGAGAGTTCGGGGAATTCCAAATCTCGTGATGTTCTTCCACACAAAGTTCTTCGTGTCTAATTCGGTGATGGAGGACAGAGGTTCAGCTTCGACCCATTTTGTGAAGTAGTCCGTGGCTACTATCAACCATCTTTTGTTCCCTGGAGTTTGGTGGAGTGGTCCAACGATGTCCAGGCCCCACTGGGCGAAAGGCCACGGACTGGAGAGGGGGCTCAGGTCCTAGGCTGGCTGGTGGAGAGAGTGTGAGAACTTCTGGCACTTCTCGCATTTTCTGGCTATAGCTGGGCGTCCTTCTGTATGTACGGCCACCAGTAACCTTGGCTAATAGCTCGGTACGCAAGAGACCGACCTCCTATATGACTACCGCAGATTCCTTCGTGAATTTCGTAGAGAAAATCGTCGACTTTGCTGAGGTGAACGCACTGGAGGTAGGGCCCGGTGAATGACTTCCTGTAGAGCCGATAGTCTGGGGAGAGCCAGAACCGGGTCGCCTTTAACCTGACCTTACGGGCTTCGAACTTGTCTTCAAGTAGCTGGTCGTCCTTTAGGTATGCAACGATGGGGTCCATCCAGCTCGGACCGAGGTTAAGGCACATGAGCTGCCGAGGTCGCTGGATGTCGATGCTGGGCTCTTGTAGCGTCTCTACTTCAACAGTCCTGTTATTACCGGCTTCGACAGCCGAGGCGAGGCTGGCAAGGGCGTCTGCATGGGAATTGGATTCTCTGCCGATCTGCCGGACCTCGGCCCTTTTGAACTGGGAGAGAAGTCTCTTGGCGTGGGCTAGATAGGCCGCCATCCTATCGTCCCGAGCTTGGTAATCTTTGCTGAGCTGGCTTGCCACCAACTGAGAATCGCTGAACACCACTATGCATCGAGCTTCCAAGATTTTGGCACTGTTAAGTCCGACAATGAGCGCTTTGTACTCGGCCTCGTTATTAGATGCCTTGAAACCGAGTGTCAGAGCTTGTTCGATGATGAGGCCCTCTGGGGACTGGAGGACTATGCCAGCGCCAGCTCTTTTGGATGTTGAGGACCCGTCGACAAAGACTTTCCAGGACGAGTCCAGAAGCTTTCTCCAGGACTGTTCTTGCTCGGTCTCGGTGACAAACTCTGCACCCTTATCGCCCCCCAGTTCGGTGTCGAGCAAGGTCGGCGCCGAACTCTGAGGAGTAAATTCCACGATAAAGTCCGCTAGGACTTGAGCTTTAATGGTTGTTCTGGGCTGATAGTTGATGTCATATTGCCCCAGTTCGACAGCCCATTTGGAGATCCGTCCGGATAAGTCTGCCTTCCGGAGGAGAGCCTTCAGTGGGTATTCTGTTACGACCACTATTGTGAAGGTTTGGAAGTAATGGGAGAGCTTTCGCGAGGCGCTAACGAGCGCCAAGGCGAGCTTTTCGAGCTGCAAGTACCGGGTCTCGGTGTCCAGCAGGGTTTTGCTCATGTAATAGATAGGCCTTTGTTAGTCGTTGTCCTCTCTGATGAGCACCGAGCTCACTGCGTGGTCCGAGACCAACAGGTACAAGTACAGTGCCTCTCCATTAGTCGGGGTTGACAGCAGCGGTGGAGAAGAAAGGTAGTGTTTAAGCTGTTGCAGCGCCTGAGAACAATCCGACGTCCATTGAAACTTGGAGCCCTTTCGCAAGAGTTGGAAGAAAGGTCTGCATTTGTCCGAAGCTCGGCTGATAAATCGGTTCAGGGCGGCAGCCATTCCGGTCAGCCGCTGAACTTGTTTTGCCGAGGTCGAACACTGGAGCTCTTGGATTGCGGTGATCTGGTCAGGGTTCGCTTCGATCCCCCCTTCTTGTGACCAGGCTCCCTAAGAACTTGCCGGAACCGACACCAAAGGCGCACTTAGATGCATTCAGCTTCAACTGGAACTGGCGAAGGATGTAAAAAATCTGGCGGAGGTCGATCAAGTGGTCCTGCGACCTTTTGGATTTGACGACCATATCATCGATGTAGACCTCCACCGTCTTGCCGAGCTGGGCCTGGAACATCTTCGTCACCAACCGCTGGTATGTCGCTCCCACATTCTTTAACCCGAAGGGCATCACCTTGTAACAATAGGTGCCCCTGGGAGTGATGAAAGCTGTCTTTTCCTGGTCTGCCGCATACAGGGGGATCTGATGGTACCCCCGGTAGGCATCCAGGAAACTCATTCGGTCGTGTCCGGCAGTGGCGTCGATGAGCTGGTCTATCTTTGGAAGAGGGAAGCTGTCTTTGGGACAGGCCTTATTGAGGTCGGTGAAGTCCACGCAGACCCTCCATTTTCCCGTCTTCTTTTTTACCACCACCGTGTTGGCCAGCCACTGCGGATAGTGGACCTCCTTTATTGCGCCTGCCTCGAGGAGCTTCTGAACTTCCTCAATCACGGCCTCAGTTTGCGGGACCCCAGTCCGGCGCGATTTTTGAAGCACGGGCTTATGGTTGGGATCCACCTTTAATTTATGGCACATGACTATCGGGTCAATGCCGGGCATCTCATAGGGTGTCCAGGCAAAGACCGCTTTATTCTCCACGAGGAGGTCAAGCAGTTCTATCTTCTCAGACTCGGGGAGCTGGCTTCCAATTAGGAAGAATTTGTCTGGGTCAGCGGGATCAATGTTGACCTTGGTGAGGTCCTCGATGCTTTTCTTTGCCGGAGCCCTGCCAACGTCCCCGAGCTCGGCCTCTCTGTCCAGTTCAGCCACATTGACTTGGGATGATTCGGCTTCTCCAGGCAGCACGGCCAGCAAGCATTGCCTGGCAATGTGCCGGTCGCCTTTGATGGTAATCACATCCGTTCGGCCTGACTGGTTTTCCAGAGGGAATTTAAGCTTCTGATGGCGGGTGGAGGGCACCGCCTCCATGCTATGTAGCCACGTCCTCCCCATTATAACATTGTATGGGGAGGGGACATCGACTACTAGGAAGTCAACTTGCCTGCAGGAGCCACCCACTTGGACTCTGAGGGAGATCTTACCCTTGTGGTAAACAGGCTTGGAGCTGAAGCCGACCAGAGGGGTACGGGCAGCCTGAAGGTCCTCGTCCTTAAGTTTCAACTTCTTGAAGCAATCATAGTACAGGATTTCGGACGAACTGCCAGGGTCGACAAAGACTCTCTGAACCAAGAAGTTCTGCAGCTTCAAGGTGAGCACTAGAGCGTCGTTATGTGGGAGTTCGACGTCTTCCAAGTCCTTGTCAGAAAACCATACTCTGACCCCCTCCGTTTTGGCTTTCTTTGCGGCTGGCTCTGGTGCCGCGGTCAGCACCTGCTTCTGATGGGAGGTGCGCCTGGCCTCGGCGCGAGCCTGAGAGCTCCCCTTGGGTGGGGCGGCGAGGTGAATGACGTTGATGATGCCTTCTGGCTTGCTGTCCTGGTTGTCAGCGTCTCGCCGTGGAGGTCGGTCATCACCTCGGCCTTCCTCCTTGATGTAATCCCTGAGGTGCCCCTCCTTCACGAGGCTCTCCAGGTGGGATTTATAGCTCCTGCACTCGTCGGTTCTGTGCCCACTTTGCTTGTGGTATGCACAGAACTTACTCTGGTCCCGAGAGGATGGATCAGTTGTCATCGGCCTCGGCCACTTGAAGAAAGGCCGTGCTTTTATTTTATTGAGGAGCCTATAGATTGGCTCCTTGAAGATAGTATTTACTGCCACGTGGGAGGCCACCTCGTGGCCTGACCTTCTGCCGTTCCCCGATGCCGCTGCCGAAGTAGAGGGGGTTCGGCGCTGATCCGAGGACCGGGCCTTGTGCCGATCCGGGGACGGATCTCTGCGACGATCCTCCCTCCTGGAGGACCTGTTATCTCCCTTGGCTGTTTGGTTCTTCCTGGTGAGGCCGAAGTTTTCGCGACCTCGTACCTCGTCTTCTTCTGCCAGTATGAACCGATTTGCTCGGGTCATCATCTCTTTCATGGTGGTCACGGGGTACATGACCAACTGTGCCCGAAGCTGGATGCCCGGCCGCAAAGCCAGCTGGAAGGACTTTACTGCTAACTCTTCAGAAGCGCACTCGATCTGGCTATAGACAGTCCAGAACCGACGAGCGAACTGGGTGACGCTCTCGTCTTCCTGCATCCGGAGGGCCATTAGGTCAGCATCGGTCTTCGGGATGACGCGATGAGCCTGGAGTTTTTCTAGGAAGGATGTCCGGAGCTGCCGCCAACTGAAGATGGAGCCTTCAGGAAGCGAGCAAAACCACCGCAGGGGGAGATCCGCCAAACTGGAGGAGAAAACTCGACAGTTTAGGGAGTCGTCATCCCCCCAGACCGACATCCTCTGGACGTAATGTCGGAGGTGAGCCGCAGGGTCCGAGGTTCCGTCATACAGGGCGAACCTCGGGACGCTGAACTTCTCGGGGAGTGAGTATTTTCTTATCTCCCTAGAGAAAGGAGACGCGCCAGTGTCCTCAGCTTCAAAGGCGCTATACTGGTCTCGGACGATACCAGCTGTCTCCATATTCTGGCGGATCGTCTGCTTCAGCTGCCGGTCGATCCACTGCTTCAGTTCTTCATCTTCCGATACCTGGCGCTGCTTCTTCGGTCCTTCACGCACGTGACTGCTGCTGGAACCTTCTTCTCCGTGGTCTCGGTCGCGCCTCTTATTATTGAGGACGTGCCTCAGGTCTCGCCCGTAGTCCAGGCGCCTGGGTGGTGGACTGTGACCCTTTTTGTCCTCGAGCTGTTGCTTGAGCTGCCAGATAAGCTCATGCTGCTCCTGGATGAGGCGATTCTGAGCCCTGATGTCATTCAGGCGGGGGTCTTCGTTTTGATCGAGGCTGGCTTGATGGTGTGACTGCGATCCAGCCCGCGCTGACTTTTCACGTGGCTTGGTGACCGACTTGTCGCCTTGCCTGACCCGCTCATGGCTATGGCGAGGCTGTTCCGGAAGTGGGACGTCGCGAAGGGAAGGCATGGTCAATCCCCTAGACCGTGACTGTGTCTGGATCGTGGGAGACCTCCCCCCTGACCTCCTTTGTTGAGGGGGTGGAGGTGGAAGATTCTGCACCAGCGTAAACTGTATGGACAGAGCCTTGCCTCTGGAGGGTCTTTCGTCATTTCTGGTTTTTGGAGACATGGTGCTTACAAGCTTTTAGTTCAGTTTCCCACAGACGGCTCCAAACTGTAAGCGGTAAAAACGACACCTACTTAGATTGAGATGAGATTGAGATAAACTTCTTAGGACAGGGAATACTGAACGCCAAGAACCTGAAAAGGAAGGAAAAAGGCTAGAGTCAGAGCCCCTGGCTGCCGTGAGCCGAAGGCGCTCCGATGCCTGAGTTAGTTCTGAGAAAACTAAGCAGGAGGAGGAAGAAGGGAATGAGACGATGTGGAGAGTATTGTGAGTTGCGTACCTCCTTGGGGCTGATCCCCAGTGCATATAGGTGCACATTCCTCGTTCATTCTCTCTGTGAGTGGGGGTAGGTGGGGTGAGGTCTCATCGATCCTTACCCTGACAGGCAGCAGTGGTGAAAAAGGCAACATCCCATCCCCACTTTCCATGCCTTCAGTCAGTTGAGGTGAAGGGCTGATAAAGCTAACTTCTTATCGCCATAAATGAGCGATCCTATCGTCATAAATGAATGCTCATATCTGTCAGGGCGCGCCGCATTTCTCGGAGGAAGGTGGCGGCCCACTCTGCCTTCAGCATTTTGGTCCGAGACCAAGAATGGCTTGGCCGTGCTGTGCTTTTGTACTGAGCTGGCATTCACACCGAGCTGCCGAACCGCGCTGCCGTGCTGGTACTCTTGACTGAGCTGCCGAGCTGACGGGCTATGACTACAGAGGCCGAGGTGATCAGCGAGTTCTACTGTAATCCTTGCTTAATTTTGTCATTACGGTGTTTTACCCACACAGCGACCCTCATAAATCTCCCCGTAAAAGGCCTTTCCCCTCAAGACGAATATTTGTTTAGTCACGACCCAACTAGTGATGATGATTCATACAGAGATGGGAATGCACTAACTGATCTTTTAGACATATTAAAAGAAAAATCATTTCTATTGAGTTATTTTAGACATTACTTGACCAGCGTATGATACTCATTTCTATTGATTTTCTGATTTTCTACTGTTGCTGGCAAAATAATTTATTTTTCTTAACTCTGTCATGTTGCGTGTTATATTGCATTACCAATCCTAAGCCCGGAAAAAAAAGAGGAGGGTTTAAAGTCCGATGACAATATAAGAATAATTAGAGAATGTTTTAGGCCCGACCCAAGCCCGTACGAGATGGGATTTGACATAGGCCCGCTCAGTTTAGGGTCAGGATTGGACAAACCCCGGAAAGCCCGTCTAATATTCGGGACAAGATTGGACAACCCATGCCCATGCCCGACTCAGCCCATTGACAAGCCTAGCAAGGGCAAGACACATATAAATCCATATACGGAATGCCCTGTATGCTAAAATGGCATTAATTTTGAGCGGCTCATATATTCAACAAGTGAGCTCCACACTAAAGGTTTTTTTTTTTTTTTTTTAGTTTGACCATACAACTTTGGACTTGGCGTTTGCCCGTCGTCAGTGTTTGAAATTTAATAAATTCCTGTAGAAATTTTTGTGTGATAATTTAGAGACATATGATATCACACATATTACATTATTTGATATCTTATTTGATATTCTACATCCATAGGATATTGTATGGTAGGATATTATATCTTTCTTTTATAAGCAATTTTGTAGACATTATTTAAACTTGGACCACTAAGAGCAAATGTTGTATGTTGAGAAAAAAAAAAAAAAGGAATTTAGTTAAGGTCATGGAGTTCCACTCCTAAGACTCATCATTTACCTTATTGGTTTTTCTCGTATTCTATTTATAGGATAAAATCCAAATAAAGCCTAAAGTCTTTACCTTGTTAAAAAAAAAAAGGATACAAGTTTTGAAACTCTTTAAATTAGTCCCCAAGTTTTACAGAAAGTGTTTTTATTGAGGGCATCCGTTTATTTAAAGCTATTTCGGCAACTTTTTTCCTCGATTCTTTTTAAAAATAATAAAAATTTCTTTCATTGAAATAAAATCATCCTTCAATTCCTTTATATTCTCTTTATTTTCTTTATTGGCATCCTCACAGTAATCAAAGACAACCATCATCCATAAGATGATTAGTTGCATATAGTGGTTGTCAGAATGATGTCATGGCTTTAAACGCAGGGTAATTTGGATATTTTAAAAAATCGATGGGAAATGTAGATAAAAAAAAATACCTTTAAATGGCCAAATGTCTTTAGTTGAAAATTTATTGAAAAACTTAAAAACTAACTTAATACTTTTTAAAAGTTGTATAATATTTTTGAAATAAGGTAAAAACTTAAAACATTATTTGAAAATCTCCTCTTATTTATCCCAATGTATGAATCACCCGAGGTCATGCCTCAAGTTCCTTTATTCCCATCAAGACGATTCTAGCCCTTATTAATGATAACACTACCACTGCCAAACGTGTGGACACCCAAAACTCACGAAACAAACAGACGAAAAAACACACACACAATCATCTCCATTTTCCAGTTCCACATCCCCAAACGCTTGAAATCCCCTCCTGAATTCCCGACCCTCCTTGTGGCTGCTGTGACCATGGCAGTTCTGAATTCGATAACCAACCGCTGCTTCAGCTTCAGCTCCTCCTACATCTCTCCCAGCTCCGCAGCGACACCGATTTCGGAGGACTCGCAGGAGCTGGACCCGAGCGGTAGGCAGAGCCGGATCATCCTCCCAAAGAAGAAGCCGCTCAAATGGTCGACAGGTGTCGCTCCTGGAGATTACGGAGGACCCCCCACCACGACGAAGCTACGAAAGTATTGGGGAGGTGACGATGACGACCCGCTCACCAGTGACGACTTCATTTGGAACAAGGATTTCATGTCCCGGATGAAGAGGACTCTCTTCCAACCCTCATCACCATCATCAATTCAATCCCCACCGTCCAATGCCAAGGTTTTTTTTTTTTCGTCCATTCTTGTCTGATTGAAATTGGGTGGCCATTGGATGCTGGGTTGGAACCAGCAAATAAATACGCAACCACCATCACTCCAGTAATTCAATACATTGAAAAGTGAAAGTCTTATCTATATCTCCACTTAGTATCCTTGCTTCACTACTCACCTATTGATGATCATTTGGTAGAGTTCTTTCTCCGTAAATTCCTATGTATTCAAATAGGTTTGAGTTTACCAATGCTTGCTAGCTCCGTTGGTTGGGGCATTCCGTAACCACTCAGAAGTCTCAGCATTAAAGCCCGCCAATGCATTGGGACCCAGGCTATTATATAGCCCGACGTACCTGTGAGTAGAAACAGGGGAGGCCACCACCTGTGGGATTAGTCATGTGCTCCGAGAGTCCTTGGACACCCATGGTCATTGGGAGGAAAAAAAAAAAAAAACAAAGGTTTGAGTTTCTAGCAAATCACTTGCATGAAACAAACGGGTCCTATCCTCAAAAGTAGCTGAGCAGGGAAAAGAAATTACTCCCTAAAAAGCTAGTATCCTTCATCATGCAATCCGAATAAGTTATGACTTATAAAGAATCTCACCATATGGAGATATCCTCATCACTATAATGATTGTTGAGCACTGGATATGCTGTCCTCAAAATATCCATTCTCAACCAAAGGGTCCAGCTAAACAGAAAAGAAAAGTGTATCTCCTCTGGTGGATGGAATGTGGTATGACATATGAATGGGGGGCCAAATGGCAGCTATGTTTTGTTTTCCAGTTAATTAATTAAAATTCTCTAATTTATTTTTTTTTTGGCAGGAAGAATCAGGTTTCCTAAGCCTAAACAGAGCCATGAACCTTGACAGGTCTGATCTTTTGGTTTCTTGCCTTGAATGTTTTTGTTGAATAAATTGAGTTATGAGGATAGAATGGAAAAATGTGGTTTGTTCTGCTTCTTATGAAATTGATTGTTTGGTATAGTGTGGAAATTGATTTGAGCAAGGAGCTCATCGCCCCTCCCAAACCTGTGTTGGAATTGCAAGTTGAGGCTGCGAGAAGTGGACAATTGGCAACAGATGTAAGATAAATGGTTTGGGGGGTCAAAAATATTTGGTTCTTCTCCCCTTGTGATTTACTTTTCCAGAGTAGCTGATGAAATTATTTTTTAGAGTTCTGGTGATGTGGCACCCAAGTGGAGATTCGTTCCTACAAGACGTGAACAAAAGAAGTGGGATCGAGCAAACAAGGCTGCAACTGGAGGCAGTGTAAGAGAGCCTTATTCCTCCATTTACCTGAAAAATCAATACTTCCTCTTCTGGGTGAACGCATTCTTGAATTCATGGGAAGAACAAAAATTTACAATTCAACTTATGTCTATGACTACATGAATGTGCGGGTTTATATTTATAAACGTATATGTTTACGAATGTGTAAGTGAGTCTCATTCCTCCATTTACCTGAAAAATCAATACTTCCTCTTCTGGGCGAACACCTTCTTGATATTCATGGAAAGAACGAATATTTACAATTCAACTTATGTCTATGACTACATGAATGTGCGGGTTTATATTTATAAACGTATATGTTTACGAGCTCTGCAGGGCGGCTTTTGGACAATAACAGAAAGGCTTTTGCTGTATGAATCAGCACTGCCAATTGGACATGAGAGAGATCAAAGAGGAGAGAAAGTATTAGTTAGATTTTTTTTTTTTTTGAACTTTCACATTGCAAGTGTGAAATATTTCATACCATCAATCAACTTCAATTTATGCCTATATAAGAGATCAATAATGGTAAAAAAAATTCAGTTGACTCATCCATGTCAAGTTGATTCAGTTTCACTGGAGAAAATATTGCGTCAACCCTTTGAGCATTTATATCTTTCAGCTGAAGCTAAAGTCATCGTCATGGTTCACATCTGGGCTTGTTGCATTTATACGACTGCTCTTTAAAACATTGATTTGGATGAAAGATACAGTACACTACTTCCATTAGAAAATGGATATCTTGTCTAAGATATTAAGCTATGCTCTGGACAAAAACTATTTCAATTTTTTCTTTTTGGTAAAACAAAAACTATTTCAATTAGTGCTGTTTGATGATTCTCATATTCTCAGCCTGCCATAAGGTGGCTTCTTTGGCTTTTCCTTTTTCCAAAAGCAATACAGTTGCTATTGAATGCTTTATAATTTTGGTATTGCGTTTCTGATGTATCTTACATTTACAGGATCTGTTGTTGCGTGATTCCAAGAAGGTTCGAGGGGACCCTAAAGTGCTAGCAGCTCAAGCAAGAGAACAATATTTAAAGGTAATTATATTATGGGGTATAAAGTTTGCCAGTTTTTACCATCGGTCCCGAGCCCCGATAAAAGGAGTAGGGTTGGGTTAGATAGGTGGACAGCCAACGTAAAATTTTGTCACGACCCACACAATATATTATGGAGTATGGACTACTACAACAGATTGTCAAGCCTTTGTGTCCCTCACTTTGATTTGTGCATGAATATGATATTTGAGGCAAGTGTAGTGAGTCCGTGATTTTTATACATCCGATAATTGTTTCTACAGCTGAAGCGGAAACTGCAAATCCTCACTTTGGGGATAGGCGGCATTGGTGTGTTCTCTGCATATGTTTCTTATTCTCCAGAAATTGCAGCGAGGTATGTACAGGATGGATGTACCAGTAGTCTCTGATTCAATTTTCAAACCTCAGAAAGTTTAAGATTGTTGTGTCTAAGAATAGTTACATGAAAAGGTTCTGTTTATAGCTCATAATGCTCTTTCCTTTTTCCTTTGTTGAGCTAGTGTGGTTTAGTTTGTCCAAGCCAGGTACTGTTTGATGTGGTCATTGTCAATTCCGACTAGCCAATACATCCCCAAAGCTTGAGCTATTAGCAAGCCGAAAACCATTCTACTTAACACCTCCCTCGAATGGGATGCCATTCGAATTCGCAACCCACACGTGCCTACCCATGTGATACGTCCTTGCTTACGCGACCTGGGGGAACAATGCGTTCCCGGGGTTCGAGCTCGAGACCTGGCATGGCTCTGATACCATGTCAAGTCCGACCAGCCACTACATCCCAAAAGCTTAAGCTGTTAGGAAGTGGAAAACCATTCTACGTGGCAGTCATGGCTCTTTTATGAATCCAATGTATTGTTTCTTGATTTTTATTTTTGGTGAAACTTCTATGGTTTTGCCGTAGATTGTGGATTGGAATTAATCATTGCTAGCTACTATACATATGAATAGAGGCAGAACACTTCCTCCTCCAGCTTATATGAAGTCCTCCAGGTCATATGAAGGCATTTCTAGCTCCTAGTTGGGGCACGGCCACTTTTGACTTAGAAGCCAAACCTTTTGGATTATCATATTTTGGCTGTTCGATTTTGGGGATGCAGTCTCTTTAGTTGTCTAATCAATATTGTAGTTCCAGGTGATTGTAGACTAGCTATTTTTTTGGGGAGCCTTTTCCAATGTCTTCTGTCTCAAGTAACATAGATTAAACCTCGCTCTTGTCTTGATGCAATTTATGGTGCAAAACAGGGGAATAATAATGGCAAGAGCTGATTATTGGATTTGTCCTTAATCATACTACACAGATTGCTCTGCACAATTTCGAGTTATAGATTTTTGGGTGACATTTTTTGATGAAATTTGATGACACTATTGTAATTCCACTTTAGTTACCTCCATGAGTATGACTAACTCACCAGGAGGTTGGTGATGCTAGTGGTTTATGAGTAGTAGAAGCAGGGAGAATGTAAGGAAGAATAGGTCAGAAAGACCCTTTTTTATTGACAACATAAAAAAGAATGCGTGGTTTTGACAGTAAATCACTGGTGAGAAGAAATGCCATCAGCAACCTTCATAACAGCTAGAAAGTGTCCTTTCTTCTAAATTTCCAATGCAGGCTGACCATAAATCTCAATTGTAGCCTGCTTGGTTGAGAAAATTAGCAATCTAGTCAGTAAATCTGGCATTCTCACTGTGACATTCGTCTTGTGTCTGACCTTTATGGAGCCTGTTTTTGTTATATAATTTCTCTGTTCCTTCTTGAAACCTTTACCCATACCTCAGAAAAGTTATTGAGTTGAATTTCATGCCAATTTATACATGATTGCTTCTGGTGGATGTATATAGGGATGCAAACTTTTATTGCATGAACAATTGTGCATCTCAGACTTGTTGTCTTCAGCTTTGGTGCAGGTTTCCTTGGTTCATTGGTCTACATACGCATGCTTGGTAACACTGTGGATTCTATGGCAGATGGAGCTAGAGGGCTTATGAAGTACCTACCCACATACTCTTGAGCTACTTAGTTTTAGTTGTTATTTCACAAAACATGTTTGACAACTGAGCAAAACTGATAGTAAAATTCTTGTTGGCGTAGCTTTATGTTGGCCACACTTAATTGTGTAAAGAAAATTAGGACTTATGCTAACAGAAAGTTTCATGGCAGGGGTGCTGTTGGGCAACCGAGGCTACTTGTTCCAGTTGTGCTGGTCATGATTTATAATCGATGGAATGGGTAAATTGACTTTTGTGCCTTTTTTTTTTCTTTTCCAACCAGTCAGATATGAAAATTTCTCTTTTTTTGTGAGCTTGATTTGGTTATTCTGTTAAGATTTTAATAATTTCTCTTTGGAATAAATCTTCGTATTATAAAATCCTATTTCATTATCATTTGGTCAATCGCCTCTTTGAATGGGTGGGTTGGGTTACTAATTAATCTCTGGTTTTACTTTTCTTTTCTTTTTTGCTATACTAAGTACTCAAAACTCACTCTCACAAGCACACCCATGTCCTTAACCAGCTGAGCTATAGCTGGGGACCTTTAATTCTTCTATTCTTGTGTTCATACAAAATCATCTGATTTGTCAAATGTGTGATTTTCTCCGACAATACTGTTGCAGGATTCTTGTCCCAGATTATGGCTTTATGCACCTTGATTTGATACCAATGCTTGTGGGGTTTTTCACCTACAAGATTGCTACCTTTGTTCAAGCCATTGAGGAAGCTCTCACTATCGTCGAGAGGAAGCAGGAAGTATAAAGTAGCATGTGCTTACCAATGTCATTCATCTCGAGTTTTGCTTGAGGAGATTGCATTTCTCCAATTGGAGGAATATTTAGATCTGAAGATGGTCTAAAGTCCTAATGGGGTAATTCTTTTTCATTGAACATATAAATGTATTAACTGTCTGAACTTATTCACAATCGGTAACAGAATTGATTGGCTGTTAGGCTATTTGAACGTCCCCATACAAGATTTTGTTTAGCCTGACTGGTTTGAAAGCGAGGAACTTGGACTCATTTAGTTTAGTTCTTGCCTTTTTTCTGAGTTTTGATGCGTCATTATTTTTTAGTAATATTGGTTCTAGACTTCTAAGAAAATGTTTAGCTGGCCCAGAGCTACTGGAGTAGGATAATCCTATTGTAGCAGAGGATGGTCATTTTCATAAATGCAACCATTATATGCTTACTATTTATGTATGCCAGCCCAAATCATCAGCCCCATTGAAAAAAACCTTAGTGAATTAGTGATTTTCTGGTTTTTTAGGAGAGGGGTTAGATGTCTCCAAAAGGAACATTGCACTATGAAAGTGAGGGTTGGACACTGGGCAAGAGACATAGAGCACCTAGAAAGGGGAGGGGTTGGAAGGGCATTAGTAAAATGTTTGATGACCCCTTGATAGAAGCCCATTTATTAGAATCCAGTGGAAATTAACTAAATGGGGCCAAAAATCTTTTCTATGCTCATTTATTTGAAAGCATGTTTTTGGTTTGCAAAATAACTGCAGTTGAATTGCAATCTCAAGTTTGTCCAGCTACCAAGGATTGGTTGGGGGGAGTTTAACCACCACTTTGGTAGTGTGATGGTCAAGTCAGTTATTAGTGTGTGTACATCCAATTTCACTATAAAGATAATGCCTGCAGTTGGTAGAAATAGCTGGGCAGCTCATCCAGTTGGGACCCAGTCAACACCCTACCCATCTGGATCAATGTAACTTTAGAAGTTGCAAGCATGTAGTTGGTGTTTCCATAAGCTTAAGTACATTCAAGTTTATAGTTATTTTGTTCTTTACCAACAACAATTTCAGGTAGTTGGAGTAAACATGTAATTAGAATTATACCCGAATTCTATGGATCCAAATGAGGCTCTAAGTTGGCCTAAACAGAGCCTGGATCTTCTCATGGCGACTTCTCAACTCGGATTAGGAACACATGAAAAGTTATTAACTCTGAAATCGAAATGCTAATCATCCCTCTCGATATATTTTAACTCTAAAAACCAAATGAAAAATCATTCCTCAAATACAAGTTACATCCAACGATGAACGTTACTCTGGTCATGGTGATATTATGGTCTCAATCAATTTAAATGAATGAGAGAAGTGCTTCATCATCACAAGGTAACCTAAACTGGGCTGCTAACTTGAAACAAATTTGAATTGGAATGTGGACCACTTAAGAATGATTTGCAAAACAGATTAAAGAGCTCAAAAGTCTATCATGTAACTTCACATCCAAAGGTGTTGATGCTTGTTTATCCATCCAAAAGCTTCTTAGTTGTCATAGACTCAGATCATGATAATGTATAATATAATGTCATATTGGACTAATGAGGATTCCTGCTTATCTTTTGTCACATTAAAAACTATAAAATCATTCGGGTTGCCAAAAGAGTGACATTTTTTTATTTATACATACTAGCATAAAGTAGTAGTGTCTAAGATCTCAACAGATATCTTCTTAATTGATTATGATACAATTTACATATTTTCCATGTTTTTCTAACCAACATGTATTACTGATATTCCTAAAAAGTGATGCTGTGTTTTTTTTTTTCTCATAATATTAGTTGGAGCAGGTTAGAAAGTGTTCTTCATTTGAAAAAAGTATCCGTAACTACCAATACAATACTAATTGGTTGGCCCAACTAACTGTCCGGGAAAGGTACATATAAATCACATACAGAATTAAAACATCTAGGCCCGGCCCCTTTGTTTGATGAAACTAAATTCCTTGGAATTCTAAGAAATTTAATTTTAAAAGTAGTTAAAACTGAAGAAACTAAAGTAAAGTAATCTCTCATCTGGCGTAACATAAATTTAGAGGTGGAAAATGAATAGCTAGCCATCACCATAGTACATCAAATCCTAGTAAAGTTCTAGTACGTACCATCTATATCTCCATCCCAATTCCTTCACCCCTCACTCCTCTTCAATAATTCTTTGTATCCCAAAGGAAGAAAAAAAGCCTTCATTGCAACCCGTTTACCTAGGGCCCATTTGGGACTTTACTAAATTAGTAAAAGTCAAACAAAGCCTTCATTTTTTAGAAAATGGGTCACATTAATAGCACTTTAATTTAAAACTCCCTTAATCTTTTTTTCAAAAAAAAGTTAAAAAACAACATCCTTTCTCTACTAAAAGACAAAAAGCTATACTTTTCTATACAAAAAGTCAAAAAAAATCCATACTAAACAATTAAAAATAAAATACCATCGTAACCCTATTATATTTTATTCTCTTTTTATCTGATGCTTTATTACACTTTATTTTAAATGTAAAATTACCAAACGGGCCCTAGGAATTTGATTCCATATAAACAAATAGGCTCTTAGATACGACGTAAATATAAGAAAACCATACTATAAAGAGCTAAATACAATGGAGGCTTGAACTTTACACATGAAAATGAAGTATCGACTACGATATGATATAGATACTTTGCGTATTTTGAAGTATCTGAATATTTTAAGTCTAAAACTTGGAATATAATGTAACGCTGAGTAGTATACATACAATTACATTACATTTCGGTGCATTTTATGATAACATGAGGCTGTAATGCACACAATTACGTTACGTTACCCTCCATGATAAGGTATGTACAATACCAGCAAATTACAAATTTACAATTCAAGAAACATAAGAAAGTCAACGAGTTTGATCACCAGGTGAGTTTTTGTCATGTCCATAGTTTAGGGACTCAGGAACTCAACGCATGCAACATGATGAAACGCCACCTGAGTTGAGTAACTCAGACGACTCTAGTATAATACTTGGCGACTTACCAAGCCGGGTCAACTCAGGTGAGTCAGAGCGAGTCGGTAGTAGCTTTGAAACTATGGTTCCTCCTCTTGGACGTCCTAGAGGTTGAGACATGCCAGTGCTCCAGGACCCCTTCCAAGCCCAATTCCTTCACCTCCGATGGATCGAGCGTGCAGTCGCCGGAGATTCTGATGGGGTCATGGCATGTTGGCCTGGTCTTCCGGCGGCCAGCACCAAAGGGAACGTTTCGTAGGGTCCCGCCTGCGGTCCAGTACCTCTGGCACCCCTTACAGAAGTGTCTAGGTTGGTTTACGTTGTAGTTATTGAAGTAGCAGAACTTGGTCTCCATGCTCTTGCATCGCGGGCATGGTAACGCCTTCCCGGGCCGCTTCTCCGGTGAGCCGACTCCTTTTCCGTTCTCCTTGCCTTGTGTTGAGTCCATTGGAATTGTTGTCCCAAATAGCTTGAATCCCTGGAAGCCAGAAATCTCTCTACTAGTGTCCATGTCTCTATCCTCCATGGAGGGAGGGAGGGAGAGAGAGAGAGAGAGAGAGAGAGAGAGAGAGAGAGAGAGAGAGAGAGAGAGAGAGAGAGAGTCTCCTCTCAGCTCACATAGGAAAGATTGTTTTCATGGGGGAAGAAGAGAAGCCCATGAAAATGCTTTTATATATACAAAGGTATACACAAATTAAGTGGCCATGTGATAGCCGCCAAGAACCATTGGCTTAATAATAAAGATCAGTGAGGCTGGTAAAGCCAGCTAGCAAAAGTTGTGTTTGGTCGTTTTGTCCACATCATCTTGCTACACCCCACCCCACCAAAAAAAAAAAAAAAGGCCAAGTCAGCACATGGTTCTGATGTGGCACAAGGTTGGCTCCATGTGGGTCCTAATCAGGGCTGTCAACAAGCCTAGCTAGCTTGTGGGTTGGGTTGGCTTGACTGGGTTCAAGCTTGAGCTTTACTTGATTGCCATAATACATGAAATTGCAAACCTGATTCCATTGCTTTGATTTTTATTCTTTCTCAATCTTGTAACTAAAATCCATATCTTCAACCACTAGATTTATAACTCTCTTCTACTTCTCTATTATGCATGATTATTGGTAAGATTCCAAACAAAGTCCTTAAAGTGAAGCAAGTTACTCTAAAACCCTAGGTTTTATCTGCCCTCCTTTTATTAGCCAAAACAGAATCCTACAAGTTCTTAGAAATTAAACAAGAGGATCTTTCACACTTATTGCCCAAGTTGGGCTCATTACTGGAGGCATGTGGTCATGTGGATCATGACCACACCCTCACATGTTCAACAATTCATACCAGTTCCCCCTGATTTTCTTTTCTTTTGGTTTATGTAGTTCTGACTAATTTAACCATGGACAGAGCCGGTGCTTTCCTATCAAACTGGGTCTAGCCGGGCGATTTTGATCTGGTTTTCAGATACTGAAGGTTTAAAGAAAAGTCTTAGAGCATAAATGAAGACACTGCTGGAGCCCTTCTCAATTGGTCAACATTTTTTGTAAAAGTTTTTTTTTTTTGCTTCTTTACCATGCCAATTTATCTTTCAAACTGAAGGAATTAACCATATGATCCTAGTTCCTCCAGATGACATTTCCAAGTGGACTTAATATACTGTTACCACAATAATGTGATCACTGGAAGACCATGAACACTATGTCCCACATGGAATGGTCACAATCTAAAATGAAAGTGGGAAGTGGAATTTTAGTCTTCATGTAAGTGGCATTTAAGTAATGCAAGGAATCTTGTTCTACTGATGAAAAGTGTTCTTTAACTTTCACATAACAATCACTTCCAATAAACAAAAAGACAGCAAGAAGCATCTTCTTTTCTTTATCTTGTAAAAAGATACCACTTTTCAGGCACCCCTTCTCAATGTATAGAAGATAAATAAACAAGAAAGTTAGACAAAGGGGGCAAAGGATGTGATGGAAAGACTGCACCATGTTTGCTTGCTTTCATGGTTTATCATCCAGTTGCTTTTTAACAAATTGAACAATAGCCACCTGTGAATTGATTAGGGAAGTTTCCTCCTTTCCTTTTTTGGGGTTCATGGATCCCACATGGGGTCCAATTGAATAAAAGATTCTAACTTGTATTAGTATCCAATGTTGATAGGGGTTGAAATTCTAGGGTGAGGGTCAGCACTTAGCAGGTATAAAGTTTGCTGAGGGACCCAAGTAGTTCTAGTGGGGGCACAGGATTCTGTGATCAAGACGGTTGACATCGCTGACCCTTTTGTGGATCTTTGGGAGAAAGTGGGAAAAAAAGGCCAAAGATTAACTAATTAAGAACTATAGCTTTGGGATACTTTCAAAGCATTCCAACCAAGTTATGATATTGTATCATTGTGGATTAAAGGTGGGTTAAATATCAATAAGATCAGATATGAAAGGACCCCAAATTAAATGGTTATACAGTCATTCAAACTTGTGAAATTATGATTACCATTGTCAAAGCATACTCATGTTCTGCCCACTTGTAGTCATCATCAGATTATGCTGATGTTCTGTCCACTTGGAATCCACAATAAAACCTTCTGATCCCACCATAATCCTGTGATTGACATTGATCAAGGTGGGCCCCACAGAAAGTTTGGCAAATTTGGTTTTTGCTGCAACTGATTAGAGTTTTCAGAGAAAGAGAAGCTTCTTCCTCAATACTTTGTTCAATTGAAAATGTTATTTGTGGACTGGAGAATATTTCCTTCCACGTTGACTTCCAACATATTTAATCAATCTTATGTGCCTCATGCTTTTTATCAGTATAATAGTTTTGACATGTAAATATGTAAAATTATTGCATATAATAAAGTAACTACACCTTTAAAAAAAAAAAAAAAAAAAGTTAGCCTTGTACAATATTATGTTGTACTTCTTAATTTTGTAACATTTACTTTGCTTAAGTTGTGGCTTTTAGAAACATAATGCCAAACTATTATAGTCCAGTGGGTGAATAAGAATATGAGCTGTCTAACACAGCAAAATTATATAATCCTCAAGGCCCATGTGGGTCGTAGTAGCCCAAATAAAAATAAATAGATTTAAGCATAAATCAGGTTCATGCATTTTGAAATTTTAATAACCTTAATCACCTGTAAGTAAGAGTGCTTTTGTTTTTGTTCTTTGCTGTAATCAATTACTGGTGAACAGAGTTGCAGATAATCAAATTTAAAGGTCCATTGGAGCAAAGGAAAGGCAAGTTCCTTCCTCTTCTAGAGCTAGAGGTCTTGGTATCGACCCCTGGTTCCCCTCTCTTCAGGAATCAAAGGTTGAGTCAACTTGTGCTACCACCTGGGGCCATAAGGATTTTACCCAGCTTCTCTCTGGGCCCGGAGGTATTGATCTAGCCCAAAGGGTTGGAAACCCTCAGTTAACCAAAAAAAAAAAAAGGGAAGCCAAGTTTCTAAGGTCCAAAGAGGATCTCAGCTTGAGATTCTGGTCAGTAAAAGTGAGCAATAATATTACTTGCTATAGACTCTACATTAAGGTCAAGCTCTTGCTTTGGTAATATGCAACATTGACTTGGTGGGCACTCTTAAGTCTTAATACTGTGATCCCCAATGTAGGATCCTTATAGATGGAGCAGTTCAAGATCACATGAACGGTTCAGTGAAAAAAACTGGTCTAATGGACTAGTTCAAATTCTAAGAACAAGTATCCATTACAGGGCAATCAGTATCATTCAGCCAGTCCCATTTTACTGGGTATCAGCACCATCCAACCAAGCCTAGTTTTGGGGCTATGACCCATCTGGGCTGGGTCCTATAATTTTGGTCAAGCTCTGCCAAATTAGCCCCTCTTAGAAAAAATGGGGATATCAATGGTGAAGAGAAAAGGAAGAGCTCCAAAAAAAGGCTCACACAAGACGATGCAAGGTTCATATATATATACATACATATATATATATATATATATATATATGCATATGTGGAGAATGTTCACATGCATATTTCCCTCACCATAGGGTGAGGGACACTCTCATTTTTGGACATTTTTAAGTATAAAATGTACTTTTCAAGTACATAGGGTGATGTACAATTTCTTGTCTTCATGTGCAAAAAGGGAAGTGTCCCTCACCCTATGGTGAGGGAAGGATGCATATGAACATTCCTATATATATATATATATATATATATATACATACATTTACAAGGAGCGAGTAAATCAATATAAAACATGCAGAAGTCAAAATATACTTGTAATGAGCAGAATACAATCTACAGATGGGCCCGCTATTTCGCCTCATGAAAATGACTGGGGAAATAAAACCCATACTACATAAACATAGCAGAAAGCACTAAAAGACCCAAATTCCTGCAGATAACCACCTCCAATACAGATACTTGACATTATTCTCTGAATTACGTTTAAAGAAAAATAACAAAGTGCAGAACCGCCCATTTCTAACCAGTGTTCTGCATGCCAGCAGCAATTCCCTTCATGGTCAAGATAAGTGTGTCCTCCAGCCCAGGTGCGTATTCACTTGTTGGGTTCAACTTTACCAGTTCAGCAGCTGGCTTGCTTGATTCCATGATCTCCTTCGACAAATGTGGTCTCACCTTCACATGGTAACTGGGATCCCTAATCCTCTTTAGTGTGTACGCTTGGCACACGTTGAGAGTAGTTATGTAAGAATCGCGCAGGCGGAGTCTCTGCTTCAGGTAGGGGTCTCCTTCAAGAAGATCTTTGTGGTCAGCAACCTGCAGAAGAATACAGAAACCATAAATTATTTTTTTTAACTGTGGTTTTTGTTTGACAATTCAAAATGAAAGGTCAGGCATACCAAAGGCATCCGACTGTTAGGAACTTATTCAATTGGAAGCACGTATAGCTTCCATAAGATCTATGCAAAAAGAGTTTAGGTAACTCAGTTTGCACATAAACCGGGAGTTCAAGCACTACGATGTGGGACTTTCCATAAATGTGATAAAGATGTCGAGGGACAAATGGTGTTATTAAAGGGGTATCCCAATCATACTGAGTTCATGCATGAGTCATACACAGTTCCCATTTCCCAGAACTAACAAACGAGATGTGTGAATGAGACCATCTGCATTTGTGTTATTTTATAAATAAAAAACATGTGAGAGCTTCTTTTTGTAACGTTACGTTTCCGCACTTTGCGAAAACTCATATTCGCACATGCAAGGAAAAAGGATTCTGACCCTCTACTCCCCCGCAGAATCATGAATCAATGAAAATTAGTTCAAAATTTCCTCTTCGCACATGGAAAAACACCGCACCAATTGGACAATTTGCACGTAAAGAAAATTGAAGCATTTTCCATGGCATTGCTGAGACTTGTCATTAAAACAAACATGCCTGAACAGAGTTTTCTTTTCCACTGAAAATTCAGCACAATCCACTTCAGGAGATGCAGGGAAGATGGATATCACATAAAGGATACCTTTTTTGGGTGTTCTTTTTGGCCAAAAAAACAAGTATGAGTTTGTTTTTGAGTAATGAAACCAAATCAACAATAGATTTGCATAAGAAAAGAATCTTGTCCATACATGATCTGGCATCCAAACATAACCTTACCCTACCATCATGATGATGAATGAAAATAGAAATGCATGGAAAATATCTTCACCTGGAGGAGAAGGCTTTTTGTTTCTTCATAGTTGCCTCTTAAGTGCTGCCCAAATGACCATAGGTCTTCAGATACTAGCAGCTTGTCAAACAAAGCAGCTATCCCTGGATCTCCCTTAGCGAAAACCATCTCAACCAAGTCAATTGTGACCCTAAAGAAGGGCCATTCATTGTACATTTCCCGTAGCATATGAAGGTTCTTGATATCCTTCTGCATGACGTGCTTGAATGCTGCACCAAAGCCAAGCCACACAGGAAGGTGAAACCTTGTTTGTGTCCATGCGAATATCCATGGAATAGCACGGAGTGATTCTATGCCTCCACTTGGCTTCCGTTTCGATGGACGGCTGCCAATATTCATTCGACCGTATTCCAGCTCCGGTGTTGCCTGTGAGGGAAAGAGGTAGTCATTGAAAACCCAACTCAGAGCTCAAAGTAAACTGACAAACAAACTGATCCAAGGCTACACTTAGACTAGGGAAGCAAACAGGTTCGGAGCACGTCTTGTCTAGCATATCCAGATCCAGTTGGTTATAGGTCTAGGTCCAAGTCAATGTCAAAACTAGCATAGTAAGATCAGAATGGGTCAAGTCCATGAGTTATAACCAAATTACCAAATATCAATAAATATAAAAACAGCAGTCCAATAAAATAAAATAAAAAAACTGTTAGTATAATGTTCAGATTGGATAGGGCCCATAGTCAAATATGATATGTTAATTTGATCAGAATGGGTCAAGTCCATGAGTCATAACCAAATATACAAATATCAATAGATATAAAAGCGGCAGTCCAACAGAAAAACTGTTAGTATAATGTTCAGATTGGATACGACACATCATCAAATATGATATGGTATGGGTCTTTTCAATTTTTTAAATTAATTTTATAAATGAGTAATTGGGCTCTAGGGCGCAACTTGGTCCGGTTTGACTCACCAAGTCCATTCGACTCTAGGTAACTTGAGTCACCCTCCAAGTCTGATTTTTAAAACCTTACACAGCTCAGGCCTTCAGGTTTTAAGATTCCAATATTCAATAGAAATTAATGCAAAATTTGTTCAATACTTCCACATTTGTGTTTAAAAGTCTCCCAATATGATTTTAGAATTTTCCATATAGTAAACTTGTGATATTAGGCTTGTCTAAAACAAAGCAGCTATATTTGAAGATTTTATATGCAAATCCTATATACACTTGAGGTCTTAGGAGATGGAAATACTAAAGCCAACAGGAGAAATAGACCACTTACAAGGCGAAAGTATTCCACAAATCGTGGTTCTTGGAAAACTATTGATCGATATTCCTCTGTTGCAACGATAGCCATTTCATCCATGAGTGCACGCCACTCTGGCTTAGGTGAAATTGGGGAACGCATGCCATGCTCAAGAGTAGCAGCTGTAAAACGCTGGAGGGTTCTGAAACACAAGTGCTCTTCCCCAAAGGACTGCTCAATGACTTCACCTTGTACTGTCACACGAAGTGAACCATGAATAGTATCTGGTGGCTGCGATAATATAGCAAGATGAGTAGGGCCACCTCCTCTTCCAACAGTTCCTCCTCGACCATGGAACATTGTCAACTTCACACCAAATTGCTTAGCAACCTTTATAAGTTCTTCTTGAGCTTTATATAATTGCCAAGCGGCAGAAAGACGCCCTGCATCTTTCCCAGAATCTGAGTATCCGATCATGACCTCCTGCTTTCCATCAATCCTGTTCCTGTACCAGTCTACTGAGAACAGTCTAGCTAAAGCAGCAGGAGCAGCTTCAAGATCTGCAAGCTTCTCAAACAAGGGAACAACTCTTAGTGGTTTCTTCACCCGACATTCGCGTTGTAAAAGCTCAACAGCAAGTACATCTGATGGTGCTGTTGCCATTGAAATAATATAGGCCCCAAAGCTATCCGAAGGCAGTTCGGCAATGACATGGAATGTGTCCAAGACATCAGCGATTTCTTCTGTCTTAGGAAGGTCAGGACCAAATAAAGGACGCTTGCCACCGAGTTCAGACAACAACCATTCTTGGCGTTTTTCTTCAGACCAATCACGGTATGATCCAATACCCAAATGCTTTGTGATAGCATCTATGACATCCGTATGCCTATCTGACTCTTGTCTGATATCAAGTCTTACAAGGGAAAGACCAAATGTTGAAACTTGCCGCAAGAAATCGAGTAGGCTTCCATCAGCTACCGGTCGATCACCACAAGAGCAGAGTGATCTATAACAAAGTTCTAGAGGCTCCAGGAACTGCACAAGGGGGAAAAAAGCCAATTAACGCAAGATTCCAGAATAAACAAAGTGTTATATAACATATTACAAACTTGTTTTTTCGGTTTTGCAATATATCAAGAAAATGAAGACCAGGTTGTGTGTTGGGTGAGTTTTGCCTAGCATATTTCTTTTGACATAAAAATCATAATGATAGTCATACTTAGGCATTACCCACTTTGTGATCCTAGGATTTCAAATATGTGGAAGGAAGCTTTTTGATTCCACAATTTTAATGAATGAAAAAATTGTACTTGAATGTCAATGTATGTCCATTCCACAAACAAGTTTTCACCATTTTCAGGAAAAAAGGGTGATAGTATAGTTTCTTTTGAGTAAGCATAGCAGTTGTTCCAGTTTTCTTTTGAACAGTTTTTAGTAAGACACATTTCTAAAATTGAGATATGAGACCTGCTCAATGTTGGTGAAAGTTGCTTCCTCAGGTATGTCAGAGATCCCACTGGCCAATAAATGGCGGGAACGTTCACGAGTGTTGTATAGCTTGTCTCTCACATCACCGAGTATAACACGATACGGTTCATTTGGAGGAACTTGCTTCCAGAATTCTGCATGTAGAAAAAATATTGAGAACTTAAAAGCTAACTTGATAAACTCAAATCTAAAGAAGCAAATGTGTAATTCTTCAGATATAAAAACTAAGATTCCACCAACTAGAGATAAGACATAAGTTAATAAGATGGTTAAATAGCAGAAATGAGAAAAGGAGTGAAAGCACTCATTGCTCTTTCCACTTTTCCAGTTGAATCGTTATTGCATGTACTTCTTTTGATTTTGGTGACTACAACCATTTTTATCTACCATAAGTCAAGTCAACAAATAATAACCTGACTAGGAGTAGGGGAGAGATTTTTCAATTCACTGCTGCATTTGCATGTAGCAGGAATTCACAATTTCCATTTTTGTAGTTTGTTTGGGGGAGCTCATGGAACCATGCATCATCGCAAATTAGGCGGGAATAGGACTGTTTTTCAAAGAATTCTACCCCAAACTAATATCAACAAATGGGACAGATAATTATTCATCATCATAATCATGAAAGCCCTATCCCAACTTTGGTGGGGTCAGCTACAAGAACTCGGTTTCACCATTCAGCTTTCATGCAGATAAAAGTTATGTTGGTTGTCAACCTATCTAACATAACTCTCCTTTATCTCGGCTAGGGACCGGCAATTACAACAAACTAGTAGAGTTAGGGACTGATATTTATTAGGGATTTTTACAAAAAAAAAAAAAAAAAGCTTAAACATTCACTATACGATTTTATGAAGAAAAATAATAAAATGACAAGATAGTTGTTCATACATTTTTTTGGATGAAATCACCCCAGTTGAAGGATATCATCAATTAGTTGACGATATCGTCAACCTTCATTGCAAAATTGTTATTCTGCTCATCTTTTTCTAACTAGAGATGGAAAGGTTGTGAAAATCATTGCATTTTGTATTTCAATGGTCTTCTTTTAGTGGTATTGGCAATCTTCCTTAGGTGTGTGGGTCCTCCTATTTAGTTTCTACGCATTTGCCACCCCCGTTCACATGAGTTTTGAGAGTTTGAGTTTGGAGTGCAAGGTGTTCGGTGAAATGCCTAAATGAGAATTTTCTCTCGATTTTTGGCGGTGGCTTCAAGTGAGGTTGGAGGGGATGAATTGGGTATGCTTTTGTGAACATTTAGAGTTTGAAGCATTTATTTGAGGAAATTTCATAGGTTATGATGTTTGTGAGAACCATGTAGGGATCCATATTGGGCAATCTTTGAGTAGTGAATGTGAGGTTTTCTCCTCGGTATTGTTTGTGTGGAATTTTAGATTTCAAGTGTTTTTTTTTTTTTTTGGTTTCGTTAATCCAAAGTCTTTGCCTCTTTGGACTAAGTTTAAGAATGGATTTGATAGTGGACGGCTTGAACATACTTTATTATGTGATTTGTGAAAGACTTATCAAATCCTTCTTTGATGCATTCATCACCTCCTTTCAAATTTTCTTCATTTATTTGAAATTAATATTCATCTTCCGCAAAATCTCGGCATCAGCCCCTCCAAACCTACAACAATTAGGTTTGAAACAATTGAAGAAGAAGAAGAAAAGTCGAAGAAGAATAAAAAAAGTTGCAGAAGGTTGACGATATATCATCAACTTAGTTGATGATATCGTCAATTGGGGTAATTTCGTCCAAAAAAATGTACAAACAATTATCTCATCATTTTATGATTTTTCTTCATAAAACCGTTTAATTATGGTTTAAGCTTAATTTTTTCGTAAAAATCTCTATTTATTAAGCATTGGATTTTTTCAAATAATTAAATTCCATTCAGATTTTTACTTCCCCAAATGCAAAAGTGAATCATGTGGCCACCTATCAATATTATCATTTAACAGCTTGAAATCTAAGGAACAGTTGACCTCAAAAGTCTATCCAATAGATATAATGGACCTATATAGAAAAGCTCAATAATATCTTATGCGACTTTCAACAACAGAAAATGTTAGATACCTATGTAGTGTTTTGCATCCTTCTTTGAGGACCTGTGTAGTTCATTGGCACGGACACGAAGCTCATCAGTGCAACGCCACATAGACAACTGCAAAAAGAAGAAAAAAAAAAAACAATGGTAAATATAAGAGGGTTGTATAGATTTTAATGCATATCCTAATAAATGGTTTCATCGAAAGGAAATCATAGTAAAAAAGAAGCCGAAAAATCATATAATTAATCCTGTTAGAGTTTTCTATACCTCGAACATTAAATCTTCGATCTGGGAATAATACAAATTTGCAGCCATCATTCTAGCCAATAAGCATACATCTCTAGTAACCTCTGGTGTTACTCTAGGATTCCCTGCATCCCATGGTAGAATGATATAAAGACCAAGAAATTATGTTAACTTATTTCCATAATAAGCATAGATTACAACAACAATTCCCTTTTCAACCAGTGTCCAATCAAGTTTCAAAAATCATGCTCCCCATAAGCTTCCAAGTTCTAACCACTGAGAAATATAATTGTTGAAGCCTAGACAAATACGCAAGCATTTGAAACTAATATAATAAATATCCTATTTGGAGTATTAAAAAAAAAAAAAAGTTTGGTGAAGAGCGTACTTTAGGATTCAGGGTCCACAAGAAGACTATTAATGGGTTTGGTCCAAGTCACAACATCTCTGTTCACAGTACACAAGATCTTTGAATTGTAATTCAACTAAGTGCCCATAGCTTTGTTCGAGGTCCTAGAGTCTGGGACCTTGGGTAATTTAGGATTCGGAGCTCACAAGAAGACTAGTAATGGGCTTGGTCCAAGTCACAACATCTCTGTTCACAGTACACAAGATGTTTGAATTATGATTCAACTAAGTGTCCACAGTTTTGTTCCAGGTCTTAGAGTCTGGAACCTTGGATGTGTGCTAACAATTGGCTCTGGATCCACTATACAGGACACGAGTTGGGTCCGGGTCCAGCTCCAGCTCCAGAGTAAGATCCAGGCCCTTGTAAAAATAATTAGGTAAGGATACACAATGGACACTACCTGAAAGTTGCCTATTTACATTCGTGCCCACTTCATTCAAATCACCATTCAGTTAATTAAAAAGGTTCATATGAATATATGATGCAGGTGCAGTGTCCCACCAAAAGGCCCATCCTCAGGCACGTTGGATGCCAAGTCAGCCCATGTTGGGCACTTGAAGGATATTGGTTCCAAGTGAATTTATCTAGCTGTCATTCCTTTTTTGTTGTTTGTGTTTGAATGATAAGTTGTTATTTCATAAGCAACATGTAGAGTAGGGTGTCTTGCTTTCCTTTTTGTCATTTGAACTTCCATCTTTGATTTGTTTAAGATGTAGTGCTGAGGTTAAGAATTATTAAAGATTCTTTTTCTATAGGCAAGATATTAAAGGCTTTGTCATGCATTGAATGATGGTTGTCATTACTACTGTTATTTTTTGGAATAATATTACTTTCATCATATTTCTCTCTCTATTGGGGTGTGATACTCTTGCAAAGCTCAGACCAACCTAGAAAGTTACCGGAGCGGCCAATCTTGTGATGTGTGATATACATCCACAGCTCTTAGGTGTTTCTGGTGTGAGCTGGGGCACAGAACATCAAGATCATTCTCTGTTAATGTTGCTCATTTGTGGCTGTAACATGGCCTGATTTACGAGTTCTTGTAACAGCAAAGCCAGACACAACAACCATGGATTGGTGCTTATTTCTGGCTCCTCTCTTGCCCTGCAACTCCTGGTAGTTACGCCCCTTAGTTCACTGTTTTGTGCAGGATCCAGCCAAGGACATTGGGTGTGAGCTTGCCATTGTTGGACTGCTCAAACATGAAGAAAGGTTGGCTCAAGGGAGCTACAACACGGAGTTCAACATACTCCAACTGAACTGCACATGGTGATTGGTGAGGCCTTTTGGAGTTTGAGATACTGCCATCAACTACAAAAGACTGGGAACCACCCAAAATTGGGTTTTATATGCTAAAGAGATTGTTGAGATACAACATAGAACACTCGGCTTTTCTTTAAATGATCATAAATGAGGTAATGCTCAACCACTCATTATGGTCATATTACAATAGAATTGCTTCACTTACATCATGTTAAAGGAGCATTTTGTTCTCTAAAGTAGGTTAATATTTTTATCAAGTTCAGATTGGATTATGAATAACAAAAGCAACAATGTCGGTATTGCCTGAATTTGGATTGGTCCAACTCCATGGTGGAGTTGTGGGTTGCATTGCGACCGTTGTCTACATCGATTTATAACTCCTTTAAATAGTGTATCATATCTTCTAATACAAGGAAATGCAGAAAAACTTAGTCAATAAAAAAGGATATATGAGAAAGGATCATACCATCACGGTCCCCACCCATCCAAGAAGAAAATTGAATAAGAGGTGCATTGTAAGGAACACGCTCATTTATCCCAATATTCTTAAGAGCCGTGTCAACCCGACGCAGAAACTTTGGAACTCCCTTCCAGATTGTTTCATGAAAATAACTCATCCCTGCTCGCATTTCATCTTGGGGTGTTGGAGGAGTTCTTCGGATTTCATCAGTACGAAAGGCGGCTTGAATCTGCAAAATTAAACAAAAAAGGTGAAAGATGATACCAAAACAATGTCTCAAAGGACATGATACTTCCATTTTTAAGAACAGAGTAAATATTCCCAACTTAAAAGTAGATGTCATGTCTATAAGCCTCTATCTCAATCTTCCAAGGTTTAGCAATAAGTGGTCGGTTTGTTGCATCGTTGTCAATTCCGTTATGTTCCAGTCAACTTCAGCCAGAGCATTCCGGAATTGGCCTCTGCCGGAACTGGATACCCCTAAAAGTTTCAGAGCCCAATTCTAGTTGTTCAAGTCCATTCCAGTCCCAATGCCGCCCCATTCCGGCCCATGTTTCATACTTTCATTCATATATAGTGAAAACTAGAGAATGGTCAATTGTAAAGTGTAGTTTGATTTTAAGTGATGTAAGTATGCATTTTTAATATTATTTTAGTGTATTGACTATTATTTTTAATTTTAGGTATTCTTTTATATATATATTCATTTTTCAATTGTATCGTTTCTAGAATGGAACACTGGAATGCCGAAATGTTGGCGTTGATGGCAATACTTTATTGTCGGCTATCTAGATTTTGCATTGCTTTGGAAGCTCCTTTTTTTTTTCACATCTTTATAGTTTTTACCAGATACTCTTATATGAAATGATAAACTCAACTTGTAGTCGCTTCAGAGACATTTAATAATGTTGGAATGATGGAAATAAATTATGAATTTCAAGAAAATCGAAGTTTGCTTATCCCATTACACAATAGATGATATAATATGATAAAAGCGAGTTCAAAGAATGATTTCTTATAAATTAATAGTAGGACTATGGCAACGATAAGAAGCCACAATCAAGAACATGATGTGCAAGATTATAGAGTTGAAGATGTACCAACAAATTT
Organism: Persea americana; assembly: GCA_029852735.1. Classification (NCBI taxonomy): domain Eukaryota; kingdom Viridiplantae; phylum Streptophyta; class Magnoliopsida; order Laurales; family Lauraceae; genus Persea; species Persea americana. The sequence continues at coordinate 2,350,136 of CM056813.1, forward strand.
TTTAGTGTACTGCAAAACATTACAATTAATAGGACTAATGATGTCAATAGATATGTGTAATCAAGTAAGAAAGATGCAAGAATAGAAATATAGAAATCCCAACAAGATACTTAGAATCTAGTAAAAGAAATAGAAAACCATTGGGACCTAGGAAGGGCTTTTTTTGTTTTTCAAAAGGGTTGCTTATTTAAATCTTACTTTTTAAATCTTATAAAGTCCTAAGTGAATGTTTATATATTTTATTTTTCTAAAATATCAAAATTTTCCTAAATATTTGTAGTTTCCTATCACAGGATACATTTCTTACAAATTTTCTAGGATGAGTCCTTTGAAGCAGCAGTAGAAGAAACTGGAATAGATAATTGAAAGAGGCGTGGATTTTAACTTTCTAAGCACAAAAGATAATTTACCTCTCTTTGTAAAGACTCATCAAGCTCCTGCTTATCGTCAGGAGTAATGTCCTTGGCATACAATTGAGCCAAACAATTCCTTATCCTGCATAAAAAGTAACAGAAGCTCCATGACCAAAATAGATTTCACCCTATCTAGAACTATAAATATTTTCCCCTATTAATATAAATGATTTCACAGCTCTTGGAATTGATAAACACACCTTCCATGCTTCTGAAGCAAGGATCTTCTAACTGACTGAGTAGGATGAGCAGTAAAGACCAGATCTACAGTCTGATTCTTTAGAGCATCAAAAACTTCTTCAGGCGATTTTTTTAGCTGCACAACAAGCCTCTTAAGAGTCTCTTCAATATCTGACTCTGTTGTTGCAGAATTCTCATCTGCAAAATCTCCCTTTTTCAGCTTGATCCTCCGTCGATAAGCGATCTGAACCTCCTCGGCCAAGTTGGCCAAGTTAAGCATGTGCGAGAATGAGCTCGCAATGACAATCGAGTCCCCAGGATCCAAACTTGTCAACACACTCCCAAGTTCTTCCAATTTTCGAGGATCGTGATTCCCTTCATACTCTGCAGAAAGCTCATAGCACTCTTGAACCTAAGAATCCAAGACATGTAAAATATTACTCAACCATTTCACCACACTTAAAAAGTATAAATTACATGTAATCTCATACAAGCAATTTATTTCAATAAGCATAGTGACAATTGACAGTATCTTTCAGACAACACAAAAAATGCAGAGTACATCTATCATACATTTTTTCCATAACCTTTAATGCCTCTGTGAATCAGACTCATCTTCATAAAGGTAAATCAAGGATCTTTTGGCATAAAAAAACAGTCAAACTGAAGTAGATCTCAAAACACACACTCTATACAACTAGTCTTTTGACTGAAAACAATGGATATTCAGTGTAAAACACTTTAAACAGTTTGCATCTCTTGCCCTTCTTTTGCAGAGCTACTAAATGGGTATTCAACAGATCAGTCAATGCAGCACCAGAAACCTACAAAATCTATAAAAAAAACCTTTGGAAAAATCAAAATGGGGTTTTCATTATACACCCTCTTTTCTCAATCCCATTAGACAGGTTTCTCTGAAACTAACAACACTGTACATGACAATAGAAAAAAAAAGTCAAACATTTCCAACTAAGATTTCATCAAAAGCTCCTCATTTCTCAATCCTATTCTCATCCAGACAAACCCAATAGAACAAAATAATAATAATAATAATAATAATAAAAAACCCAACTCCAAATCACTGAATTAAAAAGGAACCCAAATGAGATACCGTTTCTTTGAGCTCATCTCCATGTAAATCTTGAAGAATGTCGAGAAATCGATCCAAGAGAAGGGCATCATACTCCACAAGCTTGTCGTCATCAGACAACTTGGCAGGAACAAGAAGCCTCAGCTGCGCATCTATGGACGCCAGCTTCTCCAACGAGTTTCGAGACATCTCCAAATCAAAAGACAAGATGAAAGCAAATCTACCCTAGATTACAACCCAAATGTTTGCAGTTCAAAAGAAATCAAGAGAAGGAACTCAATCACATTCACCCACAAATAACACTGTGTTTTGTCAGCTGAGATGAGATTCAAAGAGGAATCTCAAGAAGAAGAAGGAGGAGGAAGATACTGGCGGTTTGTGCTTGGCTCTGAGCATTTCTGTGTATATTTATAGAGATTGAAGAAGGGACTCTCTGAGCCCTGTTCGGAGGATATTCTGGATCTATAGGGGTGGGCCCAACTCTAAATTTTAACCCGGTTTTTTTCTTGGTAAATCTCATGCAAATGCACAAGAATACATAAAAAGTTCCCCATCCTGGATGGATGAAAAGTTGAAAACTCAAATAGGAATTCAATTTTTAGTGACTTTACCGAAAGAAATGCTTAACCGCTGAGCTATTATATATTGAAAACATGAAAAGTTAATTAATTTATTAGGGATTAGAGTATATGTGTTAGTGTGGGTGAATGAATTTTAACCCGATATACTCACAGAGAAGGAAAAAAAAATTCAAAAATCGGATTTTGGCCATTGATGATTATAAGATTTTGAAAACGATATATATCTTAATACTTTTAATTATATTTACAAGTGATTTACTTAACAATTGAATATGAATTTGAAAAAAGTTGATCAAATTGAAATAGTTGAGCATTCAATATAGAAACTAGTGAATTAATAAATTTATAAGCTTAGCCCTTATATTTTTACATACATATTTAGGGTACGTTTGTGTAAACACCCTTTTCGTGGAAAGAGGAAGTTTCCACGTCAACAAATTCTATAAAAGTGGAATCCTCAGATAATGATTTCTACAGAATTTAGGAATTCATATTTTGTGCTAAGTTTTTTTTCTCATTGAATTGGTGCTAATGTTGTTTGGTATAGTTGTAGATTCTTTATAGAAAATCAAAATTTCTTGTTTGGTGAAACAAATTTTTGAAGAAAAATAACATAACATGTATATTATTTATTCAACATCAAATAATAATTTATTTAAAAAAGTAAAAAATGAAAGAGGTGTAGGATTTTGGGTTGAAATGGAAAAAAAAGGAAAAGTTTTCCAAAAAAATTCATTTCTCATACCCCATAGGAAATCCATTTCTAGCATTAATAAGGAAAATGTTGATGAGGCAGGTAAGCGTTTTCGTGGAGTTATTTTACACCAAAAGCATAAAAAATGAGAGGTTCTTATAAAAAGGTTTTTATACTTTCAGTAATAGTTTTGTTCAAGTTTCTTAATTTGACGAGTAAAGTACATAATGCTATTCTTACGTGCAAATGACAAAAAAGAAATCCCCTTTTTCTCGAAGAACTGAAAAATTACATATAGTGGGACCACTCGATTAATGGGCCCCAAAAGCTTTTATAAAATTATAATTTCTTTCCATATTTGAAGATCTTTGATCTTTAATTCATTTTATTATTATTTTTAGAGTCCCAAGGTAGAAGTCACCCCACACTCTCAACCCCTGCACAGAATATTCTTAGAAGATTCCACTTACCAAAAAAGCAAAGTCGTAGCTTTTCTTTCCTCGACATTTTGAATGACCGAAATGCCCCTGGCCCTGTTCATATCTTAAATTTACAGAAACACCCTCCATTTCAATTGCCGGTGCATAATCTGATAATGTCGGGTACAAAGGGAAGGTATGGTAGTACTCATGAGCACACCGAAACCGTAGGCAGGCAAGCGGGCCACAGTTTACATATCCACTATTTATTTATTACGAGCGCTGAAATTGAGCACCGACACTCACCTTATGGTAAACACGGGTGGGGTCCACTTGGGCATGGGAGTGCGGGGATCGAAAGATCTCCCTTTTATGGCTCTTAACAAGTGCACGCTCACTCCAACAGTCCTATTCATTCTAATAGATATTAGACCCACAAATCTATTATTAGGGTTTCCTGTTTTATAGAAACGTTGGCCCCACCATATGTTCCATAGCACCGATGCTCGACCGAGGTTGATCCTTATTTATGTATTTGTTTTGTTGAAAAGATTGAATTCATTATAAACTAAGATGCATATCCAGTAATTGCCATTGCTACAAATGGCCCGCCCAGACGAGCACAAAGAAACTTTGGTCAAACACAATTGCTAGAAATAGCCCGCCCAGATAAGCACATTGAAAATTTGGTCAGACACAATTAATTAACATCTTAATTGATTAATAATAACCCACCAAGTTATGTACCCCAAAACATGTGCAGGCACATAGGTACATCTGCTACTACTTGCTAGTAATAGCTAGTACCAATAAACACACATTAACATCTCCTGCTATTACAGCTACTAATATATATTTATTGGAAACATTAGATGTAAACTTATCTCCATGGTCATTGTGCTTCTATTGGTTATTTTGAACAATTAGGACTTTGGATGTCTTTCTTTTCTTTTCTTTTTTTTTTCTTTTTCTTTTTTTGCTTGAATAGGACTATGGATGTCTAATGATGGATTTATAAGAATGGATTCAGAACCTATGAAGTGATCATTTTAAACGTCGTCGAAGTCTCTTTTAACCCTTTCCTAATGGGTCACCGCTGTCAGATTAAAAGCAAGGTCCTAAATCTCTATTTCAAGCTTTTGAAATAACCAAATTAAGAACTTGTTTTGTGCATCGTCTGTTGAAGAGGAAATGTCATTTTCTCTTTTGCAGAATGATAGGTATGATATCTTGGGTTGACTCCTCATGGATTCGGATGCCGAGACTCCGACACGCGGCAGGAGATCTATATGCGTTCCAACAATTGGGAAGCTCCGCGGATCTCTTTGCCTCTTGTCTTTCTTATAAAATGGAATAATCTCAACTTTAGGACTCCCTTATCTTATATAGACAAGTACCAAAGAGTCACATTTACTAGAGATTTCTTCATCAAGAAACCCGTATCTACTGATTCTATTAGGAGTCTTATTAGTGGAACCAGTTCAAGTCTTACATTAAGTGAGATTGTATTCTCTGTTGGCATCAACCCTACTTGATTTGACGTGGGCCCTGTTGCAAGTGGGCCACACGATTTTCTACACTCCCAAATCCATGTGTGGTGAAAGGTAGCAATTGCCATTTTTCGGTGGAAAAATGGGCCGCACCAAACACCTTAGCGACGGGCTTGTGAAAAAAAATTGTGAGATTTTAGGCTGTTCATAGGGCAACTTAGTTGCACAAATGCATTCTAACATTTGCATTTACACGTACTTAGCAAACTTTTCACCTACCCATCACATTAGTTTTAACCTTTTCCACTTTTATCTTCTTCATAGCAACAAAAGGCATCTCTTCACTTTCATGTGTTGGAAAATTCCATCATGTGGGGCCACACATGTAAATATTAAATGTGTTATGCTATCTTTGGTTAAGCCTAAATTAAAGTGATCTAATTGAGACTTAAAGTTCTAACGCTTAAGGGTATAATTGTCATGAGATTAATGTGTAGATACCAGAATGCTATATCTAATTTGATGAGGGGCCAAATTAGAAATAGCAAACTTATGATAATCTTATTAATATATTTTAGGGTTATGGTCCCCAATTCATATGGTGAGTTTCTATTCTCTCTGACATCCCATCATCAGAAAGAATCAAAAGGGTTTCTCTGGATAGGCATATTGGATTGGAAGATCAACAACCCGCGAAGGAAATCGTTCCATGGATTAAGGTATGTTTCCGCATTACATCTCTCAATGATTTGACATGGAGGATCTTAGTTGATTAAAAGTCTTACAGATCTAGATAATTCTTTTTCCTACAATTGGTATCAGAGCACCTCCATGTTAAGCCATTGGGAATCTAGTATTTTATTTTTCTAATCCAGATCTCTAGCAATTGGGTTCTATATATATATATTTTTTGTGATTTGCGTGCATCATCAACTTCTGTTGGATCAAGAATGTCATGGATGACTTATGGCTGTTGTTTCGTTTCACTTCTGTATGCTATTTCGCTTCACTTCTGTATGCTGTTCTTTTTCCCTTATGTGTGTTGTATCATGTGGCGGAACCCATTGTTTGCTATGGATCAAGATCTGGTCCAATCAATGGATCAAGTACACCAATGGTAATCAGGACCATAGATCTTCAAAAGGGGGCCTGGGCGACCATCATGGCACAGCCTGATCTTGTTTTTGATCAGCGGGTCCCATGCTTCCGCTGCCTCAACATCCCAGGCGAAGGTTCTGTTACAGAACGTTTTCATCATGTTTTGTTACAGAACGTTTTCTTTTAAAGTGGAGAAGATGATGGGTGGTTTGGTGGTCCGGGGGAGCACATGTTTTGGTGGTCCGAGGTATTATAAAGATGGGTGGTTTGGTGGTCCGGGGGAGCACATGTTTTGGTGGTCCGAGGTATTATAATAATAATAAAATATATCTATATATATATAGTCTTTCGTATGTTGTGATAGTTGGAGAGAACTAAATGGTTTTCTTTAACACCAATTCAAATATTTTATGGTATATCTTTTATGGTTAAATAAAATAGTCCATTATTCTAAATGGGCTAATTGAAACAACATGTCACCAAAGTGACCTCTCTTGTGTAGATTGTTCATGAGGAATATTGGATGTTTGTGTGTGTGTAAATTCATGCGGGTCTTAGTCGGCCCAAAGGAAGGTTAATACTTGGCCGAATTGCACACACCTGTGGTGGTAAACATGTGACGATTACACAGTTTTTACATGTGAATAATACAATGAATTATTTGACATGAATTATTTTCAATGTTTGATCACTACAACAAGAGTACCATTTATAATTAATATTATTGTCCAAAGACTTGATATTAATGTTATACTAGGTACCATGCAATGAGACTTACCATTATTTGAATTTGTTGATTATTGTATTTGGTTGATAACATGAGCATGCTTGTCTGTTTGTTTTTGTTTTCTTTACAGCTAGTGTTTCTACTATATCTGCTAATATCAACTCAATACCTGTACTTAATGGGACCAACTTTAAGGATTGGAAAGAGAACATAGAAATTGTTCTCGGCTGCATGGATCTAGACCTTGCACTACGGATTGAGCAGCCCTCTTCTCTTACGGATGCAAGTTCTCCTGATGACAAAAGGAACTTTGAGAAGTGGGATCGCTCAAATCGCATGAGTCTTATGATCATCAAGCGCGACATTCCGGAGGCATTTAGGGGTGCGGTATCTGACAAGATAACCAAAGCCAAAGAGTTCCTAACTGAAATTGAAAAGCGTTTTGTGAAAAACGATAAGGCAGAAACAAGCACGCTTTTGCAAAGCTTGATTTCTATGAAGTACAATGGCAAGGGGAACATACGGGAGTATATTATGGGAATGTCTCTTATTGCTTCTAAGCTTAAGGCACTGAAGCTCGAGCTATCTGACGACTTGCTCGTGTATTTGGTATTAATATCACTTCCTGCACTATACAGTCAATTTAAAGTCAGTTACAACTGTCAAAAGGAGAAATGGACTCTTAATGAGCTCATTTCTTACTGTGTGCAAGAGGAAAAGAGATTGAAGCAAGACAGGACCGAAAATGCTCATTTGGCTAGCACCTCTAAGGATAAGGGCAAAAAGAGAAAGAATAATGAAACTGCTAAGGGTCTAGCTCAAAAGAAACAACAGCAAGACAAAGAGGGTTGTTTCTTTTGCAACAAGCATGGACATGTAAAGAAGGACTGTACCAAGTATCATGCTTGGCGTGCCAAGAAATGTACATTTCTTACTTTGGTCTGTTCTGAGGTAAATTTAGCTTCAGTACCTAGAAACACGTGGTGGTTAGATTCTGGTGCTACTACTCACATCAATGTTTCTATGCAGGGTTGCCTGAGTTATCGAAAGCCAAGTGATGCTGAAAGACACATTTTTGTGGGCGATGGCAAGTCGGTAGAAGTAGAGGTAATATGACATTTTAGGTTGTTGTTAGGAATTGGTTATTTTTTGGATCTATTAGATACTTTTATTGTACCGTCTTTTAGACGGAATTTGGTTTCAGTTTCTTTATTGGACAAGTTTGGTTATTTTTGTTCATTTGGAAACAATCAATTCAGTTTATCTATCAATTCAAATGTTGTTGGAACTGGTTTTTTATGTGTATATGACAACTTATATTTGCTTGATACAATTGTTGCTTATAATGAATCCTTATATGTGGAATCACGAGGCACTAAACGCAAACTGAGTAACGATAATTCAGCCTCATTATGGCACAAGCGCTTAGGTCACATCTCTAAGACTAGAGTTGAGCGACTTGTGTCTGATGAGATTTTAGATTCCCTTGACTTTACAGATTTTGATGTTTGTATTGCTTGCATCAAGGGAAAACAGACCAAAATGAAAAAAATTAGGTGCCAATAGAACTAAAGACGTTTTAGAATTGATACACACAGATATCTGTGGACCGTTCCCTACGGCTTCCTGGAATGGCCAATAGTATTTCATATCATTCATAGACGATTACTCTCGCTATGGGTACCTATTTCTCATTCATGAGAAATCACAGTCTTTGGGCGTGTTCAAAACATTTAAAGTTGAAGTTGAAAACCAACTCAACAAAAGAATAAAGTGTGTCAGGTCTGACCGCGGTGGTGAATACTACGGTAGATATGACGGTTCAGGTGAACAACGTCCAGGACCGTTTGTTAAATTCCTAGAGGAATGTGGGATCGTCCCACAGTACACCATGCCAGGGTCACTTAGCATGAATGGTGTAGCTGAAAGGCAAAACCGGACTCTTAAGGGTATGGTGAGGAGTATGATTAGTCATTCCTCTCTACCAGAGTCACTCCGGGGAGAAGCACTCAAAACAACAGGTTATATTCTGAATAGAGTGCCAACTAAAGCAGCTGCAAAAACACCTTATGAGCTTTGGACAGGCAGAAAGCCCAGATTAAAATATTTTCACATTTGGGGATGTCCAGCTGAGGCAAGGCCTTACATGCCACATGAAAAGAAATTGGACTCCAAAACTGTAAGCAGCTACTTCATTGGCTACTTTGAGCGATCTAGGGGCTATAAGTTTTATGATCCCACACTTAGGTCAATTTTTGAGACGGGAACTGCAACTTTTTTTTAGGATGTTGAGTTTGGGAGGAGAAATAAGGTTAGAGACATTGTCTTTGAGGAAGAATCGGTTTCGATTCCCACTATTGCTTTTGACAATGTGCATGTTTCTATACCTGTCAATGATCAAGAAGCGAATCCGGATCCTCAACAAGAAAATGTTAATCAAACCCCCATTCAAGATGAGATAATTGTTCCTGAGGAACAAAATCAACAACCTCAAGAACCAGTGCCATTAAGGCAATCCACTAGAGAAAGGAGAAATGCTATTCCGGACGATTTTTTCGTATTTCTCCAAGAACATGAGGAAGAAACAGGAATGGTGGAAAATGATCCAATCAACTTCCATCAAGCCATGCAAGGTTCCAATTCTCAGAAGTGGATTGATGCCATGAATGAGGAGTATAAGTCTATGCAAGACAATGAAGTTTGGGAACTTGTCCCATTACCAAAAGGTGCGAAGCCCATTGGTTGTAAATGGATTTTTAAAACCAAAAGGGATTCGAATGGTAATGTGGAAAGGTATAAGGCTCGTCGTGTAGCTAAAGGCTTTACTCAAAAGGAAGGGATTGACTTTAAAGAGACTTTCTCTCCAGTTTCATCGAAAGACTCTTTTAGGACAATCATGGCACTTGTTGCACATTTTGATCTTGAGCTTCGTCAAATGAATGTCAGGACAGCGTTTCTCAATGGTGACATTGACGAAACAATTTATATGGTGCAGCCAGAAAACTTTGAGTCGGGAGACCCAAAGAATATGGTCTGTAAATTGACAAAGTCCATCTATGGACTCAAACAAGCTTCTCGTCAGTGGTATCACAAATTTCATCAAGTGATTATCTCGTTTGGTTTTGAGACAAACGCTGTTGATAATTGTGTGTATCACAAATTCAGTGGGAGTAAGCACATATTCTTGGTTTTGTATGTCGATGACATACTGCTTGCCACAAATGATATAGGCATGTTGCATGAAACCAAGAGATTTCTATCAAAGAAATTTGAGATGAAAGATCTTGGTGACGCCTCCTTTGTCTTAGGGATCCCGATACAACGAGATCGCTCTCGGGGTATTCTTGGATTATCACAAAGAAGCTATATCGATAAAGTACTCAAAAGGTTTGGCATGCAGGACAACAAACCAGGTGACATCCCTGTCTCTAAGGGAGATAAGTTCAGTCTAAATCAGTGCCCTAGAACTAACCTTGAAGTTAAGGAAATGCAGAAGATTCCCTATGCATCAGCTGTAGGGAGTCTAATGTATGCTATGGTGTGTACGCGTCCAGATATTGCGTACATTGTTGGTATGTTAGGCAGATATTTAAGCAATCCTGGGATGGATCATTGGAAAGCAGCCAAGCGGATTATGAGGTATTTACAGAGAACAAAAGATCATATGCTCACATATAGGAAATTGGATCAGTTGAAGATCATAGGGTATTCCGACTTCGATTACGCTAGATGCCAAGACAGTATGAAATCCACATCAGGCTACATCTACCTGTTAGTTGGTGGAGCTATATCTTGGAGGAGTGCCAAACAGACACTCGTAAATGATTCCACCATGGCAGCAGAGTTTGTAGCATGCTATGAGGCATCCAACCATGGAATATGGCTGCGGAATTTTGTCACGGGACTGCAAATTCTAGAGGGTATTGAAAGACCACTCCAACAATATTGTGACAATAAGTCAGCAGTGCTATATTCCAACAACAACAGGAGTTCAATTAGATCAAAACATATTGCCATTAAGTTCCTAGTTGTGAATGAGAGAATACAGGATGGACAAATATCCATAAAGCACATTGGGACAAACTCCATGATTGCGGATCCGCTTACAAAGGGATTACCACCCAAGGTCTTTCATGAGCACACCGCTCATATGGGTGTTATTTTGTGTGAGGATATCACATTATAGTGGGAGTTTGTATCATTTTATATTTTATTGCTTTATGTTTGATTTTAGAGATACTTATGCATTTATGTATTTGGATATTTTTCTGATTAGAAAATAAAGTATTCAGTTTATTTCATTCTGTTACATTGTGTTAAATATTGATCTCACTAAGGAACACAGTAGGACCAGTTGGAAATAGACATGTATAGATCACATTGCATGTACTTTCCATGCTACGCATCCATGATTGATCTATGTCATTTGGTTATATTGTTGTATGTGACCATTGATGGGTTTAGTCATTTTAAATGTGACGAAAACCGCTTTGATCCTATAACGGCATAATCAATGGACGCGATTGTTCGGATATATCCTAAAATTATGATAGCAAACTTTTGGAGCTCATACAGTCATACACATTTGTTAAGTTATATATATGGCCCAGTGGGAGATTGTTGGAAAATTCCATCATATGGGGCCACACATGTAAATATTAAATGTGTTATGCTATCTTTGGTTAAGCCTAAATTAAAGTGATCTAATTAAGACTTAAAGTTCTAAGGCTTAAGGGTATAATTGTCATGAAATTAATGTGTAGATACCAGAATGCTATATCTAATTTGATGAGGGGCCAAATTAGAAATAGCAAACTTATGATAATCTTATTAATATATTTTAGGATTATGGTCCCCAATTCATATGGTGAGTTTCTATTCTCTCTGACATCCCATCATCAGAAAGAATCAAGAGGGTTTCTCTGGATAGCCATATTGGATTAGAAGATCAACAATCTGCGAAGGAGATCGTTCCATGGATCAAGATATGTTTCCGCATTACATCTCTCAATGATTTGACATGGAGGATCTTAGTTGATTAAAAGTTTTACAGATCTAGATAATTCTTTTTCCCTACATCATGTTCATATTTTTTTAAAGCCGAGAGATATTTCTCTCCTTTATGTGTACACATTTCAATTCTTCCTTACTTTTTAGTTTTCTACTTTCCTTTTTCTAATGATTTGGTCGTGAGGCAAGTGTGTGCTGCAATGCACAAGAGGACCTTTTATTACATAGCTTGGGAGTTTTATTACATATCTTGGGAGTGGAGGTTGAGATAACTTGTGGTAGGGTTGTTATTTGTGACGATGAAGGCTTGGAGAGATCCTCTTGTTGGGCTTTCATTTATTCAAAACTCACTACAAAGCCCTTTTTTAATTTTTAATCAAACAAGGGTCATTCATTTTTGTAGTTGAAGTCAAACGAAGTGTTCAGAATTTATTTATTTGTAGTTTGGATTTTTGGAAGGTGGACTTGTTCATGCATTTAATTAAAGAGAGTCGCACGATGTTAATAAAAATAAGATTATAGTTTTCAGAACTTCGAAAAGCATGGCTGCCCATAGTTCCAGTACCCTCCTCCTGTAGTTTATCTGACTTTAATCTTGGATCTAACTCCAAATATCAGAATGTATAGTTTGATAGTTCAAAGAGACTTGATGAAGATGACTTATCAACTTGCCTATTAAAAAAGTACCTCTATTCATTTGCTTTGGTCACGCGATAGGCACATGCAAAGAGTTTCTATATATAAAATCATAATATTGAAGACAAGGAAATCATTGAATATTGGTTGATCTTGATGCTCAAAATTTCTACCTAACCCAAGGCACAATGGAGAAATGTGTATATAAAAATGTGCCAGGGGGGAAAAATATAAGTTTCTTGGTTTATGTGTTTTATAAGTATTAAGAGTGTCTGAGATCTTACTGGAATATATTTTATTCTAAAAAAACGCCCCTTTTTTGCTACTATTTTTTAGGACATGGGTTCAACCTAAAGCTAGTGGAGTCCTTCCACACTCATTATTCCTTCATGAATTAGCATAAACCTAAATTTAAAACTAATCCAATTTTAACTCACTGTTTAATTAAAATTCTAAAAAAATGATACCTCTAATACCATTAAACTTTAGGGCCATAGATTAAGAGGTTAAGATGATCTCGCAAAGTTCAAGATTCTCTAATAGGTAGGTCGCATCAAGATAGTCTCAATTGACGGCCTTCTATGATTTATCGTGCATTCTAGTGGGCCGCATTGGGATGGGATTCGGGTGCTGCTAGTGCTCCCCACTTAATATTTTCAGAGACAAGAAGAATGCCTCCAGGAAAGTTTGCTATTGCTCAAATGGTAAAAATAAGGCTATGAACATATGAAACGAGATCAACAACCTCACGTCTATTGTCATAATTAGTTTCTGCAACCTGGAGTTGTCCAAAATGCAGATCTATGGTTGGTGGGGGTGATATGGAAAAAGAAGCTGATTAATTAAATGATTGTGACATGCAATAAATGATAAACTTGGTACATTTAGATATATATACAAGACCGCCCTTACGGTCCGCACTGTCCAGAACGTTGACTGGGGCCCACCTTATGACCCATCCAAATTGACCACTTATTCATAACCCCCTTATAAGCACTAAATCTCATGAATTTGCATGGATTTGAATGAACTAGACCGTTGGATTGAGGGTTAATTTTTCTCCTTTGATATAAATTGATTAAACTTGTGGACCATATGATGAATGGTTAAGTTACCGAGCATTTTTATCTTCACACATGAAACCCATGTATTCAAATCTGTGCCAAAATTTTGTTTGAGCTCATTTGATATGGTTTGGACATTTCAAGTGTACGTAGGTTAACAACGATGCAAAGAGTCTCTAGATATAAGTTGAAGGACGACCCCAGAAAACTAGTACTTTGAAGTATACATGAATGGAAGTAATAAAGATAGATATGAACTAGTGCAATCTATATGAAGATTTGACGTAGAATAGACTTGAATGGAGAAACTATGAAGTTGATGCAATATAATTAGAACAAGACTATGATGGTGATAGTGATGATGATTCAGTGACTTGAACAACCCTAGCTCAGAATTAGGATTAAAAATCCAAGTCCCACATCCATTTAGATTTGGGTCATTTTGCGATCCTACCTAGCTAGGGAGGAAAGCGGGTCGATTTCGGTTCGGGTTCATGGTGGACCTAGAAGTGGAACTGTAAATGAGAAGATAGAACTGGAATTGGAACTAAAACTGAAATTGAAACCTTAATGAGAAGATAGAACCGGTTCGGTATATGAGATGGGTCTGGGTCAGGATGGAGAATGACTTGGAAAAAAGTTAAACTTTTAGGAGGAATTTCTGAAAATCAATGTAATATGTTGTGTCCGGTTCCATGGGCCAGAAACAAGGTGGACCTGGACTTAGACTCATTTATTTCACGGGTCAGAAATAGGGATCCAGAGACTCGGACTTATTTATTAATCGAATCCTAACTAAAGGCCTAAACCCGATTATTAATGGGTCAAAACCTCCTAGCAATCACTGCCCATTTAAATCCATACCCAGCCTATTTCTCTTATGACTCTCGGGGGGCAGTTTGGTATTTCTGCTTCCGGTATTTCTGGACGAAATGTGTGGCCCATGCAAGGTTAGGTATTTCTGTCAGCAAATGTCCATGTCTCTAATAAACAAATGCATGCAGGTGTGACTAGATGAATCATGCCTTCTATGGAAGAACTTGACATGTTCTTTTCAATGGCCTACCATTCCCGTATAAGTCCTTTGACTTTTCATATATAAGCAGTGTGTTCTATCGACCTTATTACAGGAAAAAGATGAAAAGCATACATCCCTCCATTAACAACAGATCAATTCTACTGACTTTTAAGTTGTATTTGTTATGAAAAAAGAGTTGTATGTATTTGAAGTATGACTCCCTCCTTAGCATATGTGATTTGAATTCCAACCCATATGACATTAGATATTTCATAACTCACCTTATTACAAGGAAAGAGATGAAAAGCATGCATCCTGCATTAACAACAGCTGAATTCTATTGACTTTCAAGTTGTATCTGAGGTATGACTTACACCTTGTCAGGGAAACCTGAATCAAATTAAGAGCTGAGTTCTAAAGACTTTATGTGATTCGAATTCAGACCCATTTGATTCTCTTGCATGTGAGTCAACAAGGCCCGCTTAAGATCACTATTATATGGTGGGTGCTCCTACATGGAATATGTCTCCCATGGTGTTTGTGGGGCATACTTGGCTTTGCAGTCGCCTATGATCCATCCAACTATGTCACCCAATATCACATACCCATGTCTTTTTTTTTTTTACCACTGACCCAAAAGGAGCTCACCATTGGATTACAATCTAGAATAAATGATATCTTTAAAAAATTTTAAACTCCTAGGGCCATGGATCAAACGATTAGGATTATCTAATGGACTTATAAATTAACTGTGTGCATGGTTTATGAATCTAGGGCTTCTATACAGTGCGCTTTTAGTGTCTTACACACCCCTATCTAGCCGTCGGATTGAAGCATCTTAAGAACAAATTTTGATTAACTGGAATAAGTAATGTTCAGTCATGGTGTCATACACATGACTTTTAGATAATGGTGTCATACACATGACTAGAACATGCCAATATAATAGAGCAAGTTAATGAAGCGTGAACATGGAGCATTTGTCTCGTTTGACCATTCGTAATCATTTAAAATACTTTCTTTCGTCTTCTAAAATTAAATTTAAATCACTAACACTTCAACCATCCTTAATATTTTAAAACAGCTTTTGTAATTTACAATAATCTAGTTATCTTGAAACATACCAAACAGTCAAAATTTCTCAATTATCAAATATAGATAACACGAAATTAAAAAAAGAAAAAAATAAATAAAGCAGACTATCGATTGAAATTAAAAAGCTCAGAATCTTAAGAATTTCAAAGCTAGATGTAAAACAAATAAATATGACTACTCGCAAAAGAATCAACAGATCTTCCTATAGAAAAAAAATAAATCCAACAAATTCTCATGCATATTATCTTATTTATATAATTCTCAAGAAATTGGAGTTTTGATTTTCCTTCACTTAAAATCTCTAAAACCCAATAATCTTTTTGATGACATATAAGTTGCTGTAATAAATCCTTATATACACGTAAAATCGTAAAAGTGTGAAAAAAAGAAGAGCATGAAAATATAAAAATGCCTCAAAATTCCAATTTGACTAGTAGCTTAGTTGATGTGGTAACTCTCTTCCACATAAATAACCAAGGATTAATCTCTTACCTATAGGGGTGATGAGAATTAGGTGAGTGTGTATGGGTTGGTTGTATGAGTACTTACCTTTCAAAGAAAAGAAAGAAAAGAAAAAAGATAAACACCTCATAATTCTAATTTGACTCTCAAAAAAATTGCTATCAAACATAAAAAAAATTACCTTGTATTTCAATTTCCTTCCAATATCTCAATAATTCTCAAAGGACTTTCTAAATTAATTTGTTATCCCAGTGCTAAAGTTTTTGAATATATAGTTTTGAATACAAGAGATATATTTTATATAGTGTTGCACAATCATTCATAAATCATGGAAAAATATGATTTTAGCTTACCACAATAAATTTGTGACCCTTCTAACATAATATGAACATGATTCTAAAAGGCTCATTTTATAAACTTTTATAATTAATTATATAATTCAATAAGGTTTGAACTTTTTAATTTGTAAGATCAAGGTTATTATATCAAACGGTTCAAAAATTCTTTTGTTAGATTAGTTGCACTTTAATTTGTATTTATTACTATACATATAGTGGGCCAACATGCCTATGCTTGACATGGGTTATAGTGCTCACTATATTGATATTGACAAAATTATACTCCAATGTAAGTCGCATTTGAAGAGAAAATTTAAACTCAAGTGAATAAATTACTTGACGTTAAAAGAGACTGGTTTTTAGGCTCTAAAATCTACAAAGAAAAAAGAAGATAACATAAAAAAAAGTAGGATTTGTTTAAAGTTGTCGGAGAGACACACGGGAAGTATAAAAGTTTTCTTATTCATGAGTTTGGATTTATGAAATATGAGTCCCTCGTGTATTTAGGTAAATATGGCATTTGCACAATCCTTTCATGAGAAATCACATGAGTCAACCCTTGATGAATGAATCTCCCCTCACTAACCCCCTCCCCCATGAATTGATACTCACCCCAGTTGACACTCATTCAACTGCAACTCACTTGGGATTGAATCCATTCATTAATATCTCCCACTCTTTAAAAATCAATCAATGTTCAATACATGTCAAAACCCTTGATTAATTTAGTGCGAGACCAAGTGATATTTACTTCAAAATTTAAGCATGCCAATAAAAAAAAATGGGAGTAGGGATATGCACGGTTTGAAGGAATAAAATGGAGCATGGCTGCACATATTCCACCCCTCTTCCAATAATTTATCTTATTTTAATCTTGGATCGACCTCCATAAACCATAATATATAGGTTTGATAATTAAATGAGACTTGATGAAGATGACTTATCAACATAACCTATTAGAAAATGCACCTTTATTCAAATGCCTGGGCACGTTCTAATGCTCTATGCACATGCAAAGAGGTTCTAGATATAAAATTATAATCTCATAGACAAGGGAACCATTGATTGGTTCTTTTTTTATATCAAAACTTCTACTAACCTAAGGCATGAAGGAGAAATGTGTTCAGACGTAGTATCCTCGTTTATATGATTTCTAAGTAGCTTTTTTATTAGAGTTGTTTTATAAGTAGATCAGAGTGTTCCCCAACCAAGAAAAAAAAGAAAAAAGAAAGAGAGAGAGCAGATCTGAGTGCCTGAGATCATATTGTGATATATTATTTTTAATGTTATCAGAAAAAGGAGAGTGCCTCTTGGCCTTTTGTGGTGTAAGGAGAAGGTTGAGTGAAATTATGAGAGGTTAGAAACCAACCAATGATGTTGAGTATCTTTTCTAAATGGCTTCACTAATTAACTGTCACAGCCATATTTTGGCTAAATGCTGCTCCTCTATTAGGTGGGATTTTTGTTGGAAAGGGGACTTCCCAAGTTGGGTGAGTAAGTATTCTAGCCCCCACCTTCAATGTGTTTTGTTAGGTGGGGTCCTTTTCTTTGGTGGTTGTTGTGTTTGTATCTCTTGTTTTAATGTTATTCTTCCTTACCAAAATAATAATAATAATAATAATACCAACAAAAGGAAAAGAACTCAATCACAATTCACAACCATATTTACAAAAAAAAAAAAAAAAACCTACTCTGTCACAACAGGTCTCCCAAGAGAAACATGGGCACCCATATGTGGACCATCCTTAAAAAAGAAAAAAAAAAAAACCTCCCAGGGCAGATAGGTAATTTGCAAAGATTTCATGATGAAACAGCCAAACAGGGACACTCATCTGTGGGCCATCCAAGGTTAGGTATTTCTGTCAGCAGGTGTCCCATGCCTTGGAATTAAAAAAGAAGGTGTGGCGCTCACTATGAAAGGTGCCTTTACAGGACACGTGGTGTTGTTTTCAATAGCCTACCATTCAAGTATAAGTTCCTTGACTTTTCATATATAAGGCCTAAGCTCTATCAAGCTTATTACAGGAAAAAGATGGAAAAGCATGCATCACTATCTGCATCAGCAAGAGCTGAATTCTATGGACATTATGTGATTTGAATTCCACCCCATTTGGTATTTGAATATTTGTTGTTAGAAACATCAGTCAGCTAAACCCAAAAGTCATAGCCATATGGATCATGGTCCGAGAACCTATAAGGCTTGTCAGCAAGGCCCAATTATCAAATTATGGATTGCCCCAAACAAATATCGACCCACGTTTGTTTACATGTGTGGTGTAAAAGTAAGATGAATGCTGCACTGGCGGTGCCACAAAATATTTATTTGGATGATATGAGGTAAAATAAGAAATGTTGCACTGTGGTAAGAGGTAAGAGAGACGATTAACAACAGATTTTATCTTTAACTTAGCTTCTAGGAATAAAAGGACCTGTGGAGGAGTAAATTCTAGACATGTTAAATCATAAGTTTAGTGTTTTAACAACTGGGATTGCTCAGTTTGTCGGTGACCCTGGTGTCACCCGACTACCTAGTGATCAATCATTGAGTATGCTACTCTTCCTACATTTGTAGGGTCCTCTTCTTACATGTACGGGCTATCCTCCCACTTGTATTGGCTCCTTTTCTCTCGGTGTGGGCTACTTCCTAACCCCTTCGGTGGGATAAGAAAAAAGATTCACATTTCCACTTGTCTTTTTTTTGCCAGAAACATGGTAAAGATTTTAAAAAAGTACACTACAGATGACCCGAGAATCAAACCATTCAGGTGGGTGAGAATGGGACTCCTAACCAGTGGGCTACCCTTTATAATCACTTGGTCATGTGAGCAAATTACTTGAAACTAAGTAACAAGATGATGGCTTGATCTCACCATACACATTTGTTGTGCATGGTTTTTGAATCTAGGCCTTTCATTTGGTGGGCTTTAATGTGGATGTCCCATTGAGAGAACCACACCTATTTAGCCCTCATATGGAAGGAAGCATCTTTAGATGAAAAAGTTGATTAAATGGCCATCCACATGACTTAAACATGCCAATAGAATCAAGCAAGGATGATGCAGACGTGAGTTTGTCTCTTGGCTTCACAGTTCACAGAATGGGACATTGCCACCGTCTTTAGAAAGAAAAGTCTGTGAGTGACTCAAGTGGCCGGGCTGGTTGGGTTTGACTCAGCTTGCCAAAAAGCAGATGCAACTACCAATATGCGGCCATGCTTTCTCTAATGCCCTAGAGGTGGTGCAATGCATCAACAGGATGAAGGATTGCTCCATTATTTTTGCTCCCATCAGTGACATTTCTGATATCGCATTGTCTTTTGAGTATATTAAGTTCTTTTTGGTTTCTGGAGAGTAAAAGTTGGCCCCATTGTTAAATTGATTGTCTCATAAAAATTGCAGAAAAAAGTATATATAATTGTGTTGATGACATTTTTAATCAAATGGTCAATCTTACGGTGAGACTAGTTTCTATTGCATTAAGATTTGGGATACTCCATAATTTGGGGCGCATTTACTTTGTGCACCTTGGATTTTCATTAGGTGAGGACTGTTGTAGAATTCCACTCCTTTAAATCAAGAATCAGGATCTCTCTTAGTCAAAGCCCAGAGGATCCAGACAGGGCCCAAGGAAGACGGACAAGTTGACACAGCTTGTTAGACATAGGGGTCTTGACCAGGATTGAGCAATATTCAGGCCCGACCCTGTTTTTAAATTATTGGCCCAAGCTGGTCATGATGATTTTTATAAAGAAAGCTTCCATTTTCTGCTTCAAGCTGTAGCTTAGCTGGTTAGATTGCTTGTGTATCTGTGAAAGTCCATGTATTCGATTCCCAATATTACCAAAGAAATTGCTTTTGCTTAAATTTGTGTCTCTCATTAGGGGCTGGCCGGGCTTGGGTTCTTGGCCACTAAATCCAAGGCTGGGCCATATATTAAACAGTCCTAGATTTTAGGTCCAAGCCCAGCCCGCATACCAAAACTTAAGTCTCAAGCCCAGCCCAAAGAAAGGTCAAGTTCAGCCAGGCCCGGTCCATAAACACCCCTAGTTACACTTAGTCTAGTGCGGGATTGGCGCTTCTAGTCTTTTGGATGAGCTCAATACATGTGGTCAGGCTAATTACCAAATGTGCCAAGATTATACCCCAAACCTGGCCCAAATCAGGCTGGCATGGGCCATGAGCACACCCAGTTATGTCCTCTACTCACCCATTCCCCATCACAATAGTCGACCTTTTGATACTTTCATGAAATTATCTCTTGATATTTTAACTGCATATGTTCTTCTCTCTCTCTCTCTCTCTCTCTCTCTCTCTCTCTCTATTAAAGGGCCTGGGCCTGTGCCCAGTTCATCATACCCCGACAGGCAGCGCCAGTAGTAGTAGGGTTCGGGAAAAACGCGAAGTCCAGAAATTCTAACCTTCTGGTCTACGTCAATCATGCCCATCAGTTTCTCGACATGGGCGGGGACCTAGAATTTTCATGTGCCTTTAGTAGGTCGACTCAAGATTTTCATTGGAGTTTGGAAACGGACCCAAGTCTGATGGGGGCAACCAACACCACAACCCTATATGTGGGTGAGCCCATGGGCCCAACATCAGATAGCAAATCAAGCCTGGAATTCGACTGAGGGTCGGGTTGTGAGCTCGAATCTCTTCTTGGATCGCGTCGGAGAGGTGGTTCCTACTCTAGATTCAGATGGGTTGTCTTGGCAGTTTAGCAAAAGACATGGAAAAGTAACCTCATTTATGATGGATGTAGGTTATAAACCTACTATGCATGACTCTCTGCTTTGAATGAAATTGAGTTGAACATGGCACTATTATAGTGTCCAAAGTCAATTGTTCTGGCTTCACAGATAGAACTGATCAAGGTGAAGGTACTAGATTCACATACATTTTATTTCCAGCTTTCAATGGAAATAATTAACCATTTACTAGTTTGAAGTTTGAACTAATGGGCCACGGCCAGGCTCCAGTTGATACTTTAAAAATGGCTGGGCTTGGGCTTGAAATGTAGGTCCAAATGACTGGATGGGGGTCTGAATTTGAGGCCTACCCCACCCAGCCTCTAGCTCAAAACTTTGACTTCCCCTTTCTAAGATTTTAGGGTAGCCCCTGTAGTTCACCTTAGAAGCCAACATGATCCTGATCCACACAGTCCATGGCTTGATCCAGCTGCAGTTCCAGACTGATTGCCTGAAGGTCTATGCAGCTGTAAAAAGAAATCACAAATGAGAAATGCATAAAAAAATGAAGGGAATCTGCTATTAAGAGATACTCTTTACAGTGTGAAAGAGAAGCCTTGGGAGAAAGCCAGAAATCAGAATGAAACATATATTTAAGGGATGGTCTTGGACCCTCTGCAATGGTCAGTGCTGGAACCATTACATAATGTTCCACTTACTAGAGTGAAATTTTAGGAAACTATGAATCATAGTTACCTATATGGCCAATAGGGCCTTCGAACTACGGATAGTTCATTTCCAACAATTCACATTTGGATTCT
This sequence comes from Persea americana, assembly GCA_029852735.1. NCBI lineage: Eukaryota > Viridiplantae > Streptophyta > Magnoliopsida > Laurales > Lauraceae > Persea > Persea americana. Next base: position 2,371,956 of record CM056813.1, read on the forward strand.
CAAACTACTAGCGAAGAATTCTCACAAATCAAGTTGAGTCCTACAAATCCATCAGCGGGTTTCGCACGGGTTATTGTGCTAGTAAATTATTAAATCAATTCCTATTAATCAAGGGAACGCTGTCAAAGAGTATCGGAAGGTATACAATGCAGAGAAAGAGGGCAAAGAATAACAGTCTTAACAGAAGAAGTTATAAGAGAACTATTCATCTTACTGGATTTATTTATGCATTTATTCCCTAGGGTGAAAATGTGTGACTTTTCTGTTGTTTTAGAGTACAATAAATGGATTATTTAGCAAACTCAACAACCTCCTTTGCCTACAAGTACAAATATCCATCCCTCATTTTCTCATTCAAACAACAAGTAATAGAACTACAGTATAGAATCCCATTTTCATGGATAGGAAGATGGCTTCTGACAAGGCTTTGGGTGTAGTTATGTTGTTCTTGATGCTGCTTGTGCTGGCTCCCAATTGTAGAGCATGCACTTTCGGTGCCTGTGTAACGGGGTGCATTGCTTCATTCCAGATGGAAGCCTTTGGTTGCACAATCGGCTGCTGGCGTGATTTTAATTTTTATTGACTGTCGAAAAAAGTTATGGTTCTATACTGAAGGTAAGTGCACCCGTAAAATTAGTCCTGTTGGGTCAAATACCACTTACCATAGGGATGAAAGATCTTACAGTGCAAAATCGGAGAGAGAATGCCAATGATCCATTTGGGTCATACACTACATTGAATTTTTGGGTCTGTTTAATGGAAATAATTTGGGGAGTTAATGCTGGAAGAGTTTCAGAGGGCCTTTTCCTACTTAGCAACTCTCTCATCCAGTGGGACTCTTGTCAAGTGGGGGTCTCCATTTTTTTTTTTTTTTTTTGAACGGTAAGTGAAACTTCTTAATTAATTAAAAGAAGGTTACAAAAATGGAAAATAAAGAGGAAGAGATAAAAAAGAACATAAAAGCAAGAGGACACACAAAAAGAGAAAAGAGCAACTAGGTACAAGAGCGTTGTACCCCATTGAAGCAAACTACAAGATAATACCTTCCCAAGGAGACATCCTCTCAATCCCTTGTTTAGCTAAAGCATTGGCGTAGTAGTTGGCTGATCTAAGCTCATGGCGGAAGTGAACATTGATTGAGGAAGATAAAGCCCGAATTTCATTAAAGAGGAATTGAAATTGCCATGGGTTCCTCTTCCGATTAGTTAGTACCCAAGCGATTGTGTTAGAGAAGTCACTCTCCACAATAAGAACACCATGAAAGTTTCAAGTGGTGTCTCCATGAATTCCCTAAATGCACCATTTGATTGAGACACACAAGTCCAGAAGAAAGGTTCAGAGTTTATGAAATAAGTTTATGGAAAATTTCCAAATCCTCCTGATTTCACAATCCAAATTGATAATTCAGTTTTTTTAGTAGTTTTGAAATTAAGAGAGATCAGATGCTAGAGGAGACAATTCAGAAAAGATGTTCTCTTCCAGGATACAAGATGATGAAAAAAGGATGTGGGATACCAGAAAAATGGATTGGTGCCCTTCATCAAGGGCCCGTTCATGTAATTTGGGGTGATGGTTGAGATGGGAGCTCCTGCATCCCTTGCATATAGGAGAATATTTTCTGAAACTTCACATAGGTAAGTCTTAGGAGGCTCAATTCTGGGGAGAACTGGGTCAGGCCCAGACCATCTGGTGTTGATGACCAACCAGCTTCCAAGCTATTGTGTAGAAGTAGATTACAGGTAGCCCTAGCCCTAGCCCTAGCCCCTGTAAGATACCATGTACTAATCCAAAAGCTTAAGCTGATAGGTGGAAGGCCCAAACAGGTATATGAAGACATATCAAGCCCATTACTTAGGTGATGTAGGATGTAGGACTTTTCCAACACTTCTCCTCATGTGCAAGCACAATAGATTTCATAAACGGGCCTGCCGCATGGGCTATAGACAAGATTGACGGGAGTCATGTGAGATATACAAGAACGACGGGATCGGAACTTGCTCTGATACTATGTACCAACCCAAAAGCTTAAGCTGATAGGTGGAAGGCCCCATCAGAAGGCGGAGGCCTTACAACCTTTTCCCATATAATTTTATCAAAGATCATGTTTGATGCTATGTTTGTTTGTGTGTTGTAGGTCTTGGGAGTCACTATCTGCACAAAAGCATTGAACTGAAGCTTAAGCCATTTTCGACATTTTCTTGTAATAAAATGGGAAACATGATACTAGTATCAGTTCTTAAAAGTAGCATCATGTGAATGTCTTATTTGATTTTTTTTGGGGGTTAATGGTACATACATATGGATCTCCTAATCGTTTAGAGATTGATCCTTGGGCATGCAGCTATGTGAGACGAGAGTCATAAGATCTTGTTCCGCTGGGTTATATCGTGACTTTCTGTTTGAATTATTATGGGTACTTTGGTTGAAAGATTTATTTTTTTTTATAATGTAAATACCTTGTTTTAAGTTGTATTATGCCATTTAAATTGCTATATGGGATACTTTTCTAGTGCTTTCTATACCATTTCACCATATTTATATTTCTTCTGTATTTTCTTTGGAGATTCTTTCTATGTTTACTTCTGATTTAATAATTTAGGCATCATGCTACTATTTGGACCAGTTTCCGTCAAGTCAGTGGGGGTTAGACCATGACATTCTTTCTTGAGTTTAGTCATATGGAAAAGAAGATGGAAAGACATTAAGTTTAAATAACGTTTTAGAGGTTTTTATAGAATGGCCTTTATATTTTCAGACAACCTCAAAAAGGCCATTATCTTTTGCATTCTTACAAAAAAAAAAAAAAAAAGGTGTAACATATTAGATTTATAGATAAATGATAGAAATACACTTTCCTTAAATTTAGCAAATTTTATTAACTCAAGCTACTTTTAGTGGACCCCACTTAGATGCTTGATAATCATGGGAGGATTCTATAACGAAAGAGTACTCCCACGTAACATCCTCCTATCATACCATGTCGCCAAAAACACTGGGAAGGAAGGTCAAATCAGTCGCCAATTTCCTTTTTATAAGCAATCTGCAATTTAAATAGTAGAATTTGAAACTGATGAAAAAAGCTAGAATTTGAAGTTAAAAGGTTTTATGTTTGTACACGTGGTATGAAACTCTTCTCTAGTGGCCAACTGCTCAAGATAAAGACCCTTTTATAAGTGTTGCAGCACCCCCCAATTTCATCCTAATAGGAAATGGTCTCATTGTAAGAATTAATGTGTAAATAATAATAATAATAATAAGTTATGAAAAAATTGTGTTAGTCTAATTAGAGAAAAAAACTATTTTAGTTACTCTTTTTTTTTTTTAATCAATCTTACTATGGACAAACTACAGTTGGCGTGGATACCAAAAAATAAAAATAAAATAAAATAATAATAATTAAAAAAAAAAAAACACTGTTGGGGTTTCTCTAAGTCAAATCCTATGAGGATTTAGACTTGAATGTAGCATTGTCATATAGCCCAAAATCTTTATTTAGCTTATCTAATCCAAATTTTTTGTGAAAATTCAAGCAACATGGGCCCGCTTTGAAGTAGTCGGTGTTGGTGAGTAGAGAGTGACAGGAAGGGGTATGGATTTGAATGGAGACTCGTTTCCAGTGAAGTGGAAGGGATTTGGTTTTGGAAAAGGCTTTGAAAAGAGAATCTTGTTTCAAGTCAAGTGTTTTTTTTTTTTGGTTAAACTGTTTAATAGATACATTTTTCTTTGTATCTATCTAGGAATTCTCTATATCTATTCTCATTGTAAGATTTTGAACATTAAATTGGGTGCATGAAATGTACTTGTAAATAAGTCTGTAACTCTCTCTCTCTCTCTCTCTATATATATATATATATACATATATATATATATATATATAGCTCAACCCTCTCCTCAACTCAAGCGGAAGGGAGAGGGCTGTCCGCTGCCTAGGTTGGGGCCCACTATTTGGTCCATCCAAATGGACCACACTCAGGGCCCCCCTGAGTTGCATATGTCCACAAAAATTTAGCCCCGTTCAATTAAACTGGACCGTTGGATCGAGTGACACCCATCCAAATGCATTGTACACCGTACAAATTTTGTGGCCCATATGGAGATGATAGAAATCATTTTTAGGGCTGATTTTTTGTAGAGAAGAAGGCCCTCAAATCCTCCCAATCTCCATTCCCATGTGGGTCCCCAGGCCATTGAGCAGACAACTTTATCCTCAACTCGGGCTGAGGATAGGGGGGCTCATATATATATATATATATATATATATATATATCCTGGAATTGGAAGTCACACCTTCCCTGTAGCCACAAGAATCAGAGCGATATTTGCCATTTGATTAAAATTCCTGCCAACAATATTATCGAGTGGTTTGATGAGCGAATCAGTTGCAATCCAGAGGTCAATTTGGCCATCCAGTTCTTCCTAAGAAAAGTGGATTCACTTGAACTAGTCAAAAGATCACTCCACTTTTGGTGTGTGGCAGATTCAATATTTATAAATTTAAATTAGTTGGTTCCCTTGATCTTTAATAGTGTGTCCCATCTATAATTCTTCTCTTTCTTTTTTGAAGTTGTATAGTTTTTTATTACACCTTGTTATTGGAATCTTACTTTCTTGATTTCTCAAGGTGGGTCCCAAGTTTCAGCATTGCAATTTCTGATTAAGTGGGAATTATATTGGCGATCACTTCACACTTAAATTTGTACATAAACAATATATACGTACACAAGTGTGTTTTCAGTCAAAAATCCTTTTAAAAATAAAATAGAGTATTTATGAAATTCAAGATGCACAAAATCTTGAGGCAGAAATCTTAACATGAATGAAACAAGAAATTTGAAAAAAATAGAGCTCATCAACATTCCAAAATATTTCAGCATTTAAAATTCCCAAACGACCACCAGACATGAATCTCAAGTATTCTGGTAAAGAAATGGACCCTAAACAACATGCCTCTATTGTTCCCATATAATAAAGGTTGCTCTAGTACTGCACTGTGATTAATGAACATCTAATAGTTTTGTAAAATGTGGTAGTTTTTTTTTTTTTTTTTTTTTTTTTTTTTTTTTTTGTTAAGATCTGGTGGGTTAAGATAATGGGATTGTGTGGAATTGTAGGGGTGCCAAGGTGGCGGCTATAATCTGCGAATTTAAATGGTTGTGCAATAAAACTAAATCTAATGAGAAGGAGATTAGTTGATCTTGTTCAGAAATCAAAATTTAATAATGTTGGAGGGGTTCCCAGCAATTGGCAGTGGAAGGGGCATCGCCTTATTTTAGTTAGATTGTTGTAATTTCGTATTTTAAACAAGGAAAAAAAAAAAAAAAAAAAACTCAGCTGCTGCGTTGATAAAGAAGATCCGCTTGACAATAAATTGTTTGTAACCTTTATCTAGGGTCCTCCATATGACAATGAGATTTTATACAGTTGGCAAATTTTGATACGATGAAACAGTATCTTTCCATTTTAACGAAACATGGGATCCAGACTCGTTAAGAAAACGCTGGACAAAGCCATAGGCAATAGGGTGAAGATTAAAATTTCCGAAAGCCATGTTTGTTACCCTCTTGTCTAGGGGTTCTGATCACTTTAGTCTTTTAGTCTTATTTGTTGCCAACCCAAAACAGCCAAAGTTGCCCCAACCTTTTACATTCCATCATATGTCGTTTGGGGAGAACATGAGGAAATTATTAGATGCAGATGGAAAATGTTACCTAGTCCTAGTAGTGAGATTACCATTAAGACCCAAATTTAATTTCAGAAGAAGTACTCCTCAGTTCTTGTGAGGTCCGATGGATGCTTGCCAATAAAAAGAGTTGGGGTTTGAGTGGTGGTATGATGCAGATTAGCCACTGCCAGAATATCACAGCAGTTAAACCAAGAAGGCTGAAGCGCATGCGACCCTCTTTTCACTAGGGTGATTGTGGATTTTTTTTTTTTTTTTTTTTTGTACTTCTTTAGTGCTAAGGAAGTAATAGATGTGCACTTTACTAGAATAGTAAAAATCAAGTAAAGGCTTTATTTTTCAGGCAAGATGTCATATGAAAAACACTTTAATTCAAAATTACCTCCATCTTTTTTTAAAAATAGTAAAAAAGCAACATCATTTTTCCTCTAAAAGACAAAAAGCTCAACTTTTCTATACAAAATGTCAAAAAATTTATGTACCAAATAACTAAAAATAAAATAACATCATAACCCACTTATATTCTATTCTCTCTCTATTCGATGCTTTAATTCACTTTATTTCACTTTATTTTAAAAGTAAAAATACTAAATTCACTGTTTCTGTCTGATTTCTTTTCAATATATCCCTAGATCTTCAAATGGTCATACTCATTATAAACAAAAAAGATCTAACTCTTAACTTTATGGCTGCAAATTTTAGTGGTTTTCTAGGTGCACTGTTGAAGGGTGGGTTCCATCCAAGGAGGATTATTGAAAAATATTTATACTACCTCTATTAACAAATTGAGGTTTTGATAGGAGTTGTTAGCTGAAGAAATTTAATATGGTATCAAATCAAATTGGTCACAAGTTTGAATCTAGGAGGAACGACTCGGGTGCGAAAATATGCATTAATATGCACTTTCATGATTATTTGGTGGACTAGGTTGGATTAGTGTAAAAATAATATGGGTGGTCAATTCACAAGGACAGGTGCTTGCAATTGTTTGAATTGATCAACAATACAACAATTTATTTTGCTTTTTTGGGGCAAAAACTAGATTTTGTTTTTTAATATTTGTAATGGAAGATGTATCACATAAAGTTTAGTCAGTGTCTTTTCAAAACGTCATTGAAGAAACGAGGAGAGTTAAAGGTAAGATAAGCAGCTGATTTGGTTGCACGTGGGTGGGCCCTTCCATCAGTCAATCGGATGGGCCCATGTCTTAAAGTCCCAGCTATTGTTCTTGTCCCCTTTAGTCAACATTTCCACTCTGGCCCCACCACAAAATTGAAAATCAGTTTAGAATATTCGCTTTTTTGCAAAGTCTAAATACCGTACCAAATTAGGGAAAATCGATGTGTTTTGATATTCTTGGCCCGAAGGATGTTACCTATGTTACCGCTGGTTGGTGGTCTGCAGAAATATTGGATGTTATTAAGCTCGGCTAGGCCCACTGATCGAAGAGGTTATTTAGCCCCATGGGCCAGAACTAGCAGGTTAGACATTCTTGATCACTTTTCATGGGACCAGACTCCCTTCAAAGAATAAAACTGAAACCTGGCCCAGGGTACCAGTGGGGCTTGCAATGGGCTGGGTTCGGGCTAGATTCATAAGAACCCAAGTCTTGGTCTAAGATGGGTTCCTTGTCATGAATCCGAGTTCAAATTGAAAGAACGACTTTTTCCCCGAGTGGTAATAGACGTTAGTTCTTACCTGACTACCAAAGGTTCGAACTTAGATAGCCACCTTCTCTCACCCGAGGTCTACTTCCGTTAGAGGGCTCGAGTCCCAGCCCCCGTAAGCTGGGTACCAACAAAAAAAAGTTCAAATCGAATATGGGCCACAGCAGATGGATCTTAGCATCCCTGTTAAGGCTTATGGCAGACATTGAAGCCACTAATAAAAGCTCGAGCCCAATAAAAATCTGATTCGAATACGGGTTGAACCTAATGTTTGGGCCCCACCTGAAAACGTTTGGCCCTAAAAGTTGGGCCTGGATCCGACCCATTGGAGACAGGTCCATTCATTGCCTAGCAAGGACTTATGGTATACAGTATAAAATCTGGTATCACTTTGATTTTGATCCTACCAACCTAATTGATGGCGTTCAGAAGCGAAGAAATTTTTTTATCAGTAAGATTGAAGAAACATTCCAATTCGTTAAAAATGCAGGATGCTATCTGCAATTTCTTGGGCTTGGGCCTGGAATTATGGTTCACTAAGCCTGGTAATGACTGATATCAACCCAAACGCGCAGGGACATATGGACCCATTTTGTTCAATATTGAAACCCAACAGTCCCATTTTTGGGCAAAAACAACCTTGATTTTCCATTAAGAAAAAACATAATTGAATTGTTGATTCGTCCGAGTCAACTTAGCCGAGTCTGGCCAAGTTACTCAGGTTTAATGACCTTCCGGGCTGAGTCGATTCCAGTCGAGTTTTCGGGTTTAAAGCTCAATTGCAAATACTTACTCCAACCCCAAATATTCTTCCAAGATGTCCTTGTTTGTTAGCAAACGTGTTCCATTCCCTTACTCAATATCCCCAGCGTGCATCTCACTGGACATGTAACTAAAGTTTTTTTTTTTTTTTTTTTGTGTTAAAAGGACATGTAACTAAAGTTGTAGATTGCAAGATCCTTGAATTCCAAATGGGACAAACTTATATTATTCTCTAATTCAAATCAAGGGCTGTCCCATTCTTTTCACTCTCTGTACTAAATAGCACACATGAAAAGGAGAGGCTTTGTAGAAATTTTTAAAAACCTAATGCAATAGTGATTAGAAATAGATTTTTTTTTTTTTTTTTTTTTTGGGGGGGGGGGGGGGGGGGGGGGTGGGGGGGTGTTTGAATTCCACCCCCCCCCAAAAAAAAAAAAATTTATTTATTTTCTTTCTCCTTGAAAGACTTATTTTCTGGTTCTGCCACCAGAAATATAATACTAGTGATACATTTTTTTTTTTTTTCGCAAACCAAAGTTCTGGTCTTCTATTAATATGCCATAATTAGTAAGGTGAGAATGAGGGCTAGACAGGCTTCTGTTAAGTGTATCTGGACTTGCTTCCTGCAGAAGGCAAACCATTGTTGCAATTAGTCCATCGTACAAGGTGCACAAAAGTCTAATTTGTCAAATCGTGTTAGAAAATAGATGTAGAGAGATGGATGTTTAAGATGCAGACCACGCGGGTTTTAAAAAAAAATAAAATGCCCTATCCCTGATTAAGTGCCTGCACCGAATTACGGATTAGTCTGCTTCTAGAATAAATGGGGCCTAGGATCTCCACTTGTTGGACTGTGGTTAGCAGAACAGAAGACCAATCTTGACACCACAAAATGCTAGGAAAGTGAAAGGGCCTGCTTGTTTCCATAGAATATACAGAAATTGATAGTAAGATGAGTCTCACTGAAGATAATTAAAGAGGTGAAGGTGACCGATGTAAGATAGTAATGTAGATGGGATATTTGGATTTCTTAAGATTTGAATTACTAAGATGATGGTAGGTTATTTATTTCTCATTCTCCATTTGATTAAAATCCCATTAAAGGAGAAGTTTATTCATTTTTAACCGCATGAAGAAATACATGTACTCCCAACCATAGGCTCCATAATGGATGGACCCCAGATAAAAAATCACACTCTTTGAATTCTCTTGATCGTCTTCTTATTAACAGACAATCTAATGGTCACCAATTGGATAGTTATGGAAATTGGCATTAGTTGGGTTTTCTTGATCATTTTCTTCTTAACAATATGCCATCTGATGTTACAAACTGGAGTGTTATGATGGTAGGATCATTTGATTAGTGTAAGATCTTACCATAGTAAGATAGTGGACGACTGCTACAAACATTGGTAGGCAGGAATGGTGAGTAATTTTGAAAGCTAGAACTTAGGCATCAGGTAGAAACCCTAGTGCCCAGGCAATGATAAATAAGGCGAGACTAGGTAAGTAGTGGAGGCTCATTAAGTCCTACCACCTGGCCCTGAAAAGCCATCCCACCCATTTTCAACGCCAATTTATCTACAATTATTAAGATGTCTTATAGCTAGGAATCCTCCTTTCTGACGTAAGCTAATGCATTCATTGAGGTATGAAGTAGCACAAGTGGCTGTAGACTTACCTCAATAACATGACATCCTGTTGTTAGGGGTACGTGTAGTGTGTTGCCTCGTATCGAATCCCTTGTAAAGAGGAAAAAAAAACACGGGATTATGAATACCATTTTTGGGTGCCGTGGATTATGATTGTATACTTCAATTTGGTTCAGGTGTAGATCCAAATTCATGTGACCCGACTCGTCATTATTAAAGTCCTTTTCCAACTATGTTTGGTCAACTATACGAATTTTGCTTCTTCATTTTTATCTACTATCGACTAAGTCCCAAAATAGATTGTAATTCTTTATATCTATTCTTACTGCCTGCATTCATCTGTGCCTGCTTGGTCTTGCCAATTCTTCTCTAGGGTCCATCTATCCGAATAGAAAAGCTTTTCCTCAACCCGACTCCTGTCAGACAGACCTAGTGGCTTTCATGCTTCTTATAGTCACTTCTTAAACAGTGAGGTACTCTTGATACACCGGAGGTCCTTTTCTCATTTAATTAATGTTGTTGGTAGTTAATGTTCCTCTGTGTGTACACAGCAAGTTAAGCTACCTGGTCAGCAAATAAAAGTTAAGATCCCAGGTAACTATGGAATCACACTCAAATGATCACAGCTTCCTAGCCGGCTTGACTTGGCTCAGGGTCAAGCGCGGCTCAATTAGCTCACAAGTTGAGCTAAGCTTCCTAGCCGGCTTGACTCGGCTCAGAGTCAAGCGCGACTCAATTAGCTAACAAGTTCAGCTAAAGCTAGAGCCTGTTCATATCAACTAATTGTCTCAATAAAGTTAATATGCATACAAAATAAACACTCATATGTATTTATAGAGCTCAAATTATGACATACAATTGTACTTGAATAGTTTATGATCATATATGCTAACATAGCACTAGCTGATCAGCTTGAGTTGTGGACCAGGAAGTTGAGCTCGAGCTCGATCGAGCTATGAAAATTTAGCTTGGCTCGCCTGAGCCTTGCTGACACACAAGCATGCACATATATATATGCAAATGCATGAATGCCCTTGGAAACCCTAATATACCCCCCAGTAACAATAAAAACAAAAGGAGTAATTGTCCTTGCATAACAATATTTAATTAGTAGTGACTGCAATTATAATTTAAAGAAAAGATGGTCTTGAGTCAACCCACTACTCATCTATATATTGTTTTTGGTCATCAGTCAGTGAATACTGCCACCTGTATATATACGTACATAAATTATGTCATGACCAAATATGGAATAGCTTTATTTGGATGCTCGATCTGATTGCTGAGGCAACCGAGTCGACTCGGTTGGCTGATAGATAGTAAGTTGAAATAGTAGCAAAAGAAAAGCATATATGACTCACTGAGTGATGCCTGCTTTAAGCTGTTGTGGTGAGTGTTGCAGTGATGATGACATGGATTACTGGGATGAAGTTCTCATACAATAATTGATATTATTACCTAAGACAAGGTAATTATCATTGGGATTAGCATTAAGAGAATTTTTTAACAGTAAGAGGAAGAAAAAGAAGAGCAAAAGCACCTTCATAGGACCAGGACATGTCCCTTCAGTGGGGTCAAAGTTTGATCTCCAATCTTTCTCCACTGCACTACTATTCTTTTTCCTGATCCTTCCAAAATTCCTTGCCCTCTCCCTCCAAGACAACCCAAAATTCGCCGTGGATGGCAAGCGATGGAGCGAAGGACTCGGCCGAGGGGTCATCGCGGGAGCAACGATCGGTGCAGCCGGTGATTCAGCTCAGCCGGTATGAGTCGCAGAAGCGGCGAGATTGGAACACCTTTGGACAGTACTTGAAGAACCAAAGGCCCCCAGTCTCATTATCGCAGTGCAACTGTGGTCATGTGCTTGAGTTCCTCAGGTACCTTGATCAGTTTGGAAAGACCAAGATTCACTTACATGGGTGCACCTTCTTCGGGCACCCGGAGCCTCCTGCCCCTTGTACATGTCCTCTTAGGCAAGCTTGGGGGAGCCTTGATGCGCTCATAGGCCGCCTCCGAGCTGCCTATGAGGAGAACGGTGGCTCATCGGAGACTAACCCGTTTGGAGGCGGTGCGATCCGTGTTTATCTACGCGAGGTTAGGGATTGTCAAGCCAAGGCAAGGGGGATCCCTTACAAAAAGAAGAAGAAGAAGAGGGTCAGAAGCAAGGCTGATGATAATGACCCAAAACCTTTGTTACAGGCCTCTTGAACAGGATCACGCCTTCATGGTAATTATGATATGAAAAAAAGGTAATCTTTGATAATAGAATTACATGCTCTTATCACAACACCTTCAAATAGTATGAAGAAAAGGGTAGCACTGATGCTTAATGGATTGAAATTGCACTATTTGATTTGTGTTGGTCTTGAAACATTAACACTTCGAGTGTCATGGGTAAATTAACAGCTCTCTCTCTCTCTCTCTCTCTCTCTCTCTCACACACACACACACACAAAACCCATATGTTACTGTTTCCGAATTTTATATTGTCAACTTTTATGTTTTCTTCCTATTTGTTTTTGTATCTTTTAGGATTCTGCAAGATATTGTGCCTCCCATGTATGGCATCTGATATCCACCGATCCTTTCATGAATCTTTACATAACAATTTGGTTCAAGTTGATTTATACCTTTTATTTTATGTTATATGAAACTTGAATTTTGTCCCTTTGCTAGACGATAGAAGTTTTTATCTTTTTGATATTGTTAAATGATTGAGAATGTTATTGATCTGCATTTTTGCCATCTGTGAAGAACATAAAGTGCTACAAAAACCTTGTTCATGATGTTCATGGTTCCTGTCATTGGGTTACCAGAAAGTGTATTCCTTCTCCACATCTCCTATAAATAGTTTGGTTGATATGTACAGTTACCGACTTTTAAGGTTGGTTCTCTCTCTCTCTCTCTCTCACTAATGTTTGCAAAATCAGAACAATCAACAAGAATTTCATTGGATTTTATTGATCAAAGTACACATTGGGGTGACAATAAACCGATAAAAAGTAAATGTAGAAGAGCAACTTATAATAGGTAAAATATACTTTATACATCAATAATGAAACAAAATGTCTGATAGCAATCTTATAACATTCATGCTGCCATGAAAAATGGTGGAACACATCCAAAAATCCCACTAAGACATGAATACATAGTCTAGAAGTCATCAATAACAAACATTTAGGGGAAAGAATTAAAAAAAGTCTTTATGAAAACGAGGACATTCACACATGCACTTGCATTGCAAATGTTATGGTGGCAAGGAGATTGAAGTCTCTCATGCACAATAAAATCTCTTTAATGCTTCAAGTCATTACATTGGACCTCAATAATGCTAGGTTCAGTTCTAGAATGTTGTAAATGGTTTTCACATCATCATCTAAACAAAGAAGTGGTAAATTCTTAGAGAAATAAAAAAAATATATGAAATTTTAGTTCTGAATTGGTTCTAGGATGTGTTAGAGTAAGATAAAAAAAAAACTTTAGAATGCAATACAAGGGTAGTAAATAGTAGAGTCAAGGGTTTTTAGGTCCAAACCAATACACAAAAAATTGGGAGCAATACTAATGGAAACAGTCTATGAGAGCAAAACCTTACATATTGGAAGTGCCCAATTGAGTGCAAGAAATGAAGATTACCACCAAGATCACATTCTCTGAGAGGGGGCTTTCATGAATTCACGTAACATATAGAAGGAACAAATAGATGGTAGAGACAATAAAGTATCAAAAAATGGAATTTGGACACATCGGTGGTGAATTGTAAAGGTTTCCTTGACAGTATACAAGGTGGAGTTTGACATATGATTAGCATAGTTCTAATGTAACTCTTGAAGAAAGAATGGCGTCTTACCCAAGTGGGTAAGATGTGGAGTTCTTACTGCGAGGCCAGGGTTTCGACCTTGGCCTCTCCCCCTCCCCTTATGCGAGTTTGTGTTCTGCTCGCTTGTGCGAGTTTCCTATTTCCTCGCTCGTGCGAGACTCTCAAGGGTCCTAGTCCCTTAGCTTGGTTAAAAAAAATGTAGCTCATGAAGAAAGAATGGCGTCTTACCCAAGTGGGTAAGATGTGGAGTTCTTACTGGGAGGTCAGGGTTTCGAAGCTGGCCTCTCCCCCTCCCCTTGTACGAGTTTGTGTTCTCCTCGCTTGTGTGAGTTTTCTATTTCCTCGCTTGTGCGAGACTCTCAAGGGTCCCAGCCCCTTAACTTGGTTAAAAAAATTGTAGCTCATGAAGACACTTGCCCGGACACTTCCAACAAGGTTATGACAAGCCTTGTTAATATCTTTGCTAAAAAAATAAAAAAAGACAAGCCTTGTTAATATATTGTTTTTCAATAATGTTCTTTTCATGTTAATATATTGTTATCCTTCTTTTTCATCGCCACCCTTGATGGATGGAAATGAAAATCGTGTTGCGTTTTTGCTTCAAAAATCTATCATAGATGTGTCTTTAGTTAGACTTTTTAGTCCCATTACCACATAGGCAAAGTGGCAAAGGCACCCCTCATATTGAGGTACTATTGAGGTACAAGGAGTTTTACCTATGTATGTGATAGTTTTATTCAAGAGATTAGGGAGAAGATTCATTTTCTACTTAAGTAATTATCCAGCCTATAAAGAAAAGTGTAAAGTCCCACATCGCCAAGAGTCTCTCAAGAGACTGGGTTTAAATGTGAAGGCGCTCTCCAATTCTAGCATGATGCGTTTTGGGGTTATCAGTATGGGCCTCAGAAACAAAGCCATGCGGGTTAAGCGGGCAACCCAAAGCGGACAATAATTTGCTGGATGCAGGCTGTCGAGTGGGCTTCAATGTGATGGCGTTCTCCAATTCTAGCATGACACGTTTTGGGGTTAAGCCATTGTGTTGGATGCAGTTGGGCTGTCTTTACATCTCTCCTGCAGAAATTTAGGGGCTGCATATTGACAAGTTACTTCATTGATAACTAGCTTAACCACCCTTGTTTAAAGTCTAAACATGTATATACAAAAAAGAAGGAATAAAATTAGTCATGATAGTATTGATAAGGATCGAAAATTTGATAATATAATTGAAAAATAAAAACTAATTATAAATATAAAGTGAGATTAATACAAATTTCATCTTAAATTCTATGCAAAATAAGAAATTAATATAGATTTAAGGTGGAAGTTGCCAAAATTAAAAGAAAAGGTACTATTTATCTATATATATATATATTTGCAATTCCTAATAATCCCCGAAATATAGAAGTAAAAAAATAAAACACACACACACACACACACACACACACACACACACTATATTACAGTAGAAATAAATGGCTATCATTATTGACATATGCCTAAAACTTAAAGACTTATTTGTGTAATATATATGGAAGATCCTTTTAGAGATATTTAATTTCAATTCTTGTTGAGCCCATTCTTCGATTGATTTCAAGCAAACGCAATTAAAACACTTTAAAGGGAGAGAAATAATAAATATTAAAATTGTAATATAATTAAAAACGAAATAGAAAAGACAAATTTAACCTCAATTGCACAAAGTCACAAAACACTTTTAGAATAAAATTAAGTCATAAGTCTTGATTAGTTTTTCTATTGCTACTCTCAATAATGGATGCCATTCTTATATTTTGTAAACAAACATTTAAGAAAA
Organism: Persea americana; assembly: GCA_029852735.1. Lineage (NCBI taxonomy): Eukaryota > Viridiplantae > Streptophyta > Magnoliopsida > Laurales > Lauraceae > Persea > Persea americana. The sequence continues at coordinate 2,387,350 of CM056813.1, forward strand.
TATGTTAATGATACGATGTATATTTTCCTATAGCATCAATGACATAAATTGGATCTTTCATCTCCCATGTGGCTAAGTCCCCCGCCCCCTTTATAACTACTTTTGATATATATATTTTAAAAGATCTTTATGTGGTGCTGTGGCTAGAGTAGCTTTTTAAAAAACTCTAAGAAGTGAGAGGTTTTACAAGCCACATGTTTTAGCTTTGATGGCACGGGTTCAAGTTTAGATGGAATATTCCAAATCAAACCCTTTGTTATCCTGATAGTGGGCTCCAATATCGTTCAAGTTTGTGCGGACCCCATCTAAAGTTAAAATCACTTGGAGCCATCAGGTCAAAATCATTTATAGAATACAATTAAGATAATTATCTAACAACATTATAACTCAAACCCTATCTTACTGAACACCAATTCATCATTTCAACCTAATCTAATCTAATGCTAATCACAACATAAATCTAATACAACTCTGATCTTAAATAAACCCATGTTCGTTACGTTATTCCATTGAGAATAGCTAATGGCTATTTATAGGGTACGAGATAACCTAATAACACCATAACTAATTTAATCTATTTTATCATGTCATGACACCAATTCATCAATTTAACCTAGCTTAATCTAATCATAATCACATTATAACACAAATCTGGTCTAAATCTAGTTTAAAGTAAACTCATTCTTATTGTAATTCCTAGTTAGAAATAGTAACTGTTCAGGTTATACTAGTATTATTGATTTGGAAGAGTGGTAGTAAGATACTCATTATAGCCACTGAATTCAGAAGGGTGAATTATAAGACCTAAAGATTATGGAGCCGATTTCTAGAATGTCTACTAGTTCAAATACCAGTGTACATCAGAAGTAATAAAATCTGAACTTGTAAAGAAATCTACCAATCACACACCACAAAAAGGCACGTGCTAATTTTTTTACATGAAAACCCTAATAGGAAAAAGAAATCACGAATCGAAAATCAAGTACTATTAAACAGTTACAAGATTTACTCATCGCTCCCTTTCCCAGTCAATCCGTTGACCTAAGCACTGTAGTTGTTCTTGAATAACTCCTTGTTGCCACGACTCCTCGCCACGCACCGCTCTCTGCACTTGATCCAGCAACACCTTGACAACCAATATGATCAAATCTTCTACAAGGAATTAGAAGCCACAAGTTCTCTAGAGCAACTCTTCAGCACAGTCTCTTAGTGATAGCTATAGAGAAGAAGGGATCTCTCTATGGGTATTCTAACTTAAGAACAATGAGAGAATTACTTGTTGGATGCCTTCGGGTTGAGAGAAATACCTTTTAAATAGTTCATGATTCGTGCCTTAGGGTTAGAGTACTAATAGGACTCAAATTGGAAATTTCAATTGAAAAATAAAAGAAACTCGCAGAGCTGAACTGGAAAATTTCCACCATCCGATCGATCGGGCATATGGTCCTATCGATCGGACATGCCTCTGTCTCCAAAAATAACTCTTGCCAGCCTATTAACTGAGAGCATCTCTTCATCAGATCGATCCGACTTTTATCCGATTGATTGGGTATAGTGTCTTCTGATTTTTTTCTATTTTTCTTCTCAGTTTTCACTTCAGATCTTCCGGTGACATAACCACAGTACATTCTAAAACAAATAGAAATCTACAACTCAATGGACCCATAGTTTTGTCCAACCCATAAATTTGCCAACATATGACATTCCTAACAAGCGCTATTCTAAAAATAATAGAATCATTGGATCTCCTTAGTTTGAATTCTCAATTTTATGATTGAGACCTTGCCTTAGTAGTGGGGCAGCTATGAAGATTCAAACATTTCAGATCATATCTGGTCCATATTTCCTACATCCTCCATCTCCAATTCAAAATGGATGCCTTCCTACCCCAATATCAAATCTTATACTTTTCTACCAAAAATAAAAAAAAGAAAGTCTTATACTTCAGCTAGTTGATGACTCCTAGTTTATTAATTAAAATTGACATCCAGGTACTCAAGTCAGGTCATTGACATGTTTATAAATCCAAGGATCACTGGCCTGATTTGTGTCGAGCCCATTTATCTTGATAATCAAGATTATAAATCCAAGGATCACTGGCCTGATTTGTGTCGAGCCCATTTATCTTGATAATCAAGAAGCTCAACTGTTTTGTATCGATTGTGGCTATATCGTTGTGAAATCCTCATCTATTTGAGGGGCAATGAGGAATTTTCAAATTTGTGAATTGCGCAACTGTGACCAAACATGCTCAAAATGTCCCTTAGGCCAACCATAAACAACAACGGAACTAGGGAATTTGGCCCGGGTGTAAAAAGAATCTTGGTGGGGGATAAGCATTGAGGCTTCTTTTTTTTTTTTTTTTTTTTTTTTTAAGTTTAAGTTTCCAGGGAGTGGGGTGTTTATCTCCCCTTCTTCATGTCTTGGAATCTTTCCTAGTATAATGAAAAACACAACTTCTTTCTCTTCAATTCCTTTTTGCACCATCGATTCACTTTCTTCTTTCCTTGGCATAAATACAACGTCATAAGGATTCGAAAGGAGTGCCCACCAACATAGTTTCTAAACAATAAAAAAATGTATGATTAACCTTTCTATTTAATCGAGAAAACGTTTAGAGGGGGGGGGGGGGGGGGGGGGCGGCGGGCCTATGGGATGGTCTCCCTCCATTACAAAGAATCCTAGGAACCCTAAGCTTCCCACTCTCGAGTTCTTCCTTTATATTCTTTTTTGTTATGTGGCTTTAGCTCCACCCCTTGCCGAATTATTCTACAATAGGTGCTCCTCCCACAGTTTTGATGTATCACCTTCTCTAATGAGTGCCATACTGCTATCCCAGCTTTATATCTATTCTTTTGTTGCTCGGAGCAATAATTGGTGACTGGAAATCCATGGGTGACATAAGCACAGTTTTGTTATCCTATGAGAGGTTGTTTGATGATGCAACAGTGTTCCACAAAAATAATACATGGATTTGCAGGGACTTTGAGTGGTATCGACTAGGGAAAAGATAGAAAGCTAGCTTAGTGACACCAAAATGCTTTGGGGGCAAAAGAGTAGGACCCCTACTGAGGTGCGGTGTGGTATCTGTTGTTTTTTTTTTCTAAGTTGGGCTACTGGCTCAGGAGTGATACCTTAACTTGAGGATCCAGGGATTGATCCATGGGCATACGTTTTAAACTAAGGTGTCAACACCACACAACCATGTCTGGGTTGTTAGTGTGATATCTAGTACATGGGCTTTCTTTTGCATGATAATTCCAAAACTCGGATAATTGCAAAGGCCATTATGTACTATGAAACCTTAGAGAGAGAGAGAAAAAAGAAAGAAAGAAAGAGAATCAAAGAAGATTTAGAGAGAAAGGAAGATAATCATTGGAGATGATAGTGTTCACTCACCGTGAGTAAACCCACTGAATTTTTTTATATTTATAATAGGATTTTGCTCAAAAGTTACACTTGCTTTAGGGAAAAAAACTAATTACTAAGTAAGGAAACTAGGATGTGAGATTATCTTCAATCTCTATCACATTTCACTGTCTCATCATATACAATATTGACACCACTCATCGGCTCCTGATTTTCCTCAACAAAACTTCTTGAAAGCAGCCAAGATAAAGGTTTATAATATTGTAATATTTGTTCATCTTTTTACCCTTGGTAGCTAAGATGCAAATCAACTAATTAAAAAACTAACATTGGTTCATCTCTTTTGATGGAACCCATTTTATTATGTTTTTTTTTTTTTTTTTTGGCAAATGCACATTATTATGTTAATAATCATAGTAGGACCTACTAGTGTTTTCAGTTTTTTAACATTTGAGATTATAAATATACCTAATCAAAATGAAAATCCAAATATTGGTCATCAATATAAGACCTATCCAATGTTATTAATCATGGTGGAAGACACCTAGTGTGACATTTACAGGACCCACCTAATATTAGTAATCGATAAGGGGACTATGTAATCATTATAGGCTATAGGACCTTGATAAAATTTATAAATAATCTAATACGGGGATTATAGTAGACTCATTTATAATCACTAAAAAAAACCATCAATGTTAAAAACTATACCAAGCCAATATGATAACTGCTCATAAACTCTACCATATTTGTTAAAGGGAGATGTTCCTATGAGAGGCACTCTCACCAAGTTTATGAGAAATGGGTGGGGGCCCTCATTTCTATATCCACTCTCACAAACTTAAATGCAAGGACCCCCAACTTAAATGTGAGGGCCCCCACCCATCTCTCACCAACTTGGTGAGAGTGCCTCTCATAGGAGCACATCCCTTTGTTAAAACTCTCCACTGGTGGTTTTGGTAGGTCTTTTTATGAAAGATTATTTTATTTGATACCCTTGACTAATCTAATGTGAAGGTCTTTATTAGAAAGTGGGATATTGTAAAATACATTCTAAGTTAGCTAAAAACCTATTTTTTTTTATTTATATAGATTATATTCTAAGCTACTAGATGATATAGCAAATTCTTTAAAAATATATTGTTTCCAAACACCTCCTAAGTAATAATAATTTATTTAACTTTATAATATGATAGGAATTTTTTATTTATTGTTCCTTTCTTATAAATAATGAAGGTACGAACAAATTAGAAGTAAACCCTATTTCATTACACCATCTTCTTCTTCTCCATATGTCCGTCCATTCTCTTACATCTTTCTACCTAGAATCTATCACTGCTTAATAATGAATCACACTTTTAATTAATTATGTACTTTCTTTTTATGAACACAAGCTAATTTTCCAAAGATTAAGTTTATATGTATTTTCTATTTACATGAAAATTAACTTGTGTTTGATCTTGACACCCATGGGTTTTAATTCTCTTTTTGTGGTTGTGGTTACATAGGCTTATGGAGTGATAGACTTTGAAATCATTTTACATTCATAGTTGCTAACCAACTTACAATAAACCTATCCTTACTTGTGAAAGACTCATCTATGTGGTGAATGCAATTGATCTGTTTCTCTATTATCTCACAAAAAAAATATATTTACAATCATTTTAGAATAAAAAATTGAAAATCTTCACCCTCTATGATTTTTAGGGTTTTTTGAGACATAATTGTCAATATCGTTTTAGACTGGCCTCTAAAATGATATTTTTGGGCTGATTCAGGATTTCGGCGAAACTTTTCGGAAATAAAGATTTAAACCATTCGAGTAAAAATTTTTGGAATCACATTTTAGGGGAATATAAGTTCTAAACTAGGGTATCAATATCTACCATGACTTAAACCGACAAATAATGGAAGGCCGTTACATCTTAGCGGATCTCTAAAATCATGTGGTTCACCTTTAAAAATTAAACTATTGCACATAATACATATTTACTGCTAGGTTGTTGCCGATCCCAAGCCCAGATAAAATGAGAGTTGCATTAGGTTGACAATCATGCCATGCCTCTCTCTCTCTCTCTCTCTCTCTCTCTCTCTCTCGTAATGTGTACCTGTTGTTGGAAGCCAACGCTCACAAATGAGCTTAGAACTTAGAGGGAAGGGTCAGTAAGCTCAAGAAAACATATTAAAATATTTTTTCCTGAGAGTATGATTAGAGATGGTGATGATTAGAAATGCAAAGAGCACATACATAGCATGCCTAAGGATGTCTAGGAGTGTAATGATTCGGTTAATTGTGTGTTTTGAAAAAATCGTTAACCGAATTGTATTTTACGTTTTTTAGTTTTTAAAAACCGTAACCGTACCCTAAAAGATCGTTAAAAAACTAAACTGCAGCTAACTGTATTAGATGGTTCATTTACGGTTAATTATCACTTAAAATATATTTTTTTCTCAGAATGCAAAATACATGATCAATAGTCAAAACCAAATATTCTAGATAACAAATTACATAATTCCAAAATATTAAAGTAGCATTAAAATGTTTACATAGACAAATGAAATAATAAAGTGCATGTTTTTCTTTTAAATTGGAGTGTAACGGTTCGGTTAACCGCGTGTTTTGGGAAAACAGTTAACCGAATCGTGTTTTACGGTTCGGTTCAGTTAATAACTGTGAGTTGAGACTGAAAATTGAAACCGGGCAGTAAAGCATGGTTTTCCGATTTTAATAACTGTAACCATAACTGAAACCGTAAAACACTGTTATTAATCGTCTGTTCGGTTCGGTAAGGTTGGTTAGATGGTTTTTTAGTTTTTTCTTACACCCTAAGGATGTCCCAAGGATTTTAGTTTCCTAATTTTAATCCTCTGATCAGCACCTATCCTAATCCTTTTAGGAACTCATTTCCTTATTTTTAGAAATTACTTCCTCTTGAAATATTGCTTGGAATCGTTGCACTATTTTGAACACTCCATACTTTTGGGAAACTCTGGAGTCTTTAATGGATTGGGCTTGGAAATGAGGCCCAAAGATCCAACTTGAGTCCTTCCTTATCAGCTGTCTCATGATCTCATCCCATGTGGAGATATTTACAGGCGCAATGGACTCTAAGTACATGTTGCCGTGCATATAAACACACCACATAACACCCTTTTTTTTTTTTTTTTCTAACCGGGGGTATCCAAGGTCTCTTAGAGCACCTTACTAAATCCCCTGGGGTGGTGGCCTCTCCCTATTTTCACTCACCGGATACGTCGAGCTAGAATAGGCTGAGGTCCAAACACATTAGCAGACTTCGTTGCTGAGACCTCTGAGTGGTTATGGAGTGACACAACTAACGGGGCTGTCAAGCGTTGGTTTGGACGTAACACCGTATAGGAGGGTATGCGTTCTTCACTATGCACATCAACATGACCAATTTAGAGTGGTTTGAGTGAGGTTGTTTCATTTATTTTGGTGTCCCGGTCCTTTTCTGTGTTTTTGTTTGTGTTTGTTGTTTAACATGACATGAGATATGGACAGGAAAAGTCCATTCAAGTGGGCTCCAAGTGTCCATCCTAGTCGCATCTAGAAATTCCCACTCATACATATTCTAATAGGATATCTACCTCCACACCAACTAAGAAATATAGATAACATAAATTCATACATGCTGCATGTATGACCTCTTGATTTTGTTCATTAGTATATTTACTATTGTGTACTGATGCTTCCTTGTGTTTGTCACATTAGAGACTCTTGAAACATACATTCATACATGCTACATCTTGAAATGAAGATGCAGAAATTTAAGTAGATTCATCAACAGGTTTTGATTTTTTATATATTTGACCATCACTGACATTAAAGGGTTGTTCAGTTGGTTGGCAACCCCATATGTCATCGGATGCCCAGGGATTGATCTCTGGATATGCCACTCTTCCATGTGTGTGTGCTTCTCTTTCCATAAGGCTTCGTCTTCCCACTTGCACGGGCTCTCTTGGATCCTACACCCCTAGACTAGGCCACCAAAAATAACCCTAAGAAATATTGACATAGAGATAGTTTTCCCTGAGATGTTGAAACATACATTCATACATGTTACATCTTGACACGAAGATACAGAAATTCAAGTAGATTCATCCACATGTTCGGATTTTTTTTTATTTTAATATTTGGCCATTCCTGATTATTCAAATGAATGTGTGGATTACATGTATGGCCTCTTGATTTTGTTCTTTTTTTTTTTGTAAAAAGATTTTGTTCATTATTATATATTATTGTATACTGATGCTTCCTTGTGTTTGTCACATTAGGACCTCTTGCAGGTTACAGGTCTAGGAGGATTATTATCATCATGGACCAAAGCAAGTTGATTAAAAAGAGTCCTTGTTAAATTATTGAGAATATTAGTGCTTGAGTAAAGCTTAGGTGCCCTAAGATTCAAGAGGTTATGCAACATCTACAAGGTAATGGATCCAAAATAAACTAGTGGGGCTTACCATATATGACTAGGATGTGGTGGTTTTGAGTCACTGCAGACTCCCAATGAAGTTGTAATTAATGTTCTTGCATGTAAAGAAGTAACTATTTTCATGAAATCTTGCAGTCTCAGACCATTTGTATGCATTTTCAGGAGATCCCTATGTAGGATCTAACACCCCATTGAACTACCACTCATTCCAAAACCAATTGGTGATGGAAAAAGTAGTAGTTCAATGGGGTGTAAGATTCTACAAGTTGTATAAGAGCTTAATTAAAGGATTTGTAAACTCAACCCAGACTTGACTTGGGAGGTCTCTGAGTTGTACTTAACTCAAGCGAGTTTGATGAGTACTAAGGTTACTGCCGTTTGAGTCATCCAACTCGGAGATCTTTAGAATTGAGTCCACTTCGTTGAGTAAAGGAATTAATCCAAAGTGAAAAGACTGAATCGAAAGAGTTTTTCGAAACTATTGGGGCACGTTAGCTTGAATTCCTAGGAATTCTAAGCAATGCGTTCTTGAATGAAGGTGATGATAATTCACAAATAGAGTTGCCTCTTTTGGTTATCCATATATCACCATAGTAAATCGAATTGTAAGAAAGTAAGGTTCTAATGCACATCAAACTTAAATCCTTTACTTCTCACCTCTTTAGTTTTTTTCCATAACTTTTCTTTGTTACATCCCACTTCACTTCAAGTTCGTAGGAATTCAATACAAAGTAGGCAAAGGGGGCCTTCACGATTAAAATAGAGAGAGTGTTTAGGTGACAAGGGTCAATGTCTTGGTGTAATGGTAAAAGTCTTAGGCGCCATGCATGATAAAGCAGGTTGTAGACATACGAGCAGCCACTCTGTCTCCAGTCTGGACCCTGCTTTGGCGGGACCTGCACTGGGTAATAACCTTTTTTTTCTTAAAGATGTTATGTGGCATTAATCAGACCCTGCAACCATTTTTGGTGTTTTGAACTTGATTCAACAATGATTTTATTTTCTGCAGAAAATGAAAACTGAATACTCCACTTTCATCAGTTTCAATTGTGATTGGTTTTGCAGCATTGCATTCTTAGCTATGCGGGGAGAAAAAGTTCTCCTAACACAGTTGAGATAATTTCTCTAGGAAGTTAACCTTAATCTCCTCTTCACCAAAATTGCCAAAAAGTGAAACTCTTGTTGTCCAAATTTTAAAACACGGCATAATGTGAAACTATCCGTGTTCATTTTATGCTTAATTCTGTGACTTTGTTGGTTGTTACCAAGAATTCTACTCAATGATGAAAAATCTTAGTCAAAGTAGCACAATTACATGAGTCTTAACTAATAATTGAACCAGTAAGGATCATCAATTGATCATGTAAATTGTAGTGAGATTGACTTGAAATCTCAATAGAGGCCACCATTTCTATAATCACATATCGACCCAATGCTTACCAAAATCATAGTATACCTGCCCAAATGAAGCAATCACAATGGGGTTACTCAATGATGGACCGGATTGGAACTTCCAAATGATGAAATCAAGATCGGGCATGTGGCATACCCAATAATTTAATCATACAATAGATTCATTCTTATGATAAGACAGACTGCCGACCCGATAATGGGGTCTGCTAAATGATGTTGAAAATCACAATGCGGTACATCTAAAGTCTAAACCTTGAGATAGAAAGTGTAAGGCTTGCACTCTCTAAGCCCGTACCCTATCCTTGAGCGCCAGAGTCAGACTAGGGCAGGGCATAGGGCCTCAAAGTGCGTGTGTATATATATAATTTTATTTTTCTACACTATTACTTAGTATCGAGTGTCGACTGAGATGCGTTATCCTGTCTAAACTTTATTGCAAAGGGACTACTAGGAAAATGTTTGAAAATTTGAAGTTGTTTGTAAAAAATTTCTTTTATTGGATAAAGTCATACATGGTTTGGTGTCTTGGAAGGAAATTGGTTAAAGAGTTTGTTCTATCTAACACCTTTCACAGGAATTTTCTCATATAAAATTATTTCAGCAAAGTCTTATATTTGAGTAATTTAAACAATTTGCATTCACTAGTTGGCATTATTTTCAATTTAACACTAATCTGACTATTAACCATTATTGGATTTCAATCACCAAAATAAATGCACTTAACAAATCACTATTTGTTTAGACTTTTAAAATTTGGGAGTTATAATTACCTAATTAAAAGAATATTTGGATTACTCTGTATCCTTGAAGTTCCATGCGCAATAGAAATGAAATGAACCACGTATGTATGTGTATTGGTTTTTAGAGCATTTTGTAATGGGTATGGGGGTATGAAACTGCCTTTATGTCCTCATTTTATTATTGCTAAGTGATTGTTCTAAATGCATAAAATAAAGAACAGTAGGTGGGCTAGGGCTAGGGCTAGGGGCCCAGGGCTGAGCCGGGTTAGTACCATCCAAGCCCAGTCCTCAAATCTCAAGACTTGTAAAAAAGTTGTCCGAGTCTGGCGCTAGGGCTTTTTCTTAGAAATAAAAGTCTTTATTTTAATGGCTTTTGTTTAGGCGGGACTCCCTCACCTTAGGGCCGGATTGACAAGCCTAGGTATATCCATGCCCGGACCAACTTAAAAAAAATAAAAATAAAAGAAAGAAATATAGAGAGAAAAAAAAAAAGGCTTATATCCTATCCAGACTTGACAGTGTAAAGAAAGACTCATATCCGGTCCAAACTCGACATACGCTGTAGGTTCTTGGCTTGAGCCAAGCCCTTGAATAATGTGAGACCCGAACCTACCCATTTAATCAATTGATCTGGGCTTTCTCTCACTTGCTTGGACTTTCTATCACAGACTATGGCAAATCAGCCACTAAACAACAAGCACTACTAATTCAGGTCAAGCCATGTCAGGCTTCGCGCTTTCTATAACTTAATCCAAGCCCAGCCCAAATGTTAGATCGAGACAGCTTGGTCTGAATACTAAAACCTAAGGTCCAAATCCAACGCAAAGTGGGTCGGGTCTGGGTCGGGCCTGGGATGGGATGGGTCCCAGCCCTTGTGCACACCAAACAGTGTAGCCCTCTGAAGTTGAAAATCAAGGTGAAACTCTCTTAATAATAAGCATAATCACTATTAAAATTGAATGCACAGTAAAACCGGGTCATCTAACATTCCTTCACTGATTTTTTTCTTTTTCTTTTTTTAACCTTCCCTTCACAATATCCTTTCTAGATGAATTTGGGTCATTCCATTCATGATGGGCCCATGTGGGGCCTATGATTTCTCAACAGTAACTTTGTGCGGCCTATAAATTGTCCACAAAAAACTCTTAATGTGGGTTAATAGAAGTAGAACCATTCTGTTCTGTCATCTAAAATGTTGACCATTAGTTGCAGTCATCTTTAATACAAGCCAATATTACAAGGATTTGATGGACATGATCATCCCAGAGAGAGGGAATTTGGACTGGTCAAACTCATTATTGTGGCCCCCACAAGAAAAACTACCTCTCTCCATGGTCCGTAGTGTAATAAATTTTTTAGTATTTGTTGGGGAAGATAGAAGGAACTTCTTTTGTGGTTGCTCTGCAGTGACTGTTAGGTAGGACTGCAGGTCAAAGAGTTTTGTAAGGGTAGGAGGGGCAGGTTAGGAACCACTAGTCCTCACCAAATCATGAAATCTTGGAATTGACTAAATGACCCTCTAGTTCTGACCCTATGAAAAAAATGCAACATTGGCTGGGCCCAACCCCAACTGGACCGTTCCAACCTGTTTTAAATTGACCATATTCAAATTAGGAAACTTGATCACACCCATATATACAGCAAACTCAATCGGACCCTTATTAGAAAACCTAACCACATAATGATAGAAAACTCTACATTGAATCTCATGGTGCTGGTGGCATGCTTAACACATGTAAGTCAGACGGGAAGTGGTGTTTCCAGTGGCACATGGGTGTTAATACGATCTAATATAACCAAAATATAATTTAATCCTAATCTAATATGATCCCATCCATTCATAACATATACAACATTCTTTATCAACTGGTCCAAAAGCCCAAGTTTACATTGGGCATTTATGTGTTCAAATGTGGCTCAAGCCAAAAGCTCTCCTTGGGTTTGGATTGGGCCTGGTCAGATATTCAAAAGTATAATAAGATGCAGATGCAGCTTGGACAAAGTTGGTGTCTTTAAATCCTCTAGTGGTAGAAACACACCCATACTGTTGGGTTTGGGAATTGGGATATAGGTTCAACATGGGCTTCCTGAAGTTCAGGTTGGTCAAAAATCCAATGTGGCCCACCCAAGTTGCAACCCCTATCCTAGACATTTAGTCATTTGGAGAAGGGTGTTTTGGGATCAATAGAAAATCTCTTATGTCCCATGTGTTGAAAGGAAGTGCTTCCTTATCAATGAATACCAAACAATGCTATGCAACCAACAATAAATACTCAAAGAAGCTGAGTGGTAGTAGCATATCTTCTCTAGTCATCCATCTCATTTATACTTAGATTTTTCTATCACCGATCCTAAAATAGTTGAGCAGATAACCATGTTTGCAGTTGTAGTTTTCTTATGGGCCACCATTTCTAGCCTATGTCTCTGTGACCCACTTAGAGACTTCTCCGTCGTTGGATATCCCCCAGATGACACTGCATCAGAGTTTCGAGTGGCCGAGATCTTCAAGAACTGGAGGGAGAAGCATGGGAAAGTTTACAAGCATTTGGAGGAGAAGGAGAGAAGGTTTGAGAACTTCAGAAGGAATCTGGCTTATGTTATAGAGAGGAGTACAAATGGAGGAACCATGGGCCACATGGTGGGTCTAAACACATTTGCAGACTTGAGCAATGAAGAGTTTAGAGAGGTTTATCTGTCTAAGATATCCAAGCCCATGAAGAACAAAGCAGAGGGGGGGAGAGCGGACGGCGAATATTCAACGTGCAAAGCTCCTGCATCTCTTGATTGGAGGAAGAGGGGAGCTGTCACAGGAGTTAAAAATCAAGGCTCATGTGGTATGTATTGATGTTGGTTAAAGATTTTACTTCTATGTCCATGATAATGGATTTGCTAATTAGCATTTGGTTTATTATGTATATGGCAGGGTGCTGTTGGGCTTTCTCTTCAACTGGAGCTATGGAGGGAATAAATGCCATCACAACAGGAGATCTCATCAGTCTATCAGAGCAAGAACTCGTAGATTGCGATTCGACCAATTACGGTTGTGATGGTGGTTACATGGATTACGCCTTCGAGTGGGTCGTACAAAATGGAGGGATCGACTCGGAGTCAAATTATTCTTACACAGGAGAGGATGGAACCTGTAACACCACCAAGGTCTGGTGATTTCTACTTGTGTAGTTATGCTGCATGCTTTGATTGTGGTTTTATCTAGGCTATAGTAATGAACTGGAACTGGTCAACCCAAGCCTGTCATGTTTCTTTGGACTCGTAAGCTCAAGCCCCATGGGCTCGAATCAGGTAAATAAATAAATAAAAATAAATGGTCTAGGCCTAGCTCTCTATCCAACAGGCCCCTTCTATGGTCCAGTGCAGGCAATATATCTAATACAGCACAAAGAAAACATGTCTCCTAATTTTCTGGATTCAAGTTGAACAATGAAGGTCTAAACATGTTAGAAAGTAGCATTTTCTTGTTTGGATCATTGTCAAATTGGGAATAATGCCGAGTCAGAGATGAAGTGGGTAGGTGAGACTGAATACCCCGGATTTCTCAAAGGTAAGCCTCATTGTACAAAATCAGTGTGATGAAAAAGGGATTCAAGAAAAGAAGAAAAAAGTAAGTTGATATGAGAAAAATCCCTTTGAGACATTTTTTAGATTAAGCGTCTCTCCTTAGTATGATTTACTCATACCATTTCTGTTTATCAGGAGGAAACCAAAGTGGTTACAATTGATGGTTACAAAGATGTTGCTGAGAATGATGGCGCTCTCCTCTGCGCTGTGGTTAAGCAGCCTATCAGTGTTGGCATCGATGGCTCTGCATTAGATTTTCAGTTGTACACTGGAGTAAGTATCTCAAACTTTTGTACTTCAGGCCTTGAAACCAGATTTTGATACAAGAATAATGTGAATCAACCAAACTTACTGAAATCAAGTAACTTGGTCAGGGAATCTATGATGGAGATTGCTCGAGCAATCCAAATGACATAGATCATGCAGTTCTAATCGTGGGTTACGCTTCACAAGGCGACATAGACTATTGGATAGTGAAGAACTCATGGGGAACTGACTGGGGGCTTAATGGTTATATATACATAAGGAGGAACACTGATCTAAAATATGGTGTTTGTGCAATCAATGCGATGGCATCTTACCCCACCAAACAATCTGTTTCACCTTCTCCTTTTTCTCCACCTGCTGTGCCGCCGCCGCCGCCCCCTCCACCACCACCACCTCCAAGCCCTTCACCTGTACAATGCGGTGATACGTCGTATTGTTCGTCTGAGGAGACTTGCTGCTGTCTTTTGGAGCTGGGTGATTTCTGCCTCAGCTATGGTTGCTGCGCATATGAGAATGCTGTGTGTTGCACTGGAACTATCTACTGTTGCCCTCAAGACTACCCCATTTGCGATGTAGAAGACGGGCTCTGTTTTCAGGTTTAATTTCTATGATTCACTTCAGTATGTTAAAAACTACCTGCAGACAATCGAGAGTGCCCAGACAATCTGAACACTAGCTTTTAGAGTATTACTGAAGCACGGACCATTTTATGCCATTTCTCTCATTCTAACATATTTGGTCGTAGTGTCCATTGTAAAATTTCCTTCTTTCTTCTGACAAGGTGCTTTCATTTTTGTTTTATGTAGAACAATGGAGACCAGGTGGGTGTAGCAGCGAAGAAGCGAAAGCTAGCAAAACACAAGTTCCCATGGACTAAACTTGAAGAGAAATCGAGTACTTACGAACCCCGTCTTAAGTGGAAGAGGACTGGATTTGCTGCATTCCTTTAATGAAAGTCGCTGGTTTTGCGTTTCACTTGTCCCTCCCTATCTTATTGTCGTCGTTATTGTAATGGTGTCTTGAACTTCATGTTCTATGAAATCATCGAACCAAAATGAGCAGTAATAATTTTCATTTGTTTTTCATAAATAATACAATCTGTGGTCCCTAACATTTGTATGAAGTTAAGTTGTAAACTGATTATAAATTCAGTTAACAGAATGAATATTTCGTCATTTGTCCTGTCATGGTGATCAGATGACCATGAGGAGATGATGGATCAGTCTCATTGCAATTGGAAGATGCTCAATCACAGATCATTCTGCTTTCTATTATAACAAAATCAGCTATAAGGTTAATCACAGATGTCTTCAGCATGAAACCCAATAATAGCAGTTCATTCTAATGAATGGAGGAGATTCAAATGTTTTTGCAAAATGAATGATTATCAATTCAACCGTGTATGCACGGCGTTTTGTTCAACAATCTAATAGCTCCCAAATTCATTGATACATCGTTATTATCAATAAAAATCACTTACAATTAGCCCTTATTTGGCAATGGATACAAGCTGTATCAATGGTTGATGGCTGGTATTCCCTTTTAATGGTTGCCATCAAGATGATACTACACACAAGCAGCTAGTATTTGATTAATCGCAAAGGAAGGTGGTTGGACATAATTGGGCAAACAGAGCAAAAAAAGTAGTTTGTACATAACTTTTGAACATTAGTATTGCATCTCTATTGCTGGATAATATCTTTGTATTCCTTATCCTAAAACCTTCACACTTTTTATACTCAACACCCCATTGCAATTCTGTAGTGGACAAACTATTTCTGATTATTTTTATTGAGTGCATGTGTGCAAGCTCACGATAGGAAAGAGACAGTCATACAAGGCGCTTTTTTTTACAAAACAGTGTCAGGAAGAAGTCATCCTTTACAACCAAAAAATAACTACTTCTTTTACTAGCTAAATACCAAATGAGGAATCGTAGTCCTTTCGCTAATCAATTGAAAGGCTAAATTGATGATGATGACCACATAAAGATTTCTAAACATATGCTTATTTAACACATGAGGAACATTTAACAATGAAAAAAACGATGATTTCGAGCTCCACATATGCAACTGCCCAAGATTAGTAATAGTCATTTGAAGCATACAAAACAACAGAATAAAATTAACACCATGTTAAAGAAACTCCTGAAAACTCCATTCAGGTCAAATCATGTTTGAAAATAAATACAATTATTCACAGTCTTACGGGCTCCACAGATGGAGCAGCAACACAGTAAAGAATTGGAATGCCCCTATGAAATTTTAAGTGCTGAAATTGTCTTTGATGATCGAGTAATGGAAACATCAACCGAGCCTATCAATCTAATTCCCATCCTCTTGCTTGTTCATGTCAGAAGCTAATAAGGCCCCTCTAGCAAGCAAAGGCAGCTTTTTATGGAATTTGGATATTGAGTCTGGCTTTAAATGCTGGAAACACTTCTTCCCCCGTTTATCATGAATAATAGTGTAGTTCTTACTACTCACATTCCTAAAGTAGCAACCTTCTGTACTAAAGTAATTGTAGTCCTGCTGAGTACTCCCCAATCCCTTTTGTACTAAGTTCCCCTTCACAAGCATTTGGCCCTGTCCACTCTGGTTGTTAGTCACAAGGCTTATTACTTTTGGACCTCTAATCTGTGCCTCAGAAAATCCCAATGAAACGTTAGCAAATGAAGAGAAGCTGCTATTACCTTGATCTACATTCTTCGAGTGCATATAAAAAGGAAAGTTCTGGGATAGTTGGGTGTAGATGGGTGAAGACGGGTGCGTGGAAGATTCTTGATAGGAAAATACATCATATTGGGCATCTATGTTCTGATTCACAACCTGCACATTTCCATCCTCTTCAAATTCCATACTGTTCTCAAAATCAAACATCTGCATTGAGGAGGCCGTGATATTTCCCTGGGAGGACTTCACCCATCCAACTGAATATATCGACCTATTCGCTTTAGTCAAGAATTTTCCATTCAGACCCTCAAAATTCGAAACCAAAGACAAGGAAAGTGGCCAGGAGCTGTATTTAATCAGCTTCCCTTCAGTTTTTTCAGACTCACCATCCAACCAAAGATGCAAATTGGCATCCACAAACCACACACTCAATGAATTGGTGACCGCAAACCTGAACTTATGGCTCTTCCCATCCAGTATCTCCCCAAGAAAGGGAGTAATCTCAATATCATAAGATGGAAGATCAAATGAACCAATACCTGTAATGGGTCTCCAAAGAAGTGGATTGATCCCTCCTGTATAAACCACAGTGAAAGGCCAAATAGCACCTACCACCTTATCATCAAGATTCACAACCACCTCCCTAAATGGGCCATTCCCTGGATCATCAGTGAGATTATTGGCAATTACATAATCCTCAGGAGGATTCCCAAACCAAAACTCATCATCACCATGGAAAGAAACATACACCTCCAAAACAGCCCTATACACATTTCTGGGTATCTCAAACTCCTTGGTCTGAGAATCTGTATTGTTGTTAACCTGAAACCATAGCCCATCATTCAAAGGCGGATTTCGCGAAATGGGCAATATAAGATCTGCATGGGTATCAAACCCAAAACCTGAATTGGCCAATTTCGGCCTAGAATCTTTATGGGTCTCTTCCTCAGGGTAGAAATGGAACCAGACCTCAACATGGTAGATTCCGGTGTATGTGTCGTCAACGATATTGCCTAGATAAACAGAGAGTGTTTGTGGGGTTTTCAGGAGGGAGGAATACCTCGTAATGTCCTTTTCAACATTCCAGAATATGCCAGTGGCGGTGGGCTCTGCAGTGCAGGAGCGGAGGAGCTCAGCGCCGCCTAACCAGACGCCGAAAATGCGGTCGAATTGGCGTCCTTTGCAGGTTGCTTTCCACTGGAGGATGATTTTGGAGAAGTTTTGGGAGGCGCAGTTGGTGGGGGGATTGTAAGGGGCTGTTACAGGAGGTTTGTATAGTGTGGCGGCAAAATCATACTTCAAAACAAGAGAAGAGCAAGGTTTTGTGTGGGGATGTTTGATGGGTCTTGAGACTTCAAAGAACTTCATTGGGGTGGTGTTTGTGGGCTTTGTGGAAGGTGGGTGTTGGAGAGAGAAGTCTAGAGATTTGAAGAGCTTGGTTTTGTGAAGGTTTGCATTGGAAGAGGGAGTGTTTTGGAGTAGCAGTAGTAACAACAACCACAACAGAGACAAAGAAGAAGCCATTAGAGAGAGGGAAGAGTATCAGACACTTTGATCTAGTAACAATGATTTATATACGAGGATTCACTTTTAAGCAGCAATTAACAATGATTTAAATACAAGGATTCCTTTGAAAGCAGCGGATTTTCCTAAGAACAAATATGGAAGGAATCGAAAGATGCATGGAATCTTGGTAGGTGACGGATAAGGCAATGCCAACTGATTAGGATTATGATTTTTTTAGTTTTCGAATTTTGAACTTTGTGTAAATCTCATATTGAGTTGTTTCTAATTGCTAAATATGGATTCAAGTAAAATCTAATGGAATGGTTTTGTTTGGATTGATCTCATATGATATATGACCTGCTTTACGGCATTTATGAGGGAAATCTATTTCTCTTTCAAGCTTTTTTTATGAAAATGAAGGCACCAGATTGATTGCTTTTCTTTCGAAAAAGGAAAAAAACATATACAAACACACGTTTCTCTCTCAGAATTTGTACGGATTTTCCCACACTGTTAGGATTTCCTACTTCAGAAGGAAACACCATTAACACAGAACATACTAGTGCCAGTAGGGTTGCAAACACGTATTGATTCTTATGTTATCCGGATGTTCTGACTAAAAAAAAACAGGTCTGGAACATATTTTAGGTTTCGATTTATAAACAGGTCTAGGTCCGGATCCTGATTTAGGTTTCGATTAGGTTCCGATTGATAAATGTGTCTGATTTTGGATCCATATAGGTTCCAACCCATGGACCCAGGATCCGACATAAGAGTCTTTGATATTGCAATTTGTACTTTATAACCAATACTTTTTTGGCATTCTTGTGTATAATACTGGATGTTGTAGACTTGATACACTGTTATAGGTTGAATGATATGCTTGTTTTAAAAATAAAATAAAAAATAAAGAGAAAATAAAATCAATTTTGGAATTAGATTCGAGTCCTCTAGGTGGACCCTATTCCGGAACCGGAACTGTTATTTAAAAACAGGTCTGGGTCTGAGTCCACTATAGTTCCGATCCAGAACCATCCTGTTTGCAACTCTAAGTGCTAGTATCCTTTATATGTATGAAGTTGATATATGCTTTACTAGGGGTATCTTTGTGAAACATGATTGTTGTTCCGAATCTTGTGTACATTGATTGTTCCAAATTTTGTTCTCATGCGTAGGAATATTAAAATCTTAACACTGGCATAAAAAAGTTGGAACGAAACAATTATGTTTCACAGTTGTCTCTTACTTGTCTCTTACCTTTTAAAGAATGTCATTTGAAGATTTTAAATCATCTCATTTATCCTAAATGTAGGCCCTACATTAACAATCCCAAAGAAGGTGGTCCCACTTTATAATTCCTAGAGGTGGGTCACATGATCACAATCACAAAAGCTGAGCCCATATTATAATTCTATAATGGTGAGACTACATTATAAATAGTATGAATTTAGACTCTATGCTCTAATTTATAAAGGTGGGCATTACGTTGTAATTTCTAAAGGTAGGTCCCGTGTCCACAATCACATTTTAATGGTGGCCCCATGTTCGGATTTCTAAATGTGGGTACCACATTGTAATTTTTTAAAGGTAGGTCCCATATTCACAATTAACAAAAAAGATAGCCTCACAATATAATTCCTATAAAGGTGGGCCCACATTTTAAATCTTATGAATGTGCTACCCCCATGTTCTAATTTTTAAAGGTGGGCAGCACATTCTAATTTTTAAAAGTGGGCCATGTATCTACAATTACAAAAAATGTGGCTCCACATTGTAATTCATAAATATGGGTCACATGGTTGTGTTTACAAAAGGTGAACTCACATTGTAAATCCTATGAATGTGGGCTCATATTCTAAAATCGAAATGTAGATCCCATACTTACATTCACAAAAAGTTAGCCCACATTATAATTCCTATAAAGGTAAGCCTACATTATAAATCCTATGGATATGAGTACCATGCTCTAATTTTTAAAGGCGGGTACCACATTATAACTTCTACCAGTGGGTCTCATGTATGATAATAATACTGCCGCAAACAATAAACTGTGGAGTCCCACATTGTAAATCATATGTTTGGAGTAGAACTTTTATAACATTATCAAAAAGTTCCATACAACATATTTTTAGCAGAGTAAATTTAATATAATATTGCCAAATAAGTTTTGCATTGTATAGAGTCGGCATAACCTGGTCTCGGCACGAACCTAATCCGAGTACAAGATTGGGAACACCACGAGAATGATACCAAACACACATTTTTCTCTTAGGATTTATAAGGATTTTCCCACATTGTTGGGATTTCCTACTTGTAGAAGGAAACACCATTAACACAAAACATACTAGTGCCAGTGTCCTTTATATGTATGAAGTTGATATATGCTTGACTAGGGGTATCTTTGTGAAACATGATTTTTGTTCCCAATGGAAGCGAGGTTTTAGAGATTGAGAGTTTCTACATGTAGCAATTCTTAGTGCTTGCTTAGAAGCCACAATTTTTGTTAATTGAGATTGTGATCTAATTTTTTTTAAGGTTCAACTCTCCCTTTTTTTTTTTTGTGACCTAAGAGAGTCCACTTAAGTAGAAAGAGAAAAGCTCATAAAATGAGAAGGATAGCCGCACCGTAGATATGGGAAGAGTGGCATAACCGGGGATCAATCCTTAGGTTGGCTTTTGGCAACCCCTTGTAGTCCCCTCAACACTTGGTTGGAGCTATGAATTTCTGCCCAAGGTTGCAACTCAAACAGGATGATTTCACATATTGGGTTTACGGTTGGGTGTGGCCTTGTGCAACTTCATTGGCACAACCCTTGAGTTTATGCACGTGGAACCCCAAGATTTGGTGATACAAAACAATTTTCCTGTTGAACGGCACAGTACGTAGGCATATGAATTCTCCAAACTCACATATGTTGGGCTGTGAAAGCATTAGCCTAGGCTGGGCCCAGCATTGTCCCTGTCGAGCTCTACCCTCAACATTTGTAGGCTGGGCCAAGCCAGGCCTAAGTCTTGGGGAGTCCACCGGACCTTATATATGGATGTTGCATATTCCTAATCCATTTTTTGGACAGGAACATGTCCTTAGGTAGGGTTTGGTTTGCTAGAATGGTTTTAGGCATAAATGGAATGGAGAGTGGAATGAGGCATGAATAGTCATTTTCATTCCAGCGTTTGGTTTTACTGAAGAATCAATCCAGTAATAGAATTCTTATTCCTGTTCTTGCGTTTGGTATGCTGCAATGATGAATGGAATGGAATAAAATCTACATAAAACTGACCAAAATACCCATGTTAGAGCTTTTTATTGTTAGAAATTTCCTTATTTTAAGCTACCTAAAATATAATTATTTACCCATTTTGATAGATTATCATTAAAACAACAACAAAATAACACACTTAAAACATCATTTACAATAGCTTAAACATCATCAAAATATCTAAATAACACATTATTAAACTTAAACATCACTTAAATTAGCTAACTAAGGTAATTAAGTTAACATTCATCCACAAGTTTAAAAATAACATCCACATTTTGATGTGATAAAGGGGTATTTTGGTCTCAATGAAAAATTATAAAGGAATGGAATGACTATTCGTCTACCTCTCTAGTTCAATGATGATTTCATTACACAAAAGAATGGTGATTTCGGAAATAATGGTCATTCCGCCGCCTTTTTGCAAATCAAATGCGGAAATGATCATTTCGTTGGAACGATCATTTCATTGGAATGACCATTCCATTCCGACATTCATTACAACGAACCAAACGCTACCTTAGTTCTTTTATTCAACACTACCATTGGAAGCATAGTGTGATAGAGAAGGGAAGTAGGGTGTCATAGGGTGTTGCTGTGGATAGCAACACATGGTCCCACAGCACCCTCCAGGGATTGATCCCTGTTGGGACAGGTTCCCTTCCATATTGCTGGCCACTGAGCGAACTCAGGAGGCCAAAAAAAAAAAAAAGGTGGTGGTGGGTGGGGAAGAAGCCAAGAAGTTGGAAAGCAACCAAGGAAAAAGGTGAAAAACATTTTGACAGTCAACCCAGACATTATATATTGATGTTGCAGATTCCTACTTCATGTTTTGGACAGGAACTGTCCATAGCCATCCAAGGCAACCAATGGTGGAACTAGGGTGGGGCTGACAGTGGCCATGGCCCCCCTTAAATTGCAAAAAACTCCTAAACCTTATAGAAGCTTTAGAATTTTTTTACATTGGCTCCTCCAAGAAATATTTGTTTTCCTATTGGCCCCCAAAATATATTTTCTGATTCCGCCACTGCACCCGCCCAAAACTACACCACTAGCACCTGATTTGGAACCTTAACTGCGAGAGGGAGCGGCTGCAACATTCCCATTCACCCTGGAAGAAAAGGATTGTGATTTTTTATTGGATGAAATTCCACTGATTCAATTTCATTAGTTGTTTTCTCCATTTGCAGGTTATGTACAATTAAAAATCAAAACTAGAGAGCAGATAACATAAGTATGGTATAAGAAAAGTAATGAGATTCTCCTTCTCCCACCAAGTGTTTTGATCCTTGTAATTCTCTATCCATGCTATTAGAGGTCCATGTAAGAGGCTATGGGTCAGCTTCAGATTGGACAATGGATTGTGACCATTAGTGGCTGATACAACACTGCACCTGTTTTCCTTTGATCCTTTGCAACCCAGCAAGCAATAAGAGAGACCCCATGTGCTTCATCTTTCTTTTCCCTTTGATTTCCTAAAGTGAATTGGTGATTATTAAGTTTATTGACTTCTTGGGTCTATTGGACCCATTTATGTCAATAATGAATGCCTAAACAAATGCCATAGGCACGTGAAGTGCCTGGTTCTCTTGTTGGATGCTTCTCTTCTTTGGACTGGTTGCCAAATCCTTTTTGGATGCTCAATGAGGTTATCTTGATTTGGACTTTGGAGAGAAAAAGAACTTGTTCCAAAACCAAATACAAGAGATTCATCCCAATCATTCAAGATGTTCTTTAAAGTATAGTGTCATTGTATTTAAAAGGTAATAATATAAATGGGACTGCATTTGATTAAGGTACTGTGTCTCTAATAATCTCAGAGGTGGGACTATATTTAAAAATTGATCCAAGTCATTTAAAATCATATTGACAACATTTAAGTCTTCAAGACAAACAAAGGGGAGCTACCTGGGCTTTAATAAATCTTTATTCTTACCAGAGTTTAAAATAACTCTATTAGCTAACTATTGTTCCCAAGTCCCAATAGAGGACGAGTGTTACCTCAAGTTGATATCTAGGGATGATATGAGGATTTTTTACCTAGGCTAGGTTAGATTGAAATGTCAAAAACGGAAGTAATATAGCTGATCTTAACATAATTGGAATAAGGTTTTGATATATTGATGATGACCCAAATTTAGATTCTACCAAATAAAGACCCAAATAACTAAATTAGGACTATTGAACATTCCTACTTAAATCAAAGCCCTTTAGAGAAACGATATATATGGTTAAGCTAGAATAGCTTAATCAAGGAGATTTCTTCTCCTACGAAAAGGCCCAATTGGACCCACCTTTGATTAATGTAGCCCCTTTCACACTCTTCTTATACCATGATTTAGCACCAACTTCAACTTTACACTCATCAATCCTTCACATACCCATTGAATTGAATCTCAGGTGTCAAGGATTAAAATGTCATTTGAATTCCATGCTATTAAATCAAGGAGCTCGGATAATATAACGGGGCTGATCTTTTGGACAACCTTTAACCAAAAGATGGCCTTTTCATCTACCCTCTTTCCCACTTATAGGCATTATATAAGTGGGCCTCACGAGTGGACTGCTTCTAGGAGAAAGTCTTCACTTATTCAAATCCAACCTTAATAGAGGAGTGAATGCGGATTTGATTAACTAGGATCCACATTAACACCCTTATCTATAGAATCACTTCTACCAGAAGAGTCTCAGTCTCCCATTTTTGGTCTATGCCTTCAATTAGGATCCCCTTATGTAGACTGCAGAGATTGAAAATTTAGCACTCATAGCTAGGGTTGTAACTAAAATGGTTTCAGGTCGGAATCATACTGGACTCGAACCTGGATCCGTTTCAAAATGAGGGTTCCGGTTCTAGATCTGATTTTGACTCGGAACTTTTTTTGTTCGCTCCAGACCCTGTTCCGATAGAAAGACGAGGATCCGGTTCCGGAATCGGGTCCACCTAAATGACTAGATCTAGTTCCAAAACTGGTTTTAACTTCTCTTCATTTTTTTTTTAACTTTTTATTAAAAATAAACATATCATTCAACTTTATAACAATACATCAAGTCTACTATCTCTAATATTATACATAAAAATGTCTGGGAAAAAAATTATTTTGATGTACAATTCACAATATCAGTGACTCATACGCCGGGTCCAGGGTCCACGGGTCGGAACCCATATAGACCAATCACCGAACCCATTTATCAATCGGAATTTAAATTAGATTCTGGATCCAAACCCGTTTAGAAAGAATCGGAATTTAAAATAGGTTTCAAACCTGATTTTTTTTATTCAAAATTTTCGGATAATCGGAGAATCGAATATCCGTTTACAACCCAACTCGGAGCCTGGACAACTTCACTACAAAAGAAAATCCTTGGGCATTGAATATGATGTAGACGTATCAAAAGTGAGGGAAGAGTGTCAATGTCTATTAATTAGCAATTACGCTCTTATTAGTGGGCCATACATGATATGCACGTTTAATGAAAAGTGCACTTGTAATGAAATTTTATTGAACAGCAAGTAAAGGCCAGCGGGCCATGACCGCGTCTCAGTGTCGACCATTTATGAATGCCTCTACTAGAAAGATTCCCAATCCCCCTCGTGCTTTGGATGGTAGAAATCCTGAGGTGTTACTTATTTATTTATTATAATCACTTTTTTTGACTTGCCAAGGGGGTGGGACCCAATGTAGCCCCACACATGTGAGAAGAGGAGCCCACAGACGTTGGGAAGAGTGGCATACACAGGGATCCATCCATGGATTTGTAGGTGACATCTAGGGTTGCGAACCAATTAAGCAACCCTATATTGTATCGTAAATATATAATTAGAGGAGTGGTACTTCATGGTGTGATTCATTAATTGAAAATCCAAGCCACTGAAAATAAACATCTCTTGCTTAAGATGCTCCCAACTATAAATGGGTTTTCATTTGACATCAATATAAAAAATCCCCCAACACCTTCAAACAAATAAGCCCTTCAACACATTTGGGAACGAATCCACAAAAATGGTAGTCCATTGACTTTCACTTTTTTTTATAGAAAAGTATTGTTTTTCCTTACAGCTTCTTCTATTGAAAACATTATTTACAAAATTGCAGAAAATTGTAGGCTTTTGGTGCTTTTCCTCAAAAAATGCCCAG
Source organism: Persea americana (assembly GCA_029852735.1). Taxonomy (NCBI): domain Eukaryota; kingdom Viridiplantae; phylum Streptophyta; class Magnoliopsida; order Laurales; family Lauraceae; genus Persea; species Persea americana. The sequence continues at coordinate 2,412,743 of CM056813.1, forward strand.
ACTATCGATAGAATGAATTTAGAAAAAAATGATCTATTTTGCTTCTCTCCTTTTTGTTTTACAAGTGAAAAAGCAAGAGAGAAACTTTGATGAGTCAATAGGCCCATGCCAATAATAATAGTTTTCTTGAAATGAATGCATCAACTGTTACCAGGCCCAGCTCGAGACAATTTGAGGCCGAAAGAGACAATCCTAAATGAGGCCGCAAATTACCTATTTCTCTCTCTCTTTCTTTTTTTAATTTTGAGTATCCAGATTCGTGTTTTCTAATAAACATATATATCATTTATAAATTATAACTAATGAATTTACAAATAAAACAAACACTAACTATAATAAACATACAATACGAACTTGGAATTATAAACATCTTAAAAGCATAGAACAATAAAACCTGATTTAGTGATTTATCATTATTGGCCATAAAGATTGTAGATGTAGATGAGATGAGTTTTGAATTTGATGCAGCTTTTTCAATATGAAAAAAAATTCAAATAATATTTGAGTTAGTGAGTTATGATTAACAAATATTATCAAAAACATATTATAAAAAATACCCACATATATTACCAAAACATATCAACATATATTATTAAAAAGAAAAGGACAAAACTAGATCAATAAATTCTTTAAAAAAAACGTAGTTACAGAGAAAGGCAATTTGTGAGAGTGACATAGAGTGTGAGAGAGTTAAGACTTAAAAGTACTTGGGATGAAAAAATGTTCGTGGATAAATATTCATTTGAAAAACCTCACTGGTAAAGTAGTAGGAAGGTTGAGATTTGTTGGAATTTAAAAAGACACTGTGCAGAGAAAAAGAAGAATAAATGTTGTTTTAATGCGCCTTTTTTTTTTTTTTTTTAATGTGAGAAGATGACTTTAGTAATATGTGATACTAATTGCTATTATAGGGCCTTAGCAGTTTCTTTATTTCTGTCTTAAAATGTGAAAAAATGACTTTAATGGAATGTGATATTATAGGGCCTCCTTTATTAGGGGCTTAAAAAAGGGCTTTTCTGGCTTGATCCTCGAGCCGCCTGTGACTGCTGCACTACATAAACTTGAGCCATGTTGCTGAAATACACTGTTCCAAAAATTCTCAGCAATGCAATGTTCTCAAAAAGTAAAAGGCACATATCTCCTTAAATTCAGCTATATTAATGGTTGATTTCTTTCTGACAAGTGGGGTCCATATGTGCAAGTAATACCAACACTGAAATTTATCATTTTTTATCCTAGTGCAATGGATTTTCTCTTGGGACAAAAGAACCTATTTGGTTGCAAGCATTATAGGACTTTTTATCTTAGAGCATTAGATAGCTAAAAATTTTGCATGGCAAAACTATTAATTGGATTACACTTTAAAAAAAAGTCCTCTATCAAATAAGGCAATTGAAATTACAAGGGACAACACCTGCACTCCTGTCCAAAATTCAAAACAAAGAGAAATTTTGCCAAAAATGCTTGCAATAAAAACTTTATTTAAATTATGGGTGGTTAAAAAACTACCTTTGTTTAATAATCACAATCATTACGAGGGCCCTAAAAAAACATACAAAGTCTATATAATCCATCATTTTGAATCCTTTGGATGAGGATCTGACAGTTTTGATTATTAAATGTTGTTGAAGTTCGGATCATACGTTATTAAAGATGAATCATTCCTTCCCAAACCACAGGGTATGGCACGGGTTCAGATCTGCTGGTACCCCATACACACTAATGACAATTTTAAAATATGGAACTTGGGTTGAGTTTGATAATGGCTACTGTATGCTCTTCCAGATTGAGAAGAAAAATAGTCTTTTTATGATTTTATTTTACTTTTGCATATAAGAACAGTCTCTTTATTGAATATGGACCGCTTATATATGCAAGTGAGTGGGGATATTGCTACCGGGTAAAATTAAAAAAAAAACGGTAAAAACATGTCCCAGGACCACTATGTTGGATATATAAATATATATATATATATGTGTGTGTGTGTGTGTTTTGGAACTTGAAGGGGTTTTTTTTTCAATAAAAATCTCTTAAAATTTTGATTCATATATTATATAAGTAGATCATATAGAAGGCAGAGCTGGAGTTAGTAGGTATAGCTTGACTTGCCCCTTGACTTGCCCCTAAACTCAACTAGGATTAAAATCTATAAATTTATATATATATATATATTTATATGCCTTAAAACATGTCAAAACCACTGCAAAACATGTCAAAATCACTGCAAATTCACTCAATTTAGCCCAACCAATTTGTCATCTCTGCCCTGGCTTACCCAAAGTGAGCTCAATTAGTTATCATGCCTATTGTTTTATTAAGGTTCAAATCATTTATCAAAATCAAAATCGCTAAAAATAAATGTTTTAGGTCCTTATTTTTGGATATTTCGAATCGATGATAATACTAATAAATTTATTTATTTTTGTTCGAAAAAGAAAACTTCAACACAACCACCAAACCAAAGCCAACATAAACGACACAAAACAAGCTGCAAACCAAACAAACAACAGAACACAAATAAGCAAAACCATAGCTAGATAAGTCCAAGTGTTCCTAAAGTAAGATCTAACCAACATCAATACAAAGGAAAATACATGTATTTTAAACATTTGAGATTTTATTAAGTGGACTACATTTGTCGTCAAGGCGGTGGCACAGTTAGTTTGAGCCTTGGATTTGCTCCCCAAGGTCTCGAATTTGACTCCCACTCCTTGCGTTATCCGGGTACTATAGTGGGGCCAGGGATATTCTAGGACATAAAAAAAAAAAAAAAAAGTGGACTGCATGTGAATCTCTAGGCCTAAGAGGATCGGACTTACATATAAATGATGCCATGCGATCCAATGCATGACACAACCATTGTCAACCTCATTGTTGGATCGGAAGCCCTTTGTGGTATAACATTAAAGAAGATTACTGTCCCTAACCTAATAACAATAACATAGATCTAATGCATAAGGACGAGCTAAGGAAAATCCTAGACACGAAATTAGTATGATTTCAATTATTAACTTTTCTGAAATGGTAAATATCACTAAACATAGTAAGACCTGTTATGTAATTAGGATTTGTTACTATTCTATTCAGAGTCAAACAAGACAGATGTCTCCTCAAGCCAATTACCATTATACTAGTGTGAGAGGCCCGTGCCCAACACGGGCCAAAAAAAAAAAAGAAAAAAAGAAAAAACATAAAAAAAGATACATAGAGGAAGCAAGATAAGAGAAGGAGTAAGGAAAATATAAATATTTAGACCGATTAGATGGGCCCATAAAGATATAATACTGGCCCATAAAGAAATAAAAAAAAAAAGAGTTAACAACACTAAGCTATACAAATTTAGGTTAAGATATTAATTTAATTAAAGTCAAATTAATGATGGAGAACATACCAATCATTATCAAAATTCCTGTATTTAAAAATCTAAGATAATAACACATAAAACTATAGCATAATATTAAATTAGTATATTCAACTACAAAATCTAATTTTATTTAAATTTTAATTTTAATATTAACAGTAATGTTAAGTAAAAATTAATTTAAAGTACTAATATGGTAATATCAACAATAATTTATATTACAACTTTTTTTCTTGTTAGATTTATATTACAACTTTTTGCAAAGCTAGTGTGATCGAGCGAAAAAACATATAATCCAATATAAAAGTAAAATCCATGCATATCAAAGAACACATAAACAAAAAGTTAAATATTGAATTATCAGTACAAAAAGATTTAGAGAGGAAGTAGTAAGGAAAAGATAAAGATTTTGGATTGATTCGTGGGCACATAATGATATAATGCTCTAACCCAAGCTATCATATAATAATAATAGGGATGGAGTTGAAGTATAAGATATGATGAGGGAGTTAATATTTTGATTATTGGAAAATTTTAAAAGAAGTTTTATATTTTTTAAAATAGAAGTATAAATTATAATGTTAAAAGTAGTGATAAATAAAGCCAAGTAAACATGTCTTTTATATGATATTATGATGAGAATATGATGGTTCCCATAAAAAAAAATAGTCATTTTGACAGAAAAAAAAATGGTGCTTATCAATCGATGCTATAAAGAAGTTTTTTAATCAACTAATTCATTGTAGAGTTTTGAAAAAATAGAAAAGATTTAGAGAGATTAATCTACTATTATTGATGTGATGATTTTTTATTTTAAAAGGATAGTTATATATTGATTATAGGGTTTTGAAAAAAAATAAGAAATAACTTATTTGACTGTTATTTAAGTGGCGAAAAAAACTGGAAAGTTTGAGATCAACCAATAATGGCCCCACACGTGGACGTTGGCATGGACTTCTTAAGGAGAGGGTCCACAATTGGACGCTGGCATGAACTTTTTGATGAGGCTCCACATGTTGACCCTAGATTTTAGGAAGAATCTTAGCCCTTTACCATCTTTAAATAAAATTCTAACACAAAGATAATTTAATAAATGGAATTTAAAGAAAAAAGAAGAAGAGATGAAGAGTCCAAATGCTTTTGATTGGAGTGTGGTTCATTATAAAGTACTCTTGAAATCGGATATCATGAGTGATCTGATGGTGGATATCATGGTACAACTACTATGATCATGTATTGCACCATAAATGGACCCATTGAAAAACAGGAGAATGCTCATCTATTGCTGATGATTATCATGGTTGCTATAAAACATAATACATGGTTATTTCTTCCAAAAGCAATTATAAAGCCAACAAAGAGACTTAGGTGTGAGATAGAGTAGGTTTTAGGGGTGGCCCACTGATGGGTTAATGGGAGTATGCAATAGATAATTCAAAATTGAATAACTAAGGGAGAGAGACTGAAGGGATTATGTCACTAATGAGAGAGATTGTAGGGATTTTTTAAACTAATCAGGGAATAATTAGTTTTAGAAAGGTAATACCGGAATGTCGCATTGCAAAAAATTTGAGGATGCGCCACGCACGTGTTGCTCCCTCACAAAAATGTTACTTTTATAATATATATAACTAGCGCTTTAGGGCTCGCTCCCAACGTGAGCCTTTAATTCATCGAAAGAAAACCCAATTTAAATTGAAAGTAGACACCCATTAAACAAACAAACTACATTCCCTCTTAAACTTATGATATTTTTCTTAAACTAATTCAATTATGTAAACTATCTCTTTGAATTCAAATCTTAATTCCTAAAATCACTCTTTAATGATAAGAAATATTATCCCCAAAAAAGTCATCTCAGTTACCAAAATACCTAGAGAGTGCTACATATAACGCTGCTTGCAAGTTTTCCTCCTCTCATAGTAGAGGAAAAGTTGCAAATTCGACTTTCCTACATATGCAAGAAGAGATCTCCTTTGGAAACATATGCAACAAAGGCCCATGCTAAGCCTAGGCCTAAAAATAAAAATTTATTAAAACTTGGATAATGAATATTATCAGAAAGAAAATAATTCTCAAAGAAAAAGAAACTTATAAAGAAGAAACGAATCTTTAATATTTTGCCTTATCATTTAATACATCTAGTTTCATTTACTACATTCCTTTCTCCATTCCATTTCATTCAGGGTTAAAGCATTACCATTTGATGAATCTCATTTGATGATCATTTAGAAAATGAGAGAGGGACAGACGTTACCACATATGTAAATTCCTTAGAAATTTGGATCGCTAGATTGCTTCAAATGAGGTTATACTCATTTATAATATGGATCATATCTAGAAATTGAGATTTGAATCATGATTACCAAGTTGATAGAAGATTTATTCTTCCTCATTTATAGGAATGAATGAGGCATTTTGAGTAGGAGCCAGATTGAGGAGTGTCAATTAAAAATATAAAAGCCTTATTACTCATCCAGCAATCTTTTATTATCTTTTAAGTAACCGCCCATGATTTTTAAATGGTCTCTTGTAGTCTGACTTAATAGGGTGAGTCTTATTTAATTGAATGCCTAATTGGGTGTATTGTTAGTGTTGGTGGTGGAGTCCTTTGGGTTTTGAGAAAAGGGTAAAGGAGATGGGGTGGTCGTGTGTAGCAAGTGGGTCACAAGGTTGAGTTTGGTTTGGGGTTTAAGTATGGTTTGATGAAAATGCAAGAGTGCAATACACAATATGAACAACGACATGTGTAATTCCCCTCTCATTGCTATTTTTCTATCTCAAAGTTGCAACTATGGTTGGAAAACTCTTTGAGTTCACTCTTAAATTCTCCCGAGTAATCATTATTTGATGAAGGACAAAGTCCAAAATAGGGGAGACCCAACCGAATCATCTCATTTTCATAAGTTATTTGCATTCCAAACCATTTAATAGTCAAATTAAGTTTTAAAACAATTAGAGTTTATTTATAAGTAATTACACATGAGGTTTAGAATCAATAATTTAAAAATAATGATAGGAGTGCTATTTGAAACTTATATTTGATTTTTTATATTTTATATTTAGACTAACAAATTATATAATATGTAATATTTTTTTATTTTCCTTATTTTAGCACTTTTCTTGCATATATAGATTTATTAATTTGAATTGATTATTACGAATAATATAAATAAATGTGTTTTTAGATTTTATAAGTAATGGATTCGTTTTTAAATATTTTTAAAATTATTTAAACAAAAATCATGACTCTCTCGAGTTTCCGCGTTGATTCTATCCGCGTCAATTTTTTTGTACTAAACGAGTCGAGTTCGAATTACGAGTTTTCCAACCTTTGTTGCAATTGCAGGGATGGGCATTAAGAGGTACCATTTCTCTTTAATTTATTAGAGAAATTGACCGAATTCATTGTTGCTCTTTAAGGTATAAATACGGTTAATTTGAGAATGCTTTGATAGTTACTCTATAGTTTATGGCAACTTAAAACCCTCTGGCTTCTCTATTGAATGAGGGTCAAAGCAAATGAGGAATGTCAAAATCAATTGAACAAATTAAGGCTGATTTCACAATTGAAGCCAGTCCTTTTCATATATATATATAATGGAATAAAAGAATCTCTAAAATAAATAAAATAAAAAATTATGTGAAAATTTTTGCCTAATTAAATTAAATTACATGCACTTCTTATAAGGGCTAGGCCGAGCTTTGGGCTTTGTTTCACTTAATTCAAGCTGGCCCAATTATTAAATGGCCCAAATTACATATCCAAACCTACCCTCAAGCAGGTTCGGCCGAGACGGAGCTCCGGGCAGGCCCATGAATACCCCAACAAAATAGCATTTTGACATTCAAAACGACTTCATGTCTCTATGGAAACAACAACCTCATAATTATCGATTTTGTAAAGCAGGTTAATAGTTTTGAAATGAGAGTACTTATGCGTCATGAGATAGTATTAGGATTTAGGATTAAAGGTTAGGACAATTTGAAGTTAACACTATTATTTCAACTTGGTTTTTACGATCTTCACGTTCCAAAAATCATTGCACCACTTGTTCTGCCTCACTCTTTTATGAGAAAAACTTGTTTGAACCAATATAATAATAAAAGAAAAGGCTTCATGGTAAATGCCTATTTGCTTGTTGGAATTCGAAGATTTTTTGTTGCGGACAATTTGAATTCTCCAAAGATCGTCCACCACTTTCTTTTCAAATTCTCAATACATTGACTAGGACATAAAAAAGTTGAAATCCGGAGAATTCTATAAGGAGTACTGCTATCTACACACTACAAAAATCCCTCCACACACGCCAGTGTATTGCCAGAAATGGGGAAATGGGGAAAGGGAGAAGGAGAGTTGCAAACAGAATGGTTCCAGGTCGGAACCGTACCGGACCCGGAGTCGAACCTGTTTCTAAATGATTGTTCCAGTCTTGATTCGGAACCTATTTCGTTGGTTCTGGACCCAGTTCCGATAGAAAAACCCAAATCCGGTTCCGGAATTGGGTCCACCTGGAGGATGGGAATCTAGTTCCAAAAACGATTTAATTCCTCTTCATATTTTATATATTCTTCCTTAAACTAAGCATATCATTTAACTTATAACAGTGCATTATTAAAATAAGCATATCATTCAACTTTATAATAGTGCATCAAGTCTACTACCTCTAGTGTTACATATAAAAATGTTAAAAAAAAATAAAATTAGGTACAATTTGCAATATCAAAGAGTCATACGTCGGGTCCTGGATCCACAGGTCAGAACCTATATGGACCAAGAACCAGACCCGTTTATCAATTGGAACCTAAACGAGGTTCTGGACCCGGACCCACTTATGAATCGGAACCTAAAATAGGTTGCAGACCTGGTTTTTTACGGGTTGGAACTTCTGGATAATCGGAGAATCGGATACACTTTTGCAACCCTAGTGGTTGGGTGGGGTGGGGTTAGGAGAGAGAGAGAGAGGAAATAAGATTATATAGGAGGGATAAGTTTTCTGAGGAAATTAAATGGAATTCCCATACCCCTCATAGGAAATCCATTTCCAACATTAGCAAGGAAAATGCTAATAAGGCAATCATCATTTTTGTAGAATTGCTCTGCACCAAACACATGAAAAATGAGTTTTCCACAGAAAACTGTTATACAAACATGCCCTCAAGGGTGTTTGTACAATAATAAGGTCAGTGGAAAAGGGTGGGCGACAAAATGCCCTTCCTCGACGTGTTGGGTGCCACACCAGCTAAAGTCTCCTTCCTTTTTTACTTAATTTCCATGCGAGACAAAATACGTACGTCCTCGATGGGGTGGTACTGTAGGGTTACAAACGAGTATCTGATTCTCCAAATATCTGGAAGTTCCCACCCACAAAGAACTGGGTCTGGAACCTATTTTAGGTTTCGACTCATAAAACGGGTCAGGTCCGAAACCCAATTTAAGTTCCGATTGATAAACGGGTCCGGTTCCGGGTCCATATAGGTTTTGGCCAATGGACTTGGGACCTAACATTTGAGTATTTGATATTGTAAATTGTACCTTAAAATTAACTTTTTTCTTGAGCCAACAAAATGGGGTTCAAATCAAAATCAGACCCAGAATCGAAACAGTTAATTAATAACGGGTCCGGGTCCAGTATGGTTCCTACCCGGAACCATTCCATTTGCAACCTAGGTGGTAGGTGCAGCGGAAGAGAAAACACCTGAATTTCTATTTCGTAGCCATTACTAAACACACCCTAAGATTGAAAGTAACATTTTAATTAGATAAAAATTTGAAGTTGCACTAATCAAATTGGTAGGGAGTGAAAGCTTTTACCTAACTGCCCAGTGTTTGATTTTTCCATGTGTGCGAGCTTTTTTTCCACTTGTGTAGACTCTCTTCCCGTGTGTACGGCCTCCCTCTTGGGTCCATTCCCTTCGTTCAGGTAAAAAAAAACATATTAATTAGAACCTTGCAACATGTGAGAAGTTCCCACACCCATGAAAATTCTAAACTTCTTCAAAGCAACCCTAACAGCACGAGTGTATTTGAAAAGTGACTTTTGTACTTGAAACCCCCCATTTATGGAAGCGTCTCTAACCAAAATGGTGAGGGATGGATGCATAAGAAGACCCCCCCTATATATATTATATATTATATATATTAAAGCAAAGGGAGTGGTGGGCTGTGAAGGGTGCCACGTCATCTCTAAAAAGTCTCTCATTTCAAAGAAATATAGAGGAAAAAAAATGCATGCTTTGAGATTTATCCAACGATCCCTCCTCACTAATATATGGAATACTTGTATATGAATTTTGAATCTCCAAAACTTTCTCTCTTAGGCCTAAAATATCTCTTTGAATTCCTAAAATCTCTTCTTAATAGTAAGAAACCTTATCATCTAAATAGAGCACAAAAGCAGAATATGGAATTTAGATATATAGATGGTCTTATAGTGATCTCATCTGTCCATAAAAAGAGTACAAGGCAATCTGGACTGTCCAATTGTTACATGGGTGTGCCTCATTATTCATGTGGTCCCGTTAATGCATGCCCATTTTGACATGATCTTCCATTGGTTGTTAATACCTGTCAATTGATCTAGGACATCTAGCTGTACGAAATACTATTCATCCGGTCCATTTAAATTTTTATGATGTGGCAGGACAAGGAATATTTGAACTTGCTCACCACCTGTAAAAAATACATGAGATTTGCCATCTTTAAACACAACATGATGCACCTTTATGAATTAGGATAAGAGACCCACTTTTAAATATTATATCATGTGTCCCACCAAGGCTCGTTGGAACACCACTCAACAAGAGCATACTGTCCAAATGTCCAATCGGACACACCTTTAGAGATTTGGATATGGGGCTTACCTTTAGATGTTACATCATGTGACCCCACCAAGTTGGTTATTCATTTTTTATTAAAGTTATATATATAATAAATATAAATAGTTTATTCATTTCTATAAAATCTATTCTTTTCCAATAACATCTTACATAAAAAAATCATAATTTCATTACATTCTTATTTATTTTGGCCGCGCACCACACCTCTCTAAATCTCTTCCCTAAATCTGGTCATTTAAATTTTTATAATGGTGGAGAATTTGATTTTCTAATAAAATCCTTATAGCTAAGATTTATCATCTTCAAATCACAGGTTTAGATGAGAGTTCGTATTCTCTCTCTCATTATCCTTTTTATAGATTATTATTATATCAAGATATATTTAGTACCATATCAAGAGAAGTAGAGGCAAATGTAATGATATTATCTACAGAAGCCCCAACGACCCTTTTTCCTTCCACACTATAACTAAAAAATGATGATGATTCATAAAATCCTTTCCACTAACTCAAGTGGGGAATGGAGTACAAAAGTGTATATGGCTTCAATGCAAGTAATTTGATCACGATAACAAATTAGGAAACTTATATTTTGGCATTGTATATTATGGAAATTCTAGATTTGTTTTTTATATTTACATCATGATTTCAAAATTATTATATTATTTTTTTCCATAAATCATGTTTTTGGTTTATTGTCACAACGTGCAATAGGAACATACTATTATATTTTTAATAAATGACAACTCCTGTTTTTCTTAGATTTATACTTTTTCTATTAATTAGTTTCTCATTTTTTTTCTATTAATTAGTTTTTCAAGCATCACAATATCTTTCAATTTAGATTTTAAGATTATGTTTTACAGGTTGTATTTTTCATTTAATGTACTTTCCTATCAAGTTTTGAAAAAAGTTAGAAAATTAAGGGTTAGAAAGGTGATTAATGTAAAAATAAATTTAAGACTATGTCTTTTTAGATGGATGTTTAATTTCATGTCCTTAATAAAGTTAGAAAATCAAAAGATTGTTTAAGTAAATAATCTAAAACTGTGTCTTTCAAAATGCATTGATATTGTTTTTATTGAATTTTTTTATTTACAAAAGTGCTAGATATTTAATGTAAATATAATAAAATACTATAAATTTTATAATGTATTCTAGATTTTAATTTAACTTTTAAATATAAGTTATATATAGTATTTTAGAAAAAATGAAGTATTCTAAATAAATTTTATTTGAGGCCCGGGTTTAGCATAGGCCTTTTTTGCTAGTATATAAATATATATATATATATATATATTTATATATATAAAAAGGCAAATAACGACCTCCAATTTTCCTGAGGTCAAAAGAAAGGTGTAAAGTAAGACAGGGAAAAGCCAATATTCCATGATGAATTCCTGGAATTTCCAGACCCCAAAGGAAAGTAGACGTGCAAAGGAGTTCTTGCTTTTCTTCCTTTTCCAGTTTATTACTTATAACCCCACCCCTCAACCCTCTCCATCTCTCCCTATCAGCTGATTTCTGTCTGCAAGGTATTCAACTCTTTCTCTCTGAAATCTGATTCTGCTTGGAATTCCAAAATGCATGTATTTTGAGGTTTTGGGTTGAGTTCTCAACTCTACATTCTTTGAGAAATTTTGGGTTTTTCACCTTCTTTCCTGATCTTCTGTTCTTGTTGATTTCCTTTTTTGTTTTTTTTTTTTTTTTTACTAGAAATCAGTAGCGCTGCTAGTTCTCTATCTATATTTTTGTTTCATTTCTACTTTTTCTTGGTTAGAATTGATTCTCGTCGAGTAAATAAACGGAAAGGTGGAGTCTTGAGTTTTGATTTGATGTTTTAGATACTGATTTTGAAAAAAAAAAAATCATTTTTTGGGTGTTTTGTTCTTCTTGAATTGCCATTTTTTTCAGTTATCAGAGTATGGATTCCTTCTTTACTACTATAGAGTAAAAAGAGGGTGTCGTGTGTTCTTCTGTTTCTCACTTTGTAGAAAAACTGGGACTTTACTGTTTGTTGAGATTTTGATTTGAAATTTATAGGTGATGATTTGGGATTGAAAAAGGCAGACCCTTTTCTTATTTGAGGATTTTGACTTGTCTTTGACTTCGATTTTAGTAGAAGTTGAGGAATGGAATGGTCTTTTGTTTGGGATTTCGTTTTCTGTTATGTTCATTTTGGTAATTTGGGGAAGAATCGTGGTATTTTTAATTTTAGAATCTTTTTTTTTTTTTTTTTTTTTTTGAAATTTTGTATTGGGGTGGTTTCTCTCATGGAATTGGGTTCTTAGGAGTTCTAAGAAAGTTATTATAAAAGTGGCAAAAATTGAAGAAACAAAGGTGATTATTCATAGATGGGTATCAAATTATCTCCCCTTTAATGGTTAATGAATTAAGGGGTGATGGGAAATGAATGTCCAATAAACACTCTAGGAAATCAAATCCCAGGAAAGTAAAGGTCCTATTATCTACATCTTCACCTTATTTCCATCATCTCTCACCTCTTTAATAATCTCTTTCTAGTACACATTTTACTATGAATTCCTTGGAATTCAGTTCCATGAAAACAAAATGGGCCCTTTAAGGATTTCTGTTTTTAGTGGGAAAAGTATTTTTCCTTGATCTCCAGATTTTGAATTGTGTTTTTTTTTTTGTAAATCTTAAATTTCTTGATGAGTTGTAGTGGAGCTTGGATTACTTTAGTCCTCGCAATGTCATCTCACTGAGAAGTATAACTTGTAATTCTTCCTCAGAAATATGATATCTATTCTCTATGATGGTTTTGCATATAAAACATATCATCACCTTCTCATAATAATTTTCTTTTTCACAAAACAAAGTTAGGAAGTCGACTGTTGTCTAGATGTGGTTTTTCCCCCTTCTTCCAGGATTAGGTATTGATATTTATGTCAAGGGTTAGGGTGGTTTTGATTCTATTCTTTCTGACATCTTATTGTTTTGATTCTCGAAGCTAGAATTTTATAGAATTCTCTTGGTTTCAGAGACGCTGAGGAATTCGATGGAGGAAAAGCAGTTGGATTTCAATGCACCCCTTATGTCTGTAAGGCGATTCACATCAACAACAGCCTTGAACACAGAAGACAGTAAGAGGGTTGAGAAGTTTCTGCCCAAGAAACCTCCTCTCCCTTCTTATAAGCCAGAACTAAAATCTGGGCCAGTCAGAAATCCTGGAGCAGTTCCCTTTCTCTGGGAACAGATCCCTGGAAGACCTAAGGATGGAAGTGGGCTGCGCCCAAATAATCCTGAATTGCATCCTTTGGTGCCTAAGCTTCCACCAGGGATAACTGTGGGTGCTAAGCATCCATCTTCTGCAAAAAGCACAGAAGAGAAAGAACCTGAAGCATTTACTGTAATTAAGCCACTCCAGAATGATAATATCAAAGGTCTCCCTGATGTGTTTTCTTCCAATGGCAATGAAACTTCCTTGGATAGATCCAAGAGGGATTGCAAAGAAGAGCACACTCCCACTTTAGAGGATCACAATGACGATGCCTTCTCAGATGCACCTGACACGTTGTCCCATACTGAATCATTCTCCATGAATTGTAGTTTAAGTGGCCTTAGTTCTCTTGACGGTCTTGAGTTAAAACCTTCCAGAAGCACCTCAATTGATCCCCAAGCTTGGGATTTTATGATGGATCGTTTTTTACCTGCTGCCAAGGCAATGGCATCAGAGAGCCCTCAATATGCTTCAAGAAAGCAACCTATGGCACGTGAGCCGGTGAGGTTGGTAAGGCAGGTATATGATGGTGATGGAGACAGACAACCTCTTTTTGGAGATGATAGACAACCTCTTCATCATCAATATAGGCCTTATGCTCTGCCACAACATTCTCAGGCTGAGGTGGAAGAAGCTAGTGATGATGATGAAGAAGATTATGATCTGGATAATTTAACAGCGAAAGCGTGCGGGGTATTACCTCAGTTTTGCTTAAAGAATTCACTTTGCCTTTTGAATCCAGTCCCAGGAATGAAGATTCAAAGTCAGATGCCCTTGTCATCTGTCTGCCATAAGGCTGCTACACAGATAAAAAACAATGGTCCTGAAAGTCTTAGAGAAACTGATCCAGAGGTATCTCTCTCTCTCTCTCTCTCTCTCTCTCTCTCTCTCTCGCTGTTTGTGTGCGCGCACGTGCGCAAACAAGATATATTGTCAACCTTTTATAAATCTTTCTTAATACAGAAGACTTGGGAAGCGGTCTTTAAGCACAAATTGGTGCGTGGAATCCAACCTCCTGCAGCCAATGATGATGGGAGTAAGCCAACAAGTGAATCCCGCCAGCTACTGTGTTGGAGTGATTCTCAAACACTGGATGCGTCATCTCCCTTTAGACACTCCAGTGGTGATGGAATAACACCATACAGAAATGAAGCACCTCTGTCACTGTTTCATGAAGGAATAGGTTTCTTAGGAGTCCCTAATCAAAGGAAGAATTGCAAGGCAGATGACCATACTGTGTATGGTGAAGGTCATATTACTGACCTGGAAATGTTGTCCCATCAGAGCTGTAAACGGGAATCAGGCTCATTGAGTCCTACAATTGAGGAGACTCTATATATAGATTCTGTTCATGTGCTGGAAACATCAAATTCAAGGTCTAGCTCTTCTGACGGCAAGGAGCTTGTGAGTTTCACAGAGAAGGATGCTGAGTTCCTGGCAGGAAATGAGAGGCTTCCCAATAGCCTTACTTTTGTAGATGGTTTAGGAGAGCCCAACCATGTAAAATGTTTCAAGGCGAGAGATCCATCGCGACCTAAGATCTACGATACTTCTGAATCATATCCCCTATCTTGCTCTGAAGGCTCAATGCTTGGAGTGTCAATGGATAATGGAGAGAGTCGTAGACACAATGATGGGTTGGTTCAGGAAGCTAAATCCTTGGAGTGTTCCAAAGCGCTCACCAACCCAAGCTTGGGTATCGATAGGTCTGAGCATTTAGAAGAAGAAGATCAGGGAGATTCTTATGCCATTTCTTCTCAGTCTCCACTTCCCCCAGGACCCCCACCATTACCAAAATCACCCTCCGAGTCTTGGCTTTGCCGAACTTTGCCTTCTGTTTCATCGATGAATGTATCTTCCAGGTCATACCTTGGTGTTCAGTTTCATTCAAAGAGACATCTTCTTAAGGAACCTCAGGTTGATTCTAAATGGGAAACCATTGTCAAAACTACTAATGCGCAGCACAACCATTTGAGGTTTTCAGAGGTAATTTCACCACCTGCTCTTGGATATTATGATATATTTTGAGGTGACCTACATCATCCCTACATTATTCTGTCTACAGGAACTGAAAATTACTGCGCACCATCCATCTGAAACTTGGTAGGCTTGAAAGTCGTTTCTAGATCCTTGCTCCTCATCCACATGCTATGGCAATGTAGGTTGTTCAGAATGTAATAGGTGATGACAGCCTTACACTTCGTTCTTAAAGTCTCTTTTTATGAGTGCATTAATTTTTATGTTTGCTTAATCGTCTTTATTAATAAAATACTTTTGTATAGGTTGTTGGACATTATAAAAACTGATTGGTTGTTGGAGTTCAGGATTCTGCTTCTATTTGGTACTTCCCTAGTAAGTCGGTTGCTGTTCCTATTCTGTTTCTGTTTGTTTAAATGTGCAACCTGATCCATAGTTACACTTGTCCAAGATGAGATTCTTTGTAAAAAGTCCATTGAATTTCATGCTTGATCCTTTTGTTATTCAGTATCAATGATTGTTGTGGAATGATATCACAGCCATTTTGTGCGCTAACTAGTGTACTGTTGCACTGCTTACACATGCCTTCGTGCATGAATCTAGCCTAGGAAATATATGAATGAAAATGATATTTTTTGGTTCACCCTGTATTCTAATAGTTTGGTTCATTCATGTCATTAGTTGGCAAATGCAAGAGCTTTTGTGTTCATAATTGAATAAAATTTGGGATCTTGATCACTTGATTAAATGCCTTTCTCATGAATTCAGAGTTAATATTTTGAGGCTTACAGATCCCTGTAAATGTACCTTTGAAGTGCTTGGCTTACTGTAATAGAAACACACTTCTCTAAGAATGCAGTTCTACTGTTTAGGTGCATTTTCTTGTATATCCTGAAAACCTATGCTGATGCTGATGGTTAGGCTTCTGGTTTGTGATATTTTACACGCATATGCTGCAATTTTACATTTAAGTGTACAATAAAGAGGTTAAAACCACCCATCTAAGAGAGAATTTCTTGTTTGAGTTTTAATTCGTTTGAGGATATGGTTCCCTTATATATAATGCCTATGTGGATACTGAAATTATCATTATTGCAAGATAATCAGTAAGGTTTAATGAGGACATTGTCTCACCAATAACTATAGGTAAATAATGGCAGCTTTGTTTTCCTGCAGCCATGCAGGCAAATTCTACAAGCCATCTAGTTCTTTTTATCTAGTCTCTCACAGTCACACTTAAGACGTGACTTTGTGTTCCATCCCCATCTTTTTGTGCTCATTTATCTCAATAATAGTATTTAGAAATTATTGGCATCTGTAGTGACAATACTAGATTGGTGGAAGTAGTTGAAAACAGGAGAGGGCTCCATCTTCACGCATATCAAATTCTCATTTCAAAAGCAGTTCTGTAACATGAGGTTGCAACCTTGGGGTTGCAGATTCAACTCATGTTATCCATGATCATCATCATCAAAGCCTTGTCCCGACTGAGTTAGGGTTGGTTACATGAATTTTGTTTCTCCATTCTAATCTATCTTGAGCTTGCCATGTTATCAAGCAAGGGAGAAAAACCCATTTCTGCAACATAGTTTGTGAACTGTAGAATATCTTCCCCAAAAGTTGCCTAGTTGATTAAATCAAATATATATACATATTAATACCACTTATACATTATGAACACTGGGATTTGTGCATTTTTCCCATCTCAACTGCTTTATGAAGTTAGCTGGCTGGATTTTTATTTGTCCATTAGATGCTGGGATTCTACCTATGGTAGGGAGTAGCTGGAGCGTTGCCATGCATCATTCATCCACATCTGGCAGTCTCAAGCCCAGAGAAAAGGGGCATTAGTGTCAAATAGATTGTTAGCTACCTTATCATCATCGTCATCATTAAACCCTTGTCCTAACTATGTTGAGGTTGGCTACATGAATTTCGCTTCTCCCTTTCATTCTATCTTGAGCCAAATCCTTGAAATGGGGAATTAGTATCAAACAGGTTGTCAGCTACCGGCCAAACTAAGATTTCAATATGCTTTTAACTATCCTACATGGACAGGAGTTGTCTTAGCCAAAGAAGTTAGAAGTTGGAATGTAGAACATTCTCAGTCACATGAGTTTATTACAAATACATAGTGACCTGTGAAATCGACAGTGTGAACACTTCCAACTGCTGATTCAAGGGTCAGTCGTGATTCGTGAGCTCCTACTTTGGCGTCTCAAAGAACTAAGTTGGTTGAGGGACTCTGTAACTACTAACCCAAGGAATTGGAACTCGGTTACCATTTACCTTGTCATGTTGACAAAATCCTGTCCTCCAATTATGACAGCTAAAACGAATATGCATGTAGGTGAAATGTGAATAGTCCACCTCACTTGGAAACACGAAAGTAGTTATTGCTGATTGGGTTTTGCTAAGAACTTGTCATTTTTTTGCTGCAGAAAGTAGCCTCAGAAAGTTTATCCTTGTAGTACTTTCTGTAGCTTTCAATTTTGTGTTTATGTAAGTATGCAAGTTACTGTATGGAATTACGTTGTTTTCTAAAAGGCGAACGCCCGTATGTTGAAATATAGCTGTAGATGCTTGTGTTTTGCACTGAGGAGACTTCATTCACAATATTCTACCCTTAACATCATGTTATATAATTCCTCTGGTAAATCTTACACTACTTTGGGCATTGCAGGTGTTGGCTTTGGATTGGACTGATTCTTAGATGCTTTGCCTAAGTATCAAGGACACACTTATTAGATTTTATTCTGCTTACATGTACAATCGAGCATATCTACAGGCCAAGAGTTTCAAATTCTAAGTTAGGTCTGCCTATTTGTGCCTGTTGGGAATCCAATGATGTTGTTCTTTGTTGTATCTTATTTGCTGATTGGCTGTAAAGGCCTGATAGATCATCAATGACTGTTGAGATATTATAGAGATGTCTGGTCCAAGCTCTCTTTGCTGAGATTACTATACATGACACGTTTGTACGCTGTAACAGCTGAGGGCCCACTTGGATATATGTAAGACAAAGTTGAGGAAAGTCGGTTAGTTGGTTTACATGTTGGTGGAGTGTACAAGGATTTCCATATCTCCATTTTTGTGGTAACTATGTAACTTTGTTGCAGCAAAATCATCAACAAATCGAATGCCCTCTTTTTTTCTTTTTTCTTTTTTTTCTGGGTGAGGGTAGTACACCTTGGAAGAGGCAATGGAGGCCTTGGGTGAGAGACGACGACCTTGGGAAAGGTGACAAAGCCCTCTGGTAAGGGAAGGTGGTATGTCCAGGGTTCGAAACGCTCGGCAGCTGATGAGAACTGCCGCTTCTTACCAGCCCGCTTCTTACCAGCGAGGTACGAGGGCGTTCTCAAATCGAATACCCTCTTAAAAGCCATAGGAAGTAACACTCATGGGTATCTGTGGACAGAGGCGTTAGTACAAGAGTGCGTAAGTTTGAATTTACAATGTAGGATAATAAAAAAATAGAAATGGAAGAAATTATGTGGGGGAAAGGAACTCCCAAGTAATCTGATTGACAAGGGATCTGAAGAACAACAATGCATACCTGTAACTCTTCTTGCATGTTAGTTTCTGGTAATCATATTAAGGAGTATTTTTAGTTTCTTCCATGTGCATTTTGCATGAATTGTTGTTTACAAGAGAGTCCAACTCTTATGCCCACACACACTGCACTGTCCCAAACCAACTGATCAACAGCAGGGGTAATTCTTAATCCTCACCCTAGGCTGCATTTGGTTATTTGCTGTTTGCAGGATCTGGGGTGAAAAGATCTTGGTATTGAGGATTTCTCCTGTTTCTAGTCCCAGAAAACTCGAATAGATTTTCTTGGAAACAAATGCATTTTGATTTGACCCACTGGAAATTCCATGAGAAACTGGGTCAAAGGTCCGTGACACTTAAAAAGAGAGTAGGTTAGGCTCAGGAAACTTATAGCAAGAGTCTCAAATTTTTATTTTTTTTTATTTCAAAGGTATGCCCACTAATGAATTTATAGCAATGGACTCAATCTAAGGCCTCCCATCGACTTCTTTTAAAATGAGGATATGTGGAAAAGTTCTTCAGGCCTATGGTCTCATATATATATATATATATATATTTATTTATTTATTTATAGCTTGATCTGTTTTTTTACCATTCATTTTATAATTTTAGGTCAGAAAAATAGCATAATTGGATGTGGTTTTGGGGATTGGCTAGATCTTAAAGTCTTCTTGTATCAACTAAGTTAGTTCTACAAAATGTGACATGTCAAAGATTTCCACAACCACGGAAGGAATCAGGGTTGGAGCATTGGTTAATTGTATATGCCAATAATGCCATCAAAAGGTGGATCATGATCCTGAGCCCGGCTGTTAGGAGGCCGCCATCATCATCATCATTATCATCAAAGTCTATCTTAGACCAAATCCTTGGCTTTAAGGAGATATGTCATCGTTGAAGATGACAAGAGTTGTAATTTGAGAGAAAGGACAGTTAACTACTTGCTCCGCTCTTGGCTTTCTTCTTCAATGCTAAGCAGAAGTGAAGGCAGTATTTATCCACTTTGGGATTTAAGACAGCATTTAGGGCCGGGTTCGAATTCGAAGATAAACATATTGTCAAAAATGGTTAAAATTGAAGAAAGGTGAATATAAAAAAATGAGCAATGTGCAAATAGGAAATGAATACCAGCCATCACCTAATCAATTCAAATACTAGCAAAGTCAAGGTCCATTTACATCTCCGCCTGTATTCTTCACTTCTCAGTTCTCACATCTTTTATATTCCTTTGTTGGCCCCAATTATTTTCCTGGTAAAAAGTAATTGCTTCATCCTTAGGGCTTTTTCAGTGGTGCTCAATTCTGACCCCTTTAATAATCCTTTGTGCGCCCCCTAACTTTTTCCTGATAAAAAGGAATTGCTGCATCCCTTGGCCTTTTCAATGGTGTCATCATATCATCATCATCATCATCATATCCTCAGCTATTTTATGGTGATCCAGATTCTCACAAACAATTACAATTGCAATAGGAGACACATCTAAATTGCACCTTAATCAAACTATTCCCATGGGCTTTTGCTTTTCCACGGAATAAAATTCTACCTTTTCCACCACTCCTCCCCCTCATCAAAAACACTTTTTTTATGGATTCATGAAAAGTTGCATTGCTTTTGGTTCTTTTCCTTGCAAAAGAGCGTTTCCACCAACATATGGAAAAAAAAAAAAAAAGGATTTCCACATAAAACATTCTTCTTTCTCCTTTTGTTTTTGCAAAAAACGATTATACAAAAGTGCCCTAAAGATGATCAAAGATGTGGAAGCCAAGTGTTGCTATAGGGTGCTCGCACAGCCATACACTATCATGACAAGATAAATAGAATGCAGTATAATTTACATGTTTGACTTTGCAATTAAAGGATCTCGGAAATGAAGTAGAAAATCCTTTCCACAATTTGGTGGTAAGATGCAAACTCAAAATGGGAGATATAAGCCATTTGGACTTTTATAATTAATTGTACAATCTCCTGTGAACAGTTTAACATAAGATTGCTTTTAGCGTACATTTGTGTGCGAATTTTTGGTGGTTTCATTTTGAGGGAAGAAAGAAAAATTAAGACTTAATTTTTTGCAATTTCCATTTTCATTTCTTGGTGTTGCATAGAAAAAAAAATCTCTGAATGTGGGATTCTATTGCTTAATTAAGGGCAAAAGATGATTATTCACCTCTTGGGTGTTGTAAGATCCCTCGGGCCTAGGTCAAGGTGGAAGATCCTGTTGTAATCCGGTGTGCCCATTGCCCGCCAAAGAATACATAGGATGCAAGGGACTGCACAAGTCTTACATCGGAAACATCCAAGTCATGCATTGCCTCCTCCACAGTGCATCTTTTGAAGGGTAAAGACTGGTACGTAGTGTGATAGGTAGGAGTCTATATTCCAAAAAAAAAGGAGCTCAAATATCTCAAACTAGGAAATTCAAAATTGTGAAAATTAACATAAATTTTCCAAAAATGATTTTTTTACCTCAGAAAATCTATATTCGTTTTCTGCCAAACAAATATACCCTTAAGTACAAATAAAGCATTTTGTATTTCATAAAAAAAAAGTGTGTTTACAGATGATGGGTGTTTAGCAAAAGCTTGTATAAAAACTTAAAATATCATCACTAGATCATTGAAGAAGTGCATGACTGACTAAATGTAGGTCCATTTGAATTCACCCTAGAAAAACCAATCCCACCTACAAAAGATCAGGGGTTCGAGCTTCATACTTTTGTTACAGAAAATGAAAGAAAGCCCATATATGCACGTGAATAAAGAAGTTGATTTTTTTTCATTTGCATAAAATAAAAGTTCATTACATCCTGTGGAAAATGTGGATTAAATATTAAGAATACATGCTTGTGCATCAAAAACAAATTTCCTTTATAAATAAAAAGATAAGTATCTTCTGGTGTTGCTTAGTATGACAAAATAAGCAAAAGCTTTTGTTGGTATCCCATAACTCTTGATTGTTTTCTTCAACTCTGATTGGAAGTAAAATACCTGAATGCTGAGAAAGGGCACATAAGCAGAGGCTTATAAGTTGAATTTCATGTATTTTCCATTTATTTCTCTTTACTGACACCTCATCTGGAAATAAATTAAACTGGCATGTTTGTTTGTATAGAATAATACATCGAAAATTTATGATAAAATGAGCTATACCAAAAGATTAGGAAGGTGAGGGTGAATGAAAAGGTAGCGATGTAGATATAATCCTCACTTTCTTAGGGTTTGAATTACTAGGGTGGGTTGCTGGGATATTCATTTCCCACCTCCTGTTGATTCATTTTCCTTTACATGTGGAGATAATTTGATGATCATTTTCAAAGATTTGTTTTTATTTCTTCAAGTTCTTCAATTTCAGATAATTTGATGATCATTTTCAGAAACTCATTTTCCCTCTTCAATTTCAACAATTTTTAGAAATAGAAGTCTTACCATCCCAATGTATTCAATTACATGAAAAAACAGGCCCTAAATGTAAAAGAGTACATCTCCAAGAATAATGAAACCTTTTTGTCTACTTAGATAGTAGCTACCATTTAACTCATCATTCATCATTGTATGAAGTTTAAATTTTTTTATGGAAATTCGTTTTTTCCCTTGTTACTACATGCCCATGAGCATTTACTCTATTGAATATTTGGAATATTACCATAGTTACTGAAAGCACCAATAGCACCGTAGTATGTTGGAAAGCATATTTTGGCCGGGAAAAATAACTTCTAAAGCTGAAACAATATGCAAAAAGAATTTTCTTTTGCAATTTCCTTTCTAAAAAGTTAGTGCAAGTTTCCACTTGAAAAACTTTCCAAAATTATGGGACTTGGATTGGACTCAAAGCAAATATATATTATGCATTATATATTCCATTATATTATATATAATAATGTAAATCTAAATATTATTAGTAAATTTATGTATATTGCACATAATATATGTAATATTCAGGTGGGAACTGTTCTCACATATTATGTGAGAACTTTTTTGTGGGGCCCAATTGTGGGCCCCATTTGGGGATGGAACGGGGGGATGGAAAGATCTATGTGAGACCACCCAAAGTATCAAGTTTGACCCCAAACCCATGCCCCTAACCCCTTCATCCATGGCCCACAAGTTTAATGACTTTATATTCAAAAAAATACTCAACCCTCGATCCAACGGTTTAATCCATTCAGATGTGTATCAATCCTTGGGATTAGTGACTATCAGGGGGTTCCTTATTGGTTGATAGGTTTGGATGGGTTGCTAGTTGGGCCCCTTAAAAAAGTTCTCATATAATAGGTGAGAACTAGTTCTCACTTTCTCACTTGAATAATTATATATCATCATCATTATCAAAAGCTTGTCTCAAACTATGGTCGAGCCATCTATATGAATTCTTTTTCATATGATTAGTATACAATATAGATTTTCCTAGATAACATTTATTATTATGTGTAAAACATTTTATACACTTGAGCATTTTAGTATTTAGGTCCTCGCCCAGTTGGACCCTAGCTCGAACCACATCATCAACTGAGTCCAAAAATAGGTCGATACTTGGATTTTCAGTTTCAGCTATATCTGGGGAATCTGAGGTGCATTGTCTTCTCTGCTCAAGCTTATGTTCTCCCTTGTATCCCATTTCCTTTAGTTGCTAGATGGTAGAAAATTTTAAGCAATCCACAAGAATAGAAGAGGGACATGCTTTATATATAACAATTTTAACATTATAAGATTTCCTAATACTAGAATTGATATATATGAACATGGGAAGCTTTAAACATATATGAATTTGGTTTAAAGAGTCCAAAATGGGAAAAGTAACTTGTGTGTAGGTGGAGAAATCCATGTTAAAGACATTGTTTTCTTTTTTTTTTTGCAGATTTTTATCAATTAAGATGACTAAGAGTGAAGAATGCAATAGCTAGTGATTTCTCAATGTTTCGTCATTCATTTTTAATTTACTTCTAATGTATTTCATAACTGTACACAATTTTATTTTTTTTCAAGCCTTTATTATTTGAATTCTCATTTCTCATTTCAGATTCTTTTATACTTCATTTTTATACCTGCCTTAGAAACTGCTATGAATTATATCCACATGATGACCACATTACCATTATTTTATCTTTTGCTTTCAAAAAATATATCATGGCTGAAAATGTGGACTCTTAATGGTTGATAAAGTCTTTCATGCCTGCAAAAGAAGCTGTTATGCAGCACTCCATCACAGCCTCAATCTTCTATTTATCATAGTAGTATTAACTAAGAACATTTGTAAAAACTAAATTATCACATCTCTTAGCATTTAAGGGCCAAGGCAAACATACCACATTCATGCAAGATTAAAGCTCCTTCCTTTGCCATTGCAAAACCCTCAAGTCGTTTCCAAGTGACCCAAGGACAAGACTGCTAGGTTAAAAACTGCTTGATAACCACCTCACGATCATCCAACTACAAAATACTATAACATGCACTGAGTGCAGACTAAACTAAACAATCGGGATATATATACCTTATTACGGGGCAGCATATGGCTTAAGTTTCTTCTACTAAAGGCCTTGAGACAAGTACTTGAAAGATCTCACTCCAATGCTTAAATAGACATGGTCAGATCTAAAGTACTCAGCCTCATGGTGGCTATGTTGCTGCCATTTGTTTGTGAAAACTGAAGTTCAGGCTTATAATTGTCGTCGTGTTTCTCACTAGGATGTCCTTGAAGCCGGGAGGAAGGGAGAGACAATGAAAGTGAGGGGGCTCTTACAATTCCTCTCCCATTTTCACAATGCTTCGGGTCACCGCCATAATAGCCCAAGTTGTGGGTCAGACTCAGCTCCAAGTTGGGCAGCCATTCCTTTTCATTTGCAATAGTGTTCTTTATCTCCCCATTGTCATCTATCTGTGGATTTTTTTGTGTAATGGGCATGGGCTTATTTTCTGATTGCGCCCGCAACTGCAGAGAAACAAATAGCAAACGAAGGTTAGGAATTAATATTTTTCAATTTTGATCTCTTCAGGTATGTTTGTGTGCAACAGTTTTTCATGATATTTTATCTTCGTGGCCGGTGATTTATTTTCTATGGAGAACGGAAAGAGAAGACTTCATTTTCTACGGTTTCAGTTTCTATTATTTGGTGCGCCAAGGTGAAATGTGTTTCTAACTCTCATTCGAGTGCAAAAATGGTTTTTATTCTATTGGGTCTGAATCTAAATCTGAATCTGCTTTCAACAAAATTCCAGGAAATGTTTTCACCCCAGAAAATGAGTATTGTGGAAAATGTTGACATTGCACAAAAGAAAAAATAACTCTTCCAGAGAAGCCAGTTCTTTTATTTTCTGCTGGAGATGCTCGGCGCAATCATGCCCTAAGGAAATGAACTCAATAAACTTTAATTGCTAATTTGGCACAAAAATATTCCTTACCAAATGGAATTATGGTTCAACTAATCGTTTATTTTATGTGTGTTTCAAACCTACTATTTCAATCAAAATTATTATATTGAAATTGACAGTAACCCTAATATATACAGTAGCATTTCACCAACAATAATTTGGTTACCTGAAGTCCAAGTGGTGGCTCAAATCTGGATTCAAGACGATCAGCCATAACTACTGAATCAACATGGTTGGAATTCGATTGCAATCTGCTGTTACTTCCAATTGAGTGTGTGTTGCAGATGGGATCAACTGAGACTGGCATAGAAAAAAACGAGCGAGATGGAAGCTGGGAGTTACTTCCAATCCACACTAAATCCGCTCGAGCGTTCCCTTTGTTTCCTTGATTTCTCAGAGTCTCATGCCTAGGCCATCTCTTTTCTTCAATGAATTGGTGAGATCTCATAGACCCATTTCCTGTAATTGCATTTCTTACATCAAACAGATGCGAGGATGATGGCTTGCCGCCATTTCTGAATACCAGGTCATGAATCAAGCCCTTAGCAGGTCCTGGATTGGTGCAGGAATGAGCGACCGGTCCCACAATAGGATGTTGATTGAAAGCCCACTCTTGCTGTCTACAAAGAGGAGGTTAAGGGAAATTTAGGACCCTAAAAAATGTGTTGGGTTTCATGGGGTTGTAATCAAGAGGTTGGTTGGTTGGTGAGTTACCTTAATTGGCTGGCCTTGAATTCAAAAGGGTGATGGGAGAGAGACTGTTGCAAATGGCTGTAAAGGCTTTTGGGCTCGTGAACATTCTTAGATGCAAAGAAGCTCCCTTTCTCTACTGCAAAGTGCTGATGAAAGCCTGCTCTTTGAAAGAAAATCTCCGAAAGGCAACCGCTTCCTCGCGTTATAACTGCATCAAAAGCAACCCAAATTTATTAGATTTCTTCAGCAAAACATGGACATAAAGAGCTTAAAAGAAAAGGTATGGAAACAATATGCTTTGGAAGAACAATCTAGATCAATTTTTCTAGGAACCAAAGTTTGCTATAATTTCACTGTAAAAATGAAGAATTCCTTCTAGTCATCTCTCTTTTTTTTCTTTGGGCCAACTGAGGAAGTCTACCTGATCTTTACCTTGTGAATTCTATAATTGAGAGGGGGAATAACAGAATGGTAGTGAAATGGATACGAAAGAAATTACAGCATTACCTTGCCCTGAGTCATCAAGCTTCTTGCTCCTATACATCTGATCCAACAAATTAAGGCATTAAAAAAAAATTTTGATAAGCAAAATTCAAATTTCTACATCTTCCTTTCAGTAAAACAAGCAATCTGCTTCTCTTTCTTCCACTTACCTGCAAGTGGCTCTTCACATGAGCAATACTAAGTCCTCTTACATTCATCATCTGAAGGACTAACTTTGGTGTGGCTCCTGCACGACCCCCACCAAAATCAGAACAAAGAAAGAGAGAAAACACTCTTAAGAGAAAACCTCCATAGTTTATTTTGCTTAATGATAATTGAAAAGGCTTCCTCTTGATGTAGATGGAGGAAAAAAAAAAAAACTTCAATAGAAGCAGCAACAAACTAAAAGAAGATGAAGATGTAACAGTTTGTTCACTGTATATGGCAAGGACTACTCACTTTCTTGGCCTCCAAGCCTCTCAACTGCATGTACAAACGAGAGATGGAGATCTGGGGTCCATCGTAGGCGGGGCATTTTTGATCGGATATACTGCCGAACAGCACTCGTCGGCCTTTCACTCTCATCGGAAGTATCTGCCTCCGGGTCTTTCACTTCCTCATTCAAGTCTATAGCCGGTCTCTTCTTCGGCGATCTGCTATTCTCTTTGCTCTTCTCTGCATCGCTAACATCTACCATCTCTTCCAATAATTATGTAGGGTGGATGCTATTAAAGAGAAGCTTCCACCAGAGTTGGCGAGGACGATAGGGTAGAGAGAGGGAGAGCAGAAGTAATGGAGGAAGGAGAAATAATTAAAAAGAAAGGGGGAATACCATGAACAACAAGTATTCCCTTACATTGACTATTATTTGTATTGAGAGAGAGAGAGAGAGAGAGAGAGAGAGAGAGAGAGATATTGATCTCAGTGTGGGGAAGAGGAGAGAAATATGTAGCAATATTTTGGAGATATATCTATTTGACACTCTCCCAGTTGATAGCAACGTTTTTCATGAGGTTGAGCATTTCTATTCTACAGTATCTTTGTATATACCCACCTACGATACTAGATACTTGTACATGCCCGCTGTATCCATATCAGGTATTCAATACAGCACTGAGATACTTCTAGGATACAAGTTTAGCATATCCTGCTTACCACATCCAATATTTCATATATTTATTTTAATTTTCTTATTTCTCAACAAAAAAAAAGTTGCCAGTAAAGAACATAAATAATGATAAATTTCATTAACTTAGAAGTATTCCAAAGCAAAAATTAGGACAGCGGTATCCACATCCTTTTCTTAAAATCTTCGAAAGTGTAGAGTCGCATCCTCAATCCTCGTGCACATCTGTATCCGTATCTGCATCTAGGAATCATAGGTACCACCTCCCACAACCACCTCCCACAACCCAAACCATAGGTAGGTATCAAACAATATGAGACTGGAGCTTACTTTCAAGGGACCTGAACCAGCAGCCACAAAAAGGTCCACCTCTAAAGCCAATTCGATATCATCTGGAATGGTAGTCCTAGGTGGAGTCACTTCGCCAGTTCTTTCCTGACTTTTGTGTGTTCCGGATATAGTTATGGTCGTGAGAATCTCCTATGAGCGTTGTGGTTACGTCGAATGATCCAAAATGGGGATCCCTCAATTGAATTCATCCTTTAAATAGCAAGGCCAAAAGGTCAAGACCCCAACTAGAATTGGATAGAGGCTACAAGCCTACAATTGGGATTATTTCATTTTGGTTCCTGCTTGATCCCAATGTGGGCTTGGTGATATGATGGGCCACACATTTCCAACAGGGACTCAGGGAGATCTCCAAGATTATCACTATAAACCCATTAGTGGGCCGCACATTGGAAATTCAAATCATTAATAACTATTGTTCCACCTTATTCTATCATTAATACTTATGCTTGCAATGAGACTGATTACATCAATCGAGAACACATAATTTGAAATGCAATCACGTACTTAGAACAATGTAATTTGACTGAAAATCACGGTTAATGTGAGTGATTTTGAGTCAAAACTTTTTATTCTATATGTTCGGATTAAAATACATATAGGATGCTTAAAAATGAAAATCAAAGGAGAATTTTTAAAAATGAGTATCAAATATTATCTTCTGTGGATTCTATTTCTCTTATCCATTCAATTCCTATATATTTTAATACAAACAAATGGCTTGAAAAATAGCGCAGTGCAGTGATTTTGAGTAGCTTGGATGAAAAAGGTGAGCTGGTACAGCGAATTTACAGTGTTCTTGGAATGCTTAGTGATTCGAAGGAGGATCCGGAGTGCAATATTCCTCTGACCATATACGATCAATCATTACACTCTCAAAGCAGCATCTATTGAACAAGCTACTGATGAATTTTTTAACTTGTAAAAAAATGAAAAAGTTGAAATGGGGGAATCTGCTTCGAAGGTCGTAATTGAGAAGGCTGAAATAAACAATTTGTCAGCAAATAGAACTGTTCATCTGTCTCTATCTCTTTCTCTCTCTTGTGTGCGTGGAAGAAGGGAGGAGGTGACATTGCGCGCTCTCTCTCTCTCTCTCATGTCCGTGGAAGAAGAGATGTGGCATTGGCTACCCAAGGAGTTGAATCTAATGGGCGTGTTTGTTTGTAAGAATTTTTAGAATCCTGGCCGCCAAATCTTATTTTATGAATTCTCACATACATTGAATCATTTTAAAATTTTGAAATTATGAGAATTTTACAGGTTAAAAGTGATATTTTACAAAAGTGGTTTTATGAATTATCAACATTCAAATAGAGAATCAGAATTTTGGAGACAAGAGTCCTCATTTTTGTCAAGAATTTCTGCATAGAAAATTTTCAAATTAAATACATCCAAACAAATGAGCCCTATAGAAAACAAGGAGTCGGATAATTTCCTTCTTCAATTTAAATCTTATATTGTTTTTAGACAACCTAACAGATGGAGAGTTTGTGCGGCCTTCTTTTTCCGTTTGGTAACTAAACACGTACTACTCAAATCTTGAACTAATCGATCTACAACTGGTGATCCCTAGTTGTTTTCGTGGAGGGGAAGAGTGCCCTACCCAAAATTGTCCACCTTGCTTAAAAGCATTTTCATTGCCTCTACTAATGCCTTAAGATTTTTGTATAATTGATTATTGGAGGAAATTTAAGATGCCATTAAAGTCAAACTGATTGCTAGTTTGGATCCCAAAAGGAATGACTCAGCATCAATATGTGCTTGTCACGAAATGTGCACCACCACCCAAGGGGAGAGAGCATGAAAAGCATTTCTATTGATTCTATAAACACCTCATGGTTTTGGTCTGATTGATTAGCAAGGAAATTTAATACACCTTGATGCATGTTGATCATACTTAGGGTAGAATTTGAAGATCTTTATAAATATTTAGGGTCAGATATCGCATATCCGTAAAGAACAATGATCATGTGATTATATATTTAAGGCTGTCAAAGTCTAGCACTTTTACAAGTGTCCATATAACTAAACTTGAGTCTCTTTAATAGATGTTCACGAACTCACAATCATTAAATTATTATGAAAACTTGAATCACTTTTGCAGCTGCCTTTGAAATTTTCCACTTCCATTAACTCAGCTGAAATGGACTGCTTTCTCCAGCCTTTTTCCCTTTGGGTCTTTGAATTTTCTTTTTCTCTTCTCGTAAATGTTTCATTTTGGTTTTTTAAATTCCCCTTGGCTCCTCGGAGGGCTTGAATTCTTAGCCATTGGGTTCTTTTGGGGCATCTTACCATTGTAATTTTCTTCTTAGTATACATCTTCCCATTAAGCAAAAATAGATGGTCACAAACTCACAATCATTAAATTATTATAATCCTTACAATATTTCCAGTTCATGTTAAAGGCCTTCAAATCCCACCATGTTAAAGGCCTTCAAGACCCATGTGTGGGATCTTTTCTCCAACCATCACATTCTTGTTTTGCTTTGTTTGATGCTAAACCTTCCAATTTGTTTGATCCGAACCCTTCCAAGTTTGCAGAGAAACTATCATAAATGATGAAACAAGGAGACTAGTCATCACAATACATAAACAAAAAGAGGCCCAAGAAAGAAAGAAAAGAATTTTTGCGAATCATGCGTTTAACTAAGGAGAATTTCTTGATGTTCTCAACACAGTTAGGCTTAGAAACTAATAGCAACAAAACATGACTGCTGGCAGTATTTACTCGAGGAGATAAGGCCATGAGTTAACTCGTACTGATACTAAAGGAACGGTAGTCATATAAGTAACCACTCACATAAGAGCCCGGAAAACATGGCATGTGAGACTGTGATTTCACTTGTTCTTATGCAGTCATGACTTGCATTAAATGCCTATGTTCACGGCGCCTCTTTTGCCAATAAGTTCCCGACCAAGAATCTATTCACAAACATATCAGGTAGTAGTATAATAATGCATGCAATACATGCATATATTAATTTTGTTTGAATGATATACCTTTAGGGTGGGTCTTTTTATTCATTTCTTATGGAATGTTTTATTTTGTCTTCCGAGTGTACTTTAATTTCTTCTCTCATAGCTGCTAGAGAGAGAGAGAGAGAGAGAGAGACTAACAGAGAAGGTTAGGTTATAAAATGACACCTTATTTTAAGTTGGGCTGTGCCATGGTGCAGATGTCTCTCATGGACCCTCCATACAAAACAAATACCCTTGTGGGGCTCACTTGAGGTTACATCAATCATGGAGGATGTGAATGTGACCTATATACATGCAAATTTTCATCCTTTAGATCATCCTAGTCCCTTGATCCATGACCCTCAAATTTAATTGTTAGAAGCACCACTTTCTAAGGATTTTAATCCAACAATAAGTATCAGTTGGATGAGTGATGAATCCGAGCTTGTGATAATTCATTGGGTAATGAGTGTGACAGGGTGGATTGATCATGTGGGGTCTTAGATATTTCCAAAGGGGTTCTGCATAAAGTCACTCATGAGAGACTTCTTCACCTGAGTCAATCCAAGATAAATGAAGTAGGGCTAAGTTGACGCCGACGACGGCGACAAGGACAACTATGAAGGTTGAATTTGGGTGCATCTAGATAAAACCATGATGGTCCATTATAACTAACAACACACGCAGAAAATTTCTCTGTATTGTCAATTCTGTCTTGTATGTGAGGTTTCTTCTAGTTCCCTAGTAGGTAATCAATCTATGCTGGGTGGGCCTAATAAATGGCCAATCTCCATATCAAGCCCCATGAAAAAATTGTCTTTATGGAAGACCCAATCTTTCATTTGTGGCAAGTTGAGGTCAAGTTACCCAAAGAGACCCATCTAACATCTAAGGACAGAAGGGTTGAAAGAGAATATATAATTCAATCACTGATATTTTCGTCTACTTCTGAATAGGGGTGCACAAAAAATCCGTCAATCCGATCCGATCTGATCCAATCCGCGGATTTCAATCCGATCCGAAGGCCAACGGATTGGTGGCGGATTAGATGTGGTGTAATCCGTTAGCAACGGATCGGTAGCGGATTTCACTCTCAATCCATAGATTCAATCCGATCCGATCCATTGTCATTAAATATAAATAAAAAATATATAAGGGGTCTAAATAAAAATTAGGTGTCTAAATTTAAAATAAGGAAAAAAACATAAGGAGTTAATTCAAATTTGAGTAGAATATATGTCAAAGTGTATTTAAGTGATAATAATTTTTTTTGCAATTTGAATTTTGGCTCTGGACACACTGATGAAATTTTAGGAATGATCCAAGAGGATTCCAAAACCCATCAAGTTACTTTCAACGTTCAATTATTTTGCATATTCTGGTTAGCTTAGTGACAAAAGGTTACCACCACCTCCCTTTGAATGTCTCTTAACTAGTGTTCTGCTTTTCCACATGCTTACACTTGCATTTTCTTCTCTCTCTATCTCCCTCATTCCTTCATTTTCCCACTTGAACATTTCTATCTCTTTCAGATCATTTCAAAAGAATATGGCCACCAGTCTCATATGGGGTATTATGTACATGTGAGTATTATGTACATTGTGAAACATTTTGATTACATATGTATCCATCTGTCTTGCTTATAGTATCTCTCAATTTCTTATTTTATTCATTGCATTGTTGGAGTATGAGTCTTAGAATGGTTGAGAGTAGAGGAAGAATCTGAATTTTTTCATGGGTTTTTTTTTTTTTACATATAATGTACAGTAACGGATTGAACGGATTAATCTGATCCGATCCGCTCGTCCACGGATTGGATCGGATCGGATTTCAACAGTAATAGATTTGTGACGGATTACAAATCCGTCAATCCGTAGGCAACGGATTGGTGACGGATTTGGCCCAATCCGAACCAATCTAATCCGTGTACACCCCTACTTCTGAAGACTATGGCAGTAATACTATAAGGTAAGCCACCAACCTTGAATGAATAGAATACAAAGGAAATTCCTTTCCAAGATTTTTTAACACAGCCAATCTTATAAACTAGCAAAAATGTCAACTCCCATGCAGACGACAGGACAAAAATACAAAGGGTTTTCTAAGCATGTATTGGGGTTTTAAAGATTAGGTTTCCCACAATTTCTTAGGCACGAGGCCGGATTTCCTTCTCTTCCATGTATTTTAAAATTTTTATACTTGTTTACAACTTCGAATAATTGTCCTCAGTGCTCTTGGAATCTCTATTTTTCATGTGTGTGATAGACATCACACAAAACCAATTGTCTTGTAGCCTGTCTAGAAATCGTTTGAAATTGGTTTCCTGATTTGACCTGCTCCTCTTCCAAGGATTTAAATAAAAACAGATCTGGTGTGGGAAGAAGACATGGGAAGAAGACATACACTCCAAATTCTCTCTGGGGTCTTTCCATGAGACCTTGAAAAGTAAATTGATGGATGAGAGGAAAAGGGACAACAACATGGAATTAACTTTTCAGGAAGAGTCATTTCTTCCTTCTGCTGGCATCAACCTTTTTCTTTTTCTATTTTTTTCTTCGTTTTCTTTCTTTTTAAATACTTGGGGAGCACGATCTCATGCACCTACTGAGCTACCGTTCAT
The DNA here is from genome assembly GCA_029852735.1 of Persea americana. Lineage (NCBI taxonomy): Eukaryota > Viridiplantae > Streptophyta > Magnoliopsida > Laurales > Lauraceae > Persea > Persea americana. The sequence continues at coordinate 2,446,303 of CM056813.1, forward strand.
TCTAAAATCAATTGGTGACGGAAGAGAACCTCAATGTTTTATATGGCATTCCCAACAATCCCCCCTCACGATAGAGCTCCCGCAACTCGAACCCATGACCTGGAGCTCCGATACCACTTGTAAGATCTTATGCACCCATTGAGTTACCATTCCTTCTAAAACCAATTAGTGATGGAAGAAGTACGACTCAATGTTTTATACAACATTCGACATCGTGCCTGTAGGCCTGTTTTTAGAGTTGTCGCAGGGAATGGCATTGTGGCATGCCTCTGCCCAACAGTGTCCACTTGCATGAGTTTTAGAGGGAGGAGGATCAGGTGAGGACCACTTCCACCACCACATAATTTGAAAGATTGTGTTGTGACAACAAGAAATTCTCTGTTTTAAATATGTTATGTTCATGTCTTAAATTCCATGTTTTATAAACCCTAATTTGATAATGAGACTAAGAGTTCCTCTTGCTGTGGATGTGGACATATTGTCGAATCATATAAATTTTTATGTGGTTTTTTCTCCCATACATGTTTATTTTGTGTGGCTTGATTGTCAATCGCAAGTATTCCACTTCTGCTCACTCATAACATAAAATTTTCGAGTCCGGATCGTCTATGACCTCAGTTGTATATGAAAAAAGTCCTATAATTTCACGTGTATGGGTTATAACACTTTAGTCTAAAATCTCAAATATCATGTTATATTTACCATGATTTTTAATTTTTTAGATATCATGGCTGGATCTTACAGTCATTAACCACAAAAAAGTAAACTAGGGAAACGTTAGACATACCTTTATCCATGCTTTCAACTTGACTAAATCAGATTTTCAAGATGATGACCTAGTCTTCTTCTAAATGCTCTTCACAATGGCTGTACATTAAGTTTAGATCAAAACAATTTGAGAGTCAATGTGGGATTGACTACATGTTCAACACATGATTACCTCTTGTTACTGTTGTTGCTGCTCAACTTCAGGTGCCCTAAATAAATTAATGCATGAAATTCACAAGAACACATCAGCCCAAATTTTATTGAGCCCCACTAATTTGAATCCTATACAGCTATTTAAAATAGTAGGATGACAGACTTTTTTTTATTTTATTTTCCTATTAACCCTGTAAAAACTCAGATGGCTTTATTCTAAAGCTATGAAATGGGTAGTCCAGATAAGAATTTCATTGACCATCCATTTTTATGGCCCTAAGTCAGACTAATGCGCATTGCCAAAATAATGGGCCCCCTGATCAGATATATTATATATAGTGGCTCTGCAGGGAGAACTACCTCTGGAGCTTCCTAACATGCAGTATAGCTTAATTTCCAGCTACCAATCCAAGCTTGGGCACTCATCTCAAAGCTGTGTCTGTATATATATATATATATATATATATATCTATCTCTGAAAGTGGGTGTTCTCATGTGCTACAATCAGAAATGAGGTCCCGGACCCAGTAATATTCAGAGACAAGAAATAGAAAGGGCATGCTCCATTGATTGATCATGCATGTGGATGTAGTGGATAGTTTAAAATAAAGTTGCATGGAGTTGATTAATGTTCATACATTACAAAACAATCGATGCAGTCGCCAGCAAAGGTCAACTTTAAATTCATTCACGGAACAGGTTTAGAGAGAGAGAGAGAGAGAGAGAGAGAGAGAGAGAGAGAGGCACAACCTGTCTTGCGAAAGGGAAGAAGAAAAAAAAAAAGCTCCTGTGCCAGTCACATGTTCGAAAGGTCCAACCAGTAGCAGTCGGTTGCATTATTGTAAAAGCAAGGCATTGGAATGTATGTACTGTGTAGCCCAGATGGTAGGATAAGATATGAGGTGGTAAAGCACCAGTCATCCATTGATCACTATCTCAATCAAGGTAAAAATGTTTGATGATTGTTATGATCATAACCATTAATCATCTGGGTTGTTCAAAAGTAGAGGTGTTTGGTTCGAGGCAACCTTTAGTTTTGAGGGGATATTAGGACGAGATATGATGTGAGTTGGATTATGAATTTATGATACGCTTAGGTCTCTTTTGGATACACTTAGGTCTCTTTCTGATAGTATTAGATTCATAAGTTTATGTTTTGCTAAGAGATACCTCTTGCAGATTTGCGGGTGAGAACTTTTTTGCTATTAGATGAGACCCCTTATAACAAATTCAACTCCCTAATACTCACTGGTCCCGCATGAATTAACACTCACCCTTGTGGCAAATTCACCCATTATGCTATTGTTGTATCTAATGTAGGAAATTATTCTCCTACAATCCAACTCCAAGAGCGATCTAGGATCTTGAAGGCCCACTTGGGCCCAACTTTGATAGTGCAACCACTTTTTGATACTCTAGTTATCCCATAATCTAGCTTCACTCACCGGTTGAATTGGATCTAAAAAAGATTTATGGTGAAGACACCATTTAACTTTAACGCTGCTAAATAAAGGGCTAGGATGATTTAGTGGGGCTGAGTGGGATGCATGTGCATACGCACCACACTTGTTCTTTTAAAATAGCCAAACCATTTTTAGCTTCAAAAAGGTCTAGCCTCACCCAGTGATCTACTCTTTCTAAAATGGAAAATGGGTTGATCAAGGGATGTGCTGTTTTTTAGGGCTTCAAAGTGGCCCAATTTTAACTATCAAAGAAAGTGGAATGTGCGTCAAATTTTGGAGGACCACTTGGAGAGGCCACACAATTCAAATGATTATGCTGAATTTGGGTAGGTGCTATAATTTGTTGTTCCTGGAAATTTGTGTCTCAACAGGCCAAGCCACCTCATGAGCTGGCTTGATTTCGACTCATGTACTTCAAGCTGAGCTCAACCTTAATCAACAATGTGACAGACCCAGCTAGATATGGAGTCTGTGTAGTGTGTACTGGAGCCGTTTTTGCAAGCAGAAAGTGAATCACTTGGTGTGTAAATGGAAATTGTTTTCCTCATTTAGGCATCACATGCATGTGATTCACATGCATATATGCTCAAAAACAAATGTGATAATCCGTAATCCTTGTGCATGTGAATAATTTACATATATAAATGGCTAAAATCAAACCACCCTAAAATCATATGGTAATTGGCCACAAAAACTAATTTACCATTGAAATCGCTTCCGGTCCATTTTAATCATCACACTCTGTTATAATGAGGTGGTCAACGAGCCCAATCATAGGAAAATATAAAATACCATCCATCAATTTTTTTTGAATGTGGGTCCCTTTGTCCCAGCTGGACCTCAGACTACACCCATTGGGCTAGCAGCAACCCCTAAAGCAAGGACCGCGAGGACAGATGAATGAGCAGCCCACCCATCCACTGCAATTCTATTGGACAAATGCAACTTCATTCTCAATTATGCCAATGGTTTATGTTCAACAATTTTTCCATTCACTTCTGTTTGCCCTGGAAAATTGAGTCTTTCATTGCATTTAACATCAATCACATGAATAACTTGAATTCTGAACAGCCATAGCAAGAGATGAAGACATGAGTACCATAAAATGTGTATATACTATGAAGCATATAAAACAAATAAAAAGAAAGATTACCTATCAGAGGGAATGGATTCTAACACAGTTATTATAAAGTCCCAAGTCATTAGAATCTTAGTTCCACTATGCTACAGGTGAGACTGCTATATCAGAGAACTATTATCAATATATGTACAACCCAAATGCCTCACATTTAGATAATATTAGCCATTGCTATTGAAATCACATATACCAGACCAACAGAGAATTCACCTTTTGATAAATTAAAGCCGCTTTGATTAATGTCGTAACTCACAACAGACGACCTTCAAGTCCTAATAACAGGTCCCTTGTACACCCCTCTTCGGACCACAAAGTTATCAGGGGGTTCAAACTCTTCTAACCAAGCCACTTCAGAGATGCTTATTCCACTAGATTCAACAATACCTTCAACCACGTCAACTAAGACAACAAAAGAATTAAGTTTCCAACTGAGAAGTGCATGGGGCTGTGGACCAGTTTAGATGTACTGAAACTTTGAGTGGGATTGTGTACTGAACTTAAGAGTGGGATCGTGCGTCTTCCATCCAATTCATTTATGGATGACTCTATAACAGCTCAAGACATCCCCTGCTTGACTTGGAGCAGATTTCTCAAGCATAACAATAGAGGAGACTGTTTTGCCAGAATTTTATAAAGCCCCATACCCACCCTTATAGCTTAATTGCCCCAATAATGTTTTTTTTCCTCTCTATCAGAGTACCCAACTACATGAATTGGGTACATCCAAACGGGCCCAAAGCAAATGGTGATTGATCATGAATTGGGAGGAAAAGAAATTACCAGGTAGATCATTTCTGGGAGGTTGCCTGAAATAAGTGCAGTGCCGCCCATCTGCTGATGAATAGGGTGGTGATAAAATGTCAAAGATTGCACATGGAGTCAAGGCTTTAAAAGAATGAATGTTGCCACCTCTTGTTGGATAGAGAACTGTTGTGCCACAGGGTGCAGACATATCTTCATCTCTAACAAGCTTTGCTAATCTTGCTGCATATCCACCAAAATATAATTTAAGAAAAGCACAAAGTGGTATGGCATCCATGTTCTATAGAAAATTTTTAAATCAGCAACGGTGCAGTATAATTTAAATATATATATATATATATAATAATATCTGGACATCATAGATTGTTACATGAGGAAGTAAATGGTCCTTCTCTCAGCTTGTACAAGTGGGCTCCAGATTTGGTCATTCAGAACATAGTTCAAAACTCCACTCCGCTTGAGTTACCAGGGTTAACTCTGATGAGAAAAAAGAGGGCTTGACCAAAACTCTCTGTTAACAACAAGGTCCGACTTGGCTGACTTGCTGATTTGACAATAGAACTTGGTCAAATCAGGTTTTTGTTTGGTGGCTTAATGAAGGGGCTGGCAAGGAGAGCAGACTTCATGCATGAAAGGAAATTCTGTCAACGAACAAAATTCAGTAAATCCAGTGCAGATGTCGAAAATAATAGGCAGTAGAGCTTGAAGACATTGAGAAGGGATCTTGTCCAACTAAAAAATGGCTGGATATTGACTGCTGAAAAAAAAAAAAAAAGACGGGGGTTGAGTGTTATCTCAAGGAGCTAAGATTTTTGTAACATGCGTGCAACCAGCGTAAAACTTTTGTCACAACTCCAACATGATTACAACGTATGTGGTCAGGTGTTTCTTTTTTACTCTGTCAATACTCAGCCAAGTCTTTTCATCAACTCAACTCATGGACCTGTCGAGTGAGGATGCCGAGATCATCTGTTGAACTTTGATCCAGGCTGTTGGTCCAACGGGTCCCACAATGCCATTGTCAATAGATCGTGCCCAGGAATACTAATGGATCTAGGCTGTTAGCCTTTTGGATTCAAATGAATTTCAGCATTTGGGAAGACCCACTATCAGGATGGCAGATTCATCAGTCAAACAAAGGGAAAAGAGGTTATTCCTTGAGGTGATACTTTATTATAGTTTTGGTGCTAATTGAAAGGTATGACGCTCTTATACCTATGCCTCAGACTCTACAGTCATCTTTGTTTTGTTGTGTGTACTTTTCATTTAATCTTAATAGAATCTACCTGTTACCGATCAGAAAAAAGAACCAAAAAAAAAAAAAAAAACATTAGAAGATCCTATTATCAAATGTTTGGGGCTTATGAAATTAAATACAAAGAATTAATGGAGTGGCGTCTCTACCACCTCTCACAAGTAGATTATCCCACTGGGCCTTGCTTGAATATACTCACTCAAGGATACTCTCTCCTAAGAGATAACCGTGAGAGACAACTATTGAGGCCCACATGGGGCCATGCCAATAATAGGGAGGTGGGGAATGGAAAGATCTCAAAAGGACCTAGTGGTCTGCAAAATATCAACCCCCACAGATCATCCTAACCCCTTCATCCATGGCCCTCAAGTATAATAGTTTTTTAGAAGGAATTATTTTTTTAGGATTTCAATCAAATGGCGAGTAACAGTTGGATGTTTGTCTAATTTGGACCAATGCCAATTCATGGGTGTAGTGAGTGTGAGGGGTTTGGATAGATCATAAGGGGGTCCCATTCACCTAAAAAAGAAGAATCCACAAAATCTCTGAATGTAAGGACGGACAAACTCTCTATGTGGAGAGAAAATATGAGAAACTAGATGCATACCTTCTGCAGGATCGACAGGCACAGGTGAATCAAGCCAGTCATATGATTTCACATGCATGGAACCATAAAGAAGCTTGCTAAACACAGTCATTTCAGGATGATTATGAAGGGGTATAATAGATTTTGCTGGCATGCAGAATATTGCTATCTGCAAAACAAAGGGTTAAAACTTAAAACCCTCAAACACATCAATCATAGCCTCCAATGAAAAAAAAAAAAAAAGAAAAAAAAAAAACATTTGCAGAAAATTAAATGAATACCATCTTACAATACTCACAGCCGACTGCAGCTTCAAGATAACAATTGAAGATGGAAAAGACTGAAGAAACCTATAGTCCTAGAAAGTAAGCTTGGGACTTACAGAAAAGCTATCACACTCGTGTAAATGCAGATACTTGATTGGAGGCAGGTTACTCCCATTGCAGCCTTTCTTTCCATTTATAACATGCACGGGCTTTTTCCATCCATGTGCTACCTGTGCCTCCTGTTCGAGACCCACATCAGATGGCCTGATTTTATCTGAAATAGCAAAAGGTTAAAAAAAAAAGAAAAAAGAAAGGTTCACTAACTAAGAGGATAATAGTAAGACTTAACACAAAAGTATATGCCTTGAGAGTTACAAAACATTTTATTACAAAGTTCTCGAATCATACATACATGCTACAAGATACAAGGTTGCCACATAAATAGTACGAAGAGGAAAATCCAGTAGCATCATGTTTCTGAAAGATTTTTCTATGTTCATGGATATTCCACTTAAAGCAAAATACAAGTTCCATGTTTCAACATTCTGGAATGCAGTGTCATATAGCTGCCGGGAGGAGAGTGGGATTGGGAACTGAGGAGAGTGGGTAGATCGAAAATGTTAAGAGTCTTATACAATTCAAATGCGCATATAGAAAAACCTAAGACCAGCAGCACTCCACAAGCACGCATACGAGAGATGCAAGACAAGCACTCAAAGTTGGAACCATTGTACAAGCACACATTAAAAATGTAAAACAAGAACTCAAAGTTAAAAGCATTCCCTTAATAGATCCACAGGTAAATATAGCACTTGATGAAGGGCACCAAATTCACTATAGTCTGTTGACTGCTATAATCTAAAGTGCGAATGACAAATAAAACTGGTAGGATTTAGAAAGACTGAAGAAATACAAAATAAGCAACGATCACCCAAATCATAGGAATAGAAATCTAAAGAAAAATGTTAACTTTCACAAAATTGCATCCATCATTACAGGCTTGCTTGACTACCTTATGTGGGAGTATAAATATTTGATCAGCATTTCAGATATCTAAGGAAGGAACAGAAGAAGACTTGTCAATCTCACCTAAAATAGCACGAACATTCTCAAGTGCTTCCTCGGATACTGGTCCGTTTGTAGAGAAGGATGATTTACAAGTGTTATACAGCCTCTGTATAGCTGGCATAGTGTAAATAGAATAACAGACTCTAGGATGCTTTCACCAGAAACATATAGTTCTTGAGCAGCTGTACAATAACTCTCCAAATTTCGGTGTTTTCAGCTGCTTTAATAGATAGGAGATCATTCAACACCGCAGCTGCTTCTCTGTGCTGAATTCAAAATACAGTAACGAAAAATCTGCTTCTTAATGAACAAATTAAGATAATGGCAATAGACCCTCATGCTAGTCATTTGATCGTTCCAGATAATAGGATAAGTCTATGACGATGATGACAATGATGAAGATGATGAAGAAGGTCTACTGGAAGTAATTATCTGCACTGAAAGGACACAAACAGGAATTAGATCAGTTAGTAGCTAGAGTTTCAAAGTTTCAAAGTGTCACTTGCCCAAAATCCAAATTGATATAACTAGTTCAGTCCTGGTCCAAACCAACAAGTTTTGCATACAAAATTGAAAACCACTTAGGACCTGTTTGTTTGCATAGAATACATAGAGAATAGAATACATAGGAATCATGCCCTAAGCGGTTACAAATGAAGATAAAAGGTGAACATCCAAAAATGACCATCAAATAACCTCCCCTTTAATAAAATTCGAATCATGGAAAGATGATGAAATTAATACCAAGCCATCATCTTAGTAATTCAAGTCCTAGGAAAGTCTGAGCCCCATCTACATTGCTTACCTTATATCCTTCACTTTTCGCCTCATATCCTTCACCCCTCATCTCTTTAATAATCCGTTGGCGAATGCATGTAAATAAATGAATATTTATATTTTATGAGTATTTGACCCATTTTTAAATATTTTCAAAATTCTTTTAAAAAGACATGAAGACTCACCGCGTTGACTCTATTCAAGTCACAATTTTTGAGTTGGATGAGTTGAGTCTGCGTCACAAGTTTACCAATCTTGATCTCACCACAAGCTCCTATGTATGCAATCCCCATGTATTATTCTACGCGAACAAACAGGCCCTTAGCATTGACAAGTCTGACTTGTTGATTAAATAACCAATAAGCAGGAAAAGAAAAATAAAGGACCGCAATTGTTTTTGACATTTTAATGCATTCCTCTAAGATAAGGGCACATAAGTCAGAGCAAAGCATGCTCTTTTCCTAAAGAAACATCACCCTTATGTCCCAGATTACAATATAGAGCACAATCAACTGTCAATCATTAAAAAAAAGAGGGTGTCTGTATATGGAACGCTTCTCCCCCTAAATTAATATCGCATGCACCATTTTATCAGTGATATCAAATGAATTTTAGCTATAACACAAGATGCAACAGATGTTTATTTATTGCTCATAATTAAGAAATTTCCCACACCGCCCCAAAACAGACCGTGTGATTAGTAATATCCATCAATTCTCCTATCAATTCCACCAATATATTTGAGCTGCACATTCCAAATACACCCTACTACTAATATTGAGTGGAAGAATCCACTCCAATAACTCCACTCCAATTAAATTTAAGTAAACCAGATCAAAGTAAAGAAAAACACTAACAAATGAATTCAAACAAAAAAAAAAAAAAAAGTTGAAATAACATCTACCACATAAAAGTGCTCATAAGAAGGAATTGAAGATTCAGTTCTTCACATCTTCAATCACAACACCACTCAGCAGCAATCACTTCAACTCTTAAGAAATCAATCAAACAAAAGAAATCTCAACCATAATCACGATGCAATCAAATCATATCAAACCATTCAATGCAAATACAAAAACCCTAGAATTTCGATGTGATCAAACCATAATCAGACGATTCATATGATTCTATAGATTCAAGAATCGAATATTTATAAGAAGAAGAAGAAGAACAAAGAGAACGGCGTATGATAGAATCGAAGCGAAAGAGAGGGAGAATTAGAGAGGAGTAAGGATGAATTGCATATGGATAGATACGAAGGAAGAATCAGTTATGTAAGTACAAGCGCATGGGAGGCCAGCGCAGTTTCGCGTACTTGGAGCGCGCAGGATAGGGAGAGGCGCTTCAGAAGGAGGCGGAGAGTCGAATTGGAAGTGAAGCGCAGGCAATTGAGGCCATCGCTTTTGGGACTCCGGCGAAGAAAGGCGCTGTAGAGATTGGGCTGCAAATACCCAATATATACCAAAATGGGACTTACACACGATGGTTCGTTTTATTTCCTTTTTCTTTTCTGTTTTTTCTTTTGAGGGTTTTACAAAAAAAAAAAAAAAAAAATTACTTTAGGTGACCATTGGGTCTAAAAGATCATTTTAACTGACCTTGCACCATATCAATCATCTTGCTTGAAAATTTGTTTTCTTTTTTTAGCACTTTCAAATAGCATTCCTAGGGACCTTGGTTTTATGACGCTAAGGGTCCCTAAGGATCCTGCGGTGTACACAAATTGGAACAAAATAGGCGTATTTCCTCGTATTTCATTGTCAATAAGCCTATTTTCCTTCACCACGTTTGTCTACACCCATTTCTTCCTACGCAGTCGTCCAACTGTGGTCCCCTCCAACATCATCTTCATATGTTGCTCCTGCTCCTCGCCCTTCTACCAACTATGGTCCCCTCCCACATCCTCTTTGTCTAAGGTATATGCTATTGGATGCTCCCATTTAGCCTTTTTCTGAGTCGTCTGGGCTGAATTGTCGTCTGGGTTGGGCCTTTATGGCGTCTTAATGCCTTTTGGTTTGGTTAATGTTTCCTTACGGCAGACATCTACTCTTCACTTTAAAATCGCTTTCTAAAATGGTCTCTTTGTCTTCCTTGTGTAGCATTACCCCTCATAGCAAGAAAAATCCCCTAAAAATGACGTTTACCCTTTTTGAAAGACAATGGGCAGAGACAAATGCATGATCTGCTTTCTATTGTTTTCGGTTCTTAATCGCTTGCCAAAGGCAAATGCATTATCTGGTTTATATTGTTTCCGGTTCTAAATCGCTTGCTAAATACAAATGATGATCCGGTTGTCAAAAACAAATGCTCATGTAAATTAGGAATCACCTGTGTAGTCCAAAATATGATTTATTTTTTAGAATCTAGGCAGTAACAAAGTTGTGTATTTATCACTAAAGGTCTCAGCTATCACTAATAATGATTTTAAATGGGTCATGATGAAAATGCATATTATATATTATACATTATTGAATGGAATAATTACTTGGAGACACTGAACATATGAAAATATTGTAGAGAGTTCTGCACAAACAAGAAAGAATATTGTAAAACATAACAAGCTGTCATGATGAAGAAACTAATTTGTGTACACCGCAGGGTCCCTAGGGACTCTTAGCGTCATAAAACTAAGATCCCTAGGGACGCTACTTGAAAGTGCTAAAAAAAAAAAAAAAACACATTTTCAGGCAAAATGATTGATCTGGTGCAAGGTCGGTTAAAATGATCTTTTAGGCTCAATGGTCACCTAAAGTGTTTTTTTTCTTTTTTCTTTTTGTAAAATCCTCTTTTCTTTTTTTGGACAATTACTAGAAAAAGGCCTCAAATATTTGGAAAGATGGAAAAGAGTCTTCCAAATATTTTTAATCAAATATAGTTTTATAAGCTTGTTGTACGCGATAACTTTTTATATAACTTTTTTTTTGGACGCACATCTTTTCACATAAGATTTTGTTCATGAACTCGCGCGAGCTCGTACATCTTGTATATAAGTCACATGTGTGCGTGTACCATGATCACCATGCACCAGTTGTGCATGCGCGTGTATACGATATACATGCGCATGGCAGAAAAAAAAAGTTGTGCAAATAATAATGTGCCAACAAAAAAAAGTTGCACGAAAAGCAATCGCGTATGAAAAATTATACGAAAAGCTGTGTGAGAACTATTCGAGAGTTTCTTTTAGGAGTTTCATGGTTTGAACGGCTTTTTTGGGTCTTTTCAAATATTTGAGGCTTTTACTGGTAATTGCTCCAGTAATATTGCAATTGGGAGAAAACCAAAATAAAAAATTGTGATGATATGGTAAAAAACTCTAAGAGAATTATTATAATGGTATTTCCCAACAAGAAGTTTGGTTTTTCATTTGAAAATATGATGGCAAGATTACGATTGAATCAAGGAGTTATTATGTGAAGAAATTAGACTTAAACTCTAAGTATACATCTAAGTAAAGAAAAACTAATTAAGAATATTAGTAGAGTGTAGATGATTTAACCGGAAAAATCCCCTTATAATTGTTATAAACTTGAAATGTCTTCTGAGTCTTATAAAAACCACAGTGAACCCAGGAGCCCTGCTTGGTATTTCTTTTACTTTTTTTTCTCTGATCGAGTATATCCCCACTCCCCTTTCCTTAAAACATCCCAAAACCCATTTTCCCTTTATCCTTTTCTTCTTCCTCTTCATCTCCCTTCCAGCGATTCGGATCTTCTCCTGGTGCGGTGGTCCCAGAGATTGTCCAAACACTAGTAGAGCACGTTTTGGATATGAGAACTCTTGAAAGCCTAGCAAAGGGGCGTTTATACACTATCATCTTATTCATCATCGTTGCCCAAGCTGTGATATAAGTTGGGTTTTCGTTTTTCTCTCATTCCCCAATCTCCTATTGATATGATATCGCATCTCTACATGAAGGTAAGCCATATTAAAAGCATGCATGCATTGTGATTTTGTGATTTTCACTTGATTGCACAGTAGATTTGTTGTTCCCCTTTCATAGTTTTAATTCAATCCATGCTTTATAGATAAAATCGTTGCACAAAATTTTCTTTGATAGAGTAGATTTTGCAATTTATATGACATTTAAAAGGCCAAAAGATTATCTTAAATGTTGAATGAAATACTTCATTTTCATGTCATGAAACCCTATGTGTACCAAATGTGAAATGGGGGCTTTTGAAAAATGGGCTGTAAGAGTGACAATCTTGATCCCCACAACTCTCTTTTGCCCCTTTTTTTGCAGGGTTTTTCTCTTTTATTAAATGTTCAACTTGCCAAAAGACTAAAAATGATCCTTTGTATGAAGAGTTGAAGTGGACCAGGATAAGGATGAGAAATGAGGAATGTAGTATTCTAAAGTGGTACGCAAGATCTTGGAGGTTGAGAGCCCATGCCCCTTAATAGATGAGTAGAATTGGTGGAATAAGTGGAAAAATAAACTCATAAAGCTAATCCATGATAAGTAGGATAAGGCTTCAATGGGATCGGTATGAATGGATTCTAAAACCTAATCCATGATAAGTAGGATAAGGCTTCCATCGAATTGGTATGAATGGATTTTAAATGGTTATTCATTTTGAAAAGGGAAAAGATTATATATCAGAAAAAATGGAAAAGTGCATTGATATTCATTTCCCAACTTTTGGGATTTTTACTTGTCTTTGGAAGCACCACAAATCTCATTGTTTCTAATATATTTGAGGAATGGCAATTTAGGGCAGTGAAAATTCACATAAAGTATAGAAACTAAGAGAATTGAAGAGGAGATCTTTCTGCAAAGCCCATATGTGGTCAGTGTCATCATGATTTCATTTCAGCCAAAATGGCCAAAATGCATCATTTCAATTACATATTAAAAATGGTATATCTTCCAAAATATTTCAGTTAAAATTTTGGCTTTGCACAAAAACAACCTTGTTTCATCTAGCATTGGGCTACAAGCTAATTGTATATGATAACTATTTATGAACTACAAATGAGTCAAAAAAATAAATAAATTAACACATCTTACTGAATCATGTAGAGTATATGGAAGGAAGGACACTGCAAAATGGAACCCCTTGCTTTTGGTACGAATGGTACAAATGTGATGGATATGAGGGATAAACTATTGGTATTTCTGAAGCATCGTATCGATAATTTCAGCTTGTTGATCGGTTACCCATATGAGGCAAAATGAGAGTATTATAATAGCTCGACAAGTGATATTCTCTAACTACTTGCAATGAATAAGTACGCATTTTGCTATCTTCATACAAAATTCCTTGAAGTTGATTAAATCTTGGAAAAAAATTAACCTTTTATGTTGATACTCCCCAGGTTGATTGGCTCGCCCAAAATTCTGTTGCGTATGGTTGAAATGACCCTTTCGTCTGGACATTCAAAGAAAAGATAGACATTCCTACCAAGACAATAGGAATGATTGTGAGGTATTCGCATGCGCTTTCGCGGAATATTGCATTCTCCGCAAACCAATCAATTTCACTCAAGTTGACATTCCATTTTATCAGAGAAAAATAGTTATAGAGACATTCAAGTGGACCTGGGTGATAAACTCTCATAGATTGGATTTAAGTGCTTTAGACTAAGAAACTAGCCTTGAACTTGTAGAAAATGTGTAATTGACCATTTTTCTTGTATGGTCAGTTTGCATGTATATTTTAGTACCTAAAAAAAGTGTGGTTGTCAAGAAACTTGTTGACTGATGTGAATGCGAATGTGCATGTCTACCTTTGATAGATGAATGTGTGATTGTCAAGAAATTTGTTAATTGATGTGAATGTAAATGAGAATGTGCATGTCTATCTTTGATACAGGTTTTTTTTATGTTTTCATGGGTTGTAGAGATGCGTTTATCTTATGAACTAGACAGGGATATCTACACATGTATTGTCTTGTGGGCGGGGATATCCTGACCAATGATAGTGTTGTGGTTGGGGATATCTCAGCCCATGATAGTGTTGCCCACCTCCCTGAGTGTTGTCTCTTAGAGTGGTATCAGTTGAGCCGAGGATATCCCCGCATAAATTAGTGCTATGAATGGGGATATCCCTGCCTGTGTTAGTGCTATGAGCGGGGATATCCCCGCCCACTAGAGTACAGTGGGTGTTGGAGTTGTATCAGTTGACCATGTGTATGTAACTGATAGAATTCCAAAACTATTTTCAAAGTTTAACCATTTCTATATTAGCCAATGCCCATGCCCAAACCCATATCCAACCATTTCTATATAAGCAAAAGCTAATGCCCAATTATGTCATCTTTTATTACAGCCAAAGCCAGTGCTCATTTGTATTATTGAAATATGTTTTTTTTATCATAAGAAAGTTAATGTGGACTACCCACCTCTTTAATGGAGTAAATGTTAATTATCCATCAAGGAGACGGAAGCTTTAATAAGTAGTTCCAAACATCAACTTTTTGGAAGCTTTACCTTACCTTTTGAGAGAATCATGTTCTTTACTCTTTTAAGTAGAAATGTTTGGGTTCCATTAAAGAGGTTGGTATTTTAGATTTACTTTTTTTTACATTTGATTAAACCTAGAAGCACAATCTCCACGTGTTTCTGTTTTACCCTAAAAGTGATGTTTGAAACTACTTAGTAAAGCTTACATCTCCTTGATTGATAATTAATAGTTACTCCATTAAAGAGGTGAGTAGTCCACATTAACTTTCTTATTATAAAAAAAAAAATCAGTAATACAAATGGGCATTGGCTTTGGCTGTAATAGAAGATAATATAATTGGGCATCGACATTTGCTCACATAGAAATGGACGTGAAGGTGGAAGTTATGTGTGAATGTGGAGTGTCTAATGTGTTTGTTATAGCATTGTCACCGCCCAACCGGCTGTATCCATACTTATGAAACTCTATTTGGGCTCGGATGGGCGGGGAAGTCCCCGCTCATAGCACTAATACTAGTGGGGATGTGCGGGAATATCCCCGCCCACAGCACTCAGATGGGCGAGGATATCCCTGCTCTCCGTCCACAGCACTAACACATGCGGGAGATGATTAGCTATCAAGAAAATGAGTCTCACATGCTCTATTTTTCTCTCTGAGAGACAAAAAAGAAGATATATTAACAGTAATGAAGAAAGGTTAAATGAAAAACACTAAAATGGGTGCGTGTTACATATGTTGTATGGAGAAGATATGGGGGTTTTGGATTTGGACTTGGATATGAATATTTTGTTCTAAGAATGGTAAAGAAAGAGGAAGCTTCGGTGAAGCACTTTTTTGCTAATCGGTTTGCCCTTTTCAATCAAGGGATCTGCAAAGTCATGCTGCTTCTTCTCTTCTTCAATGAGTCATGGCTCAGAGAAGATAAGTCTCTACTCAGATAAAATAGGCAAAAGAGCAAAAATGGGGAAAAGGTTTTTGGATTTGGGACCTTTTAAGGTAAAAGAAGGAGCATGGATATCCCTGCTCAGAGAAGAAATAAAAAAAAATATATCAAAGAGGACCTTTGGGACTACTATGGTCTATATAACATGTTGATGGCGTTTTTGGCCTTTAACAACTCTAAAGGATTTTTCTGGTTAAATCCTCTAGAGTGCACTGTATGAAAGTTTAGGGTTCGCAAAATCTCTAGATTGGTCAACTCAATAAATCAGCCCAAAAAGTGTACAAAAATAATAAATATGCAGCGGAAATAAAATCACAAGCACACACCACAAGAACTCCGGATTTTTACATGGAAAACGCTAATCGGGTGAAAAATCACGGATCTGAACTGGATCTAATCAAGCACTATGAATTTCGTAATTACAAGAAACTCATATTTCTTCCCCAGATATCCCCTACCTAAGGACTGAAGTTATCTTGTGTCGCTTTACACTTCACGCTTCAACGACTTCACACCGTTAATTGCGACAGACTCAATACGGCGCTTGACTCTTCAAATCTTCTTGCAAGAAGATAATCTTCTACAAGGGATGCAGAAGAACCTGACTCTTTAGAGTACTTTGCAGCACAACTCTTCAAAAATCTCTAGAGAAATTTTTTCTCAATTAAATCACCAATTCAAAACTTGAGAGATGATCTGTGTCTCTTTGGATTGTGAGAAACACCCAATATATAGCCCAAAATCCATATTTAAGACTTATAATCAGAATCCACTCAGAATAGTAGTCCATCTTAAATTTCATTCAAAAGTCCGGATCCAACTAGTGTTGGTACGCCACCCTCGCTATAGCGAGGTGTCATTCTGCCCTTGGACTGTTCGCTACTCTCGCTATAACGAGACGACATTACGTCTCGTTCCCCTTTTTTATGTCCTCACATTGCTTTTTGACTTTACATTGTACTTTTTCTTTGAAAAAACTACAATATTGCCATTGTTTTTTCCTTTCCTTCGTCACTTTTCTCTCCTATAGGTACGAAGGAGGTGGGTGGATGCACACAGTGCAAAGATAATCAATGTAATATTTTCTTCCTCTTATTCTTCTTATAGTGTTTTCTACTTTGGGGGTGGGTTGGGTTTGTTTCTTGTAAAAGTAGTTTTAAAAAAATCTCTCTCTGCTCAGTGTTTCTGGTATCGTCCGGGTTGGGTTGGGTTTCTTTCTTGTAAAAGTAGATCGAAAAAAAATCTCTCTCTACTTTAATGTTTCTGGTAACATCGGTTGGAAAAGATCTCTCTTTTTCTCTCTCCAGCTGGTTGTTGAATGTGACAGGTATTTTTAGGCTTTTGCATGCTTTGTATCCAACTTTTCATACACATGAGAAAGAAAAGTGACGGAGAAGAAATGGACAAAGGTGACGATATCACCACTGGGGTTGTTTTTGTCAATCAAATTTACCTAGTCATATGATTAGAGTTTTAAGGCAAATCTTTTCGTAAAAATCCCTAGGATCAAATTTTAAAATGGGGAAATATGAAAAGTAAAAAAAAAAAAAAAATTTAACAATAATATGTTGAGATTTTTATGAAAAAAATAATTTTAAATTTTAATTCAACGGTTTTACGAAGAAAAATCATAAAATGACAATAGAGTTGTTCATATATTTTTTTGGACAAAACTACCCGAGTTGACGATATCGTCAACTTCCATTGCAAAAAACTATGTTGCTTCATCTTTCTCTATCTAGTGATGGAAAGTTTGTGAAAACTATTGCATTTTGTGTCCCGGTTGTCTTATTTAGGTGAGTATGCTTTGTGGGCACAAGCCTCTCTTGAAAAATACAAACAAATATGAGAATACCAAAATCCATCCCCTCCAACCTTACTCAAAGCCACCGACTAAATCGAGAGAAAATCCTCATTTCGACATTTCATCGAACACCTTGTACTCCAAATTCACACCATCAAAAGTTATGAGAATACACTTTAATAAGGGGCGAGAAATGAGTGGAAATCAAGCATGGGACCCACATACCTGAGGAAGATTGCCAAGACTACCTAAATAAGACAACCGGGGCAAAAAAATACAATAGTTTTCACAAACTTTCCATCACTAGATAAAGAAAGATGAAGCAACACATAGTTTTTTGCAATGGAAGCTGACGATAACGTCAAGCAATTGACGATATTGCCAACTGGGTTAATGAAATCGTCAACTGGGGTAGTTTTGTTAATAAAAAATGTACGAACAACTCTCTTGTCATTTTATGATTTTTCTTCATAAAATCGTTGAATTAAGATTTTAAATTAATTTTTTCATAAAAATCACTAATATGTATTCATATTTTAGTTTTATTTGTAATTATTTGAGACTTTTTAATTTTTGTAATATCTTTCCTATAATCTTTCAAGAAAAATCCTAAATTAAGATAGTTTTTTACCACTCAAAACATCTGTCCTAGTTTTACCAAATTTCAAGGTGAGATTTAGCCCAAAGCCAATGCAATGGAGGAACTTCTATTTCACTCAAGCGGTTGGATTTTACGAGTTATGTAGCTCAATTGATGGATTGATAGACCTTACTCTTATTTTTTGCAACAAAGGATACAAACTTGCAGCAAAGTTACCAACATGGGTTGCTACCGGTGCCCCATTGTGACGTTTTGGTTTTGGTTATTTTATTATCTAAATTATTTATCTTATTATTATTATGTAATTGTATGTATTTTAGTTAAATACGTGAATAGTCTAAGTGGGGACTACGTTAAGCTTAGGGTTGGTGAGTTAGGCTTGTTGGGTAGGTGGCTTGACCCATAGTTAACCCGGGCCCAGTTTCGCGGGTGTAGTTGTTCTCAAACCAAAACTCTTGTTCTCTTCAAACCCAAACTCTTATTTATTTCGAACTCTAAACTCTATTCTTTTTAGAATTTAAGTTAGATTACAACTATTATTCCCAATTTCTATTTATAAACACTACCGTACTCTTTTCTTCTCCTACACAACTCTCTCTCTCTCTCTTCCAACTTTTCTCTCAGATATCACTTGGGCTTTGGCAATAGGAATTTTAGACCGTTTTCCTCAACCACGGACCTCAGGTAAGTACCTAATCATAATTTATAGATTTAATACTTGTGTTCTTCCTTGATTTGTTTGTTAATACATGTAGAAACCCTTTTATGCCCTTTTCATATGATAATGTTGCAATGTTTTGAAATGGGGTCGGAGATTTGAGGAGTGGGTCCCATCCGGCTGTCATCCAAACTTTTACATTTGATGGGGCGTGAGTCACTGATATGGTATTTTCTTTCATTTAATCATGATGTAGGGTCCCTGGGAAGACCTGATCACAGATATGGGCTGGCCGCTAGCGGTAGAGGGTTGGGCGACCATGAAGTTGTGGCTAATCTTGGGGAGGGGCCAATGGGACCCACTATTCAAGCACATCGGACTAGTAGGCGAGCAACCATCATTTCTACAGGTCTTGTGTGGGCGGTTTTAAACTTGGACATGAATCGGAAACAAAAACAAGAGAGAAAGAAAGACCCAATGGTAGGAAGGAGGGTTTGACCTGGGCTCCTGAAGTCCCACGTGACATAAGTAGTTGTTTTTGGAAAAAAAAGAAAAAAAAAGTAGGCCCCTGGTTATAAGACATTGAATTGGGAGGAGGCTCCTGGCAGATTGTTTTGGACTTGATTGGGTATTGTAAATTAAATAAATAAAAAGGCTCCATGTGGAAATCGGTTTGACCTGGGGTGTTTTCTGGAACATGTATTGGGATGAGAGAAGTTCCATTGTGACATGACATAGAATCCTATTTTATCACCTTGCCATTAGTTTTTGAGAATTAGGAAAAAGGGCCTTAGTCTTTAATGAGCCTGATTGGACCCTTGAGACTTTATATTCTTGGAAATACACTAAAATGGGACCCTAAGTTTTCTAAAATTATAAATTAAGGCTGTTATTTATCATTATTATTTGTAAATTAATTTTGAATGGTATCTTTGATTTTTAATGGGTTAAAATTATATATTTATGCCTTAGTATTTGGATCACTGGACTGAGTAAATACCGTCTAAGCACACGGTATCTTACTAACATAGGGTTCAATGCCTCGTATGACCTTGGAAAAAACCTAATGGATTCGAGCTCAACTCATCTCTATTGAAAATCCCTTAATTGAGTCTATACACAATTGATTGAGAGTGGATGCGTTGATCTTTTATCTATTTAGAGATTCATGTGGTTGTTGAGTACAAGACCTTATGTTTGACCTTATGATTAGCTTGTGATTATTCTTTGACATTCGGGTTTGCATACATGGTTGAGATTGATATTGGTCTATCAGTTGCATACCCTATATTGATTGAATATGGACCGTGATGTGGTTTGGTAATTGATTGAGATATTGTAGAGGTTTATTCGAATGATTTATCGGTATTGATTGTGGATTATTGTGCAGCCAGCCCTTCACTTTTACTTAGGTTTATGTGTTAGAGCATTACAAGTAACTAGGTTTATTCTATTATGATATGTATATATATGCATATTGATTGGGTCATGTTCAAACGACTACAGTTGTAATTGGACAGATGATCACCAATATGTGCGAACACTGTAATATCCAAATTGATTGTTTGACCGATATTCCGGATTATCGATCAGTTTATAATCACCGACGTGATTGAGATAGGTAAGGCTGATCACCCAAAACAGTAGCATTGCTTCTGTGTGATTATTGTATTACTCTATTGTGTAGATTGGATTTAAGTTATACGTTCTTTTCATCCTTGTAATAGTGTTATTCTCTTATGATCATTACATGTCATTACTCTTATTGATCTTGTGTCTTATTTATGAATTATATTTTCGTGTTTGCTGTTTACCTTGTTTATGGGTGCATAGGTACCAACCCTTACCTTATTGAGGAAATAGAGGAGGGTCAAATGTTTCAAGCGTTTGAGCCAGTTAATGAACCCGAGTGGAGTGCCGATGATGGCTACGGAGTCGTTTGAGTCCGCACGGGAGTGACTTTCATTATAGAGATTATTTTAGTATCAAATTATTCATAATGAACCTAGTTTTATTTAGTTGTTTTGTTTAGGTTATTTTGGCAACTTTAGCCTTAAATATTCAGTTACTTATGTGTTGGTTGATTTTGAATATTGATACCAATTGATTTAATACTTCTGCAAATATTTTGTTATGACTCATCATGTTTCGAAATATTGTCGGTCCATATTTGGGAAACACTGGAAAGTGAATGTTTATTTTTATTTTTCATGTTTTCCTATGGATGTATTTTGGGGATTTGACAGTTGGTATCAGGGCCAGCACGTTTCTCGGAAGTTAAAACTGAATAGAAACAATTAGGACGTGGTGAGATTTTCGTTCTCGTTAGACAGGCTTTATGTGCTAACGGTAAAGTCTTTAGTGTTGTTTGTTAGATTCTTTTTAGGAATAAACTCTTAACACTCTTTTGCAGGAAATGGCACACCAAAAAACTCAATCGCAAGATAATAATGGAAGTGGTTGAACTCTAATGATGATCGCTTCAATCGACTCATGGAAGCCTTTATGCAATCGTAAACTAAGTAGATCGAGTGGCAAAAGAATGCTGAATCGGAGCGGGCTGCGGAGAGGCAATGACAAAAGGAAGAACGAGCTGCCGAAAGAGCACAAGTTGATCAAGACCGGGTTGGGTTTCAAGCCCAAATTCTGGAATTAACAAATCGGGTAGTTAAACCAGTGCAAGTACGTAGTTATGCCTCCTAAAGAAGTGGATCTGAATAACCTTTATGAAAAATTTAGGAAGAGGTTTCCTCCAGAATTTCATGGTTCAGAAGACCCCATGGAAGCGAACGATTTCATAGAACAGCTCGAACAGATATTTGCAGTTTTTAGATGCACACAAAAGCAGAAAGTTAGTTTGCCAGCTTACATGTTTCAAGAATTTGCCCTCCAGTGGTGGAATTCGGTTAAGGCAGTAATCCAAGCAGACACCGTGACAGAAGAAGATGCTTGGAAGATGTTTACTAAAGAATTTGTGGATAAGTTCATTCCCAAGTATGTTAAGGATCGGTGGAAGAAGGATTTCCAGAATCTGAAACGAAGTGATATGTCAGTGCAACAGTATGAACAATAGTTTATTAGGTTGGCTAAATATGCTTCTACGCTCATTACCCCGAAGAAGAAAAGATTATGCGTTTTCTCAATGGCCTTTCAGCTGACATTTACATAATGATCGTGGATAATCAGCGCCCACTATTTCAAGATGTTGTTAAGAGTGCATATTGGGCGGATGATGCGCTAAAGAAGAGAGCTATGGAACAACAGGCTATCCAAACATGCCCCCATATAGTATATCATGAATGAAAGATCGGTGGCGGTGTTCTCTTGACTTGGTTTTAGCAAAAGGTTGCTTTGAAGCAAACAAGTTTTCAACAAAAGGTAGTTTTGGTAAAGAGCACGTTTAGTGATTTCATAAACTCAATGAGTGCTCTTGACATGGAAGACTTAGCTAATTATTTTTTTAAAGCTAACGGATGGTTTCCAACCCTTTGTGCTGGACTAACTCCTCCGGGTACAGACGGAAGTGAGGTTAAACCCTTATGGCCCCCCAGGTAGCAGCACTAGTGGACTCAACCTTTGGTTTCTGAAAAGGGGGGAACTGAGGATCACTACCAGGACCTCCAGCTCCGAAAGTAAGAGGAACTGTGGTCCTAACCACTTAGCCAACCCCTTAGGATTAGATTTAGCTTATTTATTGTTAATGGCATTTCCCATAAAAATTTGAAAATGAAGAAAAAGAATCAGCTTTCTAAAGAAGATAAAGTAGGGACTAACCCACTTGGGAGTTGGTGCGGTGGCATAAGACTTGGATTTGCTCCCACTACCTAAAAAATTGCTAAAAACCACGGCCATTGACCGTTGTTTTTCACGAAAACACACCAATGTAGGGAGTCAGGAATTTTATAGTAGTTTACCTTTAAAAAAAAAACTACTATAAAATTCCCGACTCCCTATGTGAGTCAGTTTTTCATGATAAAGGCCGTCATTTTTAGCGATTTTTGAGGTAGTGGGTCTTGTGTCTTGTATTTGAAACACATTTTAGTTGTGCGTTTGTATGAGTTTAATGGGTGCCACTCATGAGATTAGTCCCGTTGGATCAAACACTTTACGGATATCCACATCATTAAAAAAAAAAAAAATTAAGTCGGAAGTCCTGTAGATGCCTCCTTAAAAAAAAAAAAAAAAAAAACCCTCGTAGATGCATCATCTGCTTATGTCCGCGACCCAACTGCACCATATGCTTGCTTGATTTAGACCTCTATATAGGTCAATATATTAGGAAATGCAGTCTTCACGTCAAAGTGTTCATGCGCAAATATGAACGAGAGCTTCAATGTTTTCATTTGACCAATGACTTCTTTGGGAAACACATTGGTTCCTTGCTCTTTGGGAATCCATACGGACACCCTGCAAAAAAAATAACAATTCTTATCCATTTCCCTTGCAAAAGACATGTGAAATCAAAGTAAATTAGTTCAGAATTTTCCTCTTATGTGTAATAAACATTGTGTTTGAAGATTTTGCTCAAGATAGATGTGAAAAAGTACTACCCATCTAAGAATTTGACACGGGATAGACCAAAATAGAAAAATAAGATTCATATAGCCGACTCTAATATAGTTGAAACTAGGATGAGGCTTTAATGATAATGATGTTTTATAATAAATGTTGCATTGGGCTCTGTCAAAAATTTTCAGCATGCGAAAAACCAGAGCAATTTTTTTCATAGCAACTTCACCTGCACAACCATGTATACTATTGAAATGATCAAGTCCAATTGGTTGTACTATAGTTAGATCATTATTAAGTCCGGCCACTTAAGGGCACTTTTGTACAGTGCTGCCGAAACTCAGATAGGCGCAGAAGGTTTTTCGCATTCAATGGCAAAAACAAGTCTGACCCCATTGGAAATGATTTTTCAAAAAATTCAATTTTTTTTTTCTTACTTTTTAATCACCGAAGAGGGGCTGCACCAAATGTGGTCTAAAAACATTTTCCACTTCCCACGCTTTTTATAAGAAAAGTGGTCGCAAAAACATGCCCGAAATATTTGAACAATAATTAAATGGAAAGTGCATTGCATAGGTTGCATATAATCATTTAAGTGGTTTTCCTCTGACAAGTACAGCCATCTCATGAGAGCTTTGGAAGGAGCTAGTCGAATCACTTGGTCTAGATGTGAATATTGTATGGTCTGTCTTCATTCGATCATCAAATCAAATTAATAGTTAAGGCTTACAGTTAAAAAAGTTACTTTCTTATCCAATCGTCCGCACCATGCAATGACATACATGACTATTCTCAAAGATCTAAGCAGGTTTAAGTTCTACAGCACTTGCCTAATTTCAAAGATCCCAGCTGGGCCTTGAAAGAAGATTTGCTTACTAGTAAGACGGGAGCTTCGCCGCTGCCTAAAGGCTTTGCGGCATAGTACAGTAGTTGGCTATTGTAGGTTGCAAGTTTTTTGCAAAGGAAATTAGAGCTACAGGGTACAAATTATCAGTATAATGTCACGTGTTTAGGGCACGTTTGTACAACGTAAAAAATTAGTTTTTTGGATAACCTATTCCTCTTTCCATGGAATTCCCAACCGCACCCCCTTTCATGGGAAATGCTTATACTTGAAATTGGAGAACTTATTTCATTTTTGAGCTTCTCACGGAAATGTAGTTGTACCAAATGCGGAGCTTTCTTCACAGCGGCCGCACAAATGTGACATTTGTGCATATGCTGCAAAAGCGGGAATTTTCCTCTTCCATGAAAAAAAAATTATGGCCGGCTTGCAATGGAATTTGTTTTGCGAGGAATTGCAGAAAACTTAACCATTTCTTACTAGAAAAGCGACTGCGCCCAATATAGATTTTGCTTAAGGAATTAACTTCCACAATCCTTACATTTTCAAAAAAATTGGCTAGACAAGCGTGCCCTTAATGTCTTAGAATTCACATACCTTGTACACTTGGTACTATCATAATCCTTAGCTAGTTTAAAATCAAACTGCAAAGTCATGTAAAAAGGTGCAGTTAATTGGCCAACCCAAGGCTGCTGGCAGAAACTCATCTAAGTTTCTTGTATAAAAATTAAGTTAGGGGTTGAAGCAACGAATGATCTTTTCCTTTATATCATCTTTCTTATGACAGTCTTCCAACCTGGAGGTCGATTTTGAATTCTGATTCAAGTTTTGTGTCCAACAAGTATGCAAATCAGATAGACGATGCTCTCCCAATGTCCAACCAATCTTGAATGGATGTAGATAAACTTTACTTGAAAAAAAAAAAAAAACATAAATTTACCATAACTTGAAGGGGTTTTCCAAATTTTTGGGGCCATATTTCACTCCGTTTGAGACACAATGAGGCATGTGAATTGGGTTTGCTCAGATAGTAGTAACCTCCACATGCACATATATTAAATCAAGGCTAAGGTAAAAGGCTGCTTCTCTTTTTAGTGCCCATGTGCTTGCTTGGAATTGAATATACGGTGAATCGAGTAGTTTTAAAAAAAGCATCTCTCTCAACTCAGCGTTTCTTGGTAACATCCGGGTTGGGTTGGGTTGGGTTGGGTTGGATTTCTTTCTTGTAATAGTAGTTTGAAAAAAAAATCTCTCTGTACTTGGTGTTTCTAGTAACATCAGTTAGAAAAGATCTCACTCTTTTTCTCTCTCCAGCCTTGTTCTTGAATGTGACAAGTGTTTTTAGGCTTCCCATGCTTTGTATCCGACTTTTCGTACACATGAGAAAGCAAAGCGATGGAGAAGAAAGTGACACGGGTGACAATTTCGGTTATTTTTGTCAATCAATTTTATAGTGGAGTGTTGCCACCTACACAAAATAGCTTTCCACACACTATATTTAAAATATATATATATATATATATATAAAAAACTAGAAGAGTTTCTAAACTACCCTCCTCTCCCTCTTCCTGCTCCGACCACCTCCGCCCGACCTTGCCACCAACCCATATCCCTCAATAGCCTTGCTACCACTTCTCTACTCCCACTTCTTTTTGCATCCATCCCCATCCCGACCCCCATCATCCCCTCATTGCTGCCGAAGAGGAGGGAGCGATAGAGAGAAAGGGAGGGAGGGAGAGGGAGAAAGAGCAAGAGGGAGGGCAGGGGTTGCGAGTACGAGCAGCAGGCGAGAGGCAGAGAATGGGAGAGAAAGCGGAGAAGAGGTTGAGGGAGAAGCAAAGGACAAAGGGCTTTTGGCGGGGGACGGCGGTAAGCGAGAGGGACAGGGGGAGAGAGGAAGAGAAAGGGGGAACGGGGGAGAGGGACAGGTTTGTCGGTGGGGGGCGAGAAAGTTAGAGAGACGGAGTGGGATCGGCGGCGGCAAGGTTGGGTGGAGGTGGCTGGAGCAGGGAGAGAGAGGGAAGGAGAGGGAGAGAAGGATAATTTATGGATTTATTTATTTTTTATTATTTTTTTAAATTAGAGTGTGTGGAAAGATTTTTGCAATGTGTACGTAGCCACTCTCTTTACATGGTCATATGACTAGAGTTTAAGTTTAATTTTTTCGTAACAATCCCTAGGATTAAATTTTAAAACGGGGAAATATCGAAAAATCTAAAAGAAAATTAACAATATGCAGTCAAATTTTAGTTTTATTTGTAATTATTTAAGACTTTTAATTTTCTTTTTTGTAATATCTTTCATATAATCTTTCAAGAAAGGTCCTAAATCAAGATAATGTTTTACCACTCAAAACAAATGTCCTGGTTTTACCAAATTTCAAGGTGAGATTTAGCCCAAAGCCAATGCAATGGAGGAACTTCTATTTCGCTCAAGTGGTTGGATTGAACTAGATATTGTAGCTCGATTGATGGATTGATAGACCTTACTCTTATTTTTTGCATCAACAAAGACTTGGAGCAAAGTTACCAACATGGGTTGCTACCCGTGCCCTTCGATATTTTAAAACTTCTCTTCTTTTATATATTATATAGAAAAGCAACTATCCAAACACGCCTTCATAAGATGAAAGATCGGTGGGAGGTGTGCTCTTGACTAGATTTTAGCAAAAGGTTCTCTTGAAGCAAACATGTTTTTAACAAAAAGGTTGTTTTGGTAAAGAGCACGTTTAGTGATTTCATAAACCCAATGAGTGCTCTTTGACATGGAAGTTTTAGCTCCTTTCTTTCTAAAAGAAAGGTTATTTGTTGTTAATGACATTTCCTTTGAAAATTTAAAAATGAAGAAAAAGAATCATCTTTAATTTCTAAAGAAGATTAAGTCGGGACTAACCCGCCTGAGAGTTGGTGGGGTGGTATAAGACTTGGATTTGCTTTGATCCTGTGTCTTGTATTTGAAACACACTCTAAATGTGCCCGGTGTGCTCTTGTGTGAGTTTACTGGAGCCACTGAGAAGATTAGTTCCGTTGGGTCAAAGACTTCGCAAATACCCACTTCATCCTAAAAAAAATAATAAATAATAATAATAATAAATGATGGCGTGGCGTCGGATGTCCTCTAGATTGCCTCTTGATGCATCACCTGTGTCCGCGACCCAACTGCACCAATAGATGTATAGAATATGCTTGCTTGATTTAGACCTATATACATGTCAATATGTTAGGAAATGCAGAGTGTTCATGCACAAATATGAACGAGAGCTTCAATGTTTTCATTTGACCAAGGACCGGGGCTGCTCATGGGCGGCGCTAGTCCCCTAGCCCAATCCAGGCCCAGCCCGCTTTGGGCCGGGCTTGGATTAAGTGATAGAAAGCCCAAGGCCGACCCTGGCTTGTGTAAGAAATGCATATTACTTAATTTAATTAGTCTAGAAAATTGCTCAAATGCCCACAAAATTTATAAAAAGCCCAGTTCGGCTTGGCCGGTTTGATTAAATAGACGGGCTTGGGCCTGGCTTTTACGGCCCTTGTCGGTCTTGGGTTGGGCCTGGAGCGGAGTTTCTATAGTTGGTGCTGAGCTTGGCTATTCCTTAGCGCAGCCCGTGAACACCTCTACCAAGGACTTCTTTGGGAAACACATTGATTCATTGCTCTTTGGAAATCCATACTAACACTGCAAAAAATAATAGCTCTGATCCCGTCCCCTTGGAAAGGACATGTGAAATCAGAGTAAATTAGCTCAAGACAGATGTGAAAAAGAACTACATATTTAAAAATCTGACTCAAGATAGTTTAAAATATAAAAACAAGATTCATATCGATACAACATAGTTGGAATAAGACTTTGATAATGATAATATTTTATAATAAACGTTTCATTGGACTACGTGAAAAAAATCAGTATGTGAAAAACCATAGCTTTTTTTTTTTTTTTTTTCATTCTAGCAACTTCATCAACACAACTATGCATACGATTGAAATGATCAAGTCCATTTGGTGGTACTATAGTAAGATAATTGGTTCAGTCAGGCTACTTACAGGCACTTCTGTGCAGTGCTACCGAAACTTGAATATGCATAGAAGGTTTTTTACATTCAATTCCAAAACCAAATCCGACCCCATCAGAAGGGTTGCACCAAATATGGTTTTTACTGTAGTGCAAAAAACCTTTTCTACTTTCCACACTTTTTAAAGAAAAAGTGGCCACATGAACATGCCCTAAATGTTTGAGCAATGATTAGATGGGAAGTGCATTGCATAGGTTACATATAATTATTGAAGTGTTTTTCCCCTGACTAGTATAGCCATCTCATGAGAACTTTGGAGGGAGTTGGTCGAATCACTTGGTCTAGATGTGAATATTGCATGGTCTGTCTTCATTCACTGTTACGATCATCAAATCACCTTAATAGGCAATCTCCACTTTTTAATTTTTGCAATCTTCACTTTTTTCATAGAAAACGGACTACACAAACATGGCCACAATGGCTTTGAATTTGGAGAGCTTATCTTGTATACACTTGGTTCTATCATCATGCTTAGCTGAAAAAAAACCACCCACACTAGGCATGGATTTTGCTGTAGCGCAAAATTTAATTTCTGCAATCCTCACTTTTTCCACATAAAACCGACTACACAAACAAGGCCATAATGGCTTTGAATTCGGAGAACTTATCTTGTATACACTTGATTCTATCATCATGCTTAGCTAGTTTAAAATCCAACTGCAGAGTCATGTAAAAAGGTGCAATTAAGTGGCCAACCCAACGCTGCTGGCAGAAACTCATCTAAGTTACTTGTATAAAAAACAAATTAGGGGTTGAAGCAACTGAATGGTCTTTTCCTTTATAGCATCTTTCTTATTGTCAGTCCTCCCACCTGTAGGTCAATTTTGAATTCTGATTCAAGTTTTGTGTCCAACAAGTATGCAAACCAGAGGACATTTGCCCAATTATAGCATTTCAATGGACACACACTTCATACTGCTATTGAAGGGCATGCCCTGGAAAAAGGAAAGGCTTGTGTGCACCATGGGTGGTTAGAGGGTTAGATGTTTAGTTTCTATTTCTAACATTTGACATGGAAGGGTTAATGCTTGTGCAGCAAAACAGCCTCAATAGACTTCAGGTGCATTAGGTAGCAGAGCAGAAACTGTACATAAGAAAATATAATGAAAATTTGAAATTAGAATGAGTTAAGAGGTTTCCCCACCAGTTGCACAAAAAATATTGAATGGAAATCGAGTTCTAATAATGACTAGCAGAACTAGTGCACCGCATCCTTTGGTTTTAGCGATTCCAATTGAGCACTTAAAAGGCAGGAGGAGAACAAAATACAATAGGCTTCTTGTGGGAAAACAAACATTTCTATATGAAAACAATTTTATGGGGATGCATGCAATCATTTAGGTAAAGGGATGGAAAGGTCCATATGCGGATTATGGATACCATAAAATTCGACATAATTAGATCATTATAGATATAGATTTAGAGGCCCCAATAGTAAGAACACATGAAAAAAAAAAAAAAAAGTGTCCCAATCCAATGATAAGTTTGATGTGTCAAATTGGATGAATACCAATACGCCAAGGCTGTAGTGAGTGTGATTGGGTAGATTGTCTTCGGTTATAGCTAAGTTAGTTACGGACATTATGTAGTGTGCCAGGGTGTTTGAGTTCAAGTCACTAGTTGTTAGACCCCGACCCAAACTAATCATAATTAAGGCTAATTAATTTAGATTAATGCTAATTAAGTATGGATAATTGGGTTAATAATGGTTAATGACCAAATAGAGATAAATTAGTCTAAATTGATTGCATTAAGTATAATGGAATGAATTTGAATGAAACTAGTTTAATTAAATTGAGTTTAGGCTCAAACAAGGTAGAACAAGGACTTTTTCGTAAATGTGGGTTTTCACATGTTTCATCAAATACGGAAATTTTTTATACCAACGCGTGTATCTCGAAGAGTACATTAACTTTCATAATAGACTCGATTCCATTCGACCTAAGATTGATCAAATAGGCCTTCATTTGACTCAAAATGTAATTAGACATAATAAAAGGGGGTTTTAGTGTGAAGACTCCTTATATTAGAATGAAATGAGCTCACTCCACTCATTCTCCTTTTGAGCAAACCCTAGGCATCCTTTCTTCTCGCTCTCTTCCATTTTTCCTCCTCAAGTGTGAAGATTAGAAGTGGCTTTTGTGAAAAACTCATCTTCTTCATCATCTTCATCTTCTTCCTCAAGTCATCCTCCATTGTTGAAGAGTTTGGAGCTTGAGAGAGAGAACCCAAGCCTTCTTCTTTTAGACTACAAGTAAGTAGTTGGTGTTTTTGTAGGATTTTGAAGTTCCATTGGGTGGTTTTGCATGGTTTTTAGCTTGGTTAGCTCATAGGAAGCCATTTGGCATGTTTTCATGGTTTAGGGTTGGAGTTTGGGGAAGATTTGCCTCAAATCAAGTTAAGCAAAGAGGGCTTTTGACTAAGAAACTCCAAGAGAGGCAAGTATAAACACTTTTTTGTGAATGATGTTAATTATTGTAGAAGTTAATGGAAATTCCATTGGTTTGGGTTTTTGTGCATTGTCCATTGGGTTTTTAGGTTGGGTTTGTTTTTGTGGAATCATGGAATGATTAAAAGTGTTGTTAATGTATGAATGATATGAGCATTGAGGAGGGAATATGAGGTTCCAATGCTATTGTAGGTTGTGGAGTGGTAATGGAGTAAGCAGAGTAGAATAAGGATGACCAGTTTAGAATTTCAGGTTGAAATTATGAAGTGGTCGCTCGAACGAACAAGAGTCCGCTTGAGCAATTACCTTTCTGTTTGGGTCCGCTCAAACGAACAAGAAGTCTGCTCGAGCGAACTCCTTTCTGTTTGAGTCCGCTTGAGCCAACTTGATACAGCGTATGGGAGTGAAATTGTGGATTTTGAATTTTGTTTAGGATAAGAGTGTTTCCTATGAGTCCAAGTACTCCATAAATTAGTTTTAAGACTAATTATGGGGTGAATTGAGATTGTTGAGAATTAAGAACAATAAAAGAAGAATATTTGAGATTGAACCATTGTTTTAATAGTTGATTGATTATGGACTAAGCTTCCATAGGTGATAATTATAGAGACTAAAATGCACAGATTATATATATATATATATATATAAAAATGTGGTGTCCATCGAGAATAACACGTGCATTTGGTAATCAATGGTTGTTTAGAACTGAGATAGAAATAAGTAGAATAATGAATTATCAATAATTCTCTTATGTTGTATCCCAATCTAATGAGATTGATGTTACTTTTATTCATTTCATTTATTAGAATGGAATTACTGAATTGTATTGAATCCAGAAATGGATTGCTTAATGAAATGTATTGACTCTTGAGTCTGGCACTACCTAGCTATTGTATTAAAGCTCTAAATGAGCTAAATGAATTAATAAACAAGCAAATGACTATTCCTACTGTAGTAGATAGATTTGGGGTGTTCCGGAGCTCCATGGTGATACCAGTTGTCCCTGACCCGGACATTGGTAATTCCCACAATTCCGATCGTATTTATGGGTACTGATTGATGCCTTCCAGTTGGAAGATGAATCATTCCTTTGAAGGAAGATGGTAAATGAAATGAAATATAATGAATGAATTGAGATCAAATGAAATGAATGCTATAGTAGTAGTCATCTTGTACATGTTTATTGATTGACTTTTGTGCTTACCCATTGTCATTGTAGGAATTATCTAGACTTGTCTAGAATTGGAATTGTTTACTAAATAGATTGAATGAATTTAGTATATATATATATATATATTAACATGTGCTATCACAAGATCTGTTTATATATTATTGAACCGTCGTATTCATTAGTGTAATTGATGGCATTATAGGTCCGATTGCCAATGCCGGCCCAGAGGCGGCCCCAGCGGTAGTGGAGGAGGCCGTTGCGGTTCCTCCAGAGGACTAATCGAATGGAACGGACGGGATAACCTTTGAGACGGTTATCCAAGTGCGAGTGGATCGGAGATTCTTTTTTAAAGTTCTTTTGAAATAGTTGGGATTCATTTTGGAATATAATGTTTTGAGAACTTGAATAGTTATCAATCTGCATTGTGTTTGAATATACTGGAGTTGATGAAAGCAAATGAATGATATAAATGATACATGTATAAAGAGCTTTATTTTTTTATACATGTAACATCGTAAATTGATGATGTCAATTATAAATATTTCCGTAAAAATTGTGTAATGGACAGGTATTTGTGAATGTTTATCCCTTGTGGATTCCATTTTAACTTCGGTTAATTCGGAGTTTATGGGAGTAAGTATGGGATCACGGCTCTGGATTATCGTACTTCGGGCCTAGGTTGTGACACTAGTAAAGAAAAAAAAATGCAATTAAGTAGATTTTTCTGGTTCTCATATATATAAAATATCCCGCCCCCCCCCCCCCCCCCCCCCCCCCCCCAATCCAATGGTAAGTCTGATGAGTGTCAAATTGGATGAATACCAATATGCCAAGGCTGTAGTGAGTGTGATTGGGTAGATTGTCTTCGGCTATAGCTAAGTTGGTTAAGAACATTATGTTGTGTGCCAGGGTGCTTGAGTTCAAGTCACTAGTAAAGAAAAAAAAAATGCAATTAAGTAGATTTTTCTGGTTCTCATATATATAAAATATCTGTCCTCCACCAACCCAACCGCCCCCCGCCGCCCCCCAACCCCCCAAGCAAATAGCCATTTACTTCCATCATATGATCTAATGAGGAGATGGTGCGTTTGGAGAAACAAGTTGCAGGAGATAAGGACACTTCTTTCGGTAATAATCTAAGCGAAGAACTGATCTTGAATAAATCTGGGCAGCCAACAATACACATTGATGCTGGATAGCCAACTAAGTGGTCGTCACTCTTCAAGAACTCTACCATGAATTTGCGGGAATTGGAGCACGTCTAGAGCCCTTCTGTTGACCCAAAGTTTCATGTGGAAATTGACGAGGAAGATATCTTGGCTGCGAAATTAAATTGGGGTAATGCTCTAGTTGGATATTTCATTGGTAACAGTCCTCCATTCTTTGCAATTAAATCTTCTTTAGAAAAAGCCTAGAGGGTGACAGATCTGGAGATCATTACTATGTCGAGGCATTTTATTTGTTTAAATTCCATAATTATGATGCTGGTCAAACCATTATGGATGATGGGCTGGGGTTTGTTCATGGACACCCTCTAGTGCTTTGAAGGTGGATGGAGGACATTGTGATGTATCGCCATAATTTTGAAACAAATCCCATTGGTTTCATCTTAACTTTTGCTCCAGAACTAGTTCCACTTTGAGTAAGTTAGCCAGTGTTATAGGGAAACCTATTTGCACGGATCATGCAACTGCGGCTGGAACAAGATTTGCTTTTGCTAGGGTGTGTATCGAAGTACGGGTAGATGCTAAACTTCCTGCAAAATTTGAATGAAGTATAAAGACAAGTCTATCTTACAAAAAGTGGAATATGCATGGAAAACCAATCCATATAAAACATGTCACACTTTTGATCATAGAGATAAGGCATGCCCACTAAAAGGTAGTGTCTCCAAGCCAAAGCAAATATGGGTTCCCAAAAAGAAGCAAGTGGGAGATAACAGTCCTAAGCCACCCGAGGGTACAGTGCCGTCCAATGTATTTGAGGAAGAATGTAATGTCGTTAAAAGAAAGAAACCAATTGAAAAAGAAAGGTCACCAATGGCGAAATCTAATCGATCTACTAGACCTAAGATCATTGAGCCTGCATCTATTACTAGACCGGGGAAAAGCAACAGATTCTCAAGCTTATCTAATCTAGAAGGAGCATCTACTGCTTCAGTGGAAGAATTGGAAGCTACAACAACTTTGATCTTAGATTACAGTGATGCTGATGATGATCGTCTTGCTACAGGTATAACCCATCAAAAACCTCTATCATCCATTCATCATCTAGAGAAGAACTTTCTTCCTAAATTAGCCAACTCAAGTGCTAAACATAAATAAGTTTCTACTAGAATAGTCATCAAGGAGAAGAATAATAAGACTCGTTCTTAATGACGATTCTTCTATGGAATGTTCGGGGTCTTAATAGATCCTCTATGCAGTTGGAAGTCTGAAATAAAATTCATTATGTGCAAGCTTCAATAGTAGCCTTGTTGGAAACAAAGAGAAAGCCTTCATCCTTGTATTCTGTGAAGAATTCAATTTTACCAAATGGATGGTTGGAAACTTCTAATGTAGACATCTGTTCATCTACACGAATTTGGATATTATGGAATCCTCAGCTAGTACATGTGTAGGTAAATAGTGTGGAAGCCCAAGTCATTCATTGCCAGTTAATTGTGCAAATGTATTTCTCCGCTTGCTATGGAACAAATAACTATATCCAGTGGCAAGAATTATGGCAATCAATTGTTTCTAAATCCAACATGGCTTCTTTGCCTTGGTTGGTTGCTGGAGATTTTAATACTATCAGATGGAGTTCTGAAAAGAAAAGAGGGGCTCCATCCCAGGCGTTAAACCTTCTTGAATTTAATGACTGTATACAGGAGGCGGGACTGATTGACTTGTAATTAAGTGGATCTCCATTTACTTGGTCCAATTCAAGCATTGGTGAATCTCAGATTGAATGTAAATTGGATAGAGCTCTTGTCAATGCACAGTGCATGAATTCAAAAGTGTTTCATGGGGAAATCTTACATCCAGGTATTTCGGACTATTCACCTATGATATTCAATTTAAATGAAGAAAACCATATCAGGGCACCATTCAGAGACTTCAATTATTGGGCTAAGATGCCAGGTTCTTCTAAAATCATTCAAGAGTTGAAGAGAGTTCAAGCAAAAAATATTTAATAGAAATAGACTCAACACTTGATATCTATAAAGCTGTAGGAAACCCAGGCAAATTTAGAAGATATTCAGAAAAGTTTGATTATTGATCCTGATAACATAAACCTTCAAGCAAATGAAAGAAGACTAAGAGGTTGTTTAGATTCTTTATACCGAGCGGAGGAAAGCATGTACAAGCAAAGATCACAAGACCTTGCTGTTAATTTGGGTGATGGTAATACTTCTACAGGTTGATGCACAAGCGGGTAGGGTTGGCAAAATGTGGCCCGACCCGATGACCCGACCCTAACCCGACCCGATTCTGGCCCGCCAAACCCGACCTACCACGTATACGGGTCGGCCACGGGTTAGGATTTACTTACCCGTATAGAAACGGGTCGGGTTAGGGTTGGCTCACCTAACCCGATTGACCCGTTTTAACTTAACTCTTATTCTCTTACCGACTTGAGAAATATGTGGAGTTTTCCATTTCAAATCTTAATGACTTTCCTTGATCTTAGCCAAAAAGAAATCAAGAAAGGCATGCATTCTTAATGATGTTCCGGTTTCCTACTTTTTCGATAGTTAGCGGTTTTCATTATTAGCAAATCTTAATCTCTAAAGAATCCTTCTGGCTGCAAATATATTCTTCTTTACAAGTCTACCGTAGAGATTACAGTTCTGCTACTGCATCTTCAAACTCAACTCACGGTCTTCAAGTCCCAAGCCTCCTACATTGAAACTTACAATCTTACAAGTTCTCTTCAAGTTTCTCTGCAACTACAGGTTTCAAAAGTTTTTTTAAGTGCATGCTTTTTTAAAGTGTGAAAAGTATCAAGTTCTATATGCATCTTTTTGTGTGAAAAGTGTCAAGTTCTCTTCAAGTTTCTCTATCTTTTCTGTATGGTTTTCTTACGTTCCACACACTTTTCACATTCCATGATTGCCAGAGCTTTTGTTTTTAATGTTCCACAAACCTTCTTGCAAGCTAGCATTCATATATAAAGTCCTCTTTTCTCTTATTAAAACAATGAAAAAATAATTAAAGAAGAAGAAAAAGAATAAGAAGAAGAGGAAAGAACATGGTCGGTAAGATGAAGAAGAAGAGGAAAGAACATGGTGGGTAAGATGAAGGCTTTGACGTGAAGAAGACGGCGAAAAAAACAAACTAAGGTGGAGAATAAGAACCATCGTACCATATGGGTGATATGGCCACATGGGTAGGAACTAGTAGTAGCAGTAATATGGTGGGTTGTTCATGGGTAGGAGCAAGTTCTGACATTGGTGACATGGGAAGGAGGAAGAAGAAGAAGTGGGTTATGAGTTCTAAAATAGGTAGTAGTAGTGATGGCAGTATAGAAGAAGAGAAAGAAGTGGTTTCTGACATGGCTATAAGTATAGAAGAAGAAAAAGAAGTGGGTTCTATTGATACAACATATATGCAATAAATCACACAAATAACATATTGACCGAAACTTTCAGAAAAAACCGTAGATGCAAGATACAAATAACAAATTGCCACACTTGTTTGTAAAAGGAAGATGGTTGGAAACTATGGGAAAATGGTTGGATTATGTGTCCAAACAGGTAAAAACTAGAGTTTTTCTCTTTTTTTTTCTAGTAAAAGGTAGAATACTTGTCAAAGCAAGCATGACAAAACTCAAATTTAATCACCTTTAATCTCATACTATTTTTTTTTCAATTTTATCCAACATCTGATCAATGTTTGAAACTTGGAATTAGAGAGAAATTCAAAACCTGAAATTTATGATATTACAAGTTTAAGTTAGCTATTTTTTAAGTGGGTAAATGACAATTATAATTTACTTTATTTCTTGCAGTTGAACTTTAGTTAAATATGTTGTCGCAAGTGGATAATGATTTTGACCACATCTATGAAATGAGTGATGATGATAATAATGTTATAGAATCACCAACTCCAGAAGTTAAAAGTAAACGTAAAAAAATGAGCACATCCACGGTATGGCAGTTTTACAATAGAATAACTGGAGAAGATGGGAAGATGTAGTTTTTATCAATTTCATATATTATGTATTATTTGGGTTTAGTCTTATTATATAATGATTATCATAAAAGATTAATGACTATATAGGAAATCATGTATTACCTATATAGCTTGACTACCTGTGCCTAAAGTACAACACATAACGGCATAAGCATGAAAAAATAATAAAAAAAATGTTTGTAGGATTTAATATTCTATTACTTTTATAAACACATCACAAAGTCTAAATGCTTGTCAATGTTGGAAAGAAATTTAATGGCTATCGTCCTTTCTTTTTCTACTTATTCTTTTTTAGATTAAACAATTCACAGAGTAGTGAGGTGTAGTGGTTAAGTTGTCATTTGATACATAGTAAGACTTGGGTTTGAAACTTGTCAACCTACACTTTTTTACAAGACTCAAAATTAGTTAAAAAAATGAGTTACTCGGGTCAGATCAGGCCGGGCTGACCTGACCCATATTTATTTCGGGTTAGGCAGTTTAGCACGACCTGAAGTATCATGGGTGTGGGCTGCAAACCTACAATCCGTTTAAAAAACAGGTTGGTCACGGGTTGGGGGTCCAAATAACAGATCCAGCTATGTCCCGACCTGAATTAGCTCGACCCGGCTAGATGGTTTTAATGCCCATTTCTTCAAAGTGTTTTGGCCAAGTTGAAAGCCACTTTTATAGTGCTTGTTCCTAAAAGTGGCCTCCTCAGATAAATTTAGGCCTATTTCTTTGACTAATGAGTTATAAAAGATCATCAATCGAATTTTGATAAATAGGCTGAAACCAATTATTTCTAAGCTTGTTGGGCCCATGCAATCAGCATTTATTCCTAGAAGAAGTATTGCAGATAATATCCTTGTAGCCCAAGATTTAATTCATAAATTTCATTTGAGAAAAGGGGTTCCTCAAATGTGTATAAAGATTGATCTTGCGAAAGCTTATGATAGTGTCAAACGAGATTTTCTAGAGGCAGCACTACTGGATATGAGATTTCCTCAACACTTCATAAAGCTCATTATGGCATGTGTATCTGATGCTCATTTTTCAGTTCTGGTGAACGGCAATTCCGAAGGCTATTTTAAAGGCACAAGAGGATTACGACAAGGATGCCCTTTATATCCTTTCTTTTTTTCCATTGTAATGGAATATTTCTCTCTAATGATGTCTAAATATGCCTCTTCACAGCTGATCCCCACTCCTTTTCAAAAGCATCAAGTGGCTCTTTCTCACCTTATGTTTGCGGATGATTTGTTTGTGTTCTACAAGGCTACAAATGTTGCTACTGTGAATTTTAAATTCTTTCTTGATAACTTCAAAGTTTTTTTTGGCCTTGGAGTTAATTGGTGAAAAAGTGCAATTTTCTTTTCTAATTGTACTAATCATGAGCAACTGATGATTTCAGGAATTCTTAACGTTCAAATTGGGAACTTTCCAATGAGATATCTGGGTGTTCCTCTTCCACCTAAGAGACTGGGTTTCAATGATTGTCAACCTCGTAATGCAAAAATTTAGCAGCGTCTAGCTAGGTGGAAGTCCAAGGCATTATCTTATGCAGGGAGAGTGGAGCTCAGCAAATCTACTTTATCTACTTTTCATCTTTATTGGGCGGCAGTTTTTCTGATTCCTAAAGCCACTCTAAATGCTTTGGATAGACATGTTCGAGATTTCTTTTGGAACAAGTGGTCTCCTCATTATATCCATCCAATTGCATGGAATTCTATTTGTCAGCCTTTTTCTTCAGGAGGCCGAGTTGAATATTCGCTCTTTTGTGGAAACTTTTGAGGTTGCTCTATTGAGGCAACTTTGGAATGTGGTCCAAAATAAACCAACTTGTTGGAATTTATGGTTAAATGCTAAATATTTGAAGGGAAAATCCTTTTGGAATGTTTCCATCCCAAAGGATGCATCTTGGGGATGAAAGGGGATTCTTGCTTTCCGCGAGAAAGCATTACCTCACATAAAATTCCTTGTGGGAAATGGTCATTTGGTTAAGTTTTGGACAGATCCTTGGTTAAATAGAGGGACACTGAAAAATAGATATGGAGATAGGGCATTTTATGATCTTGGCTTGGGTATGGATGTTATGATTCATCACTTCAGTGTTAATCATACGTGGGAATTTATGGTTCCAACCTCTACTACTCTTTTGGACATTTTCTAGGATGTTCAAATTGAAGTCCAACCCCAGTGTGAATTTGATGATGAAGTTGTATGGATTCTAGAAGAGGATGGTGATTTTACCTTGAAATCTACTTACCATATGGTTAGTGGGAATTGTGATCAAAATCTGCGGTGGACTCCTTTAATTTGGTTTAAGGGCTGTATTAAAAAGCATTCTATTTGTGCTTGTATGCTTCTTAGAGGAAAATTGAAGACAAAAAATTTCCTTCTTCAAAGAAATGTGGCCTGCGACTCCTATTGTGTGTTATGTGACGAATGTACATGGGAATCCAGATCCCATCTCTTGCTACATTGCTCTTATTCCCAACCAGTGTGGTCACTCCTTTTGGCAAAACTCAACTTGACTTCTATTGTTTGTAATTCACCTCTAGAATTGATGAAGTCAATTATACTTCGAGTTGATCAGCATCATAAGGATATTCAAACAATTGGGAAATTAATATATTGCTCTTTCATCTGGCATATCTGGAATGAAAGAAACAAACGTATATTTAGAGATAAGTATACATTGGTAATTAGTGTGCTGCACAGTATCATTCAGGTTATCCAAAGTAGGATGGTGTTCCTTGAAATTTCACTCCTGGATAATATTTCTTGTCATTGGGATATTCTTCCAATTATTTGCAATCGGCCTCAGTTACTTCCTACTATAAAACTAGGGTGGAAATTATCCATTGTTTTCACTCGCCAAGTTCTTGTTGGAATTCTTTGGAGTGACATTGACTAGTTAGGTGAAGGAGCTATTCGATTAGGTTTGGACTTTTATCGAGGAGTTTTACAACTGATGCATCTTATTCTTGGCCATCTTTCTTTCATCATGATTGAGGCTGATCCAGCTTTATCAAGAATACTAAGGTCTCCTCATAAATCTCCTTGGAATCTTTGATTTCAAGTTCGGCGATTAAATGCTTTCATTTAGAAATTCAAAATCAGCTTTGAAGATCCACACCCAAAAATGATTCAATTCAGCTAAAGGATGAGCCTTTCCGGATTGGCTCCATGTCAAATCACAAGTGCAAAGATGGAAGTCTTATGGCATTCTTGATAAATTGTATGGCCTTTTATTGTCTAAAGGGGACAAACTTCTTTTTTTGAATGCAAGGCGATTTCTGTCTTCAACAGCAAGTGTCATATTCTGGACGCTACTTTTCTTGAGCAAGAAATCATTATTTTAGATGGGATCGTCTAGACGACAAGGAGGTTGGCTTCTAGATGCCAAGTGCAACACATGCAACACGACATTATGTAGTGGAATATCTAATGGCCATGAAACTTGCACGTGATGTGGCACAAATTGTTTATTTCTTTATTTTTTATGCTTTGGAATTTATTGATACATTTGTATTTATGGGGTATGCCCCATTGGAAGGCTCTAAGTACCAATTTGGTTTGTTAGACCTTCTTTTCTGTAAATTATTTCCTTACAAAAATGAAGACTAACATACTCTTCAACAACAAAAATAAAAAATAAAGAACTTCCATCATTTATTCTATATATACCTTTTACCGATCGATGGAGATCAAATGAATATGAGAGAACTTTCATTTTTTATTTTTTTTTTGGGTTTTGACATATTAGTCCCCCTTAAATTGAGATGTTCCAATTTTATGACCAAAACTCAGGTAATGTCACTGGAGTCATTTGATTTTGGTCGACTTTTTTTTTTTTTTTTTTTTTAAGCTTTTTTGGTCCAGATCCCACTATATCGTGGCTTATTTATAACATCTTAGGGATATTTTTTTCCAAATGATAAAACCTAAGAAATGGTTATCAGAAGTGTATTTACTTTTCACAAAATGTCAATTTTTGTATTCTTTAAAAATAAATTTGTTCACTAGGTGCAAAAAAATATGTGATACAAAATTGATAAGTCCCATGATATCATGGGATATAGTGAAAAAAAGTTTAAAAAATAATGCTAACCAAAGTCAAATGACTCTGGTGACATTATGTAAATTTGAGTCATGAAATTAGAGAAACAAAATTATTAGTGAATCAATATGTCAAAACCCCCCTTTTTTTACCAATAAACTGAACAGATCTAAATCATTCATTGTTCAGGAACTTCCTTCCAATGGAACCAGTAATTTTGATTTTCTACAAGATTTTGGATTGAGTCAAGTCAACTGAAAGTGTTATCCAAACACCAAATTGAAACCAATTCCAAAGACCTATAAAGTATAAAAATAACTATAATGTAAACTTCTTTGCTAAGGCTGTAACCTAAAGAAACCCTAACCTAAAAGGATTAGAACTCTATAGTGGACCTCGCCTATTGAATCCAAATTGTTCACAATAAATGTTCTCCAAGTAGATAGGGCATTTTCAGATGTTAGGTAAATATGAGTTTGTTCTACTGTTGGATTCGACAATATGGAATTGTTCAGTTGGTTGGCAGCCTTAGATGTCAGCTATGAATTTGTTGGTTGAGGCCATGTTGTAAATTTGAACCACTCAGATCAATGATGCTCTTCCATGAGCAACCTATCTTCAATGGATGTAGATAAACTTTACTTTAAAAAAAAAAAAAAAAACATAAATTTTCCATAACTTAAAGGGTTTTTCCAAATTCTAGGGGCCACATTTCACACCGTTTGAAACACAATGAGGCATATGATGTGAGTTTCATCAAATCATAGTGAGCTGCACATGCACATATATTGAATCAAAGCAAGGTAAAAGGTTTCTTCACTTTTTAGTGCCCATTTTTCTGCATGAAATTGAATATATGGGGAATTGATTAGTCAAATGGGCTCCACAAATGATTGTTAAAGAGGGGTGAAGGATATAAGGTAAATGAGATGGGGCCTCAATTTTTTTGAATTTGAATTATTAGAGAGATGATTGGGTATTTATTTCCTTGATTAATTCTAGGGGATTATCTAACCGTCATTTTGGATATTCACCTTTGTTTCTCTGTTCTTAATCATTTTTATAAATATGAAATTCAAAATTTTTAGGAAATCATTTCTGTGAATGCTCCCAACTGTTCATCTAATGCAATAAAATGGACAAACAAAATAGAGGCCTTTTTTTTTTTCTTTCTTTCTCCTCATCTCCTTGTGCAACGATTGCACATATCTGACCCATTGGATCCGATGGGTCACAGTTTGCATGCCAATGCGAAAGTTATATTGGATAAAGGACAACCTGAGTTTCTTGGGGATGTGATGATCTTAACCATCAAAGTTGATTCTTGTCAAATGAACTATGATTAGAATATGGACAATGGTCACTTAAATTTGTCAAATCAAAATAATTCTAGCCATATGCTTCATCAGTGAATCCTAACTATATACACTACATGGACGATGCATGAAAAGTCCTGCTCCCTAGTGGGATTTTTTTTAATGATAAACCTTTTTCAATCTCTTTCAACATTTACTGCAAACTTTTTTTTTCTATGAAAAAACAGCATTAAAAGCATAGCATTTTTTTTGGATCCACGGAAATCATTTGTCATAGAAAAAGATAGTAGAAAAGACAATTTTTTATAGGGATTTTGACTGTACAACCGCCCTTAGACCTTGCATGTTTCTCAAAAACCGGTGAAGTTTAAATATTTCCCCCGCATTTATTCGTATAATAACGGTGTAATATTGCATAACCCATAATATCTCACAGTGTGATGTGCACAATATCAAATGCCGCACAACAGCACTGTAAAATGTATTTAAACTTCAATAGTTCATCGGCAAATGTGAGATCTAAAGGCTGCTCTAGGGAAAGATCCCATTTTTACATGAGCACCGCACAAACGTTCGGTTTGAGAATTTACAAGCAAATTACACAATTAGACCTATCCATTGAAAATCTAAATTGCTAGAAATA
Source organism: Persea americana (assembly GCA_029852735.1). Lineage (NCBI taxonomy): Eukaryota > Viridiplantae > Streptophyta > Magnoliopsida > Laurales > Lauraceae > Persea > Persea americana. The sequence goes on from CM056813.1 coordinate 2,489,172, forward strand.
AACACACATATAAGGTCTTCAAATTTTATTCAAATAAAAGTTGATAGCAGGGTAAATCAGGTTAATAACCTGATTAATAAGCATAATTAAGAATCCATAATGATGTAATCATCATAATCTACTACTATTATAAAAGAGAGAAAGATGCACTATGGTTTTGTTACACACTTGCCCAATGAAAAGAGAGGAATGAGATAAAAGGAAAGAGGTAAAAAAAGAGAGAACAGATAGTGAATTTGATGGATAAAGATGGGGACATAACGGGAATTTCTCAAGTTGTTTAAAATAGACTTTGGGTTAGGCTTGGATTTAGAGGGGTTTTGAGGATCCGGATCAAGATGAGCTAAAAGACTAAAGTTTAGGAATTAAAAACATCTACCCAACGGTACCATAATCTCAAAAATCTAAAATTACGAAAAAGCCCCCTAAATTCTCTGGAAAATTGCTAACTACCCCCCTACTATACCCAAATGAACCCGGATCTAGACCAAACTTGGCACACACGATCCTAATAATTTTTTAATTCCTTCTTCTTTTTTTTTAAGGTGGTGGAGAAAAGAAAAGGAAAAAGGAAAATGCGGATAAGATTGGAATCTATCTCAAATCAATATCTCAAAAAAAATTTCCCCTCTTCTTTTTTCAATTTTCTTTTAACATTCTTCTTATTTAGAGACTACAGGATTTTCAATATAGGGAATTTTATGAGTATGAGTTTTTTTTCCTCTGTGAGTAATTGTGTAAGGAAGAACATGGCATTTTAACAGATTCTTTATTGACTCTTAGCTTCTTTTGGAATGGAGGGAGTTTTCATGCATGTAAGTGAGCACCGTCTGCTGAAATAATTATCGTTTGATTGTTTCTTCTTCTTCAAATTTTTTTTTAATGTTGCAATAAAATCTTCATTCTAAGAAAAATGGGTGCAACCAGAGTTAAGAAAATGATGATAAAGAGTTGGTTTTTTCTTTCTCATTCCTGTTTGGGCCAAAGTTAGGCCCATTGATAGCCTTCGTGCTCTGATAATTTTAATTATATGTTTGTTTTATTTTTTGAATCTTAATTGCAGGCTTTCAAATTGTGTGTGTTTCGTGTTTCCTTATGGTAGAACTTTGCATTTAGTTCTCACTTTATGTTTGGAATATGAATTTGTGCATAGCATTTAAAATGTAAACTTGATACTGTTTTGTTATGTGAGATATGAAAATGGAAAACTCAAACAGAAAGTGTCTTGGTTGAGAAAAGCAAAGTAAACAATAACTAAAAGGACGATGCTATGAGGCATGGAAAAGCTTTCCATTATCTATTAGAATTTGTTTTCCTTCTGTATAGAGTCGAAGGGGAAGGGATTTTTTTAAGCAGTACAAGTGTAGAGATGGAAACCCATGAAGCATGACAGTTGATGCAGGTGCTATCATTTGGATCTTAAGTGGGCCCCACAAAGTGTGTAGACAGCGTTATATATATTTTATTATATATCTATCTATACCCTTATTTTATTTATCTATCTATCTTTTACTATTATAAAAGAGAAGAAGTTGTAGTATTTTTTCACTACACACCTTGTGGGACCCACCCTTGTAAAAATCATAAATCTATTATTATATTATATTATGTCTATCTATCTAATTTCTAATCTAATCTATCTAATTATAAATCTATCTCTATATATACCATTATATAAAAGAGAAGAAAGTGTCATGCTTTTTCTCTACACATCTGTGGGCCCCACTTAATATTATTATATTATATATAATACAAGAGACCTATACATCTGTGGGCCCCAATAAAAGAGAAGAACTTGTCATGCTTTTTTTCTACATCTACACATCTGTCGGCCCCACTTAATATTATTTTATATATATAATAAAAGAGAACTGCACATCTGTGGGCTCCACTTAGTAGAAGAACTTGTCATGCTTTTTTTCTACATCTACACATCTGTGGGCCCCACTTAGTATTATTATATTTCAATGAAATGCTTAGCTCAAATGTTCATGAAAAAGGTTGTGTTTGAAGAATTTGTACATTCGTTGCAAGAACTCAAATGAGAAATTTCAATTAAGATTTTCATGTGTAGAAAATTTCGACTTGAACAAGAATGCTAACATATTGCTTTATAAGATACCAAACCAGTTGATATTTTTCAATTTATGCTCAACAGTCACGTCCTATACACCTGCATGATATATATTTGCAAGTAAAATGAAACATTAACATACCTCCTTAAAAATGAACTTTTCATTAATAAGTAGGGCCGAAATTAGGCACGGCAATATGAGAAACAGATGGCGAAATGTGTCTTGTTCTCTATCATAGGTTGGGGATGCTGTGGAGAGGCTTAAGGTCTATTTAGATGCTTCATTTTCTTAGCAGCCAGATGATCTCGGTGTCATAAAAGTTTTTTTGTGAATATGCAAGTGTATGCAGATTTTGTCATGTAAGAATTTTCTTTATTTCTTCATTCCATACAAGTTGGTTTTCTTTTAAATTTTATTGCTATATATCAAACCAACATCCAATGCAAGTTAATAATAGCTTGTCTTATTACTTATTAGATTATGATACTGTATTTTATTTTTCCTTTCAAGTTTTTATGAGTATGATGCAATGGAACCCATCATTTTGATATGCCAACTCATGTTTTTAGATCCACCCTCTTATGTTGATTTGAAGTGATTGCTTTAGGGCCCTAGTTTTTTTATTTTAGGCAATTCCAGCAACATGCATTCCTTCATTATCATTATACGTGCTAAACTTTGTTTGAAGGTGCTAATTGTCTTTCTTTATGATTATGCATGCTTCATCCAAGGCATCATCTCAGGCCGAACCAGTATTACTCTTGGACTTGATTTCTGTCCAACATTGTAACCACATTACTATAATGCTAGATATAATGAATTTTTCATTAAATTTTCTTATGAATTTTGAATGAAGTAGTTGTGCCCACTCTGAGAGTGCATGGCTAAAGATCTCTTTGTAGTTGGTTGTCTTGCTTCAAATTATGATATTTGTTTCAAAGATTCACTTACTACAAAATTAGAATGTAACAGAATTGATTTATGATACATAAAAAGCTAACAGAAGTGCCACAAATTTACATTGTTCAAAATTTGGTAGATTTCTTTGTAGTTGGTTGTCTTGCTTCAAATGATGATATTTGTTTCAAAGATTTACTTACTACAAAATTAGAATGTAACATAACCAATTTATGATATATAAAAAGCTAACAGAAGTGCCACAAATTTACATGGTTCAAAATTTGGTAGCGGTGTCATCTTAATTCAATAAAGCATTTTAAGTTGTTGCTCTGGCCCTTATCTTGACATATCAATCTTGTTTCTTCATATGATATTCAAATTTCTTTGTATTGGTATTACTGTCATTCGGTGCTTCTCAACATGAATTTGATATGTATTTGGTGCTAAGTTTTAGACAAATTTTAATGGAAAATAGGCCGAACGATCGATCTATATTGAAATTGGTGAATGTTTTGCCTAATCATGTATGGCCAGAAAATGTTAGTTTTCAACTTTTTTTTCAATTAGTTTCATTTCATATATCTTGTTATTCCATCTTCTTCTTACTTTTTTTCTATTGAAGCTTCTACTGAATTTTATAAAAACAGTGAGTGATTGTAAATTGCTTAATTTACCAAAAAAAATTAGCTATATGTGAATTAGTCATTCTCCATTGCGATCGTCAATATTGAGTTTTCCAATAACTTTATTTTTCATATGATCATACCAAAAGAGTGTTTCTTGCGCGTGCAGGGCTCACTAGTAATGGAAAAGGCAGCAAAAGAAGTGATAATGACAGAGCCACAGGGGACAGGCCACACCATTATCTAGCCGGACTTGTCAGCTGTAATGCCGAGTGGAGCCCCGGGAACGTGACATGTTGACTCATCCTAGAGCAACACATATTAATGATGTTGAAGTTGATGTGATTGAATTAATATTCTTTACTTTGAAGGGGTCTACACTACAGCCACAGGTGAGGTTGTTCTTGTGGACTTTGCAGAAACTTCCAGGGATGATCGTCCAAAGGGGGCTTATTGTTTAATCAAATCAAAGTGGTTCAACACCAAATTACAAGCCAGCTCTCAAAAGAATGATATAAATTTAATGAGGGGTAGGTAAGAGGCCTTAAACGGCTGAACCACCCAATTGAAAGAAGAACTTTTCCAGAAACAAACAACAAAAACGATAAAGAAGTAAGTTAATCAGTTTTTATCTATTTTGGCTTTTATCTAGGATAAGGATTTGGTAATAGAGGATGAGCCATGATGGGCTGTCAAAGTAGTCTGATTTTAAATGGACAATAAAATAAATACATTCTTTTGTGCAATAAATACAATCCTTCACAGACATCTTAAATAATAAACTAAAATTTCCACCAACCTGTCTAATGAAAATTAAAATTGTTGAGCACCTTTTGCAGAGATCACATATAATCTATCCAAAGCTTCTCTCACACAATCACATTTGCAAGCTTAAGAAAAAAGAAAAGAAAAACTTGACTCAGACTAATCTTGTGCTAGAACTTATATTAGAATAGTGCAATCCACATTAGGGTCTACCTATTAAAAACCCCGAGCCACACAAAATAGGTCCCCATTCAATTTATAGCATATCCTAAACTTTATCTTAATAGGATTTTGTCCCACCGTAGAATTAGTGTTTGCTAGAAATGTGATTGATGAATATTAGCATACAATCATTTTACTCACTTTTTTAATTAAATAACCAATATTTAGGTGGTACCAATTCCTACTTATGAGTAAAATTTGGAGAAATAGTACTATACAAGAATGGAGGGCTTTTATTTTGACCAGTTTGAGTTTTTAGTAGATAGACCCTACTTCCCTCGCCTGAGGGCTGTCCTACCTCACCCGTGCAGTTGTATTCTTTTAAGTTACAATTTATCTAAGCCAAAGCTTGAAATAGAGGATACAAATTCAAATAGATAACTACTGTGAAATTAAGATGAAAAATATGGTTATCATAGTTTGTTACGTATTTAGGCACTTATATAAATGGGAAAGCTGTGGGACCCATTAGATGGAATGTTATAATCATCAAAAAAGAAAAAGAAAAAGAAAAAAAAGAAAAATGAAAATAATGCATGCATCAACATGGCCCACACATAAAGAGAGGTTGACATCACAAGTCACAAGTGCGTGTTTGGGAAAAATAATGGAGAGTTTGTTTAACCGTTTCCACAAGACAAAACAGAAATGGGCGGTAGAAAAGATGGTCATGGGAGAAAGTTGCGTTTGCAAGCCCGATCAAGACGGAAGAGAGCTTCTCCCCGCCACCAAGTAGCCAAGGAAGCATTTTTCGTTCGACGGCGTTGGCTAACCAGCTCCCATCCGTCCCAAAACGATACGATAGAGGAAAAGGAAGAAAAAAAAACAAAGGAAGAAGAGGGGGTGGGGTTGGAGAAAGGAAGGCTCCAAAGAGACCGAGTTGAGTTGAGTTGTGTGTGTGTGTGTGGAAGACAGAGCCTTTGATGATGGCCGAGGAGAGGAGGAGGCTTTGAGAGAAGCCCCCCACCAAAGGGCAGAAAGAAAAAAGAAGAAGAAAAACACCCAAGTTCTTTTTTTTTTTTTTTTTACTGCCTTTGTCTCCCCCCACCCCCATCCCTTGTTGCCTACCTACTGCTACTACTTACCCTCCCTGCTCCCTGTCTTTTTTCTCCTCTCTCTTTCTCTCTGCCTCCGCCTTCTTCTCCAAGCTGAGGCCAGGAAGTTCCTGAGGTACGTTTTTGAAGAGCCAAACTTCTTCTTGTTTCCTTTTTTCTCTTTTCTTTTTTTTTTTTTTTTTTCATTTTAGATCATTTTCCATCTCCGGGTCTGGAGGAAAATCGGCAAAACACTTTTTCATGGAATCGCAAAAAAATTAATTTAATTTTTTATTTATTTGTTTAAAAAAAGTAGTCGCACCAAAGATGAAATATAATTGTTTCTCACCACAGAAAAACGGCTGCACAAACATGCTTGTGCGAGAAATGATATAATGACATGGCATCTTAAGAAAACTAAAATATATTAAAACAAAATAAAAATATATGACTATTGCATGTGAAATCCTACAAAATGAACCTCGTTTTTTTTTTTATCCTTTCATTGATTGTTGGGCTGTCGACCCCTTTGATCCTTTGCTGATCCGCACTAAATATAAATTACACTTCCTGCTGGATTTGGATTTAAGTTAGATTATTTTTCATTGGCTTATATATTTAGGTGACTAAATATAATTTTGTGGTGTTATTTTATTGTTAAACTTGCTTTATCATTTTGTTTTGAGGTACATATGAGAATATAATTAAGATTTTGGAGGAAACTGACAAAATAAGGTAAAATTATATATTTTATTTTTACAGAAAAGTTTGTATTCTTTTATTTTGAAGCTTTCATGAAAGCTCTTATAACAATTTCTCAATAAAATAAGCTTAGGTATTAGTGGAATAAAAGTTGTGATTTAGATAAGGATTATGGATCTGTTTAATTTTCCGACAAGACTTTGAGGTATTGAAGTTTTTATTATGTGATGTGATGGCTTGTCCTGACATTCAGGAATGTCATGATTCTTAATTAAAAAATCTCAGCTACCTAAATGGCCTCAATTACTTTAGTAAAAATTTTAAATTCCAACTCTTTTATTTTATGGTGAAATTTCTGGATGCTCAAGTACAATTGAGCATTTAAAAATTCCACTGTATCTGGAAAAGCACAAATTCCTCATGTAGTATTTCTTTGAATTCCAATAAAGAAGCAAGCTGCGATTTGAGTTATGATTTTCTTTTAACAACACAATGAAGTGAAATAGTTATTTATCTTTTCATATTTGTTTGGTACGTATGTAAATCAACAAGAATAGTCTCTTATTTTAACAAAATGCAATGAAAAACAAAACACGGAGTCTATTTAGAGACTTACGAAAAATTAAATAGCATCGAGTAAACTCTTAAACTCGTTCCTCCAAGTATTAAGAAAACGGCTGCAACTCACCTAACTTGAACTTGTCCACACACACACACACACACACACACACAAAAAAAAAGAGCCCTCTTAAAACTTGAAATAAAAACCTAACTTTTGATTTTTCAAAATCCCTCTCCTCTAGCAATAAATATAGCCAATTAAGAAAGGCGGCTTACCTAGGACCCCTTTGGGTAAGATGTGCACGGCCTACTCTTCCCCCTACACATGCAAGTTCCTTCTCCTCGCTTGAGCGAGTTCCCTATCTTCCCATGTCTGAGTCTCTCAGGTCGACGGACTTTAAAAAAAAAATGACAAAAAAAATATATTGTTATATATTTCATTAAAAAAATATATATGATCAATTTACAAAATAAAAATAAAAATAATGTTTTATATATATATTTCATAAATAAAAAAAAGGTGTCTCTCTTACATACTACTGCAGATTTAAATTTAATATTACAAACCATGAACTAAAGTGATGGGAGGGCGGCTTCCACACATTGAAACCTTCCCTTTCCTCTCCTCCTCCTCCTCCTCCTCCTCATTTCACTGGCTCAAAATGAATGGGTAAAAAAACAAAAAGACCTACTTCACATTTCCTTACCCCTTTTTACCCTTCCCTCCCGACAGGAATCCCCAATTCCTCTTTCTCTTTCTCTCTCTTCCTTTTCCCTCCTTTTTCTCCCATTTGCTTGCAATGAGGTTTTGAAATCGAACCTTGTTACCTTTTTTCTTTCTCAAGTTTCTTTTTCTCTAAGAACCCATTTTATGATTATTGGTTTGGTTTCATTAGAGCTCATGATTTTTCCATTGATCCTATAGTTTGATTATCTAAAATAAGCGTTTTGTCTTCCTTCTTTCAATCAGACAAAAGCTTAAATACAAGGGGGTGTGTGAATTGTTCTCTGGCGTTCATGATTCAGGATACGCGGTTTCAGGCAAAGAATTGGTTTTCCTCTTGGAGGTTGGTTTACATATTTAAGCACATAGTTTATGTTTAAACTTTTTTTTATCAGTTTTGTTGTAGTTTTGTTGTAATTGTTTTAAGATGGAAACAACTGCAGTGTAATTTATCCCTAAAGAGATGTTGGATAGATGGAACCACCTGGAGTTTCAGCAGCAGAAGGTATTACATGCTACTGTTGTGGTGTTCATGGTGTTCATGGTTCTTATCCAATTGGAAGGGTGCTGGGCTATCAATGAGGAAGGTAGTTAAAATCAATGTATATTTGACGTTTGATTATATAAATATATATGTATGTTGTTAATGTGGGGAGGTTCTTATGGTTATGATGTACTGAAATGAAGGGTTGGCATTGTTGGAATTTCGTATGAGAGTGGATTCTGATCCTTTTGGTGCATTGGAGGATTGGAATTTTAACGATGGCGATCCGTGTCAATGGACTGGCGTTGGCTGCATGGATGGTGAAGTGCATGATCTGTAAGTTTGTATTTCTATGTTTTGTTTGGATCAACCATGTACTCAAATCAACTTTTAATTGTTTTGGTTGAAATGATTACATCTGTTCTATAGTGCATTTGACTTGAGGGGTGTCAAAGAAAATTAATAACCATACTCTGGCAATTGTGGGCATTTTAGTTTTTATTTTTTGAATCTTTTAGCCTTAAATCAAAACATGAGGTGGAAAAGGCATAAATTAAGTGTGATTGAGGTAGTTGAACATGCATCTTGACTGTTTAGTAATGAACTAATACCTTTTATTTATGAAACATGTAACTTGTTTGCATACCTATTTGAGATTTTTGGAGAATGCATTCTTCCAACGGGTTGAATCATTACTCCTTGCTTTGGTAAATAATGTGGTTTGTCTCTATATCTGAAGCATTTTACAGAAATTGGCCTTGTTCTCTGCTGAGAAACTAATTCTTCATTGTAATTTTTATTTTGAACGCTGTGATGATACCCATTCCCTCTCTCTGTTTTTTTTTTTTTTTTTTTAATTTTTAAAGACACCTTTTTGGGTGGTAATTGAGATCAATTTAGTTGACCAAATTGTATTTGTCATCTGAATCTTTATTTGTCTGCAATTGTAGGGACTTGAGTGACTTTTCTCTTGGCGGGATGCTGGCACCCGAGATTGGGAAACTAAGCAACTTGAGATCTCTGTAAGCATTATCTTCTTTTTTTTTCAAGAAGGAATTTGAATTTTACTTGACACTTTATATTTTCGCTTGGGAAATGGTCATATATCTATAGCTGTTTTTTGTCCGCAACAAAGCACACTTAACTTTCTCCGCTACTGAAATTGTGTGTATTTAAGATGGTAATAGATGTCATTAATGAAAGAGGATGATAATCTGCAAAGAAACCGTAGAAGGCTAAAATATTTAAACACCGTCACCAACACTTTTAAGCATGAATAGAGCTTACACAGCATTCACCCAACTACTTCACTGATTGGAACTTTAACGCTATGAAATTCCTTCAAACAATTCAGCAATGAGATTGGTTTCGCCCAAGTTTTGTAATTGTTGCAGCTTTTGGTCCTCAGCCTTATTATTCAAAATTAGTCTATTGCTTTCTATCAATCATGCAACAGCCACTGTTGAAAATTATGTGTGTGTATTATATGCACTCAGAGAGAGAATTCCAGAAAATGAACCTTTTTGCATTAGTCTCTCTCTCTCTCTCTCTCTCTCTCTCTCTCTCTCTCTCTCTCTCTCTCTCTCTCTCTCTCTCTCTCTCACATATGACAAACCCAAGCCTTTTGCACTCCCCTTGACTCCCTCTCTCTCTCTCTCTCATATGACAAACCCAAGCCTTTTGCACTCCCCTTGACTCCACAAATTAGCATTCACCCCAATTTGACATTGATCTGACCATAAACCACTAATGGATTTAATAAAATAAAAAAAAATCTGCTTCGAACCATCACACTTTGAGGCTTTATCATCAAGGGTTAGGATTATGCAATTGGAGTGTTATGTGAGCCAACCTGTGCCCTCAACATCCCTTGAATATCCCACCCATCTCTATGAATTGGATGTGTCTTAGCCTCTTAGGTGCACGCAAAGGAAGGATGCACTTCTTCAGAAGTTTGTGCACTTGTCCGGGGCGTTCTCGTATTTCCTTCCTTGTGGGGCTCATTTAGGATCCATCAATTCGCCGGGATAAGTGGGATTTGTGCAGGGCCTCAGGGATGGGGGGCAGCAAAACATCAATCCGATCAAATAATCCTAACCCTCATTTATAATGCATTAAGTTTTAATGTTTTCTAAATGCTATTTTTTATTGAATCCAACAGTGGTTAATAGTTAGATCACTTTCAAAGTGGATTGAGTGCAAATTCATGGGGTATTGGTATGTGTAAATGGCTACATTTCCAAAGGCAAGCGTCATTGGACATAGCAGAGGGGCAAAAAAAAGTGATTGATTGAAGAAAACATATATATTAATGGTCCCTCTTTGGCCCCTCTTTTTCAGTTTTCATATAAGGGGCCTAACTAAACATTAACCCAATCCCTTCACACACCTGCCCCTCCCTTGAATTAACATTTGACATTGTTCCTCATTTGAGTTTTTGATGTTGGTTGCTGTTGGATTTTATCACTGTGCACAACTTATAGCCATTAAACTCTTAAGGACCTAAAATTTAGTTCTAAAATAATTTTATCAGCCTAATATTGTTGTAGTCCTTTCCATTTTCTTCATTCCTCATGATTGGTATTGATCCAAGTGGACTCCATAGATAGAGCCTCTAATTGCTTAATCATAGCTTGTACTTAAAGAGAAATGATTGCAAGTATGACTAGCTCCTTATGAATTGGCACTGGGACAATAACAAATTACAAGTTACATTATAAAGTTAACATACATGCTTATCTGGATTTATGTATTTATTAAACATTTTATTGTTATACCCACATATTAAGATATTCTAAGAGTTCATAAATTGGAGAAAGTTTGAATTCACTCACTGCTATTTTGAGGTGCCCTTTTATTTTAACAGATAATTTGCTTACACTTTTTTTTTTTTTTTTTGTGTGTGTTTATATTATGTTACCAAGGTGATTGTTGTTTTTTATTCTTCCTTTTTAATTCTTTTGATCTATAACAGTAATAGAAGTATAATGCAATGTTTCCTTATGCTTCTAATACAATATTATTTATAACTTCCTGCACAGCCCTTTTTCTATTTATAGGATGCTGCCAAGTTGACTATTGCTGTTGAAAGATTGTCAGCCAATTGCTAGTGTTTTTATTTATTTATTTATTTATTATTTTTTATTATCTTTTTACTTCAGAATTATCTATCTTGGACATAGGTATATGTGTTTGACCTGTGTCCAAGTTATGTATGTCGATGTAACATAAGGCGTCCAGTTTAGCAACTTCAGAATACCTATAAACAAATATGTCCATGCAACTATATTGTTAATACACTAAAAATTTATCATCTGAAGATCATTTTGAGATAAAATATTAATATAAATGTATCACAAAGGCTAGAAGTTTATCAGAATTCATTAACAATATAAATGTATATATGTTATAAAAAAATATAGGAACTAAAATAAGTTTTATAAGTTGCATTTATCCCAGTCATTTTCTTTTTTGTTTTATTTAATTAGAAATGTTAAGGTGTATCTACTTAGTCTGATATGAGTATATGCCTTTTTCCCACAAGGATATTTCCTGTTTCATATTTAGCGTGAAACTATGTACTTGATGAACTTTTGATGTTTTCTTCAATTGTATTAATTTTCTTTGTTTATTTGCATTGAAAGTGTGCTCTATAAGAACAGCTTCTTTGGTGCCATTCCTAAGGAGCTTGCAGAGTTAACTATGCTTGAAGTGTTAGATTTGAGGAGTAACAAATTAAATGGAACTATTCCTACAGAGATAGGTGATATGCTGTCATTGAAACACTTGTGAGTACATTATTGTGTACTTTTGTTTGCGTCCTTGCATTCTATACTTAAATTATGACTTTTTTACCATGAATATATATATTTTGTTGTGCATGCCAGATTGATATGTGACAATGATTTTCAAGGCAGCATGCCTTTTGAGATTGAGAAGCCAAATATGCTAATTGAGCTACAATATGATGAAAATCTTGCGTCAGATTCGAGTAGTGGAATCAATTGCATAAACAAAAAAGTTAGACATTGGTAAGAGGTTTTCTATTTCTTTTACTCTAATTGTTAAAAACCTAACATATTCTTATGTGGGCAGTCTTTTTATAACAAATTCTTTTTATGTCTTTCAAAGAAATGCTTTGAATATTGTAAAAAAAAAAAAGGAAAGGAAAAAAGAGAGATGCTTTGAATAAGATTTGTTCATCATCAACATGATGAAAGCCTAGTCACAACCATGTTGGGGCTCTGAATAAAATTTGTTCATTTATCTTCTCATTTTCTTATTTCATCTCTAAAATGATTTAAATGCCATTTATTAGTACAATTGATATTACAAGCAGGGACGTTGTAGGTTACAAAATTAGTGTGGCAGTGGGCTCTTTTGGTTAAATGGTCAGTAGGCAAATGTAATTACTAATAAATTATGAATTTCTGATTAACATGTAAAAATGTTATTAGATTGGGATTTGAGGATGGTAGCATACATAAAAGGTGCTCTTTGTTGCAAGTTGCAACACAAGATTGCAGGTCTAAGTCGCATTACCCTTCTAAGAAAAACAATTGTACCATGTATTTGCTTGAGAAGTTTAGGTCAAAACATTCAGATATATGCAATGTACAAAGGTATGAATGATGTATGAGGAATGATGTTAAACTGCGGACCATAGGGAACCCATTCCTTGAAGTGGACTCTGCATTATTAGATATGTGCATTTGGTGCTTACCTTTTGAAGATCCAAACCAGTTAGATGGTAGCAAATTTCCTTGGACTTTATGTGGAGAGTTATGGTGCTGATTGTGTATTCTGCATTTTCTTTTGGAAGAACAATGAATTTCTTGAATCAGCTTTTTTACTACTTATGGTTATTATGATTAAGAGGACTTCTAGCCTGTTGCGCTCTCCTGCAAAAGATTGTGGTCCAAACTCAATACTTGATTTGATAATTGATGGACCTACCTTGTAGAGATGTGGCAAAAATCACTCAGATTTCACAAACTCTTCAGAGCAAAAGATTGATTTCAAAGAGTTTTGGTTTGGGAGATAATTGAGATTCTCCGTTCTCCATAGATGTTGGGCTTGTCAGGCCATCAGGTCAACTGTCTAGATCATTAATTATGTGCCCACGTGCACTATAACAGACTGAAGGTAAATTAAACACTTCTTTACCTTGGAACCTACATGTTTCTATACTAAGAAACCATATAAGACAGCTTTTTTTGTCAACTACTAAATAATTTCCTTTTCTTTTTTCGTGGCAGTTTGAGTTTTAAACTCAGATAACATATATGTAGTCTACCAACCATTCCAAACAAATATTTATAAACAGTCCTTATTCACAATCTGGTAAAGAGATTTAAAACAATAGGAAAAAACAAACTTTTTCATTGTCTAAATTAACTCTAAATTAAACAAAAAAATTATATTTTATCAATATTCTACCATTGTAAGGACCAACAATCCCTGTCTAATTTTGTTTTTTCTTTTGTTCTTTTGGCTACAAATTGTGTACTTAGAATACCTTACTTAAGAAACCTTTTCTTTCAAGGTTGAAGTCCCAAACAGGTTCTTCACTTGGCCATGTAGGGAAATGCTATGACGACATAACAGGTGAATTTTGTTGATGATTTTTTTTGTATAGTGCACTTTTTTGTACCAGTGATTATTGAATTATCTTTTCTTGTTAGCAGGCTTATCTGAACCACATATAGATGAAAAAGTAACATATGTATTAAATCCTGTTCGCCGTAAACTTCTTCAGAAAGGTAGTAATCTTGCTGCTGCTCCCGTGCATGGAGCTCCTCCTGAAGAACTTACTACTATTCCATCATTTGGAAGCGGTTCTTTTCCTGCCTCTACAAAATCTCCTCTTGGAACTGATAAGAAGGAATTATCTCCACCAGCAGCTTCACCTTCAATGGATCCTTCTGCAACCGATCCAATAGCTCAACAACACCATACCCCAACTCTTATGTCCCAGGAAAAACCAACTGATGGAGGTTTAGGAAAGTGGAAATATGTCTATGCACTTCCAGCTGGGGCCTTTCTTCTTACCATTGCTGCAGTTGTGCTGTTTATTTGTCGCAAAAAAGGAGGGACTAACATTGGTCCTTGGAAGACAGGACTAAGTGGCCAATTACAAAAAGCATTTGTAACAGGTGATTTTCATTTGGACACCATCTCTTATGTATGTGTAAATATTGCATTCGAAGAATGGTTTAAAATCGCATTCGCTACGCTTTTGGTAGAGGTATTATTTTCTCTAGGTACTTTTAAGTGTTAAGTCTTGACTTCATGACATAGTTTTTTTTTTTTTTTTATAATACTTTCGTTAGTTTAAGCAACATGAATACATGTGAAAAAAAAAAGAGTAGTACTATTATTTTCTATTTATACAGCGATACAGTACCTTATACAATGAGGGGACCGCTGCGCCCTCTTATCTTATTTACTTTTGCAAAAAAAAAAAGAAAAAAAAAACATTTTCTCTCATTTTCCAATATTCTAGATTTTCTACGATTTTTTAGAATTTTTTGATGATTTATTTCAAATCGTACCCCTACACCACTACATAGCGCCGCTACGCTACGTAGCATTTTGGTGGCGGGCTATTACGTCCCCCGCTACCGCTATTTTCACCATTGCCAGTGACTGTTAATTGTTAAACGTAACAGTATTGGCCGTTACCGTTTCATAAAAGCCATTATGAAAAGGTAACGGCTTGTAAACCATGATTCGAAGTTTTATGTGAAGTAATAAACTTTTCCTTTTTCTCGTTATCATATTAGGATTCAAATGATATTATAGAAGTAAGCATCTCTTATATATTTGCCTACATTGCATTCGAAGCATTATATTTATATGAAGTGACAAAACTTTTCCTTGTTTTTGTTGTGATTTTAGGATTCTAACAATATAATGGAAGTAATCATTGCGTTCATTCCAAATGAGCATAGATTGTCCATATGCATTAGTGCTCTTAAACATCCATTTTGTATTAGATTTCAATATTTCATTTTAATTTATCTCTTAGGTGTTCCCAAGTTAAATCGAGCAGAGCTGGTAACTGCTTGCGAGGACTTCAGCAATATAATCAATACTTTGCCAAATTGTACAATTTTCAAAGGAACATTGTCCAGTGGGGTCGAGATAGCAGTTGCATCTACCACAATTGCGTCTGCAAAAGATTGGTCGAGACGTGCAGAGATGCACTTCAGGAAAAAGGTCTTGACTCTTGGAAGTTCACATTATGAATATATATATATATATATTATACACACACACACACAACTAGAACTATTTGTATTATATATAGGTCTTGCTTCTCATATTTTATTTTATTTTTTATTTTCAATTTGTAGGTTGATACATTATCACGTGTGAATCACAAGAACTTTGTCAATCTTCTTGGCTATTGTGAGGAGGATCAACCATTTCTTAGAATGTTGGTGCTTGAGTATGCTCCCAATGGTTCTGTCTTTGAGCATCTGCATGGTGAGAATGATTAAAAGAATTCAAATTGTGTAGTCATTTCCTTTACGAATATGCCTAGGAGTGCATGGTGAGAACTATTAAAAGAATCCAAATTGTGTAACCATTTCCTTTATTTGTTGGAACTAAATGTTCAAACTTGCTTACCAATTGGTTGGCTACAGGACAAGTTTTCTTTCCAATCTTATCAGCTTTATTTTGGCCTATGCATATTGTTTGTATGTATTAGGGTGGTTGTTTTTTGTGACCTCATATTTCAAACTTTGTTCAAAGGGTAATGGACATCCTAGGGGAGCTTATTGTCATTTTCTGTTTTGCAGTTAAAGAATTTGAACATCTTGACTGGGCTGCCAGGATGAGAATTATAATTGGAGTGGCTTATTGTTTGCAATACATGCACCATGAACTCAATCCACCTATACCACACCCCAATCTTACATCAAATAATGTCTATTTGACTGATGATTATGCTGCTAAGGTATATTTGTAACTTTTTTTTTTAACCTTTCATCTCTAAGCACATGTTTGGATGTGTGACAATGATATATATGTTTATTATTATTATTATTATTTTTAGGTTGCTGAGTTCGATTTTTGGAAAGAGTTTGTAGCGAAAGGAAAGATACCTGATGATGATGACTCAAATCGGTCAGAGTTGCCGCTGGCAGACACTGAAAGCAATGTTTATAATTTTGGAGTTCTGATGTTGGAAGTAGTTTCTGGAAAGGTTCCTCATTGTGAAGAACAAGGATCCATTGTAAATTGGGTAAAACATCAAAACTTTTATCTTTTAGTTTAAAAAAAGATATGTTGAAGTTGTTTGGGTTAAATAGGTTTGTGATTGACATATGGAGCAATTTGATCTTTTAATTGCTTAAAACGGTTGGATGAAACTTCAATTTTCATAGAAGTCAGCAACCTGTATTTTTTAAAGACAGGGGGGGGGGGGGGGGGGGGTTGTCTTTAGAATTTTTAAAATCCCCTTTTCATGTGCATCATATTATTTCGGCATACATGTGCAAGCACAGATATACAAGCAAAGTTGCATTGGACCCATGTTTCTATGTAGAATCCAACATCATAAATGAAAAACTTACATTTCACAGACTTAAATGGACCTGTGTTTCTCCTCCAAATCCAGCCCCCACTATCCCGTTCTTTGCGGTGTTAAGAGTCAAACTAAGGACTTTAAAATTGGGTCTTTTCCTAAGAAAAAAGGTGTCTTAAGAACTTGTCCAGATAGAATTTTATTTTTCACTTGCTCATTCATTTGTGCGTCTTTCTTAGACCATCAAACTTGATGGTCTGAGGACATCAAAGTAGGACTGTTCCTAGCTGGTAAATAAAGTGAACCTGCGTGCATTCTTTGCATAGCAATTGAACACTAAAAATTAGATGATTGTCAAAGTAGGGTGAACTAATTCACGAAAACATTTTTGTCAATGTGAAGTGGGGTTAGGGGAAGGAGGGAGAATCGGTGTTTAGAATGTGTGCGAGTGGTTTGGGTTGATGCTTAACCTTATCTGCTAGTGCATACCGAGGCCTATTTTAATCAAGTACTTTTTTTTCTCACTGTTGAAAGCGGCATTATATTCTATCGAGTGAATTTGTTATATTTACAATTCTTTGTGTTAATAATGGCCCGTTGCTTGAGATGAGTGCCTGATGATGAAATGACTCCCATTTTCTTTTCATTAACTAAACCAGCACTGCTATAGTGTATTAGTATGTGATTGAGACTGTCATGATGGATTTCTTGAAGTGTGATGAGTATGCTTTGACTTTAAATTAGAAAGAAGCTGGTCACGAGTATTGCTTTGACTTTAAATTAGAAAGAAGCTGGTCACTTCTTTGTTTTTTTCCCCTTTTTGAAAGGGCTGCTCGACTTAGTGAGGTGAGGGACTGAATGCTTTTGGGGCTTACGTGCACCCATGCTGTTTCAGTAGTCGAAATGCTGTACTTTTACTGGTGGTCAGTGGCCACACTAATTCTTCCATTCTTGTTGCACCCGGTTCCTTTCAATATGACCTATGTGTGATGAAGCCACAACTTCTTTTGAAGATGCAGACACCGATAGCAATCCAACTTTCTAATTTGTAGCTTTTTATTGGGTTTTTACAGGCTGCTGCGTATTTGAATGATAGACGAACTGTGAGTTACATGGTTGATCCTTCATTGAAGTCATATAAGAACAATGAGCTTGATGCAGTCTGTGAGGTTATTCTGCAGTGTATTAATCAAGATCCAAGGCAGCGACCGACGATGAAGGAAGTTACTGCTAAATTGAGGGAAGTGTTAGGAATTTCACCCGATGCGGCAACTCCAAAACTCTCTCCTCTTTGGTGGGCAGAACTTGAGATCCTCTCATTAGAAGCTAGTTAGCTTGTGACTGTCACTGGCTCTTCTTTGTTTAGTCTCTTTGTGATGTTTTACCTAATGTAGTTGTATAATATATATTCCTTTCCCCAAAACATATTGATCTCATAGCTGAGCCTCCCCTCTTTCCCTCAATGGTTCTTCTATTCTCCTTTTCCTTTTACTTTCTCCAAGTTCATGAAAATAAAAAAGTGTGGATTAAGATTTCTATGTTAGTTCTTTGGTCTATAGGTTTACATGTGAGTTCTTTGGTATACTTAAACCGGATGTGTACTAATACTTTTTAGAGAATGGGGTGTGAAAAATAACTAATAATTGTATCTTACAGTCATATGTAAGTTACCAAGTGTAGATTGATGTATCACTAGGGAATTGCATTGTAAGCTTCCTTTGTTGTGTGAAGTTTGCATTTCACACTTTTGTTCATGTTTCCGAAATCATTCCATTGCTATTTGACTATTGGAAATGAAGGGTAGAGAGGTTGTGGCATTTAGTCTTATGATTGTTACCTAGTGCAGATGGTTGGGTGTATAGGCAATTGTATTGTAAGCTTCTCTTATCCAATTTTATGGTACCATTCCATCTCCCACTTTGAGATTATTTGGATATAAAGAAAAACAGCTTGTGGCAGGGTTTGCTGAATCTATTCCTGTCTTCAGACAACCACCCTACCATTTTGTAGATGCTGGATGTTCTGATCCAAGTCTGAGCTAGACCATTTATCAAGTGGGCCACTATGTATAAAAAAAAAGGCTGATGGCACACAGTGAGATAGTGGGAAGCAATTCAAATTGAATGTACTTGTGGGGTGCAGTTGATAAATAGGCTGGCTTTACTTTCAATTATTGATGACACTTCATAGGGCTACTTCTGAACACATGCAACATTCTGGAAAAGGGCATTGGAATATGTATATAGTTCATAGGTAGATAAGAATTTGTATAGATTGTTGAAAGATGTGGTGGTCTTCACCTCTTGTATAAAATTTTTCAAGGATCTGGATTGTCTACATCTTCCAAAACTGGTAGCAACCGAAGTTGTCCACATCCATATATTTCATAGCTGATTTTTGGTAAAAAATGAAAAATAAATGAATATTTTCTCAATAGAGAGGATTTTGATTTCTTATTAGAGGAGCAGGAGTCGTGATCAGATTGGACACTATCTTCGATTGTAAGTTTAAATTGTATGGTGCCGCTAAGAGATTGTAATAAACGGTAAGGGTCCTTGGCCGATTAATAACTGTGATTAACCTATTTTAATCAAGAGAAGTGATGTAATGCAGCCTTTCCTAGGCTGATTATATAAAATGAAAATTAAGTAGTAATTAAGGGAAGAAAGATAAAATAGGGTATGAATCCAAGACAGACTTAACCCAACCCTGATCCGACTTAAGGATGCTATAAATAACATTGTCCTAGTTTCAAAAGAGAGAAATGCAGGATCCGTTGTTCTTGTATTCAGACTGCCCATTAACCAGAAAATGTTCACTAACCAATGAGTAGACCGCATGAGTGTAATGAGTCCCACATAAAAAACATCCAAGTCGAGAGCCTGGAATTAACAAATAGGTCCAGCTCGTGGGGGCACTTTGATCATGTCTATCAGTGGGTGGAGTAGATCATGTCGATCAGTGGGGGAGGGCAAATGGAAAGGTTTTATGGATAGGATCAGCCTCATCATGCTTTAATAGTTTTAAAATTTAAAGGCATCTTAACTACGTACTTTTTTTATTCAATTCAACAATGAGTGATGATTCGATGAGTGTAAAATTGAATCTCATGCCACATCATGGGATGATAAAGAAAGTGGAAACGGCTGCAATGATCAAAGGTGGCCCCCATAGAGCTGTAGGATGACATTTTCCCTGATTAACATATAAGAAGGTGCGTCCCACTGAATGGGCTTTTTAGCCAGTCCTCAGACTAGATGATCCTGATTCCCAAAGAAACTCTTTTATTAGCGATTGTGGGTATGAGATTTGCAGCCCAAAAAAAAAAAAGAAAAGAAATTCCAGACCCAGCTCCATGACAATGTCTACAGGACTCTTTGCAGGGGAGATGATTGTATTTCATTCCCTCTCCATCCTCGCAATTAAAACTACAGAAAAGAGCACAAGTCTTATGAAAAAATATTGGTGGCCATCCACTTATCAATCAATGCTCATGGGCTGAAAAGCTCAGATTGACCCAAGCCAGGCCCACATTGGGCTGAATTTGGGCTTGTGAGATGGATCTATCCTAACCTTTTGACCATATATTGGGAAGGCCCAGGCATATATATTTATATATATATATATATATATGCTTAAAGATCAGGCACAACATATTTAATACAATGAGGAACATTCATTTACATTTGGGCCTGGGCCTGGGACATACAGTCAGGCCTATGGAGCTTGATCTGGCATGAATTTAGCCCAATAAATAAATGAGCTGATTCAGATGAGTTTTGGCTCAACCTAGCCTGGCCTACTTCCTCTTTCCTTCAAAGGAGTAGGGAATTCCACTTGCATAGGTGGGATAGGGAATTGTGCAATCTGATTTCCATGCGAACTGTGGGTAAAGCCAACCTTGAACTGAATGAATCTTGAAGATAACTGACCGGAGCCCAAACCCAAATGCAAAATCTCCACCTGAGTCCAATATTCAATGCGGGTTTAAAAATCTAGTCCTCACACAAAACTCAGTAGGTCAGTTTGGATCATCCAAGTTGGAGTTTAGCCCAACCAAATTTGCAGCCATAGTTGTCAATATCATTTCCGACCTTATTTCGGTCTGGCCTACAAAATGAAAAGTTTCAGCCGATTCGAAATTTTGACGAAACTTTTCAGAATTATATTTTGGGGAAACTATAAAATAATATATATACATATATATATATGGGAGATGCTCTTATGAGATATATCTCTCACCTTATATGAGAGATAGGGGTGGGGGCCATCACATTTAAGTTGTTAGCATTGGATATGGATGTGAGGGCCTCCACCTTATCTCTTATAGTAAGGTGAGAGATGCTTTCATAAGAGCATCTCCTTGTATATAAATATATATATATATATGTATAAAAATAAAAAAAATAAAAAAATATAGATTTAATCCATTCTACTAAAAAATTTTGAAATTACATTTTGGGAAAATAAGAAATACAAAGTATATATGTGTAAAAAAATATTAAAAAAATAATTATATAAAATACCATTTCGGCTGAAATCTTGAATTTCAGTCAAAATTAACTGAAATTCAAACAAAAAAGTTTTAACCAAAATCTTGTTTCCTCCACTTGACCAAAATGAAAAATTTCGGCCATTTCAGCCGAAACGGTACAAAATTAATAACACTTAGATTCCTTTCGAATGACCAGAGAAAGAAAACCTCTCCAACTCCATGTGGGTTTCGAAAACTAGGCCTGATCCCAAACCAAGTAGGGCAATTTGGATCATGAAAGTTCAAGTTTGGCCCAACCCAAGTTACCACCCTATTGGAGTATTGGGTGGAGAAAGAGAACCTCTCCATCCTCCAATCCTCCTTCCATGTCAACAAAGCCTACCTTCACGTAGAGCCAACGTCCTTATGCCCACCCAACATTTACTAAATATACTCATGTCATCTCTGTCAACTTGGTCCTTGTCTTTCGTAGGATGATCCAACCATGTCCTATCAATCCTCTTAAAAATTGCCCGAAACTCTCTCTCTCTCTCTGGAGAATTTCGACTGCCTGCCTGCGTGCAGGTTTCGACTTTCATTCCCTCTTTCTTCTCCTTCCTCAATCCCACCTCCCTCTTCCAACTAAAAAAAGACAGATAGATAGATAGAGCATGCATAAAGGAAAAAATGTATACGGTCATGATACTACATCTACATCTGGGTCATCTTGCAATGTGGAGAAGAAAGGGACGGTCCTGATGCACCGGTATGAGATGGGGCGCATGCTGGGCCAGGGCACATTCGCAAAGGTATATCATGGGAGGGACATTGTATCAGGCCAGAGTGTGGCCATCAAGATCATAGACAAGGAGAAGGTGCTTAGAGTTGGCTTGGTGGAGCAGATAAAAAGGGAGATATCTGTCATGAGGCTGGTGAGGCACCCCAATGTGGTGAGGCTTCATGAGGTGATGGCCAGCAAGACCAAGATATATTTTGTGATGGAGTATGTGAAGGGTGGGGAATTGTTTAACAAGATTTTGAAGGGGAAGTTGAAGGAGGATGAAGGGAGAAGGTATTTCCAGCAGTTGATTGGAGCCATTGATTTCTGCCACAGCAGGGGCGTCTATCACCGCGATCTTAAGCCTGAGAATCTTCTTCTTGATGAGAATGGCAATCTAAAGGTATCACTTATTGCATTTCACTACTTGTTTGTACAATCTTCACTTTTTGTGAAAATTGAGAAAATTTGTTTTAGATTTTTATCGCTGCACCAAATTTCGAAAAAGTAACGGTATCTTTGAAAAAAATAAAAATCAGAACTCTTACCACTAGATTGGAGAATCTTCATGCCCTCAAACTAATGTATTCTTCTTTTGTTGCTATTCCATGATCGTTCAAACTTACACTCATAGATAGGCCATACATTCTATGGAATCAAAGAATTCCTTGCACGTATTTTAAATTCGTCAATGGAGCCGATCTCTAAAATTCAAACAGCTCAAAATCACACTCAAGATGGGCCGATGTCAACTTGGACAATGATTTTGAGCTTTTACATTTCTCGGTAAGAACCTATTGACGGCTTTCTAACATTGGACTCTAAGATTCTCTCTACAACTATTCTATAGTTAGATCAGTTTTTCTTTAACCTTGTTTAGAGTAAGTCTGTTGAACTCTACAGCTCTATATTATTAGAGTATTAAGTCATTAATGATGATTGATGAAGGTATCGGATTTTGGCCTGAGTGCCCTGGTGGAATGCAGGAGAAAAGATGGCCTACTCCACACAACATGTGGGACTCCGGCCTACGTTGCGCCGGAGGTGATCAGCAAGAAAGGATACGATGGCGCCAAATCCGACATATGGTCTTGTGGAGTGGTGCTCTTCGTCCTAATTGCGGGCTATCTACCCTTCCATGATTCAAATCTCATGGAGATGTACAGGAAGATCAGCAAAGCAGATTTCAAGTGCCCCTTTTGGTTCTCTCCCGACCTTCGCCGCCTTCTCTGTCGAATCCTCGACCCAAGCCCGAGCACCCGAATCACCATTACCAAAATCATGGACAATTCATGGTTCAAGAAGGGATACAAACAAGTAGAACTCCTTCCAAAGGACACAACAGAGGACCCCGGAATTAGAACTAGCATAGGAGATGTGGATTCAATTTTCTTTTCATCAGATAACAAGAAGGTTGAATCTCCAACACCCATCAAACAGACCAGTACTATGAATGCGTTCGACATCATATCTCTATTGCCGGGGTTTGATCTTTCTGGGTTGTTCGAGATGGATGCGGTTGAGAAGAAGGCAGAGTCAAGGTTCATGACCCAGAAGCCAGCGTCCGCGATCGTGTCGAAGCTGGAGGAGCTGGCGCAGAATGAGAGCTTTAGAGTGAAGAAGAGGGATGGGTTGGTGACTTTGGAGGGGAACAGGGAAGGGAAGAAGGGGAGGCTTTCTATAGATGCTGAGATCTTTGAAGTCACCCCTTGTTTGTACATGGTTGAGGTGAAACAGTCTGCTGGAGATGCATTGGAGTATCAGAGGTTCTGTAGTCAAGACCTGAAGCCTTCTCTTGCAGGGACTTGGCAAGGTGACCACCAACAAAGACCATCACTGTAATGCTTCTTCTTTCTTTCTGCACATCATGTCATGTCTTCTTGGTTACCGGCTGTTGGAGCTGGGAATTCTCTCTCTTTCTCTCTCTCTCTCTCTCTCTCAATTTTACTACTACAATTATGTAATATTTCATTTCATTCTTTTTTTTTTATAATGTATTTTATAGTATTCACCCCCTAGTACCCCACTATTTATTTTTATTTCTGTGAAAAAATGTACTATATGATGATTATATTAAGATTTATATGTAGGGCCAGCGGGCCCCACCAACGTTCCATGTGATGCACTGCTGGCCCCACTTATCTACCATCAATCATGATAAATATCAGCCCTACCTTGGAAAAGTATGTATGAAATATTGCCATCATTTTAGGGATGATGAACGGGTTTTTTTGTTTTTTTGGGTGATACCAATTGATAAAATCAATGATCAGGATTGAAGATAAAATGGAGTTGGAGCTCATATGGAGTGCCTAAAGTACATTTGTTAAGTATAGAAGTGAGGGACCTGCAAGTTGATTCAAACTCAACAGACTCTCACAAAAACAGACATGATGCAAGCTCTGGATCCGAATCTTTGGGTTGGAAAGTACATGAATCTGAATTATGAATCCAAATCTTACGGATCCGATTTGCATGTATCCATATATATATATATATATATATATATATATATACTCGCTCCAAAAAATAATAAAACCAGGCATCCAAAAACAGGGTTCCATTCCATTCCTGTTTTCTTGAAAGAGAGACATATGAATACTTATTCACCATTTTCCACATTCATTGACTTTTTACATGAAAATCCTCTTGGGGCCACACAAGCTTCTTGCATCAAACCTCTAACATTTATGGGATGTAATTCATCACCGTCAATCCAATCATGATCCAGAAGGATGGAAAATATGCTGAACATCTTGAGTAATCAGAATCCATAGAATTTTATATGTGCCCCCACTTTGATCAATCTGTCAAGGCGGCCTCCTAAATTCAAACTGCTCGTAGTCATGATTTTTCATAATGAGGGTGGTGCCTTACCACGTATTTGTATCCTACCGTCAAATCGATTACATATGTAAAACACAAGATTTGCACATAGTTCACCCCTCATGGCGATCATAACTGGATTTAATAAAGAGAAAAGAACCCAAAAATAGATTTGAATAAATGGCTTGGATATGGGCCCAAATTAAGGCCCAATTAAATATAAATACTTAAATAGGATTTATTTATGTTAAGAGGTACCTCTCATGGGTTGTGAAAGGGTACCTTTCATACTACCACATGGGGCCCATCATGATGAACCCAACTCCCCCATAGCTACTAAATCAGCATGAGTCGACACCCCTAAATGACACCAAACTAAATTATACTCACTTTTGGATTGAATTTTATAGGGGAAATTACAATTTAAGAATCGGTAAAATGTTAAGGCCTCTAAATCAACAGTTATGTTGATCTCCTTGAGATGATATTTTTTTTCTCAATGTCATTTCCACAATGAGACATTTCCATCATACTATCCTCCCATATTGGCATGCATATAATATTTCAATTGAGTCTTAGATTTTTACATCTAATCCAAGCCATGAGAGGTACCTCTCAGAAGAACATTACCCTAATTATCCTACTTAATATACTTAACATACATCTATTTGCGTATAATTTATAGCTGTCGCATTGGGTATTTGCATTTTTGTGTGAATTCATGGACCCGAACTTATACATGAATTTTATTCGGATTTATGGAGTGAACCAAAACTGTAATCAAATTGAAAATTGGTTCAAATATTGCTCAATTTTCTCAATGCAAAGACTCATTTCATCCCTGCTTGTGACTTCAATCTAACTTAGGTTATCCAAAGGTATGACTCTACAATTCAATCAAAAACTGTGCTGCTTGAGTCTGACTTGTTGCTGGTAGCTCATAGCTGGTTCCAAAGTTTAATGGTTGGTGAAATAGTCAAAAAGCCCAAGGAAGACCCTAGGACAAAACCGAAAAAGATTTGCTTGATAAGTCAAGATTGCTTGGAAAAAAAAACACCCTTTGATGAAATTGATATCCGTTCAATCCTCCCTTTATTTACAATTCAGAAAGTAGACTACTACCTTGTTTGCATTCAACCGTAAAAATGGAAAATCGAAAGGGGATGGTTTCTCTTTCTTGATTAACTCTTGTTTATTCTTTGGTGTTATAATTTAGAAGTCTCAGACTTCGCTTGCTCGGACTAGGCCAAGTGGACTCAGACTCAATGGCATGATGTGGAATGATGCCCTCTCGACTTCTTGATGTAAAAAAAAGTTGCACATGTAAAGTGAAACCATGTTCATAGAACAATGGCGTATGATCAGAAAATCAAGATTATCCATGTCATTGTCACCTTTCATTGATGACTATTGACAAGGGCAAAAGAAAGTAAGATTTGGGCCATCCTAGCTTTATCTTTTATGGCCCCAAAAGGTGACTAAAATAAGGGAGGGAAAGGGTCAATGGAGAAGGGTCCATATTTGAAGGGAGGAAGTCCACTTAAAGTAAATTAAAAGTTATTTATGTGTTTGGCCAAAAGTGAAAGGTCCACATTTTAAAGGCAATAAGGGTGTGTTTGGTTCAGTTTGTATAGAGTCAACTGAGGGCATCCAATCATAGCAGAACATGCACAGATGGAAGGTCAAACATGCAACCACCTCATCCCTTTATTTTAACAGCAAGCCTGCATAAGAAAAGAAATAGACATGATATACATTATGCAATGTTTCATGCTAAGAAAAAAAAAAAAGCAACTGTCAAGGGTCAACACTCATGTTTTTTCTTAAGAAAAGAAATGCCTGTTTTTCTAAGAAAAGAAATGCTCCTTGGCAATCCCTTGTTTTTGGTAGAAGTGTCAAACCTTATCTCCCTCCCTCCCTCCCTCGTTTTTGGTAGAAATGTGTAACACCCTATCCCGAGTTAATTAAGATTAACTATAATTAATCGGAATTAATGCTAATTCAATATGTTTTATTGCTTAATGTTGATTAATGGCTGAATTGATATAGAATTTGGCTCAAGTGGTCAAATTGAACTTAATGAAAAGAGTAGTGAAGGTTTTGAATGGATTAGAATGGTTTTAGGCCAAATCGGGTAATGCAAGGACTTTTTCGTAAATACGAAATTACGTGTATTTGGTCGAATACGGAAACTCTTGATACTCGCACGTATATCTCGAGGAGTACGTTAACTTTCGTAATTGTAGCGATTCCATTCAGCGTGAATTGGTTCAAATGACTATTCATTTGCCTCAAATTGTAAGTAGTGGAAAGGAGAGGGGCTAAAATGCAAAAATGGGTTTATTAAGATAAAGATGAACTCAAATGAGTTTATTCTCTTATCTTTCAACCGATCTCTCTCTCTTTCTTTCTCTTCTTCTTCTTTCTTCCAATTTCTCTTCATTGAGTGGCGAATTGGAGGCTTGGCAAGTGTGGGAAGAGGGATTCCATCTTCACCATCATCTTCTTCATCTTTTTTCTTGCTTTCTTAGAGTTTAAGCTTGAGAAGATCTCAAGATTTCCACCAAAGAGACTACAAGTAAGTGAATTGTGTTGTTTCTAGAATTTCTGAGTCCTCTTTGGTGATGTGGAATGGTTTCTTACATAAGAAGCTCATTAGGATTTTCTTGAATGGATTGATTTTGGTTTTTAGGTTCAGAAGAAGGTTTGGCTTGGGGATTTCATCTTGAATTCAAACTAGACAAGGGAATTCTTGCTGATTAGTTTTCAAACAAGGCAAGTATACTCAATTATATTGATTTCAGATGTTAATCGACTTGTTAGAACTCAAGGAGTTCAGTTACAGAAAATTCGGTTCAGAATTTTCTGAACTTCTGGGCACAGGCTGACCGACACCTGACCGACATAGGTCGGCTAGCCGAAATTGTGAGTTCGGCTAGCCGAGGGTTGACCGCAAGGTAACCGAAAATCTTGTCAGGGTTTTCCATCAGAAGTTGAGCTTCTGGAAAACAGACCGTAAGCTGACCGAAAGAAATTCAGCTAACCGAAATTTGAATTTCGGTCAGCCGAGTAGGTGACCGAACAGGTGACCGAATTGAGCAGATGGATCTGTAGTTTATGACATTCTGGAAAGCTGACCGAATGTGGTTCGGTCAGCCGAAATCCATAATGCGGCTAACCGCTAAGTAACCGACGAGGTGACCGAATTTGAGGGGATATCAGAATTGATTTCTGATATTTTTTCTAAACCTTCATGGGTGTTAGCTAAACCTATGTAAATGTAAATTTCACTAAAAAGTGATGTCATCTAAAATAACACTTACATTGCATAATGAACGTTTCACCCGAATGTTGTTTTAGGAAATTTAATTGTTTCTGACTTGAGTTGGCTTGTCCTCTCTCGTCTACTACAGTTATGCTCTTTGTTGAGCTACCAAGGAATAATGTGTTGAATTATGAAATGAAATGAAAAGAAAAGAACTGAAATGGACAAACACTGTAATGTATGAAAGATTAAGTCCGCTGCAGTAGATGGAGTGTTCCGGAGTTCCGTGGTGATGCCGGTGATCTCTGATCAAGACACTGGTAAATCCCACACATTTGAAAAGCCACTTAATAAAGTGAGTAATATTGAAATGAAATGAGTCCTTGAAAGGCTGGGTTGTGAATGGTGCGCCTTCCGCCTATGCCAGAGGACAACGAAAAGATACTTGATAAAGTATACATAATGAATTGAATGCTTCCTTCAGGGGAGAACTACATGAATTGCATGCTTCCTTCAGGGAAGAACTATATGCATTGAATTGAATTGAATGGAATGGTATAAATTGTTTAAAATTGCTAAACATGTGATTATCATAGAATTGTGTATACATTGTTGAACCGTCGTGTTCACAGTGTTATTGATGACATTACAGGCCAAGTTGCCCGTCCCAGTGGTTTAGAGACCGCGCCGCCAACGGAGGAGACCAATCTGGTTCCTCCAAGAGGATTCAATGAGTGGATGTAAATCAGAGGCGACCGGTTTAGCGAGTTTTGGGAACATTTTGAATAGATTCATTTTGTTGTAAATAGTGATCACATGCATTGTGTTTGAATATGCATGGTTGATTTAAATAGGAAATGAGACGTGTAAGTAAACTTTACTGTATGTAAAGGACTTGTACATATTAACGTTGGATGTCAATGTATATATATATTTCCGCAAAAATGTACATTTGACAGGTACATATAAGATCCCTTGTGAATCTCGTATTGACTTCTGTGATGCGAGGTTTACGGGAGTAAGAATGGTAATCACGACTCGGGGTTTGGCCGTGGTAACCCTAATCTCAGGCCCGGGTCGTGACAAAATGTCAGTCCTTATCTCTCTCTCTCTCTCTCTCACACACACACACTCATATTGGAAAGTTCGACAAAAGAGGAGACAGGAGCAATAATAGAAAATCTAACTTTTGGTTAGGGGGCGGACTATGTGAGAATGTAAAACTTTTGGGGTGAAATGTGAAAAAAAGAAAAAATTCCTTTACAAAAAGGAGTCATCTGAAATTTCTGGGGTGGGAGAGATGTACTGTGAGGACTAGTTCTTTGCTTCCTATTTTTGTTTTCCCAGGAGAAAGGCGTCCTCTATTTCTACCCCTCCCATGGTAAATTAAAACCCTTATATGATTAGTTTTATTTTTTCTCTTTTTTCACGAGGAAAATGTGTTGCATCCTTAAAGTGGAGGTGCAGGAAGATTATCAATGTTCTAAACTTAATTTTAGATGGATGTAGTTTCACTATGGAAGGAAGATGTTTTGATGATTCCTTGAACATCACCACCTTAAGGACCTATCGCTTTAAATGTTTTTACGAGAAGAACTCTCATTTTGGAAATTTTTATTATTGATGTGATGGTTGTACCCTTAACATTTCAAAATGCTAAATCTCATGCCTCGAACTTTGAATTTTGATCCACGAAAAGTAACTATTATCATTAAAAATTCTCAGAATTCCAAGCTTCCAACCCCTAATTTAGCATCTCAAAATG
Organism: Persea americana; assembly: GCA_029852735.1. Classification (NCBI taxonomy): domain Eukaryota; kingdom Viridiplantae; phylum Streptophyta; class Magnoliopsida; order Laurales; family Lauraceae; genus Persea; species Persea americana. The sequence continues at coordinate 2,518,906 of CM056813.1, forward strand.
CTATATGGGCCATGATGATTTTGGAAGTCCAAGTGGGGGGTAGCATTTGGAGCCTATTTCTTTAGTAGAATTCATAAAACTCCCGTTTGGGTGGAATTCTCCAAAAGCTTTCCCATGGTGGGGTTTCTAAATCATCCTCTTCACTAAAGAATTTGCAAATGCCAATGAGATTGGAATCTTGAGAATTTCAAAGGTTATTTCGGACTTTCTAGGTGATTGGATTTCATAATCTTATTAAAGAATCACATCCAAAAATGCTAAAGGAACCCCCATCAATAAGATGTCATAAATTTCTAACCTTATGAGTTTCCACAAGGAATTCTATTAAAAGAATAGACTTTGGAGAATTCCAAAATTCTCCAAACAAGAATTCAAAGAACTCTTGCTGAGGAGCATGCCCTCGATGCTTTAATTCTTAGATAGTGTTTTTGTGGTGCAGGATTTCCATGGCATTATGATTCCTTTTCCACAAAAAGTGACTCCATAAGAAATGATGTTCCATGGAATTAAGAAAAAATAGTTATTTTTTTCTCTTTTTGTGCGGAAAAAAATGGTACATCAAACTATGAAAAAATGACCAGTACAAAATATTGAAGGCTTTTTCTTACTACCAAGTAATCCTAAATATTGGCCATTCGAATCTTTGTTAATCAATTGGATGCTATTCTATTTAAATGAGGCCTCCTACAATTGGATAACAGTTGTTTTGCTATAACCAATTAAAAGGAAAACAGAGTCGTCACATGTAACTAAGAGGTGAAGAATCGTTGACTGGCCTTAGAAAGAGGCAGAAAACATATTTCACTGTCAAATCTATTTGGTCCTTTTAGTAATACAGACCAAAATCATAGATAATATAAATAGGTGTAAAAACAATGTTGAGAAAAACTTTAAACACAGATAATCCTTTAAAAGTGCAGACATCACTGGGAAAAAATAAACATTAAGCAGTAGAAACTTTTTTCCTCCGTTAAAAGTGCAGTTTTCGACCCGCCCCCCCCCGCCCCCCCACTACCATCTACGAGCTTCTGCCCATTTTAGCAGTGGAAAAAATTTCCCGCTAGTAAAACCTTAATATATGAAACTTTTAGCGGCTTGGAAAAAAAAAAAAGGCGACTCAAGGCTTTTTTTTCGCAGTTAAAAATCACTTTTTGTTATCCCAATAATGGGCTGAAATCCAAGAGAGAGCCTGCACACACTAGACCACAGTCCACTCAAGTGGGAAAGGAGCTCCCACACATAGGAAGAAAGCCGACACAAGTGGAAAAGGAGCCCGCACACGTGGAAAGATGTGACATACTCGAATTCAAAACCTGGCCAGCTAGGTGATAACCGTCTTATAGGATCTTACACTCCATTGAAGTACCACTTATCCCAAAATCAATTGGTGATAGGAAACGGCACGATCATAGTTTTATGGTGAGGACAAGAGCTCGACCACAATTATGACAGCTCAGGAGCGATGGTGGATGTGCCCCGCAACTCGCAAAACGTGTGTCCCGTGATTAGAACACCCGACCTATCAGACTTTGATATCACTTGTAGGATCTTACACCCCATTGAGGTACCACTTATTCCAAAACCAATTGGTGATAGGAAACGGCATAACCATAATTTTATGGTGAGGACGAGAGCTCAACCACAATTATGACCATTCAAGAGCAAGGATGGACGTTGACCTCAACAAACTGTCACTCTTTACTGGTAACTTTTTTTTATTGTACTACGTATTTTACACCATCAGTAACTAATCTTTTATCATTTTCTCTTCTTCCTTTATGGCTGTGCGGTTGTCAAAGGTACGAATCTCCTGGATTCCAAATCAGGCTCTTACCTCTTATTCCCCTCTTTTGACATAGTCTTTAGCCAACTGGATGATGATCCATATCAAGGGGAAGAGATAAAAAAAAGTCCAAGAAAAGTAAACAAACATATGTGGGCCCACCATTTTTTAAAGAATATTTAAAATCCAGTTTTTAAAGACTAATTTATAAAATCATGTAGTAGACAGTCGTTAGAGAAAAAATAAAAAAAAAACTTTAAAAGTAATATTTGCTGATGTTCCAACTTAAAAGAGCATCGAGAACAATGTCTTACCCATGGTAAAACGTGGTAGTTCTCACCAGGGTGACCAAGTTTCAAACCTAGCATGTGCGCGTCCCAACTATTTGGGGTTATTTTGAAATCAGTTATATCTCTTAGACTTTCAAGGGGGAGGTGATATGCCTGTTTGTTTTAATGTCGAGGCCTTTTTTCTGAAAAAAAAAAAAAGGATCTTATATATTGGACATAGGATTTAATATAAAGATTAAAAAAAACTTCCGAACTCGATTTTGGACCCAATACCAAAATCAGAATTTGGTTCACATCTGAAAAAAGCATATGATTAATGGTACTACAATTTTACACCCAATATAAATATGTATACTGTAAAGCTTGTGGTTATAGTTGGATCTAGGTCTAGGCATGTTTGGACCAGTTTCAGGATACAAGGTCAAAGATATGTAGTAAATATCACTCTATTATAAAAAAATAATTTCCAGTTAATATTGCAATAATTTCAGAATATTATCAGAAATTTATAAGTATCATGATAAAACATATATAAAATGGAAAAAAAGATATCATATAAATATATATATATATATAGGGCCTGCTCTTGTGAGGATTTCTAGTGTGAGACAGCCCTGGGACCCACTTGGAGCCACACCAACCATGGTGAGGTGGGGTGGTCAAAATTCAAAACATCCAGATAGGACCAGCCCATATATAAAATTTCAAGTCTATTCCGTCATCTTTAGCACCCTTGATCCTTGGCCCTCAATTTGGTTTAGAATGCATCAAAACAAAAGTTTGTTTCAATTCTAATAGTCAAGTACAATCTGGATCAAATGTAAAAAAATTATTGAAACCAATATACTAGATCAAAATCCAGATCCATGTTTCTATCCATCAGCTCTCCCTAGATATTCAGGTGTGAACATTCTCAATCACTAAATTATATGCCCACTTGCATGCATTGCTTGGACCAAATAAACTTCATACTCACTCCCCACTGCCTTTTACATTTTCTTAATGATTTGCAGGATTATCTGTCACGTCTCCCAAAATGAGAATTAGGGAAAAACGTGAAAAATAAAAAAAAATTCAAATTCCTGTGTTTAATACAACACAAGCTTCCAAAAGTAGACCCACAAAAAAATTTCAATATGTGGTGAGTCAAAATAAATTTCATTAAATGCAGCGGAAGCTTTATTCAATTGGTAATCAATGTTCATAAATGAAACCCAACACAAAAATCAAATAAACATTAATAGTTAAAATTGCATAATTATAAAATTTCTAAAAGAGGTCTCAACACTAAAAGAAAGTTCATTTAAATAATTCTAAGATGACGTTCTCTCTTGTGTTGGTTCAGACGGCTCCAAAGCCATCTCCGCCATCCAACTCGGGTTCAACAGTTGGCTCAAGCGTTTGAAACGCTTGATCCTCCTCCGTCTCCTGGGTAAAGTAGGGCTCAGTACCTATGCACCAAATATTACAAAGTAAATAGCAAGAACATAATCATAATTCGAAATTTAATACGAGAACGAGAAGAATATAGACAAGTGTGATCATAATGAAAAAAAATTGACAAATATAATAACGATAACGAATGTATGACATAAAACCAAATGGCACAAAGGAGCAATATAAAATCACACGGTGACAAGTGTCCCCGTTGTGGGTGGTCAACCCTAAATAAATCGGGAAAGCCCATCCATAACGTCGGTGGTCATAAACCGATCAAGACAAAATCAGGATAACCTGTCCATAATCAAAGCGGATTATAAGTGATCCGGTCACATCGGTGATCAACCGTCCATATATCGATCTGCAGTCATCCATAAAATGACCCACATAAACACATAAACATATATTCATAATAGACCTGATTAATAATGCTCCGACACAAGAATCCTAGGTCATATTCAAATAACCACACATGTATGCAAACCCGAAGGTCAAAGAATAACCACAAACAAATCCTAAGGTCAAACATGAGGTCTCGTATCCAATAACCACAGGAATCTCTAATTGACAAAAGATCAACGCATCCCTTCTCCATCAATGGTGCATAGACCCAATTAAGGGTTTTCCAATAGGGACGGGTTGAGCTAGAATCCATCAGGATTTCCCCGAAGTTATATGGAGCACTAAACCCCCATGTTAGTAAGATACCATATGCCAAGACGGTATTTACCCAGGTCCAATGATTCAAACAATAAGGTACAAATATATAATTTTAACACATTAAAACCCAAAGATATCATTTAATATTAATTTGCAAATAATAATGATAATACCAATCTTAGTTTATAATTCTAGAAAAACCAAGGACCCTATCAAAATATTTTCCACATTCAAAATAGTCAAAGGATTTAATTTGGATTTATAAAACCACCCAGGCCCTTATTCCTAATTTCTAGAAACTAAAGGGGTAAGTTATACAATTTAATAGAATTTAAAAGTCAAATCTGCACATGGGTGAAGGCTACATTTTTCCCATGCACCCTCAAACTACCAATTTCTACTCTCCATTCATTCCATCCGTTCTGTACTAACTTCACATGGGTGTGACATGGGATGACATCATTGTCATCTCCATTCTCTTCTTCTTGTTACAGAACACAATACAGAAGGGCTTCTGCAATATCTTCAACGTCTACCTGTGTATTTCGGTTAGTGGCCCACTGATCAAGTGCCCATGATCAGCCCTCATTAACATGGTCGTCCAAGGCTATATGGCCGGATGTGTGGGCTAGATTTGTGATCAAATCACCCAGTGGACCCCACCATTGCCTAACATCCAAAATAAAACCCATTTTTATGATTAACGCCCCAAATTGTTTAAATCATTAGATTAAGGGCCGGATGGGACCCAATCCCTACGGGTCTACTACCATCAAAGTCGTCCCTGGGTCCCCTATCAGATGTGGGGACCCGATCTACAAGTGGTGGCCCACCTGGGTCCCATGGTCAAAATCACGAAACAAACCCAGACGATTGCACAGGTTCCGTTTCAAGTCAAGTTTGCACAGTTCTGGAGAAATTGAGTTGCATCCAACTCCCATGTTTTATTGTCTACAGTAGTTATTATGTTACAGGATTCCAACCATTGAAGAGGGCTTTTGGGATCTAAACAAAGTATGCTATGATCAACCGAAGGTCCAGGTTACTGCAACAGTAATGCAGAATTAATAAAATAAAATAAACCAATTACCTCCAATCTCCGATCTCATCACAAAGCAAAATAGCATCACAATATTTTCACAATAAAAGGGCATCAAAGGCTTCTACATGCAGTGACATGCCAATCAAGGAGAAAACAAGTATTAAATTAATAAATCATGATTAGGTACTTGCCTTTTACCGGGGTTGAAGAAAAATACACAGATCCTAACCAATACCCAAACCGCGATTCCCACAGCGCTTGAGAATAATCCTGCCACCGATCTGACAAAGAATATGGGAAAGGAATGCTCAGATGAACAGATCTATGGTATTCCTACCCAAAACCTAACATTGGAAAGAATAGGAAGATAACCTAAAAATATAGATCTACTCCTAATGATTTGAGGAGAGGGTTACCTGAGATAAGAAGATTGAACGAAGAATGCTGGTATCCTCTGATCTTGATTCTGATGGCTGGATCCTAAAGCTGGTATGGCTTGGGAAGTTGAAAGAGGAAGAAGATGAAGATAACCGGGAGGAGTTGCAGAGATTAGTGGGGAGAGATAAGAAGGGTTTCGTTGAAAAAGGGATTAGGTTAAAAAGAATACTACTGGGCTTAAGTCATTGGGTCAAAGTACGGGTCAGGCCATCTACCCATTAACCCAACTCATCAATCTAAGCATCTAATCTAACGTGTGCCCCACTTAATCCTACCCACTTAATTAACTAAAATACATTCAATTAAAATAATAATAATATCTAATTAAAATATAATAAAATAATAAATATGTGGGACCGGGATCTTACATTATCTGACTTCTAGTTAGCATTTGAAAGATACTTTAAAAAGGAGCAGGTAACCCACAACATAGTTCTCAATTATAAAAGAAAAGTGCCGGCTGGTTTTTATAACTATGATTGCGGAGGCACCTCCCATTCATCTCCAAAAAAAGCTGTCTCCATGATTGGTTTTTTAAAGCCAAGTCAATATAGGGATTTTGTCTGTTAATGATTTGTGCCTGACTAAAGATATGAAATCTAAACCAAGTTTAAGCAGCAAAATTTGAAAAATGGCCAGCCTCATTGGACCCTTGCTGGCTATATAAGAGACAGCATCAACCAAACACACCTCACACCACCAACTGCTTGATTTTTCAACTTTTGGAGCTTGAGCTTCTACAATGGCTCTTTTTCCTACTCACTTTGTTACTGTCTCTGTGCTTGGTCTTGTCCTTGCGTGGGGGGTAAGTGGGCAGCTTTCGTCTACGTTCTACTCGAGTAGTTGCCCTACTTTGGAGTCCATGGTGAGGCTGGAAATGACCCAAGCCATTAATAGGGAGGCTCGACTGGGTGCCTCCATCCTTCGGCTCTTCTTCCACGACTGCTTTGTAAATGTGTGAATTTTTTATCCTTCTTTCAGTTTTCCTGATGGCAGAAGTAGCCTTAGCTGCCAAGTGGCCTCAGTCACTATTGGTTTGTGTGTCTGGTGCATCCTGACTTGAACCCAGAATTTGAACAGTGGGGTTGGCTGCTGAATCAGACCCAGTGGAATCTCTATATGTTAGGGATCTGGATATATCTATAACCAAATTTGGATTAAAGATCTGGACCCGAGCAAAGGGGATGTTTGGTCCAAATTGTTATATCATGTGTAAGGACAATGTTCTCCTACACACAGATTGCATCTACCAACTATGGTTCATCTAATGGGGTCCACTTGGATACGTGCCTCTCAATGGGAGGAGGGCAGATAGAAAATCCTCCTTATTGACAAAGGGACATAAAAAATTAGCCCCACCAGCCTTAAAGTTTAAACACTTCTTAACCATGGAATCTTTTTTATTTCAATTCAATGGTGAGTGAAGGTTCAATGAGTGTAAAACTGACTTTGACGCTAAATCGTGTGATGAAAACCGAATAGAGTATTTCAAAGGGCTTCAATGATCAAAGGTGGACGCCATAGAGTAATTCGCTTGTAGAACATTTTCCTCGTTTAGAGTACATACGCCTTAATACATATGATAAACATATGCTTTTTTTTTTCTTTTTTCTTTTTTTTGCTAGATGGGTAGGTGGTAGGTACACAACTTGTGAGACAACCCACCTAGCTAGAGATCTATTCTGGCGCAACTGTATGATGAGATCAGACACTCTTGCCACTGGGAGTGTCCCATGTTTCTCATATGATATAATATACATTGAAGGTATAGCTAGAGTACATAATAACAAGATCCCATACCACAGTTGGAAGTCGCACAATGTCAGCAATAATTAAAAGGTTGCTGGTTCGAGTCATGTTACCATTGAAAAACACATTTTGACATATTTTTTTTATTCAGGGCTGTGATGGATCCATCCTTCTAGATGACACTGGCACATTTGTAGGTGAGAAGAACGCGTTGCCAAACCAAAACTCGGTGCGTGGTTTCGAAGTGATCGACTCAATCAAGACTCGCGTGGAGGCTGCTTGCAATGGGACTGTCTCATGTGCAGACATCCTAGCTCTTGCATCAAGGGATGGAGCAGTTCTGGTTAGTTAGCATATTAGTCTTTTGCGTCTCCCTTCATGTGTGTGTTATATATATATATATATATATATATGAGAATATTAATGTGCATCCATCTCTCACTATAGGATGAGAGACACTTCCATAATTGAGAATTTTCAAGTAAAAAAGAGAATTTTAGGGTGAAGTACACTTCCATAATTCATGTGCAAGAAGAGAAAGTGGCCTTATCCTATGATGAGGGATAGATGCATATGAATGTCCCCCATATACATATATATACTTCTAAACTCAAGCTTAGGATAAAATTTTGTAAGCTCCATGCTTGTGGGGCCCATCTTTGGTCCATCTAAATGGACCAAACACGACCCCCCTAAATTGCACAAGTCCACTAACTTTCGGTCATATTCAAATTATCTGGACCGTTGGATTGAGAATGTATCGATCCAAATGGACCATTGACCATTAAACTTTTGGGCCCATATGGAGATAATAAAAATTACGGTTGGAGCTGATCTTTTGCAGAAAGAATGGTCCTACGGTGTCTTTAAAATCCCCCCCATCCCCTTGTGGGTCCCCAGGTGGGCCCCACCATACACTTGAGCTTACCTTATCCTAAGCTTGGGCTTTGGAGAGCTGGCCCCATATATATATATATATATATAAATATATATGGGGCCAGCTCTCCAAAGCCCAAGCTTAGGATAAGGTAAGCTCAAGTGTATGGTGGGCCCACCTGGGGACCTACATGGGGGTTAGGGTGGGGAGCATTTCAAGGACTTCCTAAGATCTTCCTCTTTGAAAAAATTAGCTCCAACTCTGATTTCTATCATCTCCATATGGGCCCAAAAGTTTAATGGTAAATAGTCCATTCGGATTGATACATAGTCAATCCAACAGTCTAATAAATTCGGATCTAACCGTAAATTGGTGGACATGTGCAATTTAGAGGGTTCGTGTGTTTGGTCCATTTGGATGGACCAAAGGTGGGCCCTACAAGCATAAGCTTACAAGATTTAATCCTAAACTTGAGCTTAGGCGAGCCTTACTCATAAATATATATATATATATATGGTATGAATTTTATTTTTATTTTAATTTAGGGCACTTACATAAATTTTATTTCACCGTTTCGATCCATTTTGACGAAAACCTCAAATAGGTCATTGGTACCAACTTTCACAAAAGCTATTGCTGGAAAAGTAAACCCGAACTGAACATAGAGTGCCAAATTTCTGCTGCTGGTAAGCTTAGCTGTCGGCCGAGTATAATAGGCCCCACTGTAATAGGGCTTGATTGACGTACCATTTAATAATCAGTTGACATCAGAGTTTCAAATTTGAACTGCTGACCACTTTTGGAATGAGTCCTTTTCTCCAATGGCCTGTTGCCTTTCCATGGCTTGGCCGCCAACCTTGTGACCCATTCCAGTCAACAAACATATGCATGACCGCATGAAGGTGACTTGGTTAAATTTGATTGTATTCCTAATTGGGAAAATATTCTCCTCCAAGCAATGTGACGTTGAATTTCATAGACAGGCCTGTGACAAAGGGCACCAATCGGTGTTTCTAAACAACAATACACTAACTTTTGCTAAGAGATGACCATATTTAATTGGGATACATGGCATGTTATCTATATGCTCGCCGAGTAAAAATATAACGAAGGCTTGTAGATTTAGGGCCTCTTAGTTTCATGTAATTGAGTACCTAGTGCTATATTATTATACGCGGTTAAAAATGAAGAATCAAAGATGAATATCCAAAAATGTCGGTCAAATAATCTTTCCATTAATTGAAAATTAAATCAAAAGAAGAAGAGAAAAGAATAATAGATTGTTTTCGATGCAACTATTGATTATAGACCCTTACATATATAAATGGTTACCATGCAGCTAGGGGCACAGACATGGACCGTGTTATTAGGCAGAAGGGATGCAAGAACCGCGAGCCAGACCGACGCAAACAACCAAATCCCAGCACCAACATCCAGCCTATCCACTCTCATCTCAATGTTTTCCAATAAAGGCTTAAGCGCCCGGGACATGACCGCGCTCTCAGGCAGCCACACCATCGGCCAAGCACGGTGCACCGTCTTCCGCACCCGCATCTACAACGACACCAACATTGACGCCAGCTTCGCCACAACCAGAAGGGCCAATTGTCCTTCAACCGGCGGCGATGGCAACTTGGCTCCTCTCGACGTCCAAACACCAACGCAGTTCGACAATGCTTACTACCAGAACCTTGTGGCTCAACGCGGTCTCCTCCACTCAGACCAGGAGCTCTTCAATAATGGATCGCAAGATGCATTGGTCAGGTCATACGGCCAGAACAATGCTCTGTTTGCGAGCGATTTTGCTGCGGCTATGATTAGAATGGGCAACATCAGTCCTCTCACTGGCACCAATGGGGAGATTAGAAGGAATTGCAGGAGAATTAACTGATCTTCTAAGTTGTATGAGAAAAAAATAAGTTAGAAGCAGCTGAGAAACTTATGAGCCCCTTGAAATAATATCAACTTCCCACAACACGGGAAATCATGTCTTGAAATGTTAGCAACTGATCCTACTAAATGGAAAGCTCTGTCTTCTGCTATTGAGAACATCTCTCTTTAACTGAGTCTAACAATCAGGTGCTTTCACTTTCATGGGTCAGCTTGACCCAATACAGCTGAGGTTAATAGGTTATTAAAGCCCAGTCCATTTAATTTTTTTTTTTTTCTTTTGCTCTGCTGGCGCAGTAGCCGGGACATAAGAAGTAAAGGGCCCCCACCAGCTTTCGCGTACGCCTTATTCACAACGCCAACCCTCTATTCCCCAGTCCATTTAATTATTGGACATAATAGTGAGGCCTATATCCAGACGAAGGGCCTAAAACTAATGCTTGGGCCTAACCCTATTTGCAAACCCCAGTGATAATCCGTTCAGCTTATCAAGCCCTATAGCCATTCTTTGTTTTTCATCACAATTCACAAGATTGATCTCCATCCAACAATGGAAAACTTTCCCCTTTCCCAGTTGATTTTCTTATCATTGGTTGTCTTCACTATATTCCAGCTATCAAGATTTTATTATTTGGTTGTCATTCCTGCAATCACTGGCAGGGACCATCATGCCATCATGCTTTCATCATTGAGTGTGCTTCTGCGATTTTTCATTATTAGATATATGTATAGTCCTTTTTTGTATTTTTTATTTTTGGTGGAAGGAATTTCTTTCTTTTTGCTAAATTGGACTACTGATTAGGAGATTCTTTAAACTCCAATTGACCCATGAATTAATCCTTTCACCAACTTGGTGAGAGATTGGTGGGGGCTCTTACATTTAAGTTGGGGGTCCTTGCATTTAAGTTGGTGAGAGTGGATATGGAAGTGAGGGCCTCTACCCATCTCTCACCTGATGAGAGTGCCTCTCATAAGAGCACATCCCATATATATATATATATATATAAGGTGGAGATATAGAGAGGATTTTTCTTTCCCTTGTCCCTCTTAATTTAATTTTTATTAAAGATGAAGTTGTTTGATGATCATTTCTAAATGTTCACTTTTTGTTTCTTGATTCATGACCGCTTTTAGAAACAAAAGTCTCATAATTCATAAGAAATCAATTATATGAAATAAATGGGTTTATAAAGAATAGAAATGCTAGTAAAGTAGGAGTCATATTCAATGGAAATAGCTAATTAAAATATGTAGTTGAAAACCCGCTATTGAATCGGTGGCAAAGCATTTGCTACTATCATTGTGCAAGTAATGATTCAGTATAATGGATGAAAAACCTCATTCACTAGAACAAATGGCACGCAAGGTCAAAAAAATATTCCAACAGAAAGTTGGCAAGTGAAAATTATGTATTTCGATGACCAAAAATAAAATGACACTTCTAATCAAAGCCAGTTTGGAGTCTCAAAAGTTTTATGCTGGATTTTAACAAAAAGAAAAGAAAAGAAAAGAACACATTATAAGAGCGTGGGGAGTCTAGATCCTTGATGCTTTGACTTGAAGAAATGCTGAGTTGAAAAAGTAGAACTCCACAATGAGGCCCATTTATTAAAAGTTCAAGCCACTCAAAATAAACTCTCTCAATATATAAGTGTCCCCATATTTCAACTCGGTATAAGTAGGTCCCACCTAGATAAAAATATGATCAATGAATATGCATTGACCATAAGATTGTACAACTTATTTTTCTAATCAAACAAGTGATCTTAAAGTGAGACCAACTCTTATTGTACTAATATTTGCCAAACCCCACATTCGGATTTTCGATATATGGGGCCACTACAGAGTTTTAGTCCCTCAACTAAAAATTTCTCCAAGTAAGATCTTAGGGCACGTTTGTTTAGAAGAATTGTGAGAATTATTGTTTGGGAGAATCTTGAGAATTCTAAATGTTGCTAAAAGTATAATTTCAAATGCTCAACCCCCTTTTAGCATTTGGAATGTTAGAATCCTGAAAATTCATAATGTTAAAAGTGACTTTTCATGTGGTCTAGATTTCTGAATTCTTCCATGCAACGAAGTAATTGGAATGCTTGGGGGATAAGATGTCACATCATTTAAGAAATGCTCAACAAGCCCAATTCCTTATCCGGAATTCCTCTAACCAAACAGGCCCTTAGAAGGACCCAGAGTGGTGAGATTCCACCTACCAACTAATTATTTATATTTTGGAAGGTGGAGCCCACAACTTCGTATAATTCGAATTTCATAAGTTGGCAATTAGTTGACAAGACAACAATATTCAAAGACAACAGTTGCCATGTCATCTGAAAGTGCCACATTATTTCTTATTTTAATCTTAATTTAAATGGGAAAACATGAGCACTGGTGCTCACATTACCATGACATCTCCCCCAGGGAATAGTCGCCAATCCCAAGCTTGACACCCGTTTAAATGGATTGGATCATTGACTGCATTTGAATGGTGAAAGCTATAAGGATTTATGAGTGTTAACTAATTCATTGGGTAATGGACAAAATAGGGTTTCAAATGATGTAATTTTATTAGAATGGATTGCCCAAATAACAAGTAAAGCAGATTGAAGATTCTTTGAAAATTAACTGTGTTCGCTCAAGCCATGGCCGCCATTAGCTCTAGCGAACCATCATAGAATCTCCTTCGCTTAAGTTCTCTTTTCCGTTGCTTGAGCCATTGCTGTTTTGCTTGATTTTTTGGAGACATAATTCATTTCGCTCGAGCGAACAACACCAACTGCTCGAGCGAACTTGGCGCGAAGTTAGAGACTTATTCCAGAAACTACTCATATTTTCTCTCAAAATGCTTATTTCAATCCCAATAGGTTTACAGCTCTTGAGGCACGATCCTAGGCTTATATATTGTCATTCTCTCTCTATTCTAAAGCACTTCTCTCCTGTACTAAACCCTAGAGAAGATTTTTGAAAAATCCATTATCACCTAAGGCTTTCGATTTCTGTACTGAAGATTAAGCTTTGGTTTTTCTGTCCATCTGCTCTTCTGAATTAGAGACATCTTGAAGGCGGCTTCAAGGTGGTTGGCTCAAGCACGATGAAGGTGTACGATGAGTAGTCGACAAGATCTCACAGTCATTAGGTTGAGTTGCAATTTGAAAAGGGTTGTGAGTACTCTTGTAACTTTCAAGTTTGTTTAGTGCTTGGTTGTCTGTTAGTCTAGACGATAAGGCCCGTTGTTTTTTCTCGAGTAGGGTTTTCCACGTATACATCGTGTGTCCTTCTCTTTGTGTGGTTGCTTGCTTTTAATCTAAATTAGGTTAATTACTAGATTAATCGCTTGGTTTCGCAAATCTAATAAATATATTATTATTGGGACCTAAGCCTGTGTTAAGGGTGGTTTTTCAAAAACTTGTAAGCCCTTAGCCTCATAAAAATCAATGGTTAGGGCGATGATATAAGCCTCCGTCACCATACATAGCTCCCCACCTAGGTGGGGGCCTTAGGCAAGCCTCATAAGGATCAGTTCTCAACATAAAGTGAGCATCGGTGACAAGAAAGGCGAAACCCAATATATACTTCTGTGGAGAGAGCGCATAAAATTAAATTAAACAAATGTAGTAGAATTGTAATGAGATTGGTTCACTCCAAATAAATGCCGTATCGGTTTAAATATCATCATCATAAAAGTTTTGTCCCATGGCCTATTTGGGAACTTCACTAGTAAAGTAGAGTGAAGTAAAGCCTCCAATTTCCAAACAAAGGGTCACACAAAGTACACATTTTCAAAATTCCCTCCTTTAAAAAAAAAAAAAAAAAGAAGTAAAAAAGCAACATCCTTTCTGTACTAAAATACAAAAAGCACCTACTTTTCCAAAGGGTAAAAAATATTTTCTACTAAATAATTAAAGACAAAATATCATCATAACTCACTTATTTCTTATTCTTTCACTATTTGAGGCTTTACTTCACTTCATTCGACATGTAAAGTTCAGGGCCTATTTAGCACTTTATTAGATTAGTAAAAGTCAAATAAAGCCTTCATTTTTCAAACAAGGGGTCACATCAATAGCATTTTAATTCAAAATTTCCTCCATCTTAAAAAAAAAAAGGTAAAAAAGCAACATCTTTTTCCACTAAAAGACAAAAAAGCTCCACTTTTCTAAATAAATAGTAAAAAATATTTCATACCAAACAACTAAAAATAAAATACCATCATAATCCCATTATATTTTTGTTCTCTCTTGATTTGATGCTCTACTACACTTTATTTTACGTGTAAAATTACCAAACGGGGATGTGTTTGGCAATTAACTAGTAAAGTTAAAGTGACCTAAAGCTTCCATTATTCAGACAAGAAAAGACAAGAGATCATATCAAAAGTACACACATTCAAGATTCCTTCCTTTTCAAAAAAAAATAATAATAATAAATAAGTTGAAAAAACAATATTCTTTCTCCACTAAATGACAAAAAAATATCTTCTTTTTGCACAGAAAGTGAAAAAGACTCCCTGTCAAACAACTAAAAATAAAAGACCATCATAACTCTTATATTTTATTTTCTCTTGATTTGATATTTCACCTCACTTTACTTCAATACACCATACATCCAAACATGCCCAGGGTCTATTTGGAAACTTTACATGTAAGATGAAGTGAAGCAATGCCTCAAAAGTGAAAGAATAAAATATAAGTAATTTATGATGATATTTTGTCTTTAATTGCTTGGAGGGATTTTTTTTTTTTTTGTTTAAAAAGTGGGTATTCTTTTTTGTATTTTAGTGGAGAAATGAGGATGCTTTTCGACTGTTTTTTTGAAAAAAGAAGGGTCCGTCTGACGACTTACTAGGTTAGTAAAAGTAACGTAAAACATCCATTTTTCAGACAAGGGGTTATATCAAAAATATATATTTTCGAAATTCCCTCCTGTCTTTTAAAAAAAAAGTCGTTTCTTTACTAAAAGATGAAAAAAAAAAAACACTTTTTACCAAAAAAAAAAAAAGTCAAAAAAGATTTCATACCAAACCACTAATGACAAAACACCATAACAATCACTTGCAAATATATAAGCCTGTTTGGATGTATGGTGAATTGAAGTGGTAAGGTGAAGCATCAAATCAAGAATCAAGAGAGAATAAAATATAAGGCGTTATGATGGTGTTTTGTTTTTAGTTGTTTGGTATATAATCTTTTTGACTTTTTATATAAAAAAAAATAGAATTTTTCTGTCTTAGGGTAGAGAAAGGAAGTTGCTGTTTTTTCACTTTTTTCGAAAAATTTGGAGAAAATTTTAAAATTAATTACTTTTGATATAATCCACCGTTATTATTTGTCTGGAATCACCATCACTTAACTAATTAATTACCAAACAGCCCTTAATTTTGGCTTCACCGGTCAAATGATCAATCCCGCGGTCAACCAACCAGCTCCATCCACAGGAAGGCACTTCTATCATCGGTAGTGGGTCCCGCTGCAGATTTCCACTCTGACCGGCTCATGGTCAAATGTCAAATCCCCGCCGGGCCGCACACGTCAAGTGGTCAGATTCCATTCAATGGTTCGGATTTCAAAATGGTGGGCCCCACAACTTCGTCTAAATTCAAATTTCGGTAGCTAGTCAAATTCGTTGACAAGACAACAACGCCGCCCCCACCCTTCAAAGACGACACGACAGTTGCCGCGTCACCTGAAACTGCCACGTAGTTTCTCCTTCCAATCTTTACTTTACAATCTCGCGGAGAGAAAGATCGCATCAACCGGAACGAAAACGAAAACGAAAACGACAAAAAGCTGGATTGGATTCCATCCGTCCACGTGGCTTGATTTCCTCTCTCTCCACATGTCCTCCTCTTCCTCCACCACAAAACCTAAAACAACCCACTGAAGAAATCAACAAAGAAGAAGAAGTAGAAGAAACCCTAACCCTAACCCTAACATTGCACTGACAAATCACAATAAGGTTTTCTCTCAATCAATCCATGATCTTAGATCTTTCATCCAAACAGTCTCCCAATTTTTTATCTTAGATCTGTTGATTTATCTTGAGGTTTTTGGATTTGATCGATTTCTAACTAATTGCTTTGGTTTGTTTGAATTCCTCATTGATTTTATGTTGTTGCGATCACAGGAATTGTCAGCATCTGTCATGGACGGGAGCGATTCAGTCACCGGGCACATAATTTCCACCACAATTGGCGGTAAAAATGGCGAAGATAAGCGGGTTAGTTTGCGCTTGATCGAAACTGATCGTTTGTTCTTATAGATTTCTTTCGTTTTGAGATTCTAGGGTTTAGGGTTTCTCTGTGTTTGCAGTTCTTGGAATGATTACTGGATGAGAATTTTGGGCCTTTCTCTGATTCCTTGTTGGATGTAATATCGTGTTTTGGGAGATTGTGCCAAAATGTTAGTAATGATGAAAAAAATTGGTAGATTCATGGGATGTTTGATTGCCTTTGGTACATTCTGTTATTTGGATAAGGGTTTGGAGTCTTAGACATAAGACATCTATCTTCCTTCTTGGAGCAATGAATTTGGTTAAGGGAGATGTTTTTTGCATTCATGTTAGTTAAGCGCAAAGCGACTTAAACCCTATTTAGATTTGCTGGTGCAGGGTCTAATGGAAGTTGTATCTGTTACCTTGTATTGCACCAAAAGATGCCTCTTTAGTGCCCGCCATTTGAGCACTTGAGTTGGTGAATTATTATTAATTTTTGTTTGGATCATATATATGGTAGTTTTTGACTCATTTCAATGTACCAAAAATCCAAATCAGACTGAATATACAATTGGGGTGGTACTTGAAACCAGAATTGGATAGAAATGTTTTTTTAAACCTGAAAATGACATCAAATTTGATGTTTTTCTGTATTATCCATCTTGAACAATAGGACAATAGATTCTTATCAAATTGCCTTATTTATCCTTTGTTCTTAGATTTTGAGATGCTTATGAAGTGTATTTCTTTGTGTAACTTGCAGACCATCAGTTACATGGCAGAACGTGTTGTTGGTAGTGGGTCATTTGGTGTTGTCTTTCAGGTAATAGGCATAGTGTTTGTTTTTTTTTTTTTTTTTTCCTTTTCTGTGAAGCACTTGTAGTTTTAACCTCTCTGTTCCGGTGGAAGCTTTTGGACTTATTTGATTTATCTGATTTTCATTTTGTTTTCAGGCAAAATGCTTGGAGACTGGAGAGACCGTGGCTATAAAAAAGGTCTTACAAGACAGGCGTTATAAAAATCGCGAGCTACAATTGATGCGTTCAATGGATCATCCTAATGTTTTATCTCTAAAACACTGTTTCTACTCTACAACGAGCAAGGATGAGCTTTTCCTCAACTTGGTCATGGAATATGTCCCTGAAACTTTATATCAGGCTTTGAAGCATTATAGCAATGTGAACCAGAGGATGCCACTTATCTACATAAAACTATATACATACCAAGTATGTGTTCCTTGTCATTTTACTGGTTGTGTATTGATATCTTCTTCTTTTTTCTTTTTCATTTCATGTTAACTTTGTAATTTTCAACAGATATTCAGGGGTCTTGCTTATATTCACATGGCTCACGGGGTTAGCCATAGGGATGTGAAGCCCCAAAATCTTCTGGTATGTTTATTTGCAGGTTAATTTTCTGAACTTTACCTTCTGTTGAGGAATTGTGGTTTTCTCACTTGCTGGATGCAACACAGGTTGATCCTGTTACACACCAGGTCAAGCTATGTGATTTCGGAAGCGCAAAAGTTCTGGTGTGTGGATTAGCTTTGATTTATTTTTTATTTTTGTTCTCATAGTGCCCTCCCTTCATGCCAAATGTCCTGATACTGAGAGAATCAATGATTCATATCTTATGTAGAAACATCTTGAGTAATAGCATGCTTTTGAGAGGCAACAAAATGGATTTGTATTAAGTGAAAATACGCGTAAAGTTAAAGTGTCTATGTGGTGTAAAAAGGGATATATGATTGCTTAGAGTTAAGATTTAGAACCCAAAATGTACAAGTAAAAAAAAAAAAAAACGCACACACATGCACACATTATACCTCTTAAAAGAAATCAAACTGATCTAAACAAAGTTGTTGGAAAATTAATCAAAGAGATTCATAGGCAGTTGGCTTGTATCCATCACTGCATTCGCTAATGAATCTGGATTCCCATTTTCTTACCAATGAATATGCTTTTACAAACTACTGGTTCTAGGCAGCTATATATATATATCTATTTCTATATTTATACAAACTTTATTTTAAAAGGAAGAGAGTATGATAGGAAACAACAAATATAAACAAAACACAACCAGCCTAACACAAGTTTCGACGATACTTACCTAGGGCCAGCAGCTTGTCCCTTACAAGAAGAAAGTGGGGAAAAACAGAAAATAAACACACACCAACCGCAGAAATTAATCCTAAAAATGGCAAAGACTGGAAAAATCACACTAGACAGCTAGTATAGCACCTCTCTCAATGGGCTGATCCTAGTTAATTGAACTCTGAAGATTTCATAACTCCTGCTTTCCTCTCTTTTTAGATTTATTTTCAGACTACTTAGATCCCCCACATCCTCCCACCCGTGCCCGCATATGCCCCTTCACAGAACCTCATTTCATATATATTGCAAGTGTGTCCATGTGGTTGCTGAACTGTTTCCAGCCATCTCTACGCATTAGTGAAATCACCTTTTATCATCGGTTGACCAGCAAAGGAATTCTTGAAAAGTTTTTGCTTCTCTCACAATACTTCTGCTTCATTAGAATCCTTTTCTCCCACATGCCAAAACCCTCCTGCACCCTACCCATATAATTCCTCTGGACATTTTATTCCCATGCTGGTTTTGGTTTTCCCTAGCTGTCCCATCAATGTTCAACTTGATAACACCATATGGAGGGGCTGACTTATTTCCACCACTGAAGAGCCTGAAGGACAACTTTCCATCACCGGATCAGTCTGGCCCAAAGGGTTGGGACACCCTCTGTTATAAAAAAAAAAAGAAAAAAAGTGCATTACAGAATGTATGTGTGTGTAGAGATAGATAGATAGATAGATAGATAGAGAGAGAGAGAGAGAGAGAGAGAGAGAGAGAGAGAGAGAGAGAGAGAGAGAGCAGGAACTATGATGCAGTTTCTTCAATTATTATAAAAAATGAGAAGTATTTCTTTGATTCTGTCATCCTTGTCAAGCTCTTGATTCATCTTATTCCTTACTCAGGTAACTGTAAATAAAATAACTAGAGGTACTTATGATTTGTTCTGTCAAATGGGATTATTTTTGTTCCCAGAATTGCATGGTTCCAAATGCACAAAATCTAACCCCAAATAGGTGGGATTGAGGTTTGATTATGATTATGGGTCTGATAAGATTCTCAAATTGAAAAAACATGATAACAATAATTATTTATGTTTTAAAATATTTGATAGTTGATTTAAAGGATGCATCTAATGTTCATATTCCAATTTTTCTGTAGCATGCTAAAATGGCTTTATATGGGGAGAAATTCTAGCATGGCCTTGTTGTAATAATAGTAATATTTTTCATATTAGGTCAAGGGTGAACCAAATATCGCATACATATGCTCCCGTTACTACCGGGCTCCAGAGCTTATATTTGGTGCAACAGAATATACAACTTCAATTGATATATGGTCAGCAGGTTGTGTTCTTGCTGAGCTTCTTCTTGGTCAGGTGAGACTGAAGTTAGGAATTCTGTATCTGTACTTCCTAATAACCTTTTTAAAATGACAGTACAGCCACCCTGATAGGATGACAACAGATCTCATAAATACCCAAGTACCAACGACCCAAACTGAAAAAAATAAGGTATGGGTCTAATATTTGGAATCTTAAAAAAAAAAAAAAAAAAAAACTGATCTGGATTCAAATCAATTGTGTGAACTGAAATAAAATTTAGATCCAGGTTTGAGTCCATGGATTTTCATGTCTGAGGCCAAAACACCTGATGCAGGACTGTATGATATCCATATATTTACATGTGGTGTATTAGGTGGTTATATTAATATGTAGATATATTGTACAAATTTTTTGGCTGTGACAGGGTCTGGGTCCAGGCCCCGTCTCTATGTCCAAGTCTGGATTTCACTGGTACAGGTCGTATAACCTGGATGTGATTCAGGTATTGGTCAGGGAACACTACAGAATGGACCCAAACTGACCCTTGTTCATCCCACCCACGTTCTTGCTGACTTCTATTTTTCTCAAAATTTCAGCCTCTATTTCCTGGAGAAAGTGCAGTGGACCAGCTTGTTGAGATTATCAAGGTATTCACGATCCACATCAAATAGTTACTGGAATCTTGTGATGTTGATATCCTGGGGATTTCATTAGTTGCCTTCGCTTGCAGGTCCTAGGTACTCCTACTCGGGAGGAAATTCGTTGCATGAACCCTAGCTATACCGAGTTTAAATTTCCTCAGATAAAAGCCCATCCGTGGCATAAGGTATCTGTGGCATGTGGTAACTTAGTTGTAACTTTTGGTCCTCATTTGCAATCAACTTGGGCCTGATGCATTCCATGTATTATTTTAGTTAAGTAGAAGATGCCATCATTAGAGGCCAGTGGGATTTTTTTAAGCAAATTTTTATTTTTTTGGGTTTCCATCCTTGATCCCGTTCTCCTTTCCTCATTATGTTGGACCGCCACACTCGACAAAATCATAATTATTTATCACCTCTATTCCTGTAATTTGTTTTTAATGTTTCTATTCTTGTATTTTTGCCATGCAAAGTATACATTTCCTTTTGTTGGTCCTGTGATGAATTATTTAGCCATTTCCTTTTGAAAGTAGAGGAATAAAATGATCTTCAAAGGTGAAGGTTCTCTGTGGTATTTGATTATTTGATTGATGCAAAGATCAAGTTATCGCTTCCTGAATGGGGTCTCCTAGCTAAAGAATTCTAAGGCATCTCAGTGTCCAACTTCCGTAAGGGTTGGTTAGCCTCATGACCTCATCTGATACGCTTCCTCCACCATCCATAGCTTCCATAAAAAAGTACACTGAGTTGAGGGTTCTAGCTTGAACATGGATGGTAGGTCAATGGACAACCAGGGGCCATTGGGTATGGTTGTTACTAACTTACCATTAAGAACACCTTAGTGAAACTCTGATATCCTTCTCAGGTCCAGTGGGAACGGAGACTGTGACTGGAGAAGTCTTTGCCATTAAAGAGGGGATCAAGTTAGTTTCATCTCATTTTCATGGTTCGGTTTTTGTGGAGGTGACTCGTGAAATGCTATTTATTGGGCTAGTGGCAAGGGAGAGGGTCATTGGAGAACTTTTATTTATTTATTTTTAATGAAAAACATCCTGCACAAGATTAAAAAAGGCTAGCTTGGGTACCAAATGCGTCTTTTCTAGAGAATGAAATAGGCAAAATGGATGTAGTGGCGAAGCTGGGAGTTGGGACGGGGAGTTTTATTGTGGCAACTGGCCCAACTTTTATCTGCCTATATGCTTTGAATAGAAGAGTCTCATCCATCACCTTGGTGGAAAGACCATTCTTGTACTTTATTTTACTCCTATTACAATGCCATCACTCTCTCTCTCTCTCTCTCTCTCTCTCTCTCTAAGAAAAAAAAAGATGCCATCACTAGAGATTATTTAACATGGGCCATTTCTTCCAAAGATAAGAGTTAAACTTTCTTTGAGGGGTTTAAGAATGTT
Source organism: Persea americana (assembly GCA_029852735.1). Classification (NCBI taxonomy): domain Eukaryota; kingdom Viridiplantae; phylum Streptophyta; class Magnoliopsida; order Laurales; family Lauraceae; genus Persea; species Persea americana. The sequence goes on from CM056813.1 coordinate 2,540,740, forward strand.
TAGAGTGTCTTACAATTGTGGTAGAAATATTTCTGAATGCCGGTAGGAGAATCCTGCTTGCTAGATGGGAATCTGTCCATTCATCGTTAATCTAAGGTTTTAATTTTATTTTTGATGTTATGGAATTCTAACATTGAATTTGGGTTTTTGTCCTTTATTCACATATACTTGTCCTTCTGTTCTTAAGATGTTTACACTAATTCCTAGGCAACAAGGCAACCGCCAGCTGGTTTCGTCAAATAAACCACCCTCATAGGAATCTTTATCTGTTTGTTTTTTTCAGTTTGTTTGTCTGGGAGTTCCTTTCTGACTTTTGAGTTTTTGGTTACAGATTTTTCATAAAAGGATGCCTCCAGAAGCTATCGATCTTGCTTCACGCCTTCTCCAGTATTCACCTAATCTTCGCTGCACTGCGGTGGGTTTCATCTTTCTGTTCTTTTCATATGGAGTAGGAGGGGGCGAACTTTTCCTAGTTTTTTTTTTTTAAATAATCAATAAAAATTTTCATGGTCTCAGTATTCCATTCGTTAACCAGCTTATTGTAGATAGGAGAGTATTTGGAAACTGTGTTGCAAGGATTCTTCAAAACGAGCAATGCATCTGTGGTGAACATGAATCTAACATGACATTGTATCTGATCCTTCATTGATTCTTCTAGCACTAACTCAGATTTTGTTTTGCATCTGATAAATTTTATTATTTTATCCTCTTTTGGAGTGTAAGCAAGATATTAATATGCTTATTACTTGATTGTTTAGGATTTATATTTATTTCTATCGGCATTTATTATTTTATTTTACTTTTTATTTTGAGCAAGACATTGAATTCATGAATCCTATGTTTTGGTAGTTGCCAAATTAGACAACTCTTACTGGTGTTAGATTCAGGCACATGTACCTGTACTCATGCAGCTTATCTGGCAACAAATTTTGATACATCTAGTTATACCCTTTTCCATAATTTGTTATGGCTATTTGTAATTGCATTCAATTAAACAAAATCATTTGTAATTTTTTTTTTATGTCCTGAAAGTTTCATAATAATTTCATTGCGAAACACTAATAAATGAAATTGTAATGTAACTTTTAGGACATAAAATTACAAATGAATGCGTTTAATGCAGTTGAATGCAATATCCATTAGTGTAATTTCTAAATAATTAGGGACTTTGTTTGCATGGTATTTAATTTCTAGGAAGTTATGGTGAAATGAGTTCTAACAAAGGATTATTAAAGAGACGAGGGGTGAAGGATATAAAGTGGAGTTGTAGATGGGACCTCGCTTTCCTAGGATTTCATTTACTAGGGGGATGGATTGGTCTTCATTTTCCACCTCCCCATAATTCTTTTTCTATAAATGTGGAGATTATTTGATGCCTATTTATGGATCTTCACCTTTTTTCTTCAATTTTAACTACTTTTACAAATACATTTCCAAGAATTCCTAATTCCTTTCAAACGAAGGAACCCTTTCTTCTTCGTGGTCGTCTTTTTTGTTGCTCCCTAGTGTATAGTCTTACAAATCTGAAGTACAGACTTCTGTAATAAGTATTGATGAGCACTGGATTTTTAAACTTGACCTGAATCTTATATTGCAGCTTGAAGCATGCGCCCACCCCTTTTTTGATGAACTGCGGGGGCCTAATTCTCGTCTTCCAAATGGTCGCCCTTTACCCTTTCTTTTCAACTTTGAACATGAGGTATGCCTCTAAATCTGGATCCGATGAAGAAGTTATACCTCCAAACTCTAAATCTGTATTTGCACATCTTTTTCTGAACTCTATTACAGATATTCATGTGTTGCCCATAAAAAGCAGTGTTTTCATATCCCTCTTTCATATCTGTCAGTTCTTTTCTTGTAGTGGTTGTAACTGATTTCTTTTCACTCTGTTTTGCTTTATTCTCGTTACAGTTGTCCAGTGCCTCTCCAGATCTCATCAACAAGCTGATACCTGAACATGTAAAGCGGCAAGTTGGTCTGAATTTCATGCACCTAAGCTGAGTGACATACATTCCACTTCGTGATTTCTGGATGGCATACATTCCACTTCATTATTTCTGCGAAACAAAGGGTCCTTCTCCCCTTGGCATCCATCAGTTGAGCCAGCAAGTCCTATAGTTTTATCACCAGCATGATGGAGTTTTGATTCGCTGGGAAGAGCCGGTCTTTCGGAATCTGGCTTGTCTCTTATTTTGCCTACATTTGCCACTTGTATATTTGTCTGATTACAAGATAATTCGAAGCCACCAGTATGAGAAGGTGCCAGACGTCTTTGGAAAGGCCCGAAACATGTTTGGACTGTGGAGGGAAGGGCAGGTTTGTTTACTGTGTTTGGCTTAGGGCTGCTGGCCGTGTACAAGATAAATCACAAAGGATGGGTGGCATCTTTTCCTTTTTTTTTTTTTTAACTGTTAGCCTAGGGAAATGGATGTTGTTTTAGAAGTGTATTCTACATTGTGTACATGGTTCTGATATGGATTTGAAAGTTAAAAGATTGAAAGCTCACTTGACTTTCTTATCATTGCCCGGTTTCATTTGCTGAACGCTCTGTATTTTGATGAGACTGGGAAATCTGTGTATGCCAAAAGATGGTTTGGATAGAGAGGAAATGAGGTTCACCAGCTGTAGTGAAACTTAACTATTGCTGTGCTTCGGGGGCATTTTCTATAAATCATGACCATGTCCACCCAGTTGACGTTTGGTGAAAAAGAAGGTTGGAGCTGTGATGGTGGGAGGATGACAACTACTCAGACAGAATATGTCAAAATGATGTTACTACTCAAAGGGTTGTTGACGTTTTGTTGGTAAGAGTACGGTTGAACATGAGGGAACAGAGGGTGTTCTGGCCAAAGCTCTTTGGGCTAGAATAATTCTTACGGGCTTAGGCTGTGGCTCCAATGTGAATGTGGTAGTGCAATTTCAAATTCTTAACTTCTAAGTGTAAACTGTGGTCAGAAAATTCTAAATTTGAGTTTATCCTGCTTTTGTTCTCAGCGAGTTTAGATAATTTTTTATCCAGATGGGCAGATCGCATTAGAGAGAGAGAGAGAGAGAGAGAGAGATAATTGGTATAACCAAACTAGACCAGCCACCGTATGTAGGGGCTGAGGAGTTATGAATTTTCTTTGTTTTACATTACTAATTTTTACTGGCTTTATGGAAAAAGAATTTTTTATTTTGAGTAAAGAAGGTTTGATGCTTTGATGCAAAGAATTAAAACATTAAACTAATTGTTTTCTGCTGTCATTATGAAAGTGGTACTAATGCATTTCAGCATTAATAAATGATTTGCAGCACCAGAGAAGAGCCTGTGTGTTTACATAGAATACACAGAGGAATTCATGATTAAATGAACTCTATCTTTTTAATACGATTAAAGAGCTGATGGATGAAGGATGTGGAGGTGAAAGGTGAAAGATTAAAATGATGTGTTGTAAATTAGGGGTGTATACGGATTGGATTGGTGCGGATTGGGCCAAATCCGCCACCAATCCGTTGCCTACGGATTGACGGATTTGTAATCTGTCACTAATCCGTTACTGTTGAAATCCGATCAAATCCTATCCGTGGAGGAGCGGATCGAATCGGATTAATCCGTTCAATCCGTTACTGTACGGATCGGATCGGATCGAATTAATCCGTTCAATCTGTTACTATACATTACATGGAAAAAGAAAGAAAGAAAATCTATAAATTTTGGAGAAAAAATCTATAAAATTTGAAGACACTGAATTAAAGGGGCATGAGTTGAGAGCTATATGCCTATTCTATTCATAAGGTTAGTGACTCCTTATATTTTTTTTTCTTATTATATATATATATATATTTTAATTTATATTTAATGACAACGGATCGGATCAGATTGAATCCGCGGATTAAGGATGAAATTCGCCACAGATCCGTTGCTAACGGATTACACAATTTTCAATCCGTCACCAATCTGTTAGCTTTCGGATCCGATCAAAATCCGCGGATTGGATCGGATCGGATTGGATTGATGGATTGACGGATTTTTTGTACACCCCTATTGTAAATGAGACCTTTTGAGTTTTTTTTTTTTAAATTTGAATTACTAGGGTAATGACTCAGTATTCATTTTCTCTATTCCCTTGATTATATTATTATAAAAGAAAAGGATTACTAAATACATTTTTGGATATTTACCGTTGATCTTTATTATTAACCACTTAGAAATATAATTTCTATGTATTCAACTCTTATGTATTTTATGGAAACAAACACGCTGAAACCAAAATTAGAAACAATAACATTGTAAGTTTCTTCTTCCTATTTACCATACTTTTGATTGAATGCTGGTGAGATCTGAGTTGAAGGTAATTTAGCGCACCAATGATTTTAATGTTATATATTTACCTTTGCTTTGATTCGCAGCTACTGAGTCCTGCTGATTTTTTTCCAATTAATTTATGTGCCATTACCTAATCTATATGTGAAACCTTTCTCTTATTTATAATATGGTAAAATTTTGTTCCGGGGCCATCCCGAGCTTTAGCTAGGCTAGCAAGAGATGTGAATGCATGAATACGAGTTCCTCTATATAGCAAAGTAATCTAAAATCATAACCATTTATGGTACAGAATGGCTTTTTTTTTTTTTTTTTTTTTTCATTTTAGAAGCAAAAAATCATCCGAAAAGCCCACCAGTGTCATAGAAAAAAAAAAAATAAGGAAAGTCGCATGTACGGTTGTCCTTAGACTTGACATTTGCCCTTGAGTGGTCGAAATTTAAAAATTTTCCATAGAACAGCCATTGCAATATCATACAGCTGTGCGATATTGCACGGTAGTGTATTCTACATTGAGATATACTAAGGTGGTGCAATATCGCACTATTATTGTACCACGGATTATAAAATATTTAAACTTTGATTGTTATTGGCCTAATTTATATATATGAAAGAGACCAATCTCAATTGAGAAATTAGCCTCAATTTGTTCAATTTATTTTGACTGCTCAATTTATTTTGACCAAGTCAGTGCCAAATCAGCAATACATTAGGTCCTATATGCACATCATTTCCCAATTCTGAAATATGGTACATTGCATTTCCCCTTTTTTTCTCCTTCAGCCATCCTCTCTCTTTTTATAACCATCATGAGATTTCTATTTGCAAACCATGAGTAAGTATGTACGTAACTATTTGATGGAGAAATACAAGGATGGTCCTTACAAAACCACGATGTTCAATAAAGACTACTGAAGCTGGATAGGGAATTTCGTTCACAAGAAGATTGTTTCCCCTCCTTTGTTAGGACACTTTTATCACAAGTTGTAATCGGTAAGTCTAGGACCTGAGGTTAGTAGGGTTTATCCTCCTTACTGTATTAGAATATCTAGGATCAAAACAATGTTCTGAATCAATGTAGGATTAGTGTGAGAATTTATCATCGGTTTCGCTATTTAAACAAGCAGGCCTTCCTTGAAAATGACTTGCAACTAGGGCTGTCAATGGACCCCGATTACTGGCATGGATCTTGGGCTAGATTCGTAACTGGGCCTTGGTCCATTGTTTAGGCCTAGTTAACAATGGGTTCAGGTTCGATGGATCCACAACTGAACCTTGTACATATTCATACGAAAACTTGTTCTATGCCCTCGCCTTTTGGCTTAACTCCCAAAAGCACCCATAGTTTTGAGAATTATTTTTAAGTCATTAACTTCTTTAATTTATAAAAGTGGAGTCCTTTTATTCAAATTTCTTTTAACAAATGATACAAACACCCTCTATGCTGAAAAAAGTTTAGTCTTTTGACGGTTCTTTTTATTCGTTTTCTCTTTAAAAACCTGATTTCTAATTGTAACTATTATAAAATGATTTGGTATGCTAATTATGAGATGCAAATTCCTAGCCTAATGTACTAGCCTGAACCAAATCTGATCCTGCAATTTAGGGTTTGGGTTGACACCAATGAGCCCATTGGCAAATTATTATTTTTATCACGAGTAGAAAGAAAATTAAAAAATGAGTTGGAATTGATGTTGAGTCATTTTTTAGTATTCAGTCTTCCAACCTCACACAAAATAGAAAATGACCGTGAGATAGAAAAACCACATCAGAAGGTGGGGCCAATTTCCTATCATGATCACGGTTTTATCATATCCTTTCTTAGTTTTGGTTTAGTTTCTTTCTTAATCTCTTTCTTAATGACAGTGTCATTTAATTAAAAATATTTTTTAATTATTTTTTAATTAACAGTTGTTTATATCCTCAAAATAGATGAAAATAACTAACCATACTCAAAAAAAATATTTTAAAGTTAAAGATTTCTGTATATATACTTTTCTTTCGAGTCTGGATCTTTTTTATTTTTTATTTTTTATTTTTTGCTAATGTAAAATTTAAAGGCAGTTGTATGCTAAAAATTTCCAAAAGTGAATAATAATTTCAAAAGCCCATCAGTTGCAATTGCAAGAAGGGAGGCAGGGCAGGTATCCTTGGTGGGTCCCACTGTAGCAACGGCCTAGATCTGTTTCTTTCTTTGATCACAAGGAGAGTCCATGAGAAACAGCGCCAGTCCAAGAACACAAACGTTTTCAAATGCGGAACGACAAACGAGCCATGCGAGTGAGAGACAATCTCTGTCATTTCAAGATCTCGAGACCTCCCGCTCTCGTCGATCCGCGAGCTTTTCTCCTCTCCAAGCCCATGCCCTTGAAGCTCACCACTCCCAAGAAAGTCTCGATTTTTCTACTCTTACTGGGGTTTCGGAACGAAGACAGAATACAAGAGATTAAGATTCCAAGAAGCTTTTCTTCAATTCAATGGCCGATCAGATTCAGATCGCTTTCTGCAACAACAACGACAACAACAACAGCAGTAGCGAACCCAACCTTTTCTTTCTTTGGGATGGAATGCGTGGTATTTCCGCTGCTGTTTCTGCTGATTTTGCCTCCTCTCGCTCGAGCCTCCGACGACACCCTTCTCTCTCCCAAGGGCGTCAACTACGAAGGTAATGAGGCTCTTAGCTTTAGATTCTCTAATATGAGGTAAAGTTTTGAACTTTTTCGTTTACATTGACTGGGTTTTTGGTGGGGTTTGTTGTTTGGTTTGCAGTGGCTGCTTTGATGTCTGTGAAGAGTAAGTTGAGAGATGTGGGTCGTGTGCTTGATGGATGGGATATTAATTCTGTTGATCCTTGCACTTGGAGCTTGGTTGGGTGCTCTCCTCAGGGCCTTGTTATCTCTCTGTAATCTCTCTTTCTCTCTCTTGCTTTTTTAATCATGTCCGAGTTGGAAAGGAAGATTTTTTATGTAGTACTGCTAGGAAGGGATGATTGGTTCAAATTGTATTTGGGTGATTTGGGGGAGGAACATTTGTGTTCCTTATGGCCATTCCTTGAAATTTCAATTTGGGGCATTGCTTAACATATGATTTTTGGTTGGAAAGCTGGTTATTTGTTTATCTTTTTAATTGTTTTTGTTTCCCAAATCGATATTGGGAATGTAAAGCATTGTTCAAGCTACAATGGTCTCTGTTTTTCCCCCCCTCCCACTTCAGATACATGGCAGATAGAATGGATGGCATCTGTTCTTTCCAAAATTCCATCTACTTGCATATTGAGCTACACCCATGTGCACCCTGGATCTGAATGCCAGTCCAGCTGTTTATCTTTTGATTACTTTGTCGCCACCCCATAATGCGGCAGTGGACTTGGTCTCTTACTTTCTCTCTTTTGGTTGATTGGTTTTCATGACAGAGAAATGGCTAGCAACAGCTTGTCGGGTGAGCTTTCACCAAGCATTGGGAACTTGAGTAACCTTCAGACACTGTTAGTAAAGAGAAAATTCCTTTATATGAGCATTTCTTGGTGTTTCTACTGAAATGTTGGCTGGCTTTAATTATATATATATATATATTTATATCTGGATAAGTTTGGTATGGTTTGTGATTCTCGTAGGATTGCAAGAACATCACACCATCTAAATTTTCGTGGATTGTAAATGATTTATTCATGGCAATAAATGTCGATCAGAACAGATGTGTATTGATAAGGTTTAGGACTTGACTGATACTGGCTTTGATGGCATCCATCAAATAAAACTCAAAAACTTAACCCCCAAAGTTTGCACAATGGTGTCAACTCGGAGGCTTGCTTGAGTCTTGGTCAAGTTGTTTAGATGAAAACTTTGAACACAATTTATGTAGAAATAAAAAAAAAAAAAAACAAAAACAAAAAAGAAGTGATTTAACTGAGTTATGCATAGTTTTGGATGAGTCCCACCAAGTTTAGACCGAGTCAATCAAGTCTTGAATGTGTCCTACTAGTTTGGAGTTTTTCATTGCTTCTTGAGTAGTATGGTGTGGCCAATTTGACTTGCTGAGATAAGTCCTTTTGTGATGTAATATCAGATTAGATTGGACCATCCACAGAATTTTTTGGCCCATGATAATCAGTCAATATAAGTCGAAGTTAACAAAAAATACAGCGCATAACAGAATGATAAAATGCATTCAAGTTGATCATACGACTCTATCCATTTTATGCATATGTCTGCTCTAGGACTGGCTTGGCAAACTGGTTGTGAGCAGTCCAGTTGGATACTGTACATGAACTGGTATATTGTCAGCAATTGGGATCTTCATCTAATGCTTCCAGGTTTTGTCCCAGAAATTCATCAAATGCATGTTATATTCACAGGTTTAAGGTGTTTAGACATGATGCTAACATATAATACATGTTTCTTTCTGAGTAGAAGTGTAAAACACTCATTAACTAAACATTAAAAAAAATTCTTACACCATAATGCCCTTTTGTTATTACCCCTATTCTTCAAGTCTAGATATCAAACTAGAGCTTCAAATCTCATTTTCTAGCTCAAGAGCTGGTGTGTGTGTATGTGTGCGCGCGCGCAGAAGCCATTAGAGTGAGAAAGAAAGGTAGGAAGTAAGAAAATGTAAAATTGAGAGAACGCAAAAAAGCCCGGCGTGTTTGGATGTATGGTGAATTCAAGTGAAGTGAGGTAAAGCCTCCATTATCTCTACAACATAAGACAGGGTCATATCAAAAGTACACAAATTCAAAATTTTCCCTTTCTCTTTTTAAAAAAAGTAAAAAAGCAAACTCCTTTCTCCACTAAATGACAACAAAAAAAAAAAAAATCTATTTCTGCACAAAAAGTAAAAAAGATTCCCTATCAAGCTACTAAAAACAAAAGACCATCATAATATTGGTTTTGATGCTAATATTTACTGTATTCATCAATAGCTCTTTTAATTTTTAACATTGTTATTTTTTATTTTTTGATTCATTTGCAAACTTTGTTGTTTTAGTCATTGCGAAGAGTAAGGACAATTAACCTTAAAAAACATGTTCTTTGCAGGTTGTTGCAAAATAATTACATATCAGGTCCTGTTCCAGTTGAGATTGGTAAACTCTCAGAGCTTAGGACTCTTGACCTTTCGGGTAACCAATTTGTTGGTGAAATTCCAAGCTCATTAGGTTTTTTGACTCATTTAAGTTACCTGTGAGTACACTGTACCTTCTAATTTTGATTGCAAGCTGTGTGGCTGTCAGACTAACGCTCTGTTTTCTTATCCTTTTGCTTCAATGTTGTATTTCCCTCGGATCTCTTGTAGGAGACTTAACAAAAACAACTTATCTGGGCAGATTCCAGGAGCCGTTGCTAATCTCAGAGGTCTTTTATTCTTGTATGTGTTGTCCACAACTTTTATTCATTTTATCCCTTCAATATCTTTCGGTCAGGGTCTTACTCTAAATGATCTGGATCAGGGATTTGTCATTCAATAATCTTACTGGCCCAAATCCAATGATACGCGCAAAAGACTACAGGTGAGATTCAGTGGAAAAGAAAACTTTTTGTCAAGTACAACCTTGGAAGATGCCTCTTTTATAGTCTTCTATTTGAAAATTTTTATAACTACTAAATGAAGTTAGGCACATCTTCACCTCCCGGTTTTGGATTCTCAATAGTTGTTTCCGTCACTTTACATTGGCATAATCATAATTATGTTGTGACTGCCATCGGAATGTCACTCCAGTGTTTTTTTTTAATGGTTCTTACGGTTATTGTTGTAAACTTCTTTTGTCTAAATTGGTAGATCATCTGTTTGGTCAAGTGAAACTGGACTACCATTTGTAATCTACATGAAAGAAATCTTAATAACAGTACGAATGATAACAATGATGGCTATGATGATGGAATAAAAAACAGTTTGTTTTTAATTTTTGTTATTTTTTATTGGTGGTGATTTTTAGAGAGCTGCTGATGCCACAGCCAAAACTTCTCTTTTCACATCCCTTATTTTAAGAATAATATACCCATGTGTGAAATTACCAAACAGGATACCATTCATAGTTTCATACCTCACCCAATTTCTCTCTACTCTCACCCACCCCCACCTCCACCCCATTCGCCACCACACTGCTGGAGGGGGAGGGGGAGGGGGAGAGGGACAGGGAGAGGGGAAGAGGGTGGGAGGGGGAGAAAGGGTGGGAGAGTGGGTGGCGGAGGTGGGCCGGGAGAGGGAAAGAGGGGGAGAGAGAGGGAGAGTGAGAGAGGGTGGCGGCGGGCAGAGGAAAGGGAGAGGGAGGGAATGAGGGCGGCGGCGGGCAGAGGAAAGGGAGAGGGAGGGAATGAGGGCGGCAGATGGAGGCGGGCAGGGATGGGGAGAGGAAGAGAGGGAGAGAAACATGGAGAGGAAGAGTGGGCGGCGGGTGGAGGGGGCAAGGAGAAGGAGAGAGATAGGGAGAGGGGGCGGAGGCGGCAGGGAGAGAGAGAGAGAGAGAGAAGGGGAGAGGGAGAGAGCAAGGGAGAGGGTGGCGGGTGGGGAGAGAGACAGTGAGAGGGGGGTGGAGGCGGGCAGGGGGAGAGGGAGGGAGGGAGAGAGAGAGAGAGAGAGGGTGGCAGGTAGGGAGAGGGAGAGAAGGGGAGGGAGAGGGAGAGGGACGTGAGAGTGAGGGGAAGAAAGGGAGTGTAGATAGAAGGTGAGGGAGAGAGGGAGGGTAATTTGGGAAAAAAATGGGTGTGTAGAGAGAGATTTTGGCAATTTTTTGACTTAAGTGGTGTGTGTAGGGAGAAGGGATGTGGAAAGAGAAGTTTTGGTTGTGGCATTAGCAGCTCTCGATTTTTATTTCTTTAGATAATCGATCACTGTTGTTATTTAGCCTGATCTGTCCCTTCTTTTCTTTTTTTTTAACTGTCTTGAAGTTTTCTCTTGTACAGTTGTACCATTTAGGTCTTATCTGTACTGTGTTTATTCTGATGGGAATGGGATTCAAATTGGAGACTTTCCCATCTATAGTCTTGTCCTACATATAGCCCAGCACACTTGAGAAAAGATAAACGATGGCCATAGACATTTGAGTTTTGTTTAGTTAGTACAGTTTGGCATTAATCTAGGTTTTTTTTTTCCAAACAGAATTTTTTGACTTTCATACTTTATCTCCATTTAATGTTTAGTCTTTCATGCATTTGTGCTGCATTCTCTTCCAATAAAAGTTATTTGTTGGTCCTGTAGTGTTGCAGGGAATAGGTTTCTTTGTATCTCATCCTTCTTACAAGGCTGCGCGGACATGCCCAAACCAGTAAAACGTAATATTGTGATGGCTAATGGGAGGTCTTTTATTTTACAACTTTCAGATTTTATCTTTTTATCCTTTTCTGCTTACAGAAACTAATTCACCAAGAAAAGCCAACAGTCATGTGGTTGTTGCTATTGCTGTAAGTCTTAGTTGCGGCCTCACAGTTTCTATTATGCTGCTTGTTTGTTGGCTGCGCTGGTGCAGATGGCATATTCCCTTTTCCTCTCATGGTATTTCTCAAGTCAAATGTGTTCGGTTTTATATTTTATATATCTGTTAGAAGAGGAATACATAAAACTTGTCCATATTTTTTATGATGTGTTTTGTTTGCAGCACAACAAGATTGTGATTTTGCTATGGGCCATCTGAAGAGATTTTCATTTCGGGAACTTCAAGTTGCAACTGATAATTTTAATATCAAGAACATATTAGGCCACGGTGGATTTGGAGTGGTTTATAAAGGTGTCCTACGAAATGGCACAGTGGTGGCTGTGAAAAGACTGAAAGATCCAAATTTTACTGGAGAAGTCCAGTTTCAAACAGAAGTGGAGATGATTGGCTTAGCACTGCACCGGAACCTCTTACGGTTGTATGGATTTTGTATGACATCAAATGAAAGGCTTCTTGTGTATCCGTATATGCCGAATGGGAGTGTTGCTGACCGTTTAAGAGGTTGGTTTCTAGCGTGATTTATTATTATTATTATTATTATTATTATTATTATTATTATTATTATTATTATTGGTGTAAAAACATGAATGTTTGTCTTTTTTAAGTGCCATTTTTCATTTTTTCTTTATGTTTTCCACCATGGACCAATTATGTAATTGTGTAGAGGGTAGAGATGCTCCATTTTTTTTAACAGAGCCATCTGGATTTTTAAGGAAACATAATGCTGTTTTAAATAAATCTATGATAATTTTAATGACAATGATGTTCCTTTAGATATCATCAGTGATTGCATTGCTCCTATTACTTGGCAGGAGCATTCTGCGAGTAGTACTAACATCTGAGGATGAGGGAAACTTTCTTGAACAGCTGTTCAGTCGCAATGGCTTCTGGGAACCCCTGTTTTTTTTTTTTTTTTTTTTTTGTTCTAGATGACCTAAAGCATCAAATTTGGGCAACAGGACGTGTTTTTATCGATTTTTTGAATGGGCATTGTGTCATTCTTTCTCGTCATGTATTTCAAGTTTCAACAGTCCCATTTTCACACATGCACACAAAATGTTATTTGTTATGGTTGATGAAGAAAGTAATGTGTTCAGTCTATAATTCAGCTTAATTACATTTTACAGATGCTCGCCATGAGGGACCATCTTTGGATTGGAACAAACGAATGAGAATTGCCCTTGGGGCTGCTCGGGGGTTGCTGTACTTGCATGAACAGTGTAATCCAAAAATCATTCACAGGGACGTTAAAGCTGCAAACATTTTGCTTGATGAGAGCTTTGAGGCAGTGGTTGGAGATTTCGGTTTAGCTAAACTTTTAGATCAACGAGATTCACATGTTACAACTGCAGTGCGAGGAACTCTAGGACACATTGCCCCAGAATATCTTTCAACGGGTCAGTCCTCTGAGAAAAGTGATGTATTTGGATATGGGATACTACTTTTGGAGTTAATAACTGGCTATAAAGCAGTAGATACTGGAAATGGTCAGGCTGGTAAGGGGATGATACTGGACTGGGTGAGTAAATTACTCGGTCGCCTTCTGTACTTGTTCATTTGCTGTGCAGTATTGCACTTAATCTGTTCATGATTTACACCACTCACTGGGGACATCTCTGCCTACCAAAAATATTAGAGACACCTCTGGCATTGTGTTTACTTTGTCTTTTTAACAGAGAATTTATTTTCCTTAATCTCGCACATTGAGATGTAAATCTGTTTTTTGGTTTGCTCTGATGAAAGAAATTGTGTTACTTCTTTCTTATTTTTTTTTATATATATTTATGTGTGTGTGTATTATATGACTGCTATTTCTGTTTAATGATTTGCTAAATTTCCTGAAGGTTCGAACTATGCACGAGGAGAGGAGGTCTGAAGTACTGGTGGACAGAGATCTCAACGGCTCATTCGATTCAGATGAACTGCAGAAGGCTGTAGAGGTGGCTCTTCTGTGTACCCAGTCATATCCTAGCCTTCGACCAAAGATGTCAGAAGTTGTAAAGATCCTGGAAGCTGTGGCTGGGCCAGCAGAATATACAGAGGAAGTGCCCCTCTGTGAGAGGACCTGCAGGTCTCCAAGAAATTATAGCAATTCTCTTGATGAATCTTCATTCATCATTGAAGCGATGGAGCTTTCTGGGCCCAGATGATGGTATTTCTTCACATTTTTGAATCTGAAGCTTGCAACATAGAAACCAACAAAAATCCTCATGGCATTTTGGGAGAAAGGAGGTGATTACATCGCATTCTCCGAGGCAATACAATGATAAAATACAATTTGTTGGTAATTTTTGCTAACAGTGATAATGTATTAGCCAAATATATATGTATATGAACATTGACATGTACAAATACAATTACCTTCCTTTTTTGGTGGTTTCAAAAGAGTTACAGCCTGGACCATCATCTAGTAACTGACTTCAATATTGGATGCTTAGGGCCTGTTTATTTCATGCAATTGAATTCCTAGGAATTTCCTTCTTAAAGTGTTTGTAAGTGTTTAAAAATGATGAATCGTTGGCCACCTCCTATAGTTTTACCTGGTGCATGTGGAATGGAGGGTTTGCATGTGTCTCTAGGGATTAGTTCTCGGCTGTCCAGAATTGAGTGTCCCTCGGGCTCAGCCACTCGAGGCCAAAGGCTCCTTGGTTGGGTTGAGTGGGAGATGTCCTGGGTTATAAAAAAAAAAAAAGATGAATCAAAGATTAATATCCGAAAGTGATGATTAAATAATCTCCCATTTAATGAAAATCTAGGGAAAATGGGAAATGAATACCTGGCCTTCACCTTAGCAATTCAATTCCTTGGAAAGGCAAGGTCCTTTCTGACAAAGCTACTTTATACCCTTAACTCGTATCAGACACAAATCACACCCCGCCTCCTTAATAATCCTTTTGTGTTGAGCCAACCACTTACTCTAAAAGCTTAAGTTGATAGAAAATGGGGTAACCGAACACTCGACCTCTTGCTCTAATGTCATATTGACAACGACTTACTCTAAAAGTTTAAGCTAATAGAGAAAGGTGTAACAACGTATATCAAGCTTACAACAGCTTCACTGCTCCCCTCGTGCAAACAAACATTCTTGAATTTAATGTGCGAAAAGTGCTGAGTTTGGAAGTTCACTTGCAAAGTGAATTCAAAGTGAATGGTCACTTTTAAGATAAAAGAAAGGAAGAGGGCTCTTATCAAAAAGTAGAAAATTCCAAAATTAAGTGGTGGTTGATTCTAGTATCTGAGACCAATTATGGATAAAATGCAGTGACTGAAGAAGATACTAGAGACCATTTATGTAGGTCCGGTGTGACTGAGAAAAATTAATGAAAATGTTAGTGAATTCGTATGTGCCACTCCATGATTTACATAGCTGTAAATCGAGATAGGCACTTTTTTGTAACTTCAATTGACCACAGAGGGATGGAAAGATCTTAATTGGCAGGGTGGGTATTAAATTTGGAGTCAATCTCATGCCTTTAACCCTTTAAAATATCATTAAATTATAAGCCTGACCTGTTCAGTCAAAGGCTATGACACTCTAATGGGGTTGATTTTTTTGCATGACATTATTGATAAAGAGTCCTTTCCATACTCCAGTAATGCATCTAAGTAGGCCAAAAGAGCTAGACCACATGAGCACATATAAGGTTTGCCTTTGAAAATCCTCCTTATTTATTGTACTCTAAAATGAGGGGAAAATCACACACATCTCATTTATTGGCAGTTAGAAAAACCATATATATTAATAGATGAGAAGGTTCATACATAAAATAAAAAATAGAGTAAAAGAGCAATATATCCTTTGAAAAACTCCATTATAGAAGTTGGGATGTATAAATAAAATTGGAGCAAATGTATGTATTGTATTGGTTTGGATCCAAAATGTTTTTGAAGTTTGATTTTAAATGTAAAATAAAAGATTACACCATGGACGATGTTCAAACCAAACCCCTTTTCCACATTTCCTTAGATATCATCTTTGATTGGTGGCCCCCACCATGATTGCTTGTGAGAGGTCATTGACGTACAACTACGAACATAGCATCTCCTCTGCAAGTCTCATAAATATCATGGATCAAATCCTTCAAGGGCCTACTTAAAACCCATCAAAAGTTTTCCTATAAGAGGTTTCTATTTTAAAATTCACACACACTGCAATATCCAATAGCAAAGGGCATTTCAGACATTTATAATGCATACAACAAGCACAACACATTATTGGGGATTATTTGAAATCGGACAAGGTAGAGGGCATATTATATTATATTATATATATTAAAGCAAAGGGGGAGGTGGGCTATAGAGGGTGCCGCTTCAACAACCTAATAATTCTCCTTTCAAATAAATATGGAGAAAAAATATAGAGCGCTTTAAGGTACCATGTCATCACATGCCACAATTTTTTCTCCAAAAATTCTCTTTATTCATATCCTCTATCTCCTAAAGTATCTCAATCAATATCCCCTAAAATCTCTCTATTTTGCTACAGTTAGACCCTGTTTGGCATGTCTATTTTTTGCATCTAAACATCTATTTCTCTAAAGCAGATAGAGCTTTTAAAATTAGAGCTGTTTGGTAGTGGTTTATAGCCTCTACACACTCTAGAGTAAAAGAGGCAAGGCTTTTAAAAATGAAATGCCCCAAAATTTTGCATCTAGATTTAAGAGGCAATGCCTCTTTTTCAAGCAGAGGCGGAGCCCCATTTTTATAACAAGAATGCCTCTGACGAAAATTCTTTTCGCAACGAAAGTCCTTTGATAAAACCCAATTCTCGTTCTTTGTCAACTTGAAACCGCCTTCTATTCTCATTCTTTCTCAACGTGAAAGAGGCTTGAAGGAGTAGACCAGAGAAGAAAAAACAAAACGAAGAAGAAGGTACGAGTCTTCTATTTCTTTTTTTTTTTCTTCTTGTTTCTTTCTTTTTTTTTTTTCTTTCTCTATGTAGAACAGTTGTTTTCTACTGTCTTTCTTTGTCCATGTTCAATCAATGTGTTTTTTTTTTTTTTTTTCTGTTTGAATGATGATGGAAAGGGTTGGGGATGGGTTTTAGTTTGGGATGGTATTACATGAGGTTGGAGGATGAGATCGGTTGTGTGATTTGGAAATGAAGACAAATGATGGGGAGTTGCAAGAGTTGCTTGGTTGGTGGGATTGATTTTGATTTCACAAAGATGATGATGGGGTTGTTTGGATTCATGAAGTTTAAAAGAAATTTGCTGAGATGTGCAGTGGGAAATGATTGGGGAAGGGGGGATTTGGTGTTGTTTAGGGTATTGGATTTAGGGTTTAGGGTATTGGATTTAGGATTTACGGTGTTTGTGCTTTCGGTTGTGATTTTGTCAATGTGAATAAGAAAGACGAAGAGATGAATCAGATCTCGTTGATTTTGTTCTGTTTGGATGATGATAGTGCTTCTCCTTACAATTACGGTTGAGTCCTTTCTTGGTTCTGGGTGCTTTTGGGGTCATAAAGTCTTTTGATTGTTTTACTTTGCATGATCGTGGGGTCTTGTTTCTAGGGCATTTGGTCTGTGCCTCTGTGGGTGTTCTGCAACAATGTCGTTCTTTATCGACCCTATTCTTGGAATTGCATTTGGTGTCGTTCTCGTGTTGCATTTGGTGCTTGTTATATTTAGTAATGGCGCATTTGGTTATATCCAATCACAATCAGTTTAAATATTTTGGCAACATGGATGGTTATTAATTCCTCTTACTGTTTGTGATGACATTAGATTAGAGATGACAATATGTGAAATGTCTTTATTTTTCCAATTTCTCATGCAAAGTCATTCATTCTCTCTTATCCATTCACGCCAATAATGAGTGTGGGTGGAAAAGGTGGAAGATAGTGATTTCTGATTCTGCACTACCTAAAACACATTGTGGAACTATCCATTTGGTAAAGAGTTTGAAACGTCGTGAGTTGGGCTGCGCCTGTAACAAATTTTAGTGTCCTATTATGCTGTGTTATTTGAGTTATTATTAGGATTAGTTCATTAATGGTGATCAGTTTGTGTTTTATGGATCTATTGGAGTATGTTATGAAAATCCATGAAATTTTGCACCACAACCTTACACGTAATGTCATCAGTCACACCCCAATTACGTGAGAATTGTTTCCGCATTTTTTTTTTTTTTTGCTTTGTTACAGAGTCCTCTAACTCTTCCAAGTAAGTTGGTTCGTATCTATATATGGTGGGTATTCTTATGCATCTATCCCTCACCAAAAGGATGCATAAGAATACCCCCCATGTTTAAATTTGTTTGATCTCTACAGAGGTTTGTAGCTTCTTGAATGAATGAAATACTATTGTTTTCTTTGTCCCAATGCCACCAGCATAAATTCTAGATTGACCATGGCCTTTTTCTTTCTTTTTATGGAACTGTCCCGGGAACTTTATTAATACCACATTTCACAATTTTCAAGCTCCATGTGGCCTCATGTGTGCCACATCTAAGTTGTTAGATAAGGCCAGTAATTCAAATCTCTTTGCATCAGGTGGGGTCATACATACAAAATGTTTAATTTAGGTACAGCTCGTGATCAACGGATTCTATTAGATACCGTTTCTGATGAAAGGCTAAAATTTCCACATGCCCCGCCTGGTAAGAAAGTATTTGTAGTGCTTTAAATCTCAACAAATGATTGCTACAACATAGTTTAACATGCCCTTTAACATTTGTCTTGAATTGCCTTTAGGTAAATACTACTTGGTTGATGCTGGTTACACAAACATGCGGGGGTTTCTTTCTCCATTTCGAAATGTCCGATACAGGCTCCCAGATTTTCAAGGTGTTGCCATTCCTCGTACTAGAGAGGAGCATTTTGATAGATTGCATTCATCATTGAGGAATGTGATCGAGCGAAGCTTTAGAGTATTGAAAGCTCGATTGCGGATGGCTCCTTACCCATTTCCTGTACAACGAAGCATTGTAGTTGCTGCAATGGCGATGCATAATTTTATTAGGAGAGAGGATATGGAAGATCAATTATTTTCACAATTTTCAAAGGATGATGCCCAAGTAGAGCGTGACACTGATGTTGAGGAATCACATGGAGAAAACGCTTATACATTTGATATCACAGATAGGACAGAGATTGATGCCAAGATGAATTCAATTGCAGATGCCATTTGGCGAGATGTTTCTTCTGATGCTTGATTTTTATCATCTGATGTATGGTTTTGGTTTTTTCTGATTTTTATTGTCGTATGTCATGGTTTATCTTATATCATGCAACGTGGAGTGATGGTGTGTGATGATGGAATGATGGAGATAATATATAATTGTGTTTGATGTTGTAATTTTTAAATTGGTTATAAGTTACATGCTATATTTTGATGGAAATGGTTGCAGTTTTCAAATGATAAGAGATTATGATGTTATGGTATGTGTGTAGAGGAATATGTTGATGAAAATATGCATAAGTTTACTTTTTACATAATGACAGAAGATACCCCCTCTAAAAAGAGGCAAACCCATCTAAAAAGAGGTAAATAGAGGGCATACCAAACGGTCTATTTAAAGTAGACTCGTTCATTATTAAGCACATTTTCTTGTTCTATCCTCTTTTTTTAATGATTCTATTTTGAATGGTTTGTCTGAAAAAGAGTAGAGATGCCAAACAAGCCCTTATTCTTTCTCTCAACACCATCTATCTTCCATCTTCTCAAGATTGTCATCTTTTTTTTTTTAATATTTGGGGCACACCTTTCAACAATTCACACGGATAAATTTTTCATTAAAAATATTATTTTCTTTTAGTTTTCAAATAGAGCTCTACTCTATTCAAATATTGTCACATGTGAACAAAAATCAGACCCAACCTAGTAGACCACCTCATGGATGGGCTTGTGATAAAATTGTTTTGAGGTTGGAGGTTTTTTTGTTGAATCTTATATGTATTCTTTTCTGATGTGATTATATAGACATATGACTCTAGAGTAGAGATGCCAAACAAACCCTTATGCTCTCTCTCAACACCATCTTTCTTCCATCTTCTCAAGATTGTCATCTTTTTTTTTTTTAATATTTGGGGCATACCTTTCAACAATTCACACTGATAAATTCTTCATTAAAAATATCATTTTCTTTTAGTTTCTAAATGGAGCTCTACTCTATTCAAAGATTGTCACATGTGAACGAAAATCAGACCCGACCTGGTAGACCACCTCATGAATGGGCTTGTGATAAAATTGTTTTAAGGTTGAAGGTTTTTTTGTTAAATCTTATACACATCCTTTTCTGATGTGATTATATAGACATATGACTCCAGGTTCGGCCCACCATAAATTACAGTTCTGTGAGCCCACATGGGCTCATAATTAAGAGATATATACATACATTGAACCAAGATGGGTCAATTATTACTGAAATCAAATAACACTAGCATGTGGTTTTAAAGTTTCATAATTTATGGCTTTTAAAGTAAAGAAGTTTATACATTTTTTTTTTAAAATCTAGTGCTAAAAAAAGTTTTGAACAATTTTAAAATAGTATTGGTGCTACTTCCAAGGGGTGAAGAAGAAATTTGTGCAGAGGGATTGAAATAACCATTGACCTATGTGAAAATAAAAAAATGGTGCATTTGTGTACTAAGAGGATTGCACATTTTTATGATTTTCTTTGTTAACAATATTATGTTGTTTGGTGTGATGTATTCTCCTTGTATAGGAAAAAAAAAAGAATCATTTTTTCCTTAATAGAGAGGACTTTAATTTTCTACGGAAAATAAAAACTTTCATTCTCATGAGGAAATAAAAATTTGCGTAAACTAGAATCTTCTATCTGTGGTTGAAGATGTGTTGACTGTTTTTATATAAATGTGCATGAATATATTCTTATATGTTTATAATTAATTTTGATATCTCATAAATTCAAGATGCAATATCTTACTTTTTGGCCCAGGCTAAACACGGGGTGTTGTTGCTAGTCTAAATCTAAAGACAAGTATATGGTCGAAATCCGTATAATTTAAACGACAATTACCTTGCAAAATCCATGCCTGATGTAATAAGCTCATACGTTTCTTGTCACCTGATAGCATGCATGAGCATCGACAAGACATGGGAGTGCATATTTTTTTTCAATTATGTAAATCACATTTAAATGCCTCCACAGCTCCACTAACCTTTGCCTTTTATTTTGCATGCACCTAGATTGTTCTGGTCGCAAAACCTGTGGGGAACCAGGGGACCATTGATATTACTAGATGGGGCTCTCTCAACTGTCATCACCCTACTGTCACCATCTTCAACCTTTAGGTAAATGGAGTTCATTATCTTTCATCAATCATCATCAACCTTTAAACTATGAGGAGGAAATAAGCTGGGAAGAAAGAGCCCATCATCTTAAACTATACCTAACCCTACTCTCACCATGAGTAGCAGCAGGAGGAGGTATCATGGAAAGGAGGAGAAGGGAGGATTGTATGCATAACATGATATATAAACAGGTATACAAAAAGAAAGAAAATTGGCGTGACCTTAAGGTGTCAATATGAAATGTTTGGGCCCTTAGACTTTGTTTCAAGGTTTAAGGGTTTTGTTCCCTTTAAAGTCCCAAAAAAAATCTCTCTCATAATTGGTCATCCTTTTCTTTTCCTTTTTCTTTTTTCAAAATTGCAAATACTTTTCTTATTTGGGTTGCTTTGCAAGTTGCTAGTGTTTCCAGTATCTTTTTCTTGATATCACTGGTCCAAGCCTTCTATGGTCAATACATTTTATGATGACCCCAATAAAGGACACACTCCTCATATAGTTCCTGGAAATTTGGGCATCATGTGCCTTCCTTTATTATATTTCTGCTATGTTCGCCTACTTGCCTATGTTAGACCCGACCCCACCTAAGTAAGTTTAGGGCCTAATTAATCCCGATTAGGAGCCTAATATTTGTTTTGGATGATTTTGTGATGGATTAAGGTAGATTAGTGGGGTTCTTACCATGTCAGGTAGCACCTTGACTTTTTGAATAATTTATGGTCGCTCATAGGTTAATAGTTTTTATAGGTTTTCATGTGCATTGCATAGAGCATTTCATCATGAGTCATTTTCATGTTTGGACCAAGATCATTTGAGCCCAACCTGACCCATGCCCAAGCCCGTTTCCATCGAAAGGCCCTTTTCCAAATTTCCCTTAAGTCTTTGGACTTGCATGCAAAAAGAGGACAAACTCACCCTTATAAACCCAACTCAACAATTCTTCATTTGTTTCATCCTTCATTCCAACTGAGAGAGAGAGAGAGAGTATCTTCTTCTTCTTCTTTCTTCTTCATTTTCATTCTTCGAGAAGCTTACAACTGAGAGTTGTGCATGTGGGATTGGGGCTGCAACTTCATCTTCTTCCTCATATCTCATCTTCTCCACAAACTCTTTTTCTTCTCTTTCATCTCCCCACACATTTCTTGGTGGAGCTATGCCTCTCCATATCTTTTCTCTTGTTGTGAAGCCTGATCTGAAACTATTTGCGGGTTGTGCATGTTGGATTAGATGAGTTGGGAAGGATCACCCATCTCCAAAATCATCATCTTCTTCAGAAGCATTCTTTGGGTGAGTTATACTCCATACTATTCCACCTTACTTTCTAATGGTGCTTTTCAAGTATATAGATCACTTGCGTGCACCTTCATTTATCTCATCACTTGCATTTTACCATTGTAGCAAATTGTGATTGAGTTAGCATTAGGGGGTTTGCTTGCATTTGAGCTTAGAGATTGGGGAATTTACTTGATTTGAGAAAAGGGAAAAGATTAGAGTGGAAAGCATCAAAAAGAGGCAAGTTAATAAGCAATTTGACATTTATGCATATTAATGATTCCTTGATTGAAAGTTATAATCTCTTGCATGTTAACTTCAGCCTACCATTAATAAGATTGATATTTAAATGGGTTCTTCCTATTCTAATTTTTTATTCTTTTGAGATGGGAATGGTTGGATTTGAATGTATGTGTATAAATGGGAGCAAGAAGGCTCAAATCTTATTTAAATGGTCTATGGAATGATCTGTAATGGAGTAAGAAGGATTGGAGAAGGGGGTGGAAAAAAAATAGTGCAAAAACAGGTTCTGTTCGATGAAATTCTACCCAGAATTCGGCCAGCCGAATAGACTTGCTCGGCCAATCGAAGGACTATTCGGCCACCTTTTCAGTAACTCAATTTGTCACAGGTTGACTTCGGCTGGCCGAACCGACCTGCTCGGCCACCTGTTTAGTAACAAAATAACATCAATTAACCATCATCGCCAATTTTTCCTAAAACTTCGGACTGTCATAACTTTTGATCCGTACGTCCGATTGTGGAGTTCCACATATCGTTGAAAAACTCTTGGAATATAGAAACCATTGGTATACATATCTTAATGATTAGAGATTGGAAAGTTGATATGTGAACCATTGAACCGGGCCCTATCTCTTTTGGTAAAAAGAGACTTTAATCCTAGTTTGGACCCTAGATTGGAACCCATGGACTAAAGCCTTTATAATCAAACCCTGGGGATGATTGTGACACAAATACTAAACCAATAAGGTCTTAAGTTGAGAAAGGAGTGACCTTGTGGGTCCTTAGACATGGAACCCTTAACCGATTAACTAAGTCAAATGGAAATGATAACACATGAGAAATCTTGGGCTGAGATTATCTCATGTGCCTATCCATTTGTCTAGCACTTTACCATGGGTGTTGGTTTAGGGATTTCGGTACATTATGCACATACATAAAGTGACACCAGTAAAATGTAGTACGTGCATCGAATTACCTAAAACTACATCGAAATGGATGGTTAGAGAAGGCGGATAATTAGATTAGGTTTGACCAGTAAATCTTCTTGATTCTATTAATCGAATTGCACATCATATTGTTATTGACCTACTATTGCCCTCAGATATCTCAAGCAGTGGCGGACCCAGGATTTTCGTTTGAGGGGGGCAAATGATGATCAATTGAAGATTTCAAACATTATTTTGTTGCTATGTATTTACATTATTTTAATGTTATTTATTCACACTATCAATGGCAAAAGAGAGAATGCATTGCATTTAAATAGATACAAAATATTTAAATACATCAAGCATGAAGCAACTAACATTCTCTATCAAAAGTCATATCACAATTATAAGAGAAACTTGTTACAATTGCCCTCGACGGTTCTTCATGTTTTGAAAGCGTTGCATGATTCTCTCATCATCAATGCTATCAAAAATGTCCTTTTCTATATAAAGAAGCAAACAATCATTCATCCACTCATCCGCCATTCGGTTGCGTAATCGATTCTTCACAATGCTCATAGCTGAAAATGCCCTCTCGACAGAAGCAGTGGCAACTGGTAAGGTTAGAGCCAACTTTAGAAGCAAATAAACTAAAGGATACACAATATCCTTTCTTGTTTCAACCATCTTCTGAGCAAGACCGCTTATTCCCTTCACTTCTGAAAATTTATTATTACTGCGCATATCAATAATATAAGTTGCAAGTTGATTACTAAGTTTCACACGATCTGAATCTGAAAAATCAACTGGGTAAAATTGCGAGAGGCGGATCAACTTGATCTTGTCAAAAGCGGAGAATGAATCTTTTGGATCTAGGCATGCCACACAAAGAAGCAACTCGGTGTTCACCTCATTGAAGCGACGGTCGTGCTCTTGAAGTTGCTTATCAATACTAGTGAGAAATATCTCCACACGAAAGTAATGTAGGTTTGTCACTTCAGCTTTGCGTCGTGATCGCTTTCGATCAACAAACAAATCATCCATATTGGGAATGATGATTTCATTTTTATCACAAAATGTATAGACTTCAAAAAGGAGAGAATCCCACCCATCATCTCTCATCATTTGTAATCGTTCCTTTGATATTCTTACTAGTTCCATGGCATTGACAATATCTTGATCTTTCCGCTGCAATGTTTTTGATAATTCATCCGTGATCCCCAATAAATCTCTCATCAAATGCATTTTAAATACAAAATCAAAAGACTCAAGTTGAAGCATTAAGTTACATGCAAAACCCATGTGCTCACTCGTATGATCTTCTGAAATAATTTCAAGCACATCAACCACAGAAGAGAACATGAGGATCAAGTTAAGCAATGTATCATAATGCGAGCCCCAACGTGTATCCCCAGGCCGTTTGAGGCTAGTCTCTTGATTCAAACCTCGTCCACTTTCAAGTTCACCATTATCCAGTGCCTCGGCGACTTTAGCAGCTTGTATATGTTTGAGCATGTCATTGCGTTTGCTAGAGGCTCCAACGACATTTAGTACTTGAGAAACTGAGTCAAAGAACTGGGCAATTGGTTGGTGTTTTTTTGCAACAGCAATGAGCGTCAACTGAAGCTGATGAGCAAAGCAATGAACATAGAATGCAGTGGGATTCGCATTCATGATTAGTGTTTTCAGGCCATTAAGCTCACCCCGCATATTACTAGCACCATCATAACCTTGCCCACGCAAATGTGTTAAACTCAATCCATGCCTGGAAAATATTGCTTCGATTGTCCCCTTAAGTGATTGAGCAGTAGTATATGTAACATGTTCTATTGCTAGAAAACGCTCAATCACACATCCCTGCATGTCCACATAGCGTACAACAACGGCCATTTGTTCTTTCATAGAGATATCACGAGACTCATCCACCAAAAGGGCAAATGGCGCATCTCCAAGCTCGGAAATGATATCACGTGTGGCTTCTAATGCAGCTGCACTCACAATGTCCTTTTGAATCTTAGGAGAAGTTAATTTCAGGTTTTCAGGAGCATTATCCAATACAACTCTTTTAATGGACTCATTTTGTTGGGCGATTACTTTCAAAAGTTCAAGAAAATTACCCATGTTGCTAGACTTCTCAGATTCATCATGACCACGAAAAGGCAACCCTTGGCGTAGAAGTAAGCGAATACAATCAAGTGTTGCCTTCAAACAGATTCGATACTCTATTCGAGCTTGATCCGATTGCTTTATAATAACTGTCTCGATGTGTTGTTTCTGATTTAGTAGATTCTGGCACTTCTCATATGCTTGATTGTGAGCACTATTAGGGCCTCCCACATGATCTGCAATTCTTTCTTTTTTCTTCCAATTCCTATATCCTCTAGTTACAAAAACATCATAACGTGTCTGCTCTCCAAAAATATAACAACATAGGCAAAATGCAGCATCTTTTTTAATGCTATACTCCAACCAACTACTAAACTCCTCAAACCAAGCAGGATTAAATCGTCTCTTCACTTGTCCAAACTCCGAATAAGGAAAGATATGGTCACGAGGCTGACAAGGACCCTTTTGTAGATACGCCCTTCGGATTTGTTCCCGTTCCTTATGATGATAGTTTGCAATTGGATTCCGTAACCCAGGGTCAGCGGGAAGATCTGCTAGGTTAACCTCTACATAACTTTTCTTTGAGGGTGATGACACTTGATCATTGTTATCATTCTCTAATGTTGGAGATGATAGATTAGTAGTTGGTTTTCTTTTGTAATAATTCTCCATATCTGATACAAAGATAAAGTTAACTCCATCAAAATTACACCAACAACTAGTAATCTCCACATTTAAGATGGTTTAAAGACATGGTTCTCAATATTATTTTTGGTAAGAAATCTTACAACTAACACTCAATTCTCAAGAGATCAATTTCTTATTCTAATAAGTGGGATTAAAATCAAATTAGACTAAAAAGATGGCACATCAATCAGCAATCAAACCACAATAATAATAAAGAAACTCTAGAGAACTCCAAAGAAGTAAAAAATAATTATCATGTGAAAATTAGTACCTCTTTTTTTTCTCTTTCCTTAAGCTCCTAAGTCCTAAGCAAATCTCTCATCATATGAATCCAAATGAGATCATCTGTATTTATAAATGAAAATGGTCAGTATGTGAAACCAAGAAAATATTAAGTAAAGAATCTAATAAATAGTTTAGAAATGTCAATATGCAATAAAGAAGCATAGCTCTAGACCCACAAGAACTCGAAAATCATTTTGGATTCCAGCGAGGGCGTTCTTGGTTTTCGATTGATCATTGCCATCGAACAGCAAGAGGGCCTCTTTAGAAGCTACATTTGACATTAAAATGAAGACAAGGAATTTGTTTCCTAATGACAGCATGGTGAAGGGAGGTAGTACAAGGATTGTGATTGAGAGTAGGAAACATGGTTCTTCCCCTCTCAAAACCAAATATAAGTAACTTTTTTGGTTCTTCATTTACTTCTCGAACAGGTGGAAACATGGCTTTGTAGCTTTTGATAAAAAAAAGCAGGGGCAATGATCACCAGTATATGAGATGCACACACAAGACTTGGGTTTTCTGAGCAAAGATCACTAACATGAAACCAAGCTGCCTGTATTATAAAGATCGCAAAATCCCATTTAGTAGGATTCCAATGATCATGCATAACAAAATGGCTATAACCCCCTTGAAGCCAAAATCCTTTTTCCTTGATTTCTGATATTATGCATAATAGAAGCATCTTTGAACAACCATAGGGATTTCTGAAAATAGTTACACAACACCACAACAAGATATTCTATTTTTGCATAGAAATGTGTTCACTCAACCACACCTCCCTAACTATTTCAGCTTTGAACACCTAAGTAAGGGTGAACACTACATTAACGGTTGCAATCACAATTATACATCTCCCCTTCTTTCCTACAAGTAATTAATCAATTCCACAATGCACTAGATTGAAAAGACCAAGTCATAGAATGCGCTGGGATAACTACATTGCTAACCAGACAGGGGACTAACCACAGTGACTGAGTTTCCAGCAATGGGAATGTAGAATCCTTGAATGGATATTATGTTATGAAGTGCTGAACCATATGACTGGTAAAAGATCATTTGCTTATAATTGATGAGGACTGTTTTTAACAAACTTCTACAGAAGAGGTCATCTATGAAGTTCCTCTTCCTTTCTACTTCACAGAATACAGTTTTAAGGACACACTACTGCAGATGTGATGTAGAAGTAGGGCAGAAGGATAGATGCATGCAAAACGGAAAACACATAAAAAGAACAAGTTCCAGCATATGGACAGGGAAAGAGCCGGTATAGCTGTCAAAACAGAAACCAGAATCTGCTCAAGCTTATTTGACGAGGAATGGACTTTGCAAAGACACAGCTTAAAAGAGTAATTGACCAGACCATCAAGATGCCTGAGTTCATTTGTTACATAACATGAATTGTCAATCAAAACATGAGTTGGACTGTTGCTTGAATCCTTGCAAGTCAATATAGAACAAAAAATAAGGGCTTAGTCACAAGCAAGTCAATTTTTTGAAGTCTCACTGGTCAACATTGAATAAACATTCAGAACAGAGCAGAGCAGCCCAGAGTTCTCATTTGCAAGTCAGTATAGTCCAGCCCTCCTTATTCCATCTCCAGTTACTATGGTTACAGATACTTTGTGTACATATGAGATCGAAAGTATGGAAGCGAAGAGAAATTGTGATTACTAACAACAAATTTTACAGTACAGTTCATCGCAAATATTCAAAGGAGACTGGTTTTAAAGTTTTTTTTTTCTCAAAATATTGCTTCTTTTTATTGATAATGAGGATATTCATAGCATTTCTTACTTTAAACCTACCATTACTAGAAAAAAAAAAAGAAAAAAGCATACATACACATTATCACATCATTAGTAGATCTTCTCCCTTAGCTTTAAAAAAGAAGGTAAGGAAAGCAAAGATTCAATACCTGCATTTGCAAAAAGAAGGGTGGGATCGTTGACAGGCACGACGGGGCTGGACTTCCAATTGATGTGCTCCTTCCTCTCGAAGAAGATGATGAAGGTGTCCCGAACCCTAGCAAAGATTTGGGGCTGGGGAGGATTTGGGGTTTGAATGTTTGATGTTTGAGTTAGAGACTTAGAGGAAGGGAAGGGTTTCGAAGGGAAGGGGAAGGGTTTATGAATAAAAGGGGTCAAGCTTCTTCGGTCGACGGGGTCATGGGCCAGCGGCCCATTGAAAATCTGTGGGCTTTTCAAATCTCAACGGGGTCCAATGACCCCATTGCTCTTAACGTGGGTCCGCCACTGATCTCAAGGATTGTTCCTATATAGTATTCGTATTATTCTCTTGTAGTATTGCTATTATTTTACAATTGTATCGTGCATGGACTTGATAAACTGTAACGTCCCACGAACGCAAGATCCTACCCAAAGGAGGTGAGACCAAATGTCAAGATACTATCCCAAGGAGGTGAGAGGGAGTGAAAGTGAATGACCAATTGATGTCAAGATCCTACTAGAGGAGGTGAGATCGAAGGTCAATATCCTACCCCGAGGAGGTGCGGCGCAGGAGGTATACTTGATTGAATTGAATGAGCCGACACTACTTAGCTTCGACCAGACTTCACTCGACGGGGTGGGTCTTGGTTTAGATTTGTGCACGTCACTGCAGTAGACAGGCTGAATTATGGGAACTTTAAAACCTATGTAGCCAGGATGACCTTTGGCCGAGCCCCTGGTGACATCCCAAAACGTGTGCTCTCTTTTAAGGGAGGATTGAGCTAAGGTAGTAGCCAACTAGAATTTAAGTATTTGATTTCTGATTCGATAAAGCATGATTTATTCTTAAATGCACAATGTGCCTAGTTTCCGATAATTTGACATCTGTTAATTTTCTGTCAATAATTCAAATTTAATTTAATATGTGATATATCTTAATTACTCATACATTATTGAATCGTTATATTCATGGTGCTAAACTTGGTGTCACAGGGAATCATATTTCCGAAGAGGATATCCAATAAGCCTTTAGATTAGAGACTTGATCGGTAAGGTTAATGGTTAGCTTTGAATGTCGGAGTACGTACAAGTGTGGTAATTATGATTTGAGATTAGATAGTTAAGCTTGCACTTAGTTTAAGTATGCATTGAAGGTTTAAATTTTTAGCTTTGTTATAGACTAATTGTAAGATTGGTTAATGGACTGCTAATGGTTTTGATATTGATATTGCACATGCTTTCGTAAATAAATGTTCATTGACAGGTGTCAGTGAGTAATCCTCACACGTGAAAAGTGAGATTTTCTCCTTCGTGAATTCGGACTTGGTTCGAAATAGGTGCGAGATCAGGGGAGTACTCGTGTCACACATTGGGAACTCCCCTAATCAAGGGATTCTCGGGTCCAGGATGTGACAGCCTTAAGGATTTAGGGATCAATTTCTGAGCATATGTATTTAGATTAAGGTGCCTAACACCAGTAAATCATGAGCTTGTTGGCCATGTACATCCCATTTATGTTGATGGTGCTAACCTTTTTCTTGTTCATCAGAATCCATTCTCCTATGTGAAAGTCCATGCTCCAATGTACAAGTCCCACTCACACAAAAAAAAAAAAAAAAAAAAAAAAACATCTCTAAGGTCAAATAGGTTTTGGCATCCCAACCTATAAAAGGGTGTTCTAGTAAATTTACGACTATTCCATTTTATAGGAAGCACTACTGTCTCTCTCATGCGCATGGAATATAATCTTACGTTTTGAGACTTTGATCATTCCAACGATGGTTAATGCATAGTTGTGCCAATAACTGCTATTTTAATCAGTTTGAGATAAAAATGAATTATTAGGACCAGTGTTGTTTCCCTATATGCTACCCCCAGATACTTTATAAAATTATAAAATAATATATTTATATGGTTGAGTCCAATGCGGAATTCCCAGTTCATCCTAGTCAATTTGGTCGGGCTAGCCGGCTTGCCGACCAACTGAGCCACTGCATATTTTTCATTTCTGATAACGAAGGGTGTCCAAATCACTTGATTCAGACAAATCCCTACGGGCCCTTGGCGAGTCGGTGTGGCAATGTGGTAGTGTGCCTTCGAATTCTCAACCTCCCGCCGAGCAAACCTATTGTCGTTTAAACTTAATCTTACCTAAAATCCTCTAGTAATTAGTGACTAAACAAGATTTAGACTTTTAAGACCCCAAATTGACCTATCCATGGACACAAACTAAACCTTGCTTGACTTAAAAATCACAGCAAACATACCCTTCTACTTCTTCTATCTACTTAATATGTATATATATTCAATTTTCAGACCTATCCATAAATTTAAAATGATGCTGCCCCCAGGAGGGCCAGGACCCAGTTGCCTTCTAGTCCAAGCAAAGATATTTCTCCTCCTCTCCTCTTTCTCTCCTCTCACTTCTTCGTGTCTTTCTATTCCCAATCTCTTTCCCAAGCAATGAATCTCGAGCTTTTTCCTTTTGATTTGATTTGATTTGATTTCATGTTTTAATAAACTTCTCTACTTCGATCGAGCGCGAATTCGGAAGAAATCCAGCGATGATCGAGCCTTTGATCGGGAAAATGCCTTGCAAACGAAGAACAACGAGCTCTGAATGAGATTTTCTGGTTTTCTGGCGGAATTGGAAGAAATCTCGCGTTGATCGAGCATTCGATCTGGAAAATGGCTTGCAGAAGCGGAACAGCGAGCTTTGAATGAAAAATTCTTGTTTTCTGGCTGTTGGAGAACCGAAGATCGATGTTTGTTGAAGGAGTAGCTTGGAAGATAGACCTTTCTCGAGAATTAGGGTTCCTGCGATGGAGTTTGAGAGAATCGGACTTGGAAATGGAAAGATGGCTTGGAAAACGCAAGAACTGATTCGCAAGTTCCGATCTTTTCGTGGTCGTTGAAGGAATTGATTATTTTGGATCTGTATCGTAGTCGTCGCAAGTTTGCAGTAATTATTGATTTACTCCTCTCTTTTTTCTGATCTGTTAGTTTGTTGCTGAAACTGTAGAGACTGAAACTCAAAGGTCTTCTTCTTCTTCTTCTTCTGATTTTGAATGTGTTGTGAGAGGAGTGAAGGCGAAATGAATAACGAGATTCACACTCGAGAAGATGCGAGAGAGGATTCATCGGAGTTAGTTGCAGCAGAGACTGCAGGGAGTGAGAATTCATCGAGTGCAGCCACCTCAGAGACTGTGATTGAGATTAGATCTATAGAAAGTAGATGTTGCACTGGCAAAGACTTGGATTTGGCTGAAGTCAGAGAGAATTCGTCGGGTGCGACCGCATCCGATGCAGTAGGTAACGAAAAATCATCTTTTTCAGATAGTTTGGAAGCTTTAGATGAGATAAAATGTGTAGAAAGTATATGTTCTGCTGAAAAGGATGAGGATTTGGTTGATATTGGTGGGAATTCTTTGAATCCGGTGGCATCGGAGAGAACAATGAGTGAAAAATCGTCAATTCCGGTCATCTCAGAGACGGTAACTGGCAAAGACTTGGATTTGAATAAAGTAGGAGACAATTCGTCTGATCAGGCTGCATCCAATGCTGCAGGCAATGAAAATTCATCTGATTCAGTCTGTTCGGAAACTTTATATGAGATAAGATGTGCAGATAGAGGATGTTTTGGTGGGAAGGGTAATGATTTGGGAGGCTATATTGGGAATTCTTCGAATTCTGTAGCTTCAGAGACTGTCATTGATGTTAGATGTACAGAAACAGAATGCAATGCCAGCAAGAACAAGGTTTCAAAAGCCAAGACTGATGTATTGGAGGGTAAAAAGATCGCTGTGGACAAGATGAAATCGGATGTTCCCGATCTACTGAGAGGGAATTGTGAAGGTGTATTGGAAAGTGGGCGTTGGGATGGCGAGAAGGTTTGCAGGATCTGTCATTTGAGTTCGGATCGTGGTCTGAATGCTTCAGATATGATCCAGCTTGGTTGTGATTGTAAGGGCGAACTTGGTACTGCACATCGACACTGTGCTGAGACTTGGTTTAAGCTGAAGGGAAACAGGTAATCCTTTATTCTTTTTTTTTTTTTCCCGGCATTCCCTCTCAATTGTTATGGTGTTTTATTGGTGCAATGAACTAAATGATTTGATATGCTCTTGATGTTGAGCTTCTCTGATATTTTAAAACCATGAATTGATCTTTTCTAGGTGAACTGATTTTCAGGCAGGGCTTATACACAATGATTCTGTTAGTGTCCATGAAGGGACCATCATCTTCTTTTAATATAGTAAAAAGGGAAAACCTTGACCTCGAGCATCAGTATTGATCATTGAGTAACAGTTTTGATGTCATTGATGTTGGTGCATGTGGGCTCATGTGAGGCGCCATCACAAATAACCATATAGTCTCAACTACTCCAAGATGCAGTCAACAAGGAAATTCTGGACTCAAATTGGAGGTCGGATATTGGGGGAGCTGTTTCTCCAGTTGTACTTGTAATCGGGCTGTTGTGAAGTGTTTTATGGATTCAACATCATCAGTTGAGGTGCAACACTGAAAACCCAAGCATACAACATAATGTAAATACCAAGTTCACCAGAGATCTCCAGTCTTGTAGCACGTTTCTTAAAGGTCCATTTGTTTACTTTTAAGTTTACAATCATAACTAAAAAAAGGAGTAGAGCATTTATATGAGATTATCACTCAATGCACTCAATAAGTTTCTCTTTTTTTATCATTAAAAATAAAAAAAGTCTCTCTTCTTTTATTCTGTTTTTTTGTTTTCCCTCCCTAATCCTCCCTCATACATCTACCCAACTATCCTAATTTTGCTAAGAGTTCTATGGCTGATGCCTCCCTGTTCCAACCAGGATCCTAGTTTGCCCTGCCTCTCCAGCAGGACATTTACATCTGTTACCTACAGTGCTAGGCAAGTGGACAGTCAAAATTCCCAAAAGTTAATGTCTCTACAAAAGTGATAGTACAAAAGCCATCGACCTCCTTCTTCTTCAGTCTGTTTTGTAGCAGGGTGACATACTGTTAGTGTTAGGTATGTCAGCAACAGTTTTTCCCTGGTCTTGGTTGGAAAGTGATGTAGGCTCAAAGGCTCTAATTCTGTTAACAGGGTGACCATTGGCAATGTGGGGTCTAATGCCTGACCTCTTCACTCATCTACACATCCCCAAGCAAGGGATGATTTCCCTTTTCCATTAAATCATTCTCTGTTCTCTTGTTTAAAGTAGATTAGGTTCTAATCTTAGTAAGCTTCTTACATTTCATGGCTCAGATTATATTATGATTATGCCAATGGATTGGCATTTTACTTTGGGTTTTATATCTATTGTAACATATAAATAAGGGCCCCCCCTCTGCTTAGCACCGATGTGAATAAGTTGAGCGCGCTTTGTTCCCCCGTGTATGGTGCCGGAGGCTCAAGTCATCATCCTAATCCACTTGATCAATGGACAACAAGTTTTCACCGTCCAAAACAAGCACGTAGTCGATCCAATGGTCTAGTCCATTCAGATGAGTGCAGACCCAGGATCAGTGACTATGAGGGGTGTCCTGTTTTACGGTTCACTTGAATGGATTACAAGGTGGGCTCCACTAGGTTTTTAGGCACACCGTGTGCTCACCTTATCGTTAGCACTGGTGTTCTGCGTAGGTTTCTCCTACAAATAATGTGCAATGGGTTCAATAACTGTTAGTTTTAGAAGCTATTGGAATATTATTTGGTTTCTGCAATAAACCCTTTCATTTCTTCCAAAACATGCCTTCGTGGCTGATCTCTAGTTTCCTCTAGTTATTGCAACTCTCTTTTGGGTCAGTTTGCACCCCAGCTTATTGATTCATCAGCAGGCAGATTTTGAAGCTTGGACTCAACAAGAAACTGGTTTCCTCTTTTCAGGCTCTTGATTGTGGATAAAATAATAGCTTTTCTTTTAATTCATTGGGCATCCAATGTTAAGGGCTGAAACTGGTATTGTGGTTGTACTCTTGAACAACCTCTAAGCTGTTGTTTCAAGTTTGAACACCCGACTGGAGCTTAAATAAGCGTGATTCCACCAGTAGCTTTTTGGTGACTGATGTGCTATTAGTTTATGGCATTAATAGGTTCCTTTTTCAGTGCACCACTTGTCAGTATCTCCTTTTCAGTGCAACACCTGTCAGTATATTGCAACCAATGGTGCTACACTGGAATTGTTTCATAAACTAGAGTTATTCATAGCTACAGCTGCCTTCACTTTCTCATAGAGCTGGTCATCAATAATGTTGGACAGTGGGTTAAGTGCTTGGATACTGAGTGCATTGCATGATTGGAGTTAAAGCTATTGGTTTTCCTTGATTAAGCATGAGAACTTACTTTTTGGAGTAAATTATCAGGGTGTGAAACATATGACTTTCTTTGAAAATCTATCCAGTTACACTTTTATATTTCTTTTTCTTTCTTTCTTTCTTTTATTTAACGTGGTATTCAATCTTGGTGTGACTAGATTTCTTCAACAAGATCCTCAAACTGGGTCTGATTGAACCAAATCAAGCCTGATTGATTTGAGTCTTGAGTCTGGGTTACAACTTAAGACTGATCTTTTTGCATCAGATTAGGTTTTGGAGGGACGTCCTACATCAGAAAGCCATTCTACATTACAATATTATTCTTCTAAGAACCATACATATTCCTAGATCATAAATGGACGACACCCAAATTGTGTTGAACACTATGATATGCTCACACGCATTACACCAAGGTAAAATAAAAAAAATTACACCAAGATAAAAACAAAAAGCAAACTGATGAGAAAAAAAAAAAAAAAACATGAAAGACAATACTCCTTTGATGTGTATATTGAGTACAATCGTTCATTATCTAAACTTTCAATCCTTGAAGATTACATTGTGTGTGTGTACTTGAGATAACCAACAGCGCTTTCTCATTTAGCTAGACAGTGTATTAACTTGAGTAAAGCAATATATTCTGTAAAAACACCTATGAATAAACATCTCTTTATTATTGCATTAGTTGAAACTTTCCACATCTTCATATATAAGAAAGCAATCACTAGGTGAAACTTATTTGAATAACTCCTCATCTATCTTAATAAAACAAAACAACCATCACGAGCTTTGTCTGTCTACTAATTCCAATGATGCTTAGCATTCTACTCGAGGCTGGAAGTATAAACTTGTAAAAGGACTTGTTTTCTTTTTGAAATGGAGTAAAAAGTTTGCCCTCTGCAATGTTATTATCAATGGGGTAACCCAAGTGGATTTCCTAGTGAATTGTGAATTGAGATATGCTAAACCTGTGTGACCAACCCATGGTTCTTGGTTTACCCTGTTAGTAACCTCTGCAATTGACAGTTTTGTTCCACTGTGCTAATTTTTCTTTAGTTACTTTCGATAAATTTATTTTGGTTTATTTTCATGCCTTTTTGAAATTGCTTAGAAACAGTTATTTTGAGTTAACTGCATTAGAGACTCATGGAATCAAGTTTAAGGTTTTCATACCTTTTTGTGTGGGAGGGTGTTTGAATTTTGAAGACATTAAACTATTGACTACCATATCTTCAGCCTACCTACTATCAATGCTTTTATGCGTTGGAGGTTTTAGAGTCTCATTTTATAAATTCTCTCTGAAGTGCATGTCTACCTATATTGCCCTCAAATTAAATTTTATTCTTTTATACATTAATTTGATTGAGATTTTTATTATTGATCTGTTTATATATTATAGTCTTGATGTTTTCCATATTCCTCCATGAGAATCTTCTCCAAGCTAATCATGCATCTGAAGTCTATCAGAAAGGTGCATCTTGAAGACTCTGGCCATGATTATGATTAGCTTTGACCTTCCTAACTTGCTCTTTGCATTTGAAGAGTCATTGCACATCATTTAATGAGGTCATGATATTATTCTTTTCTCTGTGCATGCTTCTTTACTTTAGTGGTAGAAGATCTCTGTTTTACTACTGTTTCTTCTATCTTCATTCGAAGACATTTTCATGCATCAGTTAGTGACTTAAAAAAAGTGTTACTTATTAACATGCCTTCTTTTGCAAATATTATCTTCCAAATATTCGAAATGAACATTAAATATTGAACTGCATTTTAGTCTGGATTGTGTATATCTAAACTATCAATTATTTAGCTTAAGTGACCTTTGGATTCCCTGCTGAAACCCCTAGTACCCACAACTTTCGTACTTGCAGCTAGAGAGTCCACCCAGTGGGTAGATTGTCTATCTACTTATGAGTGTCTTCATGGATAATTATAGCATCTCTTATAAGTGATATGCATTTTTTGTGGGGATAGAGTTGATCCTTGAGGAAGTGTTGTCAGTTCCATGGACAGATCTTTTGGATGGTGAAGTTTTGGTCAATGGTACTTGGATGATTGGGAGGCGACCATGAATTAGAAAACTTTCATTACATTAGTTCCTGCCGTTCCCTTCAGGGCCTGTCCCTCTGTGTTCCACACTCTTTTTCACTTTCTGCTTTAGAAGGGAAGATTTGGTGGAGACCAGTTCAAGATGGTATTCAATACCAATGTGAAAGATTTTAATGAAAGGGTGCTTTCTTATGATAGAGATTTCAGAATAGCAAAGAGTGCCTTTTCCATATAACTCTTTGGTGCCTATCATGAATCTTGATTGATTGCTTGACTGCAAGCACCCATGAACTATTTTTTCCACCTGTGTAACTGAAGGAGATTTAGACTCAAGCCCAACTACCGACACCCTTTTAGCCATTGTCATCATAGTCAAAGCCTGATCCCACATCTCTCTCTGAAGAAATACCTCCTAGGGCAATCTCACAATTGTGATGTAGAAAGAATCGTATATAAATCAAGCATTGTTGACACTTTAAAATGCTTAGATTGGTGGGGGACTGATACTTGATCATGGAGAAGAAATCCTGTTGTTCCTTGCTTGTTTTGATGATTAATTGAAAAAATTTTTTTGGATGGGTAACGGGTAATTACTAATTCACTATTATGTCACCAGCCCTGTTGTGCCCAGGAGATAGCAAGGCGAGGAGGTATTGGAATTCGTGTTTGACTAAGCATCAAATGTACAAGGCAGTTATATTAAGCCTGATATTGGAATATCCAAGGAACAGTGTGCCTAGGAGGAAGGTACTCGATGCAGTATTCAGGAACCTGCATGTTCAAACACTCCTTACACTCCCACGTCCGGGTTTCTGTTTTTTTTCTTAGAAAAAAAATAGAAATTGGTTGATCCACAACTCTCTGTAACAATTATTTGTTGATTTGTTCTTTTGGAAGATGATGAAGAATTTGCAATCAACCAAAAGGGCAAGACCCATAGTTATAAAAAAAAATATACACCAACCTTAAATGAGCCAAACATGGGAGATCAATTACAGCCATGGATGTGAGTTACAAGCATGGTTCAAAATAGTGGCCGCTACGCATTATCGGCCGTAGCGGTTGAGGCCTACTGGCCCTATGGTCTAAAACCTAGCAGAGCTAATCAATTTTCATTTAAAACATTGTTTTTCCTATTTCTTCTTCTTAATAGCCTTTCCTAAAGTTGTCTCTACCTTTGGTTCAAAATCAGTAAAAAAAACATAAGATTGGTTGCTACACATGATTCAAAAAAAACTTTACCACTTAAAAGAACTCATACTGCTATGCTTCTACGTAGTATTTTGGCCACCAACCGCTACACCCACCGCTACACCCACCGCACCGCTAGTTTGGTCCTTGGATGCAAGCAACACCTTTTTTTATTCAAATTTAAGGATGGGCATTGCAATTAGAAAGAGATTATACTAGGGTACTTTCATATACATTTAAAATGTGTTTATAATTGGGAAATCACATACACTTGTGATACTCTCTTTCTGCTATTGGTTATTTATTTATTGGTTTCTACTTTGGTATTTAAATAGCTCAGATGGTTGTTTCTATCAAAGATGATGATATATATGAATTCACTCCGCGATATATATTTTACTAATACATTAGTTTTAATGACATGAGAAAACCATGAGCTGTTCACTTATATGAATTGTCGATATTCTCTTCTTTTGATGGTGACACAGGTGGTGTGAGATTTGTGGTGAATCTGCCAAAAATATTACTGGTGTGGGCGACAGCAGATTCATGGAGATGTGGAATAACAGGATGGTCACTGGAATTGGCAGCAGCAGTCTCTCGGAGAGGGGTAGATACCCGCGGTGCCAGCCATTTGGCAATTTCTTGCTGGCATGTCTGGTGATAGCCTTCATCCTTCCATGGTTTTTCCGTGTAAATATGTTTTAGGGAATGTGGGTCAAAGGGTGCCTAAATGAGCCTGCATATCATGCTTTTCTCATGGTGCATGCACATTTTGTGTGACGAATGAGGATACCACGTGAAATCTCATATGGGGTTAACATTTGGTGTGATGCATTACCTAATATTGAACTTTTGGCCTCTCAAGTTCTAGAATTTGAGGTTTCAGGTTCCTTTCCTCGGCCATACGTTACTGCTCTGAAGAAAGAAGAGGGTGAGCTATCTATGTTCTCTTGCACTCATCCCTAGCTCGGGTGAGTTTAGTGTGGTCAAACTGTTCTTAGAGTTTGTTTTGCTTGTTGCTGATAAATATTGGTTAGATGTCGGTATACTAGGATGGCTTCTTGTGTCATGTAAAAAGCACCTTTACTCTTATTATTTACTGTTTTTCATACAGAAACAACCCGTTTGGACATGTGAATTACAGCTCTAATGAAGTTTATATATATATATATATATATAGGAAAATATTCAAGTGAGAACTAGTTCTCACCTATTATATGAGAACTTTTTTGCGGAGCCTAATTAGCAACCCATCCAAACCTAGCCACCAATAGGGAACACCCTCATAGTCACTAATCCCAAGGATTGGCACACATCCGAATAAACTGAACTGTTTGATCGAGGGTTGAATATTTTTTTGAATATGAAGCCATTAAACTTGTGGGCCAAGGATGAAGGGGTTAGGGGCATGGGTTTAGAGCCAAACTTGATACTTGGGGTGGTCTCACATAGATCTTTTCATCCCCCCAGGTCCCATCCCCAAATGGGGCTCACAATTGGGCACCACAAAAAAGTTCTCACATATTATGTGAGAACAGTTCCCACCTGAATATCACCCATATAAGAAAATATTCAAGTGAGAACTAGTTCTCACCTATTATATGAGAACTTTTTTGCGGAGCCTAATTAGCAACCCATCCAAACCTAGCCACCAATAGGGAACACCCTCATAGTCACTAATCCCAAGGATTGGCACACATCCGAATAAACTGAACTGTTTGATCGAGGGTTGAATATTTTTTTGAATATGAAGCCATTAAGCTTGTGGGCCAAGGATGAAGGGGTTAGGGGCATGGGTTTAGAGCCAAACTTGATACTTGGGGTGGTCTCACATAGATCTTTTCATCCCCCCAGGTCCCATCCCCAAATGGGGCTCACAATTGGGCACCACAAAAAAGTTCTCACATATTATGTGAGAACAGTTCCTACCTGAATATCACCCATATATATATATATATATACATATATATATTTTGGTTGGAGATTTATATACAAGTGTTGAACCTCATCTAAGTTCTTTCCTTCTGGCCTAATATCTCAAACCTTAGAGAAGTGCTTCTAGAGGAGGGACTTAGGGGTCCT
Organism: Persea americana; assembly: GCA_029852735.1. NCBI lineage: Eukaryota > Viridiplantae > Streptophyta > Magnoliopsida > Laurales > Lauraceae > Persea > Persea americana. Next base: position 2,580,827 of record CM056813.1, read on the forward strand.
CCCAATATTTTCTTTATGTCTATTGGGAGTCTAGTGCGGTCCATTATAACCTGATTCAGACTTTTCCACTGCTTATCATACTCTTTCCTTTTACAGAATTTTGTTCTATGCCCAACATTATCTCCATGTACAGCAATTTGAATCAGTTAATGCCGCCCACCTGAATAAACTAAGGGCTCGGATTATACTCTCCTTGGCAAGAGTAGGACTATGAGCAAGTTGATCGCATTGAAAATACGAAAGAGAAAATAAAAATGAACGGAATAAGTAAATGAGTTGGTTTACACACAACTAATATGAAGGTTCCCCATATTTCTATGAGAGTGAATCTCTATTTCGAGCACCTATTTGCACAGCTCACAAAGGGTCCAGTCCAAGCTGGGTTCTCCCTCCTCGAACGTTGGAGAACTTGCGATGTCCTGAGACAGCTGAAAAAGGCAGAATGAAAGGGAAAATAAATGACAATAATGTTAAAAATTGTTAAAAATGATTAACCTCTGCTGGAGCACGATAAAAGTAAAAGGTGTTTAGGGGTTTTGAGGTAAAACAGAAGGCAGAGAAATAAAGAGGGATTGTGCGTTTGTGATTGGAAGAAAAAAAGGATTGTTTCATGTCAAAAAACCTCATTGTGGCCTTTTTTTTTCTTTTTTAAACATCATAGCTGCAAAATTCTGAATACTTATCACTAGTCAAATCATGGGAGGCCCACCTATCACCCAATCCAAATCTTATAATGGACAGGGACCCCTTGATAGTAGTCTCATGCCCTAGGGGTTTGGTGCCAATGAGAATGAATTGAACCATTGGATCGACTATATACTCATACGAATGGATTGGGCTTGGCGGCTGTGGATAAAGAGGGTTAACAGCATGGAATTAGGGCCAAATTTGATATACATGAAGGTTCTATATAGATCTTTCAATCTCCACCGGTTCCATCCCAAAATGGGACCCATAGACAGCCCCACAAAAAAGTTCTCACGGAGTCGGTTCTCACTTGATCAAATCCCTATGAATTTTTTTGGTAAATATCCCTATTTCTTTTATGTAAGAATGAAAAAGAGACTACTTTGTTTTTATCTTGTGCACGCTCAGTGTGCATCGGGACCATTTCCAAAGGCCGGAGCTTCGCTTGATTTACTTGTTCCGTATAAAATTTACTTAAGTGAGTGATATAGACTGATCATGCAAAACAATAGAAATAAACACAGATTAGTTTAAACCATTAAATGAGTATTTTCTACCAGTGAATGGAGTCCCAAATATCACTTTGATGAAAACCAAATGAATAGGTGAGGGAATTAATATCATTTCATCTTGGATCATTCCTCGCATAACAAATTCTTGACTAGTGAAATAACTCATCAACTATCAATAATTTCATGTTATACCATTCTCATTACAAGATTTAACTTTGCACAAACCTACACTACTTGAAAAAAAAAAAAAAAAACCAAATATAATGATAAATTAGAAGTAAAAATAAGAGGAGGAACAGATGTCCTACTAGTTGGACCACCTCAACACATGCACATGGACAGAACAGAGACCACAAGACCTTTCACATGGAACAAGTCCATCCGATACAGCTTCAATCAATCTCATTCCTCCACATTTCAGTCAGTATTCATCAAATGCTTTCTTGAAAAAGAATTTTCAATCTCATTAGTCCACACTTAATTAGTATTCATCAAATGCTTTCTTGAAAAAGAATTTAGAAGAACAATAGAAATCAGACCTCAGCTCCAAGATCCAAAAGAGTAATGTAATGCCCAAACAAGTAGAATTCTTCCTTTCTTTTTTGTTGTCTCAGGCAATATCTTTGATAACTTTCAGTTTCAGACTAAATTCAAAAGAGAATCCAACTCCAATTTCCTCTCAAGAATCAATCCAAATCACCTTTCTTCAACTTTATCCACACCACTTTGCAAGAAGGACAAGAAAGATGATGAGAAAGACAATGGAAGAAAGCCCAATTGCCACTCCCAAAACCACCTTGTTTGGGCCATGCCGGTGATTCTCCTTCGGCTTTTCCTCGCTAGAGTCGTCGCCGGAATCACTATTGGCATCCTCCGATGAACCTGATGACGATGATTTGTCCGGTGGCGGCTGCACCGGAAAACCATCCTTATCGCAGGGTGCAACGCCAAGTTTGAGCATGGAAGAAACTGTAGAATGGTTGTAGCAGAGATTACTGTTACCCCCCACCTTAAAAACAGCAAATCTTTTTATAGTACTCCCATTGAAAGGGATCACTCCCTGGAAATTGTTGTTCTCCAGATTTAGATACTTCAAATCCTTCATCTCAGACAGGAAGTTGGGAACTGATCCATTGAACTGATTCGAGCTGAGATCAAGGTGAGCCAAAGAGGGGATTGAGGCCATTGAATCAGGTATAGGACCTGACATCAAATTGGATGATAATGACAAGTTTTGGAGAGAAATGAGGTCCCCAAAAGTGTCTGGAATCTGACCCAGAAGCTGATTTGAGCTGAGATTCAAGAATTTCAGATTGGCGAGTTGGGTGACTGAAATGGGTACTCTCCCTTTGAGCTTGTTATGGGAGAAATCAATGTGGGTGAGTTTGGGATGCCATTTTCTTGGGAGAAAACCTGTGAGATTGGCGCCGGAGATGGTGAAGGTGGTGACTTTGTTCATGTTGGAGAGGATGATGGAGGGGCCGCTGGTGGAGATGGGGACGTCGGAGACTGTGAGCTCAGTGAGGTTATAGAGGTGGCTGAGCCAGACGCCGGTGAGGTGGCGGAGGCTGGAGACGCAGGAGAAGGAGCGGAGGTTGGACGAGAGATCGGAGGGGAGGCGGAAAGGGGGGATGGGGCAATTGAGGAAGGAGAGGGATTGGAGGGTGGAGAGGGAGTTGAGGGCAGTGGAGGAGAGGAGGAGGTCGGCGGAGCAGTTGGAGAGGCGGAGGGAGATGAGGTGGCGGAAGGGCTTGGAGGAGTCGCAGAGGGTGGCGTTGTGGGGGGAGGGCTGGAGACAGGGGTCACGGCCGGTGGGGAAGTTGATGGATTGCAGCGCCGTCAGCTGCTTGGGGTCGAGGGTCGATGACGGCGACGGAGAAGAAGAAGGAGATGGGAGAGAAGGCTGTGATGCAGGAGAAGGAGAGGGAGAGAGGGAGGAGATGGGGTGGAGGGTGGAAGATAAGAGGAGTGGGAGCCAGATAAGCAGTAATGTGGGTTTTGGTTTGAATTCTTCCATACCTCATGAAAGAAGAAGAAGAAGAAGAAAGAAACAAAGGGGTTGGAATGAGATGGATGTTGGATGGTGTTTTTCTGATTTGGGTCTGGGTGTGAGAGAGGCTGAGAGGACTGAGGACCACAGTAAAGTGTGGAGAAGTAAGCCATGGGGGGGTTTAAAAAGGGGTTTTGGAGGTGTGTGTGGATTGGTGGGTCTGTTTTGTCCTTGAATCTTTAATTTAGTGGAGGTGTGTGTGAATTGTCTCCCAGCTGTTTTCAGTGGACTGATGAAAATTTACTGACCAGATATCTAGCTCATCAGGTAAGGCTACCCTTATTTTATTCTTTTTTTTTATTTTCAATCATAGTGGGTGAGGAATTCTTTTTATTTATTTATTTAATTTTTTTTTATGGCGGTTGATGCCCCTCAAGAAAAAGGTGTAAGCGGGGAAAGTAGTAAGAATAGATATACAGGAGTGTAAATTATATTTGGCCAGAGAAAAATTGAAATGGAGAAATAAATTTATGTAGCTGATGAAGCATGGTTGAGATAAGGCTTTCATGATGAATTGGGCTGCACAATGTAAGGCATCCTTTGAGTGGGTTCACAATGATGCTGCATAAAGAAAAAAGGGTTAAGGTGATAGATTTCGATGTTGTTTCGGGTTGTGCCAAATATCAGCCCAATCCATAGGTTCAAGTGTTGAAGCAAATTGCAATGCACTCGTGATTTTATGACTAGTAGGCTAATCTAGAAAAGAAATATGCCAAAGTAAATCAGATGCTAAACTGTCATTTTTTAAAGATTCTCGAAAAACTCTTCTAGATCAGTTAATATATATTGCATTAATTAGTATTTAAATTTATGGTTAAAGCAAATGATCCTATCTCTTAATTTTCAATGACCGCCATGTAGAAGAAAACGTATCCCATGCTTGCATCTCCATGGGTGTTTCCACGCGGACGTCTTTCATTTAACTTACATGGCCTCACTTTTGGTTAATCCAAGTTTTTAATATCACATGTTCCCTATTAAATAACTAGCAGCTCAAATTTCATCTTAATTGAGTAATTTAAATCATTAGATTCAGCAATGATTAAAAAAATAAACATTAAGAAACATAATTCGAAATTAAATATATCATTTCAAAGCTTTTGAAGACATTTCTTTTTCAACATCACTAACAATAAAGAATCCAACCAGCGGATGAGTAGATATTGCTGGAGAAGGCCAAGAGCTGAAAATAAAGGACAATTGTCTTTCAACCCATTGTTGTCTAATGTGAATCTTAAAATCAATGTATTATAAACTTCATGAGCCTTTCAACCTTATATTATATGTAAAAATTCAATGGAATGATATTATAGCGAGTCAAACATCACATTGCATACAACCTCAAGACTATAGGTATAGAACTTGGATGTTGGAAACCAAGATACATGTTGGATATTGGGCCCCAATATCTGAACGCGAGCAAATTGAATAATGATGACGATGATGATCTATAATGATAGATTGATATGAGCGAATGGTAACCAGTAAGAGTCAAAATTGAGAGGTTAGTGTCGAAATTCAATCGGAAACCTTTCGCTGTAGTATAAAACAATGGGTTTGGCGTTAGGTCCAGTGACAGTCAAAATTAAAAGGTAGTGGTCAAAACAAAATCGAAAGTCTTCCTCTATATATATATATATATATATAAAACCAGTCCATGTAATATCAGATGAGAGTCAAAACTGAATTGAAATGCTTTTGCCATGGTATATATAATAATATGATGATGACAGTAAATGTGATTTTTGGACAACCGTGCATCTAGTCATGGGCCCATTGAGTGTGAGTATCCTTTTCCATCTCTTAGCCCAAAAATGTCTCCCAGCTTTGCCCATTGAATGCACGGACCATCAGTGGCTTCAGGCTTGAGCCTCTGATGGCAATGGTTGTGAGTTTTAAGCTACTGGCCAAGCTATAGTGGGCCCCAAGGCAAATGACCTCACTAACCAGCTACCTTGCACATGGAGGGAAAAGGACAGGCTAGTGACTTCTATGAACAACCGTTGTCTATCATTTAATAATCTCAACCATTCAGTCAATGGCAGCATCTGAATGAGTTGCCCATAAGACAAACAAACGGAAAAATAACTGTGTCGGCTTGAATCAGGCATTAATTGGAGAAATCTGTGATTGTTTACAAAATCCAAAAGGTACAAGGAGAGGCATTTTAGATCTAAATAGAAGGAAGAGGGTCTTTTCTTCTCTTTTCTCTCTTCCTTCTACCATTTCAAGGCCAACCCGTGAGTGTGTTGGCACCTACATCATCACTTTACTTGAAAAAATGATGACTTCTATAGATGCTTGTACTCCTAACATCCTACTCTACTGATCTCATATCCTTCTGTCTCACTAACAACCTGAACAATCCTTTGAAATAGGGGAGCTCATTTGACTTTGAAATCATATAGTATCAGTTTTTATGTATTTTTCGCAAACAAACATGTTCTTAGGATGCATTCTCAAGATTTGAACAGTTCACAATCTGCATATACTCTTATTTATCTATATGGGTCCAAGCTTTAGTTCAACAATCACCGTGCATAGATCATCAACAAATGGAAGAACGCGATGAAATCCCTGTATTTTGAGATTTTTGAAAATCCTAAAACGAAACTGAAAAGATAGTGCTAACCATATAATTATGCTCATTTAGTTGTCAACTATCAGAACGTAGTATTTTCTTAATAAGCAGACAGTTAGACACTGTCAAATGGACGGCTAACAACTCTTCAATGCCGATCCATGTCATTTTCAGTTAAATTCTTCCACGCTGGTACTCATGATTTGCCTGCATTATAGAGTGGTGGTTCAGCTGTCAGATGCTGCTGTTTGCCTTGCGCAAGAAGCATATGGGCTTCTCTCTAGCCACTTCTGCTACAGAGACGCTCAAGTTGCCAAAACGGTTATGCTTTGTGTTAGGTTGTATGACTCAATTGAAGTAATAAATCTGGTAAATCGGGCCCCTGTATTGCCCATGTTCTACTGTGATTAGAAGTAGGTCTATAATCATAGGTCTACTGTTATTAGAAATAGTGTTTTGGTGTAACTGGGTATTGAGCTGATATTATAAATAGAGACTTATGGTCTCTATGATGTATAACCCTCTTCTGGTTGCATAATGAATTCTCCCGTCTTCCCCATGGATGTAGGCCAAAAGCCGAACCACGTAAATCTCCGTGTTCTTGTGTGTGCTTGATCTCTTCTCATAGGCCCTAAATCACAACAAACTGGTATCAGAGCATTGTGCGTGATCGGAAGAGATTCAACGGATCGGATCTAAGAGGGCTGGAGTTGTGGCTGCATGATCAACAGATTAGATCTCAAGATTAAGATAGCGTTTTCCAGATCGTGCAGAAGAAGATCGTTCTGATCTTGGTGGGCCACACAAATCACAGTAGAACAGAAGGGATCGGTTCCCCGGTGCCGGATCGATCTGGAAATCTGGTGCGGTTGATCGGAACAGATCTGGAATCTCGCTGAGAGGCCTGAATCTCAGGTGTTGTGAGGTTCGCCAGATTAGAGAAGGAGACCGGAAAAGGGTGTGATCGAGGAAGATCTTGACACTCCGTTGGAAGGCGTCGAATGGAAGAAGAAACAGAAAGGAACAGGGATTTGTTTGGCTTGTTCTCCGTTGGAAACCATCGCCGGAGCTTCTTGTCACCTGAGGATTCGCCGCGGAACCCTGCAAGTCTGGCCTGGATTGAGGTTTCGAAGGGAGAACGACTCTTTGTTTTTCTGGTTCGCCCACCGCTGCCGGAGAAGAGGGCGGTTCTCGGAGTAGGTTCTCGTCGCCAGTGCAGCCTTGCTTGTCATCGGAGAAGGTGGATCACCGTCGCTGCCATCCAGTTGTCCGTGGCCAAGGAAGTGGAAGAACGGAAGAGGGCTTCCGTGTTTCTGGTAAGAGAACCAGAAGGAAAAAGGAAGGGGAAGAAGACAACCCATTCTGTTGGGTCGTTTTTGGGCAGGTTTGAGTCCAGATTAGGTCAAACTTGACCCGTTTCAGAAGCCCATCCGCCAGTCCAGGTCGGGTCAAGTCCAGGTTGACCTGACCCGTGCAGAAGAAGCCCAGAAACAAAGCAGCAGTGACGTCAGCAGATTCGTACTGTCAAAGACAGTTTGACCAAATCGAAGGCTAAAATTGTTTTCGCGATATCTTGACGATCCAGAGTCTGATCTGAGATCCGTTTGAACCTAAGAACTCGTTGCGAGCAGATCTACGCTGTTGTGGAAGAAGATTGGTTGTATAACAGTCAACGAAGGAGTTTGACTATTCGGAGCGTAGAAACTTATTTCTACGATATCTTAGCCGTTCAGAGTTGGATTTCAGATCCATTTCTTCCAGCGTGCTCGTGGTGACCAGATCTACACAAGTATAGTGAAAGATTCGTGGAATGGCTATGAAGTTCGACGTTGAGAAATTCGATGGTAATAATGACTTCAGTCTTTGGCGTCTGAAGATGCATGCTTTGTTGGTCCAGAATGGGTTGCATAAAGCTTTGAGGGGAAAGAATGCTCTATTTGAAAAATTGTCAGATGAAGAGAAAGATGAGTTGCTGGAAAAGGCGTATAGTCAGATTCTGCTATTCTTGAGGGATGGTGTACTGCGAAAGGTTGTTCAGGAAAAAACTGCTGCTGGCATATGACAAAAGTTGGAGAACTTGTACATCACGAAATCTCTCACGAATCGCTTGTATCTGAAGAAGCGATTGTTCACGTTACAAATGCAGGAAGATACGTCTGTTTCAACTCACCTTGATTCTTTCACAAAAGCTATTATGGATTTGGAAAATATCAATATTGAAATTGATGATGAGGACCAAGCTATTATGTTGCTGTATTCATTACCACCCTCATATGAGCATTTTGTTGATACCATGATGTATGGTAGAGATACTCTATCCAAAGAGGATGTAGAGGCAGCCTTGAATTCGAAAGAGTTGAAGAAAAAGGTTGCAGCTGACAATGATAGTTCTGGTGAGGGTTTGGTAGTATGAGGAAGAACAAAAGACTCTAGTGATAAGGGCAAACATAGATCCAACAGGAAAAACATTCAATGCTATTATTGCCATAAGAAAGGGCACATCAGAAAAAACTGTCCCGAAAGGCAGAGGAAAGGGAAAGAAATAGAAGATTCGTCATCTGATGATGATTAAGTCAGTGTTGCAGATGGAAGATCAGATTATGTTTCCGATAATGCACTTTCTGTGATTGAAAATGGTATTCATCCTAAGGATGAATGGATTCTTGATTCGGGTTGTTCTTACCATATGTGTCCCAATAGGGACTGGTTTACCGCTTATAGAGAAATCAACGGTGGTAGTGTCTTGATGGGCAACAATGTTGCATGTAAGACGTTTGGAATTGGAACAGTTAAAATCAAGATGTATGATGGATCGTCAGAACGTTGGCAGAAGTTCAGCATGTTCCTGATCTGAAAAAGAATCTCATTTCTCTTGGTGCCTTAGACTCCGATGGTTGTAAGTTCTCAGCTGAAGGTGGAGTCATGAAAGTTGTGAAGGGTGCTCTGGTTCTTATGAGAGGCAATAGAGTTTGAAATTTATATGTTTTATCCGGAAATACAGTTACAGGTGGAGTTGCAGTGTCTTCCTCAGACGACCATGAATCTGTCTCAACACACTTATGACACTTGTGCCTGGGTCACATGAGTGAGAAGGAATTGACAATACTGAGCAATCGGAATTTGCTATGTGGCATGAAGACAGGCAAGTTAGATTTCTGTGAGAGATGCATCTTCGGGAAGCATCGAAAGGTCAGTTTCAAGACAAGTATTCATCGCACGAAAGGTATCCTTGATTATGTTTATTCAGATGTATGGGGGCCTTCTAAGGTTTACTCCAAGGGCGGGTCCCGGTTTATGCTTACTTTTATTGATGATTATTCAAGGAAAGTCTGGGTTTATACTCTGAAAACGAAGGATCAGACCTTTGTTACATTCAAGCGATGGAAAGAAATGGTTGAGAAACAGACTGGCAGAAAGGTGAAGAAGTTGAAGACAGGTAGTGGCAATGAGTACAGATCGACAGAGTTTGAGAACTATTGCACGGATTATAGCATAGTTCGGTATTACACCACTACAGAAACTTCGTAGCAGAATGGAGTTGCAAAGAGGATGAACAGAACGATCTTGAAAAAAGCTCGTTGTATGTTGTTTACTGCAGGATTGTCCAAGGACTTTTGGGCTGAGGCAGTAAATGCTGCAGGCTACTTGATAAATAGGTCTCCACACACAAAGATTGGTTGCAAAACACCGGAAGAAATGTGGTCAGGTAATCCAGCTGATTATTCTAACTTGAGGATCTTCGGTTGTCCGGCTTATGCTCGCGTAAAAACCGATAAGTTAGAACCAATGGCTGTCAAGTGCATCTTGGTGGGATATGCTTCAGGGGTGAAAGGATACAGATTGTGGTGTACTGATCAAGATTCACCCAAATTTATCATCAGCAGGGATGTTACATTTCATGAGGATGCTTTACTCGAAGCGAGAAAACAGGTGGAGAGGACAGAAGTAGTTAGCAGCAGTGACACCGTTCAGATGGAGTCCGACATCCTAGTGAGGAAGGAGAGTGCATCCGACTCCTCCCGAGAGACAGGGGATCGTCAGACTGTGCAGCAGATGCAGCGGACAGAGCCGCAAATGCCGCAGACGGGTAGACCGCAGAGAGAAAGGAAACCGCCGGTTAGATACGGTTTCGAGGATATGACGACGTACGTGTTGACATCAGATAGTGGCCGTGATGATGTGGTTGCATACGCATTGATGACCGAGTCTCTTGAATTAATGGAAGGGCTGGAAAGTAGTCAACAGGCAGCAACTATGACGGAAGCAATGGAGTCTCTTGATGAGGAAAATCAGGTCATCGGATACAAGCAGTTCTACGAGGAAGATAAAGGAGCTTCTAGTGTAGGTAGAGTGTAGTTTAAGGTTCCTGATCATGTATGCAGTTTAAAGAAATCATTGTACGGGTTGAAACAAGCTTCTGGACAATGGTACAAGTGATTTGGTGCACTTATGAAGGAATGTTTTAAATTAAAGTTCAAGCATTGCTTGGACTTGATCGGTGTGCTCAGTACCTGAGTGCCCTAAGGGGCAGGTGGAGACGGTAAGACGTGTTTAGTGTATGAGGATCAGCTACAATGTTCGCCAAGGTGGAGATTTGTTAGGTTGTTTGGCTCAATTGAAGTAATAAATCTGGTAAACCAGGCCCCTGTATTGCCCATGTTCTACTGTGATTAGAAGTAGGTCTATTATCATAGGTCCACTGTGATTAGAAGTAGTGTTTGGGTGTAACTGGGTATTTGGCTGATATTATAAATAGAGACTTAGGGTCTCTATGATGTATAACCCTCTTCTGGTTGCATAGTGAATTCTCCCGTCTTCCTCGTGGATGTAGGCCAAAAGTCGAACCACGTAAATCTCCGCGTTCTTGTGTGTGCTTGATCTCTTCTCATAGGCCCTAGATCACAACACTTTGAATTGAACAACTTTTTGATGATCTGGAACACCATTCAGATCGAATGCTATCTCTTTAGTGGCCTATTCTCAAATTTTACTTCTATATGTACAAACGAGGGTTTTTTTTTTTTTTTTTTTTTTTTTTTTAACAAAGAAGTTGACCCCCCTGAGATTTAGCATGTGAATGATAGCTTGATTAATACACATGATAATAATGCAAAAGATTGCGCCAGACCGCATTGTTAGTCGTGTGATCAGCACTAACTTCTATTGATCAACTCCTATATATTGAAGTAAAAATTGAAGATAATTCCAAGGGGTAGCTCGGTTGACCTAGGACCACAGTTTGCACTTGGAAGTTATGAGTTTGAAACCGTACTACCACACTGGGGTCATTGGGGAATTTTACTCGACTTTCTCTCCTGTGCCCATAGAGATTATTCTGGCTCAAAGGGCTAGAAACCCCGCGTTATATTAAAAAAAAAAAAGAAAAAGAAAAAAATTGAAGATATATATGTCACTGGAGATGATGATATTTATTTTGATTATCAATAAATATAGGCCATGGTTGAATGCATCCTCCCACAAAGAAGTATGTCGAAGATACTATGGGACCCATACTTGAATTCAAAATTCCTCCAAAATTATTTTTTGATTTAAAGATTTTCTCCAAGTAGGGTTTTGAAGTGACTTTTACGTGGAAAAAAGCATGGGAAGTAAAAATGCTTTTTAACCGTGAATCCACGTTGGATGCAATAACATTTTTCAAGAGAAAAAGGTGAGAAACGAACTAAAACTTTTTCGATTATGTGGAATAGGGATTTCAGATTGTGTGGGTACTAAAGTAGAGATCATTCGAGGATACCTCCAAGAATTTTAACTTTAATCAATCTCTAATAACCTTTTCACACAAAAACATTGTGTTAAGATATTCGTTTAAAATTTTAAAAATCCAATGCCAATTTACATGGATCATAATGCAGTAATTCAAGCTAACGGGGAAAATGATCTAAGCCTTCCATTACAACTAAAGAGAGACCTACTGGTGATCTGTCAAAACCATCGCAAATCATGCCAATCTAGAGTCCCAGACTGTCCAATTTAAGGATAACAAGAATCTGGTCAATACCTCCCCTTGAGTCCTCCAAAAATCACAGTTAGGGCAGATGAAGTTTCAGCCCCTCAATGTCAATTCATTTTTAGCTCAATTTTGAGGAAGGAATGACTAGGGTTTTATCTTTGGTGCTGATGGTTAGGGACCTTTCGTAGAGGGAAAAAAAAAAATGGTTTGGGCCTTTCCAATCATGAAAATGGTTTTTTTTTTTTTTCCAGCTTAGGAGATTGGTCCCAAGGCCTCTGGTGAGGGAGTAGATATCGGGTGAAGTAGCACTGCCCTTGGGTGAAGGAAGGTGCCTATCAAAATTCAAACCCAGGACTGGCAAGGAACAACAGGCACCTCTTGCCTCTTGTCAAAGCGTGTCTCAAACAAGGTATCTTATAGGAACTAATTGTATTTTCAACCCTTTTTGACATGTCCCTCTTTTCAACCGTTTGACATCTCTCTGTGTATATCGGTGGCATAATTACAATTGCTTTCACTAAATAACAGTTACAGCACAAGCCTTTCACCAGCTGCCCTTCCCAACAACTTCTCACAAGCAAATCAATCCATGTTCAAGCCCTCAACTGTCTAACACCACCTCTACATGTGCTGCCTCCTGTGGATATATCTATCTCATTTGTCTAGCAACTCATTCCTACGACAGCCCCAATCCTACAAGGCTTTTGACTCATGAGAAATCAGGCTTGAAGGAGTAAAACCCACAGTGAAACCTACCAATTAAATATCAAAGCCACTCAAAGTTAATGCCCTCCAATATATTGTGTCTCTAAACAATGTAAATTTTACCCCATTGGGAGTTTATTCTACCATATGACTTACCACAATCACATGACGAACTCCGATTAGAGTAAATTTTGAGATTTAGGAGAAGAATTTCGTTTGGGGCTGCTCTAATTGAAAATAAGTGGGCCCTACTGTGGACCATCTGAAAGGGTACTTTGGAGAATTCACCCTGCATAAAATAAGGAAATCAGGAAACCTGTTTGACCACCGACTTTGAAAAATTGACCGTTGCAATAGAAAAAGAGTGGGGTCCCCCATCCCGAGGAATCTAATTTTGTGAATCAGCAGCGAAAGCTCTCTCGGTGAGAGTAAGGAGTACGAGTAATTGTAGTCCCTCGGTATTCTGCTGTCGATACCTGGGTGTTGGTTTATTTCTGGCAGTTCAGCAGCCAATTGACTCTGCTATTTTTTCCATGCAGTGGATGCAGGAATGTTGGGAGATATGGACCATTGTTCAGATTCAATCTTCTGTAATATCTCACCATACTAATCTTGCACAATCACATCCAGTAGACAAAAGTCATCCATATATATTTTTTAAAGTAGGCAGCTAGGCTGGATGGCACATGGACTTAGGTAGGGATGAAACCTGGACTGGACAAAGCTCAGGACAGCATGGCTGACTTAATAAAAAGAAAGTTGGGGATGAGTTCAGGTTCAAGGTTGGAATCCACATGGAATTCTAGTCAGAGTTGGGTTTTTATTTGGGGCACGAGCAACTTTGCCAATTTTCGCTATTGGTTACAAGCTCAAATAAATTAGGATGGGGTGAGTTTGCTAGGTTTACAGCCGGTGTAAGACTCTTTCACAAGCAAAGCATGAGTTCTAAGATAACAATCTGAATATGTGAATGAGTGTAGTAACAATAGATAAAAAGAAGTATAACTTAGATCTTGACTTGACCCGAATAAATCAAAATGGAGAAATAGGATCCATATAGTTGACCCCAACTAGGCTTTGATGATGATGATAATGATTCAGGGCTCAAGAGTTCTAGTTGAGCACAAGACTTACATGTAAACAAGGTATGTATGTATGTATGTATATCTAAAGGTCCAATCAATTTGGATCAGTGAAAAGTCAATGGATTCAATGTAATTCATGGGGCCCCATGTCTGTGGATTGGTTCAAATGGATCATAAAGTCGGCTCTACTATATTGTCTCTCGCCATAATAAGGTAAGGGATAGATGCGCATAAATATTTCCATCTCTCTCTCTCTCTCTCTCTACATATATATGTTGTTTGTTTGTTCATATGGATCCACTATGTTGTTTGTTTCATGTAATTGAATATCTATGATTGCATTTTTATAAGTGAATAAAAATGCAGGACCAAAAGAAGAATATTAAAAAACGACCATCAAATAACATCCCCTTTAATCAAGGGATGATGGAAAATGAAAGCCTACTCATCGCCCTAGTAATTCAATACCTAGGAAAGTCAAAGCCCCTCCACATCTCCACCTTATATCCGTCGTGCCATGCCTCGCTTCTTTAATAATCCTTTGGGCTGATGCTCATTTCACTCCCCACATCATATCCTTCACCGCTCACCTCTTTAATAATCAGTTGGGTGGCAGAGCCAGTGAAGAATTCCTATGAATTTTATGCAAACAAGCACGCAGGTTCTTACTACAAAAATAAAAATTATTCACTGTAGTGTACTGTACCAACTCAAATATTTTTGTAACCAACTCAAATCCTTTTGCACACAGGAAGAGTTTGCAATCAGGTCTGACTCTGCTGGAGCATGTTCATGTTTCTTCACTAGTCATCTTTATGCTCATGCAACACTGGTCAGATTGCACCTGCCCCAGTTGTAACCCTAAACTTAGTTGCCTGTCACCAAGTGTGGATGAGTGGTTGGAATACCAAACCTCCAACTTGAGAGGAATAAGATATATCTTAATCATTAATCATCATGCTAGGCAGGCAACATACAATACACTAGACAGTGCTGAATGTACAAGAAGAGACAATGGAGGCACAATTTATTTTAATATTCAACAATGTTTGTCATGGACAGAAAAATGAAAATCACTCCAGTCCTTGTGATATTCCCTTTCTTTTTAAAGAATCCTATGGATCTGCACAGATTAGCACCTGGGTAGTTATAAAAATGTTCCCTCACTGGGAAAGAAGAAAAGAAAATGAATTTGTAATCATGGTAGATTTTAATTCAAAAACATCTGTACCAAATTGGTGGTAGTTGTTGAGAATTTAATAACAGCAATTGCAACTTGTCACATCCCGGTTCCCAATCAATCTGGCCTAGGGTAATCCTCGAGGTGAGACACCTATAATCCCGTGTTACTGTACTTGCCTCTAGTCAAATATTGCAACACGAAGGACAAAAATTTCTCTTTCTACATTTCAATCATAATCAAATAGCGGAAGCATAACAATAATAATTATTTGAACCATTGCACAATCCTAATTAAAACTGAGTGTTAAGTTTATGCAAAACATAATTACACATTCAAACCAAGTAGGGATTACAAAAAAATACCCTACATCCTATTACAAAAAAACTCCCAAATATCCAAATAATGTGGCCCATACAAAAAAAGGCTAGCCACACTCTACAATTTAATCCTAAAAAGAATAGACACATCGCCTTCCGCGATCTCAAACTACAGGGGCCCCATTTCCGACCAACTCTTCTAGTCTTGGAGGAACCTCTTGGGCCTCCTCCTCTCCCTCCTGGGCCTCCTCAAGGCCGGGAGCTGAAACTGCGTCTGTGACACAAGAGTAGTACCTCAAATACGACGAATTGACAAGTATAGGCATAAACAATGATATACATAATGTATCAAATCGAAATTAAACGACAAGTGATCATAAGATGTCAATATTAAAGATTACTAGGCGGTTGTCCAATATCGAATAAATCCATGCTTTACAAATCAAATGAATAATAAAATATACTATGTGGCTACTACATTTAGCTCATCCTCTCTAAAGAGAGCGAATCTAATTGGGATGTCACCAGCGGCCCTGCCAAAGGCTAGCTGGCTACCCGGGTCTAGAGTTCCGATGCTCCAGTGACTTACTGCAGTAGTCTCGAATACTAAACCAAGTTTATCCCCGTCGGGTATCACAAGGTCAAAGTTAAGTAGTGCCAACTCGATCGAATCAAATATTAATCAAATTTGAGTAAGTTACACATACTTCCATAATCGAATCGAATAGTAATATCTTACATACGAATGCTTACTCAATTCCAAATCTTGTTGAATACCGAATAGTTATGCATATAACAACGAATTATTGAATTAGGAGGAAGGATAATCGAATCATAATGTAAGAGTTAATCAATTAAGATTGATGGTCAATAGAGCAATCTAATCTCAATATGAAATGCAATAAAGTTAAAGAATCAAATGTTTATTCCTAACCAATCTTAATCTATTATCCATAGTCCTTAATCATCCATTATAAGGTAGGTTGAGAAGGTCAACATACTACTCCTTTTTAGTACCACTTATTATAAGAAACACGTTGAATTCCTCAACTAACCTTCATGGCACGTTATTAGACTACTTATTTTCCATTAGACCAAGGGGTGAGGTTTTAGGGTCCATTTTTATAAACATAAGGGTCTTCGGTGTCTTAAGTCCTTAAGGTTAGGTGTGAACCTCTTAAATTGCTATTAGAGAGGATTAAAGAGGGTTATATAGGGTTAGGAGTGGCGTGTCACTCCTTTGAGGGGTCAAAAGGAGACCCCCAGTTTCAGCTCCTAGTCTGCTCAAGCGGACGTTTCCAGAGAGGAGGTGCGCTCAAGCGGGGTTATGTCCACTCGAGCGGACCCTTCCATAATGTTGTGCGCTCGAGCAGAGGTCATGTTCGCTCGAGCGGACACCCCAGAACTGCCCATTCCGGGGTTTTCCACTGTTTCTTCCTTCCCTTCCTTCTTCCATCCATTTCCACAACTTCTTCCAACACAACACCTACAACAAGCGAGCCTCCTTGCTCCCCCATTTCCACAAATAACAACACATACATTTCTCCATTCAAAGAGAAATCAAATCAATTAAAACTCATCTTTAATACATTAAGAAATCAAATCATTTAGGAGATTTGTGAACATTGAACATTCAATGTATAAACAAGATATAATTCCAAATTTAAGCTTATACTTGCCTCTATTGAGCTTCAACAAGCCTCTTCACACTCTTAGCTTCAAAGAGCCCCAAACCCCTAAATAATAAACCCTAATCACCAAAATCCATGAAAATGCTAATGAATGTGCAAGGATGATCACAATAGAGTCTTCTTGACTCTTTTCAACTCAAAACATAAGAAAAGGTGGGTTTGATTCTTGCCTCAAGCAAGAATTCTGAAAATGGGTTTTGGGGAAGAATGGGTCCTTGCAACCAAGAGTAGGAGAAGATGAAGAAGATGGTCTAGTCCCACTCCTTGTCCTCAATGCACCCCAAGCTCTCTCTCAGTATGTGATGAAGAAGAAGAGAAGGAAGGAAAGAGTAGTGAGAAAGAGAGAAGAAGAAAAAGGGTTTTGCTAATGAACATGGGTAAAAGCTTATAAGGGATGAGTTGGTTCCTTTTTGCAAGAAAACCCATTTAACTTGCCTACCAAATCAAGTCAAATGAAGGTCCACTTATTCAATGGTCGGTCAAATGAAGTAGAGTCATATACGAAAATCGATGTGCTCAACGAGATACAAGCGATGGTGCCAAAATGACGTGCAAATGACGTGAGATTCGAAAATCAATAATTACGAAAAAGGCCTATACTCTACCCAATTGAGTCAAATCGGTTCAACTCTCCCGTTCGAGACTCCAATTACCTCTAACTCACCCAGAAGGGACTAATCAACATTAATTACGCTAAGTAGCAACTAAGTACAATTAAATTAAGTAAAACTCAATTAATTAGTACTAATTAGGTTTTATTTGGGTTGGGATGTAACGCAACCTCTATACATCCTTGCACAAATGTTGGAGACACTAAGAAAACCAGAACTAAGGCGAAATCCACTTAATTTAGAATGTGCTTAAAAGAAGGATGGGAAATGAATAACTAAGGGTGATGGCCGGTTATTTATTTCACATTTTTCTTTAATTTTTTTCCCTAAAAGAAAAAGTTACTTGATTCCCATTTTTGAAAATTGGTCTATGGTTTTCGTTTTTAACTGGTTATGACATAAATGCTATGCATTCAATTGCTATGTATTTTAATGCAAACAACCAGTCCTTATGAACATTCCACTACTAGCGACAGATTTCATTAACGGTTAAATCAAACCATGGGCAAACCTGAATGAGATATTAACAAACTTATTCATTACTGGAAAAACAACAAAGTGCAGTTAATCAGAACAATACCTTTGAGGGGTTCAGTTCAGACATTCCATGTAGGGAACAAAGGACTGCTAGATCTTGCTCAATCAAAGACATATATAATGATATTCAACCAGTACACATTTACCATGGAAAAGGCTCTGGTTGTTACCTATCCCATCAAAACTAAAGTTCTTCGGATGGAGACTGTAGAGAGGGAGACTCTTGATGGGAGATTTCTTATCAAAGTTGAATATGCATGTATCTATAGTATGTGTTTGTTGCTGAACATCACACAGGAGTCGATGGATCATTTGTTTTAACCTCCTCCTTGGCAGTTAAGTTTGGTCTCAAATAAATAAATAAATAATCCTAAAGTATGACCCCCGTTTTTAAGTAATTCCTTTGCCCAGTGGTTTTGGAATACTAGCTACCAAATGAGATGCGAGAATTGGTTTTTGTTGTGCATGCGGAAGTGCGCATATCTGCAAACCGACAACCAAACCACACACTTGAGGAGAGAAAATCACAAGAGATTGACATGGTTCGATATAGAGTGCTTACGTCCATGGCCAAAGAGAACTCACTCTCTTTACTATTCTACTCTACTTAGATTTAGAGTTGCAGATTCTATAATATATATAATCTTCACTTTTTAGCCCCTAAAAAAGCCTCGGTACAATGATCAAAATACCCTTGACTCAAAGCTCGGTCACCGGCTAACCTAATGAACTAATCCACTAAACTCAGAATACAAGACATAAACCCAACGATAGTAGCTTGCTATTTGTGATAAGCAAGGAATCCTGGTCTCTGTTACATGCAACCCCTTCGCCCAAAATCAGCAGCCAGCAAAGGGATAAACCTTGGCCGTCAGTGGAATGTGGGCTCAGATCTCCGACTTTCTTCAATTGCCAAAATCTCATGTCCAAGTGTTTGGACCCACCCCCTCATCCTTTCCATAAATTGGATTTTGATTGCTCATTTTATCTTGAAGATAAAACGGGTGGTATAGCTGGTATCATTAGAAACCTTGCCTTAGCATTCTCCAGTTAAAAATCTACAGCATCTGCCCTTGAGGCTGAGCTCTTGGCTGAAGGACTCATCAAGGGAACCCATTTTGAATATTATAATAGAAGGGTACTCTCTAATTACAATTATGACTTTTGAGTAATCTCAGAACTTATCATGGGATTTTATGCACATCTGGAAGACAATTATCGACCTTCTTAAATCGCATTTTCAATGGCAAGTAAATTTCTGCAGAAGAGATTGCAATGAGCTTGCTGACCAACTGTCTAGAATTAAACCTCCAGCTATAATGATTTTTAGAAACTCTCTGCCCCTTCACATTCAGCAGATACAAGTTTAGCTTTTTTTTTGTTTTTATAGAACTAGATAAAGTAGGGAACTATTGTACACTAATCCAGATAGGTTGGGTGGTAGCGACTTGGAAATATGATATTGGCCGTATCATCCCACATCTCTTTACATTCTCATGGATCCTTTTATCCCCACCTAGGCCCCAACAGTTATAAAGTATCCAGAATTTGACTTCGTCATCACTGTATTTGACAATTTGGACGGGTGCCAAATCCGGGATAGATGACTATCATGAGGTCCCTGTTTTATGGTCCACTGAGATGGATCACAAGCTCGGCCTCACAGGTGTTTTGGCACAGGGTGCTCACTTTATGTGCTCGGCATAGGGAAGTAAGGGAAAATAGAGTTCTGAATTCTGGAAGAAGGTGAATATGTGTCATTTTGGGCAGGAAGAGGAAAATGTATGATATCCGAGGGTTGTAGGGTATGGCACAATAAAGATAAAATCCTTATTTTTAGTGGCGTCATTGTCCATAGAAACAACTCTATTAGAAATATTCAAGGGCAAATGTCAAATTTTAGAATAGTTGTACGATAAATAAATAGAAAACCCTACAAGAAGAGTACTGTCTTTCCTGCAATAGGAATTACAACAAAAGCATCCTAGCCAGATAGTTCTTGACTCCTTTTCTCACAATGCCCATTGTTTTCTGACAAAGTCCAGGAAAGGAACTCCGGGTTGCATCTAGGTAGTCTCTTAGAAGGAATCCGCGTGGTGGGTGTCCTCCAGATTAACCAGATTAACTTAAAGATACTGCAATGAATCCATATCCTCTAAGGCTTTACTTAGAGAAAGTGGGGCCCACCTATTGAAATTCAAACCGTAAAAATGAATTGCCTCCAATTATATCGGTATCCTCAACTTTAACATCAATTGAAATTTGTCCCAGTGTTGGATTGATCGTTTATTAGAAAAAAAAAAAAAGCGACAATAGATTTGCATGAAACAATCAATCTAATGGTTAAAAAAAAAAGAAGAAAAAACTCCAATTGATGTCACATTTGAGCATACCCAATGTACCTAGAGGTAGGCATGTAAATTTGGGTGGGCGGCCCAAGCCCGGCACGGCCCGACAGTACTCTACTGGGCCGTGCTGGGCCAGCTCCCCAAGTCCACGGGTGGCACAGCCCGGCCCTCCCATGAACAGGTGTAAAAAAAAAAAAAAAGCCCAATTCCAAATCCAGGTGGGGCAATGGGTCAGGTAATTTCCAATGTTCATCTCAACTCCACCAGGGCCATTTTCCATGGTCAAAGGCAAAAAGGAAGAAGAGCCCAAGTCCAAGTCCAGGTGGGCATTGGAAAAAAAAAATAAATGGACTCGAACTAAACTTGACTGAATTGTTTACACTTTACACTAGGAAAAAGAATAGGACTCGAACTAAACTTAATTGCATTGGGGTAGAGGTTTGTTCTTAGTGTACATTATTTTCTTGGGATAGAGTTTGTCCAAGAGCCCAAGTCTAGGTATAAGTGAAGTCCAACTTAAATAGATAAAATAAAGAAGTGCGCCGCCCACGGTCGTGTCAACCAGACGCGGCCCAGCACGGCACGATCAGGATTTTGCCCTGGCTTGACCGTCATAAGAATGAGCACGGCACGGCCCGGCCGTCCAGGCAAATATTTGCCCACCTAGAGGTTGTTTATTGTGAATGATTTGAATTTTAGCACGTGGGCCCCACCTAAGTATTTCCACTCCTTTTAGTCAGGTTTTATTGAGGTTAAATGGAAAAACCTATGATCAATCCCCTTCTGACTGTCAAAACTTATGATCCACCAAACCCTTCACACGCTTTTGTTCTATTTCCTTTTGTTCTGTTCTATTCTAATCTCTCTTTCCTTTCCTGTGTCTCTCTCCCTCACTCTCTCCCTCATTTGAAACTAACCTTTCCCACAATCAACCTGAAATCCTAAATCTCTGAACCCGAAGCCCTGCAACCCTAAGTACTAATCCCCACCCCAAAGGCCTAATCCCTGCAGACAATTCTCAATACCTAATTCTATTGAATGGAGCAATTTGCATTTTTCCTGACCTTGTTTCAAATGAATCAATCCATTAGAGATGGGAGTTTTACTGCATTTGGTTTTACGGTCTTTTACTTTATTTTTCACCCCTTCCAATGCTTCATTTTTTTATTTTTTATTTTTATATTTTGTGATTCTTAGTAGTACATTATGTACCTTTTTTTTTTTTTTTTTTTTTAACTACTGATTTGGTGATTCTCACGGGTAATGGAAAGCTTGTAACATGCAATGAAACGTGATGGTTGCATTAGAGGCATAGAAAGTCTAAAGTCTACAGTTGGGAGATCAATCTCAGGTCTCTGAAGAAGTCATGTAAGAGAGTTCAACTTCTTCCAGTTAAAGCTTTGGGACTTTTGTTTTTATGTTGGATCTTGTCTCTCTTTTTTTTTTTTTGTTTTCTGTGTTTTATTTGTGATTCTTCTCTCTTGGTGTGTTGTTGTTAAACATTCTTTACTTCAGAGGGGAAAAAAAAAAAAAAAAAAAAAATTCTCTCTCCATTATGTGCCGTGGAAGCATGACTTCACTTGAAGGGCTCAACTCCTGGCTAACCCTCTAAATCAATAAGCCGTGTCTTCCTAAAATCCAAACACATTTACAATGTTTGTTTTGGGCATGAACCAAATCTCAGTTGAATTGGGGTGATTCTCATTGTTGGATTCATGGTGTCATACTTTCTTGAATTTTTTAAAACTTATACATTTTTTAATTTTTTTTTCTGAGTAAATATAATATCCCAATACTCTGAGGAAGGCTGAATCTCAGATGGGCCACAGCTCAAGAGCTAGTTGAGAACCATCCCAACAAGTTACAATCCAATGAGAGGGCAATAAAATGTATGGTCGAGGAAAGAGGCCAACAATTTCTTTGACCATTCATTCACTCTCTTTTGGTATATGATGGGGCCACATCTGATAGTGGTTATGATTTAAAAGAAGCAATGGTGGTCATCTCATTGGATTGGAATTGGCTTTTGGATGGCGAACAAAAGTGGGGCCTATTTATTCGATAAGCCAGATTACAGCAAGCCGGATTTTCTGTGGTGGGCACCGGAGAACTCTTATGGTTTTATCTTTCTTCTTCTTTTAATTTTTAATTTTTTTTTATTTTCTTTCCTTTTCTATGGTTGTTGAAAGTGGAGTGCACCTTCTTAATTCCAAATCAATCAAAACCATGAACTCCACTTCAGCTGTAAATATTGGAGGGTGTCCATGTGTATGATGATTCTGCAAACATTGGAGGGTGTATTCCTATAAATATTGGAGGATGCATTTTTGTGAACATTGGACCTGAGTAGGACATTGATGCATTTCATATTCTTCTCCACAATTCTCAAGTCCAAAAAAGACTCATTTCAAGTTGAGAAGTTTGCTTTTCAATTTGTGGGTTTTCTCTATAACATGCATCCTTTCATTTTTCTTTTCTATATTTCTTTTAACGATGTTGAAGTTGTCTTTGTGGGTTTTTTTTTTTTTAAATGACTCTCGATCACATGTTTTTCAGGTGTGTTATTTCCCCGTCTTTTTGCTTCTCTAGGTGGCTTGGTAAGTAACCTTGGACACATTAATTTCTCAGATTCATATCTAGTTGAGGTGTGTGCTTGCTTCCATTACTTTTAAATTCTTGTAGTTGCATATCATCTAGTTTAGATTCGAAGAAAACAAGTTAAATATCTGGTTGAGGCGTGTGTTAATTGCTATGCTTCCTTAAAATATGAGTTTCTTTATTAGATTAGATACAAAAGTATTTGTGGTAAATAATTGCTATGCTTCCTTAAATATGTGTGCATAATTTATGCCAACCTATTCCTGCGTATATTGCAATAGATCAAATAAATAGGAAAATAAAACACGCAAGTAGAGACAAAATATGAACTAGAAATGACAAACAAATAGGGAACTATTCTTTTTTGTAAGTAACAAGATTTATTTATAATATTTTCATTTTTCTTACACAAAAAGTAGGAATAAAACATAAACTAGAAATGACAAATAAATAGGGAACTATTTTTTTTTTTTTTTGTTAATTAATTCTGCACTGGGATTGGATAGGAAGCAAGTGAGGCAATCCTGCAAGGTCATGCTGTCCCTCTTCATCCGCATGAAGCCACTTTCACCCACTTACTGCACCTGTACTGTTAAAGCTGGTGATGGTAAAAGTCAAAGTCATGTATCCACCCAACTATTGATAGGGGGTTAAAGTTAGGTGGAAACCTTCGAGAGGTATTTAATGGCAGTTGTAATAAGGTAAGCTATTTCTGCATATATTGCAATAGATAAAATTATCTATTGCAATATATGCAGAAATAGTTTGCCTTACTACAGCTGCCATTAAATGCTTTTCAGTGGTTGCCACGTAACTGTAACCCCCTATCAATCGTTGGCCGGATACATGACTTTTACAATCGCTAGTTGTACCAGGATAGTTAGGGATAGTAAGTAGGTGAATGTCGTTTCATGCTAATGAAGAGTGACATGTGAGAAGGACTTGTGTGGGATTGCCTTGCTTGCTTTCTATCCGATCATAGGATTAATTAAAAAAAATAGTTCTCTATTTATTTGCCATTTCTAGTTTATGTTTTATTCCTACTTTGTGTATGAAAAAAATTGGAAATATTATCAATAATTTTGGTACATTCGAAAAAAATAGTTTCCTATTTGTTTGTCATTTCTAGTTTATGTATTATTTCTACTTACGTGTTAATAAAAAAGAAATGAAAATATTGTTAATAAATTTATATCTTTTTATTTCCGGTAATTTCTAGCTCGGGGAAGGGACATGTATACCACTTTCCCAGCCATTCAACCCATTGAATTGTGACCATTAAAGTTTGTTTATACAATGGGCCACATCCCCGTACCAATATGTAAAGCTGGTCACCATCTTGGAAGGAATATGAGAATTATAGAACAGCAGTCTGAGAAAGTTTTGGGTAGGGTCATGTAAATTGATTGAGTGGAACATCTAAAAATTTAAAGCTCTAAGATTTGTTAGGAACAGGGGAAAAGTGAATAAAAAAGCAACTGGTTTCTTGGGAAAAGCTGCATAAGTTTACTGCATTTTATTTTAGCATGAATTCTGCTGGTGATCTCATGGGAGCTGTAATGCTCATGATTTCATTTCGGACACTCGAGGCCGCCTTTTCATGACCAACCCGCACATAGATATCACACTCCCACGCTGATTTAAATCACAATTTTCACATGTCAGTCAGTACTTCCTGAGCTGAATTGAGTGGAAAAAAATCCAAACCGCCCTCCATGACTCCAGGGGATAGCCTCTACGTGGGAAGGGAGTTTATTTGGAGTGGCTTGGATTTTCAATAGATAGGCTCCATTGTGGTTTGTGAAGCTCCATCACATCATCATTTTTCGTTCGATACTATAGCCTGACGTCAGGATTTATAGTAACAATATTGGCTCACAGGGTTCTGGTGAAAGTAGTGATGGATGCATTCCTTGCATGCAGTTGTTACTAAAAGACTCACTTTGACTGGACTTGACTCAAGGTTGGCAGTGTGGTCTCCCGAGCCCAAGTTGGCGTCAAATCCAAACCATTAGTCTTAACAAGCAGAGCCATTCTACCTGTTTACAAAAAACAACAAACGAATCATGGAAAAGTATAGCCAAAACAGCAGTTCTGTTTTTAACGGTGGCCCTTTGTGGATACCCCATGGTGTTGAAGATTCCCTCTAAAATTTAAACCTATAATTTAGAGAATTTTGAAGATTAAAAATTTTATTCCAATTGTTTAATTTTTAGAATTCCACTAATCAGACATAAGATTCTGATAATTCAAAAAGAGAGCAGAGCTTCCTATAAGGAATGCCAAAATGTAAAAATCTTGAAAAAAAATTAATTCATCCAAATACTCTAATAAGGCTTATAAAATTCCAAACTGTGAAGCATCTCATAATTTATTTTAGCCACTTTACATCTTCCAGTCTTGGGGATTCTTTATGGAAACACAATTTGGGGAATTCAAGTAAACAGGGAATGACAAGTATTCAAAAGTCCAAAACATGGTGCATTCCAAATTCAGAATGAGCCCACTACTATATGCAATGACACCATTCAAACTATTGACTAAATGGACTTTCATGTGGCTATAAATAAAGGGTTTTCTATAATAATTACATGCCCCAAAAGTACCATCAACATTAGCATTTCAAAACTTTTTGTACTAATCCCCATTTTATAACATTAAAAAAATTATTTATTTTTGTTTTCTATGTTTTATTTGTGACTATAATCATGTGCTCACAAGTAAATATGCTAAAATCATATATTTCTCAATTGTTCTCTACTCTTGGGGACCCCTTATTGAGTGTTGTTTGGTGTATAGAGCAATATAAATTCATCATTTTTATCTTGTTAGGGATATAATCTATCAACTACTTTATCGGTTAAATTTCACTTTGCGCACATGATTTCAAAATTTGAAATTATGTTAACATGCTAATTTTTTAATTCGTTCTCAAATATCATTTTTTATTTTTTTAATAACTATCAGTGGCTGTAGCACTAATAGTGAGGGACTTGGGTGAGTGTGTGAGTACTTAACGTTCCCCAAAAAATTCGAGTGGGTGTGTGAGTACTTACCGTTCCCCAAAAAAATCCACCCCAGCCCTGAAAGAAAATCCTGGCTCCGAGCCACTGATGATGATTGTAGTCCCTTCTTCTCCTTTTGACGCACATGGTGGATTAAGCCCTCTTCCTTTCACCAATAGTTAGCTTCTAACTGGTAATGGACTTCTTCGCATCACAACAGTAGGAACAGTGAAATAGGGTGATTTACAACTTCTTGGTGAAAAGGCTCGCCTATTTGCACCCTGAATTTACCAATTTATAAAATTCCATTGAATTGAATCCCACAACAAATTATATGTTAGGATGCCACGCGAAATGAGCTTAGATAAGTCAGTATTATGGAGCAAGCATTCAATGTTTGACGTTGCTCACATTTGGCACATACTAATCCTAGGAGTTTAACAGCAATGAGCAATGCTCATTCTCTATGTAGTGCTTTTTTTCTTACTTGTTTGTGAAATAGTGCATTTCTTTTTATATGGTCAATACCATCTAATTTTATTAGAAGAACCCCAAAAACAAAACACCTACATGAGTATTAATGAGCACCAAAACACCCCAAAAGAAAGGGAACCAGGTATAAGAGCGCGGGTGCTGTTTATTTGCTAAGTGGATATGCTAAACATTGCACCTGAGTCACGTCTGAAGCATATTCTTCTCCCTCTACTGTCTTGCCTGCAAGTGGTGCCTCTTGTGGCAGGGATCATCTCTGATGATTATTGTGAAGCATTTTTTTGGCTTCCCAGAGTACTCCTGATGCAGAGGTTATGACTTGGTGGGATTATGCGTACAAAATGACTGCTTTGGGAAACACAACTGTGATTGTAGATGATAACACTTGGAATAATACACATTGATTTTGTTGGGCACGTAAGGTCATCTTATGAAGACGAGGCATATGACTTATGAGATAGTGCATTCACTTGACGTTGATTATTTACTTCTTGTATTTGGGGGTGTGTGTGTGACCGGTTATTCTTTGGATGAAATTAACAATGCATTCTTTCATTATGTGATTTTTTTTAGTAGCTGCTTATATATGTTTATTCTCTCAGGGCATGTATTAGAAGCAACACATGATCATTAATCATTCTACTACAGTGTCAACACTTCTACATAGTAACAACATTGGCTCACAGGGTTTGGTGAAATAACAAGAAAATCAATCAAGTGGCAACAACCCCCAAGTTTAATGTGGGCAACAGATAAAAAGCGGAAAACCAAAATACACAGGAAGGTCACTTCATTTTTGTTTATGTTGCCTTGACAAATAAGAAAGATCACTAACAGAAATAAAGAATTACATATTAATATGGAAACACATTTAGATGGACTCTCAACAAGACACTACCAAGGCAAATAGTGGAGATCTTGGCTCAGAACAGGTCGAGTTGGTTTAAATTTCTCTGTGGATTTAAGTCGAGCCCGTATTTGGCAGATTTTTGAAATGGATTGGTTGCCCCAACCTGAGAGTTCCTTAGTTGCCAGGGTTTTTAAGGATAAAAGAGAATCTTTACAAAACTTCCCTTCTTTTCTCTCTTTTAAAAACTGTCCAATTCTTACTTTCTTATGAACAAAACAAACGGAGATAAGGGGTCAATGATTTCTGAACTTTCCTAATTCTCTCTCTTTTAAAAACTGTCCAATTCTTACTTTCTTATGAATAAAGCAAACTGAGATAAGGGGTCAATGATTTCTCAATTTTCCTAATTCACTTCACCATAGAGAATGCATGACTATTATTTTATCCACACATGATTTATTGGTCTGCTCAATGCTAATGAGTGCGTATGGTTTTCGCAAGAAAACCCTACAAGATGAGTGACAAGCAAATTAAAGTTCATGTATACACTGACAAAACCATGTTTTTTAAGAGAGGGTGACAAGCATCTGTCCAGAGCAATCTCCCTGACATAAAGAGAAGATGGTTTGTAGCCTGGACCGATTATTAGGTTGACCTACCTGGATTTGGTGGGCCCCGCAATGTACCAGATCCAGATGTTTGTGGAATAGAATTGCAAGGAGTACTAAGAGATGCAATAAAGTTGAAGAAGATATGCCTCTAGTGGAAAACGGATGCCCAACAATAATATCAGTCTAAGTAAATCAAGTATTATTCCTTTAACCTGTCTGTTTGTATTAGGATACAATACATAAGAATTGAAAACATAGGTGGTTAAAAATGAAGATTAAAGATGAGTTTCTAGAAATGAAAATCAATTAAGGTTTTCATCTTGGGAAATAAAATAAAAAGAAGATACTATTTGATGTTGTTTTTTTGAAAATTCGAAATAAAATAAAAAGAAGATACTATTTGATGTTGTTTCTTTGAAAATTCATCTTTGATATTTATTTTTAACCGTCATATGTATTCAATTCTTATGTATTTTAATACAAGCTGGAAATCAAATACCCCTGCAATCCCAGTTCGAGTTAGAACATCATTTGAGAGTCGTAAGGTAAGGTCGAGCGTGATTCATGCTACGCCTTTATCATAGGGGGTGAATACTTCCAAACACGGGTGGCGGAAATGTGCTTGTATCCAAACAGACACAATTTCGACAAGAAGCATAACAAGTGGAGCTCAAACAACATTTCGTTCAAATCAATGTCATAAAAAGATAGAAACCATATCCATTCAAATAAATGTCGGAATAAATATATGAAAAGAGAAGGACGAACACTACAAGCTAAAATTTTTTTGTCATCTTCATTACAGTAATGCCGCCGATGGATTTTTTGTTTACCAACAACCCACCTATTACTCAATGGAGGACTTACTCTCAGCCTTGAGATTTTCGAAATCTTTGTCCTCATCATCAGAAAAGTAATTTAACTCTTATAGTTCCTCCTTCCCATCCTTCCCACGCCTTACCTGCACAACATTGGGCAAATCACAATGAATATAGGAATACAGGCAATTGGATCTGGCATTTATACCACGATCAGTTTTCAAAACGTGTTCCATTTGCTTCTCTAGTAAGATGTAGATGAATTCAATTTACACGCCCCCCTCAGTAACAAACTTTAGTCAAATTCAATAGGAGCCATCACAAAGTAAAGATGTTTTCAAGCCATATTCAGATCAGGTAATACTGTTGGCTAAATGTCACATGATTAAAACTCACACAATAGATGTAATTGATGTTCTGTTGTATTTTGTCCATGAATCCATAGAATTGAGAAGTAAACTACAGTCTAACCATAGTCTTACTACAGTTTATGTCACCCTATAATCCTTTTCCTTTTGGTTTGAGTTAGGGTTTGAAACCCGGACTCGGCCCCCAACTCAGGTTGGGTCTCAAGTTTTGGGTTTCTTTACCCCGACATCCTAAAACACAAAAGCCCGAAACCCCAAAAACCAAACCCAATCCATACCCCGAACCTGAACCCCCGAAACCCGAAAACCACCACCCGAATCCCAAAAACCAATCCTAAACCCAAAAACCCCTAAACCCTAAAGTACTTTTCCAAACATTGAGAACAGAGAGGATCACAGCCTCACAAAAATGAAGATCTAAGTTACAACAACAATTAGAGATTTGTCCAAACCTATCTATACTCTGGTTCTATCATCGCCCTGACTAATCTAAGGCTTGTGCTTTATCTGAAGGTGTACCTGGCTTTAACTCTAATTACAAACTTTACCCAGCATCAAACACTTGGATTAGGTGGGAAACGGGTTGGGCTAAATGGGTCGGACCCATTCATTAAATAGGTTAGATGCTCCTAACCCGAACCGTTTATTAAACTGGTTAGAAACCCCTAACCCGCACCCGCTGTGGGTTAACCGGAATTGACCCGTATTAACCCACATAGCCCTTGTGGGTTGCTGTGGGTCGGGTTGACCGGCATAACTTGCACCTAAACCTAAATTTATTAACAATCCTTTAAGGGATTAGCCATACCCAAAGTTTAAATTAGACTCAAATCGATAAGTTGATTTATAAAAATGAGATATGATCTAGAAGAACAATCCATAACTTTCTAAGTCTTATTAATGCAATTTAAAGCCTATTATGATGGCAATATGTACAAGCTCTATTTTGGTTATGATATGTCTATTGTTAATTTTTTTCGTATAGGATCTTAAATCATACTTATGCTCAACTAATGTTGGGATGAAGATTTAGGCATGGGCCTGGTCATGATGCCATAATTCACTAATTCTCATTTCTGTCTAGCTTGTGTTAGCGTAAGGAATAAATAGTGTGGAAACTTAGCATGAACTCAGATATTACTTGATTTTTTTTTTATATCATATCCATTGTATTTTCTTCATATTCATAATCTTCCTAAGAGAGAAGTGCATAAAAGAAATATTTGTTACGTAAGTTGACAAATGGTCAACTTGAGAAAAAAGAATGAGAATGAAATTATTTATACAATGAGTATAGTGTACATTCTTTTTAAAATAATGACTATAGAAATAGAATAACAAAATCTATAAAAATAAAATTAAGTTTTCAAAAAATAAAAAAACATCATATCAAAATAAAATGATAAATTGCATAGAATTAAGTATGAGTAAAAGTTTTAACTACAATAAAAAACAAATGGGTTGTGCAGGTTATGCGGGTTAAACGTGCTAACCCTAACTCGACCCATTCAAATATGGGTTAGGAAAGCTTAACCCGCAACCGACCCTTATATTATGCAGGTCGGGGCGGGTCGGGGCCGATTGGAGGGTTGGGTTGGCTTTTGCTGGCTCTAACTTGGAAGACCATAACTTTGAGCCATTTTGAGTTTGTAAACGTGGTCTCGCCCGATAGTTTTTTGGTATCCCAGGTTAGGGGGGTGGGGCCCTTAGCCCTTTGGTGAGGGAAGTAGACCTCTGGTGAGGAAAGGTGCCTACCCGTGTTCAGACCCGGGACAAATAGGTAAGAAATGGACACCTCTTACCACTAGTTTAAGAGGCCGTTTTTCTGCCCCGATAGTTTTTTGGTATCCCAGCTTAGGGGGTGGGGCCCCAGGCCTCTGGAAAGGGAACCCTTGGGTAATGAGAGTAAACCTCGGATGAGGTGGGGGGCCCTCTAGGGAGGCATCAGGGCCTCGAGTGAGAAAAGGTGCCAGTTCGAACCCGGGACAAGGAGGTAAGACCTGGGCGCCTCTTACCACTATGGTCAGAGGCTGTTCTTCTCCCCCGACAGTTGACCCACTAAAATGTCATACTAGCATTGGACAGCAGTCTATATTCAGAACTGATAGGCATGTGGAAATGATATATGCTGATCACATATGACCTGAATTTCAAATTGATTAGATGATGAATTGATAATAACCATTAAATCAAAACGAACGGTTAGACTTCCTAGAACTTTACCTGGCATCAAAGACAAGAACGAGCAGAATTTAGAAAAATGGAGTGTGAAAGTAAGTTTGTAAAGAAGGGCCACCATACCCGGTGAACCATTGTATAGTTTCTCCAAAACCTCAGAACGTGTCAGATCCGCAAATTCATTGATGCCACGATAATATGACCGATCCTTTTGTTTATTGAATGACTCTATACGTTCAACTGGCGTGCCTTCTCTGCTTCATCCTTATATACACGTCGAAAGCTAGCCATCCATTTCTCATGCCTCTCCCACATTGGCAAGTCCTTCAATAATGTGAGAACATCCTGTTAATGTCAATGTTAATTATGGAAGTAAATTTGAATATATATATTTATATATATATATATATATATAGAGAGAGAGAGAGAGGCGCAACGAATCAGGACATCTCAAACTTACAACTGAATTCTATTAAAACTGAATTTTGTAGCCTGTGATTGTCAAGAATCCCAAAAATGATGAGATCCCAACTGTTCCCAGATTTCTATAAATCATATGTCGGTTGGTTGCAATTGTAATCAGTTCCAAGCCTAATTCTAATAAATAGCAACTGGAAACAAATCTAATTTCTTAAATTTGTGAGCTTTCGGTTTTCGATGAGGAAAAAGAAGAAGAAAGAGGTTGTCTGTGCCATTGAAAACATGGGCATTGAAAAGAAATAGAAAAGAAAGAGATGTTCCAGATCTCTCGTAGTCAGGTTCGATCTCCTCTGAGGTCCCTTCCTCCTCCTCCTGTGCTGCGAACTCCTCTGAGGTCCTTTCCTCGTCACAGGTCCCTTCCACCTCCTCCTCCTGTGCTGCGATCTCCTCTGAGGTCCCTTCCTCCTCCAGTGCTGCCATCTTCTCTGAGGTCCCTTCCTCCTCCTCCTGTGCTGCTGCCATGCCCATGCTCTCTAGAGAGGAAACAAGAAGAGCCATCTCCTCTGAGGTCCCTTCCTCCTCCTGTGCTGCTGCCATGCTCATGCTCCCTAGAGAGAAAAAAAGAAGAGATAAAGAGAGAGAGATCACGGCCGAAGAAAGCAAGTGCCTTGCTTCTTCTAACGCTAACGACTCCTTTTATAGGCACAAGTAGTCAGTAGTGACAGGAGTCCCTCTCTTATACGAATTTCTCTTCCTCACACGTCGCTCGTTTCTGCGAAGAATAAGAAAGAATGGAAAGCTCCTTCGTGGATACGGATAGAGAGTAAGTTATATGAGGAACTTCAATTGGCATCTCTAAAAAGTTTTGAATTTTGATCGAGTCCAGCAGCTAGTACACACGTCTTTATAACTATTAAGTCTACTGGGGGGACCTAAGTAATGATAATCTGGATTATTTAAGATGAATGTCACCTGTGCACCCTCGCGTGATATATTTTCAAATTTTACTTTAATAGAAATGGGTCCCACCATCCGAATAAACAGATGATGAAAACTTGATTAACACCGTGTGAGCTGAATGTGACCTCAACACCCCATCACGTTTTCAATCATGTGTACAATTAGAGATGTCAATCGTGTCGTGTCGTGCCGGCCCTGGCCTGGCCATGCTTGAGTCGTATTGGGCTATGCCGCGCCTCTGTGCCTTCTGTGTCGTACGGGTTCGTCTATTTTGGGTACCAAAGATCTTGTTCTAAAAAAAATGAAAAAAAAACACATACAAAGAAGAGTATGGCACATATTTAAGTGGTTCAATCAAACTCGACCTACTCTACTGGGAAAAGAACCATTTGGATCTTTTCTACTTGAATGTTACCTTCAAAACCTTTACAATCTTTTTGGATAATAAAAAAAAATAAAAAATTAAAGACTATATTTTTTATATTTACAATGAAGAAAAGGAAAAAAAATAGACTTTTAGTCCGCTATTATTCGGATGGATCATAATCTTCAATTTCTACCAACTCCTGCTTTCTCTTGTCAGCAAAATATCAGTCTTGTAAGCAAACATAACACTCCATTGTTTCTTCAAATAATTTGTCATCCTATCATCCACTATATGTCTACCTACGCTAAAAGCTTTTTCTGATGTTAGGGAAGACATAGGAATAGTTAGTAGATCACGAGCTATATCAGATAACACTTAAAATCTGCTTTCGTATGCTTTTCACCAGGCTAAAATGTCAAAACTAGATGCATCCTTCATCTCTAAGCCACCCGAGTCAAGATATGAGGATAACTCCGTCACAACTTAGCTTCAGCTGGAGGCTCTGCCCATTTTGCTATAAAAGAAATTTCAAGAAACTCTACTTGATTGTTGGACTTTTTGAGGGGCATACCAGCCCTTGATGTGCCCATTTGGTCATAATAAAATTGAAAAAGTGTTTGTAATTTTGACCTTAAATTTGAAAAAGTATTTAAATTTGTGTTTTCCATATTATTATTTATTGCTTTAAGAAAAAACTGTACACCAGTTAATTTTAACCTAGGCTCTAATGCAACCATCAAACAAAATGTCACTAGAGTATCTTTCCAATATTTATTAAATTTTCTTCCCTTTTTCACAAATGTCATTAAGTAAAACCTGATCTCTGAATTTTTTAAATTGTAAACTAATTAAAAAAAATTTTAGAGCTCCATTAGAGGCCGGATACACCCCAGAGAAAAATAATGTTGCATTATAAAAAATAAAAAAAAAACTAGTAATAAATCTCTTATTTGGCCACACAACTCTCAATGTGCCTCAGTCATCAAGTATGCTTGTGCATTAAAAGCACAATATTCATTCAAAACTTCTTTTCTTGAAATAGCCTTATTTAACAAATCTTACATAGAATTCCATCTCTGCTCAACATCTAAATTTATTTTTATGGGTGATGCATTATGCCTCGTACATATTGCGGAATATAATTATCCTCTATGTGCAGAGGAGAGAGTAAATTTTGGCAGTACTTTTAATTTTTTCTGTTACCATTGAAATATGTTTCAAACCAATTTTGACAATGAGATTTAAGATGTGACATATAAACACATCTATTTTGAAAAATAGAATCCTCTATCCAATTTGCAAGTGACAACTACAATTTCATTAGATCAATAGCAGTTGGATTATTTATTATTTTATCTAAAGTTACAGATGTAACTTTATCTTAAATACTATATTCTTGGAGCTTGTTCAAAATAAGAAACCTTATTCTATGGCCATGTGTGGCCATTCAAGTTTAGAAAAAATTATAATTCATTTATTAATAACCCATTTTGCAGGCAGTAATACAAAGAAAGCCATCATCACTTCTAAGTTTTTATAAAACTGTAGTTATAACTATTCTACTAGTGCTGTCTGTAAAGAAATTTTTTATATTTTCCTTTCCACTGTGCCAAAGCCTAATAACATCATTTCGAGCAATATTTTTAGAAATCTTATTAAATTGTGAGCATAGAGCATTTTGTACAAATTCTTTAAAAAACTCATTTTCAGCAAAAAAAAAAAAAAAAAACAAAAATGGTGATTCAGTTAGTACATTCATTTTAACAAGTAATTATCTAGTATCAACAACATTATATAAAAAAAAAAAGTCCCTAACTACTACTAGTAGTAGTAGATATTTGGGTCTGTGCCCCTAACCCCTTCCCCTTGAGGCCTTGAAATATGTTTGGTTTCACATTTATTCTTGTGGGGCCCTACCTCTTTACTTGCCTGATAATATGCTAATTATATTTAATTATAGCTTCTATCCTTTTTTTAGTTTGGGTTAGTAAGGGTAGTTTAATCTTTTCTTGGGAATTAGTCATAGTTTATAGGATTAGGGTACTTTTTGAGATTTATAGGGTTGTTATGGTGTTAGATGAACTCTTTAGAGTTAATTACTTCATTGGAAGCCCCTAGGTATAATTTCTAAGATAAGCAGATTTTTTAAAAAAACCTCAATTTTCCAAAGTACCTTTTAGTGCCTTCACAAACCAAGCAACTGAGGGTGGGCTTTTTAGTCATTTCCCATTAAGTAAAGCCTATATAACTAACCCACCACATCCTAAGTGATCTCTCTCTCTCTCTCCCCCTCTCATTTCTCCCTTCTCTCTCTTCTCTCCATTTCAAATTCCCTCAAAGAATTCTCTCTCCCTCCATCAAGAACTCCTAGATCTATGGTTTTCTCCATCAAAGAACAAGGAATTCATCTAGTTCCAGCCTTCTACAAACAAGGATCTCTCTCTCTCTCTCTCTCTCTCTCTCTCTCTCTCTCTCTCTCTCTCTCTCTCTCTCTCTCTCTCTCTCCTCCTAGATCTTCTTCTTCTCTACAATCCAAGGTAAGTCTCATCTCCAGCCCTCAGTTCTCCGTTGAACTAACTTCCTTTCATAAAATTCTCCTTCCTTATGCATTTCCTCCATAGGCTTAGGGTGTAGGAGGCTTAGATCTCTAGGGATTTGTGACTAGAGGGGCTGTTGAGTTGATTGGAGACCTTAGAGCTTGAATCTAGGAACATTTGTCTTGGATCTTGCAGATCAAGTTAGGAGACCCTTGTTGAAGACCAAAAGCAAGTACACATCTAGCATAGAATGCATGCCTCATTTCTTTGAATTCTGCTATGGATGATGAATTTGATTATAGATTTGTAGATTTCACTTCCTCTAAGCTCTATTTTATGATTTTTGGCCATGGGTGGGATTCCTCCATTTGGAAGATCAATGGCCCATTGATGATGAGATGATGGTGTTTGATGGAGTTTTAATGTATGGAGATGGATTTGTATGGGTTTGGGATGGAATTTTCAGGGATTTATGTGTACCCGTCAACCATCCCTTCACCAGAAGGACCGTTGACACTACAGACACCAAAATAATTGAGAGCTAGTTTGTCAGCTTTGTCATGCGACCACAATGTAGTGGGTCGACCGGCCATGTATCTGGTCGACTGAGTACACTGCATAGCCGAGACCACCTGACAGGCTAGTTCCCAGGCAGCTCAGTGTAGGTAGTCGATCGGTCTCGTTACCAGGTCAATCGACCACTCTATAGATTTCCAAAATTAAGGCCTGACTGTGGGGGGTGTGTCATCGATCTTTATGTACCAGGTTGACCAGGGTATTCAAATGGTCGACCAACTACACTGCATTACTGAGAACAGACCGGACAACCAGACCCTGATTCCCCAGTGCATCCGGTTGATCGGCCCTTCACGTAGTTCACCGCATACAATGCGAATCGTGCACTCCTGATTCTGTTAGCTTTTTGTTTGATCTTATGTGGGCTTTGTTGGCCTTCCATTTGGACTGAGATGGGTGGAC
The DNA here is from genome assembly GCA_029852735.1 of Persea americana. Classification (NCBI taxonomy): domain Eukaryota; kingdom Viridiplantae; phylum Streptophyta; class Magnoliopsida; order Laurales; family Lauraceae; genus Persea; species Persea americana. The sequence continues at coordinate 2,617,290 of CM056813.1, forward strand.
CAGGCATGAGTCAAAGGCTGGGCATACCTTAACCCATTTAGCCACCTAAAGTAGGCCGTTTATGGTTGTAATATGGAACCCAAGTTGGTGTTTATCAGTGGACTAAGATGCCAATTAACTTTAGAGCACCAAATGCACATCTTTTAGCATCCGAGGCTTTCTTAGGCACCGAATTGGGCAAAGTGGGACCTTACACCTGATGGTGTGGCATTGACCTAGGCTGGACTATTACATACGTCTTTTCTTTTATTGATGGTTAATACCACTTGACTATATGCTCTTCCCATGCTGTTAATGTATCATTATTGTTGTTAATCTCGATTAATAAAAATCTTGACCTAGGTTGACCTAGAGGCAATCGTGAATGTGTACGGAGGACATTTTACCCCGTGTCTATGGCCAGGCAGCCTATCATGTAGCCTAATGGATGGATGGATGTGATAACCATAGAGAATATGGATTGTGTATATGATTAGGTACCTGACATGGATGTACTATATACCTATTGTATATGGATGGATCTGATGATGGAATAAGGATATGGATACTGATATGATGTACTGTATGGCATGTATGGGCTATGACATGGATTGGACTATGATATTGAACCTTGGATGGACATGTGGACCTTGCTCATGCAAGGGTCGCCTAGGCAGACACCAATATGATTGTGTGGTTCCTTAGAGTCGGCATAAAACGTCCACTTGGTTGATATGAACTTAGCCTTAGCACTGATCACCCTTGGTGAGAGCTATTTTATATGTAAGGCTATCATCATGAGCTAGAAGGTATCACACGTCACTACATGATACCAATATATGGAAAGCAGACTATGGTAATATCAATACGGCAAAGCTATAATCCCGTGCATTTTCCCACCGCAACTCGAATATAGTACAAGAGGGCAGCGTCTTAATTTCCCGCGGTACTAGCCTATGTGGATGTGCAATATTGATTAGGTGGATGGTTTAGCATGTTCGTTTATATTGATCCAAATTTCTTATGTTATTGCATGATCTGCGTGGCTGTGTTACCTTTCTTACTCTATAGATCTTATTACTGTCACTATTCCCTTTTAATGCATCCGTACTATATTATTAGTATACTGTGCTGCCAGGTCATTTTGGATCTAACCCATTATTTGCATCATTGCCGACCCCGTTGCCCCGAAGGATGAAGTGTTCCTCGAGGCGCCTTTAAAGTACGGGTGGGGTCCAGCCGACCTTGTGGTGGTGTTCGATCATGGAGAGCCTGAATGCGAGGTGGGGGTGGGTTGTTGAATGATCTTTATTTTCGGGGTCTGAGAGTCATTCTATAAATAAAAGAAAGTGCTAAAATGCTGGAATGTAAATTACTTGGAAGGTAAAACTGAAGGTGAAGTACATGAATGAAAATGACAATGAGATTTACATGCTTCGGCAATGGCTACATCCATAACCCGAAGGAAGGACCTCACTGGCAGTTCCCGCCTAACTTGCATTCTTGGTGAAAAATGGGTATTAGATAAAAGTTCAATTTATTTTTGCCTTCGAAGCCGAAGATGCTGGATTAGTTCAAGTTAGGGGTGTTCGTGAGCCACATCAAACTGGACTAAACTAGCCCAATTGGTGTGCATTCGTAGCCATAATAGTTACGCTTGATCCATCCAACTGGCATTAGACTTTTTTCTTAGGGTTGCCAAATAGGCAGGCTAGGGTAAGCCATTAACCTACTCTTATATAGGGCCGGGCTTAGATTGAGCCAAAGCTCTCGGAGCCCTCGACGGACATATAATACGGAAGCCCTTACTCAACTAAACCCAAGGGCTAGGGCTGGACAAAGGCAAAGCGATATGGTTTTTTCCTTTCAATATGTGTTTTATATAATATTTTACTATTCCGCCACCGGCTTTAAACCTTAAGCTATTCCACCTTCATCCGAGCTAAGGATCGGAACAATGCATAGTCCAATCCTATGCTTAGATAGTAGATCGTTTCTAAATAGATTATTTAGCTGTGTGGTTCAAATAGATATTAGACCATTATCATAGGCCTCTCTCTCTCTCTCTCTCTCTCTCTCTCTCTCTCTCTCTTATTTTAATGCCTTTGCAAGGGACATCATCAAGTGAGCAACCGCCATTTTTAGCACATGGGACCATATAAACAATCTAATCTCGTCATTTTCATCTGAAAGCTTGAAATTTGTTCAATTGCTGTTGTAAAGACCTGATCTCAAAAAGACATGATTGATTTGTGACAGTAGCACCTATCATGTCTGGACCCCACCCCTGTCATCACTCTTCAAAAATTGGCCTCATTCTTTCGATGAGGACAATTTCCTTCTGGGCACCTGTGCATTATGCATCAATGTGGTTCGTCAAAGGGATCCCGATTGAATTTTATGGATACAAGCTGTAGATGGACAAAGCGTAGCATAAGAGGATCTGAATTTGAAATGATTGCTGGATATTTCACATTAACCATTCGATTTTTACAGGATTTACAGACACTTGTAGGTTGAACTTCAAAAACCCCTTTTCTCAGGCTAGAAGAAATGCGCGGTAGAGCCTAATCTTTCACAGTATAAGGGCCCAGTCTAAAACACCCAGATGATATTGTGGGATCTATCATGATTGTACCTGCCCCCCTTGTGATCACATCTCACTCACTAATTATATAGATTAATTGTTAACTATTTACTTCTATTTGTTAGTCGCAATTGCTCATTCATTAGCGTGGACCCGACCCTCACCCATGGACCCGACCCATATAAAAAGAATGAAAGTAGGGAGAAATAAATAATAATGTGTTAAACTTGAAAAGGAAGGTTTATTGCTCATGCAAACGGCGACAAAACTGTAAATGCGGCTTTTCCGCTCATAAAAGTATCAGAATACCTTAAATTCGGGTTTTCCGCATATCCTAGCAGCGGAAAACCTGTAAATTTGGGTTTTCTGCAACTCCTATCAGCAGAAAACCTCTACATTTAGGGTTTCTGCCTAAAATCATGTTTTTCACCCCCTGTACATTGCCGAAAACCTCTAAAACCAATTTTACCACTTAGGGGGTCTTCCTTCCTTTCTTTTTCTTTCTTCCAGTCTAGGTCACCGTATAGGTCGGTTCCATGGGTTGAGGGTCGGGTCTAGATGATAATGCAGGAGCATGCATGATTAACAAATAAATGCAATAACATGAAATGAATAACCAATTAACAAATATCAATCTAAATAATTAGTGAGTCAAATGTGATCATGAGGGTAGAGTCCACTCATGATGGGTCCTATGGTTAGAAATCATATCACCTATTGGGTCCTTACAATGTGAGAGATTATAATGTTCCACCGTGTGTTTCTTCTAGTCTTACAGAAGTAGTTGAAACTTCAACTTTCAAGTGTCTATAAATCGTGCAAAAATTGAATGGTAAATGGGAGATATCCATCAATAACTATCTAATTCGGATCCCCTTATCTTACACTTTGTCAATCTATAGGTGGGGTCCGCTGAATTTAATCGGGTTCCGTGTGATGGACCGCACCGATGCTAGTGCACAAGAGAAAATCGTCCCCATCTAAAGAATGAGTTCATTTTCTCAAATCAAAACCGTCATGAAGTTCGTTCTTGTTTATTAGCTTTGGTTCAAGTCTCATTCCACTATGACTAGAGCTAATCTTTAAGGTATTATGTGCGTACACGCACAAGAAGTCCATTCACATTTATTAGCACTGGTTCAAATTATATTAAACTCCGAGTCTGGCCCCCGATAAATTAACATGTTGGGCCCAGATGGGGCAGGGCTTGTCCTGTTTAAGTATCGGGTGAAAAATTTGGTATGGATTGAAAGTATTTACTAATCCTTTCATTAGGATATTAGAAGTACAGCTTAGCAGTTAAGTCCATGGTTGGAAAACTCTCCGAGTTGCCTCTTAACTCTTCCGAGTCATCTCATTTTGATGAAGAACCTATTCAAATATAGGGAAGACTCGGCCGAGTCATCTCATCTCAATAAGTTGTTTGCATTTTGAACCATTTGATTGATATATCTAATTTTGAACATAATTAAACAATGTTTGTCTTTAAGTAATTATGCACAAGATTTGGATTCAGTAACTTAAAAAATGATGTCTGGAATGTAATTTGAAACTTTATTTGTTCTTTTTCAATCAATATCTGGACTAACAAAATATGTAATATGCAATATTTTTTTTGTTTTTGTTTTCCTTATTATAGTACTTTTCTTGCACTGTAAATTTATTAATTTACATTGATTATCATGAATGAATGTAGATAAATGTGTATTTATGTTTTATAAGAGACAAATTCATTTCTAAATGTTTTTAAAATTATTTTTAAAGAAACGTGACTCTCTTTGAGTCTCTGCATTGACTCCATCCGAGTCAATTTGTTTTGCATTTGACGAGTCGAGTCCGAGTCGTGAGTTTTCCAACCTTGGTTGAGTTTGGATCTACCATAATTCCAAGAAATCTAGCATGGCTAGACCCCTGAGAGCTTTTATGTTTTGTAAGAAGTGTAGTTTTTTAGCATGACTACTTTTCTGTGTGAACGTAGTAATCCATTTTTATATGGAACCGAGTAAATCTAATTCAGTTCTTTCCCCGCAAAGCATCGCACAAAATTGTAGAAACGTCTTGTTCGAAAGGAGATTACGACCTTTCCACTACATCAGCGACTCTTCATGTTACACCAATGTGACCATAAGGTTTGCAAAAATAAGTAAATAAATTATTACATAAGTCACTAAGATGATGCCTAATAAGAGGAGTCTTCAAGATCAGAATCGAAGATTTTGGGCTCCATGTCAGGGACTGAGAGGATGTTGCTGGGCTTCTGGTACTTCTTTTCGTGAAGGTGGCTTTGATTTAAGAAGGTAACTTTATTGATACGTAAAGCATTGAGGATTTTGCGTCCTTCACGTTAAAGGTCATGTTAGTTTTTTTTTTATGGAATGGGTCTAGTCAGGCCAAAGATTGTGAACCATGCACGACCCATTTAGTTATCTGGCCTAAGTGTACAACCACACGTAGCCATGGCTATAAAAATAAGGCAAAGGCCCATCTAATTTGAAAACCATATGTACTTTTACTCATACTATATATATATATATATATGCCAGTCAGACTCAAAAAGTTAGGCCATGATTCGGCCAATGGGCCTAAGAGCACCACCCAAATCCAATATAGTATCGGTCAAGCTTGAGTTGATTTTATGCTGGCTTGACCCATATGTAGGGGTGCTCATGGGCCAGGCAAGGGCATATCTAGGCCCGGCCCGAGTTTAGAAACACTAGCCCTGGCCCAGCCTAAGCACCACACGGGCCATAAAAGTTAGGATCAAGCCCGACAATTTAATCAATCGGGCCAGGCCAAACCGGGGTTTTCATCACTTTTGTGGCATTAGAGCATTAATTAAATTAAATTACATGCACTTCTTACACAAGCCGACTGGGCCTAGGTTTGGCCTTTCTATAACTTAAGCCAAGCCCGACCCAATCATTAATCAGGGCCCTAATTACATATCTAAGCCCGGCCCAAAGTGGGCTAGGCCTAAGAGCACAACCTAAGCCTAATATAGTGTCGGTCTTGATTTTATATTAGCTTGGCCTATATCTACTGCTACGTTGGAGTAAAATAGCATGCATTCAATTTAGATCAATAGAGTAGAACTCAGACCTTATTCTCGACAGGTACTTTTTTTGTATTATGCCAAATGGTCCCCTTCTCTTACTTATTTTAGAATGCTAACTTCTGCTTACAATCAAACGAGAGATTCAATTAGATCAATAGAGTAGAACTCGGACCTTATACTCTACAGGTACTTTCATTGTGTTATGCCAGATGGTCCATTTTCCCTACTTTTTTTAGAATGCGAACCTCTACTTATATCAAACAAGGGATTCAATTAGAGGTTATGTAACACTCTGACAACTAAATAAGCTCTAAAAGATGAAATAAGAGCAGATTTGAAATTTTCCAAACACCTATGCCGCCTTTCATTTTAAGATAATTCTCTAGACTCTTGGTCGTCTTTGTGTAGCCATTTGTGTAAATTTTCTTTTTGAAAAGAAAAAGCAATAAAATTTTGGCTAACTTGGAAAGGCTCTTTTTGTGCAAGTCATAGCCTTGAAAAGGCTCAGGAAGGAAGGGAATGGACCTAAGGTGAATGGGTTTGAAAGGTTGTAAGAGGTTGGGGAAGGAGCCCACTCAAAAGATTGAATTTCACGCTCAGAACTTGTGGTCTCTGTCAAAATTTGGTCAACCGAAATTCTGTAGAAACTCAGAACTTGGAAGCCAACTTTCTGTCCAAACTCGGTCAAGAATTCAGTTAACTGAATTTGGATAGATTCTTCATCAAATTGGGCAGACTTTCAAACGATCATAACTTTTGACTCGTTTGTCGGATTTTGGAGGTCTATATATCGTTGGAAAGCTCTCAAAGCGTAGAATCCAGTGGAACTCATATTAATGATGAAAGGTTGAGAAAGAAAGTGGATGTTTGGATCAATGAACCAGACCGTTGTCTCTTTTGGAAATAGAATCTTATTCTAGTTGGACCCCTAGGTTGACACCCATTGACCTTACCCTTGCATGACCAACATGGGGAAATGAAAATGAAGTTTGTTGGCTTAGTGTGCCTCATCAGTTGTCCGGGATTTACGTGTATCGATTGTGGCTTGGCCGAATGCGCGTGGAATTGAGTCAAATGATGTCCAATAACTTCCGTACACAAAGGGCTCACTAAACGTACACTGTTGGGGACATGTGCGGTACATGATGGACAACCATTGACCTAGGGTTTTCTTGTTCTTCACTCTTGACTCGTAAATCCTGTATATGTAGCTTGATGTACCTTGTACACTCTAATCATGGATTATCAGTGCAACTTGTAATATAACTTGAAAAAAATTATGATTTAACTGGACCCAGAGTATATCCCTAAGTACCCTATTATCTTGTACTTGATGGACATGTGTGAATCGACTTGTTTAGAGGACTACTTGTGGAAACTTGGAGAGTTGTCTTGTATCTTGGCTTGACTTGGAGTAGCACTCCCTTATTGTCTTGTATGTGGACTCTAGCCACACGTGCTTGCCTTGGATCTTGTGTCACCGCCACATCATCACTACCATTATCATATCTTGCATACATGGCCAGCTGCAGTCTGATGATTCTTGAGTGGTTCAGTTTCTTGAACACTAAGGTGGGCAATCAGCTTGGAAGACGTCCACATTGTAGGATAATTGCAGTCGGCAAGGACGGCATTGTTATCTCTTATAGGTAACTTTGGATACCACTAGAGCCGGACTTTAGGGTATTGGTAGTCGGCTAGGACAACATTGATACCCCCAGGAGATGGCTAGAACATCCTTGGAGTTTCCTATTGCTTGTGCATTGCATATCACATGGATGGTTATTCTTGCTATATCTTGCTAGGACTTATATGGTCACCTTATTCTTGTTATTACTCTTGCCTACAGGCCTAGACACTCACATTGACATCTTGTAAATAATTACTCGTCTTTATTCATGTTATGAATAATATATATTGCATATCTTCTTGCCAACATATTGTTGATCCCTTATTCCTTGGTGTGTAGACGACACCATCTACGGTGACCCGATCACCGAGGAGATCCCAAAGGATCCTCATTCGTGGGAGGAGGACGAGTTACATGAGTGGTGTGCCAATGACGTAGCTTAGCGTCATCATTCCCGGTATTTGTGTGCAACACATGGAGACAGCTGTTATCTAGACTTGTAAATTCATATTTTGTCTTTTGGATTATTTTGGACTTGTCTTATTCTACTTGTATACCTTTTGTTACAGGATCTAGGTTTTTGAGATGATTCTGATGTGTGTATAAACTTTATGTCTTTTGTCTTTGAAACTTAAATATACATAAAGGTGATGAAATATGTCTTTAGAGAGCACCATTTTTTTCTCCTATTCCTCTGGTTCATGTCCTGCAACACTTCCTTGGCTACAATGATGTTGTCCATTGGGCGTTTACCTGGATGGAAGGCTACCTGGAAAGAGGAGATGCATTTGCTTAAGTGCGGTATGACTCTTCGCACCTTGATTTTGGAGATGATTTTACACTGAACATTATGAAGGCTAATGGGGAGGAAGTCGTCCAACCCACCGGATCCATCTTTCTCAGGGACAAGAACAATGTTGGTGTCATTAATGCCTTGAGGAAGAGAGCCAGAGTTAAAGAAATCCTGGACCATTAGGCAAATATCTTGTTACACCCCAAACCCACTTAATCTTGCTTATTCCTAATTAATCATATTTATATAACTTAATTGTGCTTAGATACTAATTAAGTTATTTTAGGGTAACTTAGTCTTATCCTAGCTTTTTGGTTAGACTTTGAATCTTGGGTAGGTAGTTTGATATATTATTAGCTCTTTTAGATAGAGCTAGGGACTTTTTCGTAAATTTAGATTTTCAAATCTCGCATCATTTGCACGTCATCTTGGCACCATCGCATGTATCTCGATGAGCACATCATTTCTCATATTGAACACTTTTCCATTTGACCTCAATCGAGTAAAATAGCTCATCATTTGACTTAAAATGCAAAAGGCCAAAAGAATATGGACTTTCTTATAAACTTAAACAAAATGTCCTTTAAACTGCCATTTCTCACAACCATCAAGCTGTATAGTCGTATGAGATGAATGAATCTCTCTTCCTCATTTTTTTCTTTTCCATTTTTTTATTTTCTCTTCTCAATCCTACCAAGAGAGGATTGCATGTGAGTTTGGGGGTAAAATCTTGCTTCTCCATGTCTTACTGCACCCTTCCCATACCATTAAAGTGACAAGAACTTCAAGCTCAGATCTGCACTTTTTAGAATTGGCAAGAGCTCCATCCTTGTCTCAGACGTTGGAGTTGCAATTGAATCAAGGAGATCATCTATCTCACATGCATGCATTTTTTTTAACTCATTTTGGCATTGCATTCTTAGTAGGGTTTGATTTTGGGGATTTTTCTCATTGTTTGGACTCAAGAAGATAAAGTGTGGAAAAGCTTGAAACAAGGCAAGTATAAATGATTTCTAATCATGCATGTTGTTTTAAATTGATTTCCAGAATAGAAATTCAGTTCCATGTTGATTGGTAGCCTCTTAATCAAATTGAAGTTATATGCAAATGGGTTCATCTTATTGTATAATTCTTTGAAATAGAATTAATTGATTTGGATTCCATATAAACAAATAGGAGTATGAGGTTTCATTTGCTTACAGTTATGTGGTTCTTTTTGTTGAGTTTTAGACAAGTTGTGGAATGGGAAAGAATCACAAAAGAAAGGGAAAAGAGCTATAGAACCTGAGTTAATAGAAATGTAGGCTAAGAAAGACCTTGTAGGGCTTTACTTATGATACCCCTTCATTATTATGGACCAATGGATATATATTACCTTGATAAGGGGAAACCTTAGAGGCAAAGGTTTCCACTTGTTAGTGTTCATTCGATCACTATTGGGCCATGATTATTAATTATGGGATTAGTCGTACTTTGAAAAATAATGTAATACTCAACTAAAGAATAGCAATTCACCGAATACCATACTTGATAATGTGCTGGATGGTAATGAAAGACGGATGCTTAGATTCGTTAGGCAAGTAAAAAGTCATTGATTCTCTCAAATTACAATGCATGTGCATATTGGAAGGTAATAGCCATGATTTCACACACTAATAGTATTCTTATGTATAAAGTATAACCCATTCATACTACTAATCGAATTGCTAATGTTAGGAGGTCTTGAGTAGGATTGAATTTGGATATTGAAATGATTGAAATTAATGATTGTATTGAATGAATTGAATGATGTAACCTACTCAAGTCCCGATTGTTAATTGATTCGAATGAGTCGGTACTACTGAGCTTTGATCAGATGATACCCGACAGGGTTGACTTTAGATTTAGTATTGTGAAAGTCGCTGCGCAGTTGACAGTCATGAAGTACCGGATCTCTAGAATTAGGTAACTAGTTGAACCTTTGGCCGGGTCATTGGTGACATCCCAACGTGGTTCCCTCTCTAATTGAAAGGAAGGATAAGCTCATGTAGAACCAACTAGATTGTATAGTTTCATTTATGATTGATTCATTAAGCATGATTTATTCGATTGCACAAATTGCCTAGTTTAACTTTATATGCCCTCTTTCAATCATTCGTCATTAATTCTAAATTGATATGATATGCATAGATTGTTATTGTTTATACTTGCTGAATCTTCATATTCACTAGCTATTCTTGGTGTTACAGACACAGACCCCCACTCCTGGTCTTGAGGAGACCACAGAGGGAGAGGAGGAGGCCATTGAGGTACCGGTGTGCCTAGAGGAGTGGACAATTGAGGGTGCTGTCTAGCTATGCTTCCAGAGAGCGTCTTGAGTTTGTTCTTTTGAGAGCTATTTAGAAAATCTACTCTTGTGATTTTGAAGTTGAATAGAATGTTTATGTTGATAGAATACTTTTGGGAAAATGCTTTCTTTTAAATGTACTTTTGTAATTGTGAGATAGAGTAAGTTTTATATCTCTACTTTTTACTAGTAAATAATGAAATCATCTTTTGTTTAATAAACTTGAACGATTGGACAGCTCATAATTTGGTACCAATTAATATATTGTTTTAGATGCTTCCACTTTAAAATGTACAGAAACAGGTGTTGGTAAGCTTGTCTCACAACCAGAAAGTGGAATTAATCCTTCGTAGCTCGTGCTTGACCCGAGACAGGTACGAAAGCCACGGGATTACGCGTGTCACACCTCGGGGATTACCCTTAGCTAGGTAATTTCGGGACCGGAATATGATATACGTAAGTATGGTATCAGAGCCTGAGAAGTCTTTCTAAAAGACTTAGAAACCAATACAAACGTGGTGAGAATGCGATAAAATCGATTAGTGATGTCGATATTGTGATCTTTAGATTATTGTTTAGTTAATGTTTCGTAAGGTGGGGGTTAGAATTGTTACTTTTAACCTAAGGTTGAAACTCTTTTACAGATAAATGGTGTCCGGCTCAGGATCTGGAAATAATGAGTCTAATAATGATGAGCAACCCTTTGTCGTAGTAGAGCACGACACACTTCCAAATATGGAGGCTCGTTTGATGATGCTGATGGAGCAAATGGCAAAGACTGCACTTATTGTCTTCCACAGAAACACACTTATCTAGTAATGATGGAAGAGACAGATCCTGAGTTCCAACTGTGCTTTCTGTGAACACCTATTGAAAGTAAGGTATTTCCACCACTGTCAATGAGGTAATGGATTAGGTTGCTTCTGTGATTCATCTTTGCAACCAGATGGAAGAATTTGGTATTGTGGTCGCCCTCTGCTAACCATTGGTCTCTAGATCTCTGACTCCAAAATATTTCAGATCGACTTTGAAGTCTTATGAGGGAACTTTGGCGGCTGTCTCACCAAGTTTCAATGAAAAAGGCCCAAGATAAGGATATAGTTTAAGTAAAAAAAAAAAAAAGAAACTTCTATTCTGAAATGGGCCCTCTCATAACAGATCAAAAAGATCTGACTGTCGGGATGCATGGGTCCACCCAGGGACGGATCTCCATAGGACTGAGAGGGGTCAATTGCCTCCTCTCAACTTGTTATTTTCCTTTAAATCATGAGAAAGATATGGATAGATACATCTTGATTCTATCTATTTGCCCCACTTCAATTTTTTTCCTTTTTCTCGTGTTTTCCCCACAACAATCTGTTTTCCCTCTTAGTAAAGAATGGAACTTTTAAAACACAAAGGGGGGGTTTTGGTCTTTTACTCATTAAAAAGACGACTCATCAAATCACCAATAGGTATGCATTATCTTGTGAATTTTCTCCTTTTATTCTTTCTTTTTCTTGCCCATTATTGAGGTTAGGATCCTAATCCTCTCAAAGTTTGAAATTCATAATCACCAAAGCTAGTTTCATTTATTATCAAATTTTGAGTTTTTAACATTTTACTTCAAGATCTGAATTAAATTAAATCTTATTTAATTCCTACGTAAGAAATCTCAGGTTGCTATAAATAGAAGTGCTTAAAAGTTTTTTCTATACTAATTACATGTCCAAGGTTCCATCAAGGTTAGTGATTTTATTAAAGTTTTTGAAAGAATTTGGGCTCTAAACAATGGGTCAAAGATCAAGATTTTTTTATAAATGTCAACCCCATATCATGATGTAGACAATTATTTAATTTTAATTTTAATTAAAATCATGTGCTCATAAGTAAAAATGATAAAATATGCAATTTACAATTCCTGTCTAGTCTTTCGTACCCATTATCATTGTTGGATATAAAGAGCAACCTATATTCGTCTTTTTTTTTTAATATCTTTGGGGTGTAATGTAATAACTAATTCATAACTTTTTATACCTATTATATTGTAATAACGATTTTGAGATATAGTGTAATAAAATTTATAATTCTTTTTCAAAATTCCTTACTAAGTTAAAAAGAAAAAAAAAAAATGAAAGACCACGTGCAATTGTATGAAGCCACCCTGAGGCATCAGTTGCTGATGATTTTCAGTACTCGGTCCTATCTCGTGTCTCTCGTGCTTGGATCTCATAATTGAGAGTAGGTTGGTTTTGCTTTCCTTTTGCTCAAATACGAATCATTCGACGGGGCCCTCATTTTGTCGCTCGTGTAATAATCATTGGATAGGTTCCTTGCACGAAATGATGGATTCCACATCTCTTTTCCACTTCTGCTCAGTGAAATTTACATTTCTTATTTATTCTTCACTAATCTAGAAATGCTTTTAAACCTGGCCAATAGATTTCAAATATGGAGGGTGATTCTTATCTGGTTGTTCAATGTTCAAATCCCGAATAGACCATCTCCCTCCGTGTGTGCGGGTTCTCTATCCACTCATGTGGGCTTTCTTCCCGTGCATGAGCTCATTTTCCACATGAGTGGACTGTCTTTGTGTCTGTGCGGACTCTCTCTCAGATCCCAATCCCTTGGCTGGAATATAAAAAAATAAATAAGAGATTTCAAATCCCATAAGCATACACTGTCATCCTAGCCTCTTCTATCTTCTCAAAAATATTTATTCTTTCATCAAGAACTTCCAAACCATTCAACTTAACCTACAACAAATAGTCATAAAGGACTTTAAAAATACAAGTTTTGTTTTTGGTAAAGTTAAAAAAATACAATTGATTATGCATTTTAACTTATAACATTAATATCTTGCACTCTAAATTTATGTTGTCTATTTGGTTGCTAGCATTTGGAGATATTTGTCTTCAGAATTGAAAGAATTCCAAATGTTGTCCACCAAGAAGTAGAATTCTAAAATGCTAATGACAAAAGAGCATTCGTAATTAAAGAATTTTAAAAAAGTCAAATGTCCAAAAGTGACTTTTCACTTGGTCGGCTTATTAAATTCTCACCATTTAAACTCAATTAAACAAAAAACTCAGAATTTCTAGAGATAACCCAAAATGCTTGCAACCAAACAAGCAAAGAAACTATTTTGCACTCTGATAATCTGAGGACTCTATTTGTAGCTGCATGTGATTTGTTATGGCAGAGAATAAAGTAATTTGATTTACATGCAACTCATTTAAAATGTATTAGATCTTTATGTATGTGTAAATTGGGTTTCTCGTATTTTTAGTATTTGTGAATGTTCTTGCAGTACTTTTATTTAACAAAAGGTACAACCATCAACTTAGATCATCCATTTGAAAGGGGTAAAGGTCACCATCCTCACAACCAACGTGAGTTTTATAGCCCAGTGGTCTCATGTCCATCGTTTCCTCATTCGTTTCATGCTCTTGAAAAAGTGAAATCCAAGAAGTGCTTTTTTTTTTTTTTTTTGGTAGAAGATATATATCCAAATGCTGTAGGAGGCATTTCACTTTCCACAATAAGCTTTTTGCTCGGGCAACTCTAGTTACAATAGTTACAGAAGGGTTGCATCTTGGAAATGAATTGTAAATAATATCAACATGAGCTGCACCCAACCCTTCTACTATTAGATCTATTAAGAGATATATATGAGATGACCCAGGGTATATTTGTTTGTATGTGGTAAAGTTTAAAGAAATAAAGAGACAAGAGATAGGGCGGAATCAGGATATAGACATTGGGGGTGCATTCCTAAATATCGTATTACTTTACCTTAACAATGTTTTCGATAAACTTAACTGTCTACATCCAACCTGTCCTCTCAGATACCGCAAGAATCCCAGCTAAATGCAGTGATTACAAGGCCGTTCATGGATTCTCATATTGAATTGGAATGCTAATTATCTGGAACTGAATATCAACATTTCTAGAACTGATATTTGCTAGATATGTAATCCACTTAAAAATACTCACTGGTGTGACCAACTCTCGGTACCTCACCCTTTTGCATATATTTGAATCCAACAGCTTCCCTCACTTCAAGTGGAGCGAGAATCTAGGCTAAAGCCGGTACAAGATGAGGCACTTTACATAAATTTATTTATTTTGGGTGGCCCCGGACTGGATTAAGCTTGTACAAGATGAGACACTTTACATGAATTTATTTATTTTGGATACCCACACCAAGGGAGTGGATATAGATCGTCGAAAGAGATGCCCACACAAAGGTAGAAAGGGCAGCAAATCCAAGAATCAGTTCGGGCAACTAAGTGAAAAACAGGATTGCCAATCAAGCAACCCCTCAGTCTATTCTCACGTGAATGTGTTAAATTTGATAAAATATGCAAGATCTGGTAAAGAAGATACAAATTGGAAAAACGTTATTTCCAGTGGGACCTGTTCATTTTTTTTTTTTTTTTAATTTGCAAGTGCCAATCCATAGATTAAAGATTTTAGGTCCCTTTCTCACTAATTACGCATTCAACACATGTTGGGTTATTATAATGAAAAGTTGTTGGGGAGCTATTAAAAGAATTGGTAGATGAGAACGTGAGCAAGGGCATTTTGAATGTGATGCTTTTATTTCTTTTATCACACATGCCTTTGTCTTATATAATTTGAGTTCTTGAAAATGAACATATTCCTATCATCTTCTTTATCGACAAAGTGATATTTCATCAAGTCAAGTCAGCTGAGGAATGCAAGAATTTATGCTGCTACAGGAATTTATGTTTATTTGTAATTAACTGTTCACCCTGTATTTCTTTAAATTCTTTATTTGGTTTCCAAGTTCTTCAAATATTTATGAAGTCTTTTTTTTTTCTCCGATTTTGAAAATGTCAAAGGGCCCTCGACATTTGTGGCTCTAACTGAAGGAGAGCATTAAAACTTTCATATTTTCTCATTCTTTGATATCCTCTAATACCGGGCTTTTTTCTCTTTTTTTTTTTTTTTTGTTACAAAATGGTACATGCCTTAAAATGTTTTCCTTGACACTAAGGTGCACAAACATTATGATCAGTGTCCTACCAATAATAATAATACAAACAAAAAAAATTAATTAGTGAAACCCAGATTAGAAATAAAGGTTTTGCCCTATATGAAATAAGGTCATTTAGCTAAAAGAACCTAAATATGACTATTTATAAAGTATAAAAAAATATTGACTCAAATAGAAATCCTAATCAAATCTTAAGATAATTCAGAGAATCTCGTGACCTTACAAAACAAATCTAATTTAATCATAATTACAAGATCATTAGTATTATGATAAATCTAAACAATTCTTAACATATATAGAATGCTCTCCACCAATAATCTATCCCTACTGGATTGTCATGTTTCCATATGACCTCATCAAAGGAGCATTTGTGCCTAAAAAAGGCTTATAACTTTTTTTAAGGTTAAACTTAATGAGAAAAAAGCTAATAGTTTGAGAGGGCTATACTCCATTTGAAACTATTTATAAAGGGCACATTTGTGCGGCTATATTTTTTACAGAAAAGGACATGGAAAATCTGGCCAATCTTTGTGCCAAAAAATCTTTTATGTTTGGTGTGGTTAGTTTTCCTCGAAGAAAAGGGCAAATATAATCTAAGTTTTCCATGATTCTTTTTCTTAGTGGTCAAAAAACATTGTTTTCCTTTTTTTTTTTTTTCACTTTTTCCCGGCATACACAAATGTGCTCCAATAAAATCAATAACAATTACCATTTATCTAAGAACCATTGAATTAAACACCTATCCAGTCATAAAATCATTGAGACAGGTAAATAGTTGATAACTATCATTGTATTAAGGCAATTTATTTATGCTGCAGAGAGTTTTCTCCACTTATTTTATCCAATACCCTTCTCTCCATCCAAACCTCCCTTACAACAATTTTCAGAAGACAATTAAAAGAAAAGCTAATCATTCCATATTTACAAATTACAAAACAAGATAAAAGGAGAAAATATATAAATAAAAAAAAAAAGACCAAAATTCATTGAGGCTGAGGCTGAGGCTGAGACAGAGATGAAAAATCTCTGCAATCTCTTCATCTGACCGTAGATGCAACGACCTGAGCCCAGTACTTGAGCTGATCTTTCATCCCAATCTCATCACTAACAGCTGGGATTTTCAAATTCATCGTTGGGTCTTCTTTCTTACCATCAAAACTCCAAGCCTCTGAAAGATAAGGCCTAGAAACACCACCAGACTCTGTCTCTCTTCCTCCTTTCCCCAACCTCTGAAGCCCCGGAACAATCGAAACCAGCCTGGAATCCATCTCCACATCCGAAAACGTGAACCCCAGATCGACAAATCCCTTCAATTCATCGAATTCAAGCTCAGACAAGCTCCTGCTTCCCTTTCTCTTCCTCCGCCCCACCGCCTTCTTCGACGGCGTCTCAACAACTACGACGGTGGGTTCTCTGGCTTCTTTGCCGGAGAGGATGGTCTCGAGCTTGGGTCTTGGGAGGACTGAGTTTGGGGAGAAAGGGTCGGATCTTGAGCTGAGTTGGTCGCTGAGAGATCGGCGATGGAGGCTTGGGAGGCGGGAGATTGGGTGGTTTTCGATCTGGGTCACTGGGTCGATTGGGGGGTTTTGGATATGGGTTTCAAGGTTGAGGGGCGTTGGGTCGATTGGGGGAGGAGAAGAGGGTGGGTTTTCTGAGGATTTGTGGTAAAACCAGTAGATGTCGAAGAGGTTTAGGATCTTATCTTCTTCTTCCATGGAGAAAGAAAAAAAAGAAGAAGAAGATGAAGAAGAGGAAGAGATGGTAATGAGAAAGTTTCAAGGATATTTTCTATAAGAGCTAATGATGTAATGGAATTATGGATGGCAGCTAATTTTTCGTTCCAATTACAAACATCCCTCATTCATTGGGCTTCTTTAAGATTTGCCCTAATTTGTTTAATGAATACTGTAACTGATATAACATATCATGTGGATTTATCATGATAATTGTCAGTTTGTCACCATATTATCATGATAAAATTCATTTTATCTTCAGAAGCAATTGTTAGTGGGTCAGCTCTTATCAAATTATAGAAGCAGAGAGAGAGAGAGAGAGAGAGAGAGAGAGATTAGAATGATTATTGAAATCCACTAAAGAAAGAGCTTTTGAATCTAGAGTTCGCTTGAATTCTCATCACTTGCATAAAGGAAAAGATAAGCAAGTTATGACTTTCTGTTTAAAGATAGGGATAATAGGTATGAGTTTATACTGATTAATATAGTAATGACTGTTGATTTTATGATTGTAAATTCTGATTAATGCTAATGGTATTGCCAATGGGTTAGCTAAGCAACGCTTCCATTTGGCCTTTTTTAATATTATTATTCTTATTTTTAGATGACCCAGGGTATCCCTTTCGGGCTCTGCCTTTGGACCTTGGCCCTAGCCCGGGGTTATCCAATTCTCATGAGCAAAGACTATTCGCCGAGGGAGCATTGATTACAGTTACATATACATTTTTAATCTTTACAAGAGACTCAATACTAATATTGCTTCTGTTGCTAAAGTGATAGAGCATTAGATGCATATAACAAAAGCTTGGGGTCAATATTTCCTCACACAAATATAGAAAAGAAAAAAAACCACTTCATTTACAAGACCAACCCCACCCGTGGGATTTACAAGTAACATGTGATGGAATCCAAGGGGGTTTTTATTTGGTCGAAAAAAAATTCCAAGGGGATTAAAGGCGTCCCACTCAGTAAAAGAAGATTCCATGTCCCAATTACAGGAAAGACCCCTCTACATGGAAAATATTACATGAAAGGAAAGTTAAGGAGTAGGACTCTTGATCTATATTTGAATGCTTAACTATTAATTAAAATAACTAGATCTGATTATGATTGGCTACTTATAGAGGGACCCAGTGATGAGAAACAAGAGCTGCTGGTAGGGCCAGTACTTAGGTAACCAATCAAGGAGTGCATCCTTGTCTATTAAGGCGGATCAATCCACAGGTAGATGTGTGAGATGAGACACCCTTAAACACACGGCAGTAATATAGTCATGCAACCTCTATTTGAAAATGAAATGAGGTCATATTGCCTGTTGGATTAGACCCTAAAAAGTCGGTTATGTGTCCAGGATTTTTAAACCATTTAGATTCAGAATAATGTTTAGATTAGGTTTCTGCTTTGGGAGTATGGGTTCATGACTATATAACTATATTTACATTCCTAGATTACTAGTTTTTATAAATAGGATCTTGAATACAATAATGTATTTTTAATAATATGATACCAAATTCAATCTTCTTAAATAATTATTAAAAATAAGATTGAGAGTTTCAGTAGATTTCTTAACGTTTATTGAATCCATTATGAGTCCACATATAGCATGGACCTTACCCTACCCCACTTTATCTTCATTCCAGCTTCCTTTTCAGTTATATTTGCTTAGAGGTATTTCTGATGAAAATTTCCTATGAATTCTAGACAACAAATGTCTCCAAAAGAATTTTAAATTCCTTGTTTTGAAAGAATGGCTTCTTACTCGGAGCGTCAAATCTTACCTGGCTGTTCGGGGTCCGAAACCCCAATACATCACCTCTTCTTGCTTGTACGGACTCCTTTCCCACTTGTATGGGCTTTCTTCTCGCTTGTGCGGGCCTCCTTCCCACTTGAGAGAGCTACCTTCCCTTGTGTATGCGGGCTCTTTCTTGGGTCCCAACCCTTGACTAGGGTACAAAATAAAAATAAAAATCCCTTTTTTGAAAAGTGTTGGGAGTAAATTAAAGGCAAAAGGGCAAGCGGTGGAATTAGTGTGCTACCCAAATGGCGCCGACCATAGGATCAACTATATTAATCAATGTAAGTTTTTGCCTTAACAGTTTTCGAAACCCAGTGATGGCCACCTTCAATTGGGAAATTCTAACTCTCTTCTCCTAAACTTGATTAATGATGGGGATTGAGGAAAATTATAAAGTGAAGAGAATCATCCCCAAGTCCTTAATTAATTTATAAGATTTTCATAGTAAAAATAGGATTCCTTAACAGTTGGAAATTTAAATCCTTTCTTCAAGTAGAAGTTTTTGAGAAACTAAACCAAGCAACTCTTTAACACATAAAGAGTTGCTTGGTTTAGTTTCTCAAAAACATATAGTAGAAGGCGTGTGGTAATGTTGTCAACACCCGTTAAATGCCCTATTTTTTCTATTGGCAATGGTAAATTATCTTAAAGACTTAAAAAAGATACAACAATACAAAAGAGGAGAACAAAGAAAGCATGAAAAGATATTAGAGCTAAATATTCATTCAAAAAATGAAAATTTACAAAGGAGCAAACAAAGTTATATCTCTTTTTACCCCCAACTTAATCAAAGCATCCGCCATACCATTTGTCGACTGATACACATAATGAGATTCAACATTCAAATATGAGGACCAACTCTTGATTTCATTGAAGTATTAGAGCTGAATACCCATGCAAAAAACAAAAAATTACAAAGGAGCAAACAAAATAAGTTATATCTTTTTCTACCCCCAACTTAATCAAAGCAACCACCATGTCTTTTGTCTACGGATACCCACGATGAGACTCATCATTCAAATATGAAGACCAAGTCTTAATCTTATTGTAAAGGAATTGGAACTTCCTCTCTTGAGAGAGAGATTTAAGATCCACTTCAAACCCACTAGAGCTAATGGATGGCTTAATTACTAATCCATACTTCAAAAGAGGGAAGACTGGGCAAAACTTAGACAACTGCCAAGCTATTCTATAAATTAGAAACAGCACATTGGGAATTATTGAGATGCGTGCATCACGCCATCTTTAATAACTAACTGTAATAGGATAATGTTTTTACCAAAAAAAAAAAAAAAACCGTAATAGCATAATGTGATGTTGCTGCCTTGTCACTTTCCATGTGTACATATCTTATTACTACATTTTTTTTCTGGGGAATTATAATATATAATAGAAGAAAGAAGAAAGTAAAGACCAAGGAAATAGAAAAATGTTAGATGAGAGTGTGCTAAAGTCTATTCGATGAAGACAAGGTCTTTTAGTTGGTGTTTCTTTTTCTGAAGTTTCCTTCTACTTTCTTCACTTTTGCATAGAAGTTAAAGTAATGTTGATTACTATTGTACTGTAATACTTTTGACAACTTTGTGGCAAAGCAACAAAAAATTGGTGGGTCCAGGGAAACGCTTATGAATTCTTTCTTGAGGTCACATATAAGAAAAAAGTGAGCGGCTAAATCCACACCAGTTTTTGCTCTCTCTATATCAGTATTCTCTACACTCCCCACACTTACACCATACACACCTTGGTTTGCCCAAATTGCCCTTACCTATAGGAGCATCATTCCCCTCCACACATCCCTTCTCCCCCTCATCCTCCCTCCCTCCCTCCCCCCCTCTCTCTCTCTCTCTCTCTCTCTCTCTCTCCTTGCCTCTCTCCCCCTCTCCTGTCGCCTGCCCCCACTGTCTACCTGCCCGCTCTCCCTCTCTCCCACCACCCGCCCCCGCCCCCGCCCCCGCCCTCTCCTGTCTCATGTCTCCCTCTCCCTTGCCTTGTCTCTCTGCCTCTACTCCACCCGCCTGCTGCCCCCTCCCTCTCCCTCCCTCCCCCTCCGGCGATGCTGCTAGAGGGGGCGTTGGTGGCTGGGGTAGGGGTGGGGGTGGATGTAGAAAGAAGTTGGGAGGTAGAGATGTCCTTTTAAGTAATTTTACGCATGGGTGCATATGGTTATATAAAAGTGCAATGTGTGGAGAGCAAAAGCCAATGTGCATTTAGTGGCGCTAAAAAAATGCATTTGATCTTCAAAATATATGCGTTTTTATTTCTGCAAAATTTGGGGGGTCATATGTAAAAAAATCATAATATCTCATAAAACTCAAGGGGATTTTCAGAAATTTGTGGGGTGGTGGTGGTGGTTTGGGGCATGGCCCCTGCCAGCCCCCTGGTTCCGCCAGTGGGTGGTTCCTATTGTTATACATAGTGGGATGACCTACAATTGTGATATCACAATAGGGTTTGATGCGCTTCAGGTGCATATGCAGATGCACAACATTTAGAGATAAAATGAAACAGCAATATAAGCAGGCCGAGCTCAAAAGTAAAAACAAGATTTAGGTGATTTTTCTTGAAAGGCACCTTTATGTAACCGCTTCGGTGAGAAAGAGGAAAAAATAGTGAAGTGCAAAAGCAAAATCTCTATATATTAACGATAATGAAAATTATTATTAGACGAAACCTATGAGTGTAAAATTCAAGAAATACTTAAGAATTGTGAAAATTTATATTGGCATTTTGTTGTCTTACAGAGAAAGATTGCAATCCTCAATTTCTTTTAAACATGAAATATATTGTTCCATAAGTGACTGTGTGTCATATATTTGTTATATTTTGTATAAATAAAGAGAAGCTTTATCTCAATGGTGCCATGTCAACTTAATAAGTGACCCCCATTTGGATACATTACCAATAACAACCGTTAGATGCAGACCCATGACATGATGTCCCTCATCTAAGGGCCTCTTTCTTCATTGGAATTCAAAGAGTTCCTGCATGGAGAAATTAAATTCTCCACTACGTGAAAATTTTGGATCCTCCTCTTGTATCTGAGCATCCAGAAATTCTAGCAAAAAAGAAAAAGGATTGTTTGATCTTTTTTGAATAATTTTATAGATTTTAAAGTTGCTTGTTTGGCAGCCGCCACATATTATAATCATAGGTAGAACTAGGATTTTTTTTGTTGGGGGCCAAAATAAGGGGAAGAACGTACTAAAATATACTAAAATATTTATCGAAGTTGGAGACTTTAAAGGACTTGAACTTTATGGTTCATGAGATAAAGTTTACCTCTAAATTTTGAACACTTTTTCATAAAAATTGCATTGATTATTGATAGATTAACCATGGTTAGAGCATAGTAAAAGAATTAACAAAATTCAAAAATAGAAAATTCGAAATTATAATAATAATAATAACAACAACTACTATAAATGAAAAGAGAGATTCTGTTGTCACCTTAAAAATCCAGGCTCGCCAATCAACTTCAAGGTGAGACTTTGAAGGGCGGAAGAAATACCTTATTTATAAAAATCATTTAAAGCTTGGACTCATGAGAAATTCATGAAAATGCTTAGTGGGGCTAGTTTCAAAAATTTTAAATTCCCCAAAATAGTTTAGATCTCGCAAATTTCACACAAATAGGATTTTAGGCCACTTTCATATTGATCACTTACAATAGACCGTGAATAAGATATTATGAAAATTTTGAATATTTAATTGTTCAACTTGATAGTAGACCATTTTCTGTTAGATGAAATTTTGGGAGGGCTTATACAAAGAGGAGCCATTCACTATAACATAAATGAACAACAATGCACAAATGCTCATGTGTGTACACTACACCAAAAACGGGAAATTGGAACGGATTTCCGTTCCTGATTCGCCCGTTCCTAATCTGTTAAACCGTTCCAAAACCGTTCCAATTTCCTATTTTTAGAACGGATTAACGGATTAGGAACGGAAAACAGGAAATTGGAACGCATTACCGTTCCTAATCCGTCCGTTCCTAATCCGTTAAACCGTTCCCAAAGCGTTCCAAATTCCCGTTTTTGGTGTAGTGAGTATATATTGCATGAGCTCTTATTTAAACAAATAATAATCTAAGAGATTGAGATATCAAGTAGCACTGAAAATCCTACCTTAAAAATTAAACATGATCTTATTCTTATTCAAGAAAGGAGCGCCCATAGTAAAGAAGCAATTCTTTAGCTACATCAAAAATCTCAAAAATGACAATGGGGATTTTTTTAACACCTTAAATAATTATGCTCATTAACATATATACATGACAATAATCCATATTTAAAATCTAAACCATTCAATAAAAAGGTACCACTAGTTCTTACTTAAAATATCTTGCTCAAATCAGAATTTTTCTAACATAGAAATCATAACCAAAATTCAAGACAACAGCTTCATTTGTCATCCACGGTGGATATACCTTTGATCGGATTGAGAATTTATATAATAATATAATAGAGGGAGCCAGTAATATTGAACGATTTAGATTTGAAACATGAGCTCTAGTGATTTAAAAGAATAGTGATATGTAGTGTTCACTTTATACCTACTAATTGTAAATACTCTAAAAGTAAGAAGAAGATTGCCAAGTAGGTACTCGTTTCTTCTACATACGTACTTGTAAGCTTTTATATCCACTACCATTCTCCAAAACCTAAAATTCAATGAAGCAGAACTCCCCTATTAAGGTCCCTGACTCTAGATGTGCGTGGTGAAAAATCTAGAACAGTTAAAAAACATTCTCTCCATCTATTCCTCATTTTATCTTCCTTTCTTCACTCCTTAATTCCATCCTTTTCTTCCTTTCCCTTCGCTTTCATTCTCTCTATTTATTTTTTTGGAAAAAAAATCAACTAAAATTATGGAACCTAGTTTAGAACTCCAAGAATTTATGTCAGGGGTAATTTTAAATTCTCCAAAAGTTGTCCCCTTAAGTGGAATTCCAAATCCCTCTTCTTGATGGAGCATTTAAAACTCCAACAAAATGCATAGAGAGTGGAATTTCAAAAGGTCATTTGAGTCCTTTTAGGTGGTTGGAATTTGAAATTCTGGTGGAAAAAATAGCATTTTAAATGTTATGAGACAAGATGTCACATTATGTCCAAAAAACCCCAACATCTCAAATTCTTATAATAAATTTTGATAAAGAAAATCATGTCTAAAAAACCCCAACATCTCAAATTCTTGTCATAAATTATAGTAAAGAAAATCATGTTAAAAAAACCCCAACATCTCAAATTCTTGTCATAAATTCTGGTAAAAAAACAGACCTTGGAATCTATATTTTAGATCATCAACCAAAGTGTTGCGGCCATCCATTACAGGATGGCTAGAAGATGAGGGGGCCAAAGGGTGCATGTATGTAGTATTTTAAAACTATGAAGGGGCCATGGCCCTCGCCAGCCATTCCCTAATTCTTCCCCTGATTATAATAACAAAAAAAATTATAGACTCTTCAAAAAAAATTTATAGACTCTTCAAAAAAAAATTATAACTCTTAAAAAAAAAAAGGTTTTGAATATAAAACACAATGATAAATAACTTCAAAACTTTGTTTCAAAATTCTTATGAAAGGTATCAAGAAGACGGCTACAACATGTCATAGTTTAACTTTGCAATGGGGCAGCCTCTATTTTTTTCTCCACTACTTTTGCCTTGTAGAAATGTAGAAATGATCACCTCTATAGGAATTCTAGAGTTTCTCAGACGAAGGTCACCACCTACCTGATTGAGCTTCTCAAGGCTTCTCTCATCCTAGGAAAACCTTTTTCTGAAAGACCTCTTCAAGATTTGTGTAATTTTTTGTCTGCCATCCCTTAATGAGTATCAGCTTCTTTTATCTTTTTCTTCTGCTTTGTAAGTTAGGAGGACCATCTTTTGTAAGTTGTAAGTTGGGTGGTTGTTTAGCTTCCCTCTTTTGGGCTGTATAGCATTCTATTCTCCCCCATCTCCCCCTCTTCTAATACAATTTGCCTTTAGCAAAAAAATAAAATAAAATAATAATGTAATTGTGTAACAAAAGTTATAATGTTTGGTTAGAGCAGCGTGCAACTTGAAATTTAGGTTGGGCATCTAACAAGTTAGATTGGTTTGAACAAAAACTCACGTGGCCCGACCCAACCAAAAGTGAAACGTGGATTGGACTTTCCCTAGATGACTCAATCCCAAGTCCCAACCCAGTCTATCCAAGTTGCAGTCCTGGAGAAAAACTTTGGAGAGTGAACCTGGACTAGAAGAAAAAAATATGAGGGGTAGAGTGTGTGTCTGGAGAGAGAGAGAGAGAGAGAGAGAGAGAGAGAGAGAGAGAGAGAGGAAATTTTCAATGAAAACCTTCTACGTTAAAGTAAGAAATATTCAAATGTTCCGCACGACTGAAAGGCTGACAACCCTTGATTCTTCATGAACATGTTGGGGTCTTTAAATGTTCCAAAAACATTTGAAAGATATGGTGCGTTCATCTTTTTTATTTTTTCTGCATTCAGAATTTGAACTCATCCAACTCACACACTTGATGAAATATAAATGCATTTCAGTCATAATCATGGTATGCAGTAACTCAAATTCTTATTATCATTGAGATAAAGAGTTTTTGGGCTTTGAAAATTGTTCATATAAAGCTTATTTCTATCAATTCCCCTGGAAATGGGTAAGACACTTGTCCAATGCCCCCGGAAATGGGGTTGGAAAATTCTTGTTCAACGCCCCTGGAAATGGGGGAGTCTGCCTTTTAGACATGGCAGAGCTTCAGACTGCAAATTCGACCCAATCATTAAACACTTCTTGTTCCTTGTGCTGTGACTGGCATGTATATGGTGTTAGTTGGGTGCAAGTCAAATTAGGCATGTTGGTCCTATGGTGGGCTGATGGGTTTGGTCAGGTTTTACCACGCTGCCCTATCCATGTGAACTTGGCAGGAATTGGTCAGCAGCTGATGCACAATGGGACCACCTTGGCCTATTGGACTCCTAGTTTAGAAACTCAAAACTTTGACTCAACTCTGAAGGTCGCCCAGCTTGGTAAGGTGGGGTGAGTTTGGCCTTTTTCTGAGTTTGACTCCTCAATGACCTACTAAATCTAGCGGACTTGTCCAGATTATAACCAATAAAAGCAAGTTCTCAAACCATGGCTGCCACTCCCAAAGACTCTCAAGCTATATCTCATTGGGTATATGTAAAAGAAAAAATCCACCACCAACATCCAAACCAATTGTGGCATTACTAGTTACTCATTTGACATGGTCATTTCTCTCGAAAACCAGCAATGCCGTCTCGGTAGAGTGTTACTTTTATAGACCCAAAAGTTTGAGCTATCTAATTATCCTTGCCCATGTCTGTTTGACACAAACTTATCCTTTATTTTTTTATTTTTTATATTGCACATTCCAACACAAGACAAATGACATAGGAACTACGCAGGTTGTTTAGCGTAAACAAACAAATAAATATAATAAAAAAACATACCTTGCATTAGGAGGATAAGACGAGTGTATTGTCCAAGTGAATTGCGGGGCAAATCTCCTTTGGCAGTGGGCGTATTGCAAGGCCAAGTTGACCCACACACACAGAGAGAGAGAGAGAGAGAGAGAGAGAGAGAGAGAGAGAGAGAGAGAGAGAGAGAGAGAGAGAGCAATGGCCGCCTGCCAAGGAAGAAATTGCCCTGTAATATACACTTGCACACTGTGTTGTTGGGCTCACCGAGTCATTGTCCATCACCAACTCGGTATTTATGGGCGTCTATAGAGCTGGATATGCACAGCATATGCCAAGGCACAAACCCCTTTAAACCTTGAAGGGCCAATTTCATTAGTTTCATCCATTATCACCTTCCTCGTACAAGAGGGGGGGTTCTCTCGAAAAGGAATGGCATAACTCTGGAAAAGTAACAGCATCTGGATTAGGGTGTTAATGGGTCTGCTCAATCTGGTGAGACACATCTAAGACTGGCCCTTTTAGTTATCGGGTCCATTATTAAAGCCTACATTTAAGCCACTATCCTCTGAATCAGTCCAAGGCCAGCCCATTGGTATATTTATATATATATATATATATGAGAGATGCTCCTATGAGAGATGTTCTCATCTTATTATAAATATAAATTTCTTCCGGGCCAAGCAAGTCAGACCTGCTCTTTAAGATATTTAGGTTGTTAGACCTTGCCCATTTAATTATTGGGCCTAAAAACACAGCCAAACCCAGCACAATGAGAGTTGCACTCAGATCAGAGTCGGGCCTGGCCTTATTTATAACCAGTAACACCAAAAGCTCGAGCCGTACATGAATGGGACAACAATATATAGCTACACCTCATTTGAACGGGAGTCCGTTTGAATTCAAAACCCAACAGATAGACGGATCGGATACCATGTTAATAACTAGTAACACTAAAAGTTCGATCTGTTAGTGAATGAGACAACAATGTATATCAACAGGCCTGACCCATGATCACCTCATAAAGATCTGGATGCCTATACACATGGATTAGCAGATTATACAAGTGTTGGTTTTGGAATTTGCTTTTGTCTAATGTGTGATAATGAAATGTGAAGGGGTAGGGGAGGAAAAGGGTCTACTGGTGATGGTGAAATGAAATGGGAATCAAAGGGCAGTCTCCTCCTACTTTTCCATGGAAGATCCGCAGCATGTTCTTTCTATCTCCAACCTCTCTAATCTTCTTGTGGTGGCTGTCCTTAGATGGTTGGAAAGGTGATTCGTTTATGCGGAAGCTCGTGCTTGTACTCATGTACAGTTGCATACGTACATGTACACATATATGCAATTACATGTACACAGATGCAGACGCATGGTCTATACGTGTACCCTGTCTGATTCAAGCTAAGTAGCACCCCAAAGTGATAAAATGTCCATCTCTTGTGGAACCCATTTAAACGAATGACAAGGAGTGGGCTTGCAGCAGTATGATCAAATGATCCTAGCCCAATGGTGGAAATATAATTTTGGGGTTTTGACATATTAGTCATCTTTAAGTCTAGTTTTGCCAAAAAAATTACTGAAATTAAAATAATTCTCGACATTTTTTTAAACTTTTTTACTTCATATCCCGTGATATCATGGGATAGTCCCATGACATATATGATGGGATTTGTCAATTTCTGTATCATATACTTTTTGCCACCAGCAAGCGAATTCATTTTTTACAAAATACAAAAAATGGTATTTTGTGAAAAGTAAGTGCATATATTTCTAATTAAGGTTCTATCATTCAGAAGAAACTTTTCCTAAAATGTTGCATAAAAGATATGACACCATGAGACATTCCTAAGATATCATTGGATTTATTAGTTTCTATGACATGCATTGTTCTCATGATATCATGGGATTTGAAGCAAATAAGTTTTTTTTAAAAGAATGCTAACGAGAGGCAAGCGACTTTGATAACATTATCTAAATCTCGGTCATGTAATTGAAAAAACCAAATTTAAGGAGGCCTACTAATATGTCAAAACCCATAAAATCTTTCTTGCGACGGCCACTTCGGCGGGATTTGGAGCAAATGAGTTTTTAGAAAAATATCGACAGAGAGTTAAGCGACTCTAAAGGCATTATCTAAATTTCGGTCATAAAATTCACAATACAAAATTTAAGGAGGACTAATATGTCAAAATGCCTAAAAACTTTCTTGCGAGGGCCACTGAGGCGGCAAATGTGAAAAAAATGTCCATGTTTTTTTCATAACAGAAGGGATTTTCTTCCCGAAATTTCTGGGAGGGGCCATAGCCTTCCCCCATGCCCCCTAGTTCTGCCTTTGCTTATACCTTAATTTGAGGTCTTCAAAGTTCAATGTGTATATATCATAGATATTTATTGTGGTTAAATCCAACAATGGCCAATTGTTCATGGTAGGGTCAAATTAGAACCAGTCCATATCAAGGGAGTAGGTGTTTGATGGAGGATTGAAATGATCAAAGGTTACCCTTAGGAAAAGGCGCAAAGGTATGGAGGGGTGATTTTGAAGAAACTGCCGGCACTATACATAGATTCTTGCTGGGGAATAATATATGGTAAACTAGCTTTGGTTTAGATTTGATATTGACAGGAGTTTTAATTGTAGTACACATGATTCTTACATGTAGTCACTTAATTTTTGACAATTGCAAATAACCGGCTCTTTTTTCATTTTAACAAGTAACTACTTTTGTTGATCTGACAACCTCAATCAACCATCCTTTATGATCAAACAAAGGTCCAGTTTTGACCAATTGATGAAATCCAACATATTCTGTTCGAAAAGGATAAAAATGCAGTAGATCTACCTAATTTGGATTAAACCTTGAGTAATGCAAGAATCCAACTAATCCAAGTTATTAACTAGCGTCATTGTCTTGTGTTTAATTCAGACTACTCTAGATTTAAGGATGTGATTTTTCTATCTTTTACAAGAAAACACCCATGTTCCTTCAATAGGTGAAGAATTGGCTTTTGATTGTTTACCAAGGTCATTGGCTGATATTGTCAATGTTAAAAGATTTAAAAAAGAGGCCAGTTAGTTGTTTGTAATATAAAAAATTTAGATGGATTCCTAAAAATTCCCAAAAGTAAAACGGGATAAATAATTTAGTGGCCGTGGAGAAGAAAGGACGAAACGTTGCCATGCATTTAATATAATGAGAAGGAAATATGAGAACAATGACAGATAATATAAATAAAATCCATGTATAACCAAAGAAGGATCATAACTTTATGTTCATATTTCAAGTCTTAGGCAACAAGTGTCCATATCCATATATCATCAACCAACTGAAATGGATATCCACAAAACCAAAGTAAAAAAAGGAAAAGGACTTGCAAAAGGGATAGAAGCACATGGGCAGGTGCTTGAAGATGGTGAAGGCCTTCAGAGGAGATGTTGAGAGAATGGGGACATCTTTGCAGCTGTAAAAAAGAGAAAAATCAAGAAAGTGAGTTCCAAGCATATGCTACAGAAATTCCAAGTATATGCTACAGCATATCCAACTCCAACTGTATAAAAGCACGTTGCAATTCTGTGAAAAAACTAGGCTAGTCGGAGTATGCAAGTCACCTGTGCTGGGGATGACAGTGCAGTTTTCCTTTGGCATGGAGGCCGGGCACATGTGAATGCCGCCGGTGTTGTCTGCCAAAGGAGAATTGCCCTGCCATTTCCTTGCACAGCCATTGATGGTGCCCGCTTCTTTTGCTATTTTGATCGCCGGTCTGGTGGTGGCCACCAGGGATAGGCAATGGAAGAAGAAATCTTCTTTATATGTTTGGCCTGTACTGTTACCTACAAAATAGTCAGTAACATTTTTTAATGACAAATAAATTAGTACAGAAGTTTTGACATATTAATCATCTTTAGAATTGATTTTTTTTCAATTTCATAATTAAAATTCAGATAATATTACAAGAGTTGCTTGATTCTGGTCAACAATTTTATTGACTTTTTTGCTCTAAATCCCATGATATCATGGGAACAAAATAGATATTGATAAATCCCATGGTTTTTATGCGGCATCTGCAGGAGGAAACTTAATGTGCCTACTTATCTTCTTTAATTCCCCATTTGGTACTTTTCTCTATCATCCTTTGTCTCATCCACTTATTTATTTTATCTTCTAACTTCGATCATCACCTTCTTAACTGTATAGGTTGGTTTTTACCAATACTTGTATCTTTTCATCTCCTTGTATCCTTTTTTTCTTTTTCTTTTTTTTTTATAAATTTATTTTGACCCTTTTACATGGACGATGGGGGAATACTTAGTTTGGTGATAAGTGGGATGGATTTTACCAGCCTTCTCAAGACATTAACCCCACCCACCTAAGATATTGTACACCTTTTGTAATTTTTGCAGCAACATATTCTAAAAGGTTAAAAAATAGGCAATTAAGTCTTTACTTGTCGATGGGTGGACATAGGCCTAGCGTGACCAATTGGTGTTCATCACATTGCCTTGGCCAGTAAGTGTTTAGCGGCCTGTCTTAGACCATTGGTGTTCATTAAGACTCGTTGGTGAACTGATGGACGTTCGATTAAGCATTGGCTAAAGCCAAAAAGTTAGCAAGAAATCATAATTGGTGTTATGAGATATTCAACTTTGTTTGGTGTTTAAGAATCCCAATTCGGGTTGGAGATGTGGAGTACCTGGTGGATTGGTCTACTGTAACAAACTCCTTTGGATTGCTATATAAAGGAAGATTGGAACCCTTTGAACACGTAGGGATGTAAATGGATCCCCGATTCTCCGATTACCCAAATATTCCGACCTGTTAAAAATCAAGTCTGGGTCCTTATTTAAGCCCCGATAAGTAAATGGGTCCGGATCCGGTTTCACTTTGGTTCGGACCCGTGGACCCAAGACCCGACATATTACCTCAATCTTCGAAAATCTCTCATAAAAACTATATATTTTTTATATTATTCTCTACCTAGACCCAAACACGGATCTAGACCCGTCCCATAAATTGTTCTAGTTCCGGTTCCGGAGCCAAGAAACCGATTCCAAAACGGTTTCGGGTCCCGATCCGGTTCCACATTCTCCTTAACGGTTTCGATTCCGAGTCCACCGTGGACCCGAACTAGAACCGACCCATTTACAACCCTATGAACAAGTCATTTAGAGATTAGCAACAATTGCAGACTGGTCTCATGACCATTGTATGGAACGCGCAGTTAGTATCGACCCTATCCTAGACTAGCACTTATATCTTTCCATATCTCTCTCTCTCTCTCTCTCTAGTTTTCTACCTTCATCATAGATGATGAGGGGAATATGGTATGGTTACTAGTGTACAGCAGTTTGGGATGAATTCGACCAGCCTTCTCAAGATATTGACTCCAACCCACTTAAGATATTGTACACCTTTTAATTTGTAATTGAGCGTAACATCTTATAAATCTTACTTCAAATTTCAGAGATAAATCAATGATAGGTTAATGGATACGTATTGGCCAATAAGTGAAGATTGATTAAGCTGGGCAGAGAGGCTGAAACTCCAAGATATGAATATGGAGAAAGTTCACATGGGAAGAAGTGGTGTACCTAACTAGGCAAGAGCTGCCGCTCCTAATTACCACTTAGCTGTTCTTGTATTTCTATGTATTTAAAGTTCGGATTTCTCCATCTAAGCCCGCTCTCTGGATTTATGCAAAATGTATGCGTAATTAAGGGAAATGTTGGTGATTAAATGTAAAGACCCACTAGGGTTTTGTTGTATTTTATCTACCTTTAACCAACATTGTTGTATTTTATTCATATCCAATGTTTTTTCCATTTAGACATTTAACATTGCACCAAATAATGGCACCACTTGTGGGAACTCTCGGGTTCTCATGGGCCAGGCCAGGCTGAACCATTCCATAATGAAGTGGATTTGGCTGTGTTTTAGGATCGTGGACTAGGCCCATGCCTTTTTTTTGTTATTTTGGCTTCAATGGTTAAATGGGCCAGGAAGTACTGGCTCATTCTGACATAATTCGTAGAAAGGGCTATAATACTTTGCAAATGATCTACGCCTAACTTTAGGCCCGTGGGTCGGATCCAAGCCTGAATTTAGGTTCATTAACTAAACAGGCGAGGGCTGGACAAGTTTCGTCCCAGCTTAACCCGGCCCATTAACACCCTTAATGAAACACAAGCTGATTTCCACCATTCCCCATATATTCTCCTTACAATGATCTTGCAGTTAGTGCTGATGAGGAATGATCAAGCTTTCAAAAGGGTGAAAAGCTAATCACATGGTTTAACTTGTGTGCGGCCCACTTTCTCTTGATCTAACTCCGTCAAATTCCTACCTATAAATAGGCATTGGCCCATAATTCATTCGAATCTGAGTTATATATGTTGTTGGATTTACATGTGTGAATTATGTAGTTAGATTTTTCCTATGTGATTTATCTCATGGTGTATATCAACAAGTTGGAGAGAAATTTGGGCCACATCCTAAATATAGATGGGCTTGTAACAAGAAGAGTTAAAAATTAATGTTCACATTTGGTAACTGGCAACGATTACACAGATTTGAGGATTCTTCACTGCCCTTGGAATACGGATTTTCTTACTAAGGATTTGTATAGCTAATGATTCCAGAGGCCACATTTCATAATAGGTGAGGAATTGACAGATTTTAGTTTTATACCTTTCCCATTTCAGCTAAGGATTCCAACCTAAGCATCCTACAAAAATAAGGATCTCAGATGGTCCAACTCCTCGCAAATTTGTAATTGCCAAATGTAGATTTTTCATGACTTCGTAAAAAGCAAAGTCTTTACCCTCATAATCTAGTTGGCAAACATAGCTTAAAGGTGGTTGGCATTTGCTTTCATGTTTTTTATATACCTAATTTACTATCCATGAGCTCCACCGTAGGATTATTAAAGAGGTGATGAATGAAGGCTAAAAGGTTGAAATGTTAACATAACCTTAACATTCTTACGATTTAAATTACTTGGGTGATGGTTAGGTATTCATTTCACATCTCCATGTGAGTCAACTTCCATGAAAAGGGAGGTTATTTAATGGTTGTCTGTGGATATTCACCTTTATCTCTCCACTTTTAACTACCTTTAGAAATACGTCTTAAAATTCCAAGGAAATCAATTATATTAAACAAATGGACCACAACTTGTTTGTCTGCATTACATAGGAATTAATGGTGAAATGAACTCAACCAAAGGATTATCATAGACTTGAGAGATGAAGGATATGAGGTGAGGGGTAAAGGAAATAAGGTGGAGATGTTGATGGACCCCTCACTTTCATATGTATTGAAATATTAGAGTGGTGGTTGGGTTTCATTTTCCATCTTATTTTGATTCTATTTTCCTAAAATGAAAAGGCTATTTAATACTCATTTCTTAAAATTCACTTTTGCCCTTCATTTTTAACCACTTATCCTATGTATTCCTTCTATGAATTCTAATGCAAACAAACAGGCGTAAATGTGATACTTGCCACCTTGTTCGATTCCAGCTAAGGCTTAAACTAACTGCCTGTCTCTCCTAGGAGGACCTTTGCGTTCGCTAGTAGACAAAACCAAAAACAAAACCCCACCCACAGATGATGGTCTATGTGTAACACACAGGTACGTCTATAAGCAAAAAAATGGCATACTAATTAAAAACAGAAAACAAGATAGCAGAAGCAAGCTCAAAATCCCTATCCGCAAGTAATTCAACCTTAAGGCCTGCATGTATCATTAAATTTAATTTTTAGGAATTCTAACACATTGTATTTTTATGTAGGGTTGAAAATATAGAATCAATTAAAGGTGAATATCCAAAAGAGCACCAATAATTTCTCCTTGAACACAAATTGAATCAATGACGATTGGAAATGAATCACCTTGAAATTCAAATACTAAGCAAGTCAAAGGTCCCATCCATGTCACCACCTCATGTCCTTCACCCTTCATCCTTTTAATAATTTTTATTTGGAGCTCATTTGACCACGAGTTCTTGTCTATATAATTTTTATGTAATCCATGCATTCAAAGAGGCCCTGAAAAGGTACTAGATACGAAGTGCGGATGAAAGAATTGTAATGGACCTAAAACAATCTCTCAAAACAATTAAACAAATTCTCTCAGGAGTAAGAACTTCAAAATTGTCTCACAGTCACACGTTTCTCCCTCTTCGACAAAAGAATTGCCGGAGCAAGGCTCTTATACAACATCCCCTCCTGCTCAAAATTAAAAACCTTTCAACAAAAGCATCCTTTGATTAGAGCAAGGTTCCCATACTAGAAAACCAAATATATGAAGCTGTCCCTCTTGGGACTTTCTAATTAGAAACTGAGTGATACTTCTAACATTCGTACAGGGCCTCGATTAAAGGGGGCCTTAAATAATTGGGACCATAACTCAAATCTTTGATCAGATGACTGAAGGTGGAGTTGTCCCAATGTTACTTTCAAATTGAAACATTACAGCCATTTAAATTTCTAAACATAGAACCCTATAAAATCAACGGTTTAGATACCCAAACCATGAACCCCACTCACCTTAAGTGGCCCCATCCCATCTCATACCATAATGAAAATTATGCATGCTAACATTCCAGCTTTGTGTGTGGGTGAGATCATAAAATTATGCATGCTAACATGCCAGCCTTGCGTGTGGGTGAGATCATACCAACAAGGATTCCCTGGACGAGAAGAAGGGGAGAAAGAAAATGAAGAACCAGACAAAGATTGAGATGGGCAGATGGGCAATTGGTTCTATTAACAGAGACACATCAAGGAGAAATGGACAGTGACAAGATGGGAAGAAGAGCTTCTTGTGAGAATTGAAATATCAACATTTGCGAGGACAAAGGGCATAAAAAAAGGACATCTGCAAAGACACCCAAAACAAGCAGAAGCCATTAGATGGGAGAGGGTTAAAAGCGGAGCAGGTAAAAGAGACCAATGGGAACAGCTACAATCCGACGCTCCGTTTTGTGGTGTCTTTTTGGAGAATGATGGCAAAGAGACAGGTCTTGTCATGGGCTGCTCTGTTTTAACGGTATTCAAATCAAATGAAGCACGGGGAACATGAGGAAATAAAATAATAATAACAACTTACTCGCCAAAGTTGCCCCAGACACTTTGATCTATTCCGAATGTCTGTGTGTTCCAACAGTAGAGTAGATGACAACTATACAAAAAAACTCCGTATCTTTTGACAAGGATGGGAAGATGAGCCACACAAGTTATATGCCAATTCCAAACTCTCTATCAAGAGTTTGAACACAATTCCAGACTCTCCTAAGGCCTTGATTTCTGTTTGGCCCATATTGTCAAAACATTTTGTATCCTAAACAAGACATGAACTTCCACCAAGTAGGGTTTACAATACATATATGTGTCAAAGGAACAGTACAGTGGATCAGCACCATCCACCAAGTGGGGCTTAAATGATGGAATCTTCATTCATAGAAAACCCCACCAATGGGAAATCCTAGTAGCCCTCTTTGTATTGGTGGCCTGTCCTCCAAAAGGAAGGTAAAAATTTTGGAACATGTGAAGGGAAAGCTGATCCATGCAGAGGAGGACATCGGTTATGGAATGCAGGTAGGGATCTTTGTGATTGTCCCGTGAGAAGGATCTGGAGAGAGAGCGAGAGAGAGAGAGAGAGAGAGAGAGAAGAGGGGATGCTCGTGACTTAAACTGCATGCAAAATCATCCATCCATGCTGCTCCGACTCCCAGATTCCTTTCTGATTAAAGCTGACACACACTCTCTCCCCTCTGGTGATGCCTAGCCTGGTTGTTTTTATTCCAATCTTCACCAAAAGCTATATCTTAATCATGCCTATAAAATACTCTACATAGGGGGTACATCCAATATCCTGTTCATCTCACTCAAAATGGACACAGTGATCTGACTGGCCCTGATGGCCAATTAACTTGACCATTCATCAGGTAGGTCCTACATGATCTTGATGACCTAAAAATGGATTTCGATGGGAAATCAATAAATGAGGAAGTGACCCGCGGACAATGGATTAGTGGAGGAGGCATCTTAGTTTTATAGTATGAACCAGGATCAACCCATGATCCTCATGTTGGAAGTCCCACTCCGTGGCTGTTGTGCTAAACTAGCCAAAAATAAATAAATGAGACAGTGGCCCATCAACTAGATGGATCGGATCTCCAAATGCATATGATGATTGGCCGTATAGAACAGTCTGAAGCATTTGGTTTCCACCCTTCATTTGATCTCCAAATGCATAAATACCAACGATAGTTCATATCTGAACCGTTGATATCACGTAAGATTTTGTCTAGAAAGAAAGAAACAGCGACCTATGGAATGATAAGGACCTTTTGAGGTCATAGAGTATCCTTGTAATTTTATATTGTTAAAAAACTCCCCACATGAAGAGGTTTGCTATATAAACAAGTAGCTCCTGGCCACTGGGATACTTTGCAATCTCAAATTGTAGCTTTTGAGAGAGAGAGAGAGAGAGAGAGAGAGAATGGTGTCTGGATCTGGAAGAAAGATGGCGACGAGCAGGAAGTTAGATGTCCTTGGGTGTCTCACAAGCTCTAAATCAGTAAATCCTCTAAAAGGCTTTAGAATCATTGAGTTCTCCTTTTTCTCCCTGTATTGGGATAGCCGTTTCTTTATTTTTCTTTCCATTATTGTGGTATGTTGATGTTTGTATGTAAAGGATAGAGATGGTAGTGATTTTGTTATGTTATCTCTCATGCAGTTTAGTAGGACATCAGTTGTGATGGACGCTCTTCATCAATATATAAAGGAACTGACATCAGAAGTTCATCAATATATAAAGGAACTGACATCAGAAGTTGAGATGTTGAACAAACAATACAGTAACCTAATGAAGAAATGCCAAGTGCCCACGGTCTCTCTCTCTCTCTCTCTCTCTCTCTCTCTCTCTCTCAATTTAAGCTTATTGAACACTTTTTTTGGTAAAATATTTAACACTAGTTAATTACATTATAGAGGCCATTGTTAGAAAGTGTGACACCCCCTTTATTTGATTTTAAATCCATTCAAAATAACAGATGGGGAGCACCTAATGGACCACTACTAGTCTCCACCCAACTCTCAATGAATGAATTACTGTGATCAATCATCGGGTGAGTCCCACTAGGATGCAGCACAAGGATTTTTAGTTGTTATAGTTACATTTTGTCTCGTCTTCCATTCACTTACAGAGGTGCAAGTCACCTGATCACTGGAGTATCCATTATTCTTTTTGCTGAAAGGCAAAAATATATTGAGAAAACGGGGGACTGGCAGAAGAACCAGCTCCCAAATATAGAAAGCCCAAAGGAGAAAACTCAAGAGGTTTAAAGGGTAAACCGCAAAAGAAGAAAGCAACCTATAAAATTTAAAGAAATTACATTGCAGTAATGACTCCAAAAAAACTCAGAATGGAGGATAGGGTGTACCCCGTGAAAGGTTTTGAGATTTTGCTCAGGTGGAGCGCCAGCTGGTTCCTTGACAACCTGGTAGTAGCAGGAATGGAAGGGTTACTGCTGTTAAAGATTGCCTCGTTCTTATATCTCCAAATACAGTTGGAGGTAGCAAAAAAATACCACTGCAATTCCAAGTTTGGCATACGCACCACAAGTTTGAGAAATAAGAGACCAGAGAGCAGAGGTAGAGGTTGCAGATGCCGATGTGCAGCCAGCAATGGAGAGAACACACACTAATTTTTTTCTTCAAAAGTACAGGGGAAGAAAAGATGGGTGTCATGCTCTGGAGTCTCCTCCAACCAAAACATGAAAGTTTTGGGGGATGAGAGTATTTCAAACCATCCTACACCTTTCGATATACATTTTTCCATCGTTCACTAATAGCTTGAACTTTTAGTATTTCTAGTTATTGACATGGCATCAAAGCCAAGCATCTTGTGTTCAAATCTCTGGGTATGTGTTTTTGTTCGCATATGATATTTCACGAATTTTGCTTCACTTGCGTAGCCCACACGTGAGGGGCTGTTAGGACGCACTGATATACATGATACCAATGTTGGATATAGAAAGGATGAATTCATCCTTGATTATGAATAAATTAGATTTGGATTATAGTTGTCTAGTGTTTATCCCTCACGACTCATAGTCAATTGGCACCAATCAGACTGCACACAATGTTGGATTTTGCACTGGAAAGCTTTTAGTACTTCTCCACCGTTGATATCGGGCCTTGATTTCACCACCCTACAAATCTAATCAGCCAGATTTTAGAATCACTTCATATTCATGTATATAAATTTCGATCCCTGTCATGCCCACCCCTTTTTTATCATCCAGGTGAGCTCCACTGGGCTTTTATGCAAGTATCACCCCTATCCTATGCTTAGAAGATCACCTATATATTTAATGACAATATCAGATTTGATATCAACTGGGTGGCCCTAGCTCAAGGGTTATGCACATGCCAAATATTTTTGTGGTTTTTTCGTTGAGAATAGCCTATGGCTATTTCTAAGAATACAATAAAAAATGTTAACTCAAAGTAGGAAGCCTAATGTCAAACTCAACAGCAACACTAAACAAATATAACTCAATGTAAGATGAACTCATCTTTTACATATCCAATATTGCATAGAGCATTCTCTGTTATTTTGTACCCCAGTAAGTAGTAAGTGGAACAGTTTCACATGCCACCCCCTTTGATTTTGCAGGAGGTGGAAGTGGAGAGGATAGAAGAAGGTTTTCTTGTCCGTGTGTCAAGCAAGAAAGGTCGAGATTTGCTGGTTACTGTATTAGAGGCCTTTGAGGAGATGGGTCTCAACGTACTCCAAGCTAGAGTTTCATGTAACCATTCCTTTTGGATGGAAGCCATAGCCGAAGCTGAAAACGAGAGGTTGGATATGGATGTTCAAGCTGTGAAGCAAGCTGTTCTAAAGGCCTTAGAAAACCAGGGAAAGGAAGTTCCCGTGGCAACTAGCGAAAAATCTGGGGGCTTGTAGAGAGGAGAAGGAAAAGGGAAGATGAAAAAAATGAGTTTCATTTTCCATTCAAGATGTTCTAAGATTTCATAGTTATATAATTTACAATTTGTCTCAAGGAACTAATGAACAACGGACGCGATCAAAGTAAAATAATAATAATCATACTTTTCTTATAAAGTCATTGAAATGATTAAGAAGAGAAGAACAAATTAAATTTTCATCCGTGTCTCTTTCACTTCTTATCATTCGGTTTCTCTCTGTGTGGCAAGCGTTCTCCGTGTGGGAGTAGGCTTCTTTCTCTATAGTTGGAGTGACTCACAGATATTATTCAAAATTACAGTATCACCCGCAATATTGGCTAGGCCAGATAACCGATACGGTATCGGTATCGGTATCAGTCACAGTTATCAAACCGTCGTCGTGGTCGTTGTGCGGATTTTTCTTTAATCCAAAGTTTTTTCAAAAAAATCAAAAATTGGAAAATGGTAAAAAATAGTATTTTTTTTTCTATTAGTAACAACAAAAGGTCAAAATATCATTCCCTAAGTCATGACAATATCACAAATTATTATAAAATGCAACCATAATTATGACTTATGAACCGTACGTCTATTAGTTAAGAAAATAAAGCTGTACTTTTCACTCAATCATCAAGTTGTAAATTCAAGAGTATTAAAATAAGTATTTTTTCTTATGATAATATGATAAAGCACAAAGCAATTGGACATTTACAATTCACTTAAAATGATGAAAATTTTAGTAACTATTTTACATCAAACTATTTACAAAGGCCCTTTGAAACTTTTCAAATATGAATTCTCCAAATTCCCAACATCAAACATACCCCAAGGCGAAACCCGGAGCAAACTCAAAACCCTGGTCTCATTTGGCAATCAAAATCCATTTCTAACCGATTTCCCACATAGTTGCAGAGAATTAATGTTTGGCAATTATAAATCTCCAAAGATATGAGCATGTGGAAATCCGCTATTTTTAGGATTTTCAAGTCTAACCTCATCATACGATTTGCAAATCCTATTTTGCATAATACTTCATCGTCACCAAACGTGCCCTATAAGTGCATTAGTAGTCTCATGTGCCACTTACCCTAATTACAATTTTTCTGGCATACGTAAAAGCACACGAGAGAAGGTCCGCCATCACCTTGCAGGATGCAATATTTTTTTGTTTTAGATGAATGGATGCAATAGTTATAACAACCGTTGATAGTACAATCTATTGGTGGCATTGCTTTGCAAATGGGAGCCACCACAAAAAGCATCAAGGAACAACATAACTAGACCCAAAACCTTGTTAGCAGCCGTCTTCATATTAACAAAAGTGCTTTTCTCTATTGCTATTTGTTGTTGAATGAAAAAAATGAGGGATAGAGAGGGTATTTGTAGGCATTGGAGGTTGCTGTGTTTGTTGGGTAACATCTGTCTGGACTGAATCTGATCAGGGTAGTTCATAATCTATTTATTTATGCCCCGTTTTATGCTCATCAATGATGTTGGATTGAATCTAAAACAACAGCGCTACAGAACTCCCCTTCATTTACCAGGGAAACATTGCAACTCCTATTGTAAACTAGGCACGAATGGGAATTGATTTAATGTTTTGCGGTCCGGGCTGAGGTATATCTAGCCCAGCCTGACTTATGAAACACAAGCCCAGGCTCGACCCAAGCTTGAAAAGGACCATAAAAGTCAGGCCCAAGCTCGGCCATTTAGTCATCCAGGCCGGGATGAAAATTACTTTAAAATTGTTGTTTTTGCTTTGTTGTGTTGGAAGAGAAGTCGCTCTTGTAGAAGCTTACTGCAAAGCTCACCAAGTAAGAGGGTCAGAGATGGGAGAGGGGGCATCAAAAGCCCACTTACTACAATGCAGCAACTTTTCCAATTGAACTGGACTTTTGATTAATTTCGTGTGCTTTTCATTAATTTCTTTCAACTAATTAGATTAAATTACATGCACTCCTTAAACGGACTTGGCCAAGCCAGGTTTTGGGCTTTCCTTCACTTACTCAATCCCTACCCAATTATGAACGGCCCCAAATTACACATCCAAGCCCTGCCTAAAGCGGGCTGGTTGGGGATCGGGCTCGAACTGGCCTTGCTCATGAACAAGTTCTCCTTACAAATGGGGTAAGGAGCTGTTTTTTAATCTCGCTTGATGTAATATTCTCACTCTTTTTTTTTTTTTTTTTCTTTTTGCTCAAGGCAAATTGTATTAGAAAAGGGGGAGAGGGGGGAGAAATTGGCTTTACAGCCCCAAAGAGAGAAGCCAAAAAACCATCCAAAAGCTAAACAGCCTAAAAGGGGGAGACCCAGAAGCTATACAACCATCCAAAATACAAAGGTGAACAAAAGGAGAAGAAAAACCGATACCCCTTAAGGGATAGCAGACAAAAAATTACAGAAAGTTTGAAGAGGTCTACCAATAAAAGGTTTCCCTAGATTGAGAGAAGCCTTGCGAAGCTCAGTCAGGTAGGCGGTGACCTTCGTCTGAGAGACTCTAGAATTCCTGTAGAGGTGATCATTTCTACATTTCCATAAGACAAAAGTAGTGGAGAAAAAAATAGAGGCTGCCCCTTTGCAGGCCAATTTGTCACTGTTGTTGGAGAGAGCATGCCATATCTCAGAAGGGGAGAGAGGACATGTGAGAGAAACTTTGGAAGCTTTAAGAATCCAGCTCCAGATGGAAGACGCAAAAGCACAGTGGAATAGGAGATGAAGGGTGGTTTCCTGCTCAAATTTGCAGAGGCAGCATCGAGAAGCAAGGCTGAAAC
This sequence comes from Persea americana, assembly GCA_029852735.1. Lineage (NCBI taxonomy): Eukaryota > Viridiplantae > Streptophyta > Magnoliopsida > Laurales > Lauraceae > Persea > Persea americana. The sequence goes on from CM056813.1 coordinate 2,659,376, forward strand.
CAACAGCTTGGGCCCAGTGTAGAGTAGGAGTCTTGCCATGCAACATTCTCCAAGCAAAGAAGGAAACTCGAGGATGAAGAAGAGGGTTCCAGATCAGGGGAGACCATGTAAACCAGACCGCTGACTCTCTTCTGTATCTAGTCAACTACCATGCTGCTTTGAAGGTTAGGCCTTTTGTTGGGTCTGATTTCCAGATCAGCTGGTCGGCAGAGGACCCATCAATGGAGATGTGTTGGACGACATTTCTGAGGGCTATATCCGTTACAACTGGAATGTGAGGAGGTAGAGCCCAGCTGCTGCCATTCCAAAAAGTGGAGAGGTGTTGATTCGTGGGAAAAGATAAGAAGTGGAAGAGAGAAGCAAGGGGTTGATCCATGGCCCAGCAATCAAAACAAACATCAGCGGACTTGCCGTCCCCAATAATCCATTTACTCCCTTGATGAATTTGATGAGCAGCGCTTCTGATTCTTTGCCAAATGCATGACCCTGATATTGGGGAGGAAGTAGTCCATAAGGCTGAGCCTTTGAGGTATCTATTTGACATCCAGTTGGCCCAAAGAGAATTTGATGAAGCAACAGTCCAAGCCAGTTTAGTGAAAGAGGCTGCATTTTGCCCATGGACACTCCTAATGCCCAGGCCTCCTTCTATGGTGGGAAGGCATACTACTTCCCATTTGATCTGGTTCCTTTTCAGCTTGATAGGAGCACTCGACCAGAGGAAATTGCATATGAAGCTTTCCATTAGACTGGAGACTGATTTAGGAAGGGGAAAGATAAAGGCGATATGCGTGGCCAGACTGCTTGAAACATGCCTCACTAGAATTCTGCGTCCTACGAAGGAGAGAAGTCTAGATTTCCATCCTGAGAGCTTGGAATGGAACCTATCCAGCAGAGAGGAGAAGTGATGTTTTTTGGGGGTGCCGATGATGAGAGGAGCTCCAAGGTACTGGGAGTGGAGGGGTTTTTCTTGGAGATTGATAATGCCCAGAATCTGCCTTTTGAGACTACTGCTGCACTTACCATTGAACAGCTTGCTTTTCCTTTGGTTAATGGATTGACTTGAGCCTGATTGATAATCTCCCAGGGTCTTCTTCAAGGCAAGTAGGTCTCTTCTTTGGCCTTTGAGAAACAACAAAATGTCATTGGCATATAAAAGATGACAAAGAGTGTTTGGAACTTTAGATATGGGAGAAATAATGTTTCTGTTAGCTAGGTTCTAGATGTTGAGGCTGAGGATTTCTTCCGCCAAGATGAATAGGTAGGGAGAGAGAGGGTCTCTTTGTCTGAGGCCACAGGTAGACTCAAAGAACCCAAAGGGATTTATGTTGATAAAGACAAATCCCTTAGCTGAGCAGACACATTCTGTGAGGACCTGTCCCTAGAAATACCTAGTGGGACCCAATTTGACCAAGTCAACCCTGGATTATCTTATTTAAAAGGCGATTAGCATGATTAGTTGGTAATTCCCATTAATTTAGCTTAGATTATAAGATTAAGACTATTGTGAGATTAATAATGGTTTCCTAGAATTTATTCACTACTTAGAATCCTTAATTGTAATCTTAGCCATAGATGAGATTTTCATAGAGAATTATGCAAGTTATCTTAGAATGACCCAACTACCCATGGCCTAATTCATTAACCCATTAATTATATGAGGGTACTCTAGTCCTCCCAATCACACATTTTTCCTCATTTTTGAAAATCTCAATACCTTAAATGACCTTGGCTTCCTTTATTGTCAACCAAGTAAACATGGGCACTTTTGTCATTATAAATAGCATACCTTTATTGCCCTTAGGCTCCTTTATTCACAACCACTCATTTGAGGATACTTTAGTGATTAAATGTTACTACCTAAACTACCCTAGACCTTATCACTTATTTATATTAGCAACTAAGAACCCTTTAGTCATTCCATTTTAACCTTCCCTAAATACCCTCATCCTTATCATAAACTCATATTAACAAGAGAGGACATTTTAGACTATAACCCAACCCAATTCCTATAAAAGAAACCCCTTTAATCCATTCTTCTCATTTCACTACAATTTTCCTCCCATCTCTCTCTCTAAGTTAGAGATTAGGGTTTCTCTCTCTCTAAATCTTAGCCCTCCAATTACTAGAAGCAAAAGCCCCATCTGTACCTAGCCATCTACAAGCTTAGGAGCTCATCTCATCTCCTAGATCTCTCTTTCCTCTCCAAGTAAATGTAACATTCTTCTCCCTTTTCAATTTCCTTATAAAATAGTCATTTCTCTTATATTTATCTTCCTTATGCATATCTCTCTTTGGGAATGGGTGTAGAGATTGTAGATCCAGCAGTTGGAGTGATCTTAGAGCATTTGGAGAGAAGCCCAAGCTAATTGAGGAGTTTTCTTCCTAATTAGGCAAGTAGACATGTTTAGATTCTTTCATTTAATTGATTAATATGCTTAAAGTTATAATTACAGTCTTTGATGGATGTTTAGCATGATTTCTGTTTATGAATGGTTGATTGAATGATGTGATGTGTGGAATTGTTGTTCTAGGCTTTTTAATGTGATTTTTAGCCATTAATGGATGGGAATCCCCCATTTGGAAGATCAATGGCCCATTTGTGATGAGATCATGATGTGGGAGGTGTGTATGAAGTTTGGAGATGATCAGTGTAAATCTGGATTAGATTTGAAGGAGTTTTGATTGAAAATAAAAGTGACAGAAATCTGAAAATAAGGGATTCCGTGTGTACCCGGTCGACCTGGTCACTCAGGATGTTGACCGGGCACACAGGAGGCTCCCTCACAACTGGGAGCAGAAATCATAGTCTGGGTACAGACACTGTACCCGGTCGACCGGCCACACTGCATTTTGCCCCACCTGCCAGATGTTTAGGAAAATGTCCGCAGTGTACCCGGTCGACCGGCTGGAACATGATGTCGACCGGGGACACTACAGAAGGTAATTTCTGACTCCCAGTTAGCTATCCATTTCCACAGAGTGCCAGGTCGACCCGTGGACCCATGATGTCGACCTGGTACACTGTAAATAGTGAATTCCCATATTTAGTTCATTTCTATGATCTGATCATGTGGGGGCCCCGTTGACCTTTCATTTGGGCCGTTAACATTGACCCGCGTAACCACCTAAGTAGGGTCTATGGTTGTAAACGGGACCTGATTCAATGGTTATGGATGTCCTATGATGCCAAATACCTTCAGGAGCACCAAGGATACATAATAAGCATATAGGACTCCGTGATTACTGTCTTAGGAGAAGTAGGGCCCTAGACCTGAATGGAGGGGCAGCGATCATCTATGGATTTGTGACATATGGTACTTATATTGATGAAACGGACACTAAGGCTGGCTGGTAGGTCCAAACCTTTGATATTGGTCTTGAAAGGTACTATAATCAGGGCATTGCACTTAGGCTCTGATCCATCGTCATGGTCCGTATTGGATGGGATGTCAGGACATGGCAGTCGAAGTCCTGACCTATAATATTGGGAACTTAACGGTAGATACTAATGGACGAACTGTATAATGAGATAATGTTAATTAAGCGTATCGAGAAGCGGAGTTTACAAGGGTATGCATTATTAACTGTTGGAAATCATAAGGATAGAATACTCATACCTGAACTCCGTGCCTCATACCCTTGACTAATATCGTCCCATATTAATTATGATAAGGCTATTAAATTCGGAGTACCCCCACCTAGTGGTCTGTAGGATTTGTGGATGTACGATTGGTCTGCCGAGGGTTATGATGCCGGCATGGACATTGATATTGAGATACTGTTGGTTGACACAGTAGGTACCGGTGGGGGAGGGGTACTGAGACCGCCGGTGCTCGGACCGGGTGTGGATATTGTTGGTTGACACAGTAAGTACCGGTGGGGGAGGGGTACTGAGACTGCCGGCGCTCGGACCGGGTGTGGATGGACGATGATGTTGATCTAGCACGTAAGACCAATGGCTGGGACTTGGCTATGGCTATGGATATTGATGGACTCTTATATGCCCTATTCGATGAGACAATAGCGATGGGTGGCTATGACCTCCATGGTTGATGTCCAACGACAGTTGTCGGAACGATGACGATGGGTTGGCTTTGACCTCCCACGTCCCTTGTACTTTAACTGTGGATGTACCTTGTGTGTTCTTATGGATGTATATTGGATGTATTAATATTATGTATTTAGAATGTCGTTGCTTAGTATCTTGACCGTTGACACCGTTGAATCTAGATATGACAATTGTAGATATGATAGGGTTACTTTCTCTGGTTACTTCTGTTATTGGTGACATAGATGTATTGTATAGTTTATATGATATATTGATGATGATGGCGTCCCGTGTTTACTTGATATGTGCTATCTAACATCTGTGATATTATTATCTTGACTACTGTTCATGCACTACACTCCACACTGTTTATGTTGCACTCTGATATCCTATATCATTATTGAGGTACTAATCATGCAGGTACAGCTGGGATCAGGTATGGTCTTCTTCCTTATTTGTTAATATGATGTATTGCCATCTAAGCATGCCTATTTGCTTGGCTCATCAAGCCTGACCCAATCCTTGGTGTTTTCAGGTATATTCTCTTCCGTTTTCCTTTATTACTAGAACTGCTTGGTGGCTGATCCGTTGCCGCAGGGTTCAGAGAATGGTGCAGTTGGTGCACCGAGAAGTGTCTATCAGATAGATTACTATTCTTTCCTTTTATTGTAGTTGGCCATGTTGGCATAGGATTGAATAGTTAGCTTAATTACCAAAAAGAACCTTGTAATCCCTTAAAGTGAAATAAAATTTTAGGACTCTGTCCATCTACATGCTCATATGAGATTTAAACTTGATTATATTATTGAATTTTCGGCATCTCTTAGGTACTTTCTCGTAGCACCCCAAAATTCGTGGTGCCCGGATTTGGGGCGTTACACATTCTTTAATAAGGCTTATCCAAGCTGTTGAGAATCTAAAGAAGTGGAGGGATTTAAAGAGGAAGGGCCAGCTGAGCTTATCAAACGCATTGGATATGTCCAATTGCATGCACAGGGAGCCACCTCTGAGTTTGGAGTTGAGTTTTTGAAATAGCTCGTGAGCTAAGGCTATATGCTGATGTATGGATCTATCTTTGACAAAGGTAGCCTGATTGGTGGAGATCAGAGGGTTAAGGACACTACCTAGTCTGGTGGCTAGGATCTTGGCAATAATCTTGTAGGTGAAATTCAGAAGACTGATAGGTCTGTAGTCGGTGAAAGAACTTAGAGATTTGCTTTTGGGAATGAGGGTGAGGAAATATGTATTTGATGCTCTATATAGCTTGCCCGAATTGAAGAAATGTTGAACTACTTAGACCACTGTTGAGCTGATGCTGTTCAAGGTAGCTATGTAGAATTGCCCTGAGAATCCATCCGGGCCTGGGGAGCTGTCTCTCTTAAGATAAAAAACTGCCCTGCAAATTTCTTCTTCAACCAGGGTGGTAGTGAGGGAACAATTCTGCTAAGGAGAGACTTTATTACTCTCTAAACCAAAGAGAGATTCTGAAGGATCAGGGTGAATTGAGTTGGCCATAGAAGAAAAGTGGTGGACAGCAAGGCTTTGGTTCTGAGATTGTTCCTCCACCCAAGTACCATTGTGGAGAATTCTGTCAATCCTATTTACTGCACCACGAGATTTAGCATAAGCATGGAAAAAAGCTGAGTTCCTGTCACCTTCTTTGAGCCACCGAATTCTGGATTTCTGGCGCCAAAGTGTTTCTTTTTGTTGGAGGCTGTTGTGGAGATTAGCTTTTGCCTCAGCTAGAGACTGGTGAAGAGAGTCTGTAGGGCCTCTATCAAGGAGCTCTTGAAGATCTAGGACTTTTTGCTCAGCATTTTGAACCTTGATCTGAATGTCTCCAAAAACTGATTTGTTCCATCCTTTGAGCACAAGCTTCAAGGATTTCAGCTTGTGGGCAAGAACGTATTGAGGATTCCTGGCAACATGAGAGCTCCAATTTTCCACCACAAGAGAAAGGAAGTCAGGGTGTTGAGGCCACATCACCTCAAACTTAAAAGGAGCATTTACTGAAGTGGGCCTTTGATTGAAGGAAAGGAAGAAAGGGTAGTGATCGAAGGAATATTTTGGCATGTGGGTGAGTGTTGGATCTCTGGAAACGGAGTGCCAGAGGTGGTTGCAAAGAGCTCTGTCCAGCCGAGCTGCTATGTAGCCAGCATCCCTGCGGTTGTTGGACCAGGTATAGGTATTTCCTATGTATCCCATGTCTTGCAAACCAGAAGATAGAACCATGTGTTGGAATTCTGTGTTTAGGCGAGAAGGCCTGAGATTGAGTTTTTCTGAGGAAGAGATGACGCTGTTGTAGTCACCTATAGCACACCAAGGAAGCTTGGATGAAGCCTGAACCCTTATGTAGTCCCATGAGTTCCTTCTTTGGATGTAATTTGTGGAGGCATAGATGCCTGTGAGGAGGCATCTAGATGCATTTGAAGGATTTAAAAAGGATATGGAATGAAATTGGGAGGAGAGGTCAGAGAGGGAGATGTCTAAGGGGGAGTTAGTTTTGTAGAAGCACCATATTGAGGCTATTGGTTGGGAGTCATTGGAGAAAAAACCATCATAAGCCAAGGAGGAAAGCAGGAGGGAAGGAGGTGAAGCAGTCATTGGCTCAGAAAGGAAAATTACATCAGGAGATTTGGAGGAAACCAGGTGGTGAAGCGATCTCTGTGTAGGGGGATTAGCAATGCCCCTACAGTTCCAGAATAAGACTTTGATCATTTAAAATTGGGGAGGATGGAGGGCTTACCAACTAGGCTCCTAGTTTTAGGCCGAGAGGTGGAGATGGAATGCTTGGATCTAGACTTGTTTTCCTTATTCTTGAAGTGGGGAGTGAGGTCAATTTCAAGAGAAATGCCTACCAGTTGAGGAGGATGGCCAATGGCTTGAGAGTTACCTTCAGGATTGGAGTTATTAGGGGTCTAGGAATTGCCAGGAGGGTTAATTGTTTCCTCAACTGTAGAGTTTTGGTCATGGGAGGGAAGAAGGCTATTCAAAGGGGTATTCAGAACAGGGTCTAACAATGAGCTGTTTTCCAAGATAGAGAAAGGGTTGAGGATGTCAATAGTTGGAGCTGGAATTTTATCAAGAATTTCTAGCATGATTTCCTGGGGTATGGTTTCTAGTCTGGATGTGTTGCTTTGATTGGAAGAAGAACTGGGATTAAATGAGTTAGTGTTAGACTGGGAGGGTGTGTTGGCTAGTGATGGTTGGACAGCTTGGGTGACATGGTGGATAGAGGTAGAGTGGGTTGGAGGGTTAATGGGAACTGGATTAGGAGGAACGACCGAGGGGTGATCAAGAGTGGGGGGAATAGGGGTAGAGGGGATAGAGGTAAGAGGATCAGAGGTAAGGGGAGCCAAGGTGAGGGGAGGGTTGAGATGTTTCCCTAAGACACTAGCAGTATCTTTAGAGAAGGGAGGGGGAGAGGTTGGGAGAGCAGGAGAGGTAAATCTGCAATGTTGGACTGAATGGCCAGTAGAAAGACAGTTGGCACAAGGGAGGTTTTTTTATAGGAGATTGATAGGAGTGCCTCTAAATCCCCTTCTCATTCGACCTTAATCTTTAATGGCTTATGTTTAGAGATATCTAGATTGACTAGTACACGAGCAAATGTGACAATTTTTTGGGAGGCTGTAATGTCGTCCATTTTGAGAGGGTAACCAATCGAGCTTGTCAGGGAAAGGATGATGTTTCCACTCCAGCAGTGGTAGGGGATGCCATAGATTCTAATCCATACTGGGCGATGGGAAGGCCAGACTGAGAGATCTTGGCCAGGGGACTAGGGAAGGAGGTGAAGTTTCCTATTTTGCAGAGAGTAGGGTGATCTGGAAATGGCCAGGTCTTTATCTGCTTTAGAGCTAAATCGGAAGAGGAAATGGCCCTTGTTTGTTAAGGAAATGAGGCAGGGCTTAGAGAGATTCCAGGAGGAGTTGGCTTGGAGAGTCAGCCATTCTACTGTGGTCCTTTTGCCAAAAAATCTTCCTATGGCTGCATAGGAGTTCCTATTGGGTTCGATCATAATGGAGGGGATTTTCATTGTGAGCTGGCCTGCTATGAGGGAAGAGGGGGGATAGTCTGAGGGGAAGATGGGTTTGGAGTCTGGGAAGAGATCTAGCCAAGTCTTGTTGGCTACTAGGTAACTCGCCTGGACGAGAGGGTGGTGTAGCTGGACCTGGTGCTCTGCTGAGTGGTTGGAAGGAGGGAACTGGGTGGAGAAAAGATCAGGATCAGGTCGCAAAGGGGGCAAAGGTGGGGAGGAAATGACGGAAGGAGGCATTTGATGTGTTGGGAGACTGACCTGAGGGAGAGTAACCCCTAACCGAACGGATCAAACCAGCTAGGTGGTTCTGAAGAAGTTCCAGTTGGGCACAGTCCCAGACCGGAGGGGCAGAATCTGAAGAAGGAGGAGTAACTGCAATCGGGGAGGTACCTGCAACCAGGGTCGGAGCTTGAAAACGGGGCGGAGCTTGAAGACTAGGCGGCTAAAGACTGGGCGGAGCTTGAAGACTGGGCGGCTGATCTATGGTTGGTTGTGAGCGAGAAAGATGCGGAAAGTCTGATGGAAGCAGAGAAAATGGGGCTATGAGGGATACAGGGGGGACGTGGGACGCTTGTAAATGAGGGGGGACTGGTAGTATGGAGTGGTCAGAGGGGGATGAGGAAGAGGAAGGGGGATTAGGGATTTCAGACATTTCAGAGGATGGCTTCTAAAACATTAGATGATAAGGACACGCCATGCGAGACTTAGAGAGATTCCAAGAGGAGTTGGCTTGGAGAGTTAGCCTGGTAATATTCTCAAGCATTTCTTGTCAATACAAAAGGCAGAGCTACAGTGCAACGTCGCTGCATTCTAGTATGCTTCCGGTTTGTAGCAGGGTGACGTAGTGTTAGATATGCAACGCGGCGCAACCCAAAAAAGCATCGATAGCTCAATCAGTTAGTTACAACTTTAAGTAATTTCTTGTGAAGCATTCTAACAAACAAACAAAAAATTCTTGTGAAGCATTCTACCAAAAAAATATAAAAATTCTTGTGAAGCATGAATAACTTGTTTCCTAGTTTCTTACCACACGATTTCCCAGATTTTTACTAAATTGGCTAAGAGTCTCAAATAAGTTGGCTTCTATCAAAGGGATTAAGAGCATGGGATCAAAGTGAAGGATGTGGGTGACCATCAGAACATAACCCCATTTGATAGCAAATGAATCATTTACCCTTCACTACTTCATCTCTTTTTAGTGCCCTTTTGAAGAAATACCCTTTCCTATTAGTTGTAAGAGATCAGCTGGGAATCAGAAGACAAGCCCTCAAGCTTTCCCTCCTATTGACAACTTTGCCAAAAAAAAAAAAAAAAAAAATTAATTCACAAGCACTGTATATGTCTATACGATATGATAATCAATAAAATTTACAGTATATTAAAGGCATTTGGTCTAGTGGTATGACTCTTACTCGAGTTTGATCGTTGAAACGCCCCAACTACTTATTTCAAGTTTGATCCTCACATCACAAACATTTAATTAAACCTTTAAACGGATATTAAATCTATACCATGATGTTAATGATCTTAGTGTGTACAAACTTTAAAATGATAAATAAGCATTCAATAAATTCAATGAGCAAGGAAAAAAAAAGAACTACTAGAGCTCCAGGTGAAGGGTGCTCCTAGTGCAACTTGAGATCATCAGAGTCATGCTCTCAATAAGAAAAAATGATCAAGTTTACAGTTATCTATTGTACATGAACAAGCTAGCTGTCATTTACACTGGCATGGGGTTTGTTTTGGTGATAGGAGCCTAACTCAACTGCACGATAAGGGTTGAGTCATGGGCCCACAGGAGCTAAACCTTGTGGGTCATACATGTGAGGCAGATTTGAAGTAAGTTAGCAAAGTGAATAAAGTGATGAGGTTTGACTTGTTAGTCTAATCATCCATTGAGTTAGTGTGTTGATAGAATTGGATTCCTTTCCCAGTTAAGTAGTACGATTTTCTTTGCTATTATGTGGTGATCTTTCCTTGATGTAAGGGATATCTTTTTAATTATCTTTCTATTCATTTAAAGCCAACTATGACTATCTAGTAAGAGAAGAATAATGAGAAAGGTATCAAAACTTATCCCTAAAATCTGTACTTGCAAAAGGAGGCTCTCCAACCTTGAATTGGACCATCTATCTCTCTTTTCTCTTTTGGTATCATTTGGACAGTCTATTGTACATGAATTGGAGGTTAAGGTTGTAGTTATAGCCTGATTTGGACTGTCTTTTGAACATAGTAACAGGCCCCGTACCTGAGAACGGCCAGTTACCTTACTGGTAAGTGGCGGCTATTCTCACCTGGTGCCCAGGGTTCAAACTCTGAGTAAGCCACCTTAAAAACTTGTGTGGGATTTCTTCCCGCTTTTGCAAGCTTCTTTCACATTTGTGTGGGCCTTCTTCCTGCTCGAGCAGGCTGTCTTCCCATGTGTATGCAAGCTCTCCCTTGGGTTCCAGCCCCCTTGGCTGGGTTACCAAAAAAAAAAAAAAAAAAAGGCCCCGTACCTATAGCATTTAGCTCAACCCAACTAGCTTATACATGATGCCTCTCTCACAAACTAGTCATTACTTTAGGTAGACACGGGGATGGAAACCAATACTACTGGTAGGGCTGTCAATCGTATTGTGTTAATGAATTCGAGTTACAGGTTAACGAATTTGGGTTAAAATCACACCAACCTGTACACAACCCGTTAACTTAACGGGTCAAAAAATCCAATCCTAACACAGCCCGTTAATTTAACAGGTTACACGACCCAACCTGTTAACCCATTAGGTAATTAAGTCATTTCAAAAATTAAAAAAAAATCCATACAAAAACATATAAGGAGAAAAATATATAAGCGTCACATGAAACTGTAAGTGAGGATCTCGAGTGGATCCCACCTAAAATCCTACTATAAAATAATAAATTTCAATCTCTTCTTTATGAATATATATTAGTTCTAGCTACACTTAAGGCCTAAAAAAATTTTAATGGGTTAAGCGGGTTGTTAACGGGTTACTGGTTTAATTCCTACACGACTCGTTAAGTACTTAACATGTTAATGGGTTTGACCCATTAATGACCTAAACCCATTAATAGCCCACTCGAACCGTTAATATCGTGTAAATTCGTGTCGTGTTAAGGAGTCATGTGGCATTTTGAAGGCCCTAAACACTTGTGAGCCATGGATCCATGGCAACAATCACTATACACAAGCCAATGGACAGGCGGCCAAGGGATGGAAATCCAGACTCTGAATATGTGTAACCAAGGTTGGAAAACTTGAAACTCAGACCCAACTCACTGCCCAACTAAAAAAAATGGCTAGGAGTCAACGTGGTCACTCAGGAGAGTCATCTTTTTCATTTAAACTACTTTAGATATTTTAAAATAGAACAAATATTCATACAATTATAAATGTTATATCTATTCACCCAAGTTCATGGTATTTAATCTAAATTAATAAACTTTTTTTTTTTTTTGTGCTAGTTAGGCGTTATTGGTCTAGGAGTTATACTTTAACCGGAGGACCCAAAGATCAAGTTGTACTTTAACAGGAGGACCAAAGGATCGATCGATCCCCGGGCATCTATGTGAAACTAAGGTGCCAACATTACTCAACCATCAAGGTGTTGGCATCAAAATTAATAAGGGGAAAAAAACAGAGAAAGAAACCAACAGCACTTACAACATGTTTTTCATATAACCAAGTCTCTCCTCAATTTAGCTTGGTTCTAGTTCAAAATTGGGCTGACTCGGTTGAGTCATGAGTGAAAACGAGTTTTTCCAACCCTTTTGTGTGACCTAACAAGCACGGTCCACATTGAAAGAATTTGCCTATCCTAGATGGGTGTCAGAACTGAACTCGTTGAGAACCTCGTGTTTTCCGGTATGAGATAAACCTGCGAACTCGCTGCGAATGCTCTCAGATCTTTGGATGATCAGAAGCAAGGGTTCTCATCTCTTTTAAATGGAGCAATCCTTAGGAGTGACAACTCTATCTGGACTCTACCTCTCCTAGAATCCCACATCCCTTGACCAGCGTGGGAAATCTGCCAAACCGGGAGTTTGAACTTAATTCAAACTCTATCACGTAGAGTTTGATCCTTATCTGACTCAACCAGATCAGGACTTATTAAGAGCTCATCTGCGGCAAACCGCCATGCTCGATCTGGGGTGGGCCCCATGGCAGTTGGGCCACACATTTTTCCAACAATCTCCCACTTGGCTCGAATGCCATGGTTGTCAAACGTGACAAAGTACATCAAATGTATTTGAGTTCTATGCACATCACATACCTCGCGAATTCTTTCACGGGAAACTGTTTGGTTAGAGCATCAACCATCAATTCTGTAGAAGGCAAATAAGAAATTCTAATTTCTCCGTTTTTAGCCTTCTCCCGGTCAAAATGATATTTTATCTCAACATGCTTTGATCGGCTGTTAAATTTTGGCTCAGGACCATTGAGATGGAAGACGTACTATCTGCGTTCATTGGGACAGGCTGATCTTCACTGATTAAATTAATACCACATAAAAAGTTTCTTAACCAGACAGCCTCCTGAACTGCAGTACTACAAGCTATATATGTTCTATTTTAGGTTTGGCTCCAGTGCATAACTCATACGGGGCCTTGGGCACAGATTTAGAGGGCACCATGTTCAATATATATATTGTGTAGTATCAATTAACTCTCCCCACAAATACAGCAGAAGTTCCGCGTGGCTCATTATGGACCTAACCATATCCAGACGTGTTTAATTTCGACGTTCAGCCACGCCATTTTGTTATGGGGTGTAAGGGATTGTATTCTCATGTATGATACCCTCACTTACACAATATTCTTTTAACAACTTAGAAGTGCGCTCTCCCCTCATCAGGTCGAATCCATTTAATTTTCTCACCCTTTTGATTCTCAACTTCAGCAGCGCATATATTTGAAAAAAATTTAATGCCTCATATTTATTTTTAATCAAATAGATATAACCATATCTACCGAAGTCATCAATGAAGGTAATAAAATACACTTCCCCCATCCTAGTATGAACATTTAAGGGTCCACATATATCTGTGTGTATCAAGTCTTGCAATTCTGAATTTCTAGTTCCCTTTGGAAAGTGTTTCTTGACTATTTTCCCACTTAGACATGGTTCAGCTATACGGTATTCCACTTTTCCAATATTAGGCAAAAGTCCATCCCTAACCATTTTAATTATTTTGTTCTTGTTAATGTGTCCTAATCTGTAGTGCCATAACAATGCCAAACCATTAACATATTTATTCACACACACAGAATAATTGGAATTAGATTTTATTGCAACTCTAGAAGTGTTCAGCAAATACAATTTGTCATGAAGCAAACCAGAAATACAAAATTTTCCATTTAGCCCAATAGTAACCTTATCAATAGTAAACCTAATTTCAAAACCACTCAGTGCAAGCTGGCTGATGGAAATCACGCTCCTCCTCATGCCGAGACCAAAGAAGACATCTGACAAATACAGCAATTTTCCAGTTGGCAGGGGAATTTTTACTTTCCCCAGCCCCAACACCGTAGAATGCCTCATTCTCCAAGTATATATTATGTTCTCTAGCTTTTATTTCTTGGAATTTAATGAAACATACTTTAGTCCTCGAGATGTGACGAGTAGCCCCGAAATCGATCCACCAGTTGCTTTCATTGGTGTCCACCATCATGGATTCCGTTATCATATTAATATAATCTTTACTTCCATGTGGTACCATGTTCTATTACCCATTCTCGCCCTTTTACTTTTTATTTTTATCCGAACAATCCACACGAAAATGCCCCGGCTTCCCGCAAATTAAGCAATGCCCCCTTTTCTTTTGTTGCAGCTTTGTTTTCCCTTTGCCCTTACACTTCCTTCCCCCATAGTGGCCATTAAGTCACTAGCAGAATTGGTTTAGGCAAGCAAAGCGGTAGGCACGACACCACGAGCAGCCTACCTTTGTCCTTCAACAATTAATTCGGCCTTAAAATCTTTAACGGTCAGTGTTTTCTGAAGGCTAAGGGTTTGAGAAACATTCTCCCATGAAGGTCGGAGACTTTGTAACAGATACAATCGCTGCAACTCCTAATCCATAACGCTTCCCAAAGTAATCAAATTCCTCAATCTTATATTCATCTGATCAATGTGGTCATTGATCGAGGTTCCTTCAGGCATTTTATATTAAACATAATTCGAGAATGCCTCCATAAGGTGGGACACAGTGGATGCATCATATTTCGTAATTATTTGATCATAAATTTCTTTTGCTGAAGTTGGTTGCTCAAATTACTTGACCAAATCATTGGGAATAAATCCAAGTGACAGATGCCTTGGTAATTCATTATCATATTCCCAAGTAACATAAAAATCATTTTCTTCTTTGGAAGCATCATCAGTAGGCTTCTCAGGTGTCTTTTCTTTAATAGCATAAGAAAGACCCTTAAAATGTAACAAGGCATCCATCTGACGTTTCCAAATAGGTAAATTTCTCCCATTGCTTGGAATTGCAAGGACAACTTTTCTAAAAGGAAAAGGACAGTAGCAACTTTTCTTCCTTTTGCAAACCGTCAAACGAAAACTCCTCCTATTGCAGCGCACGCCAAACAAGAAGTCTTCCATGTTCCCTCCTCTCGGTCTTTGTACTCGAGGAGAAGAAATCTATCTTCTCCCTTGCTTCTGTTGCAGAGAACCAACCTAACAACCAGAGAAAACTACGATAAAAAGGTCTTAGATCCGGCGATCAACAGCCTTATTGCAAGATCCAAACCGTCAAACGCATAAATTAGTCTCTGATACCAATTAAAAGAACTTGCCTGTCCCAAATCGGTGTCGGATTCTAACTCGCTGAGAACCTTGTATTTTCCAGTGTGAAGTAAACTTGTGAACTCGCTGCAAATGCTCTCAGATTTCTGGATGATTAGAAGCAACGGTTCTCATCTCCTTTAAATAGAACAATCCCTAGGAGTTACAACTCTATCCGGACTCTACCTTCCCTAGAATCCAACATCTCTTGACCAGCGTGAGAAATCTGCCAAATCGGGAGTTTGAACTTGATCCAAACTCAATCATCTAGAGTTTGATTCTTATCCGACTCAACCAATCAAGACTTATTAGGAGCTCATCCGCGGCAAACTGCCGGGCTAGAATCTGAGGTGGGCCCCATAGCAGTCGGGCCACACAATTTTCCAACAATCTCCCACTTGGGACAAATACCATGGTTATCAAACGTGCCAAAGTACATCAAATGTATTTGAGTCTCATGCACATCACACGCCTCGCGAATTCTTCCGCAAGCAACGGTTTAGTTAGAGTATTGGCCATCAATTCCGTAGAACCCAAATAAGAAATTTCAATTTCTCCGTTTTCAACCTTCTCCCAAAAAAAATGATATCTTATCTCAACATCTTTTGATCAGCTGTTAAATTTTGGCTCAGTCGTCATTGAGATGGCAGACATACTATCTATGTTTATTGGGACAGGCTGATCTTCACTGATTAAATTAATACCACATAAAGAGTTTCTTAAACAGACAGCCTCATGTTCTGCGGTGCTACAAACTATAGATTAGTTCAGAAACCAAGCCCAAAAAAGACCACACACTGCTCGTGGACCGAAACAAGTCATGACAGAGCATGAAATAAATCTTCTGGAAACAAACGCCATTCAACAAAGGGACCTATTGGACAAGTCACATAGAAAAGGAAATCAAATGATTGGACTACAGAAAAAGCAATCACAAAGTGGGTCCAACATATGAACTACAGATATAAGTCCCAATTAAGATTTGCTTATAGTGTGACATTCACATACATGGTTGCGAATTGTTGTTATAATGGATTTTTCTTCTCCACAAAAAAGGGGGATTACCTTTTTTTTCTTAAAAAAACTCCTCCATCATTTCCCATTATTTGACAAGAGCTTCGTATGTGAAATTCCAGCTGACCACCTCTTCGTATGGTGACAACTTTAGTGATTCCCACTTACTGCCGCTCAACAACTGCTGATAATTAAGAAACACAATGGCCCTGTCTACTTGGAGGATTTTCAGGAGACCTGCTTATCAGCCAATATGCTCATGGTTTAGTAGTGTTGGCACCTTAAAATCTGTTTGATATGATTTTGGAAAAGTTTTGTTCCAAGAATAAATGAAGAAAAACTTGTTTTTGAGCATTTTCTCTCCTTTTATGCACATTTGTAAAACCTCTCCATCTATACCTCTCTCCTCTCCGTGACTTTTTAGATTTTTCTGATAAAATGTATGCAAAATAAACTTTTCTTCATTTATTTTCAAAACAAAACATTCTTAAGATGATGTCAAATAGGCCCTTAATATCACACATATGCCCAATGATTGATCACTGGGTCTTCCAGTTGACAGTATTACTTCGTACCGGTGGCCCAACTCAGCAAAAAAAATAAAATCCTACTCATGACCATGCATCCATCTCTCTCTCTCTCAATATTTAATGAATTTAAAATAACAAGCGTCACGTCAATGCACTATTGTTGCATTTCTCAAGCTTTATGAAGGGAGACGTGGGATGCGGGGAACTTAGATTCCAAGGTCCATTAGAGACTTAAAATTTCGAGGACATTTGTGTAATCACTTTTAAGGAGAAAAATGGAAAAGCAATGCACTTTCTTAGAAAGAAAAAACCATTTTAACATTTAGTGTGATTACTTTTTATTGAGGAAAAGATTCGAAAGTATTGCAATTTTCTATGAATTTGTGAAAAGTATATTTGATGTGGATGATATAAAAGGTAGCTTTTTGAAGAAAAAAAAAGGCGCGCCTGTATTAGAGTCTAAGGCACTTCAATTCCAATGGTGCATTTTTGTTTTCATATTTGGAAGAAGGCAGGATTAGGATAATATATGGCCTTTTCTTTTTCAAAAGGTAAATAAGTTAATTTTTCCAAGTTAGAATTAAAGGTAGATAATGCTGGTCCTAGATGAATCAAGGCTGGCTCCATACCGAGTATCTTCGTGCAGTTCCAATGATAATAAATGATATGAACTCGCTATGAATACTTGGAATTTTTTTTTTGGATGATCAACCAAGGGCTCCCAACTCCCTTAAGTAAGCAACGAGGAGTTAAAAATGCTTTATAAGTCTATACGTATACAGATCCCTTATTACTTTAGTGACAATTCAAATTGGAGTACGAACCTCAGTAGGATCCCAATCTAAAATAGATGAAGAATTTATCAGGCGATCAGTCTTGCCCCAAGCCAATTATTTAATCCGATTTGGATCCCATAGCATGTAGGTTACATGATTTCTTACAAATTGACTAGTCTAATTTATAGTGAAGGTAGGTTAAGAAAAGAAAAAAAAAACAATAATTCACATCACTTTTTAAGATTATATAATAATACAAGGTCATTTAATCATTAAGTTCCCTTAGTTTATATAAGAGCATGGTTATAAGCAACCACGTTCTAATGTCATAGATGGAATCCAGTCATTTAACAACAAAGGAGTATTTTCTATGCGATGCCGAAGTTTCCATGATATGAAGTTGTAGCCAGAAAGAGTTGACAAAAGAAAGAAAAGAGAGCTGGAGAGTTGGAAAGAGATTCATGCATTAAATGATGCTGGGAAAAGTCAAGACGTAGAGAAATAAAAGAATGGGAAAAAGATCATCATCACAACACCATAGGAATTAGAATACAAGCTCTGATCTATTACATGGCCATTATCTTTCCGGACATAGCGGAGCATGAAACGGGCAATCAAGAATGTTCGATTGCAAAAGGATAATAACCACCGACTGTGGCACTGAGTTTGGGGATTCAGATCCATTAACCTTGTGGACCCAAACATGAGAAGAATTGGTGAATTCTAATTTTGAAGTCTTATTTTTGCAAAACCCTACAATGTTATAGAAGATTTTAGTTTTTTATATTGCCCCCAAGAAATATTTCTTACATATATAGTGCCCCAGGCGAGTTTTTTGGTTTCGCCCCTGTTTGTATGGGATTGTCTATATATGAATTTATAGTCAAATAGGCACTAATATAGGATTATTAAAGAAGTGAGAGGTGACGAATATAAGATAGAGGCATATACATGAGACCTCGACTTTCCATCTTTCCTTGGTTATTTTTCATTAAATGATTTGAATGTTCACGTTTTGTTACTTAATTTTTATTTACAAGCTCCTTTAGATTCCTATGAATATTCCAATTAATCACAAGAAACAACCAGCGCCAATAGGAACTAGTATTTCTCTATATTTGAGTTACTAGGGTGACGATTGAAGATCAATCAAGCTTTTTTGCTTCCCACCTTAAAATCATGAAAATGAACATGCATGAAAAGTTAGCATGTTGTTCGATTTGCAAACTCTCTATATATCCAAGGGTGTTTTGGCTTACAAAATTCTCAAAACTCTCGTTTATTTAGCCATCAAATGCTTAGGGGATCTTGAGCATTGTGGTTCTTATAGGATGACAAATTCTTAGCAAATCTCCCAAATAGGTATTCTCAGATATCCTCTAACCAAAGAGACTTAGGCATTGTGCAAATATAGAGATGGAACAAATTTAGCTTGGCTCCACTGGGCTTGGGCTTTAACTTCACTCATGCTACTTACGCCAAGTCAAAATCAGATACATTGGATATTGTTAGTCAACATATCCAAAATATTGATTTTTGAGTTGTTCACTAATTGTTTTTTCACGATTTTAGTGCATGACAGATCTACAACCCCTCTTTAGGTAAGTATTCCCAATGGCTCCACCCACCAATACGCCACGCACATCTAAAAAAGAGCCATCCGCTCGGCTAAATCAATCTTCCAGTTTACATAGTAACACCTTCAAAATGCATGATTAATAATATAAGTCAATAGTTGTATCTCCGGTTCTAATATGCCATATTATCAACATTATCATTGAAGCGTCAATCCATTATTCGAGTTAATCAACTCACATTTAGTTAGAATTATACCTTCTGAAATACTACAATTTTACAAATGTCTCCCAGAATCTCTCATAGGCATTGTGCTTAGGATTGTATAGGTGGTTAAGAATGAAGAACCAAAGGTAAATATACAAAATTGACCATCAAATAACCTTCTCTTTAATGGCAATAGAATAAGGTGCGATTGGAAATTGACATCTGTCACCGTAGTTCTTCAACATCTAAGAAACCCAGGGTCACATCAACATCTTTATCATATATCCTTCACACTTGCCCCTTTAATAATCCTTTCATGGAGCTTACTTCATTTTGAATTCATATGTCTTGAGTTCCTATGTCATTTATGCAAACAAACAGGTCCTTAAAATTTCACACATTAATTGTTTCCAATACCATGACATTCATAGGTTCTCCCTTTTATTGGAGCCATTCATTTGTTGTATTTAATTTACACAATCATCTTTAGACTTTACATAACATCCTCATTTGTTGTACTTGGATCTTAAGAACTTCACCGTTGCAGTAGTTCTCAATGGGATTGAAGGAGATAGATGGCATAAACTTGAAAAGGATGCCATTGGATTGAAATCCTAAAAATATTATGCCTTCAAAAACCAACAAACTTGAGGTCCATGATAAAGGGGCTAGGATGATCTAACAAAATTGAAGTCTTACACACATGTAGGTCTCATTTTGATCCTCTTGGTGTAGCCCCAGGTTGGCCCCACAAAGGATCAAATGGAGGGTCCATGACAAACATCCACACAATGGCACACCCCATAACTGAATAATTGCAATCAATTACAGAGTGCTTGCATAATGGATGACTCTTATTGGTTATTGCACGTTTGTCATCAAATTAACATGGTTTCATTGGATGGAGCAACGACCAATGAGGGAGGTCGGTCCAACTGGCTCATACTCAATGTCCATGTGGTAATCTATGGTGCACTCAAATATCCTTCTCATGGGGTGAGAAAATGCACTGTCCCATGTGCACCCCCCCTTCCCCTTCCAAATATCCCTCTCATGACCCACCTCTCTCAATTTCAAAATCACAAATTAGAAGATAATGGTCCCTTTCACTTGCAATGTACAAGTTTTAGTTGCCATTTGATTATTATTTCCCTCTCTCTCTCCCTCCCTCCTCCTCTCCCTCTCTCTCTCTCTCTCTAAAAAACTATAAAACTGCTCATCTGTCAACATGCTGACGGCCGATTCTATTGGCCGGCATTGTATTTATACTCTCTCTTCTCTCTCTATAACTTTTTATCTTCATCTTCTTTTTGTTGAGAATTCAAGAACCCACAAACCCAACAACTCTCCCATTGAGTTCAGAGTTCTCCATTTTGATTGATCAGTTTCGGGTCCGACCCGATCATGGAGGGGCGATTCATCACCAACCCATTTATCTCCGACCAGGAAGAGCCCGGAACCACGCCGGAAAAAGGGCCGTTTTACATCGGAAAAACCAGATCCACGTCATCTCCCAAGAGAAGGTTAGTAGACCCAAAAAACGGATTTTGCTGGAGATGTCGGATCCTTGTGAGATCTAACTTCTTCTCAGATTTGCCCTTTTTGGACGGTCCTGATTTCTTTTGGGGGTTATTTTTTGTAATTATTGTGTGAAGCAGGAGAGGAGCTGTTGCAGAGAAGAGAGTTGTGTCCGTACCGATCGGAGAAGTGGAGGGATCGAATCCGCCGTCCGATTCGTGGGCCTGGAGAAAGTACGGCCAAAAGCCGATCAAGGGCTCTCCATATCCGAGGTGGGTGCACCCAACTCTCTAACGTGCGCCTCGAGTGAAATTGGCCTTGTCCGACGCCGCCCCGCGTGATGGCCGGCCGTCTTACTCGCCGCCGGCTTATTTTAGAAAAGCATAGTGTGTTATGCTAACATGCGCCTCTTCGGTTCTTGGTTTTTTATTTGTTTTTCTACCGTAGCAGCCGCCTAAGCGGGTGGGGCCATGGTTAGTGCCGCGCTTATGGTGCATTGTACCAGGATTTTATTGGCTCCTCTTTCGTACACCGTTAAGCGAATTTCATTTATCTGCCGCGGTAAAAGCGAAGTTATTTTAGATGATGGCCTTCGATGTGTGGAGCTTCACCATGAAGCTCATCTATTGATTATTTGAATTGTTCAAAGACGAATTCTATTTCTTCCAACCATATGTCTTAGAGTTTATTTTAATAGATGTCGGTCGCACCATCGTGCAATCAAATGCAAATTGATTAGCATAATTAACACAATCGTATATATTATTAATTTTATGAATTAAACTTGTTATCAGCTATATCCTCAGTTTAAATTTAATGCTGTGGGACTAATTTCTATTGAAGTAAAGTTTTTAAAAAGATATTGATATTCATTCAGACCCGTTTGGTAATTTTATATGTAAAATAAAATATAGTAAGTATAAAATCAAAAGATAATAAAATATAATGAGGTTACGATGGTATTTTATTTTTAGTTGTTTGGTATGAATTTTTTTTTTTACTTTTTTTTAAGAAAATTAGAGTTTTTTTTGTATTTTAGTGGAAAAATGATGTTTTGTTTAAAAAAAATTAAATTAAAATAATATTGTCATAAACTCATATCTTAAAATTAAATATTTTACTTAACTTTTACTAACCTAGTAAAGTAGCAAAATGTATTCTTATTTACTCTTGTATTCTTGGTGTGGGCAGGGGATACTACCGATGTAGCAGTTCCAAAGGCTGCCCTGCAAGGAAGCAAGTAGAGAGGAGCCGTATGGACCCCACCACGCTAGTGATAACCTACGCCTGGGATCACAATCACCCCTGGCCCACCTCCAAAAACGCCACCAAATCCGACTCCAAACCGGCCGAAACCGAACCGGCCGTTTTATCCGGCCCGGCCGAAACAGATCCGGACGAAAGCTTCCACGACCTCGAGCCGGACGCTACGATGCTGGTGGAGGACTGCTCCTGGTTCTCTGACGTGGCATCGTCTCCCGCCAAAGACCCTCTCCTTGAGGGCCCCATTTGGGAGGGAACCGACGCTGACGTGGCGTCGGCGGTTTTTCCTATGGGGGAGGAGGACGAGTCGCTGTTCAGCGATCTGGGGGAGCTGCCGGAGTGCTCGGTGGTGTTCCGGAGGTGTAGTTTGAGAGAGACACCCTGGTGCGGGAGCACCAGATAGTGTAGTGCGCAGGACACCGTTTGTTTTAATTTTTCTGGGTGTGCTGTTCCCATGCTTCAAGGCGGGAGTGCGGGTGGGGTTGATGCATGAATTGCTAAAATCAAAGAAGAGCAGCAGAAGTCAGCAAGGAAGAGGATTTTTTTTTTTAAATTTATAATTTGATTTTTGGGTTGGGAGGGTGTAAAAGTAGAAAGATAATGATAAAGGAAGTGGGGGTGGGTTTGTAGGTGTTATCTAATTGGAGTTGTGTCTTAATCTTCTTGTAATTATCATCTTTTCTACTTTATCTAACAGTCATCTCTGTGAATCTGATTATTTTTTGTTTCTGTTATTTTATTTCATGTGAGGTTGACAAAATTTTGAACTGCATTAGTGGTGGGTGGTTGCCATGAAGATTTGGGATCCTTTGCTGCCCTGACTCGCATATAACCAGCATTATTATTGTCTTTTAAGGGTCGTTTGTGCAGAGTGATTAGCTGCAAAAGTGGGAGGAGAAATGGCGTCTATCGGCGTTTGGTGCAACGATGAAATGGCCCATAAAAAACCTATGATTTTGGGGCAATATTTGAGTTGGACGGAATCTGAAAATTCTAACATCTAGGTCAAACTTCCGATGTTCGGGAAAAGGAAGAAATTCTAGTGGTTGGGGTTTTTGGGACTTGATGTGACTTTGGCATTTTTCAAATTCCTTCTTTCTTTACAAAAATTTATGAATTCCAGCATATGAAAAGTCTCAATTGGTCTTTTAAGAATTCAAGAATTCACCATTTTTGTAGTTTGGTGGAATTTCTAAATGTTGAAGTCCAATAGAGAATTCAGGAATTCCACATTGTTTGGAAATTCTCCATATATGAATTCCTGAAATTCTAGTAAATGAACAAGTCCTTTTAGAGTGCTGTTCACCTACTCTATCTTGGGCCAAATTATTTTAGATATGTAGTGTATTTATATACCTTTGACTAAATTATCTCAAATGATTTTTGTTAATCTTAAATTTCCATGGGTCGGTCTTGTCCCTAAATACTTCTAAATACACTCATTTTCCAATCTATCTTTTTCAATTTTTATCATACATATGTCTCAACATCCTCATCTCTTCTACTGGCTTTGTTTTTTATGTATGACTTTTCAAATCAGCCAACATTTTGCGCCATAGAGTGGTGTTCAAGTCATTGGCACTGAGACCCCTTTTTTTAATCCTATTGTCGTGGCAATAACAAAATATTCCAAGAGCAAATTGTTCTAAGTGATATTATTAAACTCAAATAAAGAAAGAGGGTTGCATCAAAGAGGTTGGCAACCCCTACAATCCTACATGAATGTTGAGACATTAAATCTACGGGAATATTCGGTGAGAACTAGTTCTCACATATTGTAAGAGAACTTTTTTGTGGGCCTAATTGTGTGCCCCATTTGGAGATGGGACTAGGAGGGATGGAAAGATCCATATGAGACCACCCTAAGTTTCAAGTTTGACTCCAAACCCATACTCCTAACCTCTTCATCCGTGGCCCACAAATTTAATGACTTTATATTAAAAAAAAATACTCAACCCTTAATACAACGTTTCAGTCATTCGAATGTGTGACAATCCTTATGATTAGTGACTATCAGGGAGTTCCCTATTAGTTACTAAATTTGAATGGATTGTTAGTTGAGCCTCACAAAAAAGTTCTCGTATAATATGTGAGTACAAGTTCTCAGCTGAATATTTTCCTTATATATGTGCATCAATTAATGGGACCCACTTATGAAATCCAACCTCTTAAAATTGAATGTCAACTCACTTTAGACCAAATTTTGCTCTAATTAGGTTGTATTTTGGACAACTGTCAAGATTAATCTCATCTTAAACATGTGATTTGGCCTGAATTCGGAATGAAAGGGGCCCAAATTCCAAAGTCTGCCACGTGATGAAGTAGGATCCATTGATTGATTTTTTCTGAAGCTCCTAAAGTATACGTCAGAGAAGACGTCATCATCTATCTCACCTCCCCTGACCTCACGTGCTTCTCGTGTGATGCAAAAGGGACCCCATAGGAAACTCGGGTTTGGGTCTGTTTTGTAATGAGGCCCACCTGCGTACCTGGTAATCACAGGATTCGGAAAAGAAGGGGTGTATGATTTGTTTGTGGGATGAGAGGGTTTTGTGATGTGTGGCCAATCGATTTTCACCAAAAGAGAACCTTGTGTTGTTATTCCTCCTATACCAAATCAAATTTCATCTGGAAAAAAAAAA
The DNA here is from genome assembly GCA_029852735.1 of Persea americana. Taxonomy (NCBI): domain Eukaryota; kingdom Viridiplantae; phylum Streptophyta; class Magnoliopsida; order Laurales; family Lauraceae; genus Persea; species Persea americana. The sequence continues at coordinate 2,683,778 of CM056813.1, forward strand.
TCAATTCATTTTTTTTTTTTTTGTTCGGATAATTAGAAGCTTGTTTGTTTGGAAGAATTATGAGAATTCTTATATGAGATAATTCTAAGAATACTAAATGTTGCTCCCTAAAGTAAATTTTCAAATCCTGAAACCTCGTCTAGCATTTGAAATACTGGAATTCTGAAAATTCAGAAGGCTAAAAGTGTCTTTTCATGTGGTTTGTAATTTTAAATTCTTGCATTGATCAAAGTATTTGGAATGCTCAGGAGACAAGATGTCAAATTATGTTAGAAATTCCCAATCAAGGTCGGCTCGAGACAATTTAAGACCTAAAGTAACAATCCTAAATGAGGCATTTTCTATTTTTTTATATTATTATAAATATTTTAAACACTACTTATTGAAACCCTTTTTTTTTTAATCTCACTGCCATGGCAATCACAAGATATTCCAAGAGCAAGTTGTTGTAACTCAGAGTACTAGGCTCGAATGAAGATGGAGGGTTGCATCAAGAAGGTTGACAACCCCTGCAAGAACTTTTAACTTAAAAAAAATATATATATATATATATATATCAATATATTGGATACACTTATGAAACCCAATCTCTTTAAACCAGATTTCCCTCTAATTAGGTTGGATTTTGGACAAATGTCAAGATTAATATCATCTTATAAATGTGATTAAGCAAATGAATTCTACTTTTCTACTTGAAAGGGGTCCAAATTCCAAACTCTGCCACGTGAATAGAGGAGAGGATCCATCGTTTCTTTCGGAAGCTACTAAAGTATACGTCAGAGAAGACGTCATCATCTCACCTCACCTCACGTGCTACTCATGTGATGCAAAACTGCCCCATAGGAAACGGGGGTGTGAGTCTGTTTTGTAATCACTAATCAGGCCCACCTGAGTACCTGGTAATCAAAGGACTAGGAAAAGTAGGTACATGATTTGTTTGTGGGGCCAAGAGGATTTTATGAGGTGTACATTTTTTTAGCATGTTTGGATAACGTCCTCTGACAGGAATCCAATAGTAGTTTTTTTCGATTTCGAAAAAATCCACAGTTGGGTAAAGAAAGGAAATGTAAGAGAAGATCATCTTCCTCTGTTTCCTTCGTCTCCACCTCCCAATCGAATCTTGTTGATCCACAATGATAAAGAAGCACTTGAGTTATGAGGAGGAGTCACTCCTCGTCTGTGTCTCCCAAATATATAATGCAGTGACTCCTCTCTTAAGAATTCCTCAGAGAGGATGCATGGTTTCATGAATCCAGAGTAATCCTCTCTTTTTACCAAATGTACACCAAGGCACATTTGGTAAACATGGAGGAATCGTGTATCCAAAGGATTCCATCATTCTGATTCCTCCAGAACAATGTTATCCTCTCTGAGGATTTTTTTAGGGGAGGAATCACTACAGCCTAGGCTTGGGAAACACCCGGAAAGAGTCACTTTTTTAGGTTAGCGGCTGCTTTGCCTCCGTGGATTTGCAAAACTCGTGGGAAGAGGTGGAGACGAAGGAATCTATGGAAGAGATGATTTTGGATTGGTTTGGAGGAGTAACATTGTCCTCTCTCACTTTTCCTCTCGTTATCCAAACCTAGGTTTTCCTCTGAATAGAGGAAAACATGAGAGGATGCCTCTCCGGAGACATTATCCAAACATGAATCCTCTTGTCATAGACTCATAGTGTTGCTTAGTGGCTGATTAAATACCATGATCTGGGATCATCTTAAACTTTAATTTTCGGATCTAACTATCTAATCTCTAATGGTTATATAAAGGGCCATTTTTTATGATTTGAATGGCTATTAATTCAATTTCAAATTAGGGTGGGGTCTTTTTTTGGTTAATTAGCAAGTGTTGAAGACTTTTATGCAGAGTAACTTATGCAACCAAAAGGGCGGGAACAAGATTTCTTAGCCAAATGATGTCCTGCCCCCCACTTTGCCTGGTGCAAAGTACAAATGGCGCCTAACTAGATTAATTAGTAGATTAAGTGTGCCCCATTAAACATAATATTTGGACGGACTTTGTTTTTATTCAAAGTTCATATGAAATTACAGGAAGAGAGAGAGAGAGAGAGGGGTATAAGCATTGGAACTTTCTTATGGGGCTGATTTTTGTCTTTTGGGTATCCTAACCAAGGGGCTGGAACCCAAGAGAGAGCCCGTATACACATGAGAAAGCAATCTACTCAAGTGGGAAAGAAGCCCACACACTCGAAAAGAAATCCCATACAAGTGAGAAAGGAGCCCGCACAAGCGGGAAGAGGTACCTGGGGTTCAAACCTCGGTCAGCTAAGTAAGAACTGACACTCCTTACCACTCGGGTAAGGAGCCGTTCTTCTAATGGGGCTAATTAGGGCACACTATGTTCTCAACCATAGTTGGGAGATGTAGGAAATCTTTGAAATTACGGTTTTAAGATGCACAACGATTAAAAAAAAGAAAGAAAGAAACTCCACCACAATCGAAGGTGCTCATTGTTGCGTCTTTAAGGTTGTGGGCTCAAGTCACATTACCAATAAAAAATAAAAAATAAAAAACATATGTCGACATGTAAAATCATGATATTATTCTGACATGTAATTGGGTTCAAACTGAAGACGTGAATATGATCCATTTATAATTTATAAGCTAAGCCTTTGCTAACCTTGGCAACCATAAGATTAGTGATGAGTATGTGATTATTTGAATATTCAAAAGACTTTTATCCAAAACAAAGATAGTTATGAGACCTACTTTTAGAATTGAGAGATTTGAATCTAGATCCCCAAACATACATATAAGAGTGTTTCCAACCATAAGACCTAAATCTGTAACTAAATAATTTAGTACTATTGTTTTGAGAGTCTAAGGGTATGTTTGGTGTTGCCATGTTCCTACGAGATAAGGCCAAATTAAGAAAATATATTTGGCAAGTGTAAATTGATATTCTGAATTTTTGTTCTCGCTGAAAAGAATTCCAAAATCATTTAAAGACTCCAAATCCTATCACTTATCCTAAAGATACGTTCATGTTCACAATCTCAAAAAAGGTGGCCCCAATTTCTAAAGTATAAAGATGAGTCACATGGTCACAATCACAAAAGTTGGGCCCATATTATAACTCCTATAATGATGGGATCACATTATAATGCCTCATTTCTAATTTATAAAGGTGGGCACCACGTTGTAACTTTTAAAGGTGGGTTCCGTGTCCACAGTTACAAAAAATGTGGCCCTACTTTATAATTCTTAAAGATGGGTCATATAGTCACAATCGCAAAACATGGAGTCAAGCCACACTGTAAATCGGCCCACATTGTGAATCCTATGAATGTGGCCATATGTTCTAATTTTTAAAGGTAGGTACCACAGTGTAATTTTAAAGGTGGGTCCCGTGTTCACAATCAATAAAAAAGGTGGCCCCAGTTACAATTCCTATAAAGGTGGGCCCACGTTGTAAATTCTATGAATGTGTGTCACATGGTCACAATCACAAATGGTGTGCTCACATTGTAAATCCTATAAATGTGGGCCCTATATTCTAATTTCTAAAGGTGTGTAGGGTGTTGTAATTTCTAATGGTCAGTCCCATATTTACGGTCACAAAAAGGTGGCCCCATATTATATTTCCTATAAAGGTGGGTCCACATAGTAAATCCTATGAACATGAGTCCAATATTTTAATTTCTAAAGGTGAGTACCAAGTTGTAATCTCTATAGGTGGGTTCCATGTACAACAATAATAGAGTAATGCAAATAATAAAAGGTGGGTCCAACATTATTAATCCTATGATTCTTTTGCTTACGTTCCGTGGAACAAAATATTTATAATGTTATCAAATAAGTTATGTACAACATATTCTCAGTGGAGTAATTTAATATAATGTTGTCAAACAAGTTCTGTAGAGTATAGTCTCAGTACAACTGATCTGAGGAAAAATTGGGATGAAGCGAGAACGATGCCAAACGGGTTAATGTAACTTTATAATAAAAAATGATTTAAAATAAGTATCTTAAATACAAAAGAGTCAATTAAATTATATATGATTAAGTTGAGTAGACTAATGAATACAGTCGAAGTAATATAGGCCCTTAAAAACACATATCATAGTCCTAGAAATATACAGGGATTTAATTTCGAATCAGAATGTTTAGATCCTATATGCATATATTCAAATCAGAATCCGGATTTTCCCTGGAAGTGAAAGTAGATTCCTTCAGAAATGGAGACATCGACTGCTCATATAGTCAAAGGCCCATTTGCAACCGTGGGTACAATCCTGGTAAGTATGTTGTTTTTTCTGTCACTTTGGTGGTCCCAAAGTTGTTGTTTTGGATAAGGAGCATATGGTGCAGTGTAATGTTATTATTCTAACTTTGATTCTCTGCCAAACCGTGTGGAATGTGGAGCTGTTGAATTAGGATAACAGGACAAAAACTTACCAATCACCAAGAGCCCAACTGACATGGCCTTGATCATTTAAACCTAAGTGGTTTAAAATTGTGGCATCAGTTGTGGAATCGGCCGGCCCCAAAAATCAACACCATTTCTATATCGATCGTAATTCTTTTGAAGTTATCGTGCCCTAGATATTTTCTTTTAAATCTAAAAAATATCTAAAAAATCCATAATATTGAAAAATGGTAGAAAACAATAGATATATAATTTTTATAAGTACACACTTAAAACCAAAATATCAGTCGCCCTACGTTATAACATCCTGACTTGTTGTTTAATCCTTAACTATGAAATACATCAAGTTTTATTTTTTTATTTTTGTGTCCATCCTTATAATTTATGTATACAGTAATGTAACCTATATCTAAAATCCAAACCACTAAAAATAACAATCACCACTTATATTAACTTTATAATAAGTAAATTTCACTCAAATTGGAGTTAAGCCCATGATTGATTTGGTCATGCTACAGGATTATAATCATTAGCCATATCGTGTCATATATTACTTCAAGGTCTAGCCATCTAGAGCACTTCGCTAGAACTAATCCCATTGTTGGGTTGGCCACTCTTGAATTTCTACTTATATTTTGCAAACATATTTTTATAAGTGATCAATATGTAAGTGGGCCTAACTCTTACTTGAGTAAAATTTGTTGAGGACTTAGTTAGATTGGAAAATTTATTGAAAATAGGTTAGAACAAAAAAACTGGGTCATTTTGTGGTTTAGATCTTTTATAAGTGGGCCTTATTAGAATGAGATTCAAGTTAGGGACAATTACCGTACAACAGGTCTTAAACCTGATAATCGCCCTAGAACTCTCGAAAAATATGTAATTGCTACAGAGCTACTCGTCTGTAGGATATCGCACATTGAGGTATCCTAGGGACGTAGGATAATGCAAGATTACCCCTTCCCGCCCGAATTTGATATTATATAAGACGTGCTTTTTTTAAAATTTCTCAATAACCGTGATAGATCAACTGTTCAAAGTTAGTGTCATATTAGTTCTTACGCTCATATAACTATCCAACGGTTTTAATGGAGGCTTGGAGGTCCCACAGTCAAGGAAAAAATAAAAAAAATGGACTATTCAAGTTTCATTTATTCTATTGTGATAATATCACATGTGAAATCAACGATTCTAAGGTTTTTCTTCATTTTTGGTAGCTATACATTAAATCGAAGGCCGAGAATTTTATGGCTAACCGTTTTCAGTATTTCAAAGAAGATTAATGATCTTGATTGTGATTATGGGGCCCACAAAAAAATAGATATGTCATTATTCGGTTTTTATCAAATATCTCGAGATCCGAGACAGATCAATGGTTGAAATTTGGTATATGGGCCGTGTTTGACCGTATTAATATTTCTAACGGTTTGGATCATCATTAATGGTCACATAGTTTAACAAAAATCAAACAAAGCGTTGAGAAAAGCATTACAGTCTATATAAATCAATATAGAACTGTGAAAATAAGTTATCTCAGTGGTGCAAATGAGATAGAGGGGCACCCCAAAAGTAGGCTAGGATCAGCCCTCCCTATTAGTTTCCCTCTTCAAACTTTTTTTTTTTGGGATAATAAACTAATAATATAACCAACAAAATGAACAACAACAAAAGAAAACACGCAACAAAATCAACCCCCCACCGCTAGTTCAAAGAATCTAAATCAAAGTCATACTCAGTATTTTATATGATTTAGGACTTCTACCTTTAAAATAAGTAAATAGCATTTTTTTGCTTAATAGTAAATTGTGTTAAAAAGAGGGAAGAAACATGGGCCCAAAGCCCCCATGCCAAAAGGCTACAGCCAAAGAAAACTCCAACTAAAAAACAAAACAAGAAAACGAAGGCTGAACAGAGCATAGCCTGAGTGAAGGAAAGAACAGGGAACCTGAAAAGAGGCATGAATAATGCAGGAGGTCAAACTAGCCCCAATGCACACAAAATTGGATGAGGATTGATTACCCCAGGTGATAGGAAAATAATCACGCCTTTGATTTTTTCTTCAAAATTGACCCTGCGCTCGCTGGAGAGTGGCCTTCCGGTTGCTATGCTTGGCAACGTTTTAGAGAAACCAGAGGGTGGAGATGCCATGGAAAGGGAAGGTTTTTCTACCCATTTTCTTCCAAAGACATCTCTAACCTCATAGATAACCTTCCAGATTGCAGCTGTAGAGAAATGAGCTGGGGGAAGGGAATTGCAAAGATTAAGGAGCCAGGATAAAAAAAAGCGTTGGCCATGCTACAGAAAAAGAAGAAGTGGGAGTTTGTTTCTTCCCAAAGGTGACAAATATAGCATTTGGAAGCCATGATGCAACCTCTACTTTTGGCCAACAAATCTAAAGGGGTTTTCCTGAGTAGAAGGCGCCATGCGAAACAAGCTAGACGAGCATTGATCAACTTGTTCCAAATGAGGTCTGTCCATGGCGGAGAGGTGGCCCGGCTCCAAAGAAGATCCTAGGAAGCTTTGAGGGAGAGGATTCCAGTTGATGAGTCCTTCCAAGAAATAGAATATGCACTGTAATCTTCCAATAACAATATATCTCTGGTGGCGTGAAGCAGGAAGTCCCTGATATTGGGAGGAAGGAGTGGGGGAAAAGGCCAAGAGTAATCCTGGATTATGTCACTGGCCCCGTCCTTGTGGGAGACCTGAAATGATGGGAAGCTGAAGGAAATGGAAACCTGGTCACACCAATTCTCAAACCATAAGCTAATGGAAGTCCCATTGCCCACCTTCCAGATACTTCCAGTCTGCAAGAAGGAAGAAAGAGAGCGCGATTTTCTTCAAATGCAGGAACCTCCGACTGGATTACCATTGGACCAAATGGAAGAGCCCTTAAAATACCTAAATCGGAACCAAACAGCCTAGATGGAGTCTGCTGTAGCAACCGACCAACCCAACTTGAGAAGGAAAGCTTTATTTATCTCCTTGATCATCCCCCCCCCCTTTGGAACATAGATAGTTTCCCATTTGACTAGGTTGCTCCTAGAGTCGTCCGGGGAAGCAGACCATAAGAAGTTCCTCATGATTCTTTCAATGGAAAGGCAAGTTTTACTGGGAATGAGAATCTCCATAGAGATGTGAAGGGGTATGGAGGAAAGCACATGTTTTGTCAAGGTAAGTCTTCCCACAAAAGAAAGGCATATAAGCTTCTAGCCAGAGAGCCTAGCTCTAATAGAGTCCAGCATCTTTAGGAAAAACCTATGTATGGGGCTACCAAAGAAAAGAGGGACACCAAGGTATGAGGAGGCGAGAGTGTCTCGAGTGATTGACAACATAGCAAAAATCATGTTAGCAAGCCTAACTGACACCTTCCCCACAAACAATTGACTCTTGAGAAGGTTGAAAGACTGCCTAAATCGAGGAGTCTTGGTAGGGGTTGAGGAGTAAATAAATAAAGCAACGAGTCTCCTGCTTGCGATAAAGCCCTAAAAATTCTCCATGTCACCTATTATTAAATGATATCTTTAATCCAACTCATTGAGGATCTTGGATGTGGGACCTCGCCCTAAAAACTTTCCATGATTTTTATTTTTGGGTAAAATTCCCATGTCAAGTTTCCTATAGTTGGATGCTATCTTTAATGATTGTTGTCTCTAGGATCCTTGGCCCGAGATCTTTTATGATGTTGGGGGCCATGATCAAACGTTTGTTGATTATTGATCATCTTTCCTGATTTTTGAAATTGTTGTCTCTAGGTCCTTGGCCTGAGATCTTTAATGAGTTTGGGGCCCATAATTTAGTGGTCAAAGGTTGTTGATCTCATGAGATTATTGATCCTTTTTCCTAATTTTTTAAATTATTGTTCTTCTTTCCAAATGTTATTAGGAATCTTAAGAGACTTTCTAAATTTGATATATGTGTCTGTAAATTTGCAAGGATGGTAGTGACCAGACAATAAATTAAGAGTTTAAGCGTCTGTAAAAAGCCCCATCATATCAGCAAATCAAACTACTTATAAGTTAGTAAGAATTTGATCAAACAATAAATTTGCAAAGGCCGCTAATATTCATGACCAACTTTAGATATATTTTTGCAAGAAGTTGAGCCAGAACGAAAGACCATTCATTCAAATTAAAATCAAACCAGAAGAGAAACTATTCTTCTTTCCATCTCAAAATTCAGATTGTCCCAAAAACATTAAAGTTAGAACTGAACTATGGTAGACATGATGGGACCCAAGCAGATCTCTTCATTCCATAGAGATCCCTTCTACCGCAAAGGGTCCCATCACTATCCAATCTCTTGATGCCATAGGGATCCCAATCTGGTTCGAAATTGATCCCAATGAAACTATAATAGATGCTATTGCTTTTGATCCTCATTTCCGGGGCACAAACTGAAAATGAACTTGCTGAGCTCAAGAACAATGTCCTGTTACCTAAGTTTTCCACTTTCACCCACTTTTTCTCAATCATGTCGGCTCGAAAAACATGTACTCGCAAATCGCTGGTCATGTCTCTACTCCAAAAGATATTGTCACCATCAATAGCTCTCCGCAAGATTCAACCAGAAAATGTGACTTCACCGTCATCAACACTGGTGGTGGGAACAGATACTTTTCTATCATCACACTAGTAACGGCAATGCGAAAACAAGGGCCAATGACTGCAAGACTCCAATCCTTTTTCAATGCATACAACTTTCCTCTGCAGAAGAAGAAATTAGAGACAAGATTGACGTCAATTCCCTCCCATTTATTAGGATGCTGATCACTCTCCCATTGATAATGATATGGATTGTAAAGTCTGAGTCGATAGAGCATGAATGAATTATCTGATCTCGTGACAAGGAGAACGCCATCCAGGTCGGATGGAGTTGAGAAGAAAACACAATGAAGATAGCGGACGGTTCTCTTTGTCTTTGGAAGCTGAATATGATTCTGAAAGCGATGATTGTTATATTTGTCGACAAAGGGATTGAAAAGGTGGAACCACTACAATAAAATTCACTTTTAGCAGCGGTCCTTTTCGGCCGCTAAAGACAAAAAATCCGCCGCTAAATGTTGTACGCAACGCAAAAACATCCGCCGCAACATCCGCAGCATAAAAAGGAGTCACTATTGGTATTAGCGGCGGTTATTTAAAACCGCCACTAAATGAGTAAACAGCGACGGCAAATATAAAGAGCCACTGATATGATTTTTAGTGGCGGGTTTTTATAACCGCCACTAATTGTAACTTTTAAAAAAAAAATTGTCGTGGATCCAGCTTACAACTGCCAACAAGTAGCCACTTCAATCGACTTGAATAGGCATTATAAACCTGGTATCCACCCACCAAAGGGGAAAGTAATCTATGCTGCTGACCAATTTACATTTTAAAAAGTGGACCAATCAGCCCAAGAGCATGACCCAAATGAACTATAATTTTGGTTTGAATGGGTTCATTGGAAAGTTTGGCGGCCTAAAGTTGTGGCAACAATGTCTGATTGTCTGGGGTTGAACAGGTCCATGCCTTCTATTGTAGTCACCAACCTGAATTCATTGCTTAGAATGGGTTCGTTGGAATGTTTTGCAGGCCGAAAGCCGTGGCAACAGTGTGTGGATTGTCTGGGGTTGAATAGGGTCCAACTGCTGATATGGAACTCAACGGTTATCTAACATTCAATAAAGATAGCCTCATGGATGACTATATGAGCATAGTTTCCCATCTCTTCCCTACAATCAACCATTCTTTGTGACAAAACCAAAGAAATCAATACTCTGACATGCAAATACATAAGGAACCTAGTGCACCAATTTCTTATATTTATACATTGCAAGGACAAAACAAAATATTAAAATGGGTAAAGAAGAAGACCGGCACTTTTCGCCCAGAGACTCTTTTAATCTAAACATAATGGTCATCTGTCTTCTATTCTTATTTGCTTCCATATTACCAAAGGCCTTAAAACCTCTGGGTCTCTGCATGAAATGGCCCAACAACAAACACAAAATAAATAGCAAGGAAAAGCCAATTAAATATGAAATAAATTACATTAGCCCTTTCAAATCAAACCTAAAGATCAAATACCTTTTAGAACTCTTCTTCCTGACTTCATATCTCGTGCTAAAGCTCAGAAAGCCATCTACCCAGGCATACCAACTGCAATGGAAAATGTAATTTAACAAGATTCTCAAGATTTTTTCTAGAAATTTACAAGAAATTATGGTTCCTATTGTGTGGGTAAAACACCGTAATGACGAGATAAAGCGAGGATTACAGTAGTACTTGCTGTCCACTTCGGCCTCCGTAATCACAGCCCAGCAGTTCGGCAGACCTATAAGGTACGCCGACTCGAGAGACTTCCACCACGCAGCTCGGCTAGGAGTGCCAGTACGGCAGGGGCAGCTCGGCGTGAGTGGCAGCTCGGAGTGAGTGCCAGTTCATCACAGTGCCCAGCGCGGCCAAGCCATTCTTGGTCTCGATACAAAACGCTGAAGGCAGAGTGGGCCGTCACCTTCCTCTAAGAAGTACGGGCACATCCTGACAGATAGGAGCACTCATTTATGGCGATAAGAAGTTGGCTTTATCATCCCTTAACATCAACTGACCAAAAGCATGGAAGGTCCTGATGGGATGTTTCCTTTTTACCTACCGCCGAATGTGAGGATGAGGATCGATGGGACCTCACCCCACCTACCCCCACTCACAGAGAGAATGAACGAGGAATGTCCACTTATATACACGTGGGGTCAACCCCATAGAGGTACGCAACACACAATACAGAACACATTGTCTATCATTCTCCTCTCCCTCTTCCTCCTCTTACTTAGTTTTTTCAGAGCTAACTTAGGCATCGGAGCGCCTTCGGCTTACAGCAGCCAGGGGCTCTAACCCAAGCCGTTTTCCTTCCCTTTTTAGGCTCTTGGCGGTCGGTATTCCCTGATCTACAAAGTTCATCTCAATATAAGTGGGTGTCGTGTTTTCACCACCTGCAGTTTGGCGCCGTCTGTGGGAATCACTGAACAAAAAAGCTTTCAAACACCATGCCTCCAAAAACCAGAAATGGTGAAGGACCCTCTAAGGGCAAGGGACCAACCACGCAGCCTGTGCTGGTACAAGGTCCACCCCCTTGACAGAGAAGGTCAGGAGGAAGGTCCCCTACAGTCCAGTTGGTATCGCAGTATAGGGGATTGGCAATGCATTCCTTTCACAATGTTACGCCTCCAGAGCAGCCCCACCATAGCAATGAGCACGCCAGGCGAGGTGACAAGTCAGTCACCAAGCTGCGTGAAAAGTCAACACGGGCTGGATCTCAGTCCCACCATCAGGTCAATCCTGACGAAGATGAAGACCCTTGCCTAGATGAGGTCAGAGCTCAAAACCGCCTCATTCAGGATCAGGACAAGCTTATCCTGCGGCTCAAACAGCAGCTCCAGGAGAAGAGAGGGGCTCGGAGCCCACCTCACGGGCGTAGCCATGCCTCGGGTCCTCTACCCAGGCACAGTCAGGCTCCTCCAGGCCACGGGCGGGACCTGAGGCACGTCCTCGATAATAAGAGGCGTGATCGGGTCCACAGAGAAGAAGACTCCACCAGCAGCCACGAGCATGTAGAGCCAAAGAAGCAGCGGAGGATACCAGAAGACGAGGAGGAGCTCAAGCAGTGGATCGACCGGCAGGTCAAGCAGACTGTTCGCCAAAATATGGAGACTACTGGTATCGCCCGAGACCAGTACAACGCCTTTGAAGCTAAGGACACAGGCGCATCTCCTTTCTCCAGGGAGATAAAAAAGTACTCCCTCCCCGAGAAGTTCAACATCCCGAGGTTCACCCTGTATGATGGAACCTCGGACCCTGTGGCTCACCTCCGACACTACATCCAAAGGATGTTGGTCTGGGGGGATGACGACTTCCTGAACTGTCTAGTTTTTTCCTCCAGTTTGGGAGATCTCCCCCTACGATGGTTCTGCTCACTCCCTAGAGGCTCCATCTCCAGTTGGCGACTGCTTCGGATGTCCTTCCTGGGGAAGTTCCAGGCCCACCGAGTCATCCCAAAGATCGATGCTGGCCTAATGGCCCTCCGGATGCGAGAGGACGAGAACGTCACCCAGTTCGCCCGTCGCTTCTGGACTATTTACAGCCAGATCGAGTGCGCTTCTGAGGAGATAGCAGTGAAATCCTTTCAGCTGACCCTGCGCCCAAGCATCCAGCTTCGGGCGCAGCTGGTCATGTACCCTGTGGCCACCATGAAGGAGCTCATGACCCGGGCAAACCGGTTCATTCGGGCAGAAGAGGACGATGTCCGCGGGCTGGAGAAATTCGGCCTCTCCTAGAAGGACCGACCATCCAAAGGAGACAAAGACAACAGGTCCTCCAGGATGGAGGACCGCCGTAGAGACATGTCCCCGGATCGGCACAGGGCCCGGTCCTCAGATCGTCGACGAAACCCTTCCACCTCGGTCGCAGCCTCGGGGAGCAGCTGGAGGACCGGAAACGATGCTGCCACCTTCAAGGGGTTAGTACGATCTTCAAGGAGCCCATTTATAAGCTCCTCCACAAAATAAAGGCGTAACCCTTCTTCAAGTGGCCGCAGCTGATGAAGAGTGACCCCTCCTCCTGGGACCAGGGCAAGTTCTGTGCTTATCACAAGCAGAGCAGGCACAGAACTGATGAGTGCAAAAGCTTCAAGTTCCACCTGGATAACCTTGTGAGAGAGGGGCACCTAAGGGACTACGTCAAGGAGGGCCGGGACAGCAACCGACCTCAGCGCCAAGATGATGGCGGCCAGGATAGCGAACCAGAGGGCATCATCAACGTCATCCACCTCGCTCCTCTGCTTAAGGGGAGCTCCCAGGCTCGTGCCGAGGCCAGAAGAGCCTCCCATCAGTAGCAGGTGTTGACTGCGGCGCCGAAACCAGGTGCAAAGAAAGCCAAGACATAGGGGCCCAGAATATGGTTCTCTAACAGGGACCTAGAGGACGTCGAACTCCCACATAACGACCCTCTAGTACTCACCTTGAAGCTGCAGAACTTCTTGGTTCAGAGAGTCCTTGTCGACCCAGGCAGCTCGCCCGAGATCCTGTACTATGATTGCTTTCAGAAGTTGAAACTCAAGGACGGGGACCTCCAGACTGCCCGAACTCCTCTCGTCGGCTTCAGCTCAAAAACCGGTGTACCTGAATGGGAAGATCTCCCTCAGAGTCCAAGTAGGAGGCGCCTCCAGGCAGGTCGACTTCCTAGTCGTCGACATTCCCTCCTCATACAATGTCATAATGGGAAGGTCGTGGCTGCATAGCATGGAGGCTGTGCCCTCCACCCGTCATCAGAAGCTCAAGTTCCCCCTAGAGAACCCGTCTGGCTGGACCGACGTGTTCACTATAAGAGGCGACCAGCACATGGCCAGACAATGCTTGATGGCCGTGCTGCCTGGAGAAGCCGAGTCATCCCAGGTCCATGTAGCCGAGCTGGACAGAGAAGCCGAGCTTGGGGATGTTGGCAGGGCCCCGGCGCAGAAGAGCATCGAAGACCTCACCGAGGTAAGGATCGACCCCGCCAACCCGGACAGATTTTTCTTAGTTGGAAGCCAGCTCCCCGAGCCTGAGACAGAGCAAGAGCAGTCCTAGAAAGTCATCATCGATGGATCCTCAACGTCCAATAGGGCTGGCGCTAGTATAGTCCTCCAGTCTCCGGAAGGCCTTGTCATCGAGCAAGCTCTAACATTCGGCTTCAAGGCATCCAAAAAATGAGGCCGAGTACGAAGCACTCATCGCCGGGCTAAACAGTGTCAAAATCTTGGAAGCTCAACACATTGTGGTTTTCAGTGATTCCCAGTTGGTAACGAACCAGCTCAGCGGAGACTACCAGGCTCGGGACGACAGAATGGCGGCCTACTTAGCTCACACGAAGGAACTTCTCTCCCAGATCGAAAGGGCCGAGATCCGGTAGGTCGGCGGAGAGTCCAATTCCCATGTCGATGCCCTTGCCAGCCTCGCCTCAGCTGTCGAGGCCGGTAATAGAAGAACTGTCGAAGTGGAGACGCTACGAGAGCTCAGCATCGAACTGTAACGACCTCGGCAACTCATGTGCGTTGACCTCAGTCCGAGCTAGATGGATCCGGTCATCACCTACTTAAAGGACAACCTGCTGCCCGAAGACAGGACGGAAGCGAAGAAGATTAGGTTGAAAGCAGCCTGGTTTTGGCTCTCCCCAGATGGCAGGCTCTATAGGAAGTCGTTCACGTGACCCTACCTCCAATGCGTCCACCTGAGCAAAGTCGACGATTTCCTATACGAAATTCATGAAGGGATCTGCGGCAGCCACATCGGAGGTCGATCGCTTGCCAACCGAGCAATCAGCCAAGGATACTGGTGGCCGTATATGCAGAAGGAAGCTCTAGTCTATGCCAGAAAATGCGAAAAGTGCCAGAAGTTCTCACACTCTCTCCACCAGCCAGCGCAAAACCTAAGCCCTCTATCCAGCCCGTGGCCTTTCGCTCAGTGGGGTCTGGACATCGTCGGTCCGCTATACCGAACTCCAGGGAACAAAAGGTGGCTGATAGTAGCTACGGACTACTTCACAAAGTGGGTCGAAGCAGAGCCTCTGTCCTCCATCACTGAGCAAGACACAAAGAACTTCGTATGGAAAAACATTATCACGAGATTTAGAATCTCTCGAACTCTCATCTCCAACAACGGGACCCAGTTCGATTCCAACTTCTTCAAGAGCTTCTGTCAGAGTACGACATCCAAAACGACTACTCCACCCCGGCATACCCACAAAGCAATGGCCATGCTGAGATCTTAAACAAAGTGATCCTTGACGGACTCAAGAAGAGACTCGACCTAGCCAAGGGGAGGTGGGCAGAAGAGCTTCCTAGTGTTCTATGGGCTTACAAGACAACTCCAAGGCGCTCCACCTTGGCTACACCATTCTCCTTTGCCTACGGCATGGAAGCAGTCATTCCCCTTGAGGTCGGCCTCCCGCCCTTGAGGTCGGAACTCTGTGACCAGGGGCTAAACAACTTAAATATAGCTCGAGAGCTGGATTTCGCTGAAGAACGAAGAGAGACAGCAGCTATCCGCTTGGCTGCCTATCAACAGCAGTTGGCCAGGGGATACAACCAGAAGGTCAAAGCAAGAAGATTCGCGATGGGAGAACTAGTTCCGAAGAAAACACTACCTAGTGACCAAAATTCTAATGAAGGGAAATTGGCACCCAACTGGCAGGGGCCATTCAAAGTGCTATCAGCAGCGGGAAGAGCCGCGTACAGGCTCGAGGACATAGAAGGCAAGGAGCTGCTGCGACCATGGCACACAATGCATCTCAAAAAGTTCTACTTCTGAAAACATGTATTCAAGGGTTCAAACAACAATTAAAAAAAAAAACATTCTTGAGCGGATCTCTCTTTCAAATTGCTTCTAAGTTATGCAGCTTGGCAGCAATGCCAGCTTCCTCAGGGTTCGGTGACAGCACCACCCCCGGCTCTGCAGCTCAGTCAGAGTGCCAGCCGTCCTAGCTCGGTGCCAGCACCAGCTACGGCGGTAAAGCCAAAAATGTCACACTGACTTCGGCACTTAGGGACACCTCGAGTTCTTAAACCAGGGATCCCTTCGTCAGTCAATGCCGGCAGCCTCCGCTCTCAAGGGTTATGGGTGCTGATTGGGACCACGGTTCATAAACCAAAGCTCGGTCAAGGGCAGACGTCTAATTTTGATTTTAAAACTTACGAAGAGTTCGGTTATCCAGACCAACTACTTAGCAAATGAAGCATAGTAAGTTAGACGTCATCCACACACCCATTCCATCAAAGACAAGAAAAAAGAAAGCCAAGGAATTCAAAGAAAGTTGCCGTTCCATTAATAAAATTCAGATTACATAAGGGATAAGAGAAATACAATGAAAGAAGGGAAAAATAAAGAGGGGGCTCAGGGGGCTACAGCTTCTACATTACAGTTGATCTCTGGAGCAGCCTCAGCCACGATCACGCTGGCCTCGGGCACAGTCGAGGTGGCTTCAGAGACGGCCGCGCTCGCTTCGGAAACGCTAGCCTCAGGAGTCTTCGGGCGCAGGGGAGTCTTCAAGCTCAGCGCTGGCAGTTGGAGGAGCCTCCGAAGGCACCTCGGGGGCAGCACTAGCCTCTGGGCAGGCTTGCGAAGGAGGGCAGGGGGAAGCCAGAGATATGGCTATAAGTTCCGAGTCCGAGCGAGGGAACTTTGGAGGGTTCTTGAGGAGAGGGCTATCCCTAGGAACCCTAGCCTTCTTCATGGCTGCTTTCCATCGGAGCTACCAGGCTTGGTCTCGGATCCCTGGCAACTGAGCCTTGTAGTCAACTGTCAGTTTTCCAACCTCCTCCCCCATAATGGAGTTATGCTCAGCCAAGAACTCCTCCTTGAGCTTGGCTTCTTGCCTCGCCAAAGCAGACTCGATCTTGGCCGCTTTCCCCCTCAAGGCCACCTCCAGTTCGCCTTTCGCCATGTTCCGCTGGGAGAGGAGCCTCTTGTTTGTCCCTTTGGCGTCTCGCAGGTCCTCTTCCAGTCGTGCTAACACGGTCCGGAGATCATCGAGCTCAGAGGCAAGGTGGAGGTTCTGGGTCTCCTCATCCTTTAGCTCTTCCCTATGATGCTCCACCAGCACCTGAGACTCCTCGAAGTCGGCAACAAGGCCAGCATTCCAACCCGCCTCTTCTACCAGCATCGCCTCCTTAGCCGCCAAGGAGGCCTGCAGCTCCTCCCTCTCGGCCACCCATTCAGCCTCCTTGGCCTCGGCTGCGTCCAGCCTCTCTATGCCTATCTGGCATTTCTGCAACAGCTGCAAGAAGAAAACCAAATGTCAATAAAAGAATACTGAACTAAAGGCTCCGGAGAAATGCTGCACTTATCGCTACCAGCGAGCGCATTGACGAGAGCAGGAGCGAGTCATTGTCCATCTCTGCCCACCTCGCCATGTCCTGAGGAAGGGCGCAGGCGCGTCCCAGCGCGACGACCACTTGAGGATCGGTCGCGAGGTCTATTTCGGCCAGCTGCCTCCCCAGTACTTCCTCAAAGGCCGGCCTCCAGGGAGCCAGCAAAGGGGGCGAGATCGTTCCACCAGCTGGCGAAGGCGACGAGGGGCCAGGCGAGGCCTCAACCCTTGCTCTCTTCTCGGGTCGGACCCCTCAACGACCTCGGCAGAGCGAGCTCGACTCCAGCCCTTGTAGCATGGTCTGGGGGTGAGTCGTCTACAACGATAGTCACTGAAATTTCCAATATTTTAGTGAGGTGTATACATTCTAAACCATTTGATAGGCATATTTTAGTTTAAAATTTTTTTTATTTAAGTAATTAATACTTGAGGTTCGGAGTTTACAAATTGAAAATGACTATTCAAATAATTTCCAATATATTTGAAATTATAGTATGTAAGATTGTTGCTTCCTTATCATAGTATTTTTCTTGCATATATAAATTGCTAATTTGAGTTGATTATCATTACAACACAAAAATAAATATGAGTAATGCTTTTGTACGAGCTTCCATTACCATTTTACATTACAAGTCACCTAGTGGGGCCACCTATTGGTCGATCTAGGCAGACCATCTAAACCCACCCCTCATATTCACATGGGTCCCGTCGGGTCTTGATGGATTTGAATGGAGTGAATCGTTGGATTGATGGTCAATGTTATTATTTTATATAAATCTATTAAATGGATTAGAGGTATTATGTTGGCTTCAAATTTGATATTTAAGTTGGCCCTACTTGGTTGTTTCGATCCCCACCTGTTCCTTGATTTATACGGTCCCAAGTGGGCCCCACTAGGTGGCTTGTATTATAAGACGATAAGGGAAGCTTGTACAAGAGCATTACTCAACAAATATATAGAAGAAAATTTTAAGTATTTATACTATTTTCAAATAAAAATAAAAGAAAAATCACTCCCTGAATCATTTTTTTTCAAAACTGGATGAGTTGAGTCCGAGTCATGATTTACAACATTGAATTCTGGCTTAGAAGAAAAGGTTGCATACCCGTTTAGAGATTGAAAATGAATGTGATAGGGATTAAACCGGGTAGGGCCCACAATGTACTTGGTCCACAACCAGAATTCCTAACAATGAACTGTAACTAAATCACGTCCATGTAATTAGAGGCTGTAACTGTAACTGTACCCATACCCATAATACAAATTCAAATAATTAACCTCAACCCAAACATGGACCTAATTTGGACCAATTTCGAGGCCCAAAATCAATTCACCAATTCATGCATCGGACAACATAAAATCAATGCCCATCATGCAAAAAACCCATTAACCCAACTGCAACTCATATATTTGGGCACTTGGACATCCTAGAATTTGATTACATAGGTTGAAATACATGAAATTGATGAGAATAATTATAGGACGCAACAACTCACATGTTAGAAATTCTCATAGAGTCATATCATCCACGACATTGAAGGAGAATGCATCCAAACAGTTTGTAACGACCCAAATCGCGTTATACTAAGCATAGACGGCATCCCAGGCTTTGGACGAGGAGAGCTGTCCTCGGCTCTGATACCAAATACAACCACCCGAATCACCTAGTATCATATTGTCTGCTTTGACCCTACGTGTGGCACAGCTTTGTTTCTAGCCCCCTATAAGACCCCAAACCTGTTATACTAAGCATAGACTGTGTCCTCTATATTAGCCGAGGCTTTGGGCGCTTCATGAGTGATATGGGATCTTACACAGTTCAACATGAAAATCATCAATATAACAATGTAGGATTTATTCTAGGATAAAAAGAGTAAGATTTCCACGTAAACTCAATCAAGCATAGAATACCATGGCATGTTAAACTTAAGAAGGTTAAATGGGATACTATTGAGGAAGAGACTAAGCTACTTACCTTCTTAATTTGAGTCCTAACTTTATTTGAGAGATGAGTATGGTGAAGGCAAGATATAGAAAAATAGACCAAACTCTGGGCTTTAATATCTGTTCTCTTGCTAAATTATATAGTCTTTCTCTATTAATCACCTGATGTTTACGCATGTTTCTAATATATCTAAGTCACACTTTCCTAATATAACTCCTATACATTCAATGATTTATTTCCTATTACATGTAACTCACAATTTCTTATGCTTAGTACTCTTTCTCTATTAGTTATTAGGTATTGGTTAACTTTATATATAAGCCTGATCATGATCCTCCATCCTTATATGCTTCAATTTTTATTATATACTCTTTAAAACGTGAAAAGTGGCCGGCATCTAATGAAAGTCCATTAAATGGATCGTGGATGGAAATAGAAGCTCTTGGAGTGAAATGGTAGCAACGTCCATTATATCTGATGTTTACCCTAGAAAATTCTGCATGCCCTACTTCCACACGTACTCTTTCAGTGGTGGCTGCAATTCAATGCTTCTTCACATTGTGTATGCTCTCCGTTCACTTTACTAGTACCATACAAGTAAAGCCTCCATTCTTCCAAACAAGATGTCACATCAAATGTACTTTATTCAAAACTCTCCCCATGTTTTCCCAAAAAAAATAAAAAAGCAACTACTTTTATCAACTAAAATCCAAAAAAACTACATTTTCCCATACAAAAAGTCAAAAAAATTCCATAACAAACAACTAAAAATAAAATATCATCATAACCCACTTATATTTTATTCTTTCCTCAAAATCAACTTTATTTCACTTGACTATATTAGTAGAGTTACCAAACTGGCCCTAAAGCCTCTAACACATTTTTTTATTGATAGGGCTATTTTAGGGCTTCTAAATACAGAACGATTTCAGCCCTTTACACACAAATTCTATCCACACTCAGCATAAATAATTTAAAATTCTAGTTTTGCTTTCCACACACTCAAAACATACCTAAGGGCTTTTATGGATGCCCAAGAGTGTACAAGATTTTTATATTTTTAAGAAAGTTATCTTAACCTTTAAGTTTTGACTGTTTGGATAACTTAATAAATTAAAAGAATCTTTTCTTTTCTATTAAAATACTCAAAGATTTCTCCCTACACACCCCTATGCTGTAGGAAAGAATCTTGCAAGGATATTTTGTTAGATTTCATGAGTTGGGTTAGCTATTGACGAGGGAGTCTTGGGATCGCCCTCCTCTTTCTTCTTCCTTTTGTCTTTCCTCTCCCAACTCCTCTTCCCTCTTCGATCTCCTCTTTCCCTCTCCTTCTCATACCGCCTCTCCCTCCTCCTTTCCTCACAAAGGAAAGGTATACCAATTTGTTGTTCCTACTATGGTGGCGACATAAGTGGGCGGCAACGGAGATGTTTCTCTTCCAATTCCGGCGATGCTTCTCCGGCATGCAGTGACGACGGAATCCTATTCTTCTTCCTCAGGCGAGACCGAGACGAAAGTCTCTGCTCCGATGTTCTCAGCGACTGGCAATGGTGAGAGGCAACGCTGAAACTGGCTCAGATCATCTTCTCTAACCAGTGTCTGCTGCAGGAACTCTGGCAGCGATGAGTTCCTCCAAGTCCGGGTTCTGCAACTCAAGCACAGACCCTGCCTGTCTTCCTTCAATCGATCCGATCCAGTGTGGGCGCACCTCGATCAACACTTAGAACTCAGCCTTCTTTCAGAGTCTAATACTCTGTATTAGATCTTCTCCTCCGACTCCGATCTATGTAACTAGAGCCGAAGACACAAAGCCCTTGTCTGATCAGGCTTCTGCAATCGAAACAGTCGTGGCCCACCCAATCTCATCTATCTTGTGGTCCATCGAGTACCACAACAAATTACTTTGTATTTTGACACTACCCTATGTGGATTCAACTGCCTCTCTTTTTCCTCTCTACAATCCGCGGTCCATCTCTACAAGTCTGAGCACAGTTTACTCAACTATTTGTTCTCAACCAAAGGAACCGAAGGACCCCCACATGCCACAGTGATCTGATTGAGGACAAGTGTTTGAGAAATTTTCTGTTTTGATGAGGAGAAATCACTTTGAAGCGTGGATGCTCAATATCACTCAGAAGTTATTCTCCGTGGCCTTTTGGAAATGTAAAATCAAGCATATGTGGGGAAATGATCTCTTCTTGATGTCACAGTTCTGCCCCCTTGATCAAACCCAGTTTCCTATAACTATTTAAAATGAAATAAAATTGCTAGACCCAAGAAAATGGTGATGGCTTTGTTGTTTGATCATTATTGTTTGGATTTAAATGTGCAATGACTTTGTTTTAGTTTATATTATGATTTTTAGCAATTGCCAAACGACTTATTTGAAATCTGTTTAATTCTACAAAAAAATGCCAAACAGCAACAGCATTGCATTATTATAATATTGCACTATTATATTCTACAATATTTAATTATTTTATTATTGAAATTTGAAAATGTTTTATATTGCATGTATCCAAACGGGCCCTAAAATAGCCCTATCCCCTTTCTCTCTACACACAACTTACCACCATCATTTGGAGTCCTCCTTCCAATCGGTGAAAACCCCCCTCCTCCTTTTCTTCTCATTCCTCTGTATCTGTCATATAGTGAGTGTACTCAAGATCATCATCTTCTCCATCTCCTTCTCCTGTATCTATTTTTCCATTCATCCATCCATCTATCATTACCATGCTCTCTTGCCCCCTTTTAATCAAGTAAAGTTTGCTACATTTTCTCCATTTGTTGTTCATCTTTAAATGTGTATTTGAGCTTCGTCATAGATAACGTCATCATGGACTATGATCTGCCATGTCTAATCTGGATTTTAGCACTTACAATCAGTCCACAATAAAACCCACAGCAAACTCGTTGTTGATTACAAATTAAAAGAAAATGAGAGAAAAGAATTGATATGTTCAGCCTTATATGGCTGAACATAGACTTTTTGTTCAGCTAGATACGACTGAACAAAATTGATATGTTCAACTATAAGAGGCTGTGGCTGAATATAAACTTTTTGTTCAGCCATATACAGGTGAACAAAATTGATATGTTCAGCTATAAAAGGCTAAACATTGGTAATTTGTTCTGCACTAAAAGTCCAAACGTTTTGCGGCAACAGAAATTAAAAAAGGCTTTACAAACTTTGGGAAATGGAGGAAACCAAGATAAACAATACAACAGCTTATCTTCTCACTGATATTATGTTTAGAAACTACATTTTCTTATTAGTTTGCTCATCCATTAGACAAAAAAAATGATAGTGAGAGTGAGGTTTCACTAAGAAGTAATATGTTTGACAATGGTCGGATATGAAAGGAGAGTAGAATGTGATAAATGGAGAGATGGTGATGTGAAGGGAAGAATGAGATTGGAGGAAGAAGGGAATGAGAGTGAAAGGATGATTGAGACAGTGGAATGGGAGGAATGAGAGTAATGGGAATGAAATGATGAAAGTGAAATAGGACTGTGTGCAAAGAGAAATTAAAGGTTAAGGTGTGATAGGTGATTATCCTTTTTGGTAATTTCATATAGAAATAAATGTAATTAAAAAGTTTTTAAAAATTCTGTGTATAATAGGCAAGAATCGTTGTGTATTTTGAAGCCCTCTTTTTTATTACCCTCATTCCTAAAAAGCCTCTCCATCTTCCTCCATCCTAATTTGGCTTAGTGAATTGTAGATCCACCCATGATCTGAAGCGATTCTTAGTTTCCATCAGCAGCTAATATTCATGACCAGCTTTAGATATATTTATGCAAGAAGTTGAGCAAAAAAGAAAGACCATTAAATCATTCAAATTAAAATCAAACTAGAAGAGAAGCCACCATTAAACCACATTATAGTTAGAACTGAACCATGGTAGACATGAGTGGACCCAAGCAGATCTCTTGATGCCATAGGGTTCCCTTCTACCGCGAATGGTCCCATCACTAGCCAATCTCTTTATGTCATAGGGACCCCAATAGGGAGCCCAATTTGGTTTGAAATCGACCCCATTGGATCCATAATAGTTGCTATTGCTTTTGATCCCCATGTTGTGATCTAGGGCCTATGGAAAGAGATCAATCACACACAAGAACACGGAGATTTACGTGGTTCGGCTTTTGGCCTACGTCCACGGGGAAGACGGGAGAAATCACTATGCAATCAGAAGAAGGTGTACATCATAGAGACCCTAAGGCTCTATTTATAATATCAGCCCAATACCCAGTTACACCCAAACACTACTTCTAATCATAGTAGACCTATGATAATAGACCTACTTCTAATCACAGTAGAACATGGGCAATACAGGGGCCCAGTTTATTTATTATTTATTCAATTGAGCCAAACAAATAACAAATCTCCACCTTGGCGAACATTGAAGCTGATCCTCATGCACTAAACACGTCTCACCGTCTCCACCTGCCCCTTAGGGCACTCAGGTACTGAGCACACCGATCAAGTCCAAGCAATGCTTGAACTTGAATTTAAACCATTCCTTCATGAGTGCACCAAATCGCTTGTACCATTGTCCAGAAGCTTGCTTCGACCCGTACAATGATTTCTTCAAACTGCATACATGATCAGGAACCTTAAACTGCACTCTACCTGCACTGGAAGCTCCTTCATCTTCCTCGTAGAACCGCTTGCATCCGATGGCTTGATTTTCCTCATCAAGAGACTTCATTTCTTCAGTCATAGTTGCTGCCTGTTGACTACTTTTCAGCCCTTCCATTAATTCAAGAGACTCAGTCGTCAATGCGTATGCAACCATATCATCACGGCCATTGTCTGATGTCGACGCGTACGTCGTCATATCCTCGAAACCGTATCTAACCGGCGGTTTCCTTTCTCTCTGCGGTCTACCCGTCTGCGGCATCTGCGGCTCTATCAGCTGCATCTGCTGCACAGTCTGACGATCCCCTGTATCCCGGGAGGAGTCGGATGCACTCTCCTTCTTCACTAGGATGTCGGACTCCACCTGAACGGTGTCACTGCTGCTACCTACTTCTGTCCTCTCCACCTGCTTTCTCGATTCGAGTAAAGCATCCTCATGAAATGTAACATCCCTGCTGATGATAAATCTGGGTGAATCTTGATCAGTACACCACAACCTGTATCCTTTTACCCCAGAAGCATATCCCACCAAGATGCACTTAACAGCCCTTGGTTCTAACTTATCGACTTTCATGCGAGCATAAGCCGGACAACCGAAGATCCTCAAGTTAGAATAATCAGCTAGATTACCTAACCACATTTCTTCCGGTGTTTTGCAACCAATCTTTGTGTGTGGAGACCAATTTATCAAGTAGCCTGCAGCATTTACTGCCTCAGCCCAAAAGTCCTTGGACAATCCTGCAGTAAACAACATACAACGAGCTCTTTCCAAGATCGTTCTATTCATCCTCTTTGCAACTCCATTCTGCTGCGGATTTTTTGTAGTGGTGTAATGTCGAACTATGCTATGATCCATGCAATAGTTCTCAAACTCTGTCGATCTGTACTCCTTGCCATTACCTGTCTTCAACTTCTTCACCTTTCTGCCAGTCTATTTCTCAACCATTTCTTTCCATCGCTTGAATGTAACAAAGGTCTGATCCTTCGTCTTCAGAGTATAAACCCAGACTTTCCTTGAATAATCATCAATAAAAGTCAGCATAAACCGGGACCCGCCCTTGGAGTAAACCTTAGAAGGCCCCCATACATCTGAATGAACATAATCAAGGATACCTTTCGTGCGATGAATACCTGTCTTGAAACTGACCTTTCGATGCTTCCCGAAGACGCATCTCTCACAGAAATCTAACTTGCTTGTCTTCGTGCCACATAGCAAACTCCGATTGCTCAATATTGTCAATCCCTTCTCACTCATGTGACCCAGGCGCAAGTGCCATAAGCGCGTTGAGACAGATTCATGGTCATCTGAGGAAGACACTGCAGCTCCACCTGTAACTGTATTTCCAGACAAAACATATAAGTTTCCAACTCTATTGCCTCTCATAAGAACCAGAGCACCCTTCACAACCTTCATGACTCCACCTTCAGCTGAGAACTTACAACCATCAAAGTCCAAGGCACCAAGAGAAATAAGATTCTTCTTCAGATCAGGAACATGCCGAACTTCTGCGAACGTTCTGATGATTCCATCATACATCTTGATTTTAACTGTTCCAATCCCAATCGTCTTACATGCAACATTGTTGCCCATCAAGACACGACCACCGTTGATTTCTCTATAAGTGGTAAACTAGTCCCTATTGGGACACATATGGTAAGAACAACCCGAATCAAGAATCCATTCATCCTTAGGACGAATACCATTTTCAATCACAGAAAGTGCATTGTCGGAATCATAATCTGATCTTCCATCTGCAATACTGACTGAATCATTATCAGATGATGAATCTTCTATTTCTTTCCCTTTCCTCTGCCTTTCGAGACAGTTTTTTCTGATGTGCCCTTTCTTATGGCAATAATAACATTCAATGTTTTTCCTGTTGGATCTATGTTTGCTTTTATTACTGGAGTCTTTTGTTCTTCCTCGTACTACCAAACCCTCACCCGAACTATCATTGTCAGCTGCAACCTTTTTCTTCAACTCTTTCGAATTCAAAGCTGCCTCTACATCCTCTTTGGACAGAGTATCTCTACCATACATCATGGTATCAACAAAATGCTCATATGAGGGCGGTAACGAGCACAACAACATAATAGCTTGGTCCTCATTATCAATTTCAACATTGATATTTTCCAGATCCATAATAGCTTTTGTAAAAGAATCAAGGTGAGTTGAAACAGACGTACCTTCCTGCATTTGTAATGTGAACAACCGCTTCTTTAGATACAAGCGATTCGTGAGAGATTTCGTGATGTACAAGTTCTCCAACTTTTGCCATATGCCAGCAACAGTTTTTTCCTGAACAACCTTTCGTAGTACACCATCACTCAAGAACAGCAAAATCTGACCATACGCCTTTTCCAGCAACTCATCCTTCTCTTCATCTGACAATTTTTCAGATAGAGCATTCTTTCCCCTCAAAGCTTTATGCAACCCATTCTGTACCAACAAAGCATGCATCTTCAGACGCCAAAGACCGAAGTCATTATTACCGTCGAATTTTTCAATATCGAATTTAGCAGCCATTCCGCAAATCTTTTACTAGAACTGTGTAGATCTGGTCACCACGAGCACGCTGGAAGAAACGGATCTGAAATCCGACTTTGGACGGTTAAGATATCGCAGAAATAAGTTTCTGCGCTCCGATCAGTCAATCTTCTTTGTTGACCGTTGAACAGCCAATCTTCTTCCACAACAGCGTAGATCTGCTCGCAACGAGTCCGTAGGTTCAAACGGATCTCAGATCGGACTCCGGATCGTCAAGATATCGCGAAAACAATTTTCAGCCTTTGATTTGGTCAAACTGGCTTTGACCGTACGTTCTGCTGACGTCAGCGATGCTGACGTCACTGCTGCTTTAGTTCTGGACTTCTAGTTTACGGGTCAGGTCGACCTGGCCCAACTCGACCCGAACCTGGACTGGCGAATGGGCTTCTGAAGCGGGTCAGGCTTGACCTGACCTGGAGTTAAACCCGGAACTACTGCAGAACCCAAGCCCACCTTCTTTTTCTTCTTCAACTGTTCTGTTCTACAACAGAACACAGCGGACGATTTCCCTCTTCCGGTCTTCTTCTTATTCCACGGTCACGGGACGGCGGCGCAGGCGGCAGCCTGGTCCTTCTCCGACGACACGAACCGGCGGCGGTGACTCCGGCGTCTTTCACAGGAAGGTGGGGCCCAGCGGAAAGAAACAGAACCAAACAGCGTAGCGGGGATTCTTCATCTGCAACAGCGCAGCGGTGGCCACCTTCTTCCGGCGATTCACAGCGGCGACGGCGGCGGGGAGTTCCTGTCGTTTCTACACGGCGTGCAACAACTCCGGCGACGTCCGATCTTCTTCTCCGATCAATCCTACTAGAAGCGAAACAGCCCGGATGGTTTGCTCTGATCTCTTTTCTCTCCTTCTTCTTCGATGATCTTCCGTGGCCCACTTCTAGATCGACCCTCTCAAATCCGATCCGTTGGATTTCTTCCGATCACGCCAATTAGCTCTGATACCAGTTTGTTGTGATCTAGGGCCTATGGAAAGAGATCAATCACACACAAGAACACGGAGATTTACGTGGTTCGGCTTTTGGCCTACGTCCACGGGGAAGACGGGAGAAATCACTATGCAATCAGAAGAAGGTGTACATCATAGAGACCCTAAGCCTCTATTTATAATATCAGCCCAATACCCAGTTACACCCAAATACTACTTCTAATCATAGTAGACCTATGATAATAGACCTACTTCTAATGACAGTAGAACATGAGCAATACAGGGGCCCAGTTTATTTATTATTTATTCAATTGAGCCAAACAAATAACACCCCATTTATGGGGCACAAGCTGAAAATGAAGTCGCTGAACTCAAGAACAACGACCTGTCACCTAAGTTTTTCACTTTCACCCACTTCATCTCAATCATGTCGGCTCGAAAAACATGAATTCGGGCCATATCTCTCCTCCAAAAAGATATTGTCACCATCAATATCTCTCCACAAGATTCCACCAGAAAATACGACTTCACTGTCACTGTCACAGTTGGATGGAACAGATACTTCTCCATCCTCACATTAGTAAAGGCAATGAGAAAACGAGGGTCCATAACAGCAAGACTCCAATCCTTTTTCAATGCATACAACTTTCCTTTGCAGAAGATGAAATCAGATATAATGTCGTTTCCTCCCATTGATAATGATTCACGCTCCCGTTGATAATTAATGATATCTATTGATGAGTCTAAGCCGATAGAGCAAGAATGAATTATCTTATCTCGTGACAAAGAGAACGCATCCAGGTCAGATGGAGTTGAGAAGAAAACACAATGAAGATAGGGGACGATTGTCTTGTCTTTGGAAGCTGAATATGATCCTGAACGTGATTATTACAATATTTCTTGACAAAGGGATTGAAAAGGTGGAACATTGACTCAGAGCTGAAGTCATTTTTAGTTTCCATCAGCAGCCAACCATGAGAAGATGAAAGAAAATAACCATGAAAGAGGCCATCACCTATCGGTGTCAAACCATCATGCAAAGGTGTGGTTAAAAATTTATTCTCTGAGGGACTGAAGTAGCGGACACCTGCTTTATCAAAGTAATATAATAAGATAGGGAGTTGAGGAGCAAGAGGATAATCACATTGTGTTTGAGCCATGTGCCATGAGTGGCAAACGGATCCAAAGATTAAATATTGCCTTCGTGCCTGGCTGTGGTCGTCTTCTTCTCCGGCCACGCAAGTAGTGTCGTCCGTGGCGTGAGTCACTGCGGCAACGCTTGGGTCTGGCGGTTTTTCTCGTTATTGCTTCTTCTCTACGCACAATGAGGTTTAGAACCAAGATTTTCTCCTTCTTCTTGTTTCTTCCTTTGCTACGCACCAAATTTGAGAGCCAAGAATCCCCTTCGTCTCTCTCCTTCTCCGGGAAACAACAGCAGCAGAGTGGTGGATCTACTGCAAGTCTGGATCATCTGTTAACTCCTCTGGTAGCTCATTCTGTAACAAGGAAGACAATGCCCTGTTGTCTTTGCCTTTCTCCCCCGACCACAAAGGCGGCGTCGGCGACCTGTGAAAGTGAGGGCGGCAGCGGCGAGCCTTTCTTCCCCTTCTCTATTTTCCTTCTCTGGTCACTCTACAGAACAAGAACAAATATCAGAAACTCCACTCCAATTCCGATCAAGAAACAAATACTAGATTCTTTGTTGCAAAAAGCAGAACCAAAGTATGCCTCAGTTTCTTCTTTGAAACTACCACTGGCCCACATTGTGATCGCTTGATTTTGTAAGTTTCCCAGAGCAGGGTATTTTAATCTTTCTTATGTAAATTTTATTCCATTCCGGGCATCATTCCAGCGTACCAAACGCAAGAACGGGAATCACCATTCTATTACTGGATTGATTCTTCAGCAAAACCAAATGTTGGAATATAAATCACCATTCCTACCTTATTTCATTCCAAACTCATTCCACTCTCCATTCCATTTCTGCCTAAAACCATTACAGCGAACCAAACGCTACCTTAGTCTCCTGCAGGGCAAGTATCTATTTGCACTATTTATATATACAGAGATCCGCTGTCCTTATCTTCTATTTGGGTATATCATTTGTAAAGTGAATTTATGAAGTGTAAATTAAGGACTATGCAATCGAAGATCCAAACTGTGGGCCTACTGGCTTTAAGTGTTTGAGAACTATGAGGGTTAGTCATATAAAAAGAAGGGACCCAAAATAGCCTAGAATTGGTGTGTTTGTGCAACTTGATGACTCCCCCATTGAGGTTGTAACTGTAACGGTACCCATACCCATAATACAAATTTACATAAATAAACGCAACCCAGACCTGGATCTAATTTGGACCCATTTCAACCGGTATATTATATAATTTGATTATTTGACTATTTAAATTTTAGGAATTCATTTCGCTATCATGGTCGATATGGATTTTTATCTTTGCCCCAAACATTAGAATAAATGCAAAGGATGGGGTGTCATCATTTTGAAATTTTCATTTTCTGACCTTCAAAAAAAATTTAAAGATAAAAATAAACGGTTTGACCAACCGAATCGAACTGAATACATTGGTTTGATTTGATTCGATCTAAGTGGTCGGATCGGATTGGTTAATTAAAAATCGATAGATTCGGTTTGGTGGTTGATTTTAGTGTTGAACCGATCAGAACCACCCATGTGCAGCCCTAATAAATTATGGAAGACTTCATGCTCACATAAAATCCCTAGAAGAAATTCATCAATCTATATATCTAAACCAACAACCAAGCCCAATGGGGAGAACCGTGGGTTCAAGGACCCATGTCATAAGACCTATGTAGTACTCAGTACTCTATATGGGTCATGGCCATGGGGAGAATTCCTATTTTTTGCTGCTGTTTCTACAATGTGGGTCTTTAAGATTTCATGGTATGCAATACATAGATTTTGATGGATTTAGCAAGTAGAAATCAAAACATAAATTTGATTATCCACAAGAAAACTCACAGCCAGCAAGGACACAAGTTTTCAACATATTTAAATCACAGAAGGCAATAGTAAAACTGAGAGGAAAACATTATAAACTATGATTATATTGAAAGGCTACAGAACATATGTATAAGTAACGGAACCAATAAATAGTCTTATAATACCATCATATTCCAAATCTAAAGAGACCAAATTGAATAATAGTGAGAAGAAGACCACCTATTTACATCTAGAATAGATCAGAAACATCAACACTACAAGAAAATTTACATTTAGTGGCGGATAAAAACCGCTGCTATAAGTATGAAAACCGCCACTAATACCTTTTGCGGCGGAAATTTTTCCGCCACCACTTTTGTCGTCAAATAGTAGCGTCGGTAATTGTATTTGCAGTGGAATAGGGGCTGCTGCTAAAGAATTATCAATATCGGCGGTTGTAAACCGCCACTAATTATCATAATCCGCCACTAATGCTTCATAGCTTTTTTATACTATATTTATATCTATCCGCCGCTAGAGGTGTATATTGTAGATGCGGACATTACAAACCGCTGCTAAAAACTAATTCTACCTTGGTGCTGCAGATTACATGACAAATCATTATTATAAGGTTTCATCTAGCTCAAAAGATGGTACAATTTTCTAAGAAAAAATGGTACATTTAATGAAGAAAAGATTCTAAGGTTGCCGTTTAAACCCAGGCTCAGAATTTCAACACAAGAACCCCAGCTCAAGTTGCATTTTCAACCATGGACACAGAAGCTTGGGTGGGCCTGGCCTTGCCCAAGTTGCATCTGCCACATCAATCCTACTATTTCCCCAATTTTTAAAGGGCTCCTGAGAATCCATCTGCAAACCTTCTCAAGTTTCCATGGTTAAATCTCATATTTTAATTTCACATGAAAAATCCTTATTCATATAGTAAAATGGCAAATACAACCTATTGCAAAAGCCTGGTCAAAATAAGAAAGCAGGGTTCTTGAATGTACCCTTGTGGCAACTTTCGTATTGAGTGAGGAATGAGGATGGATGAATTGGACCATGGGCTGAGTACTGATTAAAATCATAACGTTCACCAGAACGTGTTGACCTAGGTCAAGTTAGCCAATGCATTGGGTCATCTGACTTTGGTGAATTCTTGAGAATGGTCCTGTTTTATCTTGTGGTTCAAGCGTCATCAACATGACCCCTTTATAAAAAATTCATTTAATCGGCCATGAATCAAAATCATCCAATCCCTTTGGACCTGGACAGAATCGAGAAGCTTTGTCTCGCCGAAAGAGTCAAGAAGCATGTCGAGTTCTGCTTCTGCAGTGTCTGCTTCAAACCCCAAGGTTTTGGTCTCCTTTTCATTTATCGTATTGAGAAGCATATCAAGCTCTGTTTCAGCTGGTGTAGCCCCTGATCTCAAGGTCGTCTTCTCCAATTCTGCAGTAGCATCAAGTTGCGATTTGGGCTTGAGGACCTCTCTCGCACCATTGTTTAGAACAAATGCGAGAATGACCTAAATCCTGATGTGGGCACCTTGGGCAGTTTTGTCCAAAAAAAAAAAAAAAACACATCTAGGGATCCTGGTAGCAGTGTTTAACAATGGCATAGTGACGAAACGCCCTGTTGAGGATGAGCTAAAATTATTACAAAAAAGGCCTGCAAATTTGTCACAACCTAGGCATCAGGGAAATCCAAGTTGATGGTGACTGCCTCATTTCAGTAACATCTGTTCAAAGATAACCCATTCCTTCATGGGATTTTATGATCTCATGAAAAATGACAACGAAATCCCTGACCCACTTTGATCTATGATCAAATATTGCAAGTGGTCCATCAACAAGACTTCCAATTATCTCTCGAAATTTGACTACCTGCTCGAGTTAACATGAGTTTCAACAAATGAGATTTATCGCAACCAATATACACATGAAAAAACGCTCAAAATTACATCAAAAGACCTACAATCAACACATTGCTTAGCCAACACATGTGCCTTCTCATTCGCAGAATGGAGAACATGAAAAAAACCCAACTTGGAGAGGAGATGCTAGAGATCTACTATAATTAAAAGGCATTGAGACCGTGAAAGACCTTTATTTGAATTTACCACCCACGGAATAGCATTAGACAAACTACGCACTCTTCATGGTAAATCCTCGAAGCCTCAACAATAACTAATAACTCTGCTTTGTTGGAGTCTCTAACATCTACCAATTTAGAAAAAAGCAGTCAAAACATCTGCATTAGCATGGCCAAGAACCTTCCCAATACTGGTTGAACCAAATTTACCCCTAGAAGAAGAGTTTCATCTGAGTGGAGACAATAATTTCACCTTGGAGTGACCGCAAGCCATATACGCTTCCTAACTGTGCAAAATAAAAACGAGACAGAGTTACAACAAAAGATAATAAAAAGGCAAGCGATATAAAGATATAAGTAGAATATGAAGGGAGAGAAAAAGAATGCAATAGAGAGGACAAATAAGAACCCAACTATCAACTTCAAGGATGGTCTCAACAGTACCAACCGCCTAATATTCATGATGTGAATCCAAACAATAAAAACTGCAAAACCAACAATGTGCAAATCAATCATGCATAGCACTCAATTTGCTTATAGGCCACATCCATAGACCAGTACAGCTTACATTCAATAAGCCAATAAAATAATCAATCATTTTGTGCTAAAAACTTTTAAATGGGTATTCATAACTTTAAAAGGTTCTCTAGAATCATAAACTCTGTAAACCATGTGGATTTTCATATTGTCGCTAGTTCTTGTTATGCTTTCAGTCTTGTGATTTTAGTTGTAACTTGACATTTCAGAATTTCAGTACCAGTCCCAACATTTCCACATTGCTAGACAATGCATGAAATTCCGAACTGACATATTCTTTCCTCTGCAAGTCAGAGTTCCTATTGAAATGAAAATTCTGGGATGTCAAGGCATCACTTTTAATGAACGAAATCATTAATAATCAACAACCTGCACCAGCACAACAACCTAACTAGATGAATCATGCAACTACATGTTATAGTAAAGATGTGTGATCCATCATACTTCTCACTGTACACTACCAGTACAGAGAAACCTGGCAAGATCAATACAAATTTCTGTAGGAAGCTCTCCAATCTACCAAGGGCTTTAAATGCCATGGTAGTAACAGAAGTCTTGGAAAGAATGACGGTAACTGACAAGACAAGAGCTTCCAATATGCAACATGTGATTTTTTAAAATAGTAATGATATAATACAAAAACACACATACTGGTGCTCACGCACCAACCTACTAGATGCAAGTATTTGGTATAATTACTTAAAAGTGAAGCTTCTTTAATTCAGATACGACATCAGTATAGTCAATAAACTGACAAGTAAACGAGGTATTATAAAGTATCCTAAGGTGCAAAAGGCATCAAAAGAAAATAAATTAGTGAGGGAATAACACATTATTAAGAAAGTTTGAAAGAAATTTTACATGCCAAATAATGCATACACTTGCCAGCATAAATTTCAACCTAAGTTCAAGATGCAAAAGTTTTAAAAGTATATACTTTTTAGAGTGGTTTTAAATATATGCATTATAAAAATATAGAAAAATAAAGAATAGCATTCTCATTGTGGGATATACCTGTATTGCCTGTGGCTATCACGTTTCCGATGGTGATCCCTTTCCCTTGCTGGACTACGTCCACGATAATAATCCTAATAGGAGAATAAATGGCCGAATGTCAGAAATATGACCCTTCTCTACAATTGCATTAGACATCAACTGTCAAATAGATAAATAAAACAATAAGGATTGTTTAGAGAAATTTAGAAACTCCCAACCTTTTCATTTGCAGCAGCATCTAATCCAGCCAAGGCAGTGTCCTCCTCTTATTTTTCTTCTTCCTCTTCAAAATCATCTTCCAAGGCACTTCTTAATGTAGTGCCTTTTTCTTCTCCCTCTTCGGTTAATTGACACCCCTGGGATCTCCTGTGAGATAATATATTAGGAAGGGGAGCAGTGTACTAATTCCCTACTAAAGTGCTAAATGAAGCTGTTAAAACAGGGGAATTGAAGATAATGGGCGTCCAGTCATTGAGCTAGATACACATTTGAATTTCAGTTTGTGTTTTCCAGATCTATCCTACTTAGTCGATCCTAGCTTTCTCAGTGTGTTACAACCATAAAAACTTGAACCCGATGGAAAGCTACAAATTCAAATCGAAGTGATTCTTACATCATTTCATTTGATAAATGAAATCTGGCCATTGTTAAAAAGACCAAAACAATAATAACTTGCCAGGCCTAAGGTCCCCAACATTGAAAGATCAAGAATATTTGTATCATTGCAATGGATAAAAAATATTTTAAATTCTTAGGCCACGCTGTGTGTACGGTAGCAAAGAGGACTACAAGACTGTCAACAAAAAACTAATACCTGCAAAAACCTTTTCTCTTCCAGCCATTGCTTAACAGGGATGACTTTATCATTGTCATCCTTCCACTCATTTGCAACCACAGATGCTACCCGATTTGCTGAAACTTTAGCTCTTGCTAGCTCCCTCTCAAGAGTCCTCTTCTCTTCCTGGAATACATTGCATGACTGAAGTTAGCAAATCTGAGCCAGGCTTTAAATAATAGACATATTCCAAATAAAAATAATATATTTTAGAGCCTTTATCACCCAGAAACATCATATGACATTCCTATTCTGATTTTTAATTCCTAACCAACCATATGAATACCCAGTACTGTACTGCATAACATAGGTTAGAGCCCCTTGTGATTAATAGCAATCAGATGTGATAGGACTAATTAGAAAATGGGCTTGACATCTTACATTCAATTCAGACATCTGACGCTGATAATCACGTATAGCATTGGCAGCACCACTCCTGCTTAAATAGACTCCTCAAGTTCACTAATGGTTTGGCTAGTTTCTCAACCTCTGTAACTTTCTGACGATTAGTTTTATCAAAAATTCGGTTCTCTTCCTGCAACATCATGGAGATAAATGGGTTAATACATTACTACTGACTACAATGACTTCAAAAGCTAGAGTCCAAGACAGTGCCTGGCAGATCTCAATTTGTCTTTTCAATTCAAAGTTTTGGTTTTGAACTTCCTCTACAATCAATGCACGTTCCATAACACTTTTCAATATTTTTTCAGCTTCTACTAGAGCTGCCTCTTTTGACTTGTTGAGACGTTCCAAGGCATTCTTATCCTCCTGTATTATCGCAATCTGAACAAAAGAAAAGAGTAACAACATAAGATTAAGAATTACAAGTTCAAAGTTAAAAGTTCCAATCAATATAGGTTCAGATACACCACTTCATACAATAGGGGATAACAGTTTAGGAGTCCAAGTTTTTAATGGTATGGGCCCCACAGTATATTGATGATGTCCAAAACCCAACAATTGTCAAAGACATGGGAAGAGAAGACGACCCCTATCAGAACCTCGATCTTCAAAAAGTTGATGTCTTCTCCTTTACTCATTCTTTCCTCTGAACACTAGAACCAAAATATGCTATAGTGAATGAGCAAAATGACATTAAGATGATTATTTGAGGTGAAACACGGAAAAAATTGCAACAAAAGATTATTATGAAGATTTACAACCCAATTAATTATGATAACAAAGTTTTAAATATATTATTGGTAGGAATCGATATCCATTGGCCAGGCAGGGGCTTTGAGAAAATTGATTCATTAATAGATCAGACTGAACGACGGGATGAAACAATTCAAATCTAGGCCCGAAGTGCCGCAATCTACTATTTTTATAGTACGTGAAAATCTAAATGAAGTTTATAGGAATCAAAATAAAATGAAAATTTACCTGGTTTACCACCATTTAGTATATTTCTCTCAGCTGGCTCAAGTCCATACATCTATTATTTAGAACAACCCAATCACCTAAATAAATACTCTATTTTCATGAAGAAGCTTATTGTTGCAAGATGGATTACCTGATAGCAAAAATTAAACAAAATTTAAAAAATGTGTCCAAATCATCAAATTGTACAAAACCCACCTCAAAATAATATAATTAAAAAAAACAGACAAATAGGAACAAGAAAAAATATGAAAAGAGTGCCATGTCTGGAAAAAAAAAATGAAAACAGACAAGCTGTGCTTTCCTAATCGACCACACATAAATCTAATCACCCTATATACTTTGGATCAAAGAGATCAAAACCACAGAAAAACAACATTATATGTAATTGAGTGAAGAGGTGTTGTGCTGAAAAACCCAAAAAGTCACAGATACGTTCCTCTCATGATGCTGAAAGTTTCCAGAAGACTACTAGAGACCTCACGCATAACAACCAACAACCAACAATGTTGATGGTGTTTTAGATAGGAGTGATCACCAATTCAAGAATCAGATTCGATACTGAGTTTGAGAAAGAACCTCAACAATCTGTACAGATCCAAACCAGAAAGGATCTGCATTATGCTGATGATTGAAGAATTAGGTCTAATACTAATGTTGCCATGCCCCCAAATCATAATCATGACTTTGGGGCAAGCATGGAGTGTCCAATTAAAATTTTCCCTGCACTAATGCACCCGGATCTCTGCGAATGTGAGAACTCAACAGAAAGGGGGCATTTTTTAGGAAAACACTCAGACACCTTGCACCATGACTAAACAACAAAGTGTGCGTATTGGAGGGAGCATAGAAAATGTCTAAACAACAAAGCTACAGAGAAACTGACCTTCACCACTCGAGACATCACAGAGAGATAGAGGAAGACGAAGCATAAGCTGATTGATTTCTCATGAAAAACATAACATGCTTCGCATTTCTACCAAATCTCTCTACGTAAAAAGAGAGCAGAGCCAAACATGGAATTTCACTTGGATAGTTGCCCGCGACAAAAATCTCAGCTTGAACCTTATTTTCCTCAAAAAGTACTATAGTACCAGAAAATCACACAAATAAAGGAATCTCATTTCTCGTGAAAACACAACATACATTTTAGTTACATACATCAATCGGAACTCTAATCGAGAAAAACAATTCCGTTACGGAGCAAAAGCAAGTATCGATTTTTCACAGAATCGTCTTTCCGAAGAAAATCTCGCTCCAGAACATGCAAAATACATGTTACTGTTAGCTCTACACACAGAAACTGAAAACTCCAGAGATTTTTACTGAATCATCACTGGAGGTGAAAATTCCACTGCTTCATGAGCCGATTTCACGTGAAAACGTACATCTCTTGAGAAGAAACAAGAAGAGAAAACTTAATCCCCTAGAAGTGAGAGGAAGAGTAAAGAGTGAGAAGAAAACCCTAATCACTTCGCCATTTGTGAGAAGAAAAAAAGAAGTACTGTGCAGAAAAGCCCTAACGTAAGCAGATCGTCGAAGATCAGAAAATGCAAAGAAGTAGCTCTTACCTCCTTCTTCTTCTTCTCCGATGTCGATCAGCTCTGAAACCTCAATGCCGCTGGAAGCTCCAAACAAAGACTAGGGTTTTGGGGAAGAGAAATCTCAGAGATTAGGGTTTTGGGGAAGACGAAAAGGAGTTTTGGGACTGGACGACGATGAGATGTGGGTTTTGGGTTTGGTTTTGGCACTGGATGATGAGATAAGAGGATGTGGGATTATGGTGTTGGGGAAGACGATGAGATAAGAGGATGTGGGTTTAGGGTTTTGGGGAAGACGGGCGACGATGAGATGTGGTGGGGAAGACGGACAACGATGAGATGTGGGGGTTTAGGGTTTTGCGGAAGGATGATATAACGAATAGCAGCGGAATATAATTTTCCGCTGCTATACGTTTACATTTTTCGCTACCGTATGTATATACATACTTAGATGTAGTGACGGAATATACTTTCCGCTGGTATACGTTCTAAGATATACCGACGGAAAATGCTTTCTGCCGCTATACAGTTACAAAATGTACTTTATGCTCCTATATGTACTTGTTTGTAGTGGCATAACATATTTTCCGCTGCTATACATAATATATACGAATATATTTATAGCAGCAAAATACAATTTCTGCAGCTGTATACATACTAATACTTAGATATAGAGACGATCATTGCTATCCGCCGCTATAAGTCCTCTAATTACTTATATGTAGTGACGGATAAATAAATCGCCACTATAAACCGCCGCTAATTGTCAATTTTCTTGTAGTGCAAGTTACGTAGGAAACATGTGAATACGCAAAACCCCTAAATCAATTCACCAATTTGTGCATTCGGACAACATAAAATCAAAACCTATCATGCAAAAATACCCATTAACCCAATGCTACAACTCATACATTTGGGCACTTGGACATCCTAGAATTTGATTACATGGGTTACTTAAAATACATGAAATTGATGAAAGTAATTATAGGATGCAAAAACTCACATCTCACATGTTAGAAATTCTCAGAGTCATACCATCCATGACACCCTGGGTGGGGGGGTTGGTGGGGTTGTGTTGGTGGTTGTGTTGGTTTGAACCAAGCCCAACAGGCCAAACTGACCCATATGGTAAGGGAAGACTGATTCAAAGGAAGGAAAAGGACAGCTGGCGGAGGGGAGAGAGTGGAGGCCGAGATTGAAGAAGATATGCCCCATGATCCTAGGCCATATTTCCCATTCAGTCACCACGATGTGGAAGGGGGAAGGAGAGTTTGTGGACACTTGGATTCTAGGGGCGAAAGGAATAAAAGGAAGGGAACGGACTGATGAGCAGGTACACACAAAAAATTCCAACTCAATCAACATTAAAAATCTCCCAAGATCCATCACTAACTTAAGCATCGGAGGGGTTTCAATTAGATCATCTGATCGAACTCGAACTCTGTTCATTTTCTTTGTTTTGAAACAGGGACCTACCAAGATATTTGCGCGGGAGAGAAGAAGAAAGACCGATTTTGTCTCGATAGGTTCATCTGACCTATCCCCTTCAGCTCATGCTGAAATTGATCTTACACCATCCAAACAGGTCAACATGGAAATCATCAATATAACAATGTAGATTTTGTTCTAGGATAAAAAAGAGTTTGATTTCCACGTAAACTCAATCAAACGAAGTTAGTACTCTACAGGAAAGTTTCCTCTGTTTGGGTATTTCACTTGTAAATCAATGGTTGGTTGGGAACTAGGAAAAAGAAATACTAAAGAAGATGAAGAAGGGTCTTACCAATTTCTAAAAGCAAGCTGTATCCAATAGAACCACGAGTTTCTTTAGGCCCCAAGTAGTCTCGTCCAAAGCAAAAGAGGAGATATATACTTCTTATTAAGGAAAGTTCTTAATAACGAAAGGAAATAATCTATTACACATGCGAACTGAGTAACAATTTTCTGAAACTCCACAGTGGGTCCCACATAGATAAACATGGCTGTATGCTGCCTTGAAACTCCATAGTGGGTCCCAAGTCACGGTGCTTAATGATATGGTAGGAATTAGTCTTTTGGAATTAAGACTTAATGATTTAAATCACTATCAATCGGGTGCTTTTAGGGATAGTTTGTAGGGTTGTAAATGGGGCGGTTCTGGATCAGAACCATAGTGGATCCAGTTCCAGACTCGTTTCTAAATAAAGGTTTTGATTCCATACCCGATTTTGACTCAGAACTTGTTTTGTTGGCTCCAGACCCACTTTCAATAGGAAATTTTGGATTCAGTTCCGAAACTGGATCCACCTAGTAGACTGGAATCTAGTTCCAAAATCGATTCTAATTTTTCTTTATTCTTCATTTTTCTTAAAATAAGCATATCATTCAACTTATAACAATGCATCAAGTCTACTACCTCCAGTATTATACATAAAAATGTCCAGA
This sequence comes from Persea americana, assembly GCA_029852735.1. Lineage (NCBI taxonomy): Eukaryota > Viridiplantae > Streptophyta > Magnoliopsida > Laurales > Lauraceae > Persea > Persea americana. The sequence goes on from CM056813.1 coordinate 2,723,878, forward strand.
AAAAATTGATTTTGAAGTACACTTTGCAATATCAAAGACTCGTATGCCTAGTCCCAGGTACACAGGCCGGAGCCTATATGGACCCAGAACTGGAGCCGTTTATCAATCAAAACCTAAATTGGATTCCGGACTTTCACCCATTTATCAATCGGAATTTAAAATAGGTTCCAAACCTGATTTTTTGAGGGTTTAAACTTCCAAGTAATCGCAGAATCGCATACCCATTTGTAACCCTAGGTGTTTGGAAACTTTACTAAGTACAGTGGAGTGGAGTGAAGTAAAACCTCCAATTTTCAAAAAAAAAGGTCACATCAAAAGTATATATTTTCAAATTTTCCTCCTTTTTAAAAAAAATGTCAAAAAGCAATATCATTTCTCCACTAAGACAAAAAAGCAATCACTTTTAAATAAAATGCCAAAAAGATTCCCCACCAAACAACTAAAGACAAAATATCATTATAACCCACTTATATGTTATTATTTCACTTTTTTCTCATTTACTTCACTTTATCCTACATGGAGTTTTAGAAGAAGTGTTACACACTTACACCAAACTATGGGTGTAGAATGGGCCATGCCGTCCAAGCTCGGCACGGCCCGGCATGAAATTTAAAAGGGCCCACTGATATTTTGTTTTAAGTGATTAAAGTTTGAGGTTTTAAATTAGCATTTTAAAAATAATGATTGAAATCTAATTTGAGATTTATATCTTATAATTTATATCCAATGTGTTGCTACTCCTAAATGCTCTCGAAAGCGCTCATTTTTAATTTTTTTTCTTCTTAGTTATATCACACATGCACCTCAACATTCTTATCTCTACTAGATCCATTTTGTGAGTATGTTGCTTTTTGATTGGCCAACATTCTGTCCCATATGTAATAGCTGGTCTAATCGATGTCCTATAGAATTCTTCCTTTAATCTTGTTAGCATTCGTCGATCGTAAAATACTCTAGAAGAAAGTTTCCACTTGAACCATCCCGCTTTTATCCTACGTTAGATATCTTAATCAATCTCCCCATCCTTATTAATTATAAAGATAAAGTAGTGGAAAGAATCTCTTTATGGTATCTATGGTCCTCAATTCTCACAATAATTTTAGCTCTTTGTGTATACTTATTGAAGTTACAATACATATATTACATCTTTATGTGGCTTATTTTTTATTTTATTTCAATGTTTCAAAAAATGAAAAGACGAAGATAATATTATTTGGGGATTCAATTCCATGATAATAAAATAGATGCAATTATATTTTCATGATAAGAGAATTCATGGTAAAATGAGTTCCTTTGAATTTGTAAGAATTTAATTTCGTGCAAATAAATAGGTCTCATATTTCATGGCATAATGGGTTTCTTTGGATTTTTAGAAATTCATATTCATACTAATAGATTGGCTGGATCAATTATATTTTAATGATAATAAATTCATGTTAAAGTTAGTTTCTTTAAATTTTTAGAATTTATTTCCATGCAAATCCAATGATCATAAGGTGCGCACGCGGAAGGAGCCCTGAACTTCCCAAATAATTCCCCACGTGCCCACTTGCCATCCAAAACCCCTAGCAACTATATTATAGGTAATTGCAATAAGGGAAAGAATTGTAAAAAACCAAGAGACTAGAATGTGCATAAAGAAGATTATATAGGGCAGGACACGTTCTCTGACTTGGCCTGGTTCAAGTGACACCCGAGATTTGAAGTAAGTGTTTGGATGTGATGGTTGCATTTTAGTTTCCTTTGCATGCAAATTAGAAAGGCTGATGTAGTTGTGTGACTTGAGGATTGTTTGCTAGAATGGAATCCTAATAGAGTTTCGTAAGATATGGACATTCTATTTTGGATCTCAATCAATTATTTTGTTAGACGTGCCAATAGGGCATATGGTAAAAATCGAATTGATTAGAAAAACCACCAAAAACCCTAGGATCAGAGATTTTAGAGACGAAAGGTTGGATGTTGAGAATATTCCAACTTATAAATATCTTTTGGGATTTTGACATATTAATCCTCCTTAAATTCAATGTTTTTCAATTTCATATATCAGAGTCACTTGACTCTAGTCAACATTTTTTTTTTTTTAACTTTTTTTTGCCCTCAATCCCATGATATCATGGAAAAGTGTATTTCACACTAACTGATAAATCCCATGATATCATGGGACTGTCCCATTATGCATGTCATTAATTTTATGCAGAAATGGTAGTAAGATGTATATTGACTTCTCACAAAATATTATTTTTCATGTTCTGTAAAAAATGAATTCTTTTGCTAGTTGAGAAAATGTATGATATGGATATTAATGGATCTCATGATATCATGAGATATGGTGCAAAAAAAAAAATTAAAGAATAATGTTGATAAGAGTCAAATGACTCTAGTGACATTATCTAAATTCGAATCATGAAATTGAGAAAACTGAATTTATGAAGGGCTAATGTGTCAAAACCTCATGCGAGAAGCCCCATCATATCAGCAATTTAAACCACTTATCCAGACTTCACTTGTAAGTTACTGAGAATTTGATCAAACAAAAAATTAGCAGAGGCCCCTAATATTCATGACCAACTTTAGATATATTTATGCAAGAAGTTGAGCAAAAAGAGAAAGACCATTAAATCATTCAAATTACAATCAAACCAAAAGAGAAACCATCATTAAACTATTCTTCTTTCATCCCAAAATTCGAGTTGTCCCAAAACCATTAAAGTTGGAACTGAACTATGGTAGGCATGAGAGGACCCAAGCAAAACCCCTGATGCCATATGGATCCCTTTCACCGCGAAGGGTCCCATCACTAGCCAATTCGACTTCACCATACTTTTCCCAATCTGTCTTGCACTTGATCCCAATGAAACTATAGTAGATGCTATTGCTTTTGATCCCCATTTCTGGGGCACAAACTGAAAATGAACTCGCTGAACTCAAGAACATTGTCCTGTTACCTAAGTTTTCTACTTTCACCCACTCCATCTTAATCATGTCTGCTCGAGAAACATGAACTCGCATATCGCTGGCCATATCGATGCTCCAAAAAGATGTTGTCACCATTAATATCTCTCCACAGGATTCCACCAGAAAATGCGACTTCACGGGTGGTGGGAACAGATACTTTTCCATCCTCACACTAGTAACAATAATGGGAGAACGAGGGTAAATGACTGCAAGACTCCAATCCTTTTTCAATGCATACAACTTTCCTTTGCAGAAGATGAAATTAGAGATAACGCCGCTTCCCTCCCATTGATAACGATACCGATCACGCTCCCATTGATAACGATCATATCTATTGTTGAGTCTGAGCCGATAGAGCAGGAATGAATTATCTGAACTCGTGACAAAGAGAACGCCATCCGGGTCAGATGGAGTTGAGAAGAAAACACAATGAAGATAGCAGACGACTCCCTTTGTCTTTGGAAGCTGAATATGATTCTGAAAGTGATCGTTACAATATTTCTTGACAAAGGGATTGAAAAGGTGGAACATTGGCTCGGAGCCGAAGTCATTTTTAGTTTCCATCAGCAACCAACCATGAGAAGATGAAAGAAAACGACCATGAAAGAAGCCATTGCCTATCGGTGTCAAACCATTATGCAAAGGTGCTGTTAAAGATTTCTTCTTCGAGGGACTGAAGTAGCGGACGCATTTTTCATCAAAGTAATATATTATGATAGGGAGTGGAGCAGCAGGAGGATAATCACATTGTGTTTGAGCCATGCGCCATGAGCTGCAAACGGATCCAAAGATTAGATATTGCCTTCGTGCCAGGCGACTTACTATCTCTTCAAGAAGGGATTGGGGAAGATCAGACCAGCTAGCTTCCTCCATGTGAATAACAGTATTGTAAAAACCTACAAGAGGAATACCATGTAAATCAATGGATAGGAATGAACTCTACTGAAGAAGATGAAAAAGGGTATTACGTTACATGCATGTATCACACCGACTCAAAGAAAGAGAGATGGATCCGCCAATTCCTAAACAAAGTTAGTCTCTTGCATGGCAAGTATCTATTTGCACTATTTTTATATACAGAGATCCGCTGTTCTTATCTTCTGTTTGGGCATTTTATTTGTAAAGAGAATTTATGAAGCGTAAATTAAGGACTGTGCAATCGGAGGATCCAAACCGTGGGCCTACTGGCTTTAAGTGTTTGAGAACTATGAGGGTTGGTCATATGAAAAGAAGGGACCCAAAATAGCCTGGAATTGGTGCGTTTGTGCAACTTGATGATTCCCCCATAGAGGTTGTAACTGTAACGGTACCCATACCCATAATACAAATTTACATAAATAAACTCAACCCAAACCTGGACCTAATTTGGACCCATTTCGAGACCCAAGTACTTATACAATACACATTGTTTTTAATATCCACCACTGGCATTGAGTACAGCTTGGACATAAATTATATTTGGGTCCACCATTCACTCTAACTAATGCAACTCCTGCATTTTAAGTGCCCTGCCCAAGTCACTAATCCAGGCCCATATGCCCTGTCAAAAGCCAAACTGCACGCGATTAATACATATGATTAATAACGCAAAATAGATTATTTAAGTCAGATAGCTAATTAATCTTATTGTGGAGACAACTGTTATTGGAGCAAAATTTGGGAATATCTCATACTTGACATCATTTTGAAAACATTAGATTCTCATTAAGTGGGCTCTCCTATAAGGTTCCAGTTCTTTTTACTGAAATTCAAAGAATTCTAGTTATAAATCCCCCACTATATGAAGATTTTGAATCCTCCTTTGTATTCTAGCATCCAAAACTTCCATAAAAAAGCAAGACAGTTGGAGTTCCAAATGTCCTAAGACATTTTAGGTTGCTGAATTGGTAAAAGAAACATGACATTATAAACTGGTTCTGCCACTAGTTTTATAGTGGGTTTGATCAGGTTTTTTTTTTCACCAATACCCCAGTTTTCCAGTTTTTATCTAACCGGACCAGTGATCATGTTTCGTTAGAACACAGTTCAACAAGCTGGTTTAACCCCACTTCTAAATATAATTAAGTATTATATATATACTATGATGCAGAATGATTATCATAATGTTGACTATAACATGTGGTTAAGTTTGGTTTTGGAGGCAAATTGAGAATTTTCATGTGGATTTTGAAGTTGGACCTACGATTTTTATCGGATTTCTTGAAACGCATCAGGGTTTAATGGGTAGGCTTCATTTGATACCAAGCAATAAAGGCAGGCTTGAGAATATCAATGTCACAAGCTGGCCAGTGAGAGACACATGAATTGTGTCATGAGAGACCAATTTCAAAGACATAACATGTCACATATATATTTCCCCCACCCACCCATTTGGGTAAAAAGGTAAGAGAAACTGAAGTCATTTCAAATATAGAGTGCAAGGAAGAGATGAGAGAAGACAATTGGAGTGTTGAATGTTGTAACCCAGATGGAAGACCCAATGTTGAGCACTCTAGATCACCATGAGACTAACACCTTAAATAGGCTTCACCAGAGCAAACCTTTTGATGGCCTTTTGTATTCTTAGAGGGGCCTACCAAGGGGTAGCAAAATCTAACCAACCCGCTAATCCTACCTATATTTGACCTCTATTTGACCTGAATATAAGTGGGTCAAGGGTTAGATAATATGACCCGTAGTAGAACAGATTGTGTTAGGTTGAATTGAATAATTAACCCGTGTAACCCATCTAAATGGGTGGGGTTAGGATCGACCTGCATATCCAAACCGATTTGAACAGTTTGGCGTTTAAATCTCCATGCTTTGAAATTTTGTCTTACTATAATGATACATGTGGATGCGGGTTAAGCAGGGCGGGCCGGGTTGACCCATATAGTGTGCGGGTTTGGGTTACTTGGCCCATTTCATAAACCGATTGAGCACAGATTGGGCTTCAACCTGCAGACTACCTAGGTTAACCTGGCCAATTTACTAGCCCTAGGCCCACCAGTGGTCAATCCAAACCCTTCACGAGCTCCCACTACCTTTAGTTGAAAATTCATTTCCTAAGGAAGATAATTTTAGTATGCACAAAAATAAGGAGCATCCCAGAAATACATGGGATTTTTATTTCACTGAATTTGTAGTGTCTAGGTACAATAGCATTAGGTGATCAGTTGACTCAAAACTGTGGGGTTCATGGTCCTCAACATCCCTTCTACTATTTAAAAAGGGTACAAAAAAAGACTCTGGGTTAAATGCATCAAGTTCCTGCTAAAGAAGGAAAATTACAAGCTTTTTGTTCGATTGGAAGAATTTGGGAGATTTATGTTGAGAACTCCAATCTCTCAAAATTTCCTCTAAATTCTCCAAGGGCCCATTTATTTCACGTAATTGAATTTCTAGGGACCCTATGACTTGTATTTGTAAGAATGATTGAAAATGACAATATGATAATCCCCTTTTAATTGAAACTAGCATGAAGCCCATGTGCGATGCACAAGTTAAGTCTCGTGCGACTTGAATAATATATTAAAATTAATATCCCTTTCATATAAATTCATTTATAAAAAAATAATTAGAAAATTCAAATCAACCAAAAAATTATGAAAACCAAACCTTTCTTCCTTTAATCCACGTCAGCATACACGTTTCATCTTAAAAATAAAAGATTCTAGAGTTGGAAGGCATCCCTTTGAATTGGGTCACATCCACACAAATGGGCCCAAGAGACACATTTTATTGAAAAGGCACATATTATATGTTTTTAAAAGGACACATTCACAAATGGGCCCCAAGAAACTGATGTGGCTTCTCCTAAAGCCAGAATTGATTTTTATTTTTTTTTCAACTAACATTTAGTTTTAAAGAGAAAGAATGAATCAAGTGCAGATGAGGGAAGTTTCAGTTTTCTTTCTTTCTTTCTTTGTTTTTTTGTATTAGTTTTTCATGGGTTTTTTGTTTCTTCTAAACCACTCTTTTTATTTCTATATATTTTCTTTTTTATGTGCTTTCAAGTGTTTAATGATTTCTTTTGCCTTTTTATCATAGTCCTATTTTATTTTATTTTATTCCGATTTTGATGGGTTCTTCTTTAATTTCCGTGGCGATAGGTTTTCATGGATTTATGATTTTTCTTTCATTTTCTTCATTTTTAGTTTTTAGCTAGTGGGCTTCCATGGGTTTATTTGTTTATTTTAAGTTGTTCTTATTATTGGGTTGTTTATGGACTTTTGTTTTCATGCAGTGTTTTTGTACTGTTTAATCAATTTTGTTTTTTTATTAAGAATTTATTCTTCTAATTTCAAAAGAAAGCTTCAAGCAACATACTTGCCTAATTTCAAACAAATTAAAGTGCTCTCGTTTTGAAATTAACCAACTATATTTTATTATCATTATTATAGATTTTTATTTTTATTGTAATTTTTGCCATATCAATATAATTTAGACTAGATGTTATTTAAGAACTAAAATTTTTCTAATATTATAAATTGCATTGCCCGTGCTAAGTATAAGCATGTTTTGCTAGTACTAATTGTGATGATTGTGTCTGGTTTTGGGTCCTTTTATACATTTTGACCAGCGAACTTATCCAGAATTGTATAGGTTGAAACTAATTGAAGTAAGCCTTGAAGTGAATGGGATCCAACATAAAAACCTTGTTGATGAATCAGGTTTGGGCTCGGTTGGAAGATCATTTGTAGCCATTTGGGTTGATGGGTTAAATACTAATAATGGACTCAACCTGAGCTCATTTATCATCGAAGGTGTCAATTTCAAACTTGGTGCCACAAACAACATATTTTCATTATGATGTATCATGGTGAAGAGACTGAATATTAATGAGGATTCACTCAACTGGGTATTCTCTCTCTCACCAAATTGCCTAGGATTCGATTCTTAGGTAAGCTCGTTGCATGTGTAGGCCATCCTCTCCCCTCCGTGTGTAGACCTCACAAGGAAACATGTGCTTGGGGGGGGGGGGCATAAGAATAATAATAATTGAGGATTGACAAACAGTGAGTCAGTGGCAATGAAAAGTGTTTGAAAAACTTTTCAGTTTTATATCTTCTTACCAAATTCTCCCTTTCCCAGAACAGAGTAACAAACAAACACCAGAAAGAGAAGGATTTCTACTCGTCTGGGTTCAACTTGTACCTTCAAATTTCAATGATTTGAATGCCTTAAAAAACTGCTACGAATGAAATTGCAAAGGCAGCCTCGTGAACGCCAGGGAAACATTTCAAGTGCATGTAGAATATTTTGAGAGAAAAAATGCTACAGTTTTAGCACCCCAAACACACAAATAAATGGCGTCTGAGACATGCATGTGAGGGAGGAAGAGCATATGTTCGAGTCTCCAAAAGAGAAAAAATAAACCATCATGAACAGCCGGTTCCTCCTTTGAACCAAGGCTGGAAAACTCGTGACTCGGATTTAACTTGGATGGAGTTAATGGAGAGACTCGAGAGTCAAGTTTTTTGAAATAATTTTTAAAATATTTAAAAATAAATCCGTTAGTCATGAAATATAAGTATACACTATTAATTCAAATTAATAAATTCATATATGCAAGAAAAGTACTACAGTAAGAAAAATAAAAGAAAAAGTATTGAATATTGTATAATTTGTTAGTCCAAATGAAAAAGGTCAAATGAAAATTACATTTCATTCATCATTTTCAAATTGTTGGCTCTAAACCTTTATGCATAATTACTTAAAAATAAATATTAATTTTTTAAAAATTAGTTCTACCTATCAAACGTTTAAGAATGCAAACAGCTTATTAAAATGTGATGACTCGTCCCGGTCTCTTCTAATGGTGATCCTATGGCAAGTGGGGTAGAGGATCCGGAGGCCAAAGTTCTCCATTTCAAAACCTGTCATTTGGCTCCCAATTCTATTAAACCTGATACAAGATATGAACCCAACATACAATATAGTCTCTCAAAGTTTCTATGTTGTTACCTGTAATCATGCAACCCACGTTGCTTCCATGATTGCATAGTCATTATACGTCCTTTTCAATCATCATTGGCGTCTATGGAATTCACCTCTCTTTCTCTCTCTTTCTTCACAATCTTCTTAAATCAAGGTCTCTTGTCCCAAACACATTTATTTTCCATCATCTTATACGATTGAAGCTCTAGAATATCCATGTCTATGGCTGAAATCCCATCACTTTCATAGTCTTAGGCATCCCCAACAATGGTTGAATTGGTTTCAAGAGCTGTTTCAGAGGGACTGCTGAAGAAATTCATGGACCTCTCAGAATTCGACTTTGATTACAAGCAGAGTGGGCTATGGTCACCCCCTGTGCGAGTGGAGGTGTTCATGAGCTCGGCGGGACGCATATGCAGCAAAGATGAATTGTATGTGAAGCTGAAGAATGCAAGAGAGGACAGACACAGGCGAAATTATAGAATTGGTTTCTTCTTTTTCTGTCTTCTGTGTTTTCATGGTTGATCTGAATTTCTGCTGTGTTATGCTGGGTGGTTGTTCTTCCTTTTTATTTTATCCATCCCTTCTGTTTTCAGTTAATTATTTCGGTGTGTGAAGATTGAATTGCTTTAGACCAGTCTTTGTTTTTTGTTTTTACAGATTATAAATTAGAATGCCAAGGGACCCTATTTATATTTTTACACATCATATGAGATAGATGTGAAGCAATAAAGATAAGCTTGCTAAAGGAAGGGAATCATTGTGCAATTGCATGTACAGAAGTTTATAAGGTTCATGCCTTGACCATCTAAAAGAGGACATATTTATTGGAAGTTAACCTTGTATAACACAGTTTTTGGATGAATTGTGAAAATAAGAAATCAATTTACAAAACATTTCATAGTTTTAGCTTGGACAAAGACAAAATTCAAGCAACTTTGAATGAACCTGATTTTTTTTCTTAGAGGAATAGATTTATGATTTCTCTCAGACAGGCCAACAAGACTTCACAATCCTATGAGGATTTGACATGGAGAAATCTTGAGAACTGCAATTCAACAGTGGGGTCATTTATGAATTCAAGCCGGTCAAAATAAATGTCTTTCTAGTGTATGGGGTTATCCAAATTCCACCCAATAGGAGTTGGTCCCACCATATGATTGATCAAGTTGATAAAAAAAATTAACATAATAACACAACCTCATGCATTATTCATTGATAACATTTTCCATCAAACAGTCAGCTCTACTTTGTATTCAATTGGGCTATATATTGGGAGGATGTTTATTTTGAACAGCTCCGACTTTCTACTTAGGTGGCCCCCACTGCAGAGTTTCCCAATTGTTTATTTTGATCACATTTTCCATCAAAGCAGAGAGAGGTATCTGTCGCAGGTTGTTTGCAAGTCTAGAGCACCTACACGTCCATCCATTATTATGTAGTAGATGTATTTAATGGGAACCTACGCCTGTGGGACCCATCATATCATATACCAATTGAGGTAGGTACTGCAAATCCTAGGTGGGCCTCTTCTAGTTCCACTCTTCTTTTGGGTCATTTTCATGTCATTAAGTCAGGGATGGCTATTATTGAGTTAATTAAGAAGTGGATGTGATTGCCCACCAGACTAAGGGTTAGGATAATCAATCCTAGGTCCCTCTCTGGACCTTTGTTTGTAAATAACTTTTGAAACTGGAATTATAGGCTTTGACCCTTTTAGTGTGAGGTGGTACCATTATAAAACATGGATGCAATCATGGTAACTGATCCATCCATAGACGGGACCCAGCTATAATCACAAATTATTAACAATAAAATAGCAAACTATTTTGGACGATGACAACAGAGAAGGGTTGACCTTCCAATTAGATCAGGGTTACTCCCAATCCACTCTTTCCCAACCACCAAAATGGTGGATGGTGGAAGGTATCATTTCACAGTCGTCATTTCTCTACCAGATCAGAAACCTCATCAGGGAATATGAAACCCCTCACAGAAAATAAACAGCAACAACTAGTAACAAGCATGGTTAAACCGTAACCATGATGTCCTTGTGAGTCTTCATAAACTGAATGTAGATACGAAGGGTAAATGAAGGAGATCCCTGCAAAATTACCCATTACATTGATAGGACCATATGATGTCAAAGCTCCAATCATTTTCTGGCTGCGACTCATACTGTGCAATGGTGTTCACATTCTGGACCATCTTAAGCCAACGTGGTCACCCTCACTATGCAAAAAGATGAAAAATTACAACAAAAAAAAAGATAAAAAAGATAAAAATAAGAGTATAATAAAACAGAAAATTATGTTCTATGAATCTAGAATTATAAGTATTGTTATTTTTAAATTCTAAAAAGACAATTATAATAAAATAGGAAATTATGTTCTATGAAACTAGAATTACAAGAACTATAAGACTTGTTATGTTTTACTTTGTTAATAATGAGTCTTAAGTAGTAGTACTGGGCAGTAGACACCCACATTTATGTTTCACTTGTTTGGAGGAATAGTACCTCCACTTTTTGAATGCTTAGTTCTAAAAAAATGTGATTTTGATCTCCGGTCAATGCAAAATGCCAAAAGAGACTCCCAAAGGTTCTCTCAAAAAGAAAATTCAGAAATAAATTACGAGCGAAAAACTATAGGACTCAGAAGAATCTTGTTGACAGGAACAATGCCAAATTCAAAACCATGCCCCACCATGTGATGTATATATTATATCCAAACCAAAACCAATTTTGGTTTGCAGGAATTCAGATTAGTCACCCAAACAGGAAACTATGACAAGCAATCCACACTGTAAAACATACCATCCATGCTTTCAAATCTTGAGTTTCTGGGGCACCTTCCTTTGAAACAATCTACTAACACGAAGCAATGAATATGAACCAATGACAATCCAATTCTTGTAGGTGTTACTTCTATCGGTAACTGAAATTATTATAGGTGAATGAGTCTGAAATCTTTCCCTAGCTGGACTCCTTTCTCACCTTCAGGGCAATTCACTGCCAGAAGCAAAACACACAAAAAAGACATTAACTTTGCCATTTGACTGCAGTCTGGAGATACCATTCCAATCAGCATTTAAAGTGCCAGTTCCTCACGCAACCTTCATTCAAGTCAAACTTAGATGCCATCATATTTTATTGGCTCAAGGCCCAACTTGGGCTGTAAGACCATGAGTGACTGATTGGGTTTCCCACCTCTGGCAATTCGTCCCAGATAGATGGCAGGTAGACAGCCTGTGCATTATAAAAAAAAAAATAGAGGAGTTATTTAGCCCCTGAACCAAGTAATTTGCAAGACAAGTTGGTGCTTGACATGCTAGATGTGTAATGCCAGATGAGTGTTGGCTGCCATTTAATGCCCAGGTAAATACATCCCATTTGCCTGATCAATTAACAATGCCTGTTGTCACCTGTTAGGGCATGCTACACAGCACTCACTTTACATGAGAAGCAAAGCCGCCTCAGTGGCTAGCTATCGTAGTGCATAAGCAGCTATCTATCCCAAGCATCAAGAAATATTTCATAGTTCTGAAGGATCTCCAGCAAAGCAAGTTTCTTCATCTGGATTACAACTCCTATAGAATGGGTAAAGCATTTGTTGAGTCAGTGAAAAACTAAGCAGTTCTAGTTGAAAAAGAATCACCATTTACATGAATCTCAACACCTTGGCTCCCAACCAATACCCAACTTCACTTTAGTTTTTACCAATAAATTTCTGAAACAGAAGTACTTCATTTTGCAGGCCTTATTTTGCAAATAGTTAAGAGGTTGATAGCCATTTCTTAACGAGTTGGGGCATTCTGTTGGTTGGTGGTTTGGCAAGATTTCTCTGATGAATGGCCTTAGCAGAAGAGGTTTCTCCTCAAGAGGCCTTTTTCAGTTTTGTTATGTGGCAAGGAGGGGGAGACAATTAATCAGTAGTTACATTGTGAGTTCTCCTATTTTCTTTGGTGCCGTGTCTTCTCTAGATCTGGTGTTTCTCAGTGCATTCTAGAATTTTTGGTTGCCTTGGTAAAGGCTTGGGAGATGGCTCCCTTGGCTGGCTGTGGTCCTCTAGGGCAGTTAGTTCCCTTTGCAATGTTGTGGCCAGTTTGGAAATAAATAAATGATAGCATTTTCAAAGGGGAATTGACTATAGTTGAGGATCTTCACAGCAAAGTGGGCATTTACTGAGAAGAGAATTTCAAAATATAAGATTAGACGATGTTAAGAATAAATGGGAGGCCAGCTATTGTTGTGGTCCGTCTAGCTCGAGGAGGATGATGTCTTGATTCCTCCTCTTCAAAATATAAGATTAGACGATGTCTAAGAACAAATTTATTGCAGGCAGTGTGGTAAGAGGAAAACCAGGCCTAGCTGGTATTGGAGAGGTGCTTCGAAATTATAAAGGTGAAGTATTAATGATGTTCTCTAAACATATTGCATGAAAGATTAAAATGAGGCAGAAGTAGGGGCTATTTTAGGCTGTTCGCATTTTTGTGAATTACCATCAATGCAAGCTTATAGTGGAAAGTGACTCTTCATATAAGCAAAATAATAATAATAATAATAATAATAAAGTGACTCTTCGAATGCGAGTGTTCGGGTTCTGACTCTCAATAGAAGTCCATGGAAGTTTTCACTTACTCCTTAATGAAATCAAGGATCTGTCTTGTTCGATTCAAGTGGAGTTTGGTCATATTCTGCGCTTGGCTATGGGATCGCTAATTGTTTGGCCAAGCAAGGGCTCGACAGATATTTGCCCCCTTTGTTTTGGCCTTTTCCTTGTAATCAAGTTTTGTTTGTTTTGTCCGGTATACTGCTTTTATACTGATGCTTTGCCTTTCTGATCTAGATTGGCTGAGGTTCCTCTCGTATCCTTTTAACTTTTAATATTATCTTCTTTACCAATCAAAAAAGAATTTCTTGATGAGATGTGCCACTTCTTATTAAGCTGTGTATGAGGTTGTTCTCCAATTCAACTTCTTTCCAAGTGAGGTGAACTACATTGGTGATTGGATGGATAGATGTAGCGTCTTCTACCAAATACTTTCCATACCCTTTTCCTCACACTACGCACTGCAATCTATGTGTTGACTGCATCTATAATCATGGCTTTTTTGTCTCTATGCTATATAAGATAGGAACACTAGTGCCAGGTGGCATTGCCAACTAGACGGCCACCGAAGGGGGTTTCTAGCGGGGTAAATGTCGATGGACCTCTTGTTGACACTTGCCTTGCAATGTGCAGCTTCCTCTTGTTTCTCAGTGTTCTTTTGGGCATGTTGAGTGTATACAACTACATCTATTATAATTGTGCTAAAATCCACAGTCAATAAAATAGTGCTATCTGCAAGAAGTTAGATAAGAATGTCAGATTTATCAATTTTTTACTCAAAGATAAATAAACTTTCAACCCACAGTCTATATACAAGATGATAAAAATAATTTAAAAGACAGTTGTCCAAGATAATTGCCTTGTATCAGCATAAAAATGAGACACTACCACATCTATATAAAGCTCCTCATTCTAGTGCACAAATAAGCATATTATGTCAGCCATTTAATATCTGTATATGAGAGAGAGAGAGAGAGAGAGAGAGAGAGAGAGAGAGAGAGCACTTACAACATAATGGGGTAGGCAAACTGGACAGGTTAGACAATGGTCAGGATGATGAGGACCTCACTTCATTCAAATCTGTCACCTTAGTAATTACAAAAATAAAAAAAAAGATGAGTATATTAAATCTTTCTGGAACAAAGAAGGATATCAACAAGGAATTATATGATCCTCAACACCCAATATGTGCAGAAACTCAACCCTTCGATTTTGTAAGCGCAGCCAAAAGTTTAATGATTGAGATTGCTCCATGCCATGGATAAACCATACACCAATGGAAGAATCCTAACACTAAAATCAGAGACCTGAAAATAATTAAGGAGGGAAATGAAGAATTAATATTTACTAAAAGTTAAAGGGACTGCATACTGACTTACTAGGATACTCTTGTAGCTTATTTGGAGCATGGTCTATCCACTGTGTAGCCCTCACATAAGCAGTATTGACCACAAAAACAAGGTTCTCCTTTTAAAACTCAAGGCCATGGATACAAAGCAAACCATTGGTCCAGTATCGTACAGTTTTCCAGATCAACACTTATCAGAAAACAAAAATGCAGCTCAAGGAACTGTTAAGCAACTATGAATATTCACCTACTTGACCATATCAATCATTTATTCAAACACCAGTTGGATTTAATTAATGAACTATTCCTAATGCTAGGGCACTCTCCAGAGGTAACATGCTACAATAGAATTTAGCTGTAGTGTCAAGGGCTGGCTTGCTTGTTTCTTAGAAGAGACACACCAAAGGGTGAAGGTGATGTGGAACATGCACAAGGTCCAACGCCATGGATGATGGTAAAGAAGGTAGACCATGAGATAGTTGGCAATGGTTACTTTGACAGGGAATAACCTAGAGTTGGTAGATTTTATTTTATTTTATTTTATTTTATTTTTTTTGAATGGCTAGAGTTGGTAAATTTTATGAATAAGAGAAATAATAACGCTTGCCTACAAGAGAACAAGTAGAAGAGGAGAGGGCTAAGGACCTTGGGAAAGGGTTTATTAATTCGTAATTCTATGGATTGGGTTGACATTGTAGTTAATGGAGATCTTAAGGAGAAGATTATAGAGGTTAAGAAAAATATATATATATATACTGCACTAAAAGCAAAAAACCCTAACATCTTGATGAATTCACCCTAAGCTTAAAGTGAGAAAAAGAATTTTGGGGACTTTAATTGGAAGATAAATATTATAAGGGAACAGCACTTTAATATAGTTATGCAGGAAAAAAAAATTAAATGGATACAACAATATACATAGAGAATATGGTTTTGGACAAAAGAACGATGGGATGCTATCCTAGACTTTAGGGTGGTTTTTCCCCTTTTATCTTGCAGTAGCTGACAGATACTTTTAGAAGAAGAAAAAATACCCTCTGACATTGGAAAGTGGCTAGATAGGAAATAAATAGATTAGCTTGTATTTCCCTGCTTCCTGGGGTTTTGGTGTTGCTGCTCCTCCTCTTCATCATAAGTCTCTTGTACTGGTTGCTCTTTTAATGAAATTAACCATTAAAAAAATAGATTAGCTTGTATTGATTTTAGATATTGTTGTTAAGAGTAATAATTAATAAGGAAAGATGAGATTGCCCAAGCAATAGGTAGTGGAATTCAAGCAAGGGAGACATCAATAGCATTCAAAGAAAGAGTCCTCAAGCAAGCGCAATTTTAAATGGGTTATAAATTCTAATGAAAATAAGGGACCAAACAAAGACTTGTATTAAAAATGTAGCCAGAGAAGTGCTCAGGGAGTCCAAATGAGGATGAATCATCATAGATAGGAGCAAACTTGGTGGTAGAATTCAGAAATCCAAAAGGTTATTAATGACAAGAAAAATTTACTCAAAGAATGACAGAAAACAAAATTCATCAAAATAAAACCAACTAGAACAAAACCAGCCTCGGCCAATAACACTCACTACGGTTGTAAGTCTAAAAATGACATCAGCTTCAAGATGAATGCCAAAATTTTAGACCATATAAAGTTTAATATGTGAATGCCCAAAAAAAAAAAAAAAAAATTCTTCTCTCTTTAACAGGTAATGAGCACCAGTATAAATTGCCTTTGGTCTAACTATTGCCAGCAAACTGGAAACCATACTCAATTTTAGAAGCTCTACATTAAATACAACTACACCATCAATAATTCAAAGTTCACATACAACTAATTGAAAGTTTTCATCTCAAGATCAGAAAAGAAGAAACTATCAAACTCTTTCCGTGTAAAACTCTAAAATACAACAGTTATAATTCGGTACATTGTGGAAAGAAGAAAATCAATCTTGTGAGCAACTTTGGTGCAGAGATCAATTATTATGTCAACCTGAAGGTATTGGAAGAAATGCTCAATGAGAGGGGAAAAAAATGACCTAGTAAGCACAAAGATTTGGTATTCAAGGCACCTTCTATGCAATCAAGAGTCTGGTTATCCTTCCCCAAAAGGAAGCAGTCCCAAAAGGGTTAAAGGAATGAATTCCTCCCTTCAAATTTGCTGTTGAGATTCTATCAGCAATGCATTGAGCATGATATGATCGGCCGCTTCATAGACCACATTGTCATAATGCATTCCATCAACAGTACACCGCAGCCCACAGCGTCGACTCAATGATCCAATATCCAACAAAAGAAAAGGCCCCCCGAACTGGCGCAGCAGCTTGCTCTCGTAAAGCTCTCTATCATAAGCATCACACATTGCTCCATTCATCTTCTCCTCCTTCTCCTCTGTATTCAACAATGACTGAATCAATGTTGGCATTCCAAGCCAAAACATGTGGGGCGATTGAATTGGAAGTGAACCAGCAACAGACCCCTCATTCTCAGTATCCGAAAACACTGGCAACAATGTCACGGCTGATCTCTTCAATGACCCCAACAAGACCCCATAATCAGATGCATTTGTAATATGCAGCATATGCCAAAGCCCTGAACCCATCACCAAAACATCCGGATACGGCCGATTGAACTTAAATTTCGTCAGCAAATCAGTTAAATTCGCCGTGTAAGGCGCCCAAATGAAATCCAATTTCACCCCATGCTCCTCAATTACAATCTGATAATCACTATGCCGTTTAAACAGATCGAATCGAACTGATTCCATCTGTTTCGAATCCAAGACCAAATCCAACAGAGCCAGAGCAAAGAGGCGGGCTTGGGAGTCCCCAGCAACCACAATCCAAGACCCATTGAGGAGAACAGAAGCATCCAATCGACCTAATTTTTGAAACCCACATGCAATCACAGGCGTAGATTTATCCCATGACCATAATTTGTTGTGATTAGAAGAATTGAAAGGGAATTCATCAACCCCAATCGAATTACCATCCCAGACGATTTCATGGAGGAAGGAGAGGCAGGTGTCTCTGTTCTCGACGACGACGGCGCCGGGGGAGAGGGAGGAGACGAGGTTGGAGACGGCGGGGAAGTACGGCATGAGGTGGACGCCGACGGCGAGGGTGATGAAGAGGAAGCCGCTGAAGAAGAGCATCTTGTTGCGGCTGAGGTGATAGCCGGCCATCCCCATCGGGACGAAGAGGACGACGCACGCCGCGACGGCGCCGAGCTGGACGGCACCGATCATCTCGTCCGGCTCCGGCCGTCAGATCGCATGGAGAGGGGATTGGAAGGAGGAATGGTGTGGAGATCTGAGAGGGAGAGGAGGAGAAATAGGGGTATTAGGGTTAGGGTTTTGGGGATTTGGGGATTTTGGGTGCTTGGGATGGAAGGCAGAGGAGATAGTGATGGCGCAACAATACAGGTGTCCCTCGCGACATGAGGGTTTAAACGTGTAACTGTTTTGCTATGGGAGGGAGAAGAGCTTACGATAGCGAGGGAATGGAGGGTTTTGCTATGATGCGCACGTCGGTGGAGATTGAAGAGGGAGGAGGGACTGAGGGAGTGCAGTGTAGGAAACGGTGGCTGGTATCGTGCGCTGTGGCAGCTGCAGTGTGGGGCCCGAAAGGTGTATGTCATCATCGGCTTAAATGTGGGGCCCACTGGCTGCCGCTGAGTGATGGTGCTGCTGATTGATACAGTGGGATGCACCTAAAATTAGGCAGTACATAATTGAAAAGGAGAGGAGGAAAAAAAAAAAAAGGATTTTGTCAAAAAAAAAAAAAAAAAAAAAATTATTATACGTGACCAGTGGACTGAATATGGGACTTTAACCTAACTCAAATCGGGCAGAAAATCGGTAAAGAGAAAACGACTTTTTTTACTATTTTTTTTATGGTCGACCTTCATTTCTTTTTATTGAGGGTCGTATTAGTTTTTCCATAAAATAAAGGTCGCCATCAACCCAAAAAAATTGTAAAAAGAGTTATTTTTTCTATACAGATTTCCTGTCTGGTATGAGTTGGGCTAAAGTTCCTTATTTGGTCCATTGGCCACATAAATTTATTTTTTTTTATAAAATCCTTAAAAGAAAAGGAAAAGTAAGAAGAAACCCTTAAAAATATATTATTATTTTTTATCAAGAAAATTTTTCAAATAAAACCTTAAGTTTTTACCTTATTTTAGAAAATGACACAAGTTTCAAAACTTTTAAAATAAATCCCTAAGTTCTCAAGGAAGTTTTCAATTAAGGACATCTGTCTAATTAAAACTAGTTTTTGACAACTTTTTTCTCTGTTATTTTAAAATATTTAAGTTACCATTCGTTGAAATAAAACATTTATTCATTTTTTTCACCACTATCCTCACAGTGATCAATATAGAAATGGCAGTTCAATGGTATCAATGGTCAATTTCTTTTAGGTCATGTTTGGCAACCAAATCTTTAAGGAAAAGATTTTCGGTTTCTCTAAAGTGTTGGTAAATCCATATTTGGAAATTGTAAGTTCTTGAGGATTTGAACGAATAAAAATATTTATTTATTAGGATTTTTAGATCCGACCACCCCTCAAAAAATTTGAAAATCTTCACTCAAGTAGATTTGTACGCCGAATCCTATTTTTCACAGCTATATGTATCGATATACACCAATATCAATATGAAATCCTCAACTATATAAATCTCCACCGAAGAGATTTTATTCGAGTGGCAGTAAAAATCAACAGAATTATACATTTCTCGCTCGCCGGTTACCAAAAATGCTCTTAGAAGGTGTCTCCTTTTAGAAACAAATACAAAAACAAAAGCAAGGAGAAATAGGTGTTGAATTCGAACTAGGTGACTTGGTAAGGTCTCACACTCAGAGGGGGGACCCACGCTATAGGCTGTGGGCAGGCGGTCGCACCGCATAAAGTTTTTCAACTCCTCGGCTCTTTCCAAATGACACTGCTCCGTTTTACTGCAGCCTTCTCTTCTCCTTCTCTGGCGGCGGGTTTCTCCCTCTCACGATCGACATCGACGCCTCTATCAGCTCTCTCTCCGTCTTCCTCCACCAACACCACCACCACCACCACCAGCGTCTCTCTTATTCTTCTTGTTATAGGTATTGACCCAAACTATTCTACACTTTGAAAAAATCAATCTGGTTTTGGGCTTGCTCGTACTTGTAAAATTTTAGTGAACTTTGAGGCAAATAAAAAAAATATGAGAGCATGAAACCTAGCTTGATTGAACAGCACAACACAGCTAACCAGTGGATTTTATATGTAGGAGAGCATGGTTGGTTTTAAAAATAGATACATGGTGATGGAGGTGTTTTTAGATGAGAGCAGAGACTTGGGCAAGGATGATCCTATCATTATTACCCAATACAATGTGACAAGAGCAATCAATGACAGTATTTTAGTGAACTTTGGAGAATGTGGTCTTGGTTCTTCTCTTGGATCATTCCAAGGTTGGTATGGTATTATAATCCTCCATTACTTTTAGCAATGAGGAACTCACATTCTTCATTTCCCTATCAATCAATTATATGACCCTACGCTTGTGTTTAGAATAAGCATGTCATTCCAGCCTTAGAGTTGGGAATTTGAGCCATTGGTATCACTTTATCTAATGTGCCACACTTAGAAAAAAGATGCTTAGGAAATAGTGATTGATATTTTTTATGATCATGTGTATGAACTTCATTCATGTTGAATCTTGACCGCGGTAAGTTATTCTTAACTTTTTTTTCAACTTTTAGTGCAAATGGTTTGGAGTCTCCCTATTGACAATTTTTGGGGCTTGGCCTATCCTCTCTAAGTCCCATGAAATGAACAGTCTGGATCACCAATACATAGACCCCATTTTTACACACTTAAATGCCAAAATATATCAGGCAAATCTTTGGATCGAGTATCACAGAATTCATTACTTTTTTGTTCTTTATTATCATTCATAAAAAGTGCCTTCTGTTTTTATTTATGTGATTTGTAGTTTTTGAAGTTTCCAAGTTTTGACTCATGTGTAGTTAAGTATGTGAATCCTATTACAAAGGTGTGCACTATCAGAGCTTCACGAGATGAGCACCAAAAAGTTTGGTCTGCAATCACCATGGTCAGGAGTATTGTAAATTGTCCAGTGATATTTAACTTACTGGACCTGAGTGGTGAGTCAACTACTTAGAAGAGAACTTACTGCTTATGTTTTACTGTCTGATGAAACATGCTTTATGATTGACATCAATAGAGCCCACAAAAAATAGACTTGGTACTGACAGTTTTCCTTCCATCTTTTCACAATGAGGGAAAAATCTTTTATTTCCATATCATAGCAATGATGTCATGTTAATTGCAAATGCAACACATTGTATTTGTGGTATCAGATATTGGACCAAACAATCTTGTCATGTGCTCCTCTTTCCCATCCAAAATCACTTTCCAAATATGGAGTGAAACTTTGCATGTCATAGGCCAAACAGTCATATAATGTGCTCCTCCTATATCTAATCAAAAATCACTTTACAAATATTATGGCCATTGGTATATGAGCTTGTTATGAACACTGTTTAGTTATTTTGCTAAATTGGTGCAGACACCTGTTACTGTTACTTCTGAATTTTGAAGTTGATACTAGTGTAAAACAGCCCATTTTCTCAAAACTAATTAGAACCTGATCATTTAGGGACCCTTCATTTGGACCTCATCATGCTTAGGTTCAATGCTTTGGGGCAATTTATTATGCTGTGTTTGGGTTAGTGGGATTCAGAGAGTACGTCGGATGCTTCCCCCTACCCCCCGCCCAACACACTCATAAAGTCATTGTTTTTGGTAGATGCTGGTCATGGTTGGATCAGAAAGGATGGAGAATTGATATCATTTCCAACCCCACTTCCTCCCCAGCTGCTTGGCAACTGCCAAGATTGATTATCATTGTTTTTGCCAAAATAGTCAAACCACTTGCACTTGGGGCCATATTTAAAGATGAAGTGGTTGGTTTCACAGTTGTGAAAATTCAGCAGAACCTCATTCCTTTGCAAGCCGGTAATTAAAACGATTATGTCCGCACTACCATGATAAGGGATGGCAATTCCTGAGAAGCCAACTCAACCTGGCGATTCAGGTTTTATGTTGACACTTCTGACCTTATTTATATGGGTTGGCTGTGGGCTGAGTAGATTTTTGATGATCGACCTGCCACTATGATTCCCGCTGACCCTACCTGAGCCCCCACCCATTATTAAGGGTTCAAGTTTAAATTTTGATCCCTATTAATAAATAGACCAGCTTTGGGTGCAGCCTATACATGTTACACTCATAGCTCAACCTGATCCGAACCCTACCTGATCTGACTAGTTGCCACCCCTAGCATAATTTATATTTACGTTTATTATGACTGACATTTGGTGTTTACCTGGATCAGTGGTTAGTTTAATTGGATTGCATCAATAGCATTTTAAGATGCTTTTTTTTTTTCATTCAGTTTAATTTATGATGGAGTACTATCAAGACTACATTGTCTCATTTCTTTGTATTAGGAAGCATCAGAGCCTGTAAAACTGCGGCATTAAAGTGTGACAAAGCAAAGTTTGAACAATACAAGCTTATGGTCGGAGATCGTGTTACGCCCGAGGTTACTAAGCGGGTGCAAAATTGCTTAGAGAAAATCAAATTACTGGAGCACTGACTTCAAGAATTTTTCAAGTCGAAGGAGACAGTAATGCTCTTACGAATGAGGTTTTCTGAAATGCAGAGAAACTGAGGCAAAGATAGTCACATTATTTTTGGTATCTATATCAGTTTTCTAGTAAGATGGTCTTTTGTTATGTATTTTTCCTTCACTTCTTTTCTCAATTTTGTGTATGTTACTTTTCAGTTATTGTTCCTTCAAGGCTTGAATTCTGTGATCCATATTTATCATTTAAATTCAGAATTTATTTTTTCTTTTGAGTGCATTTGGATGTGCTCCAAATGAAGATCTGTTTCAACGTTTTGGAAAAACGTATGGCATCTGATCCTTGTGCCATTGTGGTGACATAGAAAAGGGAAAACATGCTGGTAGTTACTGCATTTCACCCTTTCCCCTCCAATCATCATCATTGCCAATTCCTTAAATTGGTACTAAAGTAAGAAAATTAGTACACAGAGTACTATGTCAGTTTTCTAGTAAGATGGTCTTTTGTTATGTATTTTTCCTTCACTTCTTTTCTCAATTTTGTGTCTGTTACTTTTCAGTTATTGTTCCTTCAAGGCTTGAATTCAGTGATCCATATTTATCATTCAAATTCAGAATTTATTTTATCTTTTGAGTGCATTTGGATGTGCTCCAAATCAAGATCTGTTTCAACGTCTTGGCAAAACAGATGGCATCTGATCCTTCTGCCGTTGTGGTGACATAGAAAAGGGAAAACATCCCGGTGGTGACTGCATTTCACCCTTTTCCCTCCAATGACCAATCATCATCATTGCCAAATACATAAATTGGTACTAAAGTAAGAAAATTAGTACACAGTGTACGCTGTGAATGCTTGAAGCAGATAACCATCTGTTCTGCTAAATTATTCAAAATTCTTATGTGCCCTAAGTGGAAGGGTAAAACTTCAATGATTGGGACTGGAATTTCTTATCCAGTGGTGAGAACTTGAAGAACATTTAGTAAGATATCTCTTCCCACTGCCCTGTGAAACAACTGATTTTTGAAAAAAAAAGTTATCTAACTTCATTTATTATTATTATTTTTTTTGTTACAATAACTTAGGGAAAACTGAAAGCACAGACTGATTGAAATTTTCAAATTTGTGAATGCTCTTGTGGGTCTCCCCTTGCCAATTGGGAGGATTAGGTGGGATGGAAAGGTCATATTATGGATCAGCATCAGGCAAAAATCAGCTCTATCAGATGACCTAACCCTTGATAGGGTCCCAATGTTTTATGATCAAGTATTATTTTTGTAGATTGCACATAGTTTCTATAACTTAATTCTTTCTTCTTATTTGAATTGGGAAAAAGATATGGGTATGGGGTCTTTTAGATAAAGTGTTACGTATGTCCCTTTGGTTTTTTAAGCATTGATTTTCATTTTCATTTTTATTTGGTTTGAATGATCAGACTCAGACTGGTTGTTCATTCCAGTCAAAACCATGACAGCAGCATGATATCATAATTGCATAATGGATGAGAATAAAAACTGAAATTTAGATACAGAGATAATTGAAAAAAATTGAAAATAAGAAAACTAGGAAAATTAGAAAAACTGCGAGGTCATTGCTTTCTTGGTGCTGAATTCTTAGGAATCCATTGCAAAGGAGGTTTTGTGGAAGTGGTGTTGGAGAACAGGGTTGGAGGGTGTAGGGCAGAGATCTAGATGAGACCAGTGCTTCTGGAAGATTTAATTTTCAAGGGCAATGGGTGGGTTGTCCTTCCTTGTTGAAGGAGAGATTATTCAATGGTCCTTTATGGATTCCTGTCAATCTTTATCTTTAATCCTTCAATGGTAGCCGCCTTCAATAGATATGTTTTGCTTTGAATTCCTTGAAATTCAATACAGATTAAACATCTTTTTGAGTGAAAGTGACATCTGCAATTTCACATGTACACCATGGAAGTATTTTTAGTTTTACACATTTCATTTAAATTCATAAAAGAATCCTAGAGTTAGAAAATACAATAGCACAAATAGCATGTAGTTTCTTTTCACAATATTTAGTTTTGTCAGCTCTAAATTGTAAATATATGTTTAATTCTGTGTGAGACTAATAGTTAATGAAGTTTAATTCAATTTATCTACTTTTATTATTGATTGGTTCTTACAGTTCACGCGGTTCAATTCCAGGAACATTGAGTACCGGCTTTGATCAAACCAAATTAAAACAAGTTGTGGTTTTGTTTCAACCAAATGGGGTTGGTCAGCTTGGTCTTTGGTTAAAATATTTACTAGACCACAGTTATCGGGAAATTTGTTTATCATTGTAAATACCAGATATGCGTTGCTGGTTGCTTTCTATTTACTCATTTGTTTCACACTTCTATATAAATACTAGAACAAAATCTTGCAAAACTGAGGCATTTCAAGCGTTCATTTCCCAGCTTCTGTTTCTTATTCTGGCTACTGTCTATAGGACAACCCAAAGAATGGTGTCCTGGCAGTGTAGACTCTTCGAAAAACCATAATGGCATCGACACTAATGGCATCCACGGCGATCATGCTTTGCTCTTTGATCTCTGTGCTGATGATGACTGGTGGCGGTGTCCAAGGATATTTAGTTGTGTATGGTGACACCAGCAACCTGGGGTTTTCGATCAAGTTCTCCTTCATCTTGTCATGCTTCTTGGTGGCTCTCCTGATGAACGTGCAATCCATCTGATACTACAGCCATGCAAGCATCCTTATCAATGTGTCCCTAAAAGACAACAAGCCAAATCTCATGACAGACTCCATGGGAAGGACTATCAATCGAGGGTGTTACTTCTGGTCACTTGGTTTGCATGCTTTCTACTTCTTTCCCTCTGTTTCTGTGGGTTTTTGCTTTTTGGTCCCATATCCATGTTTCTATGTTGTTTTGTGCTGGTGTTCCCGCTCTATTGCATAATTTGTCATTGATTGTGAGGTGAGCAGTTGTGAGGGCATGAAGAAGAAGGAATGATGACGGGCTAACGTGCCTGAGGCTTATGAAATTCAACCCAAGTTGAATTGAGCTGTGAACTTGTGGGGTTTCTTCTCGTACCACCTGTCCACATGTTATTACTATGTTAGGATATCTTCTTATGGGTAGTTTGCAGCACATTCACCTTTGTTTTTACTGGCCACGATATTATAATTTCTGCTGTTAGTTATTGCTTTTGTATCTATTCATGAGGGTATCCCCACTCTTTACTTAGGATACATGGCAAGTCCTCTGAATTTTTGATAGAGAAGTAGACGGTAGTCATTTGTAATTGTAGGTGTATGACAATGACTCAGATAAGGTCAAGTTTGAGAGATTCCCACTGAATTCCTGAGGCTGTTTGACAAGAAATCATGGACTTTTTTTCGTTGGAAGCATTTCAAAACCCTCTAATCAATATATATTTAAATTTTGTTGGAGAGAGGTTTTGTCCCCTTTTCAACTTGTTTATTGTTACTGTTGTGGCAGCCATCCCCTGCAGAGTGGATTCTACAGGGGCAATCAGAGTACTGGAGCAGCTGTGTATTGGCATTTTGGTAGCCACAACGCATATTGGCTGTCTCACTACCAGCACCCGTCCATTGCTCGTTTTATTGATTGCATCGACCATGAAGAATTTACCACATGATACATGATGAGGAAACCACCACAACACTCCAATTCCATCAGATACTCTTTCTGTAGTCAATGAGAATCATAGAAATCCGCTTTGGGTGAGCAAACACTATCTGAAACCAGAACTAGCATTCATTACTCTTTTTATGTTTCTTGTGTTCACAAGAGGGATGATCTTCATGGGTGTTTGGCAGTTATTATAGGTGGTAAGAAAATTGTAAACTTATTAGGTCGGCTCATGAGGAATAATTACATGACCCCTTCAATGGAAGATTATAGATTATAGAAAAGGTACCCTTGGGCATTGAGTTTGTGCATGTTCAGCCCATGTTCCCATTATCCTCGCTGTTTTTGATGGGCTCAACTTTCAATTGACCATTGCCCTTTTCTTCAAGGTTGGCAGAGTAGAATTGGCTACTGGAAAGTTCTCATCTACTTTCACTGTGACTCTTAACTTTTAACAACATTGCCTAGTGTAAGCAAGGTTAAGGAATTCTTTAAAACATGAGAGATGCAATTTTTTTTGTTGATTCTGAAATTACAAAAAAAACACAAAGCCCAATGTTATTATTAAATTAGACTCACACAACTTGAGCATTTTGGCCTGTAATTTCATCATGTAGAACTAGATCTGTGGTAGCCATGGGCTCTCCATTAGAACTGGGAGCATCTGGTTTTGGCTTGGAATGATCCATTAATGGCTCCTCTTTGCTCCCACTTCCTATATCCCTTTTGTTCGGCTGTCTTAAATTACAAGAACATAAATTACCTTTTTAAGTATTGATCACTGTTTCTCCCTAAAATGACTGGGAAAGTAGTGGGGAATGTGATACTCAGCAGGGAAATTTTCAAAAACATTCCAAAGTTTTTCATAGTTTTCAAAAAAGGACACCAAAATTGTTTATTTCAAAAATGTCCCCAAGTTTTCTAAGTTTCTTTCAATTGGGTCCTTTTTGGCCACAACCCCTCTCCTCCAATGACACTTTCTCCCTAATTTTTAAATGACTAAATTACCCTTTTTCTTCAGAAAGGGCTAGGGCCTTTTCAATTCACTCTCCCTCTCCTTTTCATTATCTCCTTTCAATTCTTCCCTCCCTCCATCATCTTCCTCCACTTCTCCTTCATTGACGAACACCAAGGACCCTTGGCAACAACTAGTGGTCGGCGGTTGCTACCGGGGGTGTGGTTGTCGGTGGTCTTTGGAGAAGGGAAGTAAGGAAGGGGAAGATATAGGGATAAAGAGAACAGGATAATGAAAGGGAGAGGGAAAGTGACATTTAAAAAAGTCCGAGCCTAAACTAAAGAAAAAGGGCATTTTAGCCGTCTAGAAAAATAGGATTAAGGGTTGCTAATGGCGACGAGTTTTGGCCAAAAAGGACCCAATTGAAAGAAAACTAAAAAACTTGAGGATGTTTTTGAAATAAATGACTTCGGTTGTCCTTTTTTAAAAACTATGAAGAACTTGAGGTTGTTTTTGAAACTTTCCCTACTGAGCATATAGATACTAGCGTGCTAATGAATTCGGGTTGTGGATTAATGAATTCGTGTTAGAATCACCTCAATTCATGTAC
The DNA here is from genome assembly GCA_029852735.1 of Persea americana. Classification (NCBI taxonomy): domain Eukaryota; kingdom Viridiplantae; phylum Streptophyta; class Magnoliopsida; order Laurales; family Lauraceae; genus Persea; species Persea americana. The sequence continues at coordinate 2,751,532 of CM056813.1, forward strand.
GACTCATTAAATAAATGGGTCCAAAAATCAAACACGTACACGACCCATTTATTTAACGGGTTACATGACACAACTCGTTAACCCATTAAATAATTTTGTCCATTTTAGACCATGTCAATTAACACATATTCTTTTGGTAATGAAATGAGAGTGAAGGAGTTAGAAAATGATCTTTTATATGTGGTTTTTAGGATTTCATTTTAACCTTTTCAAACTTACCTAATTAACCCTTATGCATTTTATAATTTATGTCATTTACTATTTGACGGGTTGTACCGGATTATTAATGGGTTATCGGTTTCATTTATTAACGACCCGCTAATTTAACCAGTTAACAGGTCCGATCCATTAACAATACAAATCTATTAAGAAGCCATCCGAACCCATTAATATAGTATTAGTTGACCCGTTTGTATCGTGTTAACAGGGAGTGTGGCATTTTGGCAGTCCAGGGTGTGTTTGTGTACTGTCGGCCAAAGTCGATTTTGTGAGTGCCAGATCAGCTGAAAACAAGTGGGCCACCGATTTTCAACGGCTCAGATTCCACAAGTGGGTCATGTTTACCTCCCTCTTGCCTCTCCTAAACCGTCAGATTCTTCAGCAAAGGCGTCTGTCCTTCCTTTGATTTTGCTCTCTCTCTCTCTATCTCTCTCTCTCTCTCTCTCTCTCCATTTCCACACAATCCCAAATCGAAGAAGAAGAAGAAGAAGAGAAAATCTAGGGTTTTTTTCTTGGGTCTTGTTCGAATCGACTGCAGCTCCAGCCATGAATATCTTCAGATTTGCAGGCGACATGACCCATCTCTTCAGCGTTCTCGTCCTCCTTCTCAAAATCTACGCCACCAAATCCTGCTCAGGTTCTTCCAATCCCTCCCAACTTCAACTTTAGAGGGTTTAGGGTTTTCTTACTCACAATCCTCATGATTTGGGTTTTGCTTCCAGGGATTTCGCTCAAGACGCAGGAGCTGTATGTTGTGGTGTTTGTTACTCGGTACTTGGATCTCTTTACGAATCTCGTCTCTCTATACAATACGGTGATGAAGCTGGTTTTCATCGGGAGCTCCATCTTGATTGTTTGGTGGATGCGTGCTCACCCACTTGTGAGGAGATCTTACGACAAGGAATTGGATACTTTTCGTCACTATTTTCTTGTTGCGGGGTGCTTCGCGTTGGCTCTTCTCTTTAATGAGAGTTTCACCTTTGTGGAGGTGATTTATTATGCTCCTCATGCCTTGCTCTTTGTAGCTATTTATCCATCTATCTCTATTGATTGATGGGGTTGTTTTCTTTTCTTTTCTTTGGGGTTTTCTTTGTTGTAAGGGTTTTGTTGAAACGTTTAAAACCAATGGCTCAATGTCTGGTTTGATGGGGCTTAGGTTGCAGTTTTGATGTGCTTGAAAAGTACTGAAAACCCCCCAATTTCTAGTTGTGCATTTTTGGGTCCATGGTTTTTACAAGTTAGTAGAAACAAGCTGTATTGCTTTGAACCATACTGATTTCGAAACAACCAGTGTGAATTCTTAATGGGTCTAGTCTGAAATCTAAAATGCAATGGGACTCCTATCTCACCAATTTAAATTATGTTTTGTTATTTTATTTACATCTACAACACGCTATGAAAGGTAAAGGTAATTAAAAGATGAAGATTTAGTGGTGGAAACAGACATCAGTTATGACTTATGTCTTGGATGATACATGAAGGGTTTGGCTGTGAGTACTGCTATGTCTGAAATTGTGTTAAAAAATCGTATATGGGTCTGTTCACTGTTCAGTGAACAGAAGAGTCCTTGGGTGGAATGTGATTTTCTTTTCTTTTCTTTTTTTCCTACCTGAATTATATACTTGGATTGATACGGTGAGAAGTGATATGTTGAGAGAACTGACTATAAATGGTGATGGAAGAATTAGAGAGAAGGGATGGGGCATTGATCATGATCATTTTGATTCAACACCTAGAAGGTGGCGGTGGTATATTTTCTAGCCTAACTAAATAGCACAAAAGCAGTGTCACTGAACTATATTGAAGAGCACTACCCACGCAACAAAGCACAGAAACGCATAATTATTATGCATGTACTAACCTATATGCGTAGTACATTATTCTAGCATACACAGTGTCAACAGAACAAACATGCCTACTGTAGAAAGCACCAAGGTAGAGAAAGTGTATCTAATGAAAGCAAGTGAAACGGGCTAGCTACAGTAGCACTCCTCCTTTGCAAGCAAAGCTACAGCCAGTGGAGCTCACGCTTCAACTACATTCCCGAAGCGAAGGCTAGTGGAAATATAAACTAGGGTACAATCACTAAGAGTAAGGATTAGCTAACCCTATCATACTAACCTAACACTAAAAGTTCTATGCTGCAAAAGACGAGCCAAAGGACAGACACAGAGAAGGGGCATGTCTACACAACCTATACTCAAGCAGTCAAGCATACTAACCTAACTTCAAAACAATGAAGTAGGGTAACTAAAGCTAGCCCCTAACTCTACAAAATCTATTCCAACATATACGCTGTCACTATACACCTTCACTTACAAACAATGCTAGAAGACTGGTGCAATTCATCTTCTAATGATTGTCTAGCTCTCCTTCCACAGTTCTTAAGAGCACACTCCATTTATATGAATCATTCATATATATTTTTGCTGATCTCATCTGCTAGGATTTCCTTCATTGCAGGTCTTTTGGACATTTTCAATCTACTTGGAAGCAGTGGCAATTCTTCCACAGTTAGTTTTGCTGCAAAGAAGTGGAAACGTGGACAATCTAACTGGGCAATATGTTTTCTTTCTTGGGTATGTTTTTTTGAAGATATACTTTTTTTTTTAAATGGTAACTTGTATTGATCAAAAGCTTTACAGTATAAAAGAGCTATACTAAGAAGCGGCTGGGGAAACCCCAGAAATACAGCCACCGCCCAAAAAAAGGAGAAGCTATACAAAAGGGTGCTAAGCAAAACAAAAGCCAAAGAGAGCCAAATCAAAATGATATGACTTTCCTCTAGTGTGCATTCACTTTCAAACTACTTTTGCATAAAAAACTTGTCTCGGTGTTGTAAATATGCAATTTCCAAGCTTCCATCTAGGTGTGTCCCACAGTAGATTCTCTTTCCCCTAAATCAGTCGTGGCTGTTGAGCAGGTGGGCAAAATGTACAAAAAGTGGTTGGTTTCACAAAACTTGCATAACAGTACACATTCAGCATAGCTCTGGCCCTACTCTAGTGAGAAATCTTCTGGTTGGGTTTCTATGTTGGATGTTACAAAATTGTGGCACCCACCTGATGTAATGCTTGGCTAGACCTCACATGTGGTAATCTGCATGTATTGTCGCATACATGGGAGTCAGAGGTGATGCTCCGTGGCAGTAGAACTCTAGTTTGCATTATGCTGTCTCAACTCTTGCCTAGTTGATAATTGGTTTCCAGTGTCTTTTTTTCTTTTAAGAATAGTAAGTCAGGTTATCCCATCTTGTGTTGATTTTTTTAACCTTTATACATCTCTTCTTTTTTTTTTTTTCTGTTCTTATGTTCCCTTTCTGAAGCAAGCACTTAATTGGTCGAAATGTTATCTTCATCTAGGAACAATAGAGTGCCACTGAAACGTGATTAATAACGTACATTTTTGGCAACACCTGTTAGGACTGTTGAAATTTTGAATATTCTGTGTATAAAGTATTTGATGAACTATAGAAAAAAAATATATAACTTGTTACTATATTCAATTTATCGTGAGGCCTTTATATATAGGAAGCAGTGTTTTTAAAAGCGAGAGGCGCATCAAGGTGCTAAGGTCTCCTGGGGCCTAGGCGCTAACGCGCAAGGCGAGGCGTGGGCTTCATTGAAGCGAGGCGCACATTGTAAATAAAAAATAGATATTTGGTATAGACAGATAATTCAAAAGTCAACATTGGCAAAGTGAAAATAATTCACAAATTAGAACAAAAAAGGCAAGGAATATTTAGTAGAATTCTAAAAGTCATAAAGCATCCATCACTCTAAATGCTAAACATTCAACAAAAGTACCAAAATCCATCAAACACCAATACAACTTTAAAGTCAAAGCAACAACACAAACGGTCCGAAGGAGGACCTAATAGTCATCCTCAACATCTACACCAAGTAAGTCATAATCTATGATGCACGGATACTTCAATATGGGCGGCGTATCGTGTCGTATCGTATCCGATACTTCACTTTTTATGTGTAAAATTCGTGTATCTGCCGTGTCCTTACCGTATCCATGCCGTATTTGTGCATCGTAGGTCATAATCTTCTTCTTCATCGTTGGATTTATAAGGCCCCACCCCCACTGATGGATGAGAAAATTTGGGGAAAAAAAAAAACTAGGCCCCAGACCAAATAATAAAAAATATCAATGGCTGCCCCCACCCCTCCTGATGAGGAATTGGTGATAGCCTGATGATGTGTTAAAAAAAAAGCCCCCAAACCAGGTCATCTCAAAATTTCAGTGTGGGCCCCACTGATGGATGGTCAAGTCGGTGATGGCATAAGCAATTATCAGATGATTCTTGCCCTACCGATTTGATGATGTGTTTGGAAAAAAGAAAAAGAGCCCCAGACCAGCCAGTGCAGGTCATCCCAAAATTTCAGCGTGGGCCCCACTGATGGATAGTCAAAATGGTGATGGCATAAACAATTCCTAGATGATTTGTGCCCCAATGGTTTGATGATGGGTTTGGGAAAAAAAAAAGGCCCCAGACGCCCCAGATTAGCCAGACAGGTCATCCCAAAATTTCAGCGTGGGCCCCACTGATGGATGGTCAAATCAGTGATGGAATTAGCAATTCTCACATGATTTGTGCCCCACTGAATTGATGAGCCCCACCAAAAGATGAAAAAGAAAGAAAAAAGAACAGAGGGAAACGAACGAGAATGAACGATAAAGAGGAAGAAAAAAAAAACCCTTACATACCTGTTTTGGCTGTCTGCCTGCCTTTGCTCTGCTCCTCGCTGGCTCGCTGCAAGTCGCTGGAATGGTCGCTGGAAGTTGCTGGGATGGTCGTCACTGCTACTCGCTGAAATGGGCACTCTCTGCTGGATGGTAGGTGGAGATGAAGATGACGGCTTGATTGCATGCAAGAGATGAAGGTGATGGGTCAAAGTCTGCTCCATCTCCTCCTCCTCCTCCTCTTCTTCTTCTTCTTCTTCTTCTTCGTTGGAAGCAGGTGCAGCAGCGTTTTCTCTTCTTTGTTTTTCCGATGGAAACAATTAGGGCTTTGATGCCCTTTAAAGAGTAAAGAAATTACATTTGGCCCCTCCTCAATTTCCTTTCTAATTTTAAGCCATAAAAAATTATGTTTAGCCCCTTAAAAGATTTTTTTTGCTAATTTTCATCCAACTACTGTGCTGTAAAGAAGCTCGTGCTTCATGCGCCTTGTGCCTGGCTCCAAGGCGCGCACCTTGCGCCTCACCGAATGAGCCTCGCTTTGAGGTATTTGAAGCCCAAGGCACGAGGCGCACCTTTTACAACCCTGATAGGAAGCAACATGAAAGCGATGTTGATCTGGTTCAACTATGCTAGGATGTGATTGTTTAAACTGTTGGAGATTTCAATGTCTTGCTGGAGGTTTTCCCCCTTGTCATTTTGCTTGAATCATTGAAATCGGGACTAATTTCTATTAGGGGCCAAGTTTTTCAGTGCTTGTCTGATCTTCATTCCCTTAGTGCTGTCTGTTTCATGTTGGTAACTAAGAATCCTGTGGTTTATTGATTTTGTTTAATCATTATGGCATGTGGAAGAGTTTGGTAAGGATGGTAATTTAAGCATTACTTCTTCCCTTGGTTAGATTTATGTCACATGCTGAAGCCGCTTATAATGGTTTATAGAGTGGCATCAAATGCACTGCTGCTTTTCCAGTCTTTAGATCATTAATGTTTGTTTTCAGGTGTTCTGTAATAAATATGAATATATCTGTGTAGCTTGGCCGATTTTAAAAAATAAAATAAAATAAGGTTGAGTAAATGGTCGCTTTTCAAGTGCTGGACTATTTTACAAGAAGTATTTGAGAGACCAAGATTTCTGTTCCCGTAGCTGCTTCCTTTTTTGTTATATTTATTTTGAACAGCATCATTCAATAAAATAAAATAAAAAATAGAATTCTTTTTCAGCTGTGAAACTAGAAGAGCTTTGTTGCAGTGCGATGTATAGGATGGAGTAGGGTACTATGGTTCCCCTTTGACCTATTATAGGATAACAGTACACTTTTTCTGTGTGCAAACCGCAATATGCAATATTCTGTTTCAGATGTTTTCTTGGTCCCTATCATATTGTTGGGTTTAGCCAGCTCTCGAATATTTGTGTATAGCTGTATTGGTAATACAAACAATCAAATAAGTCAAGTCTTTTTTTATTTCATTGAATGTTTCTTTTTCGAGTGGTTGCAATGATGTCCACCTTCAAACTGTAACACAAGCTCTTGCCATTTCCTTAAATGATAATCTTGTTTTGCTTACTGAGAAAATAATTGTGTTATTTTCTTTTAATGGTAAAATTATTATGTTCATGTTATTTCTTGTCACTTCCAATATTCTGGTAGGTTTACAGGTTTGTCATAGGCTGCATGTGGATGGAGTTAATCTTATGGTTTCCATGATTTATTAATTATGGAGGGCTTGAATGTTGCTCTCTCTCTCTCTCTAGCACCCAACCCACCCCCACCCCCCCCCACACACAAAAAAAAAAAAAAAAAAAAAAAAAATCGCTCGGGGGTGTTATTACTTTTAGTACAATCATCAAAGGAATACACTGCACTATTATGCTTTATTAGAAGTATCTCTATGTATGGTTGTCACGTCTATTGTTGCTCTGTCATACTTCTTTAGCCGCCTCTAATATGATTCAGAAGTTCCACTGGTTTGATATAGTCTTGCAATGTTTTGAACAAAGTGAAAGTAAAAGGAACCTTCTTTTGCAGGGCTTATCGAGGACTTTACATTATTAACTGGATTTATCGCTATTTCACTGAGAAGCATCGTATTCGCTGGATAAGTAAGTTAAACCAGTAGGAAAAACCTATTTGTGCTTTCTTTGGCTACCTGTATTTCCACTGAAAGGTACCTGCTACATTACATGGAAAGAGGGTGAAATGAAAGTAAAATCACCCACTTCCCTCTATTTCTCTTGCTTAGAGTGAAGTAGAAGGAAATACGCATGAGACAATGAGGGGTCAAGAAATGTACTGTATAAAAAGAAAGCCACCCAAACCTCCTTTTTGCAGTTTCTATATTCGAAGTGTATTTCCGTGGTAATCTATGTAGCCCAACACAGAGATGCATCATTGGATATATCTTCCTGTTCTCTAATTCCATATTTATATTGCAGCTTGGATATCAGGTTTCATTCAGACAGCTCTCTATGCAGATTTCTTCTACTACTACTTCAAAAGGCAAATTCCCAGTTTACAAATTTCCTTTGCTGTTTTGTTTGTGTTAAGAGGAACTCTTAGAAGCTCATTCGTATGAATTACATCTGTTTGTTTGGTGTTTTGCAGCTGGAAAAATAATGAAAAGCTTCAGTTACCGGCATGATCTAAAGCGCACTTGTGGGACACGGTTGATGCTGATCCACAGGAAGAATTCGAAAATCATGTTGCTTTGCCATGCGAGGTTGTGTACTGATTCGTAGGATACAGTACTTAGAGGTGCAAAATTGAAGTGCCCAAGCGAAGTCTAGAGCCATTGCTCTGCCACTGAAACTATGAATGGTGTTGGAGATGATGACATAGTAACTTGAAATTCATTCTGACCTTATAGTTTGTGAACTTGAGAAAGTTTCATGAAGGGTGCACATTCTAACCACGCTAATCATGTGTTTAGTGTGAATATACATGATATGCGTAGCTTACTTGAAACATGTTTGTAGAATTTCCATGAATCGTTAAAAACTTGTATTTTTTTTCTATATTCTTTGTAGAATGGAGATTGCAGCGGCTGAAATTGCCATTTCATTATGGGAAAATGTGAAGATTGATTGTGAAATATACATTTGTCCCTGTAAAAATGCTGATTTGGTTGTAAAGCCGATTTTAACCTAACAAATCCACATAAACAAAATCATAACAAAATCATAGATTAAGGTGGGGAATGTTCACCTGAGTCTGACTGTTTATTGTTGATTTGCATCCCAACTTGTGGGGCCCACATAGATGCCGGTCTTTTTTTGTACAAATATAAAGGTCTCCATATGGATAAAGGCCATCTAAAATGCGAGCTTCATTAGATCATCCTAACCCTTTATTCAACGTCTTTATATTTTAATGGCTTTTTTTTTTCCATAGAATTTTTTAGATTCAATCCAATGTTGGGTGATGGTCGGGTGAGAATAAAACTGGGCCTTGTGTGCCAAATCATGGAATGAAAAGAGTATTAAGAGGGCTAAACCGATCAAAGGTGGGTCCAAGTGGTCTCCATAAAGCTGGACTGCACATATAGTATGCTCCTAGGAGAACATATAATGTAAATGATGCCCCTTCCCTTGCCTCCTGCTCTTAGCCTAATGCTCAGCTGGTTAGAGACACAATTATCTTTGGGTAATCCCTAGCAAGTAAAAGAAGGGAAAAAGAAAGGTTATTGCATTTGCAGTCCTTTCCTTTTGAAAGAGAGGGCCCAGTACCCTGCCCAACAACACTACAGCCCCACTCAGGTAATCAGGTATGAGCTGGTCGCATCTATGCCCCGACCCAGAAACCCAATGGGCTTATAACTGTGGGCCAAGATCTTAATCCTGACAGTTAGATATGCCCAAAATAAGGCCCATGGTTAATTTTTACTCGGACAGGTCCTTTGGGTATTTCAATTAACAAGTCCCCATTGCCACCCGTATGCTGGTTATGCTAAGAATCACGGAACCTCGAGTATAGATGTGCCTGCTCTTGCCTCCAATTGCAGCTAACAGGGGTTAAAGCTAGAGAGAGTGCAGAAATTCAGTGATGATATTAACCAATACATGAAATGAAAACAAATAGGAATATGTACATTTACAATTAGCTAGTAGTTGGAACAAGGCTTTCAACAATGATGAAAAACAAGTGACCCTAACGGCCTAACGTGAAAATTTCTATCAGGATCTTTATACTATAGAATGTTATCGCAAGCAGAGCAATAAAAGGATGAAGAGATCATTTGTTCCAAATTTTCAAACTAGTGTAGTAGTACTGGTCTCGTAGTGGATCTTCATAGTTCACACCACAAAGGGGTGTTGTTTCCGACCCTCTTGCCCAGGTCTCCCTCTTTCATCACAGTGCCACAACTAGTTCTATCTTTCTGGCTCTCAAAACCCAACTGGCTGTGCTGTGTCTCATCTGAGATAGTTCTCTGTTCCTCCTGTTGCGTGGAAGACCCATGCTTTCCACGTGGTCTGGTTTAATCTTTCAAGCTCTATTCTGTAATATGTATGTGGTACACTGAACATGTATAGTATCAGCGAGTGTCGGATGACTGTCCACTTGAAGTAATGGCTGTTTGGTTATACCCCCAGGCATTTAAGAGAATCATTGAATCAGTAGGGATCATTCTTGGGCTTCTGAGGACCTGAAACAAAGGCATGAAGTAGAGAAGGATGTTATCAAGTGCTCCACTTGCAAGTTTAATCAAATCAATCACAAGCCTTTTGAATGACAACCATCTGGTCACTGAGTCTCGTACTAGTCTCCATGAGAAGGAGGTCCTTGAAAGTTGTTTCTGCATCAGCACAAACACTCTGATCACTGGGAAGATAATTATGAGAAACATATATGACTAAAGATTTCACTACCACCGGTGTAATTCCCACTTATCATCTCCATTATGAACTAGTTCTGGGCCAAATACCTGTACTATGTTTCATGCACAGTAGGAATCTTTTTTCAGTGATAGTGGAGTCAATCCAAGAATCCTGTTGTTAGAATGAGTCAATACTTTTAGTCTGGTGTTCCTTATACCAAGATGTAATTGTTTTTACTATAGTAAGGACTTTTTTTGTTTTTGGTAGAAAATTTAGCAAGGAGTTCTGGTAGAGTTAGGAGCTGTTTATGATTTGAAGGGGAAATCGTCAACTATGGATAGGACGTGTGATTAGACTTTAAACTCAAGTCACAAAGTCTTCAAGTGTATGGATGTCCCATTCAATCTATGCTAATTTGATTGCTTTCTCCTCTGGGAACAAGATGGCTTTGCTTTTCCATGCCGACTCCAAAGGGGCCCCTAGGTGTTTACTTCTGGGCTTTGTCACATACAGAAGAAGTCTGGTGCTGGGTACTGACTAATAGACCTATCCTGCTTCACAGAGCATATGCCAGAGCTAGGACAAAATGGAGCAGACATTCTGTATTATAGAGCCAGACAAAGCCTAAATCCAGTGTCCGTGTATGAACATACGATATTTGGAGTTGTATTTAATTATCTTCTCTACCAACAAAGCCTGATCCCAAGTCCAGGCATGTTTATGATTGTCAAAGGCAACACTTAAGACTTAAAACTTCATATCTTCAGGGTGAAGCAAACCTAATATCCGACAAGAAGTGAATGGGTAGGTCTTGGCTTTCTCAGGCATGGCCTGACCAGTGAGCACATAAGACAACTGCCTTAGCTTCACCAAATTAGATTAGTCCATACTTTAACTGCCTTCCATCCAAAAGTGGATAAAACAGACAACATTCCTTGACGCATTTTATCTCAAGTAGGTCAGAGCTTGAAGTTAATCACCATAAATTGTTTCTTTGGATTTTCAAACTATGGTTTCTGGCAACCGCCATCATTAATCTGGTTTGTAGTGTGGATCTAGAACCAGTGGATATAGGGAAAAAAATGAAAAAGGTGTGCTAGAGATCTCTGAAATTGTTTCGATGTGAATGCAAGAACTCACCATTCTATCCTATAAAAGCCAAGTGATGGAACATTTTGACTAACCTGTAATGTTTTTTTTTTTTTATCGGTAACTGAAACTTTCCTGTAATATATAAATAAAAAGTGTGCAATTCTAAGAGGAAGGAACTGTGGTATCTATCATGAGAAAATCTGAAAGGCATTAGACATACTATTGCCAAGAAGATGCAAACCCATGCTGAATCACACAAAGAATATCCCACCAGTACCGCACCAGCAACCATAATAATATCTGCCAGGAAGAGCCACTGTAAAATATTAGTTAGTGTGCAGAAGTGTGTTTACACAGGAAGTGCCTATTTCAGTAGAACTTGTGAGATTGGTTCCATTACCAGTGGTGAAATAAAAATAACCAAGTAATGTGGAAGAAAGTATTTAGTAAAAACAATAGGGTAAAACCCCAAGAAATGATTATTAATCCTTTTCAAGAATTGTTTCTGCAGGAAATGCCTGAAAGTCAGAATAAAGCGTAATAGGATCCTTCATTCAATGGTTCTAGTGATTGAAAAAATGCTGGATCTTCCTATGGGAACAATTAGACTGTCGGATTTGAGAATTACTCCCATCTTTGTGCTGGACATGCATCAGATTGCCACTCCTGATCTTTAAAGCTGGAACCAACCTTGATGAAATGATCTGAAACCATGGGCCTGAACTTGATAAGCGGATTTGGTACAGTTCTGCATGACTTGGTTTGAGATCTCCATGTACAACATCTTCTGCTGCTGGAGCTTCCTACCTTCGCAGGCTTTAAGATAATTTGATAGATCGAAAGTGAAAAAGCATTGGTGCTGGGCTTCCCATCCTCTTGCACTTTCCGTTCACAAAGCCTAGTCTTCCAAGAAGAACATGAGTGAGTTCATTGAAATCACATTACATTGTGTTATTACGGGGATAGTAGTATCATTTACCACAGAAACCTTGTATGAATAAGGATGCTTCCCTTCTGCCACTTTCACCTTATCAATTGTTTTGTGAGACTCTGAGTTCATTCTATTTCCTCCATCAATAATTGGTTTACACACTTTGTCTCCATACCAAACTTGCATCTAGGAGATTTTAGTCTGCAACCAATTTTCAGACTGAAACAGTCAAACAGTCTTTGACCAACATTCATGGTAGTATTCCCCAAAGTAACTGGATAGGGCATTGGTGGCTGCACTATCTGCTACGTGAGTAGGCTGACTTGTCGATGTTGCTGCTTTCTCTTCATTATTTCCATTGTTGGCCCATCTGGCTCTCTGTCTTGTTGTTTAGGAATTTCTTTCCTGCTGAAATTAGAACTGTCAGCTTTGTTAATTGATCCTTCCACAAAAATGATTCCATCACTCAAAAAATCCCTTTCCTTTCTTTAGCAACTCATTAGCTTATTGGATTGTTATTAATTGTACAGTAAACAGTTCTAGGTTTGATAATTTAGTTCTCTCTCATTGCTTCCCAAAAATAATAGCAATATTATTTAAGAATTCAATTCTTGTATTTCAGCTGAGAGAAAAGGGGGAGAGCATTGATTTAGCCTTCTTTCCTTTTCCCTTTTTGGGCAAAATAGGAAAGGTAATTCGCACAAAACATTTTTGTGTGGTGCAGATTTGATATTTGCTCTTTTTTTATGGCTTTGCTCTAGCTTCCCATTTGTCTGTCCATTTAACTCGCACTGCTTTCTTCTTTGTAATTCCTTCCTATTTCAATAAATTGAGTTTATCCACTTAAAAAATCATCTTTAGCTACTAAGGGCTCTTCCTCTCTTGCCTTCACTGAGCATACAGAATCAACATTGTTTCTTGAAGACACCAACTCAGTAGGCTTTGAGTCCGACAAGAAATGTACAGGCTCCTGCCCATTATCTTCCTCAACTAAACTACAACCAGCCTCTTTCCAGACGCCTCTATCATCCATCAGCTTCCTTACCTTCTGCACACCATCCCACTCACCCATAGAGGCATATATGTTGGAAAGCAAAACGTAGTCCCCACTTTGGTCAGGTCTCATTTCAAGAAGCCGTTTGTTTGCCCGCTCTCCCAATTCAACATTGCCATGAACCCGACATGCTCCCAGCAGAGTCCTCCAAATTATGGCATTGGGCTCAATTCTCATTGCCCCTACAAACTCAAATGCCTCTTTCAATTGGCCTGCACGCACAAGGATGTCCACCATACATCCATAGTGCCTAATGTTAGGTTCAATACCATACTCATTCATCATAAGATCAAAGTAATGATGACCCTCTTCCACCATCCCACCATGACTGCAGCCCACTAAAACACCAACAAAAGTGATCTCATTCGGCCTCACTCTTTCTCTCATCATCTCTGCAAACAGCTGGATTGATTCTTTTCCATGCCCATGAAAAGCCAACCCCCCAATTATCGAATTCCACGTAGACACCTCTTTCTCTCGCATCCCTCTGAAAACCTCAATAGCTTTCTCAATACTCCCACACTTTGCATACATGTCTATAAGCGCATTTCCTAGAACAATGCTCAAATTACTCAAACCGATCTCCACAAGAGACCAATGTATCCTCTGCCCAATCTCCAGAGCCCCAGAGTCCGCACACCCAGACAAAAGGATCACCAATGTGACTTCATCAGCCCATTCCCCCGCCTGTTGCATCTCCTCAAACACCTCCATTGCCTCCATCTGCAACCCGCTCCGCACATAACCCGCTATCATCGCATTCCAAGACACCACATCTCTAACAGGAACTCGGTCGAACAACTCCCTTGCACTCTCCATTTCACCGCGCTTCGCATAAATGCTAATCATAACATTCCAAGAAACCAAATCTTTCATTGGCATTTCATCAAACATCCTGCGGGCGGTCTCCATTTCTCCTCTCCTCGCATACCCCGCAATCAAAGAGGACCAAGCGACCACATCCTCCGTCCCCGACCCTCGAAAAAGTGCACCCGCCGCATCCAAATCCCCGCAATTCGCGTGCAAGTTGATGAGGCTGTTCCGCGACAACGTACTCGATTCGAACCCGAATCTGACAACCTTCCCGTGAATTATGTTACCCATGGAGGTCCAGGAGAGCTTGGTGCAGGCCTTGAGGAGGAAGGGGAAGGTGAAATTATCAGGTCTGATTGGGCCCTTCTGCATCTGGGTGTAGAGGGAAATGGCGTTTGAAGGGTGGGAGCTGTGTGCAGAGCCTCTGATCATGGTGTTCCAGATGAAGATGTCTGGTTGGGAAATATGGTCGAACAGTTGGTGGGCGTAGTCAATGGCGCCTGAGATGGCAATGGCAGAGGCGAAGATGAGTTCTCTGAGTGCGGAGAGGTTGGTGTTGAAGCCGTGGATGATCATGAAAGCGTGCATTTGTTTTAGAGTTTGGAAGGTGGAGATGCGTCGCCAGAGGATCGAGCCTTGTCTTCGTTTGTGTGATTTCCGTATCATCTCTGCGCATTCAATTGATTCATGTGATTTTTAGCTTATGGATTGGTCCCCATCCATATAAACATTGGTTTGGAACCTGGATTTAGGGCCCTAGGGGTAGCAAAATCTGACCCAACCCAAATCTGACCCACATTGTACCCGCGTAAATCAACCCGCAATGTATAAGGGTGGATCGCGAGTTAGAAAAACTTGGCCCACATTTAAACGGATCGGCTTAGCTTTAGGATAAATTAACCCGGCCTACCCTTGTTACATGCTAACCTATTTAAATGGATTGGGTTTGGGTTAGGGTTAAGGTTGATCGCAGTTCGACAATTTGGTGGTTGGATGTCTTCGTACCATAGAATGAGCTGAGCTTGTGTTGGGTTTTTCTACGGTCTACTTTGGTCAAATATATAGCATTAATATTTGAAATGGTTTTGGGTTTGGGAGCAAGATTCTACGGGTCGGTTCGGAGTAAATAAGTATGACTCACATTGAATGCGGCTTGTAAGAGTCAAGTTAGGTTGAACTGCAATGGGTGTAGAAAGATATGGGTTGGACTTCAGCCCGTAGATGCCCATTTTGACCCAAAACAACCCATTTGCCACCCTTAAATTAGGTCCAACTTAGTGGAGCAACCCAAGGGGCTAAGAATGTGGAGCAACCCGATGCACTTAGAATGATTTGATGATCATAATTGAAGTCACAGGAAGGATAAGAAGCTCTACATGAGGGTTCTTTTTTTTTTTGGTATGATTCATAAACGGCAATTAAATAATCAGTCTCCTTAATGGCTATTAAATCAAAATCTAAGAAAATGAGAACATTTCTACATTATATCCATAGCTCCTTGGTCCTCCCTAACACTCCTTCAATGCAACCCACTACTATGATTTCTAGGAATCTCAAGTAAAACAGACAAAAAAGGCCCTAAGCATATTATGAAATTAACTTGGAAAAGAGCTTAGTAGGCGCAAATGGTTCACTATGGCCCAAGATTATGAGCTTCAAAATAAAGCAAATATCTTGTAATTGAATTCCTAGAACTTGGATAGCATGAGTTTGTGGGGTGTGTATGTACCAGTGTGAAATAATACTAATAATAATTCATATTATTCAAAATGACCATCATATATCCTTCCCTTTAATGGATAGTGAATCAAGAAAAGATGGAAATAAATTATCCAAACATCACCTCAATCATTCAAATCCCAGGAAAGGCAAGGTCCTATATATATCTTCATTGATGTCCTTCACCCCTCACCTCGTATTATTCACCCCACGCCTCTTAAATATTGTTTGTGGAGCTCATTTGATCACAAATCTCTTTGTATTAAATGGTAGAACCTTATTGAAATGGTTTGACTTTTTCAGGCCTTTCTCTAGTCTATAAAACCTCAAAGCCAGTCCAAAACTTAGCTCAAGTGCGCACAGCCGCACAGGGCAGATGGCTTCAGTCCTAATCCCTTATTTTGAGGCTATTTGACAAAACAAAAGACAGGCATCTTTATTGACTTCTATTTTTAAGTTTGTGATATTCTCAGGTATTGCCGATACAATTTCCCTTGGACCTAGCATTCACCATTGAGTAGTCAAAGTTTAAGTATTTTCCATAGAGCCTTTCGCGTGATTATTTAGGGCTGTGCGTCGCCACACATATAGCCCTATGCAATATCCTAGGGCCATCCTATATCACACCGTTATTAGGAACAACTATGCGGGAAATATTTTGACTTCGACTGTTATAGGGCAAATGTGAGGCCTAAGGAAGGTAGTATGTTCAAAACCCCTTGCATCTCAGGGAGTTTTAACCTTGCATTTGAGGAAGATTGTCAAAAATGTCCTATTAGTTTCATATTTGAGCACTGGTCCATCCAGGATGGGTTCACTTACTTGGGGAGAAAAAAGAGGTCACCTCGGATCTTGTCAACGTTGTACCCGGATCCATAACCACGTTACTAACAGGGACCCAGACCCGGCCAGCTCATGTCCAGGTTGCAGGGCCCGTCCAACCCCAACTTTAAATTAAAGAACAAACCTGGACCCGACCCAAATGTAAGAATGGATACAGATCTAAAGAGAGACCCAAATACTTTCATACATCCCTTAGTCTACATCTTGTATCAGGGATTTGGGTAGCTGGGTACGAAACCCACAAACCCACACCCAGACCATTTATTGGAACCAGACTTGAACATAGGCCCAAATTTAAAATGGGATCATATGAGGCATAGAAACAGTTCTTTCAATTTTGATCCTTCTACTGGTCAGATCCATCGATCAAGAATTGAAGTGAACCATTAAAATGAAGACCAGTCAATGCTACAGAGGGTTATCCCCCTTCAATTAAGAATCAGTAGGGCCTAGGGTGATATAAAAGGTGAATGATGGATGCGTGCGTGATTAGTCCAACTATAATTACTTTTTTAAGTGTTTTATTTATGATATAATTACGGAGCATGAGCTCATTCGTGCGGTCCTTATCCTTAAATTAGTGGGCTTAAGCATGATTGTAAACAAGTCAAGCTAGAGTTTGAGCATGGGGTCAGGCTTTGTGTATTAATGAGCCAATCTTGGACTTGGAACTGGACTTTGGCTTGGGCTTGCATGTATGTTTATGCATATTAAACTGATTAGTAATCGAGCATAAAGCGATACCCCAGTCGTTGGGAACCTTGTTATAAGACTACGTTTGATCCCTGATTCGTATGTGTGCAAGTGGTCCTCTTCCTAGTATATGATAGGGTCCACTCCCACATCAATTGGGTCTCTCAAGCACTCAGCCATTTTAGCTAGTACAAAAGGGAGAGGGGAAAAAAAAAAAAACACACTAATCAGCAGTCACGCTCAAGCTCAAGACAAGCCCCTTAATCGAGCTAAATAGACCCTCATAGTTCAAATTTGACTCATGAGCTAATGAAGCTCAGCTCATGCCCAAGCCCAACTAACCTGAGAAAAGCTAGTCACAACCTACTTCAGCTTGTTGAAGACCTCCAATGATATTTCTCTCCTGTAATAGTTGATCCAACTGTTGGAATCCAACCCACTGAATGGTCCAAGACCATGTTGATTGCACTGCATAAATGAATCATGGTTGTAACTTTAGGCAAGATTCTCTCTTTCATAAAACCCATAGACAGGCTTTAAAGAGAGCACAAAAGATAACTTTATGTCATGGAGGGTCCAGTTACTACTGTATTTAAACATTCAAAGATGATTGTATTATTGTACCCTATATCACATTAATGATTAGTGATACTTTTGCTCATTTTATTTATGGGACCAGGTGAAATTTGGACCAACTAGGTGGAATGAGGAAAGGGACCTACTTCTTTAAGGATGATTCGATGGGTGTCGTTGTCTTTGCCACATGTCTGGTAATGCTGTGAACTGCTCCTGTCCAGGTCACATCTATTATGGTGCATGGTTTTGGAGTTTATTAGTTTAATTTCCACCATCCACAAGACAAGGGGCCTGCAATTAAAGCTCTTATTAAAGTTCATACCATAGAAAAACACCCTAAGATTATGTTTGCGAGCAACAATATTTCATTTTCTGCAACTTCAATTCACATTGCTTGATGCATTGAAGCACTTTTTTTTTTTTTTTTTGTTTGACAAAATATATTTCTTCACAAAAACACATTAGAAAGATATTGTTACTATCTATGATTATTTACCCAAAAAAAAAAAAAATTTAGCAAGCGCATGTTTATTTGCACATAATATATAAGAAGCAATATCATAGAGCACCTAAGGATCATTAAAGAAATGATAGGTGTAGGATATAAGATATTAACGTAAATGCAACATTCACTTTCTTTGCAATTGAATTATAAGGGTGGAAGCTGGGTATTCAATTCTTGCATCCTCTTGATTCATCTTTTATTAAGGGGGGAGATAATTATTTGATAGTCATTTTTAATTTTAAGTACTTTAAGCAAGAAACCAACGCCTTCGAGTTGTTATATATTGAATTACATGAAACAAACAAGCTCTATTTTAGTAGAGTTAACTAGTTACTAGACAAAGAATGGATGCTTAAGAAGAATAACAAGAATGAAACAAAAAAATGAGAGAGAAAGCTATGTTATAGGCAGATACATATACTTTTGTGTAATCAAAATTCACCGTGAAATCTATCCTCATCACCTTTATATAATATTTTTGTAATTTTCTAAAACACTGTTAAAAAAAATAAATGGGAATAAAAAGTTGATATTTTTTATTTGTTGTGTATTTTTAAATTTCTTTTATCAGTGGAAGTCAAAACAAAAGAAATTATGAGTCATGGACCAATGTTTCAAGCAATACGTAAACGTTTTGGCAATGGCCAATATTTCCAAAACCATGTTTTCAAACCCATGCAATATTAGGACTAAATTGATCACATGAGAGAGAGATGTAGGCCCCAGTTTCTTAAACAAGAAAATTAGGCCAGCACCAATAAACGTGGATCTAGTGGCTGTAAGCAGTTTGGATTTGAGGTGGGCCATTTCTATAGCTACCCACATCTGGTCACGTGCGACGCACGTGCAGCTACCAGTAGTACCTACTTCTGTTTGAAATGCAGTTAAGTTTGGAAGTTAGTACAGGTTATATTCCAACGTGCACAATCAGGCAGAACCCACGTGGGCGACTAAATGAATGCCACATCAGCACAAATGCCAAGATAGAGTGCTTCAATTCAATGATTATTGTGGCTGCTTCTTTGGATGGATTTCATATCCTTTACTAAGTGTTGAAAGCTTTTGTGCGATTGCAGGCAAACTAGAAAGAAAAGAGAAGGTGGAGCTTGTGCTTCTACCACTTCTAACTTTATCAGCTTTTACTTTCCCACTCACCCATTGGTTCGGTTTAGGGGGGCAAAGAGTATGGTAATTAGTAGTGATTCAGGAGCCTTCAAGATGAAGTAGATATAATCTTAATAAATAAAATGAATTAGGCTTGCCAGACATTTACAAGTTTGATAGGGTCATTTGGGTTAAATGGGTTGGCCAACTTTGAATGGTTTGAGTCGGGTTGGCCCGCATTAGGTGCGGGTTGAGTTACCCATTTTAAAAGATAGGTCAAATACGGGTTGACCTTTAACCTATAGATAACCCATTTCAACCCGATCCAACCCCTTTTTCCATCGTAAATTAGTCGTTGGATCCACGTCAAATTATTAAGTATTAAAGTCAAGGCTTTTGGATTTAATTTTGATTGACAGTTCTAATTTTAACCAACAGTTATGTTTTTTTGTTTAAATATTCCACATTCTCTCTTCACTACTTATACAACGACTCATGTTTCGGCCATTCTTGTGTATAACTATTCCCTTTCTGCTCTAATTTTTCTATTTTCATTTTATGCAACTTGCTCTATGAAATGAGGTTAGCTTGCTCTGTGGATAGACATAACTTTTTTTAATGTATAACTATTTATTTTGCAATGCAAAGAGATACCGTGCTGAGCACGCGTTATTGTGCTAGTATAAGTATTAATTTGAGGGAGCTATCTATATAGACCCTAATAGCATTCTATTTCAATTCTGATTCCATAGTTTTTGTCTAAGGATTCAGAATTAACTGATTTGATGGCTAAAACTATAAGGATGGGCATTTTCCTTTGAAAAATGTCTGCTTTTAGCGGATCCCACAGAGATGTATGATGATCAAGAAAGGACACTAAAAAGATGAGGATTTTGACAAGGTAAGTTCTAGATATTAGGTCCATCGATCAAATGATCCTAACTCTTTGTTTTATGTCTAAGATATAATTGCTTTATATGGTGCAAACAACGTACCGTAGGATTAGTGTCAATTCAAGAATGTTGATTTTTGCAAACAGATTGAGTTGATCAAGATGGGATCAGATAATAACTCAAAAGGGTGTATAGAACAAGTAGCTTACCTCAAGAACCATGTTGCGGATAATACTTGAAAGTAATGAACGTGAGAAATATATAAACTGAGTGAGGGTTTTTTTTTTTTTTTTCCCAATGGACACAAGTACAATTTACCAAAATTATAAATAAATGAATAAAATTGTGTGAGAGCATCAGATACAGTAATGTGAAATATGTTCTATTTATTTAAAAACTTTTACAAAAAAAGCCCTTAAACCCAAGAAAAATGATGGAGGACCCAAACATTTTATAATGATGGCAAAGGGCTTCCCACCACTTACTTGTTTTTAACAAATTTGAAATAATACCACTATATCAAGAAATGTTGGGTTTGTCCTTTTTAACTCTTAAAATTCTTATGTCAATTACTCCGTTGTATCGTAAAGTGCTATGTTATTTTGTGCTATCAAAGAATGGGAACCCTTTATTATTATTATGAAGTATTTGAGCCCTCCGTCGTTTTTATCGTATTCAAAAAATTAATTTTGTAAAAACCACTTTTAGCTACCATTGTTATATAGAACAACTTCTCCTTGGGTTGCAGTGTGATTTACCTCATTCCTCAAATCAGTGGAGATAATTTTTCAACTGCAGCACTTGGGTTCTTCTCCAAGTCCAACATTCATCGCTTTCAGGAATTGGAAGTACCATCTACGTGTAAGATGCATGCATACACCCCATTATTCGGCCATTCATTTATTTTGAGATGGTAAGGCATATCACCCAGTTGATGGATGGATGGTTCATGTCCTTTTCAAATGGCAATGGTTCGCAACCGACATGCATGGCTCCATTATTGTGTTTATTCGTGTACTTTTCAAAGACTAGCCCCACCGACAATGCATCCATTAAATGAAAGGTTTAAAACAATAGATCTGCACTTGGTGAGTTGCATTTCATTACTGGCAGTTTCTTGCTTGAAAAATGAATTATTAGATTGTGTCATGTTCTGATTGCAAGTGATTAACATTGAATAAACAAATATGAAAAATTATATTACTTTACTTGTTTGAAAGTAGGAGTGCACATGGGCAGTTCGGAACGATTTAGAGGGAAAACCATTAACCAAACCGATCGAACCCATTGATTTTCTATTTCCCAAACTGAATCGAGCCACCTATGTGTTCAAACCAACCCGAAAAAAACGAGATCGGTTACAGTATTTTATTTTATTTTCACAAAAAAATGACAGTTAAATTGGTGAAAGACTTTGGACTTCGAGTAACAGAATGAGGGTTTGAGGTCTTCTTCAAAATGTTTGGATCGGTTTCAAATTATAGATATATATATATATAATTTTTCATATTAGCTGCACATTCAAACCGAAAACAGAACCAAATCGAACAATTTGAAGGAAATTTGAACCGTGTCCGAACCGTTCTTCTATAAATCGATCCGAACCGTCTGGTTCGGGTCGGTTCTAATCAGTTTAGCGGTTTAGCGGTCTTTTTGCTCACCCCTATTTGGAAGCACCATTTTCACGTGAGTTTTAACATTTGCTTCAAAACCTATGAAGATCTAAAATATCAAACTTCACATTTTGAGGTTTATCTTCGTATGAGAATATCGAAGTGCTGACGTTTTCGGTGTTATCACGTATTTCTCAAAATTCATGAAGTGATAGGACACGAGATTAAAGTGTTTTAGGGTTTATTAGTTTGATAGATAAAAAAAAAAAAAAAAAAAGAAAAGAAAAAACTAACTAATTGGTTTCTTGCGACTCGATGCAAACAGGAGCTGTACCGGCACCTCTCTGAGGTGTGAGTTATGTAACTATTACACTGATGAAGAGGTGTGAAAAGATTTTTCAATGTGAAAATAGTTACATTTACATACTATTTCAGCAAAAAAATTCACCCATAATGTTATATTAGTATATATTAGTGACCTTGCTTTTATTCAAGTCCGGCTCTGAGATAAGGTCTTTTATCTTGATTTTGGTTTGGGTAATGTTCCTGTGACCAGGATCCAATATGGGCCTCAGTTTAGTATAGATCTTACTAGTAATTAGGATTTGGAATCAGGTACAATATTGGAAGGACCCAAGCCGGCAGCCCACCCATTTTTATCTCTAGTAAGCCCTATTTTAAAACTTTTAAGGGCATGTTTATTTGCAACACATAGGAATTTAGAATAAAATTAGCTATTAAAGAGTTGAGAGGTGAAGGACATAAGGTGTGGGGACGTGTTAAGCGTGTATAGTAGAAATGTAGATGGGTCTCGATGTTCCTAGAATTTGAATTAGGGTGATAGTCGGGTAATCATTTCGCACCTTTTAGGTGGGTATTCATTTTGCATCTTCTTAATTCAATTTCTATCAAAAGAAAAATTATTTGACAGTCATTTTGGAATTTTTTTTTTTTTGTTTCATTTGGTTTTTAACTACTTACATAAATACAATCCTCATAGTTGTTAAACAGGCCCAAGGCCCAAGGCCCATGACCATCAATCATATATCACGTGCATGCATATTGGTCAACTTGTACCAGCTGTACAGATTCTCTTAATTAGATTTTCCTGTAAATTAGTTAGCTTTCTTTCTAAAGATAGATTAGCAATTGATGTAATTAGCTAGTTACCTAACTTAAAAGCCTTGATTAAGGCATGTACAACTCTATATATTGAGTCGGATTCTCCAAAGAACAGAGAGAGAAATTAATACATTCAAAGGAATTTGTCTTCGTGAGTCTGTCTTGGATTGTGTATGTCAAAGCTTGTCATGGTATCAGAGCTAGGGCTTTATTTTTCCATATCCAATGATCTATAAGATCATTCTTGGCATTTTCCAAGGTCTGGAAAATCATTGATCATCCTTGATCATCACGGATCATCTCAACTCAAGACGTGGCCCACTTCAGATCATCTACCACACCTCTGCGGAACCAGCCCAAGTTGGTCGACAGTATTTTCTAGTTATTTTGGTGCTTTTTCAGGATTTTTTCCCTCATCCCAGGTAAGTCTTCTACTGCCTTCAGAGAATAATCAAGATTATTAATTTGATTTCATCTCAGCCGTCCAAAAAGTTGGATCTGGTTTTTTTTTGGATGAATCTTCTTCCATAAGTTGAGAAAATCTTCTGTGTCTTCATCCATACCTTCTGATTTCCCATATGATCATCTAGTGGGGCCCACGTCCACATCTCAACCCAGTTTTTTTTTGGTCGTCAGCCCTGTTTGGGCTTATAATTGGGATCCAGTAACTCTCGAGTGACTCACCTGTTGCCTCTTTTCACTGCTGCTTGGGAACACAGTAATTCTTGCAAAATTGTTCGTCAGGCACTGTTGGGTTGAATTTGTGTTGCTGCATCACACGACTGTTCTGGGAACAGTTACTGCTTACTGTTTGTTACTTACGGCTGTGTTGCTGTTTGTTCTGGGAACAGTTTTCTTCTTTGTTTGCTGTCTTGCTCTGTTTCTTTTGGCCAATATCAATTTTAAGATGGAAAAATCTGAGGTTACCTTGATCAGATTAACGGGAAAAAATTACCCTGCTTGGTCTTTCCAATTCCAAATCTACCTTGAGGCTAAGGAATTGTGGGGCTATATTTCTGGATCTGACCCTACACCCACTGATGATGAGAAGAAGATATCCACTTGGCATACTAAAGATGCCAAAATTAAATCCTGGATTTTGGGCTCTGTTGAGCCTCATCTGATCATGAATCTCAAACCTTACCCCACTTCCAAGGATATGTGGGGGTATCTGAAGAAAGTATACCATCAAGATAATTCAGCACGTCAATTTCATCTTGAATGTGAGATTGCTGAATATACCCAGGGAACCTTGTCCATACAAGATTATTATTCTGGTTTTCGTACACTGTGGTCAGAATACGATGGTATAAAATATGCTGATGTGGCTCCGGATGTTATGCTTGTTATTCAAGATCTTCAGGCCTCTAGTCACAGGGATCAGTTTTTGATGAAACTTCGTAGTGAATATGACAGTGTCCGATCTGCCTTGATGAATCGGATGCCATTACCATCCTTGGATGTTTGCTTAAATGAACTCCTACGTGAAGAGCAGCGCATTGCGACCTCCGCTCATCTCGCGCATCAAACGACTGAGACTTATTCAGTCGCCTTATCTGCCAGTAAAATTTCTCAGCCTCAGCCACGCGACTTGAGCAAAACGCAATGTTACAGTTGTCAACGATTTGGCCACATTGCTACTCAATGCAAACAGAAGGTCTGCAATTACTGTAAAAAGTCGGGACATATCATCTCTGAGTGTCGCCGCCGCCCACAGCGTCCATCGTCTCAGACTCAGACTTCCCAGTATCAGCCACCGCATGCGTATGTTGCGTCTTCGGTTATGCCTACTCCTACATCTGCACCCTCACAGCCTGGACCCTCATCCTCATCCTCATCCTCTCTCACTCCTGAATTGGTTCAACAGATGATCGTCAATGCCCTTTCTGCTTTTGGTCTCTCAGGTACCTCCCCTTCATCTTCTACTTGGTTCCTTGATTCAGGGGCGTCTAATCATATGACATCTTCATGCGCCCCACTCTCTAATGTGCACAAATACACTGGGCCTCTTCAAATCCAAACTGCTAACGGGAGCAATGTTCCCATTACTGCTGTCGGTGACATCCCTGGTCCCATTCCATTGCAAGATATTTATTTGTGTCCATCCTTAACTTCCAACCTGTTGTCAGTTGGGCAGCTTGTTGAAAATGATTGTAACATCTCTTTTTCTTCTTCTGGTTGTGTTGTGCAGGACCAGGTGACCGGGAAGGAGATCGCGAGGGGGCCTAAGTGTGGACGCTTGTTTCCACTGGATTTTTCTCAGCTTTCTAGGAATAAAATAGACAACAATGGGTTTTGTTTTTCCATTAGTGATACCAGCCAATTGTGGCATAAAAGACTTGGACACCCGAATTCAAGAACTTTGTCCATTTTGTTCAATTCTGGATTATTAAATAAAACTACTGGTTTATCTTCTTCTTGTGTGCCTTTTGATTGTGCTACTTGCAAAATGGGAAAGAGTAAATCTCTTCCTTTTCCTATTTCCACTTCACACAGCACTCAGTGTTTTGCTTTGGTTCATAGTGATGTATGGGGCATTGCTCCAGCACTTTCTCATGCTCACTATAAATATTTTGTGACCTTTATTGATGATTACAGTCGGTTCACATGGGTCTACTTTCTGCATTCTAAATCTGATGTTTTTAATGTTTTTAAAATTTTTTTGGCTTATGTAGAAAATCAATTCTCCACCTGCATTAAAATCTTGAGATCTGATTCTGGTGGGGAATACATGTCCTCTGCTTTTCAGCAGTTTTTGCAAAACAAAGGCATTATTTCTCAACGATCTTGTCCTTATACTCCCCAGCAGAATGGAGTTGCAGAAAGGAAAAATCGACATCTGCTTGATGTCACTCGTTCCCTTCTTCTGGAATCCTCGGTTCCTACTCGTTTTTGGGTTGAGGCACTGGCTACAGCGGTTCATCTTATAAATCATATGCCATCCACCAACCTTGAGAATCAAAGCCCATATTACCGTTTGTACATGGCCAACCCATCATATGATGATCTTCATGTTTTTGGCTCCACTTGTTTTGTGCATTTGCCACCGTCTGAAAGGACCAAACTCACAGCTCAATCGGCTAAGTGTGTTTTTTTAGGTTATGCACCCTTCCAGAAAGGGTTCCTTTGCTATGATCCTCGCCTTCGTCGTTTCCGTATATCTCGGCATGTCGTCTTTTTTGAAAATCAGTATTTTTTTCAAACACACATTGATCTGCCTACAACTTCTTGTGTATCATTACCGGGTTTTTCTGATGACTCGTCTGTTGTTCGTTTTAATCCTAACTTTGTGTATCACAGACGGAACCGCACAGCGGCTACTACTGCTCCCCCTCCTGATCTTCCTCCAGCACCTGGTTCCGGCCATCCTTCCCTGCGTCGCTCCACTCGGCTTTCGGTACCGCCAGACCGTTATGGGTTCTCCCATACTTCCTTAATGGCCACTTTATCTTCTTCTTTCATTCCACAATCATATTCTCAAGCTGTGCAGGATCCGTGTTGGAATAAGGCTATGCAAGAGGAATTGGATGCGTTAGCGCAAAATCATACATGGGATGTTGTACCATCTCCTGTGGGTGTCAAACCCATTGGCTGTAAGTGGGTTTTTTCTCTCAAATTAAAATCTGATGGATCCTTAGATCGCTATAAGGCGCGTCTTGTTGCTCTTGGCAATAGACAGGAATATGGGATTGATTATGATGCGACCTTTGCTCCAGTTGCTAAGATGACCACCGTCCGCACTATTCTTGCTGTTGCTGCCTCTCAATCTTGGCCTCTCTATCAAATGGATGTCAAAAATGCGTTTCTCCATGGTGATCTCCAAGAAGATGTTTATATGCGCTTACCTCAGGGATGCTCATCTGGCCCCGGTATGATTGCTAAACTTCGGCGCTCTCTCTATGGTCTGAAACAAGCTCCTCGCGCCTGGTTTGAGAAATTTCAAGCTGCTCTTCTCCGTTTGGATTTTCGTCCCAGCTTGTATGATCCTTCTATGTTTTTACATCATGCTCCATCTGGGATCACGATTCTCCTTGTCTATGTTGATGACATCGTCATTACCGGCCCTAATGCCGAAATGATCCAGCAGCTCCAAGCGTCACTTCATGAGTCTTTTCAAATGAAGGACCTTGGCCCTCTCCACTACTTCCTCGGTCTTGAAGTTCATCAATCGCCTAAAGGTATTGTTCTCAATCAGCACAAATACACTGTTGATCTCATCGCTTTAGCTGGGCTGACTGCCTCTGCTCCTGTTGATACGCCAGTAGAACTGAATGTCAAACTCAGTCGTGCCGAAGGTGATCTTCTTTCCGATCCCACCACCTATCGCCAGTTGGTCGGCAGCTTGATCTACCTCACGATCACTCGACCTGATATCTCTTATGCGGTCAACTTGATGAGTCAATTCATGACAGCTCCTCGTCACCTTCATTTGGCTGCAGTTCGCCGTATCATTCGGTATCTTATTCGCACACCATCTCGTGGGTTGTTTTTTCCATCCAACACTCCTCTGACTCTCCAAGCTTATTCAGATGCTGATTGGGCTGGTTGTCCGGATACTCGCAGATCGACGACTGGATGGTGCATGTTTTTGGGTGATAGTCTCATTTCTTGGAAATGCAAGAAACATGACAAAGTTTCAAAATCGTCCACTGAGGCTGAGTATCGTGCCATGTCTGCTGCCTGCTCGGAAATTCTTTGGCTACGTGGTTTGCTTTCTGACATTGGTTTTCCAGCAACAGACGCCACACCCCTATATGCTGATAATACTAGTGCTATTCGGATTACAGAAAATCCGGTTTTTCATGAACGCACTAAACACATCGAGGTTGATTGTCATTTTATTCGTGATGAGCTTAAACGTGATGTCATCAGCCTGCCACATGTCTCCTCTGAACTTCAACTTGCTGATATTCTCACCAAAGGTCTTTCCCGCCCACGTCATCAGTTCTTGGTTGACAAATTGATGCTTGTTGATTCTCCCGCATCAATTTGAGGGGGGGTGTTAAACAGGCCCAAGGCCCAAGGCCCATGACCATCAATCATATATCACGTGCATGCATATTGGTCAACTTGTACCAGCTGTACAGATTCTCTTAATTAGATTTTCCTGTAAATTAGTTAGCTTTCTTTCTAAAGATAGATTAGCAATTGATGTAATTAGCTAGTTACCTAACTTAAAAGCCTTGATTAAGGCATGTACAACTCTATATATTGAGTCGGATTCTCCAAAGAACAGAGAGAGAAATTAATACATTCAAAGGAATTTGTCTTCGTGAGTCTGTCTTGGATTGTGTATGTCAAAGCTTGTCAATAGTTACATTACATGAAAGGGAAGAGTTCTCAGAGAGACTACTCAACCAAAACAGCTTCTCCTTGTTCTTTCTTTCTATATTTGCCAAATCTTTTTGATATTTGCCCAAATCATATATATCTATTCATGCCCCTGAGTTCGACATAAGTTACAGCTTACAACATAATCGTTTCATTATCAAACAACTCGGACAATGGCAGTTGGCATTTGTGTAGGCCACCTAGGAGACACGACATTGCAAAATTGTCATTATGAGCTTTAATGTTACCACTTTATGCATGAATCGAAGCAAATAATAATGCTCCACTTCAATATAATATTTTTAAAATATTTGAAATAACAAGTTTAAAGACTACATATATCTCACAAATTGTTATGATGAAATCCAACTTATACTTCACTTCACGGTGGTGTCAACTGTCAGGCTATATATACCTTATGTCAATTCAAAGGGAGCAGATGTTTACAAGGGATGGATCCATCATAACTAGAATTTTGAATGTAAACAAAACGGGTGTTTGTAGCCTTACTTTTGGTAATTTTTCATTATATGTAATATATAATACCTTAATATCTAGCAACTAGCCCTCCAATTGATCGTCACTGTGTCTAAGGAAAATTTTCTCGTACAAGCAAACAACATGTGAAGTCCAACTCTATAAGGCTAACTCAGGTCCACCTTTGATCAATGCAGACCCTTTCACACTCTTGTCGGCCCATAATACAGCATGAGACCTAATTTTACACCCATAGAACCTTCGACCAACCGTTAATTGAGTCTAAAAAAAAACCTATATATAGTTAAAAGCACCATTAAGCTTAAAAGGCTAATATCTCTAACAAAAAATATATATATATAGCGCCCTTTAAGCTTTTAAATGAGGGGTTAGGATAATATGAGGGATTGATTTTTGGTTGACCTATCCACGATGAGAAATTTTCATCTATCCTCCCCCAACTATGAGACATGCATCTAAGTAATTCCCACAAATTAAACTCCCAATCAACATGATGCAATCCACTCTCACGAGAACATTTTCCTTATGTTCAATGTTCTCTTTGGAGTTCGACCTCTCCTAAAAATATAGAAAGTCTGATTAAAGACAGCTTTATAAACAGGGGCTATTAGGTCATTTGGGTTCCTACTCTGGCTTACAAGCATGTAATTTTGATTGTACTTGCGCTTGGTCAATACCCAGCCCAATCTGTTGAAGTTTGCAACCCATGACTTGACCAAGATGCTACTTTGACAATTGACCGGGACCCCACCAAAGGTCGGTCTAATTCCCCTTTAAGTGCTACTTAATTAAGCAGAGAGATGATGGCTAATGTAATAACTTGGATAATGATTGGACCATCCAAATTCTAACAACCGCTACTGCTATTCTGGCTGAAAATTAATGATTCTAGTAAGTAAACCCTTTCGTGCACTGCAGGAGCACCGAAGCAACGTCGCTTACAAAACACGTGTTCCAATCGTTTGAACGTTGACCACAACGACAAAATAGACGACTGACAATACAAAGAAAGATGACCGATTGAAAGATTTTGATCACCGTCCACGTGTGCATAGTCAGAAATTGTATCCATGATCATGCGGTGTATGCTACTGATTTATCATTGTGTAGTCAACAGTAGCTTAAATCCAGCTGGGCTCACAATATTGGCATTGACATAGA
This sequence comes from Persea americana, assembly GCA_029852735.1. NCBI lineage: Eukaryota > Viridiplantae > Streptophyta > Magnoliopsida > Laurales > Lauraceae > Persea > Persea americana. The sequence continues at coordinate 2,781,203 of CM056813.1, forward strand.
GAAGGGATTGATATTTGAAATTTAGAGGGCAGATCCATTTATTGAAAATTCGAGTTGTTTAAAATAAATTTTTTTATAATATACGGTGTTATAGTCATTATCATCAAAGTCTTATCCCAATTATGTAGAATTTGATTAGACTAACTATATTTCTCCATTCTAATCTACGTTGACTCTAATCCTCGCATTGTATGGTGTATCTATTTCTAAATTTTACTCCAATAAAAGCTAAATATATTATAAGATTGACTATTTAAAAAAAGTGATAAATGAGTAATTAGCCAAAATTTTTTTATCAAATGGCAAGTCTTAGTGTGGGACCGACTCCAATTAGGTTAAAGTTTGGCGGTACCTCATACATTGCAATAGACTTTTATACCGAGTGTCTTGAGTTTTCAATAGGTGATCCCCATTATGAAGTCCCACTATAAGACTGAACACGTAACTCATCTTGAACCAATCCTGTTGAACTAAATTTGAAGCTACATCTCCATAGGGAATGAGATTCATCTTGAACTGTTCAGAATATCTCTACACCAGCCCCATGGTGGAGATCTAGGCATGCGTTGGATGGTTCTCGTATAATAACCGTGACAAGTAATTCGGACTTCACAATATTAGCATCTTACAATTATCTAACCATCACAAGGTAGGAATGGCCTAAGCATGTGAGGCCGACTTGAAAGCAGAACGATTGAATCAATCATAAGATTTCTCAATCAATTAAAGGGCATATAAAGAGAAACAAGAGACCTAACAGAAATGTTGCTTCACAAGTCTTGTAGCACTCAACAAAAAAATATATATTGAAGGGCATATAAAATTATTGTGAAAGCTAAATTGCAGATAACATTAATTCACATGAGCTTATGAGTTTTCAGAGTGTTAGACTGATCTTTGAGGTGACAGGTGGGCCCCCTTTGGTAATTTTCTTGTAAAATAAAGTTAAAGTAAAGCAACAAATAAAATAAAATATAAAGGGATTAAGATGGTCTTTTATTTTAAGTGGATTGGTAATTAATCTGTTTTACTTTTTTATGTAAAAAGTAGATTTTTTTTTCTTTTAGTGGTTTGAACAGTTGCTTCTTTTTCCTTTTTTTTTTAAGAACTAAAGAAAAAATTTGAATTTATATACTTTCATTGTAAAGGGATGTAAATGGGTCCCCGATCCTCCAATTACATGAAGGCTCTGACCTGTTAAAAATAGGGTTTGGGTCCTTACTTAGGGCCCAATAAGTAAATGGGTTCGGGTCTGAGTCCACCTTGGGTTAGACTTATGGACCCAAGACCCGATATACTACTTTAATTTTTAAAAATTTCTCATAAAAATTATATATATATATTTTAATATCATTCTGTACATAAACTCGGACCCAGATTCAGACCTGTCCCATATATGGTAATGGTTCCGGTTCTAAAAAAAAAAATCGGTTCCGAAACGCATTTAAGTCTAAATCCGGTACCACCTTATCTTTAACGGTTCTAGTTCCAGGTCCGTTATGGACCCAGACCCGAATCAACCCATTTACAACCATATTGATGTAACATATGCATCTTTTCATATTTGACATTGAAGGCTTTACTTTACATTTATTTTATAAGTAGAGTGACAAAAGGGCCCTAAAAGAGACTAAGTAACCGCTTATAGCCCTACAAGTACTCAACAATTTTTTTTTGTGTTTTTTTGGCGAATCACCTGATAACATTTTAATCAGCAGATGTATTGCTTGAGTTTTTTGCAACGACTGGTCTGGTCTGTTACACGTTTTGGGCTCATATCAAAATGACCTAAATACCCCTACTGCTAATGCTTCATTCATGCTATTCTTAAAAAACAACCTGTTTAAATCGGCAAGGATCTATTTGTCATTCTACAAAGACATGAAGCCTATATAAATTCACCTCGTCTTTAGGGTTCCATTCCCAATGCCTCTGTACATTTCGACATTTCTCGTGTTCCTGTCTTCCGCTTTCGTCTTTTTCCTTCCTCCTCCGATTTTCCCCTTTTCGGATTTCCCTCGTTGAAATATTCCGATACAATCGAAGAAGAAGAAGAAGAAGAAGATTCAAAAGCTGCAATTTGAGGTGATTTTCTCGAGGTTTCAGTGAGATCTTCATCAATATCTTCGAAGCTTCCGGATTAAAGATTTCTCTGGAAAGGTAAAATCCCTAAGATTCTAGGAATCTTTCGCGAGCAGAAGGGTTTTCATTTCAAAAGTCAGATTTTGTACTTTTTTCAATCGATGAACGAGAAGATTTTGGCCTTGACTCTGCTTCTACTGCTGCTTGTTGCGTTTTTTCCGAATCTGATTTTGTTGTGTTTTCACGTGCTTCTTGTTGAGATCGGAGAGGACGAGGAGTCGGAATTGTTAGGTTTAGAGAGTGTTCTGATTTGTTATTTCTTCAGCTGCAGGGATTGTGTTTGAGCTTTCCGCGATTGGATGTTAGCTGTCCGAATTTTCTCGTGTTTTACGCGCCACATGAAGAAAAGTCGCGGAAAATAGTTTCCACGCTTGTTTGAAGGTATGAACGCGTTTCGTTTTTTCTCCCGCTTCCTATGGGGCCCACACACGAAAGATCTCAACCGTTCAAATGCTAAAGAGCGCACTGGTCGTTCGATCGTCTACGGTTACCTGTGCAGCGAATTTATGAGCCCATACAGCTGTAAGTTAGACCTAAGAAACGGTCATAAACGAGTCCGGAAATCGCATTAGAAGCAGTAGTGGGGCACACCTTATTAATAAAATTAGAGTGGCTGAAAACGAATGCCGTCCTCATTGGTAGGATATTCCCAAGATTCTCACAAATAAGAATAAAGATTAATCGTATGTTGAATAATGTGATTAATGCAATGTTAATCGCATTTAAAAGCAGGGCCGGACCCACATACATCCATGTGTGGGTGGACGTACCTGTTGGACCTCGGCCCGTATTTAAAATCATAATGAAAATCCTAGCTCTACTTCGAAAATCTAAAAATTCACGAGTCCCCTTGTCTCCTAACTTATATAAAAATCTTGGATTTGTCCCAAAAACTCAATTTAGTATACTAGAATTTGTGATATTAGAAATTTTAACATTAATGGCATGACGGTCCTCTTGGCATTTAAAAAATACCATCTTTCTTTGTTAGAATTTTGAATTACAATCACCTAAAGGATTATAAATATTTTTTGAGTTCTCAGCATTCTAACCTCCTTTAGCTCAATTTACAAATGATCTCCTAAAATTTATTAATTCTTCATCCTGAATTCTAATAAAATATATATATATATGTATATGCTATGAGAGGATCTAGATTCTAATAATTAAACTACCATAATAACCCGTGTGATCCACGTGTCTAAGATCCACACTCCATCTAATTAGTTTTCACAGTTTTTTTGATAAAAAAAGTATATATAAGGATTGAGTGTTGTAGGGGTAAAATCTGTTATTAAAAAAAAAATAAAAAAAATGAGAGGTATAAGGATTTGATGGTAATGTATGTTGGGGTCGAAATCCGTCTACGTGGCTCCAGGTGGATGAGATGACTAAGAGGGTTGATAGTTGAACCGTCGAATCTAAATTAGAAACTTCAAAAAAAAAAAAGAAAAAAAAAATGATAACTGAGGTGTGAATCAGTGACATGCAACCATGTATGTATGGAGTTGATCCTCAAAGACTAATTAATAATTGGTCATGTTCGCGGGGCCAGCATAATTAATTCCTCTCTCTACGAACATTGAATAAACCAGATCACTGTTGGGCAATTGGGATCCTTTCCATTTGGGTAGTTGGGTTTTCTTGGTTTCTTCACCTTTTATGTTCCTCTTAAAATGTGGGGGTACGTAGTTAATGGCAGATGCATATCTGACATTTATGTAGATTGGGAAGAAAGAATACCACGTGAATTGCACGCAGCCAAGTCCATGATCTTCTGCAAAATTCACATTTCACATGCGTCCATTGTCTCTATCAGGTCCAACTGATCCTAACATAGATGTTATCAATTATCACCCACTGAAACTCCAGGGAATTCTGCTTGGTGAGTTGTTGGAGGGTTCTGCCCGAGCTTGATGGGATATGAATCCACTTGGGCTATCACGATTGTGACCTTGATAAATCTACTCTTTTTGCAAAATCATGCAGTTTTATACAGTGGTGGTTTATTATAAGACCGGGTTTGATTTCAATAAGGTGGATCTGAAATTGGATTTTTGCTGCTATTAGATTGACTGACCCTCAAACCCCAAGCCACTTAAACTCTATACGACCTTTTGTTGTATTCACCCCAGAAGAGAGACCATGCATTTTTTGACGTCTCAATTCATCCGATGATCCACCTCACTATCTTGAAACGTGTGCCGTGTCATATTTACATTGGTTGATATTAGGTAACTTAGGGTGAAAACCTATGGTCTGGTTGGCTGAGGAGTAATGCAATGGACGTTTAGAATAAATTATCCTTATTTGAAACATGCAGGAATGATTATCCTTGTTTGAGGAGAAATTGGGTGGTTTGTTAATTTTGATTTTCCATCTTATATTACTTTTGCATTTGGGTGATACAAATCTCACTTTCTAGCACTTTTCTTTGAGCAAAATTTCTCTTACATTTTTCTTGGTCTCGTGTCTACTTGATCGGATCGGATTTTTGCTTTGTCCAGCAATATTATACTAGTAGCTCCTGATTTTAACCGGATTAAATTTAAAAAAGTTAGTTCCCACATATTAATTGTGAAGATTCAGGATACTTTTCATTGTAGGCCCTTTAAAATAAACACCAAAAATGAAAAAGATGTCCTTTGTTTGAATCACCACCTCCCTCTCATAAATTATAAAGGGGAGAATTTCAAACACTCCATGCGGGTGTTATCTTCTTTTCTCAATGTCTAATAAAGTAAACAAAAGCCAATATGTTTTCTACAATCATATAATCCATCTTTACATAACATCCATGCTCTCCTTCTTCTTCCACCATATCTTACTCCCTCTCTCTTTTTTCCCCATCCTGAAATCCCCTTTCACGCTCCAAAAGAAACATTGGAAACTCTTGCAAAAGCCGAAAGAAGATAAAAAAAAAAACAAGAACCCCTCACTCCCCTCGATCCAAGAGCTAAAGCTAAAGCTTCCTCTCTCATATTTGAAACTCTCTTTTCCATCATTACTGATTCGATGCCTATAATCTTTCCCTTGTATTCAATTCCAACACCACCATTCACCATCTCACATTTCCCTCTTTCTTCTCCAGATGGATTCTGCTAAACCCCCAACAACCAACGTGGGTGGATTATTCCACGCAGTCACAAAGGTCCTCAAGCTTCGGAGATCCGGAGTTGTTCCCGACGACGGAATCCGCAAGCTCCAATCACCCGACAACACCATCGATCCACCCCAAAAGCTCTTCCATCCGTTTGATGATGATTCGGACGAGAAGCTCCGCACCAGAGCAGCCATGCAAGTCCTCCTCGCGAAGCTCTTTGCCAGCATTTCCGCCATTAAAGCTGCATACGCCCAGCTCCAGCTTGCTCAGTCTCCTTATGACCCAGACTGCATACACTCCGCAGACGAAATCGTAGTCGCTGAATTGAAGAGCGTATCAGAGCTCAAACACTGCTATTTCAAGAAGCAGATACTCGACCTTCCTTCTCAGGATTCCAAGCTCTCTGCAGAAGCTCGAGAGCAGAAGAATCTCCTGAAGACGTATGAGATCATGATGAAGAAGCTCCAGTCCCAGCTCCAGCTCAAGGACTCTGAAATCCTCTTCCTGAATGAGAAGCTGCAGGAATCAGACAAACAGAAGAGAATGGTGGAAAGGAAGCTTAAACCCCACAAAAGCAGCTCTCTTCCCTCACTCGACAATCTCCATATCTCGGGTCTAAACCCGACACACTTCATCACTGTTTACAATCACACCCTGAAATCAATTCGCAGCTTTGTCAAGTTGATGATGGATCAGATGGAGTCTGCGAGGTGGGACATTAATGCCGCGGCGGATTCCATCCAACCCAATGTTAAAAAATCTCAAAAATCCGTTGCATTCGAATCCTATGTATGTAAAAAGATGTTTGCTGGGTTTCAAGAACCCGATTTTTCAGTTTCGGGTTTGGGCTCGGCGAGGCCTCGACGATCCGAGTATTTCAAGTGGTTCATGGATTTGAAGTCGAGGAGTGCAATGGAAATTGTTGGGAGGGAGAAGAAGAGATTGGGGTTTGGGGAGTTCTGCAGGCTGAAGTACTTGTCGGTGGTGCATCCGAAGATGGAGGCCGCGTTCTTTGGGGATGTGAAGCAGAGGAACGCCGTGAGCGGCGGCGGGTGGTTCCCAGCGACGGCGTTCTTCGAGGGTTTTGCGGAGATGGCGAGGCGGGTGTGGGTTCTGCACTGCTTGGGGTTCTCGTTTGAGAAGGAGGCGGAGATTTTTCAGGTGAGGGAGGGGTGCCGGTTCTCGGACGTGTACATGGAGGAGTGCTGCCCCCCGGCGGCGGAGGAGGAAGCCGACCACGGCGCCGCCGACGTCGCCCCGCTGGTGGGCTTCACGGTTGTGCCGGGGTTCATTGTCGGGAAGACGGTGGTGCAGTGCAAGGTGTACATCTCGCCGGCGCCGGTGCAGTTGTAGAAGCCGGCGACTTCTGGGCGGGGACATCCGACCGTTGGTAATGAGATTGAATTGTCCATCCACTGTGGGGCCCACACAAGTTTTTTTTTTCTGGGGTGAGGTCAGTGTTGTCTGGAATTTGACAGGTGGGTGGGTGGGTGGGTGGACCCCTGCTGGCTATGTCATTTGTATTTTTTTTTTTTTTAAATGGACCGATGGATGTGATTTAAATTTTTTCTCCTTTTCTTGATAATGAGGAAGTGATTTTTGTTAATATTAGTGAAAGAGAGTGATAAAAAAGTTTTTTTCTTTTTTTTTCTTTTTTCAGTGGCTTGAATAGAGCATGAGTTTGAAACTGCAGCATCAGAGCGTGGGAGCCATGATCTTAGCCAAATGTACTATTTAAGAATCCAGACTCTATATTGGGACCCAGCCGTATGTTACATGGGGATTAGGAATGACTGGTCTTTTAAAAAAATAGGGTTTTGTTTCTATTTTGGGGAAAGAGAACATGTTTGGAGATTGGCATTGTCTTGGAGCGAACACTGTTTTTATGGGGTGAATGTGTTTTGCTGCACACTTTGTGTTTGGTTTGAATATTAAAAAGGATGTTGCAAGTTGGCACTTGGGAGTTTCTACCGGACGAAAAGTGTTGGATTCTTCCCTCACTCGTGTTTATCAGATCTTCTACTCCCTATTCATGGAGACTGTTGGCTGATGTTCTCAAAAGCGACATTCTTATAAATCTCAATGCATTATGCGAGCAGTGAGGACACAGTCCTTGAAATTGAGCACAATCAAATTATAAAACTAACAAGCATGTTTATTGTATGTAACTAAATCCCTCTAGAGAGAGAGAGAGAGAGAGAGATAATTCCAACAACTTCCTTTTGTTCCATTGAATTAGAGAATCTTCTAATTCAAAATTCCTGACTTTGTTTGTGAGTTGAAGTCTTGGTCTAGGCTTTCGTATCTCAACATATCACTAAAGTTTGCATTTTGGATTTCTTGATTCAGGACATATGATTTGTTTCGGTATTTGAGGGTTTGGGGTTTGAAATTAGGATTTGGAGATTAAGGATTTGGATTTAGATATTGAGTGATTGGGATTATATTAGATATGGAGAGGGAGAGGGTAAAAGAGAGAACCAGGGTTCATTTAGGGTTATTTGGTGTGTAGGAGCGAGAGATACTAACCACGTGAGGGAGTTTAGTAGATGTAGATACAGGAGTTTGCACAAAGATCAATGATGAGGAGAAGCTCAAGAGATTGAAGTTGAAGAAGATCTTGTGAAGTGCAGTTTATAGAGGTTGAAAGGAGGGTTTTTTTTTTTTTTCTCCATTCATAGTAGGGTGGGGCAATCATCTTAATGTCATTGGGGCGATGAGGTAGGGCCCATTTGACTCCAAGAGGTTTTTAGATCTTGTCATAACGTGTGTCCGCCATTGGGCCTACCCTTTTAACATTTGGGGCACGTTGGTGTTACCGATTTTTCATGTATAAAGTAAGGATTGCATAAATGCATTTTTGCACTAAAATAAAACCAAATCAATGGGTGGGGGGTTGTTTTCTAAAACCTTTTTGTTTTTTTCATGTAGTAGGAGAAAGTCTGCTCAACCAGTTTTCTTCAAGGCATGCAGACATGCCCTTAAGTCCACTGACAAAATAAATTATACGAATCTGAAACTACTGTTAATTGGTTTTCTAATGCTGGTTATGGGGATCACATAAAAATCACATTGTATACTCATTTGAAGGAAGTTTTTTTGGTAGAGAAGATGGCTTCATTAAAAGAAAGAAACACATAAAACATTTGAGGGCAGTTAATGCTAACAGATACGCACTGGACTTTGGGGGAAAAAGGAGGAGAAAATTGTGAAAATCCCGTTTGTATATGAGGTGCAATATTGTTAGTTTAAGTTAGCTAAAATACAAAGCTCAATCAATAAGAATCCATTTGAGTTTGAGACTCTATGCCTACAGCTGGCCTGCTATTTGGACCCTAAACATGATGGATCAGTTCCATGTTCCTCTTTCTCTACGTAACATCCCATGTGCTCAAGGTTGCATTGTTGTTATCCAATGTCCACCATGTGGTTATGCATCAATTCGATTCTAGATGCTTTGATATCAATTTGCTCATCTCTTGTAGGAAAAAAACTACTGCGAGTGTCTTTGTCCCCGGCCATCGTGGGGGTCATCATCATCACTAAAAGCTTGCTCCCGTTGGATCAGCTACATGAGTTTTGGTTGTCATTTTGTTTGGAAGAAATCTTGGCCATAAGACTGCAAAAGTATTGAGGAGCGGATAATACTGCGACTTATTTATACAACGAGAGGATTCCATGTTATGTGAATTTCTATTTCCACACAAGAAAAATTGGGCATTTCTACCCCTTTTTTTAGGAAATTCGAAAGGCTCTCTCTTAAGAAAAAAATCTAATTTATTTTTTATTTCTTCACAAGGTAAATGTGCCAGCACCAAATAGCAACATTTTTTTTTTCCTTTTGTGCAAGGACCAGCCTTTTCCATTTCTATCTATTGCACCAAATGTTTTAGCCTGGTAAAAAATCTACTATTTTTGTTCTCATGGGATGAATGGTTATGATTCCCAAGCGCATGTGGTCCATTTGTTCATGACCAATCGATGGTTGATTTAGAGCTTGTTTGTGTGGGTTTTATTAATTTCCCAATTATTATTGCCTACTTAGTTTAATTAATGTTCAAGTGCATAGTAGCATTTTGAATCTTGAAAATCGAGAAAATCTACAAGCTAAATTTTTAGTAGATTTCAAAACAGGACAAAAAAAAAAAAAGAAAAAGGAACCCTCTTGACATTTGAAATGGAGGCTCTTATTTGGCAAATCTATTAATAGAGACAAGTAAAGTAAAGCTCTCATTTCTTAAAAAAAAGTTACACAAACAACACTTTAATTTAAATTTTCCGCTATATATATATTTTAAAAAAGTAAAATAGCAACCTCATTTTTTCACCAAAGACAAAAAAACACTCCAATATTCTCTAAAAAAAAGTCAAATAAATTCCATAACAAAATATTAAAAGAAAAATATTATCATAAAACCAGCCCCTTAAGTTTTTCAAGAGGATTTCGATTAAGGACATCACCCTCTCTTCTTCTTTTTTCTTTTTAAATAAAATGGCCGAAATGCCCTTATGTCTTTTTTCAAAATAAATATTCCCTTTTTTTTTTTTTTGCCCTATTTTGAAATCTAATCTCCCTGTTAAAAGTTTAGACCCTGTCTAGACAAGTCAACTTCCTATTACAATCTTTTGGCTTAAACCCTCAGAGCCCTCGTTGCAAACCCCCAAATTTATCGTCTTCTTCCGCCCTGTCTTCACACGCCAAAGTTCTCCATCCAACATAACCCATATCAACAGGTCTCTCTCTGTCTCTCTCAATTTTATACCTAATTGCAATCAACAGAACTTTCATCTGCATATTTACTGTTTCTGGTTACTAATAACCAAGTTGCAGTTTTTCATCCTTTTTTTTTTTTAGGTTTTATATGACCTACAGACTGTCTTTTGGAAAACCCAACAATAAAATTTAAGGTCTAGTGATGGTTGGATAGTTCTAGTTGAATTTGAATATTGAGAATGTGTTGATTTGGGTCCCAGTTTTCCTTTTCCCATTTTACACAGACAGCACCCAATTACCTAATAAGTAGCAAACAATGACATTTCTCTTTCTGATGTAGTTTAGTTCTTTTTTTTTTTTGTTCTAAAGCACCCAATTCGTAGAATCCATGATATACAAGTATTGTTTTTGTTTGGTGTCTCGGTGATTTTTTGTTGCCCCTTATTTTTGTGCTTAATTTTTTCACTGGTAGAATCCATTTTGTTGGATTGCACAGAGATGTGGAAGGTGTATGTTGGGAACCTGGATTCTCAAATTAGAGAAAGGGAACTGGCAGATGAATTTCGCGCCTATGGGGTAGTCAGAAGGTTTGCTCGGTTCCCAGAGTAGTCTTCCCACTTAGATTTTTTTTTCTTGCCTGATTTATATTGTGCATTTTTATTTTGAAGAATTCTGAAGCCATTTAGAAAGTTATAAACAAAATACGTGTAGTAATAACCTCTCTGTGTTGTAATTTGGCTGGTAAATGATTAATTGGCAATACGCCCTTCTACAAAAGAAGGGAAATCAATCAACATTTTCTATTGTTTACTTTCCTTTTATATAGCTAGAGCTCTAGGAGATTTGATTCTGTACAGGTAAGAGGCAATTTTATATAGATAAAAAAAAGTGAAGACATTTCGTGCAAGTTACAATTGAATGGAAAATGTTGGGTTTGCTTTGTTAGCTTGACATTAGTTCCATTGTGTATGCCCAATGTAAGACATCAAATGATTTGAATATCTTAAAGAGCATTCAGTTAGATGCATTAAGTTTTTGCTTGATATGAGTATGATTGACCAATCCATGATTATTATGTAATGGAAGTGAGAGAAACCCGATGGTCGTTTCCACTGTTTTGGGATTCAAGGCAGCACTGGGAGAAGTGGAGCAGAGTTGGAGCCAAGAGGCGAGTGACAGAAAGATGGATAGCTCCCCCAGACAAGCTGGAGTTGTGTGACAATGTTCAAAGTGCGTTTGTTCATTGAATGCAAATTATTATTATTATTATTATTATTATTATTATTATTATTTTCAATTGTTCACGTGACTTGAACCTACAACCTCAAGATTGCAATAGCGAGCACCTTTAGCCGTGTCATTGTCATGGGCTCTTTGTCAATACAAAATCCTGTTTTCCTTCTCCCTTTTATTTGTCTCCTTAATTGCGTTGATTGTTCTCTCAAGTCCTGATACCATATAGTGATTTTTTACTTCTCAGAGATGAACATGCTTGTAGATTGGAGGATATGCTAGTGGAGTAATCTGAAATGATTTTTTGTTTCCTCAGAAAAGGGGCATGTGGGGTTTCCCCACAACAACACTTGTAGTTTGAGAGGTGGATAGTTTCCAAAAGAGAGGGAGAAAAACTGAAAAATACCTTCTTATGTCACAGTTCTCTACAATGGAAATGACAGAGGAAGATGGGTTCTTCAGTATTTTTGTGGGGGAGTGGTACCAAGAGGCAAGCACCGAGGAGTGTTTTAAAACTTTTCCAAGTCCGAGTCGACCTGGACTCGGACATTTTGTGCTATCATGTTGTGCATGTGTTGCTTTTTAATAGTTAATTGGCCAATATTCTGCTTCATAGGTAATAGTTGGCCTAATTGCCGTCTTGTAAAAAATTTCCTTCAATCTTGTTAGCATATGCGGATCACAAAACACCCCAAAAGCAAGTTTCAACTCCAACCACTTCACTTTTATCCTAGTGTCGACATCTTTTTCAATCTCTCAATCCTTACCTATTATCGAACCAAGGTATTGGAATGAATCTCTTTGTGGTATCTCTTGAAATTCAATTCTCACAGTAGTTTCAACTCTTTGTATATGCCTACTGAAGTTGCAATCCATATATTCTGTCTTTGTATGACTTATTTTAAAGCCCTTGGATTCTAAAGCCTCTTGTCATCTCTTAAGTTCTGCATTCACACCATCTCTTGATTTATTGGCCAACACTATATCATTTGCAAACAACATCTACCATGGTATCTCCTCTTGAATATAAAGCAATGAGCTCATCCATAATCAGTGTATAGAGATAGGTTGATCCCTGATGCAAACCTATGGTAACTAACAACTCATCCATCACAACAAAAACGCAAGTTTTGGATTACTACTTCTAATTGAAGATAATCTCTGTACAGTTTTTTTTTTTTTTATCGGTAAAAATCCTCTCTCATAAGATCGACGGACAGCATTGTCCTGATGAATGGTTTTGTCATTATTGTACCCCCGCTTCAGCAGATCGACACAGTTAATAGCTGCCCACCCTGCAGCATTCCTTCTTTAATTCAAGGACAACTTCAAATGACACCTGAACAACTATTTCCAACATGATTCTTGCATTGGCTCATCAGTTTAGCCTTTGGGATAGTGTTTGCTTCAGAATGACGGAAGTGGAAAAACACAAAGGGGAATGATGTACTCTTCTTTCCTTTTTCTTTTAATTGCAGATCTATTTGGAGAATTACCTTGTTCTGAAAATGGTGTCTTAAGTTTATGCTGTCTTGTATGTTTCTCATCCACCTGAGTTCTACCTTGTAGTAATTTAACTGTATTTAGATTTAGGAATTAGTCTTCTGTTGCTTATTATCTTTAGGCCTCATGTCCTCCTGAATTCTTTTAGCATTTAACCAACGAATTAGGTATTAATATATTGGTTTCTTAACACACTTTACCTTTTCTCCCAGTGTATGGATTGCACGAAATCCTCCAGGCTATGCATTTGTTGAGTTTGATGATCGTCAGGATGCTGATGATGCAATTGCCTCATTAGATGGTGGGATTGATTGATTTCTCCTTCATAGATGGTGATATAATTTCATGGTGATTATAATTTCTTGGTGATCATGGATCATTAAAATTCATGCTTTAATTTTTTCTGTCTCGTGGTTTCTAAATGGCATTACTATTTTGATTAATTTAGTCTGCTTTTGATAATTTTGCCCTTGGATGGACTAATATATTTCAACTTTTGAACTCCTTACTTTTTGATCTTCATACAGTGACCAAAGGTTATACTCTGTCACCTGAAGAAAATAAAAAAAATTTCTATTTGTAATCTTTATTATACACTCTTTAATTAATGTAATTCTCAATTCTATTACAATCTTTTTAGAAAATCTCTCTTCCATTACCACACGGATTGCCCCCATAAAATTAGCGAAATGATCATTATTGATATGGTTTTTGATGCCTCAAAATAATGGTGAAAAGATATGAAGAATGGTTGTTTGAATCTGACTGTAACAGTTGAATTAGTGTCCAATTGGGGTGAGTGCTACGTAGGAAGAGAGGGGGGGGCGGGGGGGGGGGGGGGGGGGGGGGGTGTAGAATAATCATAAGATTGGTTGAACTCGGCCTCATAAGCAGTCTGTTATAATAGGTTATATATTATGCACTGGCAAGAATTTTTTAATTATCTTGTTCTTGTCATTACTACTACTATACATGTTTACACATTCACTGTTCCTATGTGTGAGTGAGTTTGTGCTTCATTACTTTCACAACAAAAGATGTATGCCTGTTCTTTGTACGTTGATTAAAAAATATCTGAAAGGCGATTTGTATTCAGATGTCTAGCAAGCTGTACATTGATGTTGAACATGGAATGCTGCGATTTCATTTTGTTAGGAAAACATGGATGGCGTGTAGAGATGTCTCGAAATTATGGAGGTGGTCGCAGTCATGGGAGGAACAGCAGTGATATCAGATGCTATGACTGTGGTGCACCTGGACATTTTGCTAGGGAATGTCGATCCAAGGGTACAAGAAACTCATATAGGCGCAGCCCAAGTCCCCGTTACAGAACAAGCAGCCGCAGGTACTACATAAACATGCACTAACTTATTCTTGACAGGGCATTTGATGATATTTCTCCTTTGAAGTAGTTAAAAAAAAAAAAAAAAAAAAAGGGAACCCAACAAAGGCTGTTTTTTGTACTTTGAGACTAGTCAGCTGAGACGTGCCATTTTGGCAGTGTCTACTGGCTTTACCACATGCATAGTTGGGCTTTGGCTTTGGGGTGTACCACGAGTCAGCGTTTGCAAACCAGTCAGCTGAGACGTGCCATTTTAGTAGAGTCTGCTGGCCTTACCAAATGCATAGGTGGGCTTTGGGTTTCGGTGTACCAAAATTCAGCTTCATTGGATATTCCCAGCTTTGAATCAATTAAATCTTTTCAACTGTTAACATGATTACCATAGGTCAGATCAATGGCTGATGAGGCTGATAGTTGGGGTGATGCAGGCCAGGCTAACGGGTCCCGTTTAAAAGTTTACTCTAGAAGCCCAAAGCTCACAAGTCTCAACAATAAAGAAAGTCTCCAAGATCGGCAGTTTCCTATTCTAATAGGTTTTCTAAAATAAGTTGATTTCTTAGAGTTGAGTAATTATTGTAATTAGGCATTTACTAAGTTTTCTAGATTCATAGATTTAGTAGTTTCTAAATTGTAGCTTGATTACGAAAATTATGTGGAGACCTTATTATATAAGGATGTAATCCCTTGTCTTGGGATTTACAGAAAATGAATGAAATTTGAGTTCTCTCAATCGTGTGTTTCTCTCTTGTCTGTGGTGTGAGACCAAGACATCCTACCCTAAGCCTTCTGGCTTGGAGAATAGCCCGTTTTGCCTATAATAACTCCATAAATAGATCAACTGGAAGATCGCCTTTTAAAGATGTCACAGGAATTCAGCCGCGTCTTCCGATTGACCTGAGTCCTTTACCAACCGACGCCAGGCCTAGCCAAGAAGCTGAACAATTTGCCCGGCACATGAAGGACGTTCATGATGAGGTCCGTCAACAGATTGCTAAAAGTAATGACACTTTCAAACAGCACGCGGACACTCGAAGGCGCAATGCTGAATTTAGTGAAGGAGACATGGTCATGGTAAGAATTAAGTCAGAACGGTTTCCGATAGGCACTTACAAGAAACTCCATCCCAGAAGTGTAGGTCCATTCAAGATCTTGAAGAAAATTAGCTCTAATGCTTATTCGGTCGATCTTCCGACAGACACGACCATCAGTTCTACCTTCAATGTCGAAGATCTTACACTTTATTATTGGCATTATCAAGATGAATCGTTTGAAGAGCAAGATATCCAGCTTCCCTTCGTTCCAGCTCCTCGAGAAGAAATTGAAGATGTCTATGATGGCCAGATAGTGTCAACGACGACTGGCGGATATCACATGCTTTTGGTCAAGTGGAAAGGTAAACCATTCTCCGAAGCTACATGGATCACTGCCACAGATTTTCAGCGTCTTAATCCGGATTTGTACGATAGGTACCAAGCTGATAACTCGCCGAAGTTGAGTTTCTCCAAGTCGGGGAGAGTTGATGCAGGCCAGGCTAATAGGTCTCGTTTAAAAGTTTACTCTAGAAGGCCCAAAGCTCATAAGTCTCAACAATAAAGAAAGTCTCCAAGATCGGCAGTTTCCTATTCTAATAGGTTTTCTAAATTAAGTTGATTTCTTAGAGTTGAGTAATTATTGTAATTAGGCATTTACTAAGTTTTCTAGATTCATAGATTTAGTAGTTTCTAAATCATAGCTTGATTACTAAAATTATGTGGAGAATTTATTATATAAGGATGTAATCCCTTGTCTTGGGATATACAGAAAATAAATGAAATTTGAGTTCTCTCAAACGTGTGTTTCTCTCGTCTGTGGTGTGAGACCAAGACATCTTACCCTAAGCCTTCTGGCTTGGAGAATAGCCCGTTGGCTATCTCCTTTGTTCCCTGCGCTACTTCATGGGGGATGCTTAATCCATTGCTTACCAGTACATCTAGTGTGGCCTGTAATATGTCTTAGCTAACCATCTGTTTTCTAGAGAAAAATTCAACCTTTTGTCTTTCTAGCATGCCTTTTGGTTTATTTTAGAACTTGCAGTGGTCTTATTACTTTGTCTATTCAACAGATACGACTCCCCTCGAAGTCCACATGATTATAGCAGATCCCCTCGACGTGACAACAAGTAAGAAGCCACATTTGCCTTGCTTGCTGTTTTGGAGTGATCTCTGAGTTCATTTCTGAATTTTGTACTTTTGGTAGTTCATAGAGTGAAATAACTGGGAGAGGACTTTTCTTTTTCCAAAGATAGCAGGAAGCCACATGCAATCTAAACAGCCCATACATGATGGAAAGTAGTTCTTGTGGACTATACAGTTCCCAATCGGCCATGAAAGGCAGAAGGTCATTTAACACGTTAGCTGCATCATTTTTCAGAATCTCTTACTAGTGAGATCTTCCACATCTAAGAAACCAAAATCATGGTAGTATCCTGATTGGCCGCTGATTGCCAGTTTTTCTAATAATATATTGAAAAATATTTCAAAACTACTTTATTCTCAAGTAAATTTTCTGTTGTTGAAATCATGGTAGGTGCCAAGTTAAGACCATGATTAAAGGTGAGTAAAATGTTTTCTGCAAGTAAATGTAGTTGTTTAGGAAAGACTTTGAGAAAGGTGTAGACAAAAGTAAATCTTATGGAAAGTTTTATAAAAATATGTCTCCAAGTTGTCCTCGTGAATTATATGAACCTGTTGATCATGGAGCGTAGTGTGGATAGAGCAATTGGAAGAGAATTTGGATTTAATTGCCATGTTGGGCTTCAGCAGAAAAGCTTTAGGATAATGTCATTGTCAAGTAACCGTTCAAAAAAAAAAAAAAAAAGTCATTGTCAAGTATAAACCAATTCTGAAGTACTTATTGCAATTATTTAACTTTCTTATAAACCCAATTTGTTTGCATGTGTAGACAATTATTTTCACATGGATCAGGAATTGCTACCTACTTGGTTGGAAATGATCACAACATTTTAAAACTGTAATTGTTCGTGCATAAAAAGATTATAAATGTGATAGTTTTGTATTGGGAACACTGCAGTTATTGGCAGCTTTAATGGATCAAACAGACAACCTTTTGATATCTAAGAACATATTGAGAAGTCACTTGCATTGCTCATGCCAATTAAGAATCTTTCTGGTCAAATGATCCCAACCATCTAAACATTTACATTCATGTGGACTGTTACAAGTAACCATTCAGCTGCTCCAAACATCTAGCAGCATCTACCTTTGATGGTGCAGAACGGATGAGGCCACGTGTGGGACCACCCATGAAAGTTTAGAGAATTTCTAATTTTATTTCTTTAGTTAATTGTTAGTAGTTTCTAATCCCATTTAATCAGTTGTAATTAGGACACATTTCCAATTTATTTAGTTTCCTAGTTTGAGTAGGAATCTTAGTCCCTAAAGTTTCTTTTTCCTATTTATATGCATTGTAGAGATATTTAGATCTCAGACTTTTTTTTTCTAATATTATTGGAATAATAGTTGTGGGTTTCTATCCCTTTGAGGTGCGTCCTCATGTGAGAAAGTCTCTGCAGAGACCATTATTGTGCTTTGGCACTTTTTCCATGCGAGCTCTAATCCTAGGGTCTGCATCAGTTGATCACCCATGCCTCCAGGAATTATCCTTTTTCTTTTTGGGTAGGCCGCCACACCGGAGACTCAATTCTAACAGGTTGAGCGGGTTCAAACTCTGGCACTTCCTGTGGGAGTGGATGCCCCTACCACCAAGCTATGCTTGCGGAGACTCCTCCAAGAATAATTCCAGTATGACAACTATTGACATTTTAATCAATGTTGTACTTTTCCTCTTGTTATGTTTGCTGTAACTCCATAGTCTTTCATGTCTATACTCATTACATTCAAGGTTTTTGTTGGTCTTCCATCTTCTTGGTTTCTTGAACTCGTAACCCTTCATTTTCTCCCCTATTAGACCTTACTATAAGGTTCATTGCTGCACTTATTCTTAATTCTATCCACGCTCGTGGAAACGTACACATGTGCACGCATACATTGTTGCGTGCATGTCTTAGCCAAATGTACTTATTGCTCCTCCTTTGTTCTTTTATCCAACATTCAGCTTCATACAAGGCAGGTTTAACTTTTGTTTTAAAAGACACCCTTTTCCTTAAAGTGGCACTATACAATGGGCTTAACATTCACTTTTCTCCATTCTGCCCACCCTGTCGATCCTATTTGCAATGTCCACTCAAAAATCTCTATTTTGTTCTATGATTACTTTTTTAGATCTTTCATGATGTGAGACTCAGTTATTTTCAATTATTACCAACACGTGCTCTTCTCTCAATTTTTAGCTCATCATTTGTTCACTTCTTTTTTTATCAGTGTATACGACCTTATGTGCAAACATTGTACACTATTAGGTTATTCATGACCAATGCAAATACAGATGAGCTTAAAAAGGAGCCTTGATGCAACCCCCAACCAATTGAAACTTAGATGTCTCTTTACATTCACTAGTATTCCTTCATATATGCGTTCTATAATTTAATATTACCACTCATGATTTTTCTTCAATGTTTGCTAAAGTAACTACCTGTCACCCTGTTGTAGTGCATTTCCAAATCATTAGAAATCATATATGGATTCTTCTTCATCTCTATCAACCTCTCAATGAGTGGACTACTAGAAAAGCAAGGCCCAAATCAAGTTAAAGGATAAGATGGTCGGTCTCTTAATATGAATTAAGTAGCCATCATTGTTTGATGTATAGTAGCCAATGGAGACCCCCTCCTTTTTCCCCAAAAAAGACATAAGTACTTTTCTGTGACTGATCAATGATCATAGCTATCCCATTAGTGCCTCCAAATGATCAGTTATAGGTCTTTCTGGTGGGACAGTTGGCACACCAATCCACATAGGGTTTTTATCTCATGTGCAGTTTTGCTCCCCAAATGGTCTGACTGAACACTTTAGTGGACATCCCTGTGTAAGTGCCAAATTGGTGAACTAGGGGAATTTCTCCTTTGGACATTATGGGACTCTGTCATGGTCATCACAGTGCCAATTCAGGGGTCCCCAGGACCCATGCCATTTTGACAGAGTTTGAAATGTCCGCAAGTGAAAATTTCATGGTAAACTAGAATTTCATGTTGTGCAGTACTACTTCTAATATACATATTGATAAGCTGTGTATCGAATGTGCAGGAGTCCCACTGAGAGAGATCGAAGGCGCTACCGAGATTGAAAGGAATTTTAACTTGCAAATCGATGAGGCAACACCAATGTCCATACTTCATTAAAAACTCTAGGAGCATATATGAAGAAAATAAATATATAATTAGTGCTCTTCTTTGAGAGGCATCATATGTAACATTAATGACTTTCCATTGTTCTGTGACTTCTATACTGGAGCTTCATTTTTCTGGGTTTCTAACTTGCAGCAGAGAAGCTAAACATGGTTGACCTAAACCACTTCTCTGGGCTTCTAACTGCCGGATTATCTCATGTGCATTTCCGAGAGAAGTTACTGACAAGCGAGTCAAAATGGGTCAGGTTAACAAAAGGGTATCCATATATAGAAGTCTCAACGCATATCCAACATGTGAATCTTGGCTACTAAATCTTTTAAATGGATTTTTGTATGCAGGGGTTGGGTTAAGAATTGACTTTAATCCAATCCATTATTTGAATAGGCAAAGAATGTTAATTCAAGCTGTGTGGGTTGACCCTAATCCAACCTATTTAAATACAGGTCAGGTTTTCCTAATTGATGCATGTATCGCTGACAGTTTTTTTTCATTTTTTTGGTAACCCAGCTAAGGAGGCCGGGACCCAAGAGAGCGACCAAAAACACACAGGAAAGCAGTCCACTTAAATGGGAAAGAAACCCACACAAGTGAAAGGAGCCTACACAAGCATAAAGAGGTGACGTACCTGGGATTTGAACCCCAGGCAGCCAAGAACTAACGCTCCTTTGTAAGGAGCGTACTTATATCACCATAGACAGGTTAGTTGAGTCAAATGGCAGTCTAGTTAGGGTAGGGTTAGCAGTTCGGCACAATTGCTATCCTAACTGCTCTGTCCAGATCTCTGCCCGCCCATATAAGCTGGTGCAATCCAAGAATAATAAAACTTTAAGAATTCATCAAAACTCCACAAGTATTAACCAAAAGTTAACAAATGTTTTCATGCAGATTCACAGGCATCATATGAACCATTAATACTTTCAAATGTCTTATGACCACTAGATTGAAGCTATATTCTTCTGGGTTTCCAACAACCTACACTGAAAAGCTAAACAAGGTTGATCCTATTCTGATCATGCACATTTAACATTTGTGGGGGCTCTGGGAAATGAGCAATTGAATTGATCAGACGTAAAAATAGAAATCTCAATCCAAACAGGAAAGGGAAAAAAATATCAACTATATTATGATCAATGTTCAAATTGGATATCAAACAAGGACTGTTTTTGTCGCTGCTGGATTCATGCATCACCCTACACAAGTTACCAAGAAGCGACCATAAAAAGTTTGTTCAGTTGTTACAGCGATCATTTTGTTCAGATCTCTGCCTACCACATAAGCAGCCACTGTAATCCAAGAAAGCAGATACACACATACAGTGCTGCAGGAAAAAAGATTTGGAATGATTTGCAAGTTCTCCCCATGCCAATCTTTGAGTCAATCAAGTAACTTCTTCATCCCCTTACCTGTCTCTGAAACGAATGAAAAGGATTCTCTGTTGAATACAAGCCCAAGTCTAGTGCAACAAAGGCATTGCAGTCTCTCTCTCTCTCTCTCTCTCTCTCTCTCTCTCCACCCAGTCGCTGATGTTTTTTTCCTTCTGAGTTTGCTCAATGTGGGAACTGGTAAGGGTTGAGCAAGGAAATCCAGTAAATTATCTCAAGTTCAATGTTTCAAACTGAGACGCAGGCGATTGAAATGAAGGTGAAGAAGACTGGTCAGTGGCTTCAGCAAGAGCTTGGAGCATCATTACAACGTCACCCGTATCATCTAGATAATACTTTGCTTTACTTGGCTTCTGCCCAACTGTGCAAGCAAACACCGCAGAATTGGAAAGGGCGTTCCTTGCTATTGCACTTATACCTTCAAACATGTCCTCGTCAGATCTATCATCACCAATGCACAATACAAAGTCGGCTTGTCTTCCATTCTCAGTCATTGACGATAATATCTTCTCTGCAACCAAACCTTTGTTGACGCCCTACAAACCATCAACCAGAAACAGATTTAAACAAAACCCATTAGTGGGAAAAAAAAAAAAAAAAAACCCTACTCTATATTGGAAACAGGGGCTGGTTGTGCTGTGGGGATGGGTAAGTATAAACTTCTCAGTACTAGCAGTTAATGGATCCTTGTACTGATCGTCACCTTTTTTTTTATTTTTTCTTTAGAATGTGTGCATCACTATTGATTGTCCATCCGAACTTCTGCTCAGGTGAAACAGAAAAGCAAACAATGTTGGAAACTATTCTTCTGGATTTCTACCCCTAATCATTATGGATTGTTGAAGGCTCACCCGGTAACATTTCAAACATCTATTATGCCACCCCAACCACTAGGAAAACAAATACAATTCTATTGTGCCAAAATATTCAAACCACTTGCCGGTTTTAAGCATGTCAAAATTCTTTACTGCAAAGCACCACCAACTTTGCACTGCAGGCATAAATCTAAACCACAACTTCAAGTTTTATTCCTTGCTACTGATAACGTGCTCCGAAAAGGTAGTAGACTGCAGGAGAGAATATGTAACTTAGGGTGCGCTTGTGAAGCACTCATTCTTGGTAGTTTCAGGTACAGGATGTATCAGACACTCCATGCATTTGAAATAAGCCTTGCCCATAATTAAGAATCTTTGCAGTTGGGGAGATATAGAAAGATCTCCACATTTCAAGTTATGCTCACAATTAAGGAAAATATCCTATGACTGGACCCAATCTAATTTTTTTTCATTAGAAAATAGTCTCTTAGGATGAGGTCTTTGCTCATATTTGATACAGAAGTCAGGAAAAAACTACATTTCAAACTCTCTCCATTTTCACTCATTGACAAGAGATGAAAGGAAAGGAGCAAGAGTGGGCTGGTTTTCCAAATATTTTTTATTGTCCAGATTCTGCAAACTAAGGCATGCTAAGTGCTAACAACTCCTATTTCTACTTCTGCCCACCACAAGATTGTCAACCTTGGACAGATGCCCTTCCACCAAACCTGTTTCTTTCTTGAAAATGACAAATGAAACTGAAAGAGTGTTTTGTGTTTTGTTCTCTTCTATTTTTTTTCCTGATCCGTGAAACCCTACCTACGATCTTTTTCTTCCCTATTTCTAAAGTCACAACTCTTTTACGGGGAAACCAAATGGATTATAAGGAAAATGATTAGGAATTCCTGGTTTCCAATACGAGTGCTCCACCAAAATGACCATCCACCTTTATGAGAAACCCCATTCCCAGAAACCTTCTCCTTTCCTAAAAGTAGATGTCAAATATCCAAAGTCTTCTCTTTCATGATATTTATCTTTTCTGTTCCTAGTTTCGAATTTTCTTTTTCCTTTTGTAATCAAGAAGCCAATGAGCTAAAACCCCATTTATATTTATGTAAATGCAAGAATAAAAGGAGATTATGAGACATACCTGAGGCTTCACTTCCACAATGTACTGCCCACTCTTCACAGCTACAGGTTCGTTTGCTAACACACTCTCCAAATGTTCTAACATCTCCTTTGCTTGGCTGCATCCAAAACCTGGATCTGCATCCTGATGGTGCCAAACCAATGCACTCTCCTTGGTTTCAATAGAAGAACCATCAGTAGCTTCTGTATACAGTTTCATCACTGGCTCTGCAATCTGTATCCACCCAAAATCAGTACTCTGGCCACAGATTTCCCATTCCTGGTCCCTCACCCACCTGAAAGTTATAGGATTAGAAGGATTTCATTAATATAATTTAAAAAAAGAGTGATCTAATGACACCCCAATATACCTGAAGAAGTAGCCATGTTCAGCTGCAATTCCAAGCTTCTCACATGGAGAAAACCACTTGCTTAAGCTTTCCCTCCCTCTTCCACTTACGATGAAAACAAAATTCTTTGGATCACGACTAAGGGTATTAAGAATTGAGATGACTTCAGGACCTGGAGTCTTGTTGATGGCAGTCTGAAGCACCATGGTTCCATCATAATCCAACATTATGGCCCGGTGTTTTGACCTTTCATATGCTGAGACAATATGGTCTATGGACAGCTTCTTGAAACTAGGATCGAGTGCCACGACTCTAAAACCAAAACTCAAGCCGATTCCCCAACATCTTCTCCTAAAATGGTCTTTGCAGGTTCTCTCCATATCATGCAAGAAGCTCCGAGACCAGTAAGCCACATCATGGGTGCTAACGTATCTGTAGTGCTTCTCATGTCGCATCTGTTTCTCAGCATCAGCCATTGAGATTGCCTCATTCATGGCTTCCGCCGTTGCCTCAACATTCCAAGGATTGACTCGGATTGCCCCACTCAGCGATGGAGAGCACCCAATGAACTCTGACACTACCAACATGCTCTTTTTTGAACTGCTTGGATCTGAAACTGATTCAGATCCAGAGATACCTTGTCTACAAACTATATATTCGTATGGGGTAAGGTTCATTCCATCTCTGACAGCCGTAACGACAACACATTCAGCAATAGTGTAGAAAGCTATCCTTTCACTAATTGAAACCGGTCGGTCAATGAACACCACTGGTTCATAACCAGGCTGCCCGAACTCTTCATTGATCCTGCTGCAACTTGCCCGAATCTCAGCCTGAATTTGCTCAATATCTCTCCCTCTGCCCCTTGCAGGGTTCACAATCTGAACCAAGACGGCCTGCCCCTGCCATTTTGGATGCTGCCTAAGCATCTGTTCCATTGCCAAAAGCTTCAAATTAATCCCTTTAAAGATATCCATATCATCAACCCCAAGCAAAACTGTCTTCCCCTCAAATTGGCGTTTAAGCTCCCCGACTCTCCATTCCTTGTCTTCAAGACTCAGCACCGATTCGAGCTGACCCATGTGGACCCCAACTGGCATGATCTTGATCCCCACCGTTCGTCCGTAATATTCCAATCCAATATAACCCCTCTTCGACTGATACTCCAGCCCCAACATCCTGCTGCAGCAAGACAGAAAATGCCGGGCGTAATCAAAGGTGTGGAAACCAATCAAGTCCGAATTCAGCAGCGCCTTAAGGATCTCCTCTCTAACAGGAAGAGTCCGATAGATCTCAGATGAAGGAAATGGGCTGTGCAGAAAGAACCCCATTCGCAGCCGGTTAAAACGCCTTCTCAAGAAGGTGGGCAAAACCATAAGATGATAGTCATGTATCCAAACATAGTCATCCTCCGGGTTAATCACCTCGATCACCCTCTGCGAAAAGATCTTATTTGCAGCAACATATGCCTCCCACAACAACCGATCGAATCGACCCCCATGATCAGCAGACAAGGGGAGCATGTAATGGAACAGAGGCCACAACTGCTGCTTACAGAAACCATGGTAGAATTTGGAGAGAATATCGGGCGGCAGGAACGCCGGAACGCATTTGAATCTCTCCAACAGGGTGTGTGACACATCATCCTGTTCATTGACATCAACATCAACCTTCAAAGAACCAACATAGATCACCTCCATGTCATCAGGCAATCCATCCTTGAGCTGCAACAGCAGACAATCCTCATCCCAACAGAAGCACCACCCCCTGTTATCCGGCCGCCGCTTCGCTTTCACAGGGAGCTGGTTGGCAACGATGATGATCCGATCCTGTATGATCGACGACGGGGCGTCGGAATTCACGCTGTTGGGCTGATCATCATCAAGCTCCGAGACAAGCCCAGGGACGGTCATCACCCGGGGGAGGCGCGGCTTCCGGCCGCTCCCGACGCCGATCGCCGGGAAATTCCCGGACGCGAGATCTAATAAATTAGTGTATGATCTAGATTGCATCTTCTTCCTCTATCTCCAACCTACAAACCCTAAATTCCTTTGTCGCTTCCGCCTCCAAACAAACAGTGGAAATCAAATTGTTGAAAATACACCAGAAAATGTATCAATTACAACAACAATCCATCAAAATATCATTTAAATCCAACACCAAAACAGAAAAGATTCTAAAAGAATCTCATACGGAGATCATCAAAATCATCTATTTGGCAATAGTCACAGAAGAGCTTCTCATTCGAATGCAAATTGCATGAATTGAACAGCAAAATATCATCGGAAAAGAAAAAACCCAATTCAAGAAAACCTATAACGTGACGATTCAAGAAAGAGGGGGCAGAAGAGAATATTAGATTGATTGAAAGGAGAAACTGAGACTTACAAGTCTAAAAATAGGGTTCTTTCTTCGATCTTGCGCGATAGAAAGAACGATCGAAATTCTCTCTTATCCGTCGAATTTCTTTCATATTTCATAGGAGGATAAAGAACAAGAAAGGAGTTCATTTTTTATTTTTATTTTTTAAACTTAGGGTTTGGTATTGGACGAAAAGCATTAAAAAAAGGAGAGGAAAATCAACATCTACTTCTTCTATATATCTCTATAATCAGATTTGAGTATTGTCGGAAGGGAAAGCATAAAAATTTTAAAAATGCATAAATGCGCAAATGATTCCTCCTTATAAATGAATGGATAGATATCAACTAGAAAACGACCGGTCGTTTGCTTCTTGTGGTGAGGCCCACCTCATGTGGGGCCCACGTGAATTGCAAAAAATGAGATCCCATTTTAGGAAAATTACTATTAAAGTGATGTGAAGCGAGAAGTCAAATTGAGAGATACGAGAAGTGATTAAATTATAAAAAAAAATCTCTTTTTTTAAAATAAAAAAGTAAAAACGACTCTTTTTTAATATCATATAACACGCTTTTATTTGCCTAACTCTTCTTTTCACCACTCTTGAATGGACCAATCACTTTATTTTACTTGTAAAATAAGTTTACCAAACATGCAAGTACAATAAAAATAGATCTAGGTGTCAATTTTTTGTGGTTCCTATTTAATTAGATTAAATGATCTTGACCCTTAATTTTTAGGGGATTAAATTTATATAGATACATATTTATATTTTATTATTAAACTGGGCCTGGTGCTAATCAATACAAAAATTAAGCGATTTTGAACGGACCGTATTGATCATTAAGCATACGTATGGGTAGGATTTGGATTTGGGAAGAAGGAAAAAAAAATGGAGAAAAGGTGTGAAGCGGAATGTTGGAGGGAAGTGAGTGGGGTAAATGAAAATGTGGAAATGATGCGAGAGGAAAGAGGATAAGGTCCTCGAACAGGCCCAACAAGACTGGCCCCTTCCTGTGCCAGTTGGCATGAAGCACGCGCTTACTTTTGAAGTGACTTCCCTAAGTGGGGGGGGCAAACCTAGAGTCTGGATTCTATAAGGCTTTGACTTTTTTTGAGAAATCGCTAATACAAAAGGATGTGTAATTGCATTGTGGGGCCCTAGGCATCTACAAATATTAAGTCTCACCATGTGATTGAGCATTCGATAAAAGATATGATAACAAATAATAATGTATTACATTGTGTAAATCATTTTTTTTTTTTTTGAGGTGCCAATCTTATGTGAGACCATGAGTACCCTACATTTGAGGATTTATTTGTGCAAATGAGATAGTATGTACTTTGCGAAAAATAATAATCTTCTTCTTTATTACGAAATCTTCTTGTTGTGTGAATATAACCAGAGAATAGAGAATCCATGACTCTTGCCCCTCTCACAAGAAATCCAAATCCATAAAGGTAAATGAACGCTTATACATCAAATTATAATAATATTCTTCTATATTATTGAGTCCTCTCGTTACACAAATACTTCCAAAGAGAGCACATTTATTTTGAATAACTTAGATTTTCAATGGATAGCTTCCATTATAGAGTTCAACTCTTTATATTCATGATTTTTCATAGTCATGTATAGTCTTAAGAACGGCTTCTTATTACCTGAATGATAATGAGCGTCAGTTCTTACTTGACTGCTCAGGATTCGTCGGATATACCACTTTTTTCCACACTTATACGGAATTTCTTTCCGTATATACAAGCTTCTTTTCTGTACGTGGGCGCTCACTTGAGTCTCACCCCCTTACCTCTGGTACCCAAAAAAACAAGTCACACGTAGTCTTTTTTTTTCCCTTTTTAAGTCATACATAGTCTTGGAGTATTTGGACTCCAATGAGAGAACTCCATCCCTAACTAAATAAACATAGGATTTCTTGTCTCGGAGCGATCGAGACGAATAGAATCTAGACAGGTGCTGGGTGTGGGGCCCACATAGAGGCATGATTGGGGGCACGTTCAACCTTCCAGGAGGTGGATTTAGGATGGATCTAGTGGATAAGTAGGTAAAGTGGCTTCTTTTTGGGGATATATTAGCTGTGTTGTGAGTGACTCGAGAGACACTTGACTTGCCGGTCCAACAACCCAAGGAAGTGGTTCAATTGAAGAAGGGTGTGTGATGTGTGGGCTCCACTTGCCCATGGCCCAAACCCTAGATAAGATTAAATTGATGGGATGGTCAATGGTGGTCCCATGATTGGGATGCTCACCCTCAGAGATTAATAATCTGGTGCACATTTTTAGGAATTGTGTTTTAATTTTTTTTTTCTCTTTTTTTTTTTTACCAAGAATGTTATGGAAATAATTAAAATGAAAATTTATATTTTTAAATTTTTTATCAACAAATTACTGATTTGTTGATCTATATATAAGGTCACATTTGACAGTTAAAATCTTTGGAAAGTTCTTGATTGGTGTTTTACAAAGTTGTGGAAAACCACATTTGGCAATTGAAAAATTAAGGATTTGGGCCATTGAAAACTCTATGGAGAATTTTCGGTTCCACTCCCCTATAAATTTTTAAAAAGTCCTCGTTTTCATGGATTTACACATTGATCTCAATTTTCTCAATTATAACTGTCAATATGCATCGTTATCGGCCTAAATATTCCTCAAGTATATAATCCTCAATGAGGAGTCCCTATTCAAGGGCTAGTGAGGAATCTTCGAACTACTCCTAAATTTCTCCCCAGTTGTCAAATGTACTCTGATGAAGTCCTCATAAATCCCTAATAAAATATTTTATTATTGTTTGATGCAAACACTTTTCTTTAAAGAAAAACATCTATAGCAATGTTTTTTTTTTCTTAAACATGTGAAAAAGTATTTCTGATTGTGCAACAGGGGAAAATTTTGCCCTTTGCTCACATGGCTTCAAAAATAATGCCTAGGACCACATGACTCCCAATGTCTCAAACTGGATCTATGAGGGCGACTCGTAGACAGACCAGTTCTATGGTCACATGGTCAATCAGGTGACCCTAGTTTTGGATGGAAAGAGACTTAAAAGTTCATTTATTATAGTGTGTATGGTGGGCCCCACTCTCACATTAGCAAGTGGTGGCCAGGCAATCCACTCATCATTTGTCTTTATCATGACTACCTATAGCTGCATTATACATTGAATATTCGGTCCAAATTAGACAGCTTGGGAGAAGGACTACACAACAAACAACTAAGGTTAACACAGTCCCTCCACATTAGTCAGAATGTTCCAATTTGACTTCTACTTTGGATCATAGCATCCATGGGCAATCCCATCAACTCACTGGTCACAGATTATTACAATGATCCAATTTGAGGCAAAACCTGTATAATTCTTGTAGTGGGAGACCAACATTTTTAAGAACCAGATTAAAGGGTGAAACTTGGATGGTTCTGTCCACGCCCTGTTTGACCATCTAGTTTAACTTGATTCATTGTCCACAATCTAGAAATGGGAAAATATTTTAAAATATCTTAAAATTAATGAATATTGAGTTCAATTAGTTCCAAATATCGATTTTTATGGGTGCTTTAATTTTTATCTGGTCTAAATGGTTAGTCCTATCTGATTTTTCAAAACCCTACTTTAATTTTGCTCATATTTAATCTACCCAAGTCGGATAAGAGCTCTACAATTAAGGATCAATCCCTAGTTATTTATGTAGAGAGGGAAGTATCTCACGATCGACCCCCACTAGTTAATTTGCTTTTAAACACTGCTAGGATCTCCTCCTCCTCCTCCTCCTCCTCCTCCTCTTCTTATTATTTTTATTATTAAAGCTTGCAAATGTAGGTGCCTTTTGGGGTGGGCAAAGAAAACTCTGCAAAGCAAGCTCTACCATTTATATCAATGGGGTGGACAGAAATCCTAAGAAGGGTTTTCATGGGGAAAAGGATGCCTCTAATCTGGAGGTTGGCAGTTGGCAAATGGCAAAGGCTCTAAATGTTTTTCTTTTTAAAAAGAGTGTTCTCATAAAGTCTTCATATGCCTTAAAGATGAAGAAAAGCATATCCTAAAGTTCTCTATTTTAACAGAAAAGCATATCCTAGCTCTCTCTTTTAACATCTCATCTTTATCCATATGGAATACTCAACTGGGCAGAGGTGGTGTTTCCAAATTCTTCTCTATTTGAACATCGCATCTCAACCCATATGGAATTCTCAAAACGGGGTACAGGAGGTGTTTCCAAATTCATTCCATTTCTTGACGAAGGAAACCTTACTTTTCCTTGAAAAATGCAAAACACCCTAGCGGCAAGGGTGTCTCATCTCACACAGCTGCAGATGGTTGCGTGTACCACTCACCCACCCACCCATACATTAAAAAAAAAAGAAAAAAAACCTTGCTTTTACTTGTTTAAAGTTAAATGTAGCGTACAATAAGCTTCCACTGTCAAGCAACTACGAAAAGATTTGGGCCTAGAAGAAAATGGAAAGAGGAAGAAAATTTGAAGAGAAAAACAAATATAAAATTATTGATTAGAGTGACCATGAGAAAAGTTTGTTGTGTCCCTTGGAAAGAAAGAAAATATGGTGTCTTTCTTTCTTTTAAACAAGGAATTAAGTTTTCTTGTACCTCTCCAATCAAATGCAAAATGCCCCACTCATGCAAGAAACAAAATAACACATTCCTCTCTGTTTTTTATTTTCCTGAGTTGCTGTTTGAAGACTTTGATTCCTTTCTCTTTTCCCAAACTGGGACGGGTAATGCTGATCCAGCCCACTTGGGCTCACTAGTCACCTTGCCGACAGGGACAGAGGAAGTGGGGGGTCGAGGATGGGCAATTGCCCATGCTCAATTTTTTTTTTTTTTTCGTTTTTTTGGAAACATGGGTTAGGTCTCTATTTTTCAAAGGTATTTTGATTTCTTACATATTTGCCCCTCCTGATCCCTCTTTTTCGTTCTTTCATGAAAGAGGATTTTACCGGAAAAAATACTCAAAGACTTTTCAAAAGCCAAAAACACCATGAACATATTACATAGACCAGTTGGGTCCTCCCACCCGCTTTTTTATTTTTATTTTTTGCTTTTAGAGCTGAGTAGGGATATCGCAATTCATTCTAAGTAAATGAGTGGGGATATCCCCGTTCATCGTTCATTACAACTTAAAGACTGTCGAACTCTCTTTTCCCCTTTGCCTTTATTTTGGATCCGGACGAACCTCTCTGCAACTCCTCTTCCACTTGACCTTGCTTTATGGGAGAATCCTATTCTTAAATCTTTAAATAGAAAGGTTTAGGCTCCATTAAAGAGGTTAGTAGTCTAGATTTACCTTTTTTACATTTGATTGAACCTACAAGTACAATCTCCACATGTGTTTTTGTTCTAGCAAAAAAGTTGATGTTTGGAAGTACTCATTCAAGCTTCCATCTCCTTTATGGATAATTAATATTTATTTCATTAAAGAAGTGGGTAGTCCACATTAACTTTCTTATGATAAATAGACCCTATTTCAGTAATACAAATGGGCATTGGCTTTGGATGTAATAGAAGATGATAGAATTAAGGCATCATCAGCTTTTGCTTACATATAAATGGTTGGATATGGCTATGGGCATGGGCATTGGCTACAATAGAAATGGTTAAGCTTTGAAAATAGTTTTGTGATTCCATCAGTTACATACACATGGGCATTAGCCCAATAAGGAATGAACATTTGGTCATAATTCCTCAAATGAGAGATACAAATGGATAAGGGCTCACATGTGTATGTTATGTTGGTTAAATATAATTCTCAATGGCCATTGCCAACACCACTTTGACCAACCACATCATGGAGTGCAGAAGATTTGCTTCCAAAGCAATAAAAAATTAGGTAGTCATGTCTCTTTGCCCATTTGTTGATATATTAATACAATTCATTTAATATTCTTTGATAATAATGGATGAAGTCCATAATGTAACATTTTTGTCATTGGAATTCATGTCATTGTTTATATTTGTTATTGGTGTTAAACCCAGTTTAAACATTTTTTTTTATTGAATGTTAGGATATCAGACAATGAAGTTTTGGTCATCTTCCACTATGATAGAGAGTTTGATTTTGATATTAACCGTCCAACGTACAAAGGTGGAAAACAAAAGATAAGATATTTACCCACTGACATAAGTTACAGTTATTTGTGAGACATTGCACTTGAAGTATTTAAGTGGGAAGCACTCAGTGACTTGCCAGTTTTACAGTACCATTTTCACGATGGACTTGCATTCTCATTGATTACCCTAGAAGAGGATGGGGATATTAAGGTAATGTTCAGAACATCGGTAAACAAAACAAATGGTTTGTATTTGTATGTTAGTGAATGAACAAATCCAACAGCTGAGAATGGACAAGAAAAACCTATGTAAGTAAGTTTCTTCTATTTTTTTTTTTTAATGTAAGCAAGTTTTCTAATACAGTTTCTTACAATTTCATTTGTTATGAATTGAAAGGTTGCAACATATGCCTTTGCATGGTCTAACTCAAGACAATTTTTGTGAGTTGAGGGAGAAACACAAAGAGAAAGAGGTAGTACATGCAACTCCTGTCCGAGAATTTCCAACGGTAAACCTCCATGAAGATAATGATATCGAGTTCTCGAGAGCACCCAATCATGTTGTCATTGATCAAAGTATAGGAGCTTATCATATCGTTGATGAGATAATGTATGATCCAATTGTTGAAGATGAGATAGCGTCTGATAGAGTTGGGAGTGGTTTTTTGCAAATCTAAGCTTGGCCTTGGGTGAGCCAAGGAATTTGACCGTTGTCTCCGACCGAATGAAAGGTTTCATTCCTGCCCTAACGAATGCCATTCCTAGCGCAAGGCACTGCTTTTGTTGTAGTCATATAGCCGAAAATGTCGAAAGCAACTTCAAAGATGGTGCAATTGTTAGGAAATTTTGGTGTGCTGCAAAGTCCTACAGACCTTGTGAGTACGAGGCATTTTTAAACGATATCCGGGGTGTTGACGTTTCAGCATACAACTACATCAAGGCAATTGGCAAAGAGCATTAGTCAAATGCATTTGTAGAAGGGCATCGCTATGATATGCTCACCAGTAACGCCGCTGAATGCACAAATACCTTACTTAAAGACACCAGAATGCTGCCTGTAACAAAGCAGGTTGAGGAAATAATGCAAAACTGATGGAGTTCTACCAAAGGCACAGTCTACATTCAGAAACTATTAATTCTCGGTTAACTCCTTACATAGAAAGGATTCTTAGTCAAGGATTCGAGGAATCTCGCAGACTTCATGTCCGTGTTGCCAGACTTGTTGAATTCTAGGTTCAATCATCAAAATTCATTGATGTAGTACATCTCGATCAAAGAACATGCACATGTCGCCAATGGCATATATTGGGTATCCCGTGCTCGCACGCAATAGCCACAATGCAGTTGAGAAACAAGTACTCGTATGACTTCTGTGAGCATTGGTTCCTGGCAGCAACCTATCGACTCACGTATAATGAGGTTTTGCGTGCTATTCGAGATATAAGATAATGGGATCATATGCCAGTTGAAATGGTTTGCCTCCACAGGCATCCAAGCAACTTGGGCAACGCAAAAAAAAAAAAAAAAAAAAGAATTTGCACAGAGGATAGGGACAGACAACGTAGGCAAGTAACGTGCTCAAACTGTAAAGAGGGGGGACACAATCGACAAAGATGTCGCAATCCACCAGTGCAGTAGTGTTTTGATAACCAAACTAGCTAGCACGTGTCTTCTTTTGTGTGATGTTTTGATAATCTAATGTAGGAAAGTAATATGTCTCAAACTGTAAAGAGAGATGACACATGTTCAGAGATGTCATAATCCACCAGTGAGTAGTGTTTTACTAACCAAACAACCTAGCATGTATCTTTTGTTTTGGGTGATGCTTTGATGTTCTTGAAAAATTTGAGATTTGTATACACAATTGTTACTGCTACTTTACATATATTTTGGTGTTGATGGATGTTTTGAAGAATGTCAAATTTGATGTTGATGGATGTTTCTGATACATATTTTTTGGGTTGATGGATGTTTCTATTAATACACATTGATGTAGTACCTAATGTGTCCGCTATAACACTATCCCCGTCCGGTTACCTGTATCCATACTTATGAAACTCTATTTGGAGTGGCAATATCTTGCCCACAAGTATCAGGTGAGCATGGATATCCCCGCTCACAATACTCTAGTGTGCGGGGATATCCCCGCTTACATCACTAACATAGGCAGGGATATCCCTGTTCACAGCACTAAATTAGGCGGGAATATCCATGTCTCAACTAATACCACTCTGAGAGATAGCACCCACAGTACTCTAGTGGGCGGGGATATCCCCGCTCACAGCACTAATTAGGATGGGGATATCCCCGTCCCAACTGAAATCACTCTGAAAGACAGCACCTACAGTACTATTGAGAGTGGGGATATCCCCGCTCACAGCATTAATTTGGGTGGGGATATTCCCGTCCCAACTGAAACCACTCTGAAAGACAGCACCCATAGTACTATAGTGGGTGGGGATACTCCCGCTCCCATCACTAACAAAGGCAGGGATATCTCCTTTCACAACACTATCATGGGCTGGGATACCCCTTCCAAAACACTTTCATTGGCGGGGATATCCCTGCCCACAAGACAATGCATGCATATCCATCCCTAGCTAATCCATTAGATAAATGCATCTCTATAGCCCATGAAGACAAAAAAAAAAAAAAAAAAAAAACACATGTATTAAAAGTAGACATGCACCTTCACATTCACATCAATCAACAAGTTCCTTGACAATCACACATTCATCCATCAAAGGTAGACCCAGACATTCACATTCACATCCGTCAATTAGCATTTAATAGTAAGTTCCCTGCCAATTACATGCATATTCTGACGAAATAGTATAGGTAAATCAAATTAGAAACTACCTACACAAAGTCGTCGTCTCTGATTAGAAACCTTATGCACATCTAATTCTCCAAAAGCATGTCCTATTGTATCAACTGAATATACATACAAACTATTTTGCTCCGATAAAATGGAATGTCAGCTTGTGTGAACTTGAGTGGTTTTCGAAGAATGCAGTGTTTGGCGAAAACACATGCAAAGACCCCACAGCTGTTCCCATTGTCTTGGTGGGGGATGTCTATCTTTTCTATGAAGGTCCGGACAAAAGGGTCGCTCCAACCATAAACCCCAAATTTTTGCGTGAGCCAACCAACCTGGGGAGTATCAAAGTAGACGGTTAGTTTGCAAGTAATTAGAGAATAAATTGTATAAAGATAGTACAATGCACACTTACAAATTCCTTGCAAGTAGTTAGAAAATAATGATCACTTGTTGAGCTATTGTAAAATTCCCACACTGCCTCATCTGGGTAACCGACCGGCAAATTGAAGTGATCAATGTGATGCAGCAAAAGGACTAAGGTTTTACTTTCCTTCATATCCATCACATTTGTACCATTCAGACCAAAGGCAAGGGGTTTCGTTTGACGGTGTCCATCTTTTCACATACTCTGCATGATTTGGGAAGATATATTACAACTATAATTGACTCATTCGTAGTTCATAAATCGCTATCATATACAATTAACTTACACAAATGCTTGGATCCGCAAGATATGCAGTGTCACACGTCTCTTAAACAAGCAAACCAATAGTAGATAACATTTGTGTCCAACCATTTGCCTTCTTCCAGGGCATCATGCAACACGTTACTATCTACAAGCGTGCAAATCATATCTAATTCCTTCTTCCTATAGTAATACACAAATGCCATCGTAATAACTCATAAATGTAATACAAAAGAGATAATAAGGCGATGGAAGCTCACCTGAATTTATAGTAATCCTTAAATCCATTGAGTAGCTCATTGTCCTAACTATCAAAATGGCACTCGGTGTGATGAATTGTATGAGAATAACCATCAAATTTCTAAGGAATCTTCCTCATACGCGGCAACCGCTTAATTCTCTACACCAAGACTCTATTCAAGAAATAGAATAAGAGAGCAATAGGGCCTGCACTATTTTCTTATAACATGAGAAGAATGGGATATGGATGAATCAAGCATTGTGGAGTAGATGGGTGTCTCCAAAACCACAAAAATAGTCAATTCCAAAACCAAAACTATAATTCAAATGCAAACAACAACAACAACAGTAATATCTTAAAGATTTACCCCCTGGGTACAAAAAAAGAACATAACTTGGATGGGTAGATCTCACAAATCGAAGGGAGAACCTTTTTTTTCTTTTAAGATGGGTGAGTCTGTAGGCCCCAAAACAATGTGACCCAAATGCTCTTTGTTTTTTTTTTTCATTTTTGGGTGTGGGGGTGGGGTGTCTGCTCCTACAGTATCCAACAATCATATTCAATACCAATATCAAAGACACACTTAAAAATTGAATTGCTACTCTGTCCTAGAATCAATGGACATTTAGCTTATTTTCCCACCCAAACCTAGAACGTTTTAATCGAAAAAGACTCAATCACATAGGTATAAATACAACCAACAAACCCCATCCAAACAAAACCCTCCCTACAAACATGACCCTTCTTCATTCTCTCTCTTTCTTCCATTCAGAAACTCCCCAAACGGTTCACGTTAGAAACTTTGAAGAAGAAGAAGAAGTAGTTTAAAACTCGAAGAAGAGAATTACTGAAAGACAGATACGAGACAGTTGATGAAGAGGATCACTCGAGTGAAAAATGCGTCATGTGGAGAGGAGAGGAGGAACTGCAGTACTCTGCTGTCGATGCTGACCGATTAGGAGAGAAAGGGAGATAGACGAAGGGAGAGAGAAGAAGTCGAATAGGTGAAAAGGGCAAAAGGGTTTTGGGGTCTGTTTAAGGTAAAGGAGCAGGGATATCCCTGCTTAGAGAAAAAATAAAAAAAAATAAAAAAAACAAACAGGGCCTTTGAGACTACCATGGTTTTTAAAAGATGTTTAGGGTGCTTTTGGCTTTTGACAAGTCTTAAGGGATTTTTTGGGTAAAATCCTCTTCATGAAAAGAAGGGAATTTAAAAGGAATGAGGATAATTTTATCTTTTGCTTGCTTCCAATCCAATAAATAAGTGAGTCATTATCCAAGTTTTAGGAAGTTTTAAGGAGTTGCAATCACTTAAGTAGGACTAAATCATTCCTTTTCTCCTCTTTTCTCTCCAAAATGGATGTCTCTGTAATGACACTTTGAGAAAAGTCTTTTTCAACAACTCTAAGGATTTGGACAACTTGGCTATCCTTTGATTCAAATAGGAGTTGGTCCCACCATATTTGAGCATACGATTGAAATATGATGTGTTCAATCTTATGGTGGGGCCAAATCTTATTAGAAGATGCCCTTTATTCTAGGCAGTGAATATTAAACCTTGATTGTTCATCACCATTTTATGACATTGGTTAATGACTCTCATTAGTGTGCTCTCAACCATCCATGCCTATACCAAAGGTATTGCAGTCCATCAAATGATTACAAGTAACCAATCAATAGATTTTCAACCATCAATGTCTATAATATGAATTGTAGCCCATTAAACGATCACAAGTAACCAATCAACTAATTTTCACTAATTATTATAGGTCGGTTTGTTTATATGTGATCAATTAATCCAATATATTTCAGACTTTGATTAATACAACTCTTAGTCCCAAAACAAAGAGTAAATGATTATTTTGAGTGGTTTGGATTCATTATAGTGAGCACTCTTATTTTTGTAGTTTAATTATTCTAAAAGTCTTGAGAAATTATGTCGTTAAAAACATTGAATTATTTTCGAACTTAGGGGTTTTATTTAAATATTAGAAAAAAGGGGGCAAAAAACACATAAATTTATATATATAAAATAAATATATAAAATAAGTAAAAAATAAAAAAATATTAATGATCCCCTTAGAAAAAAAAAAAAAAAAAAAAACAACCCAAACTTCGTAGCTATTAGTCAACTATTGTTTGCCCCTCTTGAAGAAAAAATCCCGGCTCCGTCACTAATTGCGAGACTGAGTTAATAAATTGAACCTGGATTCACTCCTACAAGGCCCAATAGGCAGCCTATGCTTTTTCTCTGACCACTATTGATCGGTTGGATAGGAAAAGTAAGCCCCACTGTGGTCCTACAAGAAGACTTGTCCTGATCGTCTGTCCTCTGCAACCATCAATGATAGACCACACCAATTGGAATAGAACAAATCCTGGAATTAAAGCTAAACCTTATCTCCCTCAGAAAGGTCATGCAATACATTGTATCCTTACAAGGTCTACTTCTCACGTTTTGGCTCTTTATTCCTCATATCATGTAGGGACAGCACACCACTCTTTTCAAACGATGAATTTGACTAAAGTTCAAGCGCCCATAAAGACAATAGATGAGGGAGCTTTTACTAACCTTAGATTAAATAGACCAATCAACATGTAATGAACATTAATTTAGTGATTGGCTAGATTCTAAGTTCTTTTTTATCTAATAGAGTCAACGAGCTCACAAGCTCTACCAAGTCCTATCTGCTGTTGATTAGCTATTTTGTGGTGTTAGGTCAAATCATCATTAATATCCAATCGACTTGATTTTTTTTTATTTATCGTATTGTTAATCCTTCTTTTTACTAATAGGATCAGTCAGCTGGCATACCCTGCCATTGGAAACCTTTGTAGAAGAGTGGGTAGTGTAAATGATCCAAATCCTCTATCACACAAAAAAGAACTCTGTGTAGAGTGTTTTGATTGCAGTCTTAACAATATTAGAGCCAGTTGTGTATCATCACTTCAGATATGTTAAAGGCCCTTCGCTTGTACTCTCTTTGAGCGTAGGTCTCTGTGGGGACCACTAGCTAATGTCAAGATTTTGGTTAATGTACTAGGGCTTTTTTAGGGGTAAGAAAGGGGATTGTTTTACCGGAGTGGTCAATTAGGTTAGCCAATGGCTAGTTTCAGGGTCAAGGGTATTTTGGTCAATGTACAAGGGCTTTCTTAAGAACTAAGAAAGCGGAGATTATATATACAATGTAATCTGTAATCCTAAACTCCGAAGAGAGTCAAGATATAGGTCATTGATCTCTTGTCGTGGACATAAACGGTTTTACTGAATCACGTAAAACCCTCTAGTCTGACATGTTTGTTCGATCGCACTTACTCTCGTATCCGCATTGTCCTTCTCAAGAGAATAAAAACACTTTAAAAATCATGAGTTAAATCCCTAATCATTAGATTTCCTTCTATACTCTTACCTAAAGTTCACATACTTTTTTAATATGTACAATTGGCAAACCTTAGAATTTGCTAGATCCAGTTTGTTAGATGAATTTAGACTACATCCAGGGTGATCTAGGACCAAATGTGGTAGAGCTTAGGAGTCGCCCAACTAGTGGGTCCCACTTGCTCTTCTTTTATGATCATTCTAAGCCCTTCAAACTCATTATCCCTTGGTGAATTAGCACTGATACTGTCTAATTAAAAGCAAAAAAAGCACCTTTAGTGTCATCTTATCATGTGCCATTGATCACATGCTTTACACCACTCACATGGAAACACCACAAAGCAAAAAAGGTAAATTCTCAAAAACACTCACTGTTCCCTTTTGGGCGGATCCTTATGATAGATAGATCCGAACTCTTTCAGCGTACACCAAACTCTTCTTTAGCAGTCCAAATTTGACATATTCATTGTTGGATTTAACCATAAAAAACCAACACAGATGTAAAGCATACATTTTAGGTTCTAAAATGAAGTGATCAGCACATTTGAACGTGGTACATTTGCCTTACATTTGTCTATTTGTTTGTATAAAATACATAGGAATTCATGTCGACATGAGCCTAAGGTGAGATACGAGGAAATGCATGGGAGACTGTTTTATTGTCATTTTTGGATATTCACATCAGTTCTTCATTTTTCAACCACTTATAGAAATTCAATTTTAGTTATTCTAATATTAAGTATTCAATTACATGAAATAAACAGATCCTTAGATCAATATTATGACCTAACCATCCCCACCAACACTTCTTGAACATTACTTTTTTACATGAGCTACATATAAGGGGTTGTTTTTAAAAAAAGAAATTTTGGGCAACCACACAAATGCCCCAGGTTTTTTTTTTCTTGAACAGTGTCTACCTCCTCCTATGAGCCCAAACTGAATATGCTTGATATATAATCAGGGGAAGTTGGGGACCATTAAACTTGAATGTATATTAAGAAGGCCTAGTATTAATCCAATCAAATCATCATTGCCCTTAATTTCAAGCTTCAAAGTTTAACGACTTAACATACTGCAGATATTTTTTATACTTATCTAATAACAAATAAAGGTTGGATCAGTGACTAATAGGGATGAGTGCTAGATGATGATGATTTGAGAGCATCACAACGAAGGAAAAGGGTCAGTGATGTGCACACCCGACCCTACAACTTTGATCACCAAATGCAGGCCTTCAACATGCCCTTCTTCTTCATTACTTCTGGAACAAGAATTCCTCATTACTCCCGGAACAAGGGACATGTAAGGCATTCGTGAGGAATCTATAGATTGGAGGATTCCTCATTACTCCTTGAACAAGGATTCCTAATTGAGGAATTGTTAGCTGAAATTTCACATTGACATTAGTGTGTTTAAATGCTTATAGCTAAGAAAACTTGGTGTGAATAGGTAAATCCAAAAGAATGAAGATTTCCATATCCTATGGAGAGGGGTCAAACCTGAAAGTCCTTTGGGGATTTACAATTGCCAAATGTGTGTTTCCCACAACTTCGTGACAGACGGACAAAGAATTCCCAAAGATTTGATTGCCAACCCTAACCTGAAACCTTTCTGAGTGTCAAGCTCTCATGTTCGGCCCTCAAATATTCTGAGGTTGCACTACTAACATCTACTTTAGTCTTATTCTGTTCCATTCGATTTGATTCCCAGTGTTGATAGAGAACCATAATCCTTTTCACTCCACCGTAATGTACTGTGACTGGGCCCACTCATTGTACCATAGAACAGCCAAGCTGTGCATTAAATGGATGGAATATGGGGCGTTGACTGTTGGCCAAGTCAGGCCCAATAATTAATTTAAGTCCTAAATCTGGTCTGGGATTGATATGGACCCTAAGAACAAGATATGAGCCCATTTGAATGGGGATATTGGGGGGCTGAATTCTAAAGATTGAGGGTAATGAATGCCCAACACTGATCAGAGCCCAATTCTTATAATGGTTGCAAGCTGCTGTGTGGAAAATTCTGTGGGCTTTAAGTTCACTGGCTGGCCTGGGAAACATTTCAAAGCATAGTGCTGAAGTCTATAAGCCCTTTTGAATTCCATTCTCAAGCCTTACTTTTGAAATTCAGACCACTCACTGTTTTTAGAATAATTGTATAGTTTTAAAGGTGATCAATGAAACCTTGAGCATAAATTTGGCTGGAATGAAGCTTATTTTAAATAATAAACAAGGCATGAGAGTGAATTGAGCAATTTGACTTTCAAATATAAGTCTCATGGAAGGACTCAAAGCAACGCGTCAAAGAATTTTTGAATAGAAAACAGAGCCATAGCAAGGCTCCCTTGCGCCTATCGAACCATCAAATGCACATGTTTGGTTGGGGGAATTCTGAAAATTTTTGTCTTAGGAGAATTATGATGTCTTTGAATGGTGCCCTCAATCTAGTTTCTAAAATAA
Source organism: Persea americana (assembly GCA_029852735.1). Classification (NCBI taxonomy): domain Eukaryota; kingdom Viridiplantae; phylum Streptophyta; class Magnoliopsida; order Laurales; family Lauraceae; genus Persea; species Persea americana. The sequence continues at coordinate 2,822,250 of CM056813.1, forward strand.
CCCCAAGGGGCACCATGGTTAGCCCAGGCCCACGGTTTGCTCTTAGAGATTGAGTGTTTGAAACTAAACTATGACGGGGACCATAAGGGATTTACTAGGCTCTCCTGGGCCTATAGGGATTAGTCTAGCCCAAAGGACTAGGACACTTCCGTTATCGATATATATAGTTTCTAAAATGTTCAAGTGCGCTGCAGCATTTAAGAAGTTGAGGTTCTAATAATTTCAAAGGCGAAAAGCGACCTTAGAAGAGTTTCAAGATTCTAACATTCAAATGGAGAATTTCAAATGCTCATAGGACATGATGTGATTGACATCGGCAGAAACTCCCAACTTTAGCAATTCTCGTAAAAAATACATCGAAATAAACATAAACTAAGAATTGCCATTTGTCACATGTGGAAGTCCCGCTTGCATGAAAATGATGAGGGATTTTGGATTCATGTTGTCCACAAAAGCAGGATCACCTAAATTGAACGAGTGACTGGAATCTTTGCACGGTAACCATGCCAAGGTTCCTCAGAAGCTTGTTTAGATAGGCAAAAAACAGAGTAGGGTGAAGTTAAATGAGCCCTAACAGTCTAAAATTTCAACTCTACCCCATTTGGATGGGTTTGGCCCGATAAATGAAGTAATGTTGTGAGCCACATGTACTCCATTTCAATTCAACTCTAAATACTTTCATTTCCTTGAGTAAAAGTGAATTCTACTCTAAATCTTTAACTTCAAATAAGTATCTAAATATAGTGAAGTGAAGTACTCTACTTTAACTTCAGCCTACTTCTCTTCCCTCCACTCCATATATGAAATCTACTTCATTTTACTCCACTCATCATTTATCCAAACCGGCTCTAGGTGAAAATCGGGGCCTGTGAGGGTTTCCTTTGAAGATGATCTCCTCACATGGGACCACTTAGAAAAAAATAAAGAAGAAAAAACCCTAGTAAGTGCATCTTAACATTAGTTTCCAATAAGAAAGTTTCTTATTTACTATGGAATGAATGATTCCATAGACATCGAACTCCATAAAAAAAAACTTTACTTTCTTTAGGAAGTTGACCTCTATTATTACAAGATCTCTTTACAATCTCACACTCCCTACATTGCTACAAGTTCCACGTACCCATTCCAAGCTCCCATGGCTACCATCTCTCCAACTCTAATATACCTAACCATGCTGCTGGCTTTCATGGCAGTCCCAACCATCTCAACACCAAAGAATGTTGCCCCCAATACCACCCCCATCTCCCATGAACAACCCCAATTCACCAGAGTCTTCCATGCCCTTTCCAGGGGCCGAATCCCGCCTTCCGGTCCTACCCACAGAGGCCATGGTGCACCCGTTTTCAAGAGACACCTCCTGCGAGCAAGCTCAGGCCATGGCAAGACCTTCAGAAAATTACGGTCGTCAAGGCGCCCTGGCGTCAGCCATTGATCCCTTCTTTTGCATCATGTAATGCTTCTTCTTGCTCTTTATACTAAAGTTTTTTTTCCCCATATTGATTTTGATCACTGAATGTGCTTTTTTTGAATGGAGGGTTTTGGTAATCTCCATGTAATGCTGAGTTTGTGGTGTTAAGACTTTGGTTTCTCATTAAAAAGCCAATAGAGCGAATTGATGAGAAAATTGCTCTTTTGTTGTTCTTTTGGGTTTTCCTTCTATTTTCTTTCATGGCATCAAGTGTAGACTGTATTTGTATAAGTCTAAGCAAGTACTGTCGGAGAAAACAGAATGTTGTTAGGATGTTAGTAGATTATTCTTATCTTTAAGGATGTTAGTAGATTATCCTAACAACATTCTATTTTCTCCAACAAGTACAATGGTGATGCATACACTCGAGCTGTAAGCATCATTAGATCTGATCGATGCTTAAATAGGCCCGATCAGAGATGGGTCTTTTTTAGGTAAATCACCCAATTATTATGAGAAACATAATTAAAAATATAAAGAAAATATAACTTAATATATATTTTTTGTTTTGCTTTGATAAATATTCACACACCCACATTTACGTCCTTCCAAGTCCATCACCATCATCACTACATCTAGAGATTGGTCATTGGTTGTTTCTGTGGATGAGAGGTGCCTCACCATTAAGCTAGTATTGTCAATACAATATTGTATGTGTTAGGGACATCATGAGCTAGATTAAGTTTGTAAGGGGTGTAAGTTTTGAATTTAACTTTTGGATAAAAAATAGATATGGATTTTGAATATGTTCTCTTGTACAAATCAGGATGCTTTACTTTGAACTTTAATGAGAGATTTATTGTATTGTATGTATGAAAATATAGTTTTTAGAATGTTTCAAATATCAGACCTATTGGACTAGAAGCGATCTCATCTCTTACACTAATGCAATAATCTCATCGTCATTTTCTCCCTCATCAATTCATCAATAAAAATAAAGCATCCCAACACCAAACAACTAAAAAAGAGCTGCTTGCATGATCATCAATTAAAAAAAACTATTGATCGCACAAGATAAAAGAGATCAAGAGTTTGTATTTTTTAATGTTAACTATCTCACGATAGAAATGGTAGAAGATCTTAAGAGAGAGATTAGAAAAGCTGAATTTTAAATATTAGAAGTTTCTTCTTTATTTTTTCAACTTATACATTGAGATCACATCCCTCAATAAGGATATATATGTTGAGTTTCCTTCGCATGCACGTAAATTGTTGTTGAATATATATATTCTCATATATGTAAAATTTATATTGCAATTGGGCAAACGAGTGTTCATGTATGTCCTATACTAGACCCAGATCAGGACTCCATTAATAATCTAGTAATCAGGACCATTAAATGGTTCATACTTGAGTTTCCCAGATGTAGTCCTTCAATTAACCTGGTAATCTTGCAGCTTTACAGCCTTGCATGAACGTCATATATAAATGGTTTAGATCAATTGAACAGTGTAAGTTTCGACTATGGACTGTCCAAAAGGTGGACCCATCAAAAGTGTTGGGATCATTGGGCTTGGTTTATAGAAGGATTTTCTCTGTAAGTTGGCTATAAAACATGCATGAGGTGAGAGGCTGAAAGCATTGATCAATCTCTACACCGTTAGAGATTTTTGCCAGTTCAAAATATTCGAGAACTCGCAAATTCTCCAAACACAGTCTGATCTTCCTCCCATAATGAAATGTTGCATGTGATCTGTAACATTTTAGGTGATTAGGATTGAAAATTCTAGCAAAGAAATGTCTTTGAATTCTCTGCATGATGAATTCAGCTAAAGGAACAGGACCTAAATGGAATGTGGTAATAAACTAATGAGTTAACAAATAAAACAATCAGAAAGAGATGGAAGAAAGTAGCTTGTAGTGTTTCCTCTTGGTATGGAACTTAATTGTGTTTAGCTTTTATTGTTCTTTATTAATCAAATGACAGGACAACTACGAACATGCCCTCATGAATATAAGACTTGGGCTGTGATGCAAGTGGCAACAGCATTAAAAAAAAAAAAGTACGTTTGGAATGTGGTCCATCATCGACCAGCTCCTGGCGGTTGACAGCCTTAATTGGTGGGCCACCATTCAGACAAACCAAAGCCCAAGATATTAACTTGTTGAGATTGTAGCAGACATGTGATAAGTGCCTGCAAACGGTCGTTACAACGATTGGACTTCCTCTCCAATCACCGTAATTCTTGGGATATGGCAAATCCACTTTGGAGCATGGTTTGATTGAACATAAAAACGAATAACCCAAGTCCTTATCTAGTGTCGGCCAGGTTCAGTTGCCTCAGTCCAGACCCTGCAGGTCGGGTGGCAAGGGATCAAGTTGGTTCAAAATGGTCAGGTTGACAACTGACATCTATGAGTTGAAGACTAACCATTGTTCAATCCATTTTTAAGATGCATGGATCAAATTGTTTCAATCTGCACCAGTTGTGGGTTAACTTGACCCAACCCTACATAACCTACATTTAATGCAAGTCAACCTGTTTAACCCGAGCCAACCTGTAGAAGTGTGGCCAATCTATTTCCAATATTGCAGCTTAGATGAATTAAGTTGTGGGCTAAAGAAGAGCCCAACCTTAAGCTTAGCTTATTCCATATATAAAAACAATTTAAGTACCAAAATGTCAATTCATCAAATATTTGAATGGGTTTATTTATGCAAGTCAGCCCTATATGAGCCTATTAAAATAGGTTCGGTGGGTTATGCGGGTTGACCCTTATTAAGCCTGTTTAAATGTGGAGTACAAATTCTTTAGACCTAGAGGGTTCGGGTATAGATCTCTAAATTGGTCAACTCAAAAAAAACTTAATAGTGTCCAAAAACAATAAACTATACAGCAAAAACTAAACTCAAGAAAGCACACACCACAAGGATATTAGATTTGATGTGGAAAACCCTAACTAGGTGAAAAATCACTGACCCAAACCGGATCAACAATCAAGTACTATAAATATTGCAATTACAAGAACCCACAGATTACTCCCCAGATATCTCTTACCTAAAGACTGCAATTACCTCTTATGTCGCTTCACGCTTCAACGACTTCATACCGTTGATTGCAATAAATTAAATCACGCGCTTGACATCTTAAATCTTCTACAAAAGAAGATTATCTTTTACAAGAGAAGTAGAAGAACTTGCTCCCTAGAAACACTCTTCAGCACAACTCTTTAGTTGAACTTCTAAAGAAGTATTCTCTCAATTAGATCTTCTAACTTAGAATAAGGTGAGGTGCAACTTTAGAGTAGTCCTTGAATCCTTTAAATAACATTTAAGACGTGCTTAAGGTTACCTAAGATGATTATGACTAAAACAAGCAATTTTGGCACAATTAAAATCAAATTTCTAATTTTTGTGGGACTCTGCAGCCTGGTCCGCCCAAGCGAATGGAAGGTCCGATTGAGCAGATGAGGTTCTGTTTCAGTGTTAGGCAACTTTCTAACTACATTCGCTCGAGCGAAGGGAAGTGCGCTCGAGCAAACCCTTTTTCTATATATCCAAAACTTCAGTACTTCTATTTCCTTCCAAAGTATCATCTTCCAGTTCTATTAGACTTCTTTTTCTCTTTTCAATATACTTCTAATACTGTCTGATTTCCTACTTCTAATTCTGCAGAACTTTCTTCCTTTAATCCTTCTAGTTTTCTAACTGCTAATTCTTGCAGTCTTCTAACTCCTAGTCCTTCCAGGCTTCTATCTTCAGAGTAGAAATACAGTCATTTTCTAAAAATAAAAATTACAACTCAATAAATCCAAAGATTTAGCCAACTCATGAATTAGCCAACAAACAAAAACCTAACAAGACCCATGACTGACCTGTATATATTGTTGGTGGGATTTGGACAGGATCAAAATTTGTCACTCCTAATGGTTGACCAACTCAGTTGCCTCACTCAGTACAAAGTTAGCTTGGCCTTAATTAGTCCGCCTGCAGTCTTGCAAGATTCCCCAAAAAAAAAAAAAAAAAAAAAATGTAAAGTAACATTATTGAACATACACTATTGAACATACACAAGTTACATTGTACTCAGTGAGTAGATACTGTTTGAGGGATTTACTAGTGGAGTAATGTGGAGTAAATGTTATTTTAAAGAAATAATAAAATATAAGTGGGTTATGATAGTATTTTGTTTTTAGTTGTTTGTGATGAAATCTTTTTAACTTTTTTATTGAAAAATTGAGTTTTTTTTATCTTTTCGTGGTTGCTTTTTTACTTTTTTGTGAAGAATATGATGGGAAATGGAAAATAAAGTACTTTTAATGTGACTTGTATTTGAGAAATGGGGACTTTACTCCACTCAACTCTACTAATAGAGTTGCCAACTTTATATCACATGAGTCACGTCGTTTTCTCACTTAAAGTAATGTGAAACAGAGAACTTGCAAAGTCTAAAATTTCTCAAGTTAAATCCAATTTTGTTACAAAATATGATGGCCATAGTTAAGGTATAACACAAAAAAAAACTTTTCTTAGTGGGGAGTACTAAATCTCTTGGTCCGGCCAAATGAACCAAGGCTTCATGCGTTAGCCATAAGCTCATTTGCCAAAGTTCACCAAATAATTCAAACTTTACACTGCTCTTACCATTATCTACCATCGTATATATTTTGTCACTAAAAGTTGAACATCACCAAGGCCTTATTTCTTTAATGGAATTTCTACCAGGAATTCACCAAAACCTAGACATGATATGACATGCTGTCCCCTGGAATTTTTGAGTTCTATGTTTCTTCACTAGTATTTCTAGATTCTGCCACATAAAATGTCTCTTTTGACCTTTGGAAATTCAGGAATTTCACTTCCTTTGCATTTTAGTGGAATTCCTGGATGCTCAAGTTCAAATGAGCATCCAGGGAATTCCTGGAATTCCAGCAAAAACACAGGCTCTAAAAGTTGAACAATATATAGCCATTAAACTTTAGGAAGTTAAACAAAGGCAGTGAGATTCCCCTTATCTGCTTTGTCAAAGGGAGTAAAACTAAGATCATTGATGGGACTAATTTATGATATTCCCCTTATCGGCTTTGTCAACATTGTGACTTCCTTAATTATCATCTCCAAGTGGTTTCCACTATAAGGAGCACATTTTTTCTTGGTGATTTATTATGAAAATCTACATATTTCAAGAGCCTAAATACAACTTGACTTGTAAGAAATTTTGTGGAGTCCACTTATTAAAATCTTAACCGAGCAAAAAATGGCCCTCATCTTGAAAGAGCGCTAGCCAAATTACTCTCTAATAAGATCAAATCCACTATAAGATCAATTAATATTTAAAATGCATGAACTTTTCATAATCCTTTACTCAGTATTTTATATTTTAGTAATCCGATAGTTGATCCAACTCTTGTGGTAAAATTTCGGCAAAAGAGAGATGCATTTCTTTTAAGTGATTTAGATATTAATTAAAAAAAGAGGATTTTACGAAAAAAAAAAAAAAAAACACTTTAGGTGACCAATGAACCTAAAAGATCATTTTAACCGACCTTGCACCAGGTCAATCATTTTGCCTGAAAATGTATTTTTTTTTTAGCACTTCCAACTAGCGTCCCTAGCAACCTTAGTTTTATAACGCTAAGGGTCCCTGGGGACCCTGCGGTGTATACAAATTTGAACAATATATGGTGTTTCCTCATGTTTTGTTGTCAGCAAGTGTATTTTATTTCAGTACGTTTGTCTGCACCCATTTCTTCCTGCATACGTTCATTTTTGGCAACCAGTTTATGCATTTGTCTTTTGTAAGCAATTCAAAACCGGAAATAATTGAAAATGTGTTTTTTTTTTTTTTAGCACTTGCAACTAGCGTCCCTAGCGACCTTAGTTTTATGGCGCTAAGGGTCCTTAGGGACCCTACGATGTATACAAATTAGAACAATATAGGGTGTTTCCTCATGTTTTGTTGTCAACAAGTGTATTTTCTTTCACCACGTCGTTTGCACCCATTTCTTCCGACCTACATTCGTCTTTGGCAACCAGATCTAGCATTTATCTTTTGCAAGCTATTTAGAACCAGAAATAATTGAATCCACCTCTAGGGTTCTCTGCCCATTGTCTTCCAAAAAGGGCTAAAGCCATTTTTTCGGGCATTTTTCTTGCTATCAGGGATAATGCTACACAAGGAAGACAAAGAAACCATTTTAGAAGGCGATTCTCGAGTGGAGAGTAGATGTCTGTCACGAGGAAACATTAACCAAAGCAAAAGGCATGCAGACGCAATAAGGGCATAACCTAGACGATAATAACGTCACAGACAACTCAAAAAAGGCCAAAGGGGAGCATCCAAAAGCACATACCTTCGACAGAGAGGATGTGGGAGGGTACCACAATTGGTAGGAAGGCAAATAGTCGCAGTCGAACAGGTTGTTGGAGGGGACCACAATTGATTAGGCACAGACAACCAGGCTTTTGAAGAAAGAATAAGCCGTTGACAATGAAACATGCCTATATTGTTTTAATTTGTGTACACCGCAGGGTCCCTAGGGACCCTTAGCATCATAAAACTAAGGTCGCTAGAACAACTAGTTGAAAGTGCTAAAAAAAAAAAAAACATTTTCGGACAAAATGACTTATCTTGTGCAAAGTCGGTTAAAATGATCTTTTAAGCCCACTGGTCACCTAACGTGCGTTTTTTTTTTTTTTTTTTTTTTTTTTTTTTTTTTTTTTTTTTTGTAAAATCCCCTTCTTGAGTTGTGAGACTCATGAATTCCTCGTATATCCGAACCACACAGTATCCTCATTCATTACGGAGCCTCCACTCTCCATCCTTCTTTTCTTTCTTTCTTTCGTTTGAGTGACGAGGCTGCATCTTTAAAGCTTTGACTCATTTAATATTTGTGAGGCTCTTCAACATGTCCAGTTATGAAACTTTTAAACTGCTCAAGATATATGGATCCCCACTTGTGTATGCATTTGCCAACATCCATAATTCCATCCCAATATAACCTGCCCCAACAAACTAATTAATTAACCACCTCTGAAATATATATAAGAATAAATATCATACAAATTTTTAAGGGGTTTTAACTCCTCCTTAAATCCAGTTTAATTAATTTCATGATCGAAATTCATAGAACGTTACTAGAGTCGCTTAAGTCTAGTCAATAGTTTTTTTTATAAAATTAAAAAAAAAGGAAAAAAAAAAGAAAAAATTCTATCCCAAATCCCATAATATCATAGGAACATAATATCACAGGAACAATGCATGTCATAGAAAACTGATAAATTTAAGATATTGGAGTATCATCCCATGATGTCATAACTTTTATGCAACATTTTTAGAAAAGTTTTTTCTGAAAGATGGAGGTTAAATTTGTATTTACTTTTTACAAAATGTTATTTTTCATGTTTCGTAGGAAATGAATTCGCTTGCTAGTGGCAAAAAACATATGATACAGAAATTGATAAATCCCATGATATCATAGAAAACAATACAAAAAAAAAAAAAAAAAAAAAAAAAATGTTGACAAAAGTCGAATGACTCTGTTGACATTATTTGAATTTCGGTCATAAAACTAACAACAACATATTTAATGAGGCCTAATATGTCAAAAACCCAGTTTTCAAATATCTCGTAGAGATCAATGTTGCAGTGAAATCAAATATTCCTATAAAACTAAAATTTTATAAGATCGAGAATGCACAAACTTCTTGTTAGTCAAAGCATCCAATAATTCATATTCCATGTTTTGCAATAGGATGATGTCGTAATGAATGCACGCGTTTGGATCCATCCAAATCCCAAACGCCCATAACACCATTGTTAAGTTCTAACCAAAAGCCAATATTTTGGAAGGTGGCGGCGGAGAAACCTTCACTGTCACTTGTAAATGGAAAGACCGACAATGCATGGTTTGATTCTCATCGTGTGAGAAAACGAATATACCTGATGGATATCTGAAATGGCCAGTAGATTTGCAATATAGCATGAGAGGTGGCTGGTATAGAAGAAGAAATGGGGTTAGATTCCTTATACCAGTCAAATTTCCATACTCAAAAGATTGCAATTTCTGATAATGGGAGGATAGTTGAAACAAATCAGAAAAGGTGACTGTGGATACAAACGTTTCTGATAAAGGACGAGTGAAAAAGGCATCAAAACGTGAAAAACTTTCATCATGCTTAATTAACTTTATAAGTAGTCCCAAAAAGCAGATTGGATGTTTTGAACAAGATCTTTTCTGATCTGCGCTAGAATTATGACTTAATAATGCCATTACTCTCCTAAACACAATAAAAATTTAAGAGTTCCAGCTGTCAGCCATCGTATCTATATGATTGTAATAATGAGGTTGATAGTAGGACTTCTAATCCTTTTAGAATGGGTTTGCTCTTCAAATTAATTTATTGAAGTTAAGAGGCCTGCCAACTGTAAGTTCATCCAATAGGAGGAATCAGGGGGGGATCATGCAGAAATACAAGAAGGCCCAACTGATGAGGGCATCTCACTCTCACCTAAAGTGCGAGGGATCAATCCCTAGAACTTACGAAGCACAAATGCGGAAGTTTGAGGTCCCCCTCAGGTGGATCTCGCTCGGCACACTTTTGGCAACACATAATTTTTTTTGCCCCAAGTCGTCCTCATGGGATTCGAACCAGCGACCAGCTGACTCTGATACCATTTTAAATTTCTTCAGTTAACCATTCATACTAAAACCTCGAGGCTTTAGTCAGTGAAAATACTTTTTAATATTCCCCCTCGGGTGAAGCCCACTCCTCAATAATATACTACGGCAGAGCATGGATGAAAGGGTAATCCTTGTGATGATGGATTAGGATAGTTTACCATTCCTCCCATACCAGGGGATTGCTCATCCACAAAAGCAAAAACACAGTTTGAGGTGTCAGCCATCGTACTATATGATAGTAATGAGATTGATAGTAGGAGTTCTGATCCTTTTAGAATGGGTTTGCTCTTCAAATTAATTGATTGAAATTAAGAGGCCTGCCAAGTGTAAGCTCATCCAATTGGAGGATTAAGCTGATCCTCAAGAACATGAGCCAATAGGAGGATATTTTCTAATCCTTTTGGATGATCACTGTGATGATGAACTAGGATAGTTTAGGGGGGGTTGGGATTATACCTTTTCTTATCATACACACTAATCTAATGAAGGTCATGGATCCCATCATATATACAATTATAAATGTCATAAAATCACTATAAGTTCCGTTAAATGAAAAGATTTACATTTATAATCAAATACTAAACTAACCTTATCCTAAAGATAAGAATAATCTATTAACATCCTAACAACACTAACATCCTAATAAATTTATATATAATTTCTAACATCCCCTTCAATCACATGATACTTTCACAAGAAGTATCTGTGATCGTGAACATGAAAAATAAGTTTTTTTTAATCTCTTAAAAAATAGATAATAAAATATTTTCATAGTAACGATCTTCATGGTTATAATCACCGTCTATTCGTGGAACCATCAATGTCGCAACGCGCCCCTTTTACGTTTGTCGGTGTGGGTGTCAGTGGCCCTAGATCAAATCTGTCTCAACTTCTTCCATACGCTTTTGTCATACAATTTTCACGGATAAAGATGATGGGACTGAAGGACTTAAATGTATGGATATGAGGATCTTCAGCTCTTTTTTATTAAAATAGAAAAATTGACGGTTAGTAACATCTAAGCAACAGTAACCTCTTAAACAAATTTATAGATAACATCTAACATCCTCATCCCTTTTTCTTGTGAGTGGGGTCTATTTGGTGTGGCACCTTCCAATGACATTCTCCTTAGACCAAGCCCTACAGAAATACTTCTCCAATTGTTTAATTAGCTAGCTTTCATATCAGGCTACCCACATTAATACCTTCTAACTTTTTTCCCCCAAGAGAATAAAGACTGAACCATGCTGCTTCATTGAAACTCATCACCTGTCTGCATGGTGGGTGAATCACGGCCGTCCATCTAGTGGGGCATCTGTGAATGACAAATAATATATAATCAGCCCTATTAAATGGCTCTGGTTGTCTGATACTGTTACCTGAAAAGTAATGAAGGTGAAGTATGGCAAGGCCCACAGCTCTGGTAAGAGAAGACATTCAACCACAAGATGATAGAACGGCCGGTGCACTTTTTGACCTGAGCCATTGACTCATAGTGCCAGCACATGATGGACGGCTCTTACCCAACGACACCATGACCCACCTAAAATACAAATGTCTTTTTACATGGCAACTTTTTTGTTGTCATAGCTAGTTATGAAGAAAATCCATTATTCCCTTCTGTTGGTCCAACTGATCAGCATGCACACACACGTGTTTTGGACTTTGAATGCACGGCCATTAATCAAAGAAGAGGATTAATGGTCCTCTGTGTTCAAACAAAAATGGCATCTGGGTGAGCTAAAATTTATGTTTATCTTTTTTTACAATGTCAAATCTTCATGCGTGCAGTGATGTCATAATGACTTAAGAATAGATTTCTTGGAGAGATGATTAAATTAGCTTTCTATTAAGCTTAATTATGGGATTCTGACTATATATTAAGGAAGTTATGACCACCTTCTTTTTTTTTTTTTAAATAAGATGAAAAGAATTGTGTTAACATTAATTAATTCTTATGATTTTACTTGTTCAAAGAGTTGTAATGACTACAGAGAAAGATTTTGTGGGAATAAGGTTATTTTAGGAGTCTTCTTAAATGGGGGCATAATTGGAGGTTTTGCAAAAACCTACATGTTTGGTAGCACATTAGGAATCTATGAGAAATCTGCAGATTTATGGATTTCATTGCCCTTAGAATAGGAATCCTCATTAAGGATTTGTATAGGTGAGTGTTATGGAAGTATATAGCTGAGAGAAATTATTATTGGTATATAAATCTGCAAAAGTGGTTGTTTTTAAATCTTATAAAAGGGGGTCTTACCTGAATATAGTGAACAATGAGGATTCCCATGGACCTAAATCCCTAATGGCATGTTTGGATAATGTCCTCCGAGAGGAATCCTCTTTGATTTTTCTCGATTCCAAAGAAAATCCACATTTAGATGAAGAGAGGAAAAGTGAGAGGATTTTTCAAATTCTCCAAACCCATAGGGAGTTTTTCTGATAGAAATCTCTTAGATTGGAGATTCCTAACAACAATGTTAGTTGTTCTCCCCTCAATATTAGGAATTCCTATATCTTTTTCCTTATTCCCTTTTTATTTTTTTTATTTTTTATTTTTTGCAATCTTAAATGCTTTGATACCAAAACCCAAAAATAAAAATAAATAAAGAAATAAAAATGAACAGTTAAATTGCACTTTCTTCTCCAAATTTTAATTTTCTAAATACATTTTATTTGAGTATTTGTGAAGTTAGATGCTAGGGAATTCAAGACAAAACTATTGATAATGACGACATCATGAACCCACTTAGCAATTAATGAAGCGAGCATTATGATGGAAAATCTGAGAAGGATCCAACACAGGCTTATTGATGGTGATCCAAATTGAACAGGTACTGAGTATCAGAGTATATCTTTTAGAGGAGTCAGAGACTCGCAGCCCACAAGTATTGACCATTGTCTGAGGACAACACCACTCCCATAGCCTGGGTTAGATACCCAGGACAATGTCAGCAATGAAGATGGACATTCAACAGATTGACTTAGGTTCAAACATGGGGTGGATTCTCAATCCAAGGAATATATCATGATCAAGATACAGAGCATGCAAAACCAACGGTCAAACGTTAGCAAAAGAAAAATAGGACTCGAACACTCACCCATCTACTCAGGCACCATGTCCGGACCAGCTGATCTACACAGCATGGGACCAAAACTATCTATCTCATATCTAATAAGTGGGAATAGTTTGTACAGTGCCCAAATTGGATCAAGAGGCAAATTTGGGGTCTTCTTTTAGGGTGATTTGGGTCGTTCACTTGTAAAGTAAATTAAGTGAAGGGTGCATTGAAAGACAAGAAATGAAGATGCAACTTATCCAATATCCATAAGTACAAAATTTTATAATCCTGCTAGCATTTTGTTGCATGTGAATTAATTTTATGTTTATTTTTTTTAGTTTTTTTAGATAAAAAGAAGATGTTCTTTTTGTCTTTTAGTGGATGAAAGATAGACTTGTTCTACTTTAGAAAAAAAAAAAAAAAAGAGGTGGCTTTAGAAATTTAGTAATTTTTTATGAGATCCCTCTTTTTTTGTTGTCCATTAAAGTAACCCTTCAATTGAATTCACTTTAGAAGTGAATTACCAAAACGGGTGCATATGTGTTGCCAAAGGTATTCTTCACTCTCTACAATATTTCCGTTTTCTTGATATGAAGAAGTCCCGGGTTCCTCCTTCCTATCTCTTATATAGAAAATTAAAACCTCTATTACGAAAAAAAACTCAATTTATCTTTTTCCTTTTCCACAAGGAAAATTCATCGTATCAAATGATCAATAAAGAGGCTGCACACTCAGAAACATTAAACAAGTTGGTCCACCATGGGTCAGTTTGTATTCAACAAAACATTCTGTCGTTCTGCGGGTTGAGGGGGACACCCATTCAATAAATGGTGTAGAAGAGCACTGGTACAAATTCCATGTTTCCTGATATTTTCTCCCAACCACCTTTCCCTTCGGCTTGGCTCAAAATCGTGGACATGTGATGGCTCCAAAGATCAAGGCCTTAGGTGATCGATCTAAATGCCATCATAACTTGTTTGGATGTCTCAAATTACCTTTTGAATTGGCAAGACCAATTGTCCCATCTCAGACTAGCCAAAGTCCAAATTCTAAGCTAAAAGAATTAGGATAAATGTTATTATTAGGTTTTGAGTTTAAAACTGTTTAGGAAGGGTAAATACTATCTTCATATTTTGAGTCTAAAATTATTTAGAAAGCACAAGTGTTAGATAACAACATGAAATCAAACGGTACACTTATAGTTGAGTAAAGTTGACACCTTAGTTTCCAAGGTAAAGTATCACTTCTCACAGATAGTCCAATTTAGCAAAAATAAAAAACTCTCTCTAGATTTTGCCCTGATTTTCCCTTTGTAGATTCAGGAATCATTAATCCTTTCGTGCTACTACCAAATATCGTATAATTTCAAGTCACCCCTTTTTGTTTCTTCCATAAATCAATCCCAACATATGATGATATATAGTCTCATAACCACCTTTTGCTTTCATGGATTGAGAAAGACTTAGAAGTAGTACATGTCCCAATTCATTATAATTGAATGATAATATCCATAATCAAACGGGCCACGAATCACTCAATCAATTCCATGATGAAGAAAGACAAAACGAAGTCTAAAACAGTAACAACATCCCACATCAACACCATCATAAAAACAAAAAAAATACTTATATACCAATCTAAAATCCATGCAACGTATTCCTCCTCATCTCAAAACATGAGGATGCATGCATGTACACTTTTACAATTCCCATCTATGCGGTATATATTAAAAAATAAATAAAAGACAAGCCCAAAAAAAAAAGTATAAAATCATTGAAAAAATCAAATCAAGAAATCTAGATGAAACCAGACATGGATCATCTAGTGGCCATTTCCTGGGCTTGGAACCGACTGCAGATTCCGATCTATATTCTCCACATGCATTCCAAAGAGCTCTTCTTCAAGGACCTCCGAGTTGACCCTCTTGCTAGGACCAGAAGGTGGGATGTTGCCCTTTGGTAGTGCGTTTAGAACGAAATTTGTCTCCAGCGAAGGGACCCTCTCCACACCCATCACAGACCCTTGTTCCTTTTTCACACCCAAAGGCCTTGCCGCATCCAAATAGGGTGTGAAGACAATGAACAGGGCAAGAAGAAGGACTAGCTTGAGAGAAGTAGCCATGGAAGAGATTGAGAGCCAGAGAGGATGGAAGAGAGATTTTGGGATGTGGGTTTGTTTTGCAGAGAAGATTGGAGAAGGGATTTGGTGGTTTTGGAGCAAGGGGATTGAGATGAATAGGTATGATAGGGATTTTATAGAGGTTTTGAGGTGAGGAGAGGAGAAGGAAAATAGAGAGGGGTCGGAGGGGGGCTTTTCTTTGAAACTTCATCATCCACACTACCTGTCAAAACTACTTCTTGTTCGTTTCATCTTCTACTTCCACTAAGAAGAAAAGAGGCCCTCGATTTCTAAAAGACGACACGTGGAATGTTCGTGGGTCCCATCTGGTTGAAAAATAGAAAGGAAATATAAGAGTAACAGAAACCGACTTGGTGGGAGCTTGATGAAAACTGATGGAGGCATGAAGGAAATTTAAAAAAAAAAGGGAAAGTACAGGATTAAGAGAAAAGGCCAAGCTGAAGAAGGGATGGACAAGTCTAGTGTTGGCAGGACTAAGAGAAAAGGCCAAGCTGAAGGAGGGATGGACAAGTCTAGTGTTGGCATCTAATAGGGTCTAAGGTGGGCAGGGTTGAATGATAAAAATAATACTTGCAGCAGGTATAAAGGTTAATAGCCGAACGCTACGTGTCCGCTACGGCAATATATAGCGACGTAGCGATGTAAATTTTATAAATATTAAAAAAAATCTAAATCTTGTGTAACAACAAATTTTGTATTTCTTTAGTGATTTAAAACCATATAAAGGTAGAAACAACTAAATAAAAGGCCATTGACGAGGAAAAATAGAAAAAAAATAGTATTTTAAATTAAAATTACTTGATTATATTAGGTTTTAAACTGTAACGCCGTTATTTTTAAAATAGTGTATCGGTCTCGGTCGCTATGACCGCTATTTTAAACCATGGATAAAAACGATGCTTAATTTGATTGGGTGAATGGACTTTTCATTTTCAATTTGAATTATATTTCCTTTAAGATAGTACTTTCAAATTAGTTATGAAAAATATGAGTAAGGGCCTGTTTGTTTAAGTTATATTTCCTTTCAAGACGTTTATTTCTGTTAGAATTTGAAACTTACGTAGGGGAGGTTAAGATTTAAATTCAGAAAACCCATTCATCAAATCAAAGTGAGGAGCGTGTTATTTGTTATCTTTAATTTGAGCTCGACTATATATGTGAGATATCATGTGGGCCCATCTTTCAGATGCCAAAAGTTACTGGTTTTTTTTTTTTTTTTTTTTTTTTTTAAGGCAACAGTTGGTAGTGACCGGTAGCAGGCATGAAGGTGCAGAAGGTAAGATTCCCTTTGACAAGTCAAATAAAAAGTAAGGATATTTCCATCTCAGTGATATTTTTAAGCTAGTCTTAACACATATAATAAGGATGGAAATAGAACCTGTTGACCCAACCATTCTAAAGAATTTTACTTAAAAAATGAACTTTGAACCTTGGATTTACGCAAGTTGGCAATTGGGTTCGAGCCGAGATCCAATTGGAAAATAAGGTACAGTTAAGAGGACAAGACATCGCATCATATCAAAAAATGACATATTGTAAAAAAAAAATAACCCCAATATGGAAAATTCTTATCAGAAATTTGAGCAAATGAACAGGCCCGGAATTTGGTTCCAAAATTTAGGTATGGCCAGTGATTTTATGATAGTTCTTACAATCATGTTGTGGATTGAAGTGGAACTCACATGCGTTGTCTCTGGGCACTTGATGAGCCCCTTAAGCAACTGGAGATGATTAGTTCATGCTAGAACTATCCTCTTTAGGGGATAGCACTTGAACAACAAATAAAAAGGGCAAGAGGTCATTGAATTCCTTTACAAGGGACTTACACAAATCCTCCCTCTTATGCCCAATCTAAGAGAGAGCTATAGAGAGAGCAGTTATTACTAGTTCTATGATCAAGGTGTCCATCTGCAAAGTGAACTAAATGGAATTGAGCTTTCCTGCACATTTTAGGATTGCAAATTGTGATTGGTCTTACCCTTCATGGATTGAACTAGATGGAGTTAATCTTTCATCTATGTTTTAAGCATTGAGGATCTCTCTTGATCCTACCTAATATGCAATCTAGTCTTTATGATTGTAGCAGACCAAGATAAAGCTTCCACAACGAGCAAAAACCTATTAATTAGCTTTAAATTTAAATCTATAATATGGACCCATTGACTAATCAGGTCAGCTGGTGTCTTTGTAGGTCCTCATGAACAGTGGTGGATGGAAAGGTCTCATCATAGTTAAGATTCTAAAAGGGATAAAAGAACGCTCGCCCTTGTTTAATAACAATAACCCTATAGAAGGAACCCAAATAACAGCTTATATATCTAAAAATAAACTAAGCACAATGCTTATAATAATATTTAAACAAGCCAAGGTCTCCTATAAAATAATGTTAAGTTATCCGGGGGTTAACTGGTGGATTAGGATTCCCAAAGGAAGAATTATACCAGGTCTATTTCTTTGATAAGTGTCAACTTAATGTGCTTTCCTCAAGGCCTAGCTTATCAAAGAACTTGGAACTCCTGTAGACCTATTGAACCACTTTTGCATTAATCAATATAGTAACATGATTTGCTCCTTCTGTATAACTAACCATATAAGAATGTTAGGTTGAAAAAAAAATTTAATAGGCTGAGTGATTTAGGATAATGATTTGAATGGTTGGGATTCATTACACCAAACTTCATGAATCATACCTTTCCACCCCAACTATGAAAGAATTGCATCACTCAGTCACCAACCATGAAAAGGAAAAAAGATGTAGTGGAGAGACCAAAAAAAGTCAATTAAGTTGTGCTATTATAGCCAAAAAGAATCAAGGTGTGCTATACAGAGTATGTAGACTTCTCCAAAAGAATGTGGAATTTTCATTTATTCCCTTTGAACAAGCCCTTTGAAGCCCCTAATTAATGGCTTGGACCATAAATCAAGATTATTTTGAGGTCTGAATCCCATGTTCATTGGGAACAATCCAAGTTTAGTCAAAATACTTTCTTAACTTTTAGAAGCATGGAGACCAAGCATTTACTCATAGAACTCAATCAACAAAATTATGCCTCCAATCACATGCTTAAGAGTGATGACTATCCTTCTCCGATGCTTCCAAGAAGTTCAGATTGTCGACTACTTTTGTTTTGTTTTGTTGACTTTGTTGCATGGTGATATGAAAAGCAGCTTTTAGGTTGAATATCTTATTAGTGTAAAATCATGCAAATGACGTTTCAATTAACTTTATTAGGTTGACTTGAGTTGAATGGCACAGTCACCTGTTAGTGCTCCACGTTGATGCATGATGATCAGAGTCGATGAAATGTGGTCCAAGATTATATGTAGGATTTGTCGGGAATTGTGTGGCCTATCATCCCATTGGACCATGTTTGGTTTAAGTATTAACTTAAATAAATAAGTAAAATCTCACAATCAAAGTTTTAATCCTGATTTTAAAAAGTTGGTGGCTGAGTATCCCAATCCCCTACTCGAAGATGTAAAGTATCTAGCATAGAGATGTACAACAACAAAGGGGATTTTGGAATTGCTATTTAAGTGAGATGGGAACCCTAGTTTGAATCATCCATGAGGTACGCAGTGCTCCTAGAAGAGAATCGGAGGTGACCCAGATGACGTAGCATGATTTGGATGCTGTGTTTTATTTGAGCCCATTTGATCATGAATTCTTATGTATTCAATTCCACACTAACACACAGGCTTGCCTAAAATGCAAGGTCTTTTGTCTTTCAACCAACTAAAATCCAATCTATATTTAAGAATTCAAATTGACCATTTTAACTTTTAATTTGGGTTGACATTTCTATTTTCAGCCCAACTCAGGTTCAAGTGTAGTTTTCAAATTTTACATGCCCACTAAGGTATATATAATGGCTTAATGTTATGGCCTGATTCTCTAAAATGGCTTAACCCAGCCTGCCATATTCACAATAAGATCATGGGTGAAAACAGATCGAGTGTAGGTATGGTCCATAATTTGCTCATGCATGCACCCAAATTCACTAAACTCTAGCCAACCTGAGTTCCATGTGGTAAGCTTGAGTCTGAGTGAAACTATCATCTGGGTTGGGCCAGGGCAGAAACTTATCCAACCATAGCCCGTTTAGTTACTGGACATAACATTACCACAGGACTTTAACGTAGGCCCAGGCACGGATCATTTACAAAACAATACACCCATTGTGTCATACATATGTCTGGCCGGGCCCAACCTTTAAGCATTACAGGTCCGTTTTGTTGCCCATTTATTAATTAGGTCATAAGATCAGGCCCAGCTATGGCCTACAGGCCTAAAAATAGATCCCAAATTCAGCCCAATGTGCCCCCATGAGCACCCCTACGGCCCTTCTCAATTTAGCAGGCCCTGGCCCAAGCCAATAATGCAAGAATCCGAGTCCAGCCCGAGCCTAGGCCCCAGTCTCAGCACCTTTTTGCGGTGAAGAGAGGACAGGCTTCTCACATCTGTGTGTGTGTGTGAGAGAGAGAGAGAGAGAGAATCTCATATTTAGGTCCTAGTCCATGTCATCAGGGCCGGTTGTACCATAAGGCCAACAAAGCCATTGCTTTAGGCCCTAAAAAATAGGGCCGGTTGTACCATAAGGCCAACAAAGCCATTGCTTTAGGCCCTAAAAAATAAGGCCCAAAAATAGCAGCTGACATCTTTTGAAATTCCAAAAAAGCAAACTTGTCAACTGAGATCCATTTTCTTTTTCCCCAAAATATAAGGCCCATTAAAAAACTCTCTTAAGAAGATACAACCAAGATTTTCATGGGACCTTAAAGTGTCATTTATGGCCTATTATATTTTCAAATCAGCCCCTTATATGTCTATTGCTAGGAGACCAATTGATTTTAGCACACCATTACATTTCTAGCAGTCCATGTATATCAAATCTTAACCAAGCATTCAGTCATGAGCTTGCTTCACAAGCCTTTCTCATTATTTTTGTATATCTTATTTCAATAGGGGGCCATTCAGATTTGATCCATAATGTAGTTGTAATAGATCCATAGTTTGGGATTTCAGCCCTAATAATAGACCTTAAAATTTAAGATAAACAATGGGCTTCCGTCCGAATTTTTTCACTTGCCCACAATGCATATGAGCATCGTGCATTTGGAACATCCAATACATGAGACACACCTATGAAGTCCATCTTGGATGGTCCTGACTCATGGTGTATATGCGCACCGTGCACAGGTAAAAAAATGCTTCGAGCTCTATCAGTGACAAACTCAAAATTTTTTTTTTTTTTTTTGGGGGGGGGGGGGATTGGAGCCAAATAGGTAATTGGATTTTGTGACCCAAGATTTCTATATGAGTTTTGAGGATGGACCCAAAATTCTACGGAAAACCTATTTTTTATGCGTTTGGTGTAGAACAATTCCATATAAATGCTTTCCTAGCCCGTCAGCATTTTCCTTACTAATACTGGAAATGGGTTTCCTATGAGGGGTGTGGGAAAAGAATTTCCTCGGAAAACTTTTCACTCGTTTCTATTTCAACCCAAAACTTTACACTCTTTCATTTTTTATTTCTTTAAAATAAATTATTATTTGATGTTGAATAAATAATATACATATTATATTATTTTTTTCAAAAAAATGTTTCACCAAACAGAAATTTTGATTTTCTATAAGGAATCCACGGCCGTACCAAACAACATTAGCACTGATTCAGCGAAGAAAAAAATTCGCACCAAACATGAATTTCTAAATTCTAGGGAAGCCCTTTTCCGAGGTTTCCATTTCTATGAAATTTGCTGACACGACAATTTTCCCTTTCCGCAGAAGGAGTGTGTAAACTAAATAGTCTCCGAATGTGTTGAGTATCTCCAATAGGAGTTGGTCCCACTGTAAGTTTAACCACTTTGTAAAAAGTGATTAAATAATTTATACATTGTTCATTAATCACTTTTTTTTTATCAAGCCTTCAATTATACAGTGGAACCAACTTTATGGAATAAAATTTGGTGATCCCAATACAGATTGGTTCCACCATTCGATTTACCGTTTGATAAAAAAAGTGATAATGAATATGACTAAGATTGTATTAATCACGTTTAAAATCAAATTGTCAATCTTTCAGTGAGATCAACCCTAATTTAGGTAAAATTTGAGGATACCCAATAGAATTGGGTGTTTTTTTTTTTTTTTTTTTTTCACCGATTCGGATTTCAATTGCTAAGCCCCACTGTGGAGTTCCACTCCTTTAACTTAGGTTTGTCTAGAGGTGAACGGCTACAATACAGTCAGGTTTCTTATTTAGGCTAGTAGTTACTACTTACTTTACAAGAGTTTCTTTTTCTAGCACAATAATAATACTTGAGGCCAAAACACAAACCTGACCCAAATTTGAATCAGGCTTCTAATCTAGGGTCAAGCCCACGCCCAGTCTCAATTAAATTGAATCTCATGTGGGCCAGAGCATGCAAGCTCAAGTTTGGGCCCACCCCAAGTTGCACCCTGCAGCAATTTGGCATGACTCCTATAAAGTGCATAAATGGCATTGACCGACAAAAGTTGCCCCACCAAGGAGACATGCATGCTACACTCTGCTTTCATCAGTAGGGCCTAAGTACTATAATTCGATTTGAATTCTATGAGTCCATCCCTCTGGTTTCATTAGTAGGGCCTAAGTATTAAATCTGAACAGTTTAGAATTACTATTTACTTTGTATTAACTTTGATCCAAATTTTACTCCAATAGTATTTGGGCCACTGCCAATTTGATCATGGATAAAAGAAGCGATTTGAACCCCTTATTTTCACTTTCATTTTTATCATTTGTTTACGAGTGATGGATCGATAATGATCATCGGCCCAACTCAGATTAGAGTCAAACTTTAGTCAAAGCTAAATAAGAGGGGATGGTATATTTGTACAGTTTAAATTTTAAATGTGACCCCCACTGATGGAATTATATGGATGGGCTTAAAGAATTCTCTAAGGCCTAGCCAGGGCCACCTCAGAGGATCCGGCTTGGTCCTTGTTCAGCATCAAGACCCTTTTTTTTTTTTCGCCCAAAGGGAAGCCAGGTAAACACCCATGTGGCCTCAAGGTGGTAGACTCAACATTTTATTCCTAAAGAAGGGGGAACCAGGAGTTGATACCAAAACCTCTAGCTCATGAAGAGGGGGGAACCGTAGTCCTTACCACTCAGCCAACTCCTTGCGGTTATCATCATCAAGACCCTTTAAATCCCACTATTGAAATTTAGGCCAATGTCAGCCTATTCGTTTTTCTCTTTCTGTTTTTTTTTTTTTTTTTTTTAAGTGATCTACATTAACAAAGGCAAGGCCATTGTATTGGAGTCTGGACTATGAAACTATGCAAGGGAACAAACCATCAAAGATTCTAGAAAAGGAACTGATGATGAACAATGTTTTCTTTTCTTTTCTATGGAAAATTGATTAGGGCATATTCTATGTCTCTATTTACAAATGATCCAAGTGCATCCAGCTACACAACTTGCTGGCTTTTGATTTAAAAATTTTCACTGTGTGACCCACCTTTCAAGAACAACCTCTAGATCTCAACATCCACCCTTGAAATGTGATGGTTTCCAACTCTACATTCACTTTGATACTCACCTTTGGATGGACCAGTCGAGTGGGACTATCACAATGCATTTTCCAACCATGCCTCCTAGTTATAATTCCATGCAAAGGTGAGTATGACCAATATGAAGATGATATTGGATCCCCCTATGGGGAAAAAAGAGTTTGATATTGTAAATCATGCCACAGTGTGGTACTGCAGTTCTCCAATTCAATCAAAGGAAGAAAAGTTTTTGAAAAAAAAAACAATGTGAAGAAAGATTTTAACTGAGGTCTTCTACTCAATTTGAAGAAATCAATCAGGGAGCCTTTTGTGCCCAGAAATGAGGCAACAAAGGGAACATCAGGAATGATTTTGGTGGGGTTCTGCAGCGCATGCTGCTTGCTTCTTTTTATTTGGATTCCAACATTGACAGAAACATAAAATGATACAGTGAGTAAGACCAAACCAAACCCTGCTTCAAAAAGATGACAGACAAAACAACCGCCAACAACGCTCAAATAAAAACAAAAGCAACAAAGCTAATAAAGAGGAAAAAAAGTTCATCATGCCTAGAAGCTCTATCATAGAATGGTTGAAATGGCAAAAAAAGCAGAAGAAGAAAAAAAAACATCACTACTCCTGTAATAAAACTTCTCTTTTTCAAAAAAAAAAAAAAACCCTGGGGGCATTAATGTCCGGGTCAAACCGGGCCGAGCCATATCCAATCCGACGTATTTTTACAAATATCCGCCCATATCTGGTTCAAGCCCGACATAGATCATAAGTGCTTGGCCCGAGCTCAGCGTGAATCAAACATGTAAGACCCATACCCACACATTTAGTTTATTAGGCCGAAATCGGATTGAAGCCCAATTAACACTAATAGTAAAAACTGACATAGAGATCTTAAATTCAAATACAACTATACGAATAACAGTAAAACAAACAAAATATATTATTATGCCTGGTACAAGGAATATGAAATTTGGGCCGAGCAGGGCTTCTACTTTCTATCACTTGATTCAAACCTGCCCAAATACTAAACGGGCCTAAATTTTACATCCATGCCTGCCGAATACTAACGCCTGAGGCCCGAACCCGCCCAAAGCCGTCTCGGTTGGGCTGGCTCGGCCCATGGGCACTGAGAAAATACCCATATACCCACGTCCTCCACAACATCCAAACTGCTCCCTCTCTCTCTCTCTCTCTCTCTCTCTCTCTCACGCACACACACATACAATTTCAAAACCCACCATTCCCATTTCCAATTGCCCAGAATACAGAGAGGGCCACAGAGAAGGAAAATCTCACCAAGAGAGGAAGAGAGAGAGAGAGAAGTATGAAATGGGGAAGAAAGAAATCACCAGGACTCTCACCACTCCCTCAAATCTTCCCCATTTCTTGGCTATCAATGCTCAAGCAAAAGAGCACCACCCCCAGAACCAGTTCCCGACCTTCAAAACCCAAGCAAAACAACAACAAACAAGAATCACCCAAGAGTTCTTCTTCCATACCTGTTTGCTTCAGACCTTCTCGACTCTCCGATGGCGGCGGCATAGCCAGAGAAATTAATGTCTGTTCAGTACCTGAGACTCCAGGGAAGAGCAGTGAGAACTTGGCCGCTTTCGTAGTGCGAGAAGATGATTTCTGGAAGTTTTCTTTTGAGAAGCATACCAATGAAAGTAAGGATGGTGGAGTCTCTTTGGAAGGTGATGAGATTGAGTTTCAGTTCTCTAGTCGCGACAGCAGCAGACCAAGAACACCCAAGAAACATCGGGAGCTTATCGCTCCAAATTCAAGAAAGTCAGATCAAAGGATTGCAAAAGAGAACACAGTTTCATTGAATTCCGAGCGAAAATTAGACATGAGTGAGGATGAACAGAGAGACAATGAGTCAGCAAAATCTCCGCGTCCAAACAGAGATTTGCATAAAAAGAAAACTAGACACCGCCTGAGAACAGGAGAGCGTTCGCCGCGGGCAGGTTTGAGAATGGAGATGTGCAAGATAAGAGCTGTTGAGGACCTAAAGAAGGCAGACAAGAAGAGGAAGAAGAAGAAGAAGAAGAAGAAAAGGATGAAGCATAAGGGAAGATCTTTTGAGAGTTTTGCAGTGGTGAAGTGCTCATTAAATCCTCATGAAGATTTCAGAGAGTCCATGATGGAGATGATCTGCGCGAATGGTATTGGAGAACAAGAGATGGAGAATTTGCTGGCTTGCTATCTGTCTTTGAACTCTGATGAACACCATGGTATCATTCTCGAGGTGTTTAGGCAGGTATGGTTTGATTTAATACAAGATTCTTCTGATTCTGAGTTTGAACAGGGGATTTCTTATAGTAAGTACTAGTACTGGACTACTTCTATATGTACTTTTATCAATCTGCAATCTGAGTTGCAGATATCTGAATTGTGGGTCAGTTCTCTATCAGTCACAATATCAGACAATTTACTTGATCTTATTATACTTTCAATTTGTCAATTTGGATTAGAATCTCTGGTCCTCTTGATTTGTGATTATTTCGACTGCAGTTGTATCAAAAGTGAGAGATCCAAACAATACTAATTGAACACAACCATGAACTGTGTAAATCATGAATTGCAATTCAGGGCTTAGCTGAATTTACTAGTGTCGTAAACAGGTACATTGCTTAGTTTTCTCTCTCTCTCTCTCTCTCATGCTATTGTTAGATATTGACGAAGGGGGCATCAAACCATGTCATTGGATGAAAATCTAGATCCTACTCTGTATCTGAATGGACTAATTTGATTGGCCCACACCATTAATTTGAGACAACAGGGACGTGTTTGGATGTCTCACCCCATCTGGAGGAGATTCTGGCATTGATAATTAATAATCTAATATGAAAACTCAAGCCCAGACCCAGCTCATGGACCAACAAGAAGACAGCATGATTCCAACCAAAGGTAGGTGCAATCTGCATTTGACTTGGGCAATTAAGGCCACCTTAGTTGATCTGAAAGTTCAGTTTGATGGTTCCTTGTCCCACTTTGGATTGCCACGTACCCAAAATCCCACTGTTTATTGGATTAATCTGTATCTAAAAAGGCCATTGGATCAACACGAAGCATTCTTAAGTTTAAGCCTCAGTGCATTCAATTTTGAAGGTTTTGGTTGGAGTTAGATGTATGTACCCCATATCCTCATTCTGATGAGTTCTGCTGAGTTAATTGACATATATGGGCTCATTTGGATGGAGTCATGGTGGCCCATATCTAAACCATCAACAGGGGTATTCACTATCAAGTTGGGATCCATGACTACATCAAAAGGGAGCCACATATCCCTGTTCAATGTCCAAGCGCAGGTTTATTCAAATTGTAAAACCATGGCCCTTACTGTAAAAACTGAACAAGGGCCTTGTTCAGGAAAAGGTCTGGCCATTAAAAGTCTGGAATGATCCAATCCTGTGGGTCACCTGAGAGCCTAACAATCATGAGGGTTGTAGAAGTTTTAAAGGACTCTTAATGATCTACCTATGTGGAAAAGTTGGTAGTCTTGCAATCAAGAGAGGTAGTATTTTGAGTTCTTCAAAATTGTCTACGTCCTAGATATTGGATAAAGTTGGATGGGAGCCAAATTTTGCATGATCAATTAACCTGCCTAATTCAGATGAGTGTCAAATTTAAGCCAGCATCGGTCAAATCTAGCGCAAATTCTCCCACGAAGAAGGTAGGAAGTTTGACAATAATATACATGGGAGGCATGTTTGCGTGGCAACATTTCCATGGAAAAATCAATTTGTTTACAAATATTGATAATCCAATGTCTACTCTGTGAGAATTTGGAGGTAAGATTCTCCAATGTTGAGGATTAGGAGGAGAGTAATACTAGTGAGCTTTCACAAAATATGTCTGCACTCTTGCTGCCACAAAAGAAAAAAGAAAATTGCAGATTTTATGCACATGTGAAATCACATCCCAAGAAGTCCATGGAAGAAATACTAACTAATCCACATACCGTGAATCCATGGCTGTTTCCAAATGTGCCCCAAAAGTAAATCCAAAATGAGAAATAATTTATTGGTCATTCCTGTGGATCATACTCCATCCTTCATCTTCTGATTTTCATCAAGCAACCCAACTACTTTGAGGTCAGCTTTATAAATTTTGTTTCTCCAATCCAATTTTCTCATAATTCATATTAGAGTTGCGACAAAGTTTTACAGGTCAACTGTCAACCTACCTGCGGTAACCCTCCTCCTTTATCCACTTTTCTACTATTTGAAAACATAAAACGTCCCTTAAAGAGCACAATGAAAGCTCAAACAAATACATGATCTACATTAAGAATTGCTTGAGACCTTTCATGATAGCTTGGCTCCAGGGAAATGAAGGAATCCTTTTGGTAGAGAATTCCTCTTTATTTACCAAACGTGCCCTTCACAAAAAGGGGAAATATGAGTCATAATCATCTGGTTCGTTTCACATATCATGCTTGTAATGGTAACTGGAGGATTGTTCGATCAACGGCCGACAAAATGAGTCAATTCCATCACCTTTTTTCACGGATTATAGATCCGAGGTCGATATAAATGGAAGAAATGAGGCTAGTTCATTTTTCTGTAACACCATGATATGTGGTTAGCTTTATAACACAATAAGCAGTATTGTGTTAGCAAAGATATGTAGAGGTATGATAAATTTGCATGTGCATCAAGTCTTTCAGCCACCCAACATTCCTCCATCAATTCACTGATTAGTGGAAAGGTTGAAGTCTTTAGATTTTTATTTTTATTTTTTTGCTTACAATGGTGTCAGGCCTCTTGACTATTTCCCCAGGCACGTGAAGTCTATAGAATACAGGCCCCTTCCAAAGATATCTCGCCTGTCATTACATCTTTAATCATTAAGTAAAGAAATATACCCATTCTTCATAATTACTAGTACTATATCGAAGAGAAAAATGCTTATCTGAGAAATCCATCCTTCGGTTTGAGGTAGAAGTTTCTGACATTTTTATCACTAAGATTACAGGAATAGAAATCCAAGTTTCTTCAGTAAGATGATATGATTTCATACCATCTGGAGAGGAATCTAACCATTCCACCAGATAACAATATTGGATTGTCAAGGACAAAGCATATGGGTTTAAGTTCTGACAAGGACATGCTCTGACATATCCAAACTGTTCACTTGATGAGCCTTATTGTCCCCATGGCCAGAAACTTCCTAGAATTATCAGAGTACGCTGAACTTTCAATCTGGGGCCTCAAAATGGACTATTAAGTTGACAATACAGCAGCAGCCCAGCAGAAAATGATAAGAAGTGCAGCCGTAAGATCTTGCAGTCAATGATTTTTCATTTTTTATATATATTTGGACATTCCCCGCTACAGTAGGACTGATCATGGCAAAAAATCACAGGCCAAAATACATATATAATATGGAGGATTACTGCTCCCTGAAATGAACTCATACTCGTGATCAAAACCTGCACTCTAGGCCTACTTGTGTTGAGATAGGTTACTGGGTCAAAACCACCCCATTCTGTTGTGAAAGGCCCAAGTATCACTCATCAGAGTTGCATTTAGTGGGACATTGAAGCCGGACTGTCTTCGCATGATCTTACATTTTATCTTGAGATGAGGAGCGAATCAATCAAACAGAGACCCCTTTTAACTTTCAGGCCATACACAATTCATGGCAGAGGTGGGGTGCTTCAATCCGGTGATCTACCCTCAGAAAAAGGGAGCCCCAGAAGGTGTATTTTTCTTGCTTACAAATCACTAGTTATGGCATTATTGCTTATAAATAACAGTTTCTCACATTCAAATAGTATAATATGGAGTTGTCTATGCAACATTATGCATACCAGCCATAACATGCATGAAAAGTATAATGTTAGATTCTATTGCAAATGCCATGACAATGTCAAGGCATTAAGACATGATGTTATTTTAAAAATCTGAACAGGCCACAAAACCATTGACACAAACACAGTAAGCAAAATTTTGAATTTACTGAGCTAAAATGTTTCAGAAGCTCAATTTCTAAGATGGCGAAAGATATAATAATGCAGCTACCATCTCAAAAGTTCACCTGTATAAAGTAGCTGCCTTTTCTGTAATCAT
This sequence comes from Persea americana, assembly GCA_029852735.1. Taxonomy (NCBI): domain Eukaryota; kingdom Viridiplantae; phylum Streptophyta; class Magnoliopsida; order Laurales; family Lauraceae; genus Persea; species Persea americana. The sequence continues at coordinate 2,851,181 of CM056813.1, forward strand.
AGGGTTGATATCTATTTATATAGATAATCGACAATCACATGATAATGGCTTGAATATGATTCAAAATTGAAGGAAATTCTATGTGTGTTTTTTTATGGTTTTGTAGATCAAACCAGGACCACGCAACTGTAACCTTATGGTTTTCCTCGGATAGAGCTGTGTGAAATCCATATCATAGTGCAATGCCGGGGGTGCTCTTTTTTTTATTTTTGGATGCATTCCTGCAAGAAAGGAAGTCATTATCATTTATTCTCAAATGGACCACGTAACCAGAAAATGGGCTCAAACCCAGGCAATGAATTAACAAGCAGCAACCTTCACCTACTCCAAGCAAATTAAAATGCAGTCCAAAGGATAGCTGACTGCTGGGAAGAGTATGAAAATTACAACGGGAAGTAAACGAAACCGGAGAGGGGACCACAGCACAAACTGACTTTGATTCAACTGTACAAGAGGTCATAAGCAATAATTAATAGAGATTATACAGTAGCCAAATGAGTTGACCAAATGTCATCAGCATCATATTAAACGTTACATGCTATTGCGCAGACTTGTACTGAATTCAAATGAAGTGTTGTAACCATCCCTTATGCTGCCTGAATTTGTGCCTTTCGGAAGTGGAATTTAGTTCCCGAGTTATACTGCGATATAGGAATTCCACAACAGTTAAGGGTCAGCTCAAACGAATATACTACCAGACTGCAAATAAACATCAAAATCCAACATTTCCAAATATTTTAAAACTTCTGAATTTGAGATAGTTGTCTCTAAAAATTTTGCTATGAAAACAAATAAACATCATCGCCAGTGATCACTGGACCGGCCAATACAACCTTTCTTTTTTTGGAATGGTTCCGGCCATTACAACTTCTGCACTAATATTTTGAAGCATGGACAACTTATAATTTGAATCCAAGACCTGAAATTGCATGGTGTTAGGATTGCAAAAGACCGACGGTGAATAACACCTCTTGCCAGTTGATTAATAATCAGGGAAACAAAGAATAAGCTTATACATGTCTCGAAATATTAGCAGGATTATCAGGACTTGTTGGTTGACAGAGTAATACAGCTTTCGTCGCTATTTTTTTTCAAGTCACTTTGGCCCTTGAAGGTCTTGGTCATAAGGATGGTATATTAGTCATCACTGCATGGTCATAGCTGAAATTCACAACATTTGTAGACTCGCATACCTCACAGGTAAAGAAATTCTCACCTCAACTATCAATCTTGCTCCAGTTTGCTGCTTTTGAAATTCCAGCTGTTCCAAGACGCAAGTCATTAGACAGAGCCTCAAGGAACATCATCATTGGAGATGGCGAATAGCTTATACCTGTTTAAAATATTATAGATTTTCACAATGATGAGAACCACCCTATCACCACCAATGCTGATGCAGGGTATCAACTAGTAAGTGTCTGGAGGCACATATCACACAATTTCTTTTAGTATAATGACTGATTAAATCCTAATTATCAATTTACTGCCCTCGTTCATTCTCTGTTAGTCATGACATAAATTCATCAGCAACTCAAATTGGATGGACATTAGATGATATGGCAATCGATTAGGTGACATCTAGTCAAATTACATTTTATATTCCCATTCGAAGTACTATGATTTTTTCAAGGGGGTGGGAAACTATCCAATCAGACATGCTGCAACTACATTCACCACTTCATCATGTGGGATAACCATTGACAATCTTATGGGCCTTTTTGGTGGAGGTCTAAAGTTATGCGATATGGCGGTGCTCTGTTGGTACTTTGGAACTTAGCTTACCAGCCAGGCAGGGTAAAAGACCGATGACACAAACAGTTAGGTGTTTCTCCAGAACAAAAGTGTCCACATGCACATTAGCCTCTCTTCCCTTGATCTCCCCCCAACATCAATCCCCCACCCCCAAAAACCCACAATGAGAAGTTATTCATTTAATATACGTGCAAATCATCATCACTCTCTTGGTTTTCTACTTTGAGGCAATGAATTAGGTTTTCTTGTTAATAACATATTAGGTAAAGTGCCTACAAAATCAGTATTCATAGCTTGTAGTCGGCAGAAAAGTGTGCTCACTGTTGGAAAGGCAAAGTTTATTACAAGCATTTTCAATAACAAGTTAGCATTAATGTTTACAGATAAAGCAAACCCGCACTGTATATAGGTGTGTGTGACTTCCAAATTACATCCCTGCATAAGTCATAGAAGTGTTGCTGTTGCATCTGTATGGAACTCAAGTGATTGTACATTAAGTCAATTGATATAGCTAACGATCAGGCCAAATGCATCCTAATTGTTAGAAATTAATAAAAACCCTCAAGCCCTTTATTTAGAAGAGATGCAGAAAGAGTCACGAAGGAATCAACTCAGTTGTTAAAACCATCAACAAAACTCTAAGGATCATCCAGTAACTTATGACTTGATCTTTTTCTGACACGCAAAATTTACTTTCCGCAGCAGGTACTATGTAATTACATTAGTCTTTTTGACGCTGCGTGAAAGGTTCACTACGCAGGTATTGTATTTGATTTTACTAATCCGTTGGGCAAACCCCAATTATCTAATAATTCAAGGACCAACTCCCTTCCTTTAAAACAGGACATCAAAAGGAAAAATATCGAAATGAATCAAAATCTGAGTTAACAGATCAAAGGAGTTAAAAATGCTTTAAAAAGTACTCAGACAAGTCTAAGCTAATGACCGTATATCCACAAAGGAACACTATTACAGCATCAAACTTATTCCATTTACAAGAAATGCTCAGAGGGGAAAAATAATAAGCTGAAAACATATAACTAAATATTACAGGATCCTGAAAATACCTCTCTGCCAAGCCGCATGCTACAAAACAAATAAACCATCTCAGAAGTTGTAAAGACACCAAACAACATTAGGTACTTTCAGCTGGAGTAAGCTGCCCCATCTGTTCTGTAAGGTGATCTACATTCTTCCTGTTCCACCAAAAATTCCCATGGTCTGCCGGCTTGTTTTCACTCCTTCTACCATCAGTGTCCCGCCCTTCCGATTGGACCTCCGCATCCATTGAACCAGGATGCTCAGTTAGGAACTGTTCCCAGAACATATCGTTAACACCTGTCACTGCAGCATAAGGTACATTGACATGTTCCTTTGATGACTGAACCTCAGTAGCAGCAGGCTTGGTATTAACATCTATCCCAGATGCTTTGGGCAGAATGTCCCCATGAACTTGGATAGGAGAAGAAGAAGGGCTGTCCAAATAACTCGTAGATTCTGTCAACTCTGGAGATGAATGGCTATCTCTTGAGGGAGGAGAAGATGAACGCAATTTAGGTGATGGTGGCCGCAAGTTTATTCCTGGATCACCTGAAGATACATCCATTTCTGTAAGAACAACTGCTGACAGCTGGCACGGCATACCACCACTGTACATCTCTTCACCTGAAGCACGACTAACCCCACGAAAGAAATTCTCCCAGGAATTTATGGAAGATTCCATCTTTTCAAATGGCTCCATGTTTATTAGCTGCACAGAAATGACATCTGTTTTCTCTCTTGCTGCAGTATGAGAAGCCATGATTCGGTTATTTTCTGCCTCAACTTCATCATAGAAATAATCAGGTTTTGGCAATCTTCTCTTTTTATTATAAGTTTCTGATTGTTCCATAAGGTTAGAAAGAAATCCAGGCTTCTGCGCAATTCGTTTCAAGAAGGCCATCATCTGACGCTGACGGAGTTCCATGAGATGCAGCCGCTCCTCCAAAGATTGCATTTGCAGATCCATTCCGCGCTGCTGCTGTGTGTGCTGCTGCATTTCCAAAAGGAGCACATTCCTGTCTCGTTTCAACTTCTCAATCTCATCCTCAAGTTCCTGTTTCTCTGCTTCAGATAACACTCCCGAACTACTGCCTTGTGCTTGGTTATGTTGTTGGGAATGGCTGTGTATTGGCTTGCGTCTGTAGATATTTTTCAACAGATGTCTCTGACCTCTTAAAAACTCATCATTGGCAAATTCCCACCGATCGGGATCTATTTTCCGGAAGCCCTACATAAAAATAAAAATAAAAAAGGAAATGCATTCAGAATTTTGCAAAGAAGGGAATGTGCAAATGCATAAAAATAAAAATAAAAAATAAAAAATAAAAAAAAGGGTAAACAGCAGTGAGAGGATGACAGTGCTTCTTTGAAAGGATTATGGCTATATAAACAGATATTTCAATCAAAGGAAATGACCTCACTGTAAAGGTGGCAGGTACAGCCACACAGAAAGAGTGTTGAAATCCGACCACAAATATGGATTGTCACACTCAGTGTTTCTACCTCTCTATGAAAAAGAGAAATAGGGTGAAATATGAGCAAGAGGAAATGACTTCAGCAAATGGACTTTTCGCGTTGAAATTTACCTACTTTCCAAGTAATAAAGAGAGGTACATTTCCATGGAAACACAAGTATCCAAATGCAGCCTAAGTGTTAAAAAGAAGAAAGAAATGCAAGCATCCTGAGTTTAAAAAAAAAAAATTAATTAATTAAAATTAACACCCCTTTCTATGATTGGAGTTATGACAGGTCAATGTAATGAGGCATATAATGTAGAGTAGGAACCCCACAAAAAGGTCCCAATCCAGATGTGTTTAGCTCCAACATATGTCTTGTGCGAGAACAAGGGGTTGCCCGGTTGGTTGGGAAACCCAGTTCTCACCCTAGGGCCCATTTGGCATCATTTATGTGTTTTTCTCAATTCTGTGCCAAGATTGGGTCGTGCTGAGACTGTGTTGCACTGAGTGTATGCTGTGTAGAAATCGTTTGGCATTGTTTCCATTGTTGGAGCTCAAATGGTTAGCGACTTGACTGTGTAAGTGTAGTGCTTCAGTTTGAATCCCTGGTATAGCAAAATTAAAAAAAAGGGAGAAAAGGGCACATATGACTCAACTAGTGGAACTCCAACACACACAAGAGGGAATCAAGTCCTTCAACTTTAAAAACAACTAAGGTCCATTTATAATTTCTTATGCTCGCTTTTTCCCACGAGCGTTATTTTCTGAATGTTTTGCAGAAGAATATTTTTTAATGAATAACCAAACGCGTTCCATAGTTTCGCATCCTGTGGGAATGCAAGAACATTCAAATGGAATGATGCCAAACAGGCCCTTAGTATCTAGGGATTGAGCCCTAGGTACCCGGCACAGGGGGTTACCTCCAAAGACTGAGTTTCTTACCGTCAGCGCGGACATTGTCTCCCAGGTATGGAAAAAGAAGTCACACCACCACCAAAAAAAAAACAAAAAGAACATGCATCTTGTGCATTAAGTCAACTATGCTAATTATAGGAAGATATAATTGCTAGTTTATTATAATTAGGCATATCCTAATTTCATGTATATTAACATTATTGATTGTAATTAGGATTTGAATCCCCTCGATTATTACAGTTGATTGGGTTCCAATGAATCCACAAATAATGCCCAAGTGAACCCATACAAGAGGGTACGTCTTAGGTCTCCCAAACAACTGTCTATATTGTCCCCTCCCATTTACTTATGTCTTAGGGGGTGCTTGGAAAAATGCATGACATAATATCAAAAAATTTGAATATTGTAAGATTTTATTAGCACAGAACAAAATAGTGTCATACTACAATATTATGTCACCTATAGTGTTTGACAATTTCTACAAATATCAATATACCCTTAAATGAAGTGTTCGGCAATTAATAAAAATTTCACTAGGTGATATACTGATATACCAAAACAAGAAATGGAGAGAGAAATAGAGATGTTGACCAAATGCAAGACCTATTAATTAGTAATCATAATGGAGTGATTTAAAATTGGTAATTAAGATGGAAGTCATCTAATACAAAATATATCTATATAACCCGTCTTTTTTATGGAAACGTCAATGGGAGCAACCCTATGTTAGTAATCATAATAGGATATATCTAAGGTTTTCAATTGTTTAAGATTTGAAATCACAATGAATAGGTGAAAAGACTCTAATCACAGTGGATTCTACACAGAGCTTGTACCAATGACAAGATTCATCTTGTGTAGGCAATCATGATAGGGCCCATCTAATGCTAGAAAATCATTTGATCAAATGTTAAAAACAATGAGATCCAAGCAATGGTCTACCAAATGTTGGTAACCACAGTGTAATATGTTTATGGTGATTAACACAAAGAGCCAATCAAATTTTCACATCATAGAGGAACTCATCTATGTGAAACCATTGTGGGGCCCATTTGATTGGTAGTCATATTAACCAAGAAAATTGTAGTAATCACTAGGGGAGCCATCAAAGAATGGGCCTCATTTAATGATGGTAAACTGATAATTACAGCCACATGATCAAATCTTGGTAATTAATATGAGACTCACCTAATGTTGGTAATCAGGGTGGAAGCCACCAAGTGTGACATTTGTTGGACCCACATAATATTAGTAATCAACAAGGGGACTATGTAACAAAGTTATGAAATTCGTTTCGTTTCAGACAAATTTTTTGAATTATTTCAGTTCGTCCATTAAAACAAGCTGAATAACACCCCTCAAAAAAATCACCCAAAAATTCATTCCAGTTGAAACAAATTTTCCTAATTCAATCCGAAATGGATGAATTTTCTAAATTACTGCCCAATGCTCACTGCTAGGCTGTTGTGGTGACAACATTATTATATATGCTATATTGATCAGCCATACTGATGACAGTAATTTGTTATGTTGACAACATTATTATTTGTTTAATTATTTATGTCATACACACCACGGTATGAGTTGATATAGTAGGATAAACTAAATGTATCTAATCATATTTTTTAGATTTTAATATTAATCTTATATTTTTCTATTTTTTCTATTTTCTAAAATGTAACTCCAAAACATCTTGCTGAAATTCGGATTCGGCCCAAACATTTCAGTTTGGAGGCCAAACTGAACCGTGGTCTAAAATGAATTTCTCAATTATGCTATGTAAACATAGATAACAGGACTACATGAACCACAAAATTTATAGACTGTTGTGACTTGTGAGGCCAATCTAATATTGGGAGTCATAGTAAAACCTATTTATTGCCTATAATCACTATAAGAACCATCAATATTAAAAATTATAGTGGGCTACTATCATAAATGGTTGCTTGTGAACTCTCTACCAGTGTTAGCTAAAACTCTCCACAGGCGTTTTTAGTGTTTTTAGTTTTTATTTTTTTTACGAAAGATTATTTTATACACTACATCCTTGAATAATTTAATATGGAAGATTTTGTAAGAAAGTGGCATATTGTAGGATACATTCTAAGTTAGCTAAACACCTATTTAGCTATGCAGATTATATTCTAAACTAGTGAGTAATATAGCAAAATCTTTAGAAACCACCAAAATCAAAGCTCTGTGAGTTTGAAGACAACAAGAGACCTCTGAAGGGTTTCTCAGTCCATTTTTTTTCAATAAACCTCTGCAATCAGAAAACTCTGTTCCATTTGCCAAAGGATTTCTAAATCCTTCAGTCGCCTTCCCTAACGTGATTCAACCCTAATCTACAAGGAATTACAAAATCCAGCATGTGGACTGGGACCCTTTCCTGGGGTCCCTACAATCTCTATATATCATAGGGTTCAAAATTCTCAAGTTACCTTCGTATATAAGAGCATACAATTGATTTGCAAAAGCTAAACCAAGATTTATTGCATTTCAATGTAACTGGACATATAATATGGCTCATAAATTTCTGTTAGTTATCCTTTCCATATGAAAGCTTTCAATTGATTTGAGGAAGGTAAATTACAGGTTACACAAATTATCTTTCCACCAATTTATAAAAATACATAACCAAAATCAAGAAGTGTCACCCACTAACTTGACACACGTTTAGAGGAATATACCAAACACATAAGACTCACGCAAAACACCTCACATTTCCTATCAAAATTACACAGTATTCGTCCCCATTGTGTTTCATTACAGAAGCAGGAAAAGACTCGGCAAATTTTGGGGTCCGCCCAACCAGATGGGCTTCCATTCAATGTAACTAATGTTCAACATTTCCTTCCAAAATCTTAATAACATCCTTCCAATAAGGAAAAATATACCCCACCAAGCTGAAATCTGTCCTACAGCAACCGCCACATACGGGGGTGGGGTGGGGGTTGGTTTGCGGCGGGGGTGGGGGAAGCACTTATTTCGGCCAAAAATCCCTCACTAGGTCAGTAAAGAAAATCCTCATTAGCAGGGAGACATATTACCCTTTTTGAATGTTAAGAACTAGAATATGCATTACAGATCTTTGACTGCAATTTAGGATGATTGTGAAAAAATACATTAAACACATGATGCTCTTCAATGTGACCGATATCACAGTTTAATTAAAAGAGGTGTTTCTACCCTAGAATAATATCAGCATTGGGGCCGGTAATGAATAGAGGAACCCCAAATACCACACTGAAACAGATAACAAATCATCCTGCCCAAATACTCTTATCACTTGGCATATGAGACACGCAAACTGGAAACTTCCAACCAATAATTAAAAACTCTGCCAATCAAAATCATGCAAAAAGGCAATTCTGTAACTTACATATGTATTGAGCTGGCGGACAAAGCTGGAGAAATTGCTGTGCTTGAAGTACTTGGGCAGCAAATCTCTCGAGAATTCCATTTGATTCCACACAATAAAACTATTGTTATTCTGACTCCACGACACCACAGAATTCGTAGATGAATCATCCACCATTTCATATGTCTTTGTAAGAAAAGGCGCCGGCCCCGAACTGCTCTGTGATCCATCCATACTTGAAAAGCATATACCTTTCAAAAGAAGTTTCACCCTCCAAAACCCAAACAAAACCTCTTATATCTACTTAAACCCTACCAAACCCCAAACCCAAATCTCTGTTTTCAAAAAGATCTCAACTTTAGATGAGAATCTCGTCTGGTTGCCCCCTCAGAGAATAGAATCCGCCTGAAAATCAAATCCAAAACCAAGTAAATGCAATATCCAAACCTAAAACCCTTGATTTCTTGCCATAAGAAGCTACAAGTTCTAAATTTTAGAACAGAAAAACACAAAGAAAGAACATTAAAAACCCAATCAAAAACAGAGGAGAGATCAATCAAAATGATAACTTTGACATTCTCCTACATGTATCAATCAAAAAGCTAGCACCCCATTAGGGTTTTAGAGCTTACCTTGAGGATTATTCGTGCAAAAAGACGTTTCTACAGAAAACCCAACAGATTGAAATGGGTCTTCTTCCCCTGTTTTTCCTCTGTTCTTCTGAAGAAAGACAGAAAGGGAGAAATGTTCTAGAACAGATCTTTCTCAGACCGTATCCGTGTCATACGACTTTACTTACTTCTGGAAGATCGTTTTGGGGGTTTTATGGTCTGAAAGTATCGACTTTCTCGACAGACAGATGCACGAAAAAGTAGGGTTTCGAAGATTTTTCAACTCCAAATATAGAGGGGGAGAGAGGGATGCGAAATCTCTTCCCTCTCACGAGCTTCTCTTGCGGAAAGATTGCTTCTTTTTACACTACTTTCCACCAGCTTCCTCCTCCCAACCATCTCGTAATTGCATTTGGTAAAATTGAGAATTGATTTTCCTCGCTCTTATAGTGAGTCCTGGCTGACCGGGTCATATACGGAGAGACACACAGAATCGGGTGTGGATGTACATTTTCCATTCTGCAGGTGGTCATCTGATAAGGTGGGGCCCACTGTGGATGGAGATGATTTGGACCATTAAAGATGTATGGGGTTATTGGCCTGCTTTTTATGGAATCTGGCCTTTGTTTGGGAACATCCTTTCACTGGGATTTTCTTACTTTACATAGAATCTTGGGGTAAGAGTTTGGTGTGACACATTCATTGCTCCAGGTTCTCAAAAAAGGAAAAGTTTGGAATATGTATATCCATTTTTTGTATAGATTCTATGGGATGGTTGGTTTTTTTTTTTTTTTTTTGTGTGAATCTGTGGGGTGGTTGTTTTGCATTTGGATGGAGGTTTTTGTGTGGAGAGGATTTCAAAATCTGTGGAAAATTAGATTTTGTTGGTGTTTATATATAGAAATCCTCAGTGGCTGAACAGTTGGCATTGAGAAATAATTTTTTTTGAATTCAAAGGTGAATATGGCATTTTCAGTGTAGTTTGTGTTATTTGAACTTGTAGGATGCTTGAAGTGGAGGAGTTTTTGTTTCATGCTCTGCCTTGAGTAGTGATGGTGAATATAAAAATGGAGCATAAGTTGATTGTGCAATAAAGATGATAATATTAACTAGCAATGTTGGACTCTAGTTTCTTTTATATTTTATAATCTGGTTTCCGACCATCCTCCTTCTTACTATTGCATTAGCACAAATGTAGATGGCTATTAGCTGACAATCTCCAATGATAATTGCGAACAAGAATTTTCCACAGTTAGTGTTCTTATCAACCTCCATAGTAAAGGGTGGTTGAATTTTCCACGGTTGGCAATTTCTAAAATTTCCAAGTGTTAAAATTATCATAGGTCACCTTTAAAAATGTGTTTGTGCAACTCAACTACCACAAAAAAGGAACACGCAGAGCGTGTTTCTCTTCCCTGTTGATATTCAGGGCATTCAAGCAAATAGGTTTCAGCACTAAAAAGTGAAAAAAGAGTCTTTTTTTTTCTTTACAGTTGATGATTTGTATTTCCGACCTAGGTAGCCGGGCTCCTCTTTTCGCGACACCTGTACAAACGCATCTTAAGGTAGGTAGTGTTACCATTGCATCATGCAGCAACGATAAATAATGATGTTTACAAGCCAACAATCTACTGCAATGAATTTTTTTCCCTGCCTATAGTATCTGACTAGAAAAATGATTTTGTTTACCGTCTGAATGTGTTTTCTTTTTTGTGACCTAGCGAAAGGAGCTAGGACCCAAGAGAGAACCCGCACACACCGAAAAAAAGCTTGCACAAGTTGGAAAAAAGCATACATAAATGTGAAAGTGGCGCACCCAAATTTCAAACCTTTAGGCAGCGAGGTGCTCATAAGTGGCCGTTCTTGTATGAATGTGTTCCTATTGTGACATTGACCTATGCCAAAGAATTGAAAGACAATTAATTAAAGTTGGAAGACAATCGAAGGCATGCAGTTATTAGCCGATACTTATATTGAAAATGTACCTTGTTTTTGTATAGCTGAATACATGCATTTCCCTGAACAATATTGCAGCCGGCACCCTCATTTTGTTTTGTAGTTCTGCTGAGGTCCTGTTTCTGAGTTTTCTAAAGTGATTTGGTTCATGCATCATTGTGAAGCAAAAATTTCCTTCGTTTTCTACGCTAGTTTCATATGCCAATTCACCAGAGAAAGCCATATCCATGTAAAGTTTAGAAACAAACAGCTGTAGAAGGTTTGATCATAACTAATGCATACAAAAGTAAAATAGGTGGAGACGATTGAATTCATAGAACCATCATTCAATCATTCATTCATTGAATCTAATCTTTTCTGATTAAGGCCAAAGGCTGTGATTTGCAAAGCGTGGACCCCACCTTGAATATCATGGGACCCTTCCTACTTTGCCCTTCTATTTAAGCAATCTAACCAAATGACAAATTTCTGAACTAACATCAACCAATTCCTTTATTTTCTGTTGCAGTTGCAGATATTCTTCTCTCTATAATAAAATGCTAAAAATAACTCACGTTTCTATAAAGTAAGATGGGAAGAAAGAACAAACAAACAAAATGAGAAATAGCTCAACTGTAGAAACATTTCTTGTTGGAAAAACTCAGCAGAACATAGAAGACTTCACTTATACTATAACCCAAAAACAGATATGAGAATTTTCCAGAAATTCCATAAGTAAAAATAAAATATAGCTACTATTCATAATTAATCTACAAAGAAATTTGATATTACCATCCTAATGTGGTTGGGATCTATTTTTATAAGTTGAAACCAGAGTTGCGGTTTTGAGTCAACTTGCCTTTCAAAAAATAACAAGTTCTTTATGTATAAAAGTATTGGTGTTTTGTGTGGGTTTAGCGAGCTTCACCCGTAGAAATAGTCCCATTGGATCAAAGACCTCCAGAATACTCACATTTTAAAAAAAGTTAGTATGAAAGTATTGGTGAAAGAGAATTTTTCAAGAGAGAAATGCTGGAGTTTTTCATTGAAGAAAATTAGGGGAACAAAAAAAAAAAAAGTTGCCCAAATAAAATTAATTTCCTACCAAGCTTTGCATTTTCACACCTTTTCACAAGGGTTGCAATTGGAAATTCGATTACCTGATTATATGAAGCCTTTGATTCCAAATAAAACTGAGTATAGAGATAAGGGAGAAATTTGGATATGGAACACTAGGATTCAACACCATAGAGTTTATATTTTGACCCGAGGATGTGGATCCAAAATTACTATATTCACATGCTGAAAGTACATATAGCCTTTAAGGGCCTGCATCACTAGAGTTATATTAATTGAGAGTCAGCATATACCATTTAATAACTCCACTTATATATTTAAAAAAAATCTAAAGCTCTTTTATCCGATTATACTAGGACACTTTATAGGAGGTTTTTCTCTCTAGAGGATCAAAATTCACCTCCCACGCATACAAACACTATACTAGAACCAACAAAAATCCCACTTCAGATAGAGGTCTATATACTTTTAGATAGATTATTTGTTGAAAACATGAATATATTATTTTTCACACTTTTTCTGGTAATATATATATATATATATATACATATTTCATACTTGATCAGAATAACGGTTCTACTGTCACTTTGACAGAATTGAATTTTGGGTGAGTGCTAAAACACAAAAGCAAATGCTATGGGCGCGTCAGAAATCTGATTTTAGTTGCCATAGGCTATTTAGCATAAAATTATCTATTCTAAAAATCATGTGAGCTTTTTCCTTTTCTTCTTTTTTCTTTTTATACCCCAGCCAAGAGTGCTGGGACCCATGAGACCACCCGTGCACACCTACATTATATTGAGAGGAGGCACCTACACACATAAAAATTAAGCCAGCGTTCCCAGTAATTAAACTCTGGACAGCTAGATAGGAGGCGGGTTACCCATCCAACTGGGCAATCACTTGTTCTTAATCAATGTGAGAGTTAATAAACTAATCCTCCTATCTAAAAAGATATAAAAGAAGGAACCAAACAAATGAGAATAAATTGTCTGAAAATTAACAGCTCATAAGAGCAAAAGCTAAATGGAAGAAATTACAGAGTGCAGCGGTAGAAATTCAGAATTTAAAACAAAATAAAAATAAAAATGGTTGGTAAATCTCACTGTGTATGTCAAAGTGGGGCCTGTGATTTGGTGATCATGATTGGTTTCCATGGACCTGTTGGTGGTCCCCACTTTGAATGGTGCATATCCTGGAAGTCTTCCACACTGGAAGATAATTTCCATTCAAACTTTTGCTCCTTCCTTCCCCAATAGGATGTAGACCATGTCCATATATTTCTTAGCCATCTATTTACATGAATGCCACAGGAGAAAGTGTTAGACTTCCTCATCTGGAAATTTCCTTTTGGTGGAGCCCATCATATCTGCAGACTGAATTGCCTGATTGTGGGCCCACTTGCATACTATCAGCCAATGAAAGTTAACTATTTCATCTGTCACTGGATGATATAATTCAGCATTTTTTTTAAATTATCCTCTTACCAAAGACCCTTGACTCCCCCCTCTTGTCGACCTTAATCAAATAAACAAATCAAATTAGCTTAAGAGATATAATAAACAATGAAGTACAGCTGGTAATAACTATGATTATAGTTCAACTTACCTAGTTTGACCCACTTCCCTACCATATACGAATGATGAATGGTTGGACAATAACAGTGTGCATGAGTGGTATATAGACGAAAAACAAAACGAAAAAAAAAAAACATCTATTCATTGGATGATCATGACAGAAGGGCTTAAGAAGTTAGTGATTGCAATAATTAAATCAAGCTGTTGTTTTTTTCCTCATGCTCTTGATCCGCATGTATTTCACATTTTTTTCATTTTGATTTAAAGATTTATTTGGTTGCAAGATATGTAAGAATTCTCCATGGGGAGATTTGAACCCCCCCTGCATGTTCTCCTTCAACTTGACTGACAAATCTTCAAGTACCAAAGCATTTTGAGAATGAGTCGACGGGATAGGGGAATACTATTTCAACGAATCAGAGAGCACCACCTGTATAGGGATAGAGTTGGCTTTCTCTTCTTAAAGGCTCTTTGGGCTTTTTTTTTTATGTTATTTATTGTTGTATTATACCGTGGCGCTCCCTATTGTGTTGGACCAATATTCTCCTATTTCATTGAAAGTGGGATCCGGACTCTTTGAGAATACATGGATGGCCTGTGATTGGATATCTTGTTTTTACTCAGTTGGTTATGGCTCGAAGTCGGTTTAGATTCACCCCCCGCCCCCCCCCCCCCCCCCCCCCCCCACCAAATGTGGAATTGGTCTTCTTCACAGTGTGCGCTTAGGGGAAAAAATCTCAAAACCACTATTATATAAATTTTCAGTCTCTGAATGTTGGCTTTTCAAAAAATTTGGAAAATTCCCCCTTGTAATAAAAAATTTAGTTTTTATTTTTTCTATATTGGCCCTCCTAAGAAGATTGATTTATTTATATAGTCGCCCCCACCCCAAGGCGAATCTTCTGGGTCTACTCCTAGTAAGGTATAAACAAAACTCATATGGTGAAGGTGCTAATGGGCATCAACTTATGGCGTGTGGAAAGAGAAGTTGGCATGTTCAATTTCTACAATGCTCGTGTCCATGCATTTATATATTTAAAAGCTTTTGAGAATTAAATTTAACGTAATTCTAACACAATTACATTTAACGTAATCCTAACACAAATAAAATAAATTTAGTACCACATATCAGTGACCCGCCACTGACGGAGGGGTGGGGTGGGGTGGGGGTGGGGGTGGGGGTGGGTCTACGTTTACCCCAACGCCTACCCAACCCATCGATATTTCATGGGGTCCCATTCGGTCAGTGACCCCGAGGAATGAGTTAAAATACAATTCAAAGGTGTATATGGTCATAGCAATAATGCATGGGCAGCCAAATTTGACGTGGCTCACACGCAGCAAGGAATATATACCCTCAGAAATCAAAGCTGCACATAAAGTATCTAATGATAGGCTTTATGTATCAGTCAAGAGTCAAAGAGTCTCCAGTCCAACATATTTTGGTGCCACCAAGTCAACACCGGATTGCAGAGGAGACAATGATGAAGGTTCCCACCCCTGGTCACAATTTACAAATATCCTTAATGGAGAGATTATGGCCAAGAAAAATATATTGCCGGGTGGGCCATATTCATAAATATTTATATTATCTCTACTAACGCTTCAAATTTTTTTCATGAATGATTTATTGAGAAAGTTTAATGTAGTTTTAGCGCAATCGATCGCGAGTTCGAATCCCAAGAGGAATAACTTAAAATTAAAAAAATACATATCGCCAAAAATGCACCAATTAGATTCCACCTGAGAGGGAGTGTTGAAGAGTGAGCTTCACCCAAAAAGAAAAGGTTTTTTCTTAGGATATTATTGAAAAAACATCAATGAAAATAAACTAGTCTCTTTAATGATTAAAATAAAAAAAATACGAAATAATCTTTATATGTTTTTTTTTTCTTCTAGTTGCAATCTTTTCTTTATATTTTCAATTTTGGGTGATACCTGTAAGGAAGAAAACATTTGAAAAAATGCCAGCAGATATCATCATGATATTTTTTAAAATATTAGCAGATACTTGAGACATTGGTCCCACCATGGCTGTGTTAAAGAATTGCATTTTCTATGCAAACACTCATCTAATAGTAGATTTAGGTTTTTCTTTTTTTCCAATATCGGAGGTTGTCACAATCATTTGGGTTAAACTAATTTCTTCGGGCTCAAGAGGAGTCATGTATATTTTCTGTAACTTAGTGTGGTAGTGTAGTTTTGAATCCTTAATTTTTATGAATAAACTATAATTCTAGATGAACCGGGAATGGTAGATTTAGTTGATGACTCGAGTGTGACGGTTGGGTCCCACTAGATGGGCTACCATCAAGAAAAAATAAAATTCAGCTGCTGCTCGTCGTACATCTTATTGGAATTTGCATTGAGCCGATAAGGATAAAACACAGAACTACATTTCGTGCGCATGTCAACTCGAGGGAGTCATTTCCTCGGACTAACATTGGACTGTCCCACATCCTTTTGACCGTCGAAATGAGCGAGTCCGCATGCGCACATTCCTGACGGAGAAAAGTTGAGGTCAATTCAAATTTCGAAGTATACATCCATCAAGAGTATTTTTTGGGGGTTTCATGAAATAATTAAGTTTAAATTTTCATTAAACTATTTTATTGCCAAAAATAATGGAATGATAGTAGAGTTGTTTGTATATTTTTTTTATAAAAATATCTTATTATTGATTTTGTCGAGCATTAACGATGATGATATCGTTATTCTCCTACAACTTTCCTTCTTTTTCAATGGTTTTAGATTTTGATCCTCTTGTAACTTACTCCATTCCCACTCAATGCCTGAAATGATCGAAGTGGGACCGTCCAATGTCAGTCCAATCTTATCTTTTCTTCTTCTTCGTACTCTTCTTTCTACTATATCTCATTTTCCTCGTCTTCTTCAAATTCCACAAATGAGTTTTTTTTTTTTTCTCCTAATCTCTCATCCAAATGTCTCTGAAAAGCATTATGAGAGAGACAACAAAGTCCTCATTTGGAAAACATCAATATGTATCGGCGAAAAAAAAAAAAAAAACATTCAAACATGACCTATATCTAAACAAGATTCTATCACATTCTATGACATAATTAATGATCCCCCCCGGGGAAAAAACCCCTGATCCGATGAAAACAACCTTTCCAACCCATTAAAGTAAATTGATCAAAGCATGGGTCAACCATTGAAAAAGAAAGAGAACAAGAAATTGCAAGAAGTTGAAGATGTCATCAACTGACTTAATGATATCGTCAACTAAGTTAATGATATTGTTAATTTGAGTATTTTCGTTAAAAGAAAAATGTATGAACAACTCTGTTGTCATTACATCATTTTTCTTCATGAAGCAATTTTATTAGAGTTTATACTTATATTTTTTAAAAATCCCTTTTTTTTTCTTTCTAAAGTCCTCTACTATAGTTTTTTTTTATTTTATCGATTCTCGAATAGTTAAAGGGCTTAACTAGCCGAGCCCATTTAAATGTATGCCAATTAAAGGATTCCAGGTGATTGAAAGTCATGAACATAAACGATAAAAATACGATATATCATTTCAATGAAATGATCATAACTCTTGGTTTTAAGTCATTTTTAGAGATCAATGGTTATACAAAATATCTCTTTTTTATGATGAAATCTAATATAGGTGTAACAGTTTGGTTAACCGTTTGTTTTGGGAAAACCATTAATTGAATGGTATTTTATTGTTTTTAGTTTTTACAAACCGTAACCGTACCATAAAAAACCATTAAAAACCGAACAACGGTTAACCGTATTAGACGGTTCTGTTACGGTTAATTCCAATACGGGCTAAAAAAGAAAATATATATATATATTCCAATATAAAAGCAAAATCTATAAGTATCAAAGAAAACATAAACAAAAAAAAATATATTGAAATACAAATAAAAAAAAAGATTCATAGAGAAAACAAGATGAGGAAAGGGGGCTTAACTTAAGTCATTTTATTTTATTTATGTCCTTTAGGTTTTTTTTGTTAACCATGTGTTTTGGGAAAACAGTTATACGGTTCAGTTCGATTAATAACTGTGAGTCGAGACTGAAAATCATAACTGAACCATGAAGAATGATTTTTCAATTTTAATAACCGTAACCGAACCGTGAAACACGATTATTAATTGTCTGTTCAGTTCGGTCGGTTAGACGGTTTTTCGGTTTTTTTTTTTTACACACCCCTAAAACCTCATGGTAAATAATGTTTGGGATTAGAGATCTCAAATGGGCCAGGCCGGGCCGAACCGTCGGTCAACAATCCGTGGCCTAGCACAGCCCGGTCAATGGCACGAGCCGTGCCATCGGCCCTGCTGGGCACATCAGGCCCGTTTGGCCCGCTAGGCACTTGGGCCGACCCCTATAGCCAGCCAAGCATGATAGGCATAGCCCGCTAAGCACGGCCTGCCTAGCCTGCTAAAAAATGACTATTTTTAAAAAAATTATCCATTTTACCTTCCCCAACAGCCATAAAACGGTCGTATAAGGGGTATTTTATGTCCTTTTCAAATTTACGAAGTTTATAAATACTCAAACCCTCCCATTCTTCTCAGTGGAGTAGGTTGAGTTTGACCTAACCACTTAAATATCGTTATTCTCCGTGCTTGTGTTCTAATTTTTAATTTTAATACCGAAAATGAGAGAGAAAAATTGATTGAAAAATAAAATTAAAAGAGGCATGCCTAGCAAGGTAGGCACAAAGGGCCAGCATGGCCCGTTTTATCTGGGGTCGGCCCGGCCCCATGGCATGTGTGGGCTGGGATTGGGGCGGGCTGGGCCGTTTGACGTGCCCATATGGGGCAGTGCAGGATTTGGACCTTTGCCAATTCATGAGGTAGTGGCATGTGTGAAAGGATTGAATTGAATGAGACAAGCACCACGGCCTAGAAATCGGGTTTGTAAAAAGGGCATTTCAAAAATGCTCATCTCGTGAAATTTCACATAGTTAAATGATTGACTATCCACAAAGACAAGTCACCCTAACTTATGAGCTAACATATCTTTGACTTTTATATATAGGTTGACTTCAAATTTGATACCTAAGTTGGCGCTACTTGAATATTTCGATCTCCTCTTATTCTATGTTTTATGGGGTTCCAAGTAAGCCCCCCTAAATGGATTGTGCCCACGAGCATTATATGAGTTGTAAGGAGAGTTTCCCGCATATGCGGGCTCTCTCGCGGGACCAGCCCCCTTGGTTGGGGCACCAAAAGAAAAAAAAGAAAGAAAAAACCCTAATTTACTTTCTTATGTAAAATTTGATTTAATACATTAAATATAAAATGCTATGAAATTGTTCAAAGGATGCCAAAGGGCATGGCTGTACATCATAAAAATTGTGCACCTACTTTTTCTTTTTCTTTTTTTTTTTTTTTCAGTTTTCTTAGAAAAAATATCAACCCACCTATGACGAGCTTATTTTTGTCTTCAATATTATTTCCAAAAGCAATATTACCCTCATCTAGGGTTTTTTTTTTTTTTTTTTCCTAAAGAATTGGATGATGGTAAGATGTAGTAGGATCAAGAGGATCACTCCTAATGACTAAAAATGGTCTAAAATACCTGTAGGCTGCAGTGATGTGATGTAGATCACCTAATTGACATTGTTTTCCTAGTTGTTTGACCAAAGGACCCTGTTTGGATCCGAGTAAACTCTGAAGTGGGATTAGCCCAGCATATGCATTAAAAAAATGAGGCTTCATGTGGTCAATAACCTAACTTGCCAGTAATATCCATTTAGTTCTTTATTCTGTAAAACTATTCCATTACTAAAGGTGTACTGAAACAAGCCCAATTTCAAACCTCCTAAAAGCCCTAAGCCTTCTTTTTCTCCTTTCTAATGATTGGGGGTTGCAAGACCCTTTTCTTCTTTTATGACTTCCGTTGACTGCTTGATTACTACTTCCATATACAGGGGATGAATTTTAGTGACAAGTCTTTTAGAAGGTTGTGTTGGGCTTTTCATGATCCAAGCTATGTATAAATCTTCAAGAAAAGAAGGGACTCGTGTCTACTCTTTCTGAAAAAGAAGAGATCGAAGGTTTTAGGGGCAGTTTGTTTGCAGTGGTTACAACTTACATGTGTGATCCACATGTGTAATGATTATGAAAATATTTGGAGTGAAAATGAAGCAAGAATAAGGTGATTTTCACATAAAATTTCTTACTATCACATCTTTCGCTTGCAGAAAAAGTGCCTGTGCTGTCTTCACCAAATTCCATCAGCTATTTTTTTATTTCTTTTTATTCATGTGAGCTCCATATTAGTAATTCAACTGTTCGAATTATTTATTGAAGTTATAAATCCCAAGACCTTTAAGTACATCATCTTAAATCTCGACATATTTTTAGTAATTTGTCAAAAGAATATCAAAATACCCAAAATTATAAATCTATTTTTTGCACCTGAACTCGTGATAGGAACAATTCAATATTCTCACATTAATGGTTTAGACATTTATTTCATATATTAAATGTTCATGCATTTTGAGAATTTTGTGAAAAAAGAAGATTCAATCATATCGAAAATTGTTAGATGTACTCATCTACTGATGTGAAAACTTTGATTTTGATAAAAATGGTAATGTTCATCACATATGTAATACTTTCACACGTAAAACTCATTTTCTTATCCCATGCATAAGAGGCAAACAACCCTTCGACGGCTCTCTTGTCGTACGCCCCAGCCCAAACCCATGATTAAAATGTTGATTTTCTGTCAAAAGATGATGGGAATAATCACAGGTGAGTCCTGATCAGTCCTGACTGAGCATGGTTTGGGTCAGCCTAGATCCAGTCCAAGCAACAGTCCTGGTTAGACTGTTATATATTGTACAGGAGCACAGGCATCTCTGGGCTTATGGTCATGTGACAGGCTTGCCAAATATTAAAAATGGTAAAGGTGATTTCATTTTTGGATTGTGTGGGACCAAACGGACTTGAAAACCCGAATAGAGCTCAAATAATGACACAATTAAGGAAGGAGTATATTTGAGCCATTATGTAGTGGTGGCAGATTCTTTCAATGTTATTAAACGGGCACGAGGAGCTTTAGCTCTAGAGGTTGGCTTCAATTGTGAAAAGAATTTGTTGAACGCTCAGAGGTTTCCTTTACCTCCTACGAAAAGATTGGAATGAAGTAGATTATGCAGTAAGGATGGAATATTGAGAAATACTTTAGGGATAGGAAATATAATATATCTCGACGTTGTTGTCATCGTTGTCAAAGACTTGTCTTAACTATGTTAGGAATAGTTACATGAATTCCATTTCTCTATTCAAACATATCCCGAGCGAAATCTTCAGATACGTTGCAAGACTTCATAACTATTTTTTATTACATCCATCTACGTCCTCTTCAGCCTACCTCTTCTCTTTGTTGGGCTATCAATCTGCATAGCCAAACTTTTCCTTTCTGCGTTGTTGTAGGCTTGCATTGAATATGCTCAAACCATCTCACATGGATTTTTCCAATTTTATCACTTATTAATGTTATTCCTAAATACTCTCAAAAGGAAATATCATATATTTGTAAAGTGAAATTTCTTCTTCATTGATAAATTGGAGTTTACTGACTTCTTGCCCAAGGATCAGATCCATCGATGGAAGCTGTGTAAGATGAGACACCCTTGCTACTGGAGTGTCTCGTGTTTCTTAGAGTTCATTTCCTTCTTCTACATATCTTAAAAAGGGCAAGGAAAAAAAAAAAAAAAAAAAAACCTATCGCTACTCCATTCATATATAATACAAGAAATATTATGAAGTTTCAGGGTCAGAATTTTAATGTTAAGCCTACCACAACCAAGTCTCAATATAAACCGGAAAATGATGTAATATAAACCAAAAAATGATGTTCTTGATGGGCACAGGTACCGGTGGAAAAAAAAAATACAAAAACCATCTAAATTACCAGACGGTTAATAATTGTGTTTTACGATTCGGTTACAATTACTGTCATTAAAATCGGAAAACCGTGCTTCACAGTTTGATGAAGGTTTTCAGTCTCAATTCACAATTATTAATCGAACCAAACGGTAAAATACAGTTTGGTTAACCGTTTTTTCAAAACACACAGTTAATCAACCTGTTACACTAATAAAAAAAAAACTAAATGGCATAAATGAAATAAAATGACTTAAGTTAAGCTCCCTTTTATCATCTTGCTTTCTCTATGAATCCTTTTTTTTATTTGTACTTTATATACATATATTTTTTAATGTTTTCTTTGATATGTATAGATATTGTTTTTATATTAGAATATATGTTTTTAAATTTTTTAGCCCGTATTGGAATTAACCGTACGATTCAGTTAACAATTTCTCAAAATCAAACGGTTAATCGAACCGTTACACAGAAGGTGTGTACAGTTTTTGACCTCTGCTTAAGTTGTTGCTGCTGTTGTTGTTCTTATTATAATTATTTGGTAAAGAAGATCTGCCAAGTTTCGTATGGAAGCCGTAAATGATGCTCTACTTACAGATCTGATTACATTGGAGAGCCTGGATCCCCTGAATGGTCTATTACGTACTTCCGGTGAGTAGGATGTGTGTAACTCACCGTGGAGCCCACTAAATGATATTACATACTTCCGGTGAGTAGGATGTGTGTAACTCACCGTGGAGCCCACCAAATGATGATTTGAATGGGATGTCGTCCCCTCCGGTAGCATATCCCCAAATTTTACTTTAATGAGAGTTGGTCTCACCTCAAGATTGAAAACATAATTGATAATGTTATTAACGCATAAAATTAATAATGCATGATATTGTGCTAATCACATTATCAATCTTCTATGCAATATTATGGTGGGGCCAAAACTTATCGAAACAAAATTTGAAGATAAGCTACCGGAGGGGATGGCATTCAATCTTAACAGTTTGGATGATCACTAGATGGGCTCCATGGTAAGTTACACCCACTGATGGGAGGCGTGTCATAGGCCACAAATCAGGGGATCCGGACTCTTCATTGGACTACAAAAAGAAACCAACATATTATTGGCCCTACTCCTACCGTCCACTGTCCGTTTACAGAAACCCCCAACCCTACTTCCAGCCACCAGAGATGCCATTTTCCTTTTTCCTTTTTTTTTTCAAGGGGTTAAAAAAGAAAAAAGAAAAAAAAAAAAAAAAAAAGAGCTCAATTGACAGAATCTTTTGGTCCTTTCCACACACCCAAGAAATCACCAATAAGCTCTCAGCAATTTCTCATACATGTGTATGGAAAGTTTTAGATTTGTTGTTCTTTTGTGTTGTATTTCAGTTCAGCACACAACACTAAACAGTCTGCTAAAGTCATGCAATGCAAAAGAGATGCAGGCAGTGGCACGTCTAAAAGATGAAAACAGTCACTTAGCCCTTTTTGCCTACTTATACTGAATTCCTAGGAATTCACTGTAAAGGATGTTTTTTTTTATCAAGGGAGTGCTAAAAAGGTGAAGAGGGAATGAAGGGTCTACGGTGTACATATAGATCTCACTAAACCTCCCAGATTTAATTTGCTAGGGTGATGGATGGGTGATCATTTTTAGAGCGCACTGAACCTCCCTGGATTTAATTTGCTAGGATGATGGCTGGGTGATCATTGCCTACTAAAAGTGAGATTATTCAATACCTCCAGCCAATCTTCTCTTTTGATCCTTCTAAAGGCTTTGCTTAAAAACTCAAGAAATTTAGTTCCAAATTAAACAAACAGACCTTAAGCATAAGACAAGTCCATCATCCAGCAGAAGAGTCCCACTTCAATTAGTGTGTTAATTATTTATTTATCTATGTTGGTGGTTTTGCAATGAACTGAAACTCGTATGTTGCTTATGAGTCTATACAGCAAAATATACACTAATTATTAGCTATAACTTTGTACAGTTCTCCATGAGAAATGAAAAATAGGTTTTGTTTATAATGAATAATCTCCAGTGTATTTTTCTGCCCTGTACAATTCTGAACCAGTTACTTTACACAAACAAAGAATAGAGATTGCTGCAACGAAAAGCCGCATATCTACAAGCAGTAAAGGTGCAGTACCTTCCCTGGCAGTTCTTAAATGAAACTGGACCTTAAATTGAACACCCCAATCAATTCTCAAGCTTTTGGAATAGATCTGACAGAGAATTGTATAGAACAGCAGCAGCAGGAGGCCTAGGCAATAATCCCAGAAGAATATCCGTTGTGTTGATTGATGAACTACCATAAAAACGAGAATTTACTGATGTGCGGGTAGTAACTAAAGCCCCTTCAAGCGAACAGCCTACAAAAGCACCTGCAAAACAATCACATGGCAGACCAGAAGAAAAGATCACATAAAAATTAGTGATGAAAAAAAAGATAAGACTTTTGGGGTAGACATATTGATGGGGACATCAACTCCAGGTATGGAAAGAAATACCAAAGGCGTAAAACGAAAATAGTTGATAAGGTTTCCTTGTGGTTGGATCAACTTTTCATGGGCCTACTACATCACAATCATGAAGATCTACCGTTGGATCAGTCTCTGGGCGAAGATACACTGTTGGATCTTGATCCGGGCGTGCTTAAAGCCTCCGGTGGTGGACCCGAGGAAGACCCCATACTGGGATGGTCCACAGGAGATGAGCAATTAAGGAGTCATCATGAAGATTTAAAGATTGGCAAGGGACCCATGGGAATTAAAGAGTTTAAAACTAAAGACATAAGAAGAGGGGCCCGGGGGGGTACACAACTTAAAGTCCCTTGCATAGGGATGCATGCACAAGACTTGCACACAAATCCCCATGTGAAAGGCAGCCCCTTTTCCACCTTGTCGATAACCACTTTTGGTTTTATTTATTTTATTTGTTTGGTTTTATTTTATGAGACAAGATCTAGATGTTTTAATGTGAACCATTGGTTTCTAGGGTTCTCTTATTACCCATTATTAAGGTTGTATCTCTTGGAAAAGAGGAGAATAATGAATGAATAATGATTTTCTTTCAAAGGCCTTCTTGAGATTTCTCTTGCCGGATCTTCTTCTCGCCCGCGCAGGGAAGTTTGGTGCGAAGCCAAGAAATCACATTATCTTCATCCTCAAGGTATTTACCTTCGCTGTTTTCCCTTTCCTTTGATACCCATCTCACACTTTCTTACCCATCCAGATTTAAATCTACTCAAATGGTCGAATCATAGATCCAACCCAAATCCCAATCAACGCCATTAAACCCTTTCAGCCCCCCAACCAGCCCCTTATCCATCAATCAATCAATCACAATTGTTCAACCCCCAAACCTTTAGATCTGATCAAACCAGTAATAGATCTAGAATGGCAAGCACTAGATCTGGTTTCAACCCATTACAGCCCATTTAATTCATGTTTTCACTTCTTAATTTCAAGCCTAACATTATAAAGTTGTGGGTGTATTGAATTAAACCTGAATTTCATTTAAAACCATATTCAGTCTACTACTATTCAATCGTTACCCCAAATTGAGCCTGGTTGTCATTCAAATCCTCAAGGATCTTGATCATTTACTTGACTCGGCGGATCCCTAAGCAAGGTGGAGGTTCTTACTCTCCACTTGGTCCCTCCCTCAATTCTTTGAGGGCCCAAATTGCAAGACTGTAATAAGGATTGGCTTTCCTCTTAATTAACTTGGTGGATTTCAGCATGGAATGATGGGTCAAACCTGTTTCAATTGATTCATTATAATTGTTATTATTGTTATTGATCTCATCTTGCATCATTTAGATTAGCTTTCATTCTATCCTGCATCACATAATATATTTTCATCATTACATATATTACGTAGGCATTATGTGTTCATCATTATTGATATTAGAATCAGAAGGCAACAAGAAATGGTGTAAACTTTTAATATAATGGCGTTACTTTCATCAGAAAATCTCCTCAAATATGGGTAAAAAAAAAAAAAATTAGTCTACCTTTACAGCAGCTATATGTATAGCAAGCTGCATAACCCCCATCACCTGCACGGACATCAGCTTCAGCAGTCCGACCAACAATGCCAACAGCTGCACTGAAACCTGCCCCAATTGAGAAATGCACATTCCCACTAAATGTCTTAACAGCATCCTTTGTCCTCAACACAATTATAAAATCTGTCAATTCCCCTCCACCCTGTAGACAATTGAAACATTAATAAGTAACAAAATAATCACAATAGTTTCAACAAAAGTATACCACGGATGAACACGAGGAGATGCCAATTGGCAACAAGAAGAAAAATTTATGAATCTTTTAAGAGTATCAGTATCATGGCCCTATCATCAATGCCAGCAAATCAAATCCATCTAGGCACTTCAAATCAAGTTGAATGTGCATCACTTTGAAAATCAATGCAGCTGGTGATCAATGAGTATAAAAAAATAAAATAAAGGAGAAACATATTAAACCCAAAAAAATGAATTCTAAGGGAAGCAAGCAGCGTATTATTCCGGTAATTTTATGAGAGATCTGAACAATCTAAAAATAGTGGAGCCATCCACTCATTTATTTATTTATTTTACTAGTTCATTTTTTGACAACTAAGAAAATTTCAATGTCTTCAAAAAAAAAATAAAAAAAAATCCATCATTCCAATTAAAACCATGATATTGTTCCAACCAATTTTTCCATCCACTTCATAAAATTAGGACTGGTAAATTACTCTGGCCATTTTCCTAAAATCTATTTGAATATTTAAATTTTGCAAACGAAATCTGAGTTTTTTTTTTTTTTGGAACAGTAACAAAAACTTCATTAAAAGAGACACAAAATACAAAGCTTAAAACCAGAAAAGAAATAGGAGAAGGGAAAAGGTAAAAGAGCATTGTACTACCCCCAGCCCCACTTACATCCAAGAAGGGAAAAGGTACCACAAAAGAATATCTAAGTTTCAATTTTTAACTTGGATTCTGAGAGAACCAAATTATTAGAATTTAAAACTCAGTCGATTTTTGTAAAAACCAGTGGAACCAAGTTAACTTCAAGTTTTAAGACATTCCAATAAATTCAAACAGGGATTCCACGATCCATACTCCTGCATCCAACATCCTGCAAAACACATGTTAAGATATAAATACCAAACAGGATGCCAGGCAAATAAAATGCTTTACCTGAGGTCCCCATCCAAGACCAAAAGAAGATATGGCAGAAGGTGCAGACCATGAACCATCGTCTCTGCGAGCAACAACAAGTCCTGTTCCAATATTATATGTAGCTACCAATCCAACCTTCACCACAGTAAGAATTGCAAGGCCTTTTGCTTGTCTTAGAATTACATCTGGAATTGACTTTTCAGGTCTCATCAAACCCACCTGAACAAATGTTTATGGAGGCCGTAAGACTCTTGACAATGACAATAATCAAGCTTTCCAAGATATTATTTTCTATGACGGATAAAAATAAAATAAAAGAACGAGTCACCATTTCCTACTCCAAAAGTGATAAAATACCATTTACATCTTCAAAGTCACCAATTTCCAACTAAATTTATCTTAAGGTGAATATCCCCTATTTCCAAGGAAAAGATGGACGTGCCAGCATATAACAAATCAATTCTGCTGATGGCTTGAGAAATATCAAGGTAACAACAACTGCTGCTTCGCAATCTAAATTTTATGGGAATATGCAAGTGAAAAAAATAATAATAAGTCCTATGTATTACTACTATCAGTTAAGATTTTAGCATAATGTAGTAGATAAAAATACATTGCCTTCATTTAAAGGTAGTAGTCAAAACATCCAAATTAAAAAGCTGCCAGCAACTTAACATATACTATCTTTCCAAAAAAAATAAACTTCACATATACTATTCATCATTATCACAATATCACCAATATACCGCCCCCTCCACCACCACCACCAATGCCTTATCCTGTCACTGAGGGGTCAGCGTTTTGAATTCTACTTTCCTACTTATCGTATACTATTACTAAAAGAAAATAATAATCCAGATGACCCTTTAATTTTTGCTGAGACTTCACATGAAAGGGTAGGAAAGTGCTGTTCTTTAGTGTTGTATTTTGTTTGGAAGAAAAGCCTGCTTTAGATATTTTACATATACAGAGGCATTTTAATTTTTCATCCAGGCTTTCAAAAAGCGGTAGATCAAGAAGTGTCTCTGGCCATAGCGTTTTCACCAATAGCACGGGTGGAGTAATGAAGAGTTCGAATCATGATTTAATAGTTTCCATTATTAAGTTCTAATAAACTGGCATCTATGGTTAGACACAAACCAATAATTCAGGAAGCTACATTTTTTTCAATTGCTAGATTTTTAAATAGATTTACCTTTTAATGACTGACTCATTCTGAAGCACGCTCAAAAATCTGAACAGAATCATGAACTCAGCATCTCGCCTTTTTCACAGGTATCGACTCAGTGTCTTTTACCATATCACACTTCAAAAGATATAAAAGTTTTCGGGAGTACAGCATTGGTCTAAATCACAGTTATCGAACAAAAACAACAGTGCAAAGCGCAATGCATTCTGATACAGTGTTTAAACACCACACAGAAAATTAAATTCTTAACATGTATGTCCATGAGCATGAGCACACGCAAACATGAATATGCCCCGACAGAAAAGCATAAATACTCGAAAAAAGAGTCTTATGCACAGGAAGAGTACCTTATTATAATCTCGAATTGTGTTTGTGGCCTTGTATATCTCATATTCCATAGACTGACCCCATGGGAAATTTAGCCACGATCTCAAGGTGCTGAGGTCTGTCAGATCATGGGTAGGAAGCTGTGCTGCACGACTTACTTGATTCATTAAGTATGGTTGAACAGACTCAAGCCGGACACAGCAAACATCACAGACCCTCTGTGGATCTACTGCACGGAACTTCACTGGTAACAAGCTTTTCCCTTTAGAACACTCACTGCAAAATATGCCACCACAAAATCGACAATGATGCCTGGAACACATGATCGGATGGAACCGCAAGCCACACAGCATGCATGCAGAAGCAACACTGTCAGCCAGCCATTTTGGTGGTTCTGCTTCAAGAATTTCCCTTGTGCTACCAATATTCACCTCAGTGAGGGTCTGGGCCATTTCTGTCCATGCTTGCTCAAGGAGGTAAGTGGATATCCATGACATTCTACATTTTTGTACCTCACCAGAAGCAAAAGAACTCATTTTCCCACGGGCTGCAAGCAACATCTCAACTACCACATCCCACATGGTGAGTTCCTTTTCTTCTCCACTGTACTGGCTCCAACCTGAATCCTCTTCTGGGAAGTAGCCACCATTGGAACCAAAACCCTTTCTCCATTCTTCATGCTCGCTTTCTGACATTGGTGGGACGGAAACAGGTATCCAGATGCCAGTTTCCTCCTGAAGGGGAGCGCCATAATAAAAGAACCTACCTTGATTCTGATTACCTGCATCTCTCTGACTCTCAATCTCACTGGTATCCAGATGCACATTGGCATTACATCCTTCCACTGAAGTACCTTCTCTACTCAATGAGTCACTAATCAATGTGGAATGGCCATCCTCATTCTGTTTCTCCACACAAAAAACCAGTTACATTTTAGCAAACCCATTCAATTTTAACATAAAAAAATTTTAAAAAAAAAAAGGCAAAATTTTTTAAAAACAAGAAACATGGTTTAGTGTAACGTCCCATTCAATATTTCAACTTTCCAGAGTAAAAGAACAATCACTGCCCAAATCTCCATCCAAAATCTAATCTCTGTCCAGCTCGCAATTTAGGGTATAAATTCACCCTTTCCCGGTGCTCAATCCATGAGGGCAAGAAGCAAATATGGGCCCTTTCATCATAGATCTACAATCAAAAGCACTTCCCTTCACAAAGGTCACAATTTTCTTTCCAATCACAGTGAAACAAAATCCCATCTTGTACAATTTCATAGAACACTCCATGTGAATTACACTATAAAAACATTAGCTTCTCTTCATTCTTCCCTTATCACAATTCAAGTACATCAACTATTACTCTTCATCTCACCAATTAACATAAAATCACAGCAAAATGCAATCTTTTCCTCAAAAACAACAAAAATTGAACAAGATAGAAACGAATTCTACAACCTGAACCGACACATGAACATGCAAACAACAAAATCAGAATCAGAAACATCAAAATTTCAAAAAGGCAAAAAAAAAAAAAAAAAAAAAAAACCCAAACATCAAGCCCTAGAATCCAAACAACAAATGACAAGCCGCAATTTCAAAACAAAACCACCGAATTTCCAAAACTACCTGCGAGGGCTGAGATGTGTCTGCATCGAGATATCCTTCGAGGATCTGATCTGGAACCCTAGATCGCGAAAGATCGTGTTCTTTATCGAGATCAATTGGAGGAGAGAGCCCGTGTTCTTCCATTGAGATCCGATCGATGAGATCAGATGAGAAGAATCTCCATGGAAACTGAAAAGGGAGCGATCGAAGAAGCTTTCGAGATTTGAGAATCGTGTCAGGAGACGAATTTGAGAAGAAGATGCGTTACGTTACGTGTCAGTGTCTGTAACAAAGTAAGATAGATGGTGAGGAAGGTATTATAAGGTCGTAGTTCGGTTCTGGGTGGGTTATTACCTTATACCAACCTGGTAGAGTTTGGGTCCTGTGGGTTGTAATTGGGCCGAGCTAGGATGAACTGGACTGCCCTATCAAGGGATTGAGGTTGGGGGTTCCTCCTCATCCACAACTAGAACTCCCAAGTTGATCCTAGGGTTTGGGTTTGGGTTTGAGTTTGGGTCAGCTTTTTATTGAAGTACATTTTGAATAAAAGCCAAGGCTTTAGCTGAGTCCAGCCCGAGCAGGGTTCCGGACGTTAAGGGGTGGCAAAATCTGACCCAACACATAGAATTGATCCACACCTGACCCGTATAACACGACGTGTATGCTACATGGGTCGGCCAACTCGGGGGTCTACTAAATGATCTGACCTATAGTACAGAAAGGGTGAATATAGGGTTTGACTTGACCCGCATAACCGGTCCCACATCGTTATACGGGTCTATCACTGGTCAAGTAAATATGTCTGCAGTAAATGGGTAGGGTTAGAGTTGACCTGCATAAGTGATTTTAATGGATCGGATTTGATTCAAATCACAAATCTAAAGTGATTTAAATGGTATGGTGGTTTTACAATTTTTGCACATTGGGCTTTTTTGGGCCTACTACTAAACTCAAATATAACCTTAACACTTGAAATGGATTAGGCTTGTGCCAAACTTCTATAAGTTTGATAAAGTTGGGTCGAGTTTAATTTGTTGACCTATGCTGGATATGGGCTGTGTATGTTTGTTCGGGCTGAGCACTATTGGATGTGGGTTGGGTTATTTGACCTGTTTTGAAAAATGGGTTGGATACAAGTTCACCTGTGTAATCAGGGTCAATCCGACCTATTTTGACCCAACTCAACCTATTTGCCACCCTCACATAGGCCTATCATTCTGGCCCTTAGATGAGGGGGCCCAGCCTGGGACTCAAAAATCCCTTAAAAATAAGGGTAGGGTAAGGACTTCCCTGGTCCCAGCCCAGCCCAGCCCTTTGACAGACCTAACCCAACATAGGCATAAATTGATGATGCAGATGAATTGTATGAACTGGCAGTTGATTAAGTTGGGCTGAAAGCAAAGGTAATGAGTTGGGCTTATCCAATACCAATACATTTATCAATTGGGTTGGAAGCCTAGATTGGTTTATTAACCCATGATCTGTAATCTGAAGTCATGAACTGGGTTGCACTATTTCTTCCCTTGCCAAAGTGGATCACTAACACAGTGCAAATTACAACCCACAAGACTGAAGTCATGAATTGTGATTAGAAGGGGGAAAATTCTCATGAATTTTCATCCAACAGCATGAGAGGGGAAGGATATAGAGTGTCCATGTAAATGCAACCCTACCTTTCCTAGGATTAAGAGTGGTGGCTGGGCATTCATTTTCCATTTTTCATTGACTCATCATCTTTCATTGGGAGTTAATTTGATGGTTATTTTTGAAAAATTACATTTATTTATTCTAGTTTAGTCGGTTTTAGAATTAGAAGTCTTATAATTCCTATGTATTTGATTACATGACAAAAACAGGTCTTGGTTAGTGAGTTATTTATCAAAATAAGTGACACAAAGCTTGATAGAAAGGCCAGCTTGACCCGGTCCAAGTACTAAATGGATAGGCTTGGGCCTGACTGATTGAGGCAGGTCAGACTTGGGCCATAAATATAGACCGCCAATGTTGGGTATCACCGAATACATGCATGTGTTTCTAAAATCGGACCGAGCATGAATATTTGTCCACGCAGTCGAACTCAGGTCACGAACAACTGTAAATTTAATTATAAGCAGGATTTTTTATTCCAGCCTTTAATGAAAATTCTTGTTTAATTGAGACAATCTAAAATTGCGCAAATTGATTTGAAGTGTTGGCCACATTAATCAATATGATTGAAAAAATCCCCCATCTTCCATCAGAGATGGGGCACACCAAATGCAAATGAGCCTCAATTGATTCAAAAAAGGAACAAAAGACACATAGAAAAAGAGTCCAGCAAAACGACCAAGTGCCAGACAAATCCAACAATCAGGATGGTGCAGTGATGGAAGGTGGCCCACTTATCCAACAAAGATCAAGATATTTTATTACCCCGATATTTCCTCATTCTGCTGGACACCTGGCATTATCTTCATCACCCAACACAAAAGATTTTTCATTCAGAACCCCCCCCAAAATATCCTGTCACTTTTTCCTCCAAGGAGGAAAAATGTCCCCATTTTTGTCGTGTTTCCCTTCAGCAGCAGTTGATTGCCTTCTTATTCTCACCGGCTCTTACCATTTTGGAGGGCAAATCCTAAATCCCTTGTGCCTTCCTTTTTATTCTATCCGTTGACAGAAGGGAGGCTTCAGAGATGGAGAGTGAGGCCATGGAGAGAAGGATGAGCATGATCTTCAGTCACTTGGCTGGGGGAAATGAGGAATCAGTGGCCAATCACATCTTCCCTATGGTAATTTCACTTAGCTGATGCATTTCCCACATTAAATGCAATTTGGGCTTGCAGTTGGTGTTGGGGTATAGCTAATTCTGTTGAATTTCTACAGTATTGAAGTGGGTGCTTTGCATTAAGTTGGTTTATTTGATTTGGGTGTGTTTGAATGTTTTTGTTTCAGTATCTTCATCTGGGTGTTGTTATTTTATCGAGTTTCTTGTAGTTCATTATAGCTGTAGTTTGGTTGTGTCCTAAATGAATTCAAACTTCTATCTTTTGAGTAAATGTGAAAGAGACCATTTTAGTGTTTCTTTTGCCCCCTTTGGGGAGAGTGAATTAACAGAATTGTCACTTATAATTGGATATCCTCAAGTCCAAAATGTGGGCTTTGCTCAGAACCCATATATAATAGCATAGTTTATGCCAATTGATGTTTATGTGAATGTTGGTTGAAACTCGTACATTGCTGAGAAAACTCTTAAGATTAGAACCAGTTCTTTTGTTTTATAGAAGGCAAGCAATGAAATTAGTTTTGAGTTGTGGGAAGAGATTTACTTAATCAGAAAATCAAGTTTATATTTGCGTGTCAACCATATAGCAAACCTATTGAGAATTGTGCTAGAATTTGTGGAATGCATGAGGTAGTTGCATTGTATGTGTAAACTATTGTATCTAGCATTTATGTTACAAGAACTATTGTATCTAGCATTTATGTTACAAGAACTTCTCACAGTATTATTTAATTTTCTCATGCTATCTGTAGGAAATATTTATGTACCACTGTCATTTAATGGAAATGATGCCGTGAAATTAGCCTCATGACAGTGAGTGAGTCTAATCACCTATTTTAACAGGACCACCTCTAGATTGTCAATGGGTGTACCTCATTGGGGATTGCTATTTCTGGAAAAAAAAAAAAAAAAAAAACCTCTAGTCAGATAACAAAAAGTATCCACCTAGTAACTCTCACTGGATAAAAGTGCACTGTTACTCAATAGTATAGGCGTCACTTGCAGGAGAACGGTTGGCCTCACAACCACAAATAAGAGGGTTCAAGTCATTACCACACCCCCCACCACCCCCGCCCCCCCCCCCCCCCCCCCCCCCCCCCCCCCCCCCCCACACAGAATGAGAAGAAAAAAATTCGATGCTAGGATCTTCCTAGCTATTTCATTTGGTTTATTGCTTTGATGGTTGTGTCCAATGGATGAATAGGTCGGCCTCTTGAGATACACTAATCACAAGTATATTTTTTGTTCTTGTTTTGTTTTTCTTTCCTTTTGTCGTGAGACTGCCATTGCTGGTCGTTTGAATTATAGCTTTATCATATTTAATAGAGTTATGTGCCATACTACAATATGTTAATAGTAAAATAATGCAGTTTCTATTTATATAGTTATTATAATGAATAATAATTTTATAGGTGTGAAGAGGGAACATCTGTTCTCAAAACCTAAGAGAGCACTCTTTTAGCGTGTAAACTCCGAGCGTAACACTGTAAATTTTGTGTTCTAACGGAACATATCTTCCTTCTTCACTATTGGCAGTTGCTCTGTGGTAACCTTTAACATTTTGTTGCTCGTTATTTCCATTTATATGCAATTTATCTTCAGATGAAGTTTGTGCTACTTTACCTTTTTATTGCAGTTTTCTATCTTTTAGCAATTTCTTCTCTTTGATCTTTCTCATGCCTGTATACTCTTTTGACGGCTTCTCTTACTTTCTTCAGAATTGCAGCAGCAGTCTAAATTTTGTGACCCCACGGTGTGATAATAGGATACTTTTTGCACGTCAAAGCTCTCTTTCTCAGGCTTGCTTTATGCGGCAGGTTTCAGTCACACAGGTGCATACATATGTTAGTTAAATTTCTCATAAACAGCATTCTATGGGAGTGTTTGGTTGTTTCAAATATTGCCTGGTTTCAGTATTTTGCAATAATGAATGGCTACTTGTCCCGCTGTGCACATAAACATTTGTGCTCGGGAATACCATCAATTGAGGTACTGGTTAAATGACTTACCCTCAGATCAACAATGAGATTCAGTGCTGCTAATGCATTGGCACAGGTGGAGAACCAATGTCCAACCTTAGCTTTGATTTCGTTATGCCTTAAAAAATGGCACTGCTGGATGGTGTAACTGTTGTTCTAACCACTTGCAATACGGGGTGTAGCCAAACACACCATGAATGATGAATCATCCAAGGGTTGACTTTTCTGTTACTTGCTTTGTGTTTTCAGAATTATAAGGACGGTGCCTTGGTTCAGGAGGATTTACCTCTCAATTGCTCTAGTTCTGAAAAAGCATCTTGTATGACATCTGAAGGACCCATGTTCTCTAGACCAGTTCAAACAGATTCGAAGTTATTGAACAGCAGCGAATATCAACCTTTGAAGCAGGAACGTGAGTATGATTTGTCTGAGCCTCCTAACTTTGCCAGGCCAAATAAAGGAATACCTGGACAAAAACAACCATTCTTCAAGAAGATTCATACGGCCTGTTTAAGTGGTACATAATAGTCTGTAACTCATATCCTGTCATGAAGTCAATATGTTTCCAAGTTCTTATTTTTGTTATCTACATTTTGATAGGTTTGTAACTTAGTAGTAAGTGGGCAGTGTGAAGATTACTGCTTTTAATTCTACTCAATCATGCTTATAATTCTGCTCAATCATGCATTTCCGATAGTACAATCAACAAATTACTGAACTGTCAAAAGCTGTTATCCATGCAAGTTCATATTATAATATATTAGGCTAGGAGGTTTTGGCTTCAATTTTGACCGTCGGTTATAATTTTGACCGACGGTTATGCAACTACCCACTTATTTTTTTCATCAAACCACTCATGTTTCAGTTGTTCCTATGTAACTATACCCTTTTTGCTCCAGTTTCTCTATTTCTATTTTATCCAACTTGTCCTATGGAAAGAGGTAAATTTTTTTAATATGTGATTATTTATTTTGCAGTGCAGGGGGAAACCGTGCTAGCACAGGTTATTGGGCTAGTGTTTTATTAGTTAGAAGCACATAATCAACTTGCGCCTGGCCATCAGAATACTAGGTTCAACTCAGCTGAGCTTTAGAGGAACTCTAGTGCTCAGATCTGAGGATTTTGCAGGACCCACTAGAATGGATACTAGTTCTAATTTAACTAATCAATGCAGCGGATGTAACCAATCACAAAATATAGAACTAGGAAATAAATCTACCAAGCAATCACCACAAGAAGGCAGACACAAATTTAACGTGGAAACCCTTTCTAGGGAGAAAAACCACGATCTTGAAATCAAGATTTCACGAACAGTTTACAAGATATACTCACTTCTCCTTTACCCCAGTCTGTACCTCGACCTAAGGACTGTAGTTATTCTTGCACAGAATCCACTAACACGACTTCCACCGTGCACCGTTCTCCTTACTTGATCTCCTCGCACCTTGCTAAACAAGATGACCAATCTTCTACAAGAGAGTAGAAGCAACAAACACCTTCTAGAGCAACCCTTCAGAACGATCTCTTAATGGCTCTAGAAAAACAAGAAAATCTCTCTTAGGGTATTCTAACCTCAGATCAAGAGAGAGAATTAACTTCTTGTCTTCTTCTTTTGGGTTGAGAGAAACACCCAATAAATAGGCCTAAAACCGTGCTTAAGACTCATAATAATCTAATCAGGAAGAAGTCCTTTTGCAAACTTTTAACTCAGAGTCCGAAACCAACTTGAACTTCTGCGCCCAACTCGCTATAGCGAGACCTGCTACTGGGAAACGTTGGCGCATGCATCACTCTCGCTATAGCGAGAATAAGTCTCCCTATAGCGAGACACCTTACTGTCTCTTGGTCTTCTTTTAGCACTGACAACCTCCATCTTTGACTTACAGCCCATTTATTTGACTTACAGCCCACTCCCTTGACTGTTAGCCTTACAAGATCATTTGAAAATATGGGTTGAACTTGAATGACTTCCAGCCTTAAGTCTATTTATTTCACCTGTTTAGTTAGTGGGCCATATCTTGGGGCATTACTGATCCTAATCACCACCAATAGGCCTAGGTGAAATTTCCCCACCAAACTATCCCAATAATTTGAAAGATTAACTTGAACGTGAACATTTATGCGTTTTTCCATTTATTTTGTTAAGTGAACCAGGTATAGGTTTTCTTTTTTCCTTTAATTTTTGTCTATATATTTTAAATGCACAAATTACAACTATTGAATGAGTCAGTTATCAACTTGATTTCATTTCTTTCTTTGCGTTTTTCCATTTATTTTGTTAAGTGAACCAGGTATAGGTTTTCTTTTTTCCTTTAATTTTTATCTATATATTTTAAATGCACAAATTACAACTATTGAATGAGTCAGTTATCAACTTGATTTCATTTCTTTCTTTCTTTCTTTTCTTTTTTTTTTTTTCTTTTGGTTAAAACAGAACAACTATGAGGAAAAATGCTGAAGTTGATGAGAAAGTTTAAAAGAAATGCAATATATATATATATATATCTCACTTTTACAGTTGGTCGAGGAAGCCAACTGAGCTGAATTTTTTACTCTTTCATTTGTAAGTTATGAAATTTTATATCAACTAAGTGCTCAAGACCAAGAAAAAC
The DNA here is from genome assembly GCA_029852735.1 of Persea americana. Lineage (NCBI taxonomy): Eukaryota > Viridiplantae > Streptophyta > Magnoliopsida > Laurales > Lauraceae > Persea > Persea americana. Next base: position 2,888,428 of record CM056813.1, read on the forward strand.
CAAATAACTTGGTTGAATACACAGTCGTTACTCATTGTTTTGTTTATTATCTCTAGAGACCAACATTCATCAGAGAAAATAAGCAACGATCATGTGCTTTTGGCTATCATGGGGTTAAGGCAGCTATTTTGGTTATAATGGTTTCCTATAATGCAATGATTTAGTGAAGAAATTGAAATGCAGGTCCCGAATGGTCACCACGAATGGATATTGCAGAATTTAGCCGCTATTATGTTGTGACAGTAGAACTTCCTGGTATTGGCATTAATGATACTCGAGTGGAGGTGGACGACTGCAAGTAAGATTTGTTCCAGACAATCTGCTTATAAAACAAGCTCTTTTTAACAATATGTAATCTTTTACCATTATTTTTCTGCTTATTTGATAACCTGTGTTATTTGTTCACAGCCTGGTAGTGACAGGTAAACGCTCAACTCAGAGGTGGAGTGTGAAGAATGTTTCAGAAGATTCAAACCCAAAATATCTGAGGAGGGAGATAATGCAAGGGCCATACCAGGTTGTTTGGCCACTTCCCAATAATGTGAACAGAGACGGTGTTTCAGCTGAGTTTATGTAAGCTCTCTCTCTCTCTCTCTCTCTCTCTCTCTCTCTCTCTCTCTCTCTCTCTCTCATAATGTTAGTTCCTTTTAATTCCATATGGTGCTCTATTTAGATATAGTATCTTCTCACTATTCCAACTGTGGATGGTGTCCTATGTTGTGACCTATATACATACGTATATGTACTTTCATTTGCCATGTCATACATATGTTTCTACACGTCAGTATATGCAAAACTTGAATTTACATTTTCATATTAAAAAATGTGTCACATTCCTGCAGTTATCATGTAATAACATGTAATGGATTGTCAAGTATTTGGATGCATGTGATGAGTAATTTTTAAATTATTTGTACTAATTCAATTTGCATTATAATATTTGTTGTAATGTATTAGTATGTCATTATAGTGTTAATGATTTGGGTTATTCAAGTTTGAATTGTATGGTACCTAGAGCTATATCCATTTTAAAAAGATCCCGGTTATCAGATAAAAGATTTAATCCTACATTGTCTCTCTACACATGCTCCTAGACTACTGCCAAATGCTACACTTCACCAAGTTGCTAAATTGTGCGCCATGCTCTATGAACCACTTAATCACTTATAGATAAGGTATAAACTGATTGATGATTCATTACGACTCAGCCCATTTTTTCTTGATTATTGTTGTGCGCGTACGTGTCAAAGAGCGATACCTGCGATTGAACAATCATGCCATACAAGAGGGTGACGAGGATTTTACGTGGTTCGGCAAAACCACCTATGTCCATGGCAAGAGAGCAATGACTCACATCTTGACTCTCTTTTGAGTCCAGGATTGCAGATTACATCATATATATAATCTCCGCTTTCTTGGCCCCCAAGAAAGCCCTGGTACAATGACCTAAATAACCTTGACCTTGAACCAGTCCATGGCTAACCTAATAAACCACTCTGGTAAACCCGGAATACAAGACATAAACCCAACAATCTCCACCTTGGCTTGAATTTCGTACAACTCAAGCCACCAGGAAATAACCAACAATGTCTTCCCATACATCGTTGACAGGTTCGCACTCTCTAGTCTCTTCAACACTTCGACATGTTGAGCCAGCATTCTCGTCAAAATTCTCCACCTCGAGCTTTGATGTTCCATTAACAACATAATAAGTGTTTTCAAAATCCATCACTCTACAATCATCAATTTGCCCAAATCTCTGCACCACACTCTAGATCTCGTCACCAAGAGCACGTAGGATCAAACAGATCTGAAATCCGATTTCAGATGGCAAAGATGTCGCAGAAATAAGTTTATGCCCTCCGATTGGTCTAACTTCTCCATTGACTGTTAGACAACTAATCTCATTTTACACGTGTAGATTTGCTCGCAACGAGTCCGTGGGCACAAAAGGATCTAAGATCGAACATTGGATGGTTAAGATATCTTGAGAACATGTTTCTACAGCCGGTTCATGGTCAAACCCTTTGACCATACTGATGACGTGGCGTTGACGTCAGTCCTGTTCTGCTGAGCTTAGTGCAATCTGGTCAGGCCCGACCCGACCCGAGCTGGAGTTGAACTGACTCAGGCCTGAACCAGTCGTCTTCTTCTCCAGAAGAACCGGTAGCTGAGAAACACTGCCGCCGCCTCCTTTTCCGGTGGAATGTGTTTCCGGCCGGCAGCGCAACATCGTAAACCCTTCTCTACAACAGGCTTCGCGCCTGCTTACTCCAACAGAACTTATCCACCATGGGGCCCACATTGAGAAGTTGTTCGATCTCCTCTCTTCTTTCGCTATTCAAAGAACCCAAGAGACGGTTCCCTTTTTCTCCTATTTCTCTGATCTTCTCTAATCACCGGCAATGGTACAAAGCCGATCCTCCTCGGCAGTGACGAGGATCGAGATCCTCTGCAACTTGGGCAACAGGGCAAATCGAGCCCTCTTCTTCGTCTTTTTCCTCAAACGATGGTCCACCACAGATCAAGTTCCATGAACTTCCCATGTTCTCTTCAATCTGGCAGCAAAAGCAAATACCGTTTTTTTTTCTTCAAATCCTCCACCTTCGATATGATCCAATCGAACCAAGAAGTTTAGAGACAACTTCCATCTCTTTACCCGTAACAACTGAAAACCCTGGGCAAGGATTTTTCCTCTGTGTATTTTTTTATCTTTTCACACGATTGCGTGACTCCAAAGATCTAATGATAAAACCATCGATCGCACAGCACAACCCAAGAGGAAGTTCATGGAACTTGATTTGTGTGGTGCACCATCGTCTGAAGAAGAAGACGAAGAAGAGGGCTCGATTTGCCCCGTTGCCCAAGTTACAAAGGATCTCGATCCTCGTCACTGCCAAGGAGGAGGATCCACTTTGTGTCCATTGTTGGTGGTTGGAGAAGATCGGAGAAATAAGAGAAAAGGGGTCCCTCTCTTGTTTTCATTGTTGGGTTTATGTCTTGTATTCCGGGTTTACCGGAGTGGTTCATTAGGTTAGCCATGGATCGATTCAGGGTCAAGGGTATTTTGGTTGTTGTACCAAGGCTTTCTTGAGGGCCAAGAAAGCAGAGATTATATATATGATGTAATCTGTAACCCTAGACTCAGAAGAAAGTGAAAATATGAGACATTGCTCTCTTGCCATGGACGTAAGCAGATTTGCCGAACCACGTAAAGTCCTCATCTCTCTCTTATGTAACATGATTGTTCGATCGCAGTTTCACGCTTTTGCGTGCACGCCCATAACAAGTGGTATCGGAGACTGGGTTGTGCTGTCGATTGATGGTTTTGTCATTGGATCTTTCGAGTCACACAATCGTGTAAAAAGATCGAGAACACAAAGAGGAAAATCCTTGTCCAGGGTTTTTGGTTGTTGCATGGTAGAGGGAGGAGAAAAGTCATATTTGACTTCTGGGTTCGATTGGATTTGGATCGAAGGCAGAGGATTTGAGGGGAAAAAAAGGGTTGTGCCCTTACTGCCCGGGTGTAGAGAATAGAGGAAGTTCATCTAACTTGCTCTGTGGTGCACCATCGTCTCAGAAAAAAGATGAAGAAGGGGATTAGCTGCAAGAGGATCGGAATTCTAGTTTCTCTGATACAGATTGCTTGAGAAGGTGCTCTGTTTAGATTGCCACCGGAACTGAAGAAGAAAGCAGAGAGCAGAGCTCTTGCTTAGGACTTGGAATCGAACAAAGGGATTCTTTGGTTCTTGTTGGTGTCGAAGAGGACTTACAAAAAGAGAGATCGATAAGATCTCTTACGTTTTCTGTTTGGATTGCAGGCGTCAGAGGTTCTATGATTTGAGAATTGCAGAGGAAAAGTGCTGCCAGATTACTCACCACTACCTAAAAAGATGTCGAGGACAGATTCGGATTTCTCAGCTAGAGTGGAGAACAACAGAGGAAAACGATTAGGACCCTGTGCTGCTCATCGCCGGAGAAAGTTCAAACGCTCCGGAACTGACTACACGTCGTTGCCACACCTTGTTGGACAAGAAGGCGGCAACAAAGTTGTTCTCTCTTGCAGAAACAAAAGGGGGACGAAGACTAGTTTAGGGTTGGTCCAGGGCCAGTTCTAGTTGCACTTCAGGTTAGGTTCAACCTAACCCGTCCGTGCAGAGAAGCTTAGTAGCAGCTGGGCCGACGTCACACTAACGTCAGCAGTACAATCAACAGGAGTTGTTGGGACCGGACAGTGGAAACTTCTTTTCGCGATATCTTGATCATCCAGAGTCCAATCGGAGATCTGTTTGAACTTACGGACTTGTTGCTAACAGATCTACGCAAGTGTAGAAGGAGATTGGTTGTTCGATGGTCAACAGTGAAGTTTGACGGACTGGAGGGCAGAAAATTGTTTCTGCGATATTGGAGCCATCTGGAATTGGATTTCAGATCCATTTGATCCTGTGTGCTCGTGGTGACGAGATCGATGGCGTGGTACATAAATCTAGGCAGATTGACTGCTGTAGAGTGAGTCATCTGGAGAACACTCACTATGTCGTCAATGGAACGTCATAGCTCAAGCTAGAGAATTTTGACAAAAATGCTGGTTCAATATGTGTAAGTGTTGAAGAGATTGCGTACTAGTCAGCGAGGTATGGGAAGACTACCGATTATTTTCTGGTGGCTTAAGTTGTATGGAATTCAAGCCAAGGTAATGATTGTTCAGTTATGTCTTTTGTTGTTGGTTCAACATGTCAAGAGTGTTGAAAAGACTTCGTACCTATTAGCGAGGTATGGGAAGACATTTATTTCCTGGTGGCCGAGTTGCACGGAATTCAAGCCAAGGTAGAGATTGTTGGGTTATGTCTTATATTGCTGGTTCAACATGTCAGAGTGTTGAAGAGACTGCATACCTATCAACGAGATACAAGCAAACATTGCCATTTATATTTCTTGGTGGCTTGAGTTGTACAGAAGTTGTACGGAATTCAAGCCAAGGTAGAGATTGTTGGGTTTATGTCTTGTATTTTGGGTTTATCAGATTGGTCCATTAGACCGGGTTCAGGGTCAAGGGTATTTTGGTCAATGTACTAGGGCTTTTTTAGAGGCTAAGAAAGCAGAGATTATATATATGATGTAATCTATAACCTTAGACTCCGAAGAGAGTCAAGATGTGAGTCATTGCTCTCTTGCCTTGGACGTAGGTGGTTTTGCTGAATCACGTAAAATCCTTGTCTTTCTCATGTGGCATGATTGATCGATTATAATTTTCGCACTTCCGCACGCATGCGCACAATCATTATGGTTTGCATCATAAATCATGGACCTTAATTCAGATTAGGAACTGATGCTTCATGGAATGGAATATAACAGGAGTTCATTACCCTCTGTTACAATGTTTGGTAAGCCTAAATGCCCCTGTGCTTACATGTACCCCCGTTTGGGCCAGCTTTAAGACGCTTATTTGAGGCCCACCTTGTACATTCCCTGGCCTGAAGCTCAGGCCAGATAACTTATCAGGTCAGCTGCAAATTTATGTTGTATTTTACATGTGGATAATGTGGTCTGATCTTTTTCTATTGTTCATTCTTGGGTCCTTGTGAGCCACTTGTTCCGTGACTGATCTACTAAAAGTGAAAATAATTTAATTTCACCGTTTAGTGGATTGGATCTTGCACATGTGCAAGCTTGAGAAGGCATGAAGGTCATCTTAGGACATGCTTATTTCATCTAATTGAATTCCTATGAAGTCTGAGACTTAAATGGTAAATAATGAAGAATCAAAGGTAAACGTAAAAAAATGACCATCAAATGACCGCCCCTTAAACGGAAATTAATCAAGGGAGGTGGGAAATGAATACCCAGCCATCACCCTAGTAATTCAAATCTTAGGAAAGTCGAGATATCATCCTGAACTCCACTTCATATCCTTCACCTTTCTTCTCTTTAATAATCCTTCAGTGGAGCTCATTTGACCATAAATTCCTATGTATTCTATACAAACAAACAGGCCCTTGGATAAAATGTTACAAGTTTGTATTTCCAATTTGTTAGTGTTTTATCCTACTCTGACCTTTACTATTTTCCACTGCTAGAATTATATAAGAAACATAAATGTGGTGGCCCACCGCCTACCACCCCTGCCTTCAAATTGAAAATTCTACCTTGCTTTGGTGGTCTACCACCTTGCTGCCTTCTTTTCCTGCGATCTTTCGCATATCCAAGGATTGTGATGCCCATATGTTAGGCTACATAAATATGGTGTATTCTCAATTATAAATATATTATATATTTTATGACATACATAAATTAAAGCATACAGACATGAGTTAGCTAGTTATGCGCTCTACATTGTGCGGCAATCTCAGGTTCTGTTGTTTGACTAAAATTCATTTTCTATCTTTCTTTCCCACGTATATGCACACTTGCCATGATGTTATTCTGCTTTGCCGGTGATCATCAGTTGTTTTGTTATATTTGTTGCTAAATGAGCATATTGAGGTGTTAGGACTTCATCTTATGCACATGGCTTTCTTCTCAAGTGTTGTACTGAAAAAGAAAAATTCCATTGGATTGGAACTAAAAGTAGCTGGGGATCGGAACATCTCTTAGGCATTTCTATCCATGCATTTCTAACACTGTTGCTTGCATGACATTGGCATAGGCATAGTGCATCTGCTAATATTAATTACATTTTTGCAGTTGTCCTGCCTTAGCCGTGTTTTTTTCTTTATTTACTTGATTTTAGATATTGCCCAACCACATGGATATGGTGCTAATATAAACTCTGTATAACTGTCAACCTGCCATACATTTCTACTGGTGTTACTGAATTGTTTTTGGAAGGTGTCTGCAACTGGTTCACTGAACTTAGTTGTGTTCATTTGTGCAGCGATGGGTTTCTACAAGTTACTCTTCCCAAACTCTGAGGATTAGAAGGGTGCTGAATGATTACTAAATATCCATGAATCTGCTGGTATTCACCTTATATGCTACTAGTGTATTTACTAAATATCCAAGCATTTATGCTACTTGTGTATTTAAGGTACGAGCGTGCGTGTGAAAGGCACCTTAGTAGGGCCTCTTCTATAACTTACATGGGATCTTTGAAATTGGAATGGGGAGATAACCCTGTTTATGAAGCAGATGAGATATGAAGGAGAATGTTACTATGATTGGTATGTAGTAATAATGGGGTTGGTTAGAGCCTTTTCTTCAGGGTGGAAAAACTTGAATAATCTTTTCTTCAGCTTATGATGATGTTTTAAGCTACTGAGAGGGAGAGAGTGTAAAAATCTAATGAATCTTTTTCTTTAGCTTATAATGATTTTTTAAGCTACTGAAAGAAAGAGTGGAAAAATCAAATGAATCTTTTTCTTCAGCTTATGATGATGTTTTTAAGCTACCGAAGGAAAAGTGAAAGAATCTGACTAATCTTTTCTTTAGCTTATGATGATGTTCTAAGCTACAGAAGGAAAAAAATAAATACATGTTTGGTCATGTTTGGATTGTGACAAAAGTTTCCGCTCCGTAGTTGTCAACCTACATAAGCAATCCTCCTCATTTATGTGGGCTTGGAACTGAATATAAAAACTATCGGATTTATAACGAAAATGAAATGAAAATTACTAGAAAATAGCTTTCTATAGTACCAAGTGGTACTTTTAAATGGTATTTTGAGATAATGGCGCCTTATGATCAAGGGTTTAAAACTCAGCCAAAGTTGATTTTTTTTCTCTTGAAGACCAAAGTTGAGATACATCTTCAAACAAAGATTTCTAGATTTTTTTCTAAAATAAATATTTATTTTTCTTACTAAATTTGACTTCGACTGGTAGTGTTCGAATTCATATTTTAAACTAATGAGGGAAGGATGGAGCAGCCCCTGACCATCATCAACTTTTTGACTTTGACTATATGAACATATGAATTGCGAGATTTATAAGAAATCAACTCTTTATCTTATCTTTTTGTTTTTCCATGTGAGCCATGCTGGCAGTCCCTTTTGAGATTGGACTGCTGGGAATGAGTCTGTCTTCTATATGCAAGTTTCAGGAATGTGTTCATGACCATCATTAATCAAGGAAGTTGGGATTCTCATGACCACATTATCATTCCTATATCTTTTATCATTCACATGAGTGTTGCCTAACCTTTGATTGATCATGCAAAAAAAAGCGCGTAAACGGTCACTTTAGCTGCTGATTCGTAAAGTAACTGTCCAATTAGGAGACCTTCCAACAACCATCAAATGGAATCCTCACATGGGACCAGGCCCATGAAAATCGACAAGGCCCTGTCTCTACCTGGTGACAATTCTGCCATGTCTCTACCAAGTGACATTCTGCCAGCTCCCCATTCTAGCTTTATTTTGGGAGTGTGGGGTTGGGGTTGGTTGGCTGGGGGTGGTTTAAAAATAATGTGAACGCGTTTATTCTAGCAAAGGTAGCAAAGGTGGAAACAGAAATCTAGACATAGGGGTTTCCGTGTATTCATTATTTAATTATCATTGTGGGCCATGATCTAATGGAATGAATCAAAATTCTTTTTTTTCAGTACCCCAGCTAAGAGGGGTTGGGACCTAAAAGAGAGCTTGTATGCACACGAAAAGATAGCTCACTCAAGTGGAAAGGATGTCCGCACCAGCAGAAAGAAAGCCTACACAAGTAGGAAATGAGTCCACACAAGAGGAAAGAGGTGGAATACCTAGGGTTTGAAAGCCGGGTAGCCACGTAAAAACCAACGCTCCTTACCACTAGGGTAAGGAACCGTTCTTGGAATGAACCGTTATTGAAATGAATCAAACTAAAGCAAGGAGAGGTGAGACCATTTCTAAATTTGGATATAAAAGACAGACCTTTAACTAGCAGTCTAATCTAAGGTGGGATTGCCAATTCCATTGTTTTAGTTTTGATACATCCCATTGCGAATGAATCAAACTAAAGCAATAGAATGTATCAAAAATTAAAACAGAGGAATTGGCAATCCCTCCTTAGATTGGACTGCTATTTAAGGGTCTGTCTTTTATTACAGTTTTAGAAATGGTCTCTACTCTCATTTGGGTTTAGCTTAATCCTGGAATGAGTGGGCTATGATCTAATGGAATGATTCAAACTAAAGCAATCGAATGAATCAAAACTAAAACAATGGAATTGGCAATCCCACCTTAGGATTGGACTGCTAGTTAAGGATCTGTCTTTTATATCCAGATTTAGAAATGGTCTCACCTCTCATCTGGGTTTGGCTTAATCCTGGATTGAGTGACCCTCTAAACAATTATTAAAATATCTCTCTCTCTCTCTCTCTCTCTCCTGCTCCTTTTACACAGCAGATCAAAATCTTCGATCCCCATCACTCATGCTTTTTTTCCCAACCCACCCCCAACAACTGGAGTAGGGGTGCATGAGGGCCCACTAAAAAAGTCTACAAGACCTTGTCTCTGCAGACTAACAAGACACCAGCTACCATTCTCTATTTTTATTCCCTCTCTATTTAGGTTTTTTGGATTGGAGGAGTGTTGCCTGGGTGGGTGCAATGTTTATCTATGAAAAAAAAAAAAAGAAGAGAAAATAAATTAAATTAATTCTTTCTGAGGTTGTTCGTTTGGAGGTATTTCTGACAAAAGTTTCACGTGTTCGAACTTTTAGCATTTTCTTTTGGTAATAAAGATTTCTAACGTTCGTTTGAGCATCCAAAAGCTATGTCTGATTGCTAAAATCTCGAATATCAACCCACATGAAAAGTTTGTATTTGGTGTTTATTTTTTTTAAATTCATCTTTTATCTTCATTTCTATCCATATTTTCTATTTATTCCTATATATTTTAAGGCAAACAAATATTAACTTTAAAAGACTATTAAAAAATCTCCCCATAAGGATTCTCAACATTTCTGCAAACAAACCTGCTCTAAAAACAAACCATTTTCTAAACTGTAGCATCTGATTCAGAACGCGTCAAAAGATTCTCATGGTCTAGGCTGCACTTGCTAAAATGCGTGAGATTTCATCTTTTAAATTACTTTCTTTCCATGGGCAGCAGTCATCGATGTTGACCAAGCAACTGATTTTCTCCCACTCTTCTATCCATGATGTCCGGACGACTCATGTAAACATGTGAAAATGCGTGGCATTGCAATTTGTCAAGGCCTTCACACCTTTCTTATGTAAGTATAACGTTTGACTGACGCAGCTGCATTAATTAAAACAGCGTAACAGACCTGGTGAGAGCAGCAGCATTGACTTGCAACAGCGTGCCGTGTTTAGCCACACTTCCCATCTAATGCATGGAAGATGATACGAGCTGGTAGTAATGTCTGTGTATCAGCTGTTATGTAGCTATATATTAAAATGGCCCCGCAGGGATTTCTCTTTTCTTTCTTTTGGCTATTGCCCGAAGACGGTGGTTGTATTCCAAACCTGCTAATGCGAAGGATTTGATGAGTCTAGCTTGGATTGTACATGTGAAAATGATGTTGATATATATCATCATGCAGTAAGGGTTTGAGTTTTTAGTGTAACTAGTTATTACCATGGTATCAGAATTAGTGGTCACGAGTTTGATTTGTCTAATTTGTTCAGTTTCATCTATTCATTGGGTTTCGGGTTCGAACGGCCTCCCGTTCGCCACGGGGAGGGGGGTGATGTGTATTGTTGTGCCATTCACTAATAATTTAAGCTTTTGATATTTCTTGTTATTAACATGGTATCAGAAATAGGAGTCATGAGTCCGTCTAGTTTGTTTGTTCCATCTGTTTGCTAGGTTTCGAATTTGAACGACTTCCCATTTGAGTTTGTATCTTGGAGCCTTTAATATTGTGATCACAAGTTAGTAGTATGCGGGCCCATGATTTTGTACTAATTTAACTGTATACAAGATGGAGGATCATTCATTGTTAATTACAACTCAAAAGAGTCAGAAACATAATCCGGTTGACTCAACTCAACCAGATTTATTGAGTCTCTAACAAAAACCCAAATCTTGTATCTGTCTTGGTCAAGGGTCCACCAAGACTCTGTCAACTCAGCCTAAACTCGGTCAAGACTTGGCCAAAACTTAGCAAATAAAGAAGTTTATATTGAGCTTTTACTTGCACAACTTGATAATCAATTCAAGACTCAGTAGTCGCTAAACTGATTCTAGCATGTTTAAAATGATATTAAAGTCAAGACTCAGTAATCACAAAGATGGGCTCCAGTATTCTATTCTTGAAATGTTAAACGTCTTATAGGAGGGCAAAACGTTATCCAATTGGTTGGATACTCTTATTTTATAGGGTTTAATCTCTCTGTTCCTCTTCCTACTGTAGCGGGTTTCTTTCCACTTGACTGGGTTCTCTCATCTGTTCTAACCCTCGAGTAACAATGATTATATTAGAAACAGAGGAAGAAGAGGGTCAGCTGGTACAACTATAAAAACAACATAAAAGAGGTATCAAAACAAAACAGTAAACAACAAAGTACATTGAAATCGGAGAACACTAAACAACGAAGTACATTGAAATAAGGGGATGGAGTTCTTGAAACTACCTTCTCCAGAGTCTTACCACCAACAGGGTTCATCACATCAAATCAAACAAGGAGTCCATGTACTGAAATCTAAGAAAAACAATGTACATTTATTAAGGTGTGTCCCTACCTGTGAAAGAGAAAAATAAGGTCTTATTCATCCTCAGTTGGGTTGCGTGAAAGACTGAAATAACTTGTCAAGTGCTCGGACTAGTTTGATACTTTACTAGCATAGTTAGAATAAAATAAAATGATCCAACAAAATCATTTTAATTTAAATTTTCCTTATTTTTTTAAAAAAAGTAAAAAAATAACCACTTTTATCCACTAAAATACAAAAAAAACTCTAATTTCCAATGGTAAAAAAGATTCCATAACAACTAAAAATAAAATATCATCATAACTCATTTATATTTTATTCTTTCTTCAAAATCAACTTTACTTCATTTGACTGTATTAGTAGTGTTGCCAAACTGGCCCAAGGTTTCACTTTGTCACAACTGGCGTCTGGACTCTTGAATAAGAAACAAGTGTATGAAATGTTCATCATCATCTTTATCATACTCATATATATATATATATATATAATATAATATAATATAAAGATAAAGAAATTCCTTGAAAGAGTATTCAAGTGAGTATAGTTTGTATATATATTTAAAATAAGCTTATTGAGTCAAGAAATTGACCAAGTAAACTAGGCCTTTTTCTTCAGTGGGTAAGTCACCAAACAGAAGTATAGGAATTGAGGAATCAGTCATAAGGAATCTCATCACCTTCCAATGCATAATTATTGGAGATCTTTTTCTTCAAAGTCTGGGGATTTCTTATCTTAGATAATAGATTGAAACTAAAATATTCTTGAAAGTAGAATGAATATTTAAAAATTGATGAGTAAAATCTTATGAAAATATCACTACACACTAAAGAGATTTCTTCTGGTTATAACATGGTCAATGGTGTGTAGAATTTTTAGAATGTAATGCGCAAAGAACAAGCAGCATACTTTCATATTGATCAAAGATAGGACTGTCAATAGACCAAGCTGATCTGTCAGAACCTGGCCCTTTTCAAACCTGTTTTGGATCATCGTTAGGCCTGACCATTCATGAGCCAGCATCAGGCCTAAAACCAGCCCATTTAATAATAGGGTTCAGCCAAATTGTTATATAATATTGTGGAAATCTTTCCATTCAATTTTGATAAATATGAAATTCACCATTATTATTATTATTATTATTATTATTATTGTTAGTACTTGAGGACAACGGTATCCTTGTAGTATTTGACCAAATTTGATGAAGAAAATTTTTTTAAAAAATATTCGAAAATGTGATTGGGCTCCACTTAATGATTTTCATGGTTTTTAGAATAACATTTAGAAGTAAAATTCTAAATTGATTTCAAATAATTGTCATTCCTTCTCCGAGCCACAAGGGGTTCTAATTTGAAATTAACCACTTATGTGTTTTTCTACCTGTTCTTGAGCTTAGCAAGCCTGCTTTTGTAGTGCTAATTAAAGCCCACAAATACCATGAATGGGCATATGGGCTTCGAAGTAGAATTTGGTTGAGCCTCCCTTCTCTAACAGTGCTGCTGAAAATCACCCTTATCTTTGTTTCCACATTTAAATTGATCATGCGTTTACATGTGATTAAAGTATAAAATCAAATGGGGTGAATCATGTGATTTTAAAGCAGATGAATTTGACAAGAAGCTCTACTATTGAATGAGAAATCTTGCCCTTCTATGCATAAAGAAAGATAAAAAAAGGCCACAGATTTATTTACAGGGTTTTCAATGATAGATGGTGGAACTTACCTACCCCATGACTTTTTTTTCTTTTCTTTTCCTTCTCTTTCGTTAATAAACCTCGTGCAATTAGAATTTCTTCATCATCACCATCATCATCATCTTAGCCTTACTTCATGTTATAGAAATATCCGTGCATCATCATAAATGTGGCCTTGTTTATTATAGGCCATTTATCTGTTTACCCACGGTAGGTGATTATTATCATTGGTAGTTTCCACTCTGAGCTATGGTTTACTCTGAATGAGTCCACAGATCATATGAGCACGGATTGATGACATACATGTGACGTATGAAAAGAAAGGTAGAGCTAATATAAATACCCCTGCAACCAGACATTTTCTTTTCATCTGCATTTGCGGTGGGTTGTTGAATGCTGAGAGCAAAAACTTTCAATGCTCTAAATCCTTTGAATCCTTTTTACAAAAAAGAAAGAGACCTTTCAATCCTTCTCATTAACATCTCTCTATATTTTATATCATCTCCTTCTATCCATCTCTCTGTATAAAAGAACAGAAGAGAGGAAGAAAGAAAGGGCACTGTAGTCAAAGGAAATCTTCCAAGTTCATCAGATAGTTGATCTTTGTTTGTATTGGTTTTTGGGGTTGTGTCAGTGAGTTTGGAAGAAGCTCAAGAAGAATTCTTTCTGGGTTTTCTTTAATTTTCCAGGATTTGAACTTTACTCAAAGAAAGTCCTCTCTTCTCTTTCTTTGCTTTTCTCTAGTTTGAACAACCATGGCTGAGATTGCTAGGGAAAATGGATGGCATGAAAGATCATTGGAGGAAGGAGTTGTTGGAAATGCAAAAGACGGTGGGCAAGTTCATGCGGAACACGAGAATCCAAGTGTTGCTGCAAGTACCAGAAAATCAACCTGTCTGCTCTCTGTGCCATTTTTGCAGAAGGTAAGTCTCTCCTTCTTTCCTTTTGAAAAAAAAAATACTATGATTTGAATTCTATCCTTTCTAAGCTTTGAATTGTTTTGCTATGAAATCAACTGCAATTATTTCTGTTTTGTATTCTTTATGGTGATGGTTTTGCTTTGTATGTCTTTACAGCTGATTGCAGAAGCATTTGGAACATATTTTGTAGTATTTGCGGGTTGTGCCTCAGTGGTGGTGAATCTGACTAAAGGAACTATTACATTTCCTGGTGTTTGTGTTGTGTGGGGGTTAGCCGTTATGGTCATGGTTTACTCAGTTGGTCACATCTCCGGCGCCCATTTCAATCCGGCAGTAACCATCGCCTTCGCAACCTGTAAAAGGTTTCCATGGATTCAGGTACTTTTATTACAGATGAGTAGTTATGATTATTGAAGCTTGGTGAATACATGATACTTTTCGTTACTTGAAATTATGATGCGGTTATAATTTCTTCATTTACGATGGAAGGACTAACTGAAATCAAAATTATGTAAAGTTGGTCTCATTTGAAGGGAGTTGCAGAAGAAATTCAAGATATGAGCTATGTCTTGCTTCTAGTTTTTATCTTTCTAGTATTTTGAAGTACTTAAATGAGTTCCTTTCTTTTAGAATTGCCCTTGGATTAGAAGTTTATTGTTACACCAAGTTCTAGTACACAACCTAAGTCATCGTTACTTGATAAATTAAGTCTGGGCTATGTGGTCCATCATATCATAATCATGATCCCCCCACAAACATGATTGGCAAGAAAGAAAAGTCTTAAAGTAGAGAGAGAGGGAGTTTCAATGCTTTCATTTTAGAGCCAGTCTAAATTCAGAACTCTGTTTACACATTTAAATTCACAAAAAGATCGTTGACGGTACACAATTTGATGATTGAGACACCTAAAGACCATTGATTTGGTCAGATACAAGGTGGAGTGAGCCCCGAATTTCTCTCTTATGCAAACTTCCTAGGCCTTTAATCACCTACGAGGGTCTTGATTGAGGCATTTTTTTATGGAAATAATTTTTTTTTTTTTTTTTTTTTTTTTTGGAAAGATCAAAAGGTTTTGGAAAGGTAAAGAATACAGGTGTGAAAATCTCCTCTTATAGAAAGATTCTAATGTCTTATAGAGAATTAAGGCATTTCTTCCCATCCAAATCATAAAGTGAAGGCTCTGTTTTTATCCATGACTATACTCCCTTTGTTCAACTGCCCTTTCTCTAGATTGTGGTGTTATTTCCTTCTTATCCATGCATCCGGAGGCTTGATTGGCAACTCTACTAATAGAGTCAAGTAAAATAAAGCCCCCATTTCTCAAAAAAAAGTTACATAAAAAGCGCTTTAATTCAAATCTCCCACTATAAATATTTTTTTTTTTAAAAAGTCAAAAATCAACCCCCTTTCTCCACTAAAAGATAAAAAAACTACAATTCTCAATACAAAAGGTCAAAAAGATTCCATCACAGACAACTAAAAATAAAATACCATTATAACTCACTAATATTTTATTATTTCCTCAAAATAATATTTACTTTACTCAACTCTATTAGTAAAGCCTCCAATCAGGGATGTTACTGATTACCATCTAAATATAGGGGTCACTCTTTTGGGCTTGGGCATTAGATTACATGGCATAGGACCTTTTATCAATATATGGACAGCTAAAAAGATTTTCAATTTATGTTAGTCCAGTGTGTAGCAGTAACTCTTCTAGCTGTACATAATTATGACCATATAACCATTTAATAGATCCATTGAACTATGTTTGGGTTGTTGGTTCTCTCCCTTTCTGAGACATGTAATCAATTCTTTCTGATTGCTCTACAGGTACCAGCTTATCTCTCAGCTCAGATATTGGGTGCAACCCTTGCAAGTGGAACGCTTCGCTTGTTATTTGATGGAAAGCGAGAGCATTTCCCAGGAACCATTCCTTCTGGATCAAACCTGCAATCCCTGGTGCTTGAGTTCATCATCACTTTCTATCTCATGTTTGTCATCTCTGGCGTTGCCACCGATAACAGAGCGGTAAGTCCATTTTGAAGCAGCAGAATCTTTAGAGTTTTTCTTTTCGCTAAAGTAGGCCATTGGTGCTCAAAACGATCAATCTCCTGGGTTAGATAACCAGATTACAATCAGTGCGAACTGATCGATAGTATAGAAATTCTCTTTACCATTCAGTCCAATAGATGGATACAAATGTGAATCTTCATCAAGTCAGCTGGCCTCTTGGATGGGGGATTCACCTAATTTTGCACCAACTTGAATGTCGCTATAACACATCAGTTAATAGCTTTACTTCCCAACAGCTCAACAAAAGTTTGTAGGGAAGATCATTTAACTGTTTCAATTATAAGGGTCAAAATTTGTAACAAATTTCGAGGATTACTTTTAGGACTTTTGGGGTGCATTTGGCCGAAGAGATGATTCCGCAATAGAGTGGTAAATTGTTCTGGTTTTCTCTGCAACCCATTATATATTCATTGTTTTATGCAACATATTTTCATTGTGGGAAAGGGTAACAATTGAATTGATTTTTCTCTATAGAAGAGGATTTTGATTTCTCATGGAAGGGATAGGAATGTAGAGCTCCTCTCTTGTTCCAACTACTAAGAGACTTTGTTTTGTTCCCTTTTGATGGCAATTGCAGATAGGAGAACTTGCTGGTCTTGCAGTTGGAGCTACAGTCTTATTGAACGTGCTTCTGGCTGGGTATTATTCCCCTCGACTCCCTATAACTTCATCAACAAATTAACTATAGATGAAGCCTCTTAACTGATAAGAGATTCATCTAGCAATAATAAACTATATACTTCAATCAATCTTGTGTCTAAAGAAAAAGAAAAAAGTCATTTAGAGACTTCCATTTTCATTTGATACTCAACATGGATCCTCATAACAACATACATTTGTCTTTTGACAGTCCAATATCTGGGGCGTCGATGAACCCAGCAAGGAGCTTGGGGCCCGCAATCGTGGCCAGCCGTTATGAGAGCATATGGGTGTACATTGTGGGGACTATATGTGGGGCGGTGTCGGGCGCATGGGCCTACAACCTCATCAGGTTCACCAACAAGCCCTTGCGTGAAATCACCAAGACTGGCTCTTTCTTGAGAAGCATAAGGAGTGGCTCACAGTTGAATTAAATTTAAGAATGGCGCCTATTCTATCATGTCCATGGTAACCAAAAGAATAGATTGTTAGAATACTGCATCAATCAACAGTGCAATTTGCTGATCTTGGGCTGTTTATCTAGAAGTTGATCATGGAGGGATGAAGCTACAAACAACCCTTGTGAACTAATCATTTGTGTGCAAATGGATGTAGCTTGTAGATTTGAAAAGAAAATATAGCAAGAACATATGGCCATTACTCTATCATTAAGGAGAGATTGTTCAATGGTGGTTGTGACCAAAGTGAGAGAGCACTGTGAAAGATACTTGGCAAGTTTCCTCTTTTATCACATTTTCTTCTTTATTATGCATGATAAAGCAAGTGGGAGCTTTAGATATGGTGCATGGAATAACATCACCACATGTGGGAAGATGCCATGGGGCTTTAGGCTCACTTTGCACTTTGCCAAAAATGTATTGAGGGGGCCTTCTTCTTAAAACTAGTGGCCCTACATTTAACTCGAATCAAACTGGTTGTTATCTTAGCCATAGTGTGTGACCCCTACACAGTGACAATTGAGGCTCATGTCCTTTCGGTTCAATCCAACCACAGCATAAGCCTCTAGCAAGAGACACCTGTTGACCCAAAGCCTAACTCTAGGTGTTTATGATACCTGAATACTTGTACAAGCGCAATCGAACCGATATAATATTTGTATTGGTACCTGATACTGTACTGATGTTTCTATGAAATAAGTTTAACATATCCTACTTATAAAGCCATTTATTTAATATAGTTCTTTTAATAATTTTATTTCTCACCATAAAAAGAAAAGCTAGAAAAGGACGAAAACAATCATAATTTCATTGATTTAAAAGTGATCTAAAAAAAAAAAAAAATTAGGACGCCCGTATCCATATCCTTGTCCTAAATTTCAAAAGTGAAGAGTTATATTCATGATCGCCGTATTAGTGTCTGTATCCATATCCATATTTAAGGCTAACTTTAACCAAAATAAAATGTTTCAAGAAAAATGCAGATCCGTATTTAAGGCTAACTTTAACCAAAATAAAATGTTTCAAGAAAAATGCAGGGTGTGTGGGCCCACATGTAACACCCAATACAAGTTGGGTTTTCCTGATTTGGAGCTTCTTCTCAATGAGTCATTATATTTATATTTAGCAATACTAATCATAGTAGGATTAGAGAAAATCTATCTAGAACCATTTAGAAAAATCTCTTTAGAAGTTCTTAGAGTTTGAACCACTATGTACAACGGTTGTGCAAGGGTGAGCAGCGTGGCGGCTTGTCTTGTTTTAGTCTTTCATTCAATAAGGATTCTGTAATGCAGAAAACAGTCCTTGAGGACTGTATTTTTTATGGATTTTAATATAGCTTGGATTCTTCTCTTGTAGGCGATTAAGATTGCTGGATTTTCCTTTATTTGTCATTTGTTTGCCCTCATTTCGGAAGTAACAAGGCTGAGAAACAGGTGCTAAACCATGACAGCATCATTTAACCACTTTCAAATCATTGCAGCAATGTAGCGACTGACCAAGGCTTATCCAGGTGCAGCCCATTTATTGATTCAATCTGATACAGGTCCCATTAAGATGAAATAAGGCACTATTTTGATAACACGCCATTATGATATTCAAGGCAAGCCTTTGGGCCTGAAATTTGTAGGGCCGAGAGCAGGACACTAGTCTGGCACCAAGTCTTGGATTTACCGATTTCGCATTTAGCCTGAAACTCAAAATGTTTATTGAGACTCCATCCTCACCATCTTTGCATTCTATTCCCTTAGATATTAACATCTAAAACACCTTTAAAAGTTATATAAAATAGTAAGAAAGAATGATATTTTTACGTTCCATTTCTTTTCTAGAATTTTTGCTCTAGTAAGAAGGGCAGACACAAACCCTGTTCTAGAACCATGTCCAACTCCATGGCATATGATTTTACCAAAAATACAAAAAAAAAAAAAAAAAAAAACCTTCATGGCAAATGAACTCAACTCAAATCCAGCTCCATGTGAAGGCGGGCCTGTAGTCTCATCTGTTTTCTGACCATTTCAAAGCCCCCCCCTTCAAAATTGCCAGTATTCTGAACTAAATCTTTCTGTTTTTTTTATTTTCCTCCCTAACCCATATACATTCATGTTTTACATTCAATCCCGGTATTGTGTTGCAGTAAGGAGTCCATTCAGAGGCAGCAATCCATCCTGTTAAAATTTAATTAATTTTCTTCCCAATGTACAATTTTTACAGCTTAAGTGGAAGAAGCAAATACAGGAAATAGTAAAGCCAGCCCTTCCTTTTCAATGTTGTATAAAGAATTTCTTACTTCCTCTTTTAAGGAGAGGTAAATGTGCACATGGCCTTGTTAATTTGGAGTATCTTTCAATAAGAAATGGCATCTTCTCAGCCTCGGTAACCCTTTCTCCCCGTTTTTGTTGACCCTTGCTGAAGACCTCCTAATTTGCAAATTTCATTTACTTAATTCCCGGAAAAATAATGCATTGATCAGATTGTGGTCTACATCCCATTTCTTAAAAGTGACATAGAAGGTCACTTGAAAAGCCAACTTCCAGGCTTCAGAGACAGATTCATCCGCCAAGGCCAAAAGTAAATTACATCTATTACTTACTACACAGAAGTTATATGCCTGATCCTGCCAAACGTCGCCTTGATGCATTTGAAACAGACACCTGACCAAGCTTGTCAGCCTCATGCATTACCGGCCTCTCTTTGAGTGGCTTAAAATGCCGAAGCCAAGCGCCAGTATACACCTGGAAGATCAAATGCAAGAATCAAGTACTGCATTTCAGGAAATGGATCAAAAAATTAAGTTTAGGAGGAAAGTTCAGTACCAAGAACTGCATTTCAGGAATGGATCTAAAAGATTAAATTTAGAAGGGAAGTACCAGTAGTATGTGATTGTCACACAATAGGCCATGAGTTTGTACATGTGGCCCCAACTGGTACTGACCATGGCCTCACCCAGATCTAAGATCCTTGCCATCATTAATCAGTCATATCTTTACATATAATATGTTCCGTTGCATTCTTAACCATCTATCTTAAGGCTATAATTAATAGGTTTATGATTTCTTGACCAGGAATATTTTGGAACCATCTATTATTATATTGAGGCTTATTGGACGAATGGTCTGGATGAATGAACCATATGCCAGCGATTGTACATTCTACAAAGCCCAAGAGTACTGAGCATATATCCTCAGGTCAAGCAGCATATATTTTATCCTTTTATTTAAATAACAGAAAACAAAAGGGAAGGCAAATATTTGTCATCAAAATTGATAATAACCTGTTGAGGCCTCATGATCTTTGTATCAGGATCATCTAGTGACTCACGCCAATGTGACAAGTAGCCAGCCATACGAGGAATAGCAAACAGAACAGGAAAGAACTCCGTAGGAAATCCCATTGCACTGGTAAACAAATATTTCAAATGAGTGGCAGCTCCAATAAGAGAATAAACAAAATAATTTATTGACGCATACTTATAGATTAGACCAGAGTAGAAATCAACATTTGGATAAAGCTTCCTCTTAACAAAGTATTCATCTGATAATGCGGCTTTCTCAAGTGCTACAGCAACCTGCAAACAATGTACTTAAGATATAAAACCCCAGAAAATGCATATAGAACCTCAGTTGACCTTTTTGTTTAATATTAAGAATCTAAACATAAAACATACTATAAAGAAAGTCACAACAAGTTGAATCCAATATAATGATTGTGGAACTTGATGCTAAATGATGCCTTCAATCTAACTGTTATTTAGCTGATCGACTTAAGCAACTATCATGGTTATCATCATCTTTTTTATTTCTGTTTCTTTTTTTCCTAACAAGAGATTCATTCAAGAGAAAAGAAGGAATTCCAATGTGAAACACACCCCCCCATTCAGGTTAAGGGAGGCAAGGAGAAAATATATCCAGGGAATTTGCATCAACCATTATGACCAACTACCATTTACAAAATAAATGCTCTCTCCTCACTAACTCCTGCTGTGCCAACTCATCCACCTCCGGATTGGCAGAAAGTGTGGGAAATATTGCCATAATTTTGAATGTCTTTATTCAACCTATGATTGGAATTACAGGATCCTAACGATACTAAGTTCTTCATACTTCTCTGTACAACAACCATTCTGTATAAGTAATGCCCATAGTTTTAATGGGACCCATTGTGAACAGAGGATCTCTCAGATTTCTTCCAGATAAATGGTTACTGGATATCCACTCCTTGGTTCTCATATGGCTGCAAATTTGCAGTGTATTTTACTCAATCATATAGGCCAAAGGTTGCTAAGCTAGGACCTTCAGTCAGAACTTTAGAGGATTCCCTCCACGACGGGATCATCAGTTCACGGGTATCGATTGGCCCTCTTCCACAAAATGGGTGCAACAGAATGCCCCTCTTTAAGATAGAATTATTCTGCCAATTGTTTCAAAAAAATGCATTAAATTTAGAGACTGAAGAAAAATACCTCAATAAGAGGATCCCGCCCAACAATGGAAAAGACTTCCTCCGCCAATTTACATATGACCTTGGCACGGGGATCATAGTTTTTGTACACACGATGGCCAAAACCAGACATCTTTCGCTTCCTATGTGGATACCCAGTGGGGAGACAAAAGACAGTAGTAAGATTAAACAAAAGTTTACACTATGAAACAAATGATTGCATTGCCCAAACCAGCTTTCATAGCAATCATTAGAACACGTGCACAAGAAAGCTTTACCTGTTTTTAACACCTTCAATGAAGTCCGGAATATTCTCAACAGTTCCGATCTCGCGCAGCATTTTCAAGACAGCCTACAACACACTAGTTTAGAAATTAAAGCACGTCTGTAAAGCGATTTTGTTCATTTTGATGGGTCATTAGATCTCATCAAAAGGAAGTTAAAGTCCAAATGGCACAAAGATAAACAAAGGTTTATATGGAGAGGCTAAAGAACAAGCATTGTGAAAATGGTAGACATTGACCCACGAACATTCATTCTCTGTCAATCCTATGTTTTGCTAGAATTGGCTGACCGATTGACCACTTCCAACCAATTCTGTGAAGGTGATTCTTGAATCCAAGCACAGAGATGATCTCACTGAAAATAGAAGTTGATCTACGCCATTACTTTATTTGGTTCAATGTTACAATTCCTCATCAAATCTTCAGATTAAGAAATTGTAACAAGTCTTCAGATTAAGAAAGGAATAAATTACATTCTTACATAGTTGCATCACATTGCATGACAAGTAGATGTTTCATGGGAGCACAATGTTTTGAACTGAAAATTCAAGCTTGACAAGGGATGGAGTAGAATATGAAATGAGAAAAATAAAGGCTTTATCAAATACCTCATTTGCTCCTCCATGCAAAGGCCCATACAATGCTCCAACAGCTCCAGCAAGAGCAGTGTAGACATCCACACCACTGTAAATTAACATCAGAAAGGTGAGATTATTTTCTAGTCGGTCTCAGGTTCTGGAGCAGAAAAAGATGCACACCTAGAAGCAAGATGTCTTGCAGCAGCTGTTGAACAGTTCATCTCATGTTCAGCATGGAGTATGAAAAGAACATCCAGAACGCGGGCTAATCGAGGATTGGGTTGGTAAGACCTGTTGCTCCTGCAGTTTAAAAGGAAAAGGAATGATTACAACTGAATCACAGTGAAATCAATTTCTTATGGGTAAAAAGTATTCATAGCACACGAATCATATAAACATCAGTTCATTATTCATTTAGCTCTTTCACTCAGTGTCTAATGAATGACATTCTGAGGAAGGCTGAGGAATTCCAACTAATTGCAACCCTAAGACTTGGGGAACATCAATATCAAGCCCAAAGTTGCCCATGAGCTTTCAATTGCTAAATGCCGTTGACCATTAATAACAACAAAATAATGAACGTTCTAGCTTAACAACCTCCCCACCCCACCCCACCACTGAACGTTCTATCTTCACAACCTCCCCACCCCACCACCACTGACAAATATGTGTACAACTATGTATGTATGTATCTATGTATGGATGGATGGACGGATGGATATAAACATCAGTTCATTATCCCTTTAGCTCTTTCACTCAGTGTCTAATGAATGACATTAGACACTGAGTTGCCCATTAATAACGATATAAACATTAATATCGAGCCCAAAGTTGCCCATGAGCTTTCAATTGCTGAATGCCGTTGACCATTAATAACAACAAAATAATGAACGTTCTAGCTTCACAACCTCCTCACCCCACCACCACTGACAAGTATGTGTACAACTATGTATGTATGGATGGATGGATGGATGGATAGATAGATAGATATAAACATCAGTTCATTATCCCTTTAGCTCTTTCACTCAGTGTCTAATGAATGACATTCTGAGGAAGGCTGAGGGTGGATGGATGAATAGATAGATATAAACATTAGTTCATTATCCCTTTAGATAGATATATAGATATATAGAGGGAGGGAGCATAATAAACAAAGAAAAGGTTTTCTTGCAAACTTGCAATAGCATTACTTACAAAGAATCCAACATATACAAGAAGTTCTCTGAATAAGAAAGTTTGCCTGAGGGAAGAACTGGGGGCCTTCCAGTCAGCCTCAAATAGGCGGCGGCTGCAATTGTTGTAGCCTGAAAATATAAAATAAATTATAATCATTATTATGAGTCATGAAGTAAATTGGCACTTCCAAGCAGTTCTGCTGCTGCAATCATGAATGAATCCAGCTGGTCATAATGCAATCTTTGCATGGTTAACGTAGAACAAGACAAACTTAGGCGTGCATAGGAATTAAGTGCCGTAAGCATTAAAAAAATATAATATACAACCTGCATAGGTGAAATGGTTGGTGACATGGCACTCCCTTGATGCAGCACAGACCTCATGGCCACGTGTAGGGCCCACGTAGATTTAGGAATTTATTTGTATGTCATTAGTTTCTTTAAATATTGTAATTAGGATTAGATTTCCAATATTATTTAGTTTCCTAGTTTAATTAGGCTTCTTAGGGCTTAAGTCTTCTTTTACTATTTATATTGCATTGTAGAGAATTATTTCTCAGAGAGTTTGATTAATAAAAATTGGGTATTCCCCATTGAGGTGCGTCCTCGTTTATTGTCTCTGCGGAGATTTATTATGTCTTAGGACAAGTGCTTCGGCACCCATTGTGCTTTTAGCACTTCCCACGCAAACCCTAACCCTAGGGTCTGCATCATCCCTCCTATCACAATGTCGCACAGGAACTGACAAGTTATTAAGATTTTTAAATTCAGTAAATCTGCACAATAGATATGCCAAATATCTCATGGCCACTTTTACGTTGTTGTTTATTGCTAAGGTTCGCAAATATCTTTTTCAAAGTTTAGCTTTATCTTTCTAATAGCTTTTCTTTCTAATTCCATTTATGCCTCTCTCTAATCCTAACTCATAATGTCTCCTAATAACTTCTCCTTCTAATCCCATTAACACCTCTTTTCTAATCCTATCCAATAACATCTCCTAAATTCTGACTCCTAATCCAAGTTATGCCCATTTGAAATCCTATCTGATAAAACCTCGTAAATTCTAATACCCCATTTATAATCCCATCAAATCCATAACATCAATATAGCATGGGTCTCCCCAGATCTTAAATGTAAAAAACTGCATATATCCACGTCTCTTTTATCATTCAACATTTCCACACATTCATGTCTTTCCAAGGATGAATACTCAGCAGACATATCTAACGCTCAAGATGCAAAGAAAACCATAAGTTGATTCATAGTCGAATCTGTCAGATTCAAAAGATATCTTCCTCAACCAAAGAGATAAATAGATTGTCTGATTAATGGAGCTCACTACCTTACATCCGATGTCCTTGTAGCCATAACCTTTGCCCAAGTTAGACCACTTCCATCTGATCAGTGGCTGCCCCTCTCTGCACTCATCTAGCTCTACATTGTTATTACAGTAGCTAATCTGTAAGTATTTTACTGAATCAAACTCAATACGGATACAGTAACATTAAGGTCCATCTGTTTCATGTAATTCAATTCCGATGATTGTATGTCTACAAGTGGTTTAAAATGAAGAATCAGAGGTGAATGTCCAAAAAGAAATATAAAAAACCTCTCCTTTAATGGGAATTGAATCAAGGGGCCCAGACATCACCCTAGTAATTCAAATCCAAGAAAATTCAAGGTCACGCCTGCATCATCACCTAGTATCCTTCAACCCTCACCCCATATTCTCACCTCTTTATAATCCTTCGGTGGAGCTAATTTGACCATGAAATCCTATGTATTCAATTCCTCCATATTCTATGCAAACAAACAGACCTCACATGTGCCAATTACCAGAAAGGCACAATATAAAAATAGACTTTTTTTCACTGTGGTCTCATTTAAGAACCATGAGCATTTCCAGTTAAGTTTACTAAAACTAGGGGATTACATTCGACAACTTACTCAACACACCCCACAGGCCACAACCCCAACCCAACCACTCCCATAAATTTCAATTTAAGTGGGGCAAACCTTCTGATTTATATTTGGCATGCTCTCTCAGAAGTTAGAACTCCTAAGATACTTCTATTCCCACATTGATCTCCTTTTGAGAGGTCCCAAGCAACTATCACATTTGTTCGTATATCTCTTTTCTTTTCCATTTTTCCACTTGTTTTTTATATATTTGTTTTATATTTTTATTAACCTTTCTTACTAGGACTAATTACCCTCTCTCTTCCTTTCCCTAAAAGATCTATTTATTTAAGCCATGCAAAAATGACAAAAACAAATGAAAATCAATATATTAGCTTCTATTCTGTTTTAGTTAGCCTTATATATATACATATATATATATATATCAATTGCCTAATTCTCCTTTTCCCAAAAAATTCATTCTACACTTCAATTTTTATATTTTATTTTATCTCATTTCATGCTGTCGATGCCTTTTTATTTATTTTTTTCACTTTGAACGTATTTTACTTTTATCTTCATTTTCATTCTTTCTATTTCTTTAATTCTTAAAAAACCTTTTGGATGTTTTATGAATGTCATTAGACTTCTATTTTTCTCTCAAGAAATTAAGTTCACAAATAAAAATTGAGAACAAAGATTTTGAGTTTAAAAAACTTTCCAATTGATTGTTCTTAAGTTGGTTTTTCATTTCTCGTTGTTTATCATATTTTTCTATTTTACACCTACAATTTTTTTCCTTAACTACAGGAGTTTCACCCTTTCAAGCAGCCACATTGCTGCACTCGATCAAGAGGTTGTGTGAATATTTTAATAGCACTCTGTTCCAATGGGCTTCATCACAATTCCACTTCCACTCCCATTGTTCCCCTAGCCACCACAGCACTGCCACAAAGACCAACATCGCCTCTGCCACTACAACCGCAAGCTCGACCAATACGACCAAGACCACGACCACGACCACAAGTACTACCACCACCTAATAATAATAATAATAATAATAATAATAATAACAAATGCTTGAAAAAGAAATTTCTCCAAATAGGAGCCTCAATGATATAAGCAAACATGCAAAATGTAAGGTTAAGGCATATTCAGGTACTAATATTTATCATCATCATCAAAGTCTTGTCCCAACTATGTTGGGTTAGCTACATGAAATCTTTTTCCCTTGCAAAATCCTCGGATATGTCACACTTCTTCAGATCCATCCTTGATAATTCCATCCATGTCCTCCTCAGCAGGCCTACCCTTTCCCCTTGAGGGGCCATCAGTACTACTATTTATGTCCACTGTAGATATATATTAAAAAAAAATAGAATATCAAGATAGATATTTGATTGAGGAGCAGGCTAGCAAGGAATATATATGCACCTAAATGAGACTTGCAAAAAGATTATAATAAAACTTAAAATGTTTTTTTTTTTTTTTAAATAAAATAAGTCTAATCTTCACTCCCAAAGTCCAAGTCTATTATACGTTGAGCAAGACCTGCGCAAGAATCAAAATAAGTGGTCAAACCCTCTGGTCCATAGCTAAAGAGCCCATCAATAGCACACTAAAGCTTAGTCGAGTTTATTTTAAATTCTTACTTTAATGTTTTTCCTAGTTTGGAGCAGTGGTCTAATACTGTGATATTAACCTACATGCCTAGTGGATCCCTCAGCAGCTACATGAGGATGCGACGCCTCTTCCACTGAGCTATGAGGCAAGTCTCAATTCTGATTTCAATTATTTCTTTAACATGCATGCTAGCACATTAGAATTGAGTGCTGTAAGCATAAAAAGAAGGAATCTAAAATTTTCAGTAAGTAGTATGACAATGTATGACATACCTTTCCAAGTATGCGCACTATTTGTTTGTCTCTTACTTGCTTTGACATGTAAAGATCCTGGCCCTGTGGAAGCAATGGCACTTCAGATCAGAAAGACCTAACATTACCAGGCACCAGTCTTTATGTATATAAGAATTGGCTTATAAAACATCAAAACCATAATCAAAAGGTTGAATTGACTCTTGAGTGCACTTCAAACCTATAGTAATCAATCTGAGTGCCAAGTTGTAATGTTCTTAGAGTTTTAAGCCTCAAAAGACATCTATTCAGTCTTGCTTTCAGAACAACAACAAAAAATGAGTTACTTCATAATTAGCAAATAACATGCCTGGTTTTTATCCCCTACTATGTTTTAGGTTTCATAATCAGCCTCCAAAAGGAGAAGATAGATGCACTTTATGTCAGATCAGTGCTACCAAACCACAAAGTTGGTAGATACATATTCCTCAAGCGGAATAAATAACACAAAAGGCATAAACCCTGGACTTCGTTAGTCCTCCTGGATTTGGGAAAACAAGAAAACAATTTCCTCCTTTTTTTTTTTGGAGAGAACTACTGCCAAAAATAAAGGGGAAGAAGGAAATGAAAGGGAGTGCATTACACTTTCCCCAGGCATTAAGTTCTATAGCATCTGTGGTAACTAGCTTGATCTATCTACGTACATGTAAGGATGGGAACTCGAGATTTTCAAACTGTTGCTTACTCTGAGAGCGGGATTGGCATCTGGATGGAACACTGAGAGAGCACTCATTGCACTGACAAGAACACCCATCGGATGTGCATCATGAGGCATTGCCTGAATAATATCCTACAAAAGAGAACATACAATAACAGGATTACTAGGGAGAAAAGGCTGAAGAATCTTACACTGAACTAGCATTGTGTGAAATATTATCACTAATAGTATGAAACTCAGTTAAAAAGACAAGAAAACATCTGATAGAAAACCATGATGCAAGCTTTTTAACAGAAGTTTCAAAAAATAGGTAATCAAAACACAATGTTCCTTGACAAGAGCCCGTGGCACATTGAAAGGTGCTCACTATGGCAACCATGAGATCTGGGTTTGAGTCATGTTACCAATCAACAAATAAGATATCAAAAAAATCCACAATGTTCCTTTATTGCATCAATTCATTTGCCAACGTATAGAAACTAACGTGCGAGTGGGATACGATGATGCTGACACCAAATCAATTAAGTACATATTTACTGAAAAACCCCAATTGAAATGCACAGAAAGATGCAGCTTTAGGGTGCAAAAGGGATATAAACATACCAAAAGGCCCTGAGGAACAGCAGAATGTTGAGAAACTGCAAATTCCCATTCTGCTAATTGACTCTGAGTAGGTAAATTCCCATACACTGTAGAAAGAAATGGATCATACATCGATAATTCAGAAAAAATAAAAGAAAATACAAATAGTAAGAAAGATGCATCTCAATAAGACTATCTGAGGTTTAAGGGGGAAAAAAGGACTCACTTAAAAGATAGGCCACCTCAAGAAATGAGCTACCCTCAGCCAACTCCTCAATAGGGTAGCCTCTGTACCTTAAAATCCCCTCATCACCATCAATATAACAAATCGTTGATCGGACAGGGGCAGTGTTAAGATATCCTGGATCGTAGAGTTTAAGCCCTTTGTCATAATTTCCTGTCATTATCTGTAACACCATGACCATGATCATTTATAACAAACTAAAATGCTCATAAAATAAAATGATTTTCAACATAGAACCTCTACAGTTTACAGCCTGTTTGTTTGCTGGAATTCACATAACTCCTCTCAACGAGAATGTTAAATTTCCAAATACTGTCCCCTAGCAGTTTTCCAGTTTTCCTATCATACATCCTAGCACTCAAAGTGCTTAAATACAGAGAAATTGGAAGGCCAAAAGTGACATTTCTAAAGGCTGAGCTTTTGGAATTCTTGCCATCAATCAAAGAATTTCAAATGCTCCATAGAAATTCCCTAAAATGAGTTTGGGTCCTGTGGGTGTAGAACCCATGCTTAAGGAAGAAAATCTGAACCGCTTAAAATGAACACCCTTCCATCAACCGGAAAGTCCTGAAATTTATTCAAATAAGGGCATATTTGTGTTCCGGGCTACACTAAAATCCACATCTTATGCGGGGAAAAGGGTTAAAAATGAACTAAATTTTCCATGATTCCTCGGAAAAGCCTTTCCCATGGGGTCAGAAATTTTAATTTTTTTCTGCAAACCAGTTTTTGCGCACCTACACAAACTTGCCGAGAATTGTCCATGGCTAACAAAGCAACTAACACAGTCTAATCCAATAATCACATTATTAATCATCTCCTCCCCCTCAAAGTGGAATAAATGTGCCCTAGCTAACAAATAACAGCAATAGATCATGCAATAGAAAAATTCAATCCACAGCCAAACAACCAAATTCATGAAAATCACCATCTCATCCCCTATCATTCAGCTACCCTAGATCTACAAACACTCCAAATCATTCACAACAAAAACATTTCAATACCTTCTTGAAATCGGTAGCTTTCACGGTTCCATCTTCTGAAACCTGAATTTCGTAATTCTTCCCAGTTCTTCCATCGATTATCTTCAATGAGCCTTTCCGATTACCTGGTGGCGGAGCGCCCGCTTGTGCGGAGGTGGCGGAAGACTCCAGAAGCGGCGGAGCTCCGCCGGCGGTTAGATGCGCAGAAAGAACGGATAATCTTCCACGAGCTACAATGGACGGATCGATCGTCTCCATCGTCAGCGATGGTGTTGTTGAAATGCTATTGAGAGAACGGAAACCCGAGAAAATTTGCAGATTTCTGAAACGAGAGAGAGAGAGAGCTTTCAACGGGTTTGGAAAGTCTTCCACGACTTCGATTACTTAGTAGCACGTGCTGCAGCTCGATCATGGGGCCCACCTAGAGATTATCCGGGCCGTTCATCTTGAATCCCGTTCCCATCCAGTGATATAATCTCAGATTTTAATTTTAGCAGCAGTGGATTAAGTTTCATTGTTTATCTCATTGTAATTAATGAATAGATCTAGCACTTCTCAATAACCCTAAGATAATTGAGATACTCTCATTCTATCCAATAATTTTTTTATTTAAGTAGGGAATGAGTGATTTCATTAATGTCAAGCAACATCGACAGCTTCAGCAAGTATAGGATCTCGAATGAAATTTGGAAAACCATCAATCCATATTTTTTCCATAGGGCCTCCTTTGCTATATGCTACCCTATTTGCTTCACATTAAATGTGCCCCAATTGCCATAATTGCATACTAGCAACAAAGCCCCCTGCGTAACCTAGGGCAAAAAAGTAAGATAATACATTTTGAATTTATAAGATATCAAAATTAATTATATACATATAAAAATATATTCATGCATATTTATATAAACAGTCAACACATCTTCAATAACAAATACAAGTGGTCAATATAAAGAATAAACTATTACAAATATAAAGCTAAAAAATCTATTCAACAACATAAAAATAATAATAACAGCAATAATTACTGAAGAAGATATAGAAAAGCGAATTTTGTTAATATATATA
This sequence comes from Persea americana, assembly GCA_029852735.1. Lineage (NCBI taxonomy): Eukaryota > Viridiplantae > Streptophyta > Magnoliopsida > Laurales > Lauraceae > Persea > Persea americana. Next base: position 2,919,621 of record CM056813.1, read on the forward strand.
ATATTAGTAATAAGAAATGCATTCAAGTTTTTGTTACCCATTAATAATTTCAAAGCCCAATAAAACAAAGACACCCCATTTGGACTTGCTGGTGCAACAAAAGGATTCTAGTTTATGCAAATTTTTATTTCCTCTTGATAATGGAATCTTGTATTATTGTAGAAAATCAAAGTCCTCTCTATGAAGGAAAAATGATTTATTTTTTCTTATACAAGGAAAATACATCACACCAAACAACATAATATTGTTAAAAAAGAAAAATCATAAAAATGTGCAATCGTCTCATTGCACAAATGCACCATTTTTTTATTTTCACATAGGGCAATGGTCATTTCAATCCCTTCGCACAAATTTCTCCTCTACCTCTTTGAAGTAGCACCAATACTATTTTAGAACTGATCAAACCATTTTTTAGCTCTAGATGTTTTAAAAATATGTATAAACACCTAACTTTGAAAGCCATAAATTATGAGACTTTAAAACCATAGGCTATTGTTTTTTTATCCCAGTAATAATTGGCCCACCTTAGATCAATATATATATCTCTTAATTATGAGTCCGTGTGGGCCCACGGATGTGTAATTTATGGTGGGCCAAACGTAGGGTCATATGTCTATATAATCATATCAGAAAAGAATGCATATAGGATTCAACAAAAAAAAAACTCGCCCATCCATGACGTGATCTACCAGAAGGTTGGGTCTGATTTTCATTCACATGTGGCAATCTTTGAATAGAGTAAAGCTCTAGTTGGGAATTAAAAGAAAATGATAATTTTTTATGAAAATTTTATTAGCGTAAATTGTTGAAAGGTGGGCCCCAAATATTAAATTAAAAAGATAACAATCTTGAGAAGATAAAAGATAAATGGTGTTGAAAGAGAGAATAACTATAGCAAAATAAAAAAGATTTTAGGGGATATTAATTGAAATATTTTAGGAGATAAAGGATATAGATAAAGAGATTTTTCTGGATAAAAAATTATAGCATGTAATGACATGGCGCCTTAAAGCACTCTATGTTTTTTCTCCATTGTTTATTTGAAAGAAGAATTATTGGGTTGCTAAGGTGGCACCCTCCACAGCCCACCTCCCCGTTTGCTTTAATATATATAATGATTCAAGACGATTTTAGCATCCTTAATCAATTGACCGTTTTGACTTCGGTTGCTATTCTCGTTCTTCAAAACTTGTACAACTACTAAAGAGTAACCTTTGAGTTTAACTTGATGGAGCTCTATATTTATACAAAAATTTGCATCCATCAACGCAACAACCGCTTATACAGCTATAGGATCGAAAATTGTACGGTCTGAAATAACATTTGCAAGCTAATGCCTTTCTCTTGTAATTTATGGCAACTAAACCACCCCCCTATAATTAGTGATGATATTATGATTGGGTTAGCCCTGATCGTATCTCCTTGTGATTCCACGGTAATAGTAATAGTCTCATCACTTTCCTTCTCTCATCCATAGTTTTTTCAATCTTTCTTCTATATTGGCATAGGTTGTTTTAGATTAAAAAAAAAAAAAAAAAACACACACACACACACAATCTTGCCTATTTCTACTTACAATTTTCTCATTGAATTCACGCAAACCTCACGGCCTCGACATTTCTTTTATCTAGTCACTATCTAATGAGTGTTTTCTTCTAGATTCATGATCCTATTTTGTACGTTTCTAGTTTTGATCATGATAAATTTGCACGGGCATATAACCCGTGCTAAGCACGGGCATGGCCCACGTGGCTAGGGCCCCCCCGCTCCATCTAGTTATTTGTTAGATTTTTTTTAATATATAATTATATAAAATAATTGTGATGTTTGGTGTTTAGGTTGATTTTATTTAAAAGGCTAGAGGTCATGAGTTCAAATAAATCTTAATATATTATAATTGCATACTCGAGATGAATGAGATACAATAGTGATGAACTAAAATAAGCAATGACCACCAACAAAACACGATGAACATTCGGTGAAATATCAATAATGGATTTTTAGAGGCCATTTGATTTTTTAATGCATTTAGATACAATAATGGTTTTTTAAAATAATATTGTGATTGCAGGAGAGTAAGAAAGAATATAATTTACAAATGTTGTGATTGTTAACCATGTTTAAAATATTTTCATGTTATGATGTTAATGAAAACATAATCCCATTGATACAATCCATATTTGTTTTTATCCTTGGATAAAGTAAAGTTAATATCAAACTAATAAAAAAAGGTATGATCAAGCAAAGGCATAGGTAGTTTCTAATTACAAAATTATTTTAAAAAAATAAATTAATTCTCATAACATGAAGGTTTTTTTTTTTTTAATTTCAGAATTTGGTGGGGGTTCAGCCCCTAGAGCTAGGTTCTGGGTCTACCTGTTTGTTTTGCATGAAACAAAATAAAGTAAAAGTGAGTGAGCGGACTTGTCTTTTACAAGGTAAAAGTTTTCAAGAGTGTTTCTGGTAGCTGGATTTACTTTTTTATAAGTGTTAGTTAATCACATGCAAAACAAATGTTACCATGTTAGCTTACTTATTTCTATTTCAATAAAGCATTTATTTTGTTAGCAAATTTTATTTACGCATAATCTTTTCGATATTCTAGATTTACATTTTTCTTCCTCGATTTTAACAAGACCACATATTTGGTGTTTTTTTTTTCTCCTCATTGTAGCTTGACAGGCAATCAGAACTTTTTTTTTTTACCAGTTATGATGTCTTGATTACACGACTGTTATATTAAATATGTACTTGTGAATTTTCATTTAACTTTAAGACATAAATTATAATTTCTTATTTTTAGTTAACTTAAAAAATTTATTAATTTTTTATATCAATCTTTTGATTAATGTTTTTAATTTAGCCGGGCTTAGCACGGGCACATTTTGCTAGTTCCTATTAAAACAAAATCTGATAATATCTTATATGGAGATGAGATTAATTTTGAACGGTCTAAAATAAAATAAAATGCTACTACCTGCACACTGAAAAAATCTTTCCATAGCAGCGGGAGGAAGGGGCAGTTTGGGCATTTTTTTTATTTTGTTTTTTTAAATGTGGTTTGTGGGAAGATTTTTACAAGTGTGCAGGGAGAAGCTCTCGTTAAAATTATATATATTAAAGTAAAGGGGGAGGTGGGCTGCGAGGGGTGCCACCTCACCCCTGAAAAATCTCTCATTTCAGAGAAATGCAAAAGAAAAAATGAGATTGTCTGGCTTCGACGAACGGTGAGATGATTGCCACGTCATCGCTCCAATAATCATCACCTCAACATTCTTCCTTCCAACTTTCCATTTAAATTGATTTCCATCCCCTAAAATCTCTCTCCCTTAATTTCCTCATTACTATCCCTAAAAAATCTCATATAAGAAGAGTTATTTTGTTCAATTATACAAATAAGTGATCTAAATTGGTTCATTTATATGTGATCTTTTAGGGTTGCCCTTTAATTGTGAGGATTCATCGCATCAGTCATCTGGGTCACATCAAGCAGGACCCACACATGATTTTTGAAATCAAATTGGTGTTGGTTTTTCGTAGGCTCGAGAACCTAATTTTATTAAGGAACCCATACAAAGGGAAGTCATTTACTTAGACCTAGTCAAGGTGCCCACTTGAATAATTGGGCCACGCACATTTATCCAGCTTTAACTACTGTGGGGCCCACACTCTCCACTAATGTGAGCCGGGTGGGATGAGATTGAATAGACAAAAGGGTAGGAAGACGAAGGTATTGAATTTTTTTTTAATTTTTTTGAACTTACCATTTTAATCTTGTCCCTAAAATCTATCCCATCATTTGTCTTTCTTTATCTCTAACTGCCATTATCCCTTCAACAAAGAATCTATTTACATGTTGTTCTCTTGTTATATGCTTTGTTTGTATACTAATGATCTAATTTCTTTTATGTTGATCAATAAGCTCTAAAGCACACAAATTCTCTCACGGACCAAATGTCAATGCTCTTGGTAGTCTGACATGTATACTTACATACATGTTATCCATATTCACAAGTGCGTATATGAGTTTCTCTTTTATTATGGTTTCCTTATTTCTTTGCAAGGTGTGTTAATTTGCTTTATTACTTTATATGCTAGATCAGTGCCATCTTTAGGAAGTGATGTTCGGCATTTATAATGGAATACATAAAGTGCGAAATGAGTTCTTGCGTGGATATGAAATGTCTCGATAATTGATTTTATTGGAGAAGTATCCTATCAAATAAGTAATATTTTTGGGATATCTAAATGAATTTTTAATAAAGATTGAGCAATATTCTTGCAGCTGCTTTTCAAAAGGAGGACAACTAAAACCGTATTAATGCATTGCCTTGCTTATTCAAGAACAATGTTATAGAAGATGCCTGAAAATGTCATTTTATCTAGATGTGTTGTTGTCGTTCCTTTTTTTTAATATATTTTATATATTTCTTATTTTTTATGACGAATGGTTTTTGAAGTTAGAGACTTCTGTTCTCTATTTCAGGCAATCAAGCAGCTTCAAGGACGAAGGCTGTTGTTGCATTATTTTAAATTATGAAAAAGAAGTTTCCCAGTTAATTTTGGTACTCTATTGCGTGCATATTTGAAACAAATTCTAGAAATGCATTTATTGTGATCCTTTTCTTTTTGGACATTTGACAAGGAGGAATGACTTTTGTAGGATATCTTCATTGTTTTCTCCATTGTTTTTTCCTAAGTAGGATCTTTTCTAATCATCATCATCGTTTTCTTTTTTGTAATTCATTCGTAGCAATTTCAAAGCTAAACAGCATAAGTATTTCAATCTAATTATTACAAAACAAATTAGCTTGACAAATAATATGTTTATCCATTTTTAATTTATTTTTATTGATAATATTTTAAAAAATAGTAAACTTAAATAGATTATGATTATTTTTGGCCGACACCGCCAGGGGTATTTGCGTAATTTACACAATATCCTATGGAAACTATAAAAGCAGCGGAGGTGGGGATTCAGATTCTGAAATCGCGATTTCTGGAACCGGGGACGAGGTTCAAGGTCTACGATTCGATCGGCTGCTGCTTTTGCTGGTAGGTTGCAGAAATCTCCCTCTCTGATCATTCTCTTTCTTCATCTCTACCTTCTTTCCTGTTTCTTTTGATAGATCTTAGCCAATCTCAATCATGATGCTTGTCATTTCAACGTTATTCTTTCTAGGGTTTGAGATATTAAGCGTGTGGTGTGGAATTTTTAGCTAGGGTTTTGCAAGATCTGGTTTTGATCATCGTTGAGATATGTATGGAATAGCTCGATTCAAGTTCTTTCTCCGTTTATATCTGGATCATGAGTTGGTTTGAAACGAGTCTGTGAAATTAGGGTTTTTATTGGTTTGAAACCAGTTTGTGAAATTAGGGTTTTTCTTGGTTTGAAATGAGTTTGTGAAAGTAGTTTTTTTTTTCCTCTCTCTCTGATTAGGATTCAGATTGACAATATGTTGGTTCGTTTCTGAAATGGTTTTGTCGGAGTGAGTATCTGAAACTGACCAGAGCGGTGTTAGATCAAATTTACGGAATGATGTTCATCTCTATTTCTGCCTTCGGATGAGGAGCTATTGGGAAGGTAATTGAAAAGCTTGTTAAAAACAGCTGTTTTCGTGGTGTTAGTTGTTCGATCAACGCATGAAAGATGATATCTTAATTCGCGAGAAGGAAAATGCTCTTACCATTAAAAACAAGAAATGGTTTCCCAAGGAATCTGTGGTGCAGCTTGGCTATGTCAACATATCATTTTATTTCTCATCTTTTTTCCTAATCTCTCATTGTAGTTGAAAGAAGTGCAGATGGAGGTTCCAACTTTTTTTCCAGTTAAAACTCATTAATTCTGATGTTCCCTCGGGTCTTTCCTTATCTCGCATGTGCTAAATGCTAATACATGCATATCTTCATTTTCTTCTCCTCTTTTTTTTTTCCTCTCCGCTCTATTTATTCTTTATTTATTGTGCTTTATTTGATGGTGGATAGAGCTGGAAGTGTATCATTATAAAGAACTTGACCTCAACTGGAGTGTGTTGAAGCAAAATCAAACTAAATAGCCATATTTACCATCTGTATCTATTTGGATTAATTTACGAGAGACAAAAACTTGATAGACTTTGGTCCATGCTATCAGTCCCTCCTTTGTTTCTCTGGTTCTCTCATTTACTTTTAGACCGATGTCTCCAAGATGTATCTCGAGTGTAGAAATAGGGGCAGCAGATAAATGTTTCTATTTCTAGATATTATTAGAGACTTTCATCAAGTCTCTACAAAGAGCAAATCACTCAAGTGGTTGCCTCTATGAATTTAAACGCACGAATGTTTGAGCAATTCAAGGGTTTTTTCTCAAATTTAACTTAGAACTTAGGTAAGATCTAAAAGGAACTAGATAATAGGCCAGATGGATTGGATAACCCGAACAACTGTAATGGGCTTCTAACGCCCCTAAGCCTAATTGTGGACATATACTGGAGGGTGGATCAATTCGGAATCTTTATGCACAATTGAATTCTTGTGAATGGAGTCTTCATGCATTAAAGATGCAAGGAGTCTTCACGAGTGTGGGAGGGCAGGAGGGAGGGAGTTAATTTCACCAACTCAAGATTGGAAGAAGTTATATTTATTGTCTTCAGTGGGGACCCTATGCATGCTTTGTGGTAGGCTAGTAGCCACAATCTTGGCGCTTTATTAAAGCCTAGACCTTCTAATGTGACCCTTTGAGATTTTGACCAACATGCTTTATTGAACTTAAAACGTAATACAATCAAAATACTTCCTAAAATATGAAGATTACAATAATTGGGCATGTAAAATGACAATGTCACCCTTAGACCTGCCTTTTTGGGTCTTCCTTTTTTTTTGTTTTTGTTTTTGTATTTTCTTAGCTTCTCAGTATACCTCTTCCGTACTGTTAAGTCTTTGATCAATCCAACTTATTATTAAAAAAAAAAAAAAAAAAAAAGGAAAAAAGAGAAGACAATGACACTCTTATTTCACATATCATCATCAAAGGCTTGTCAACTATGCTGGGTCAAAGACATGAATTTTGTTTCTCCATTCCAGTCTATCATGGGCCAAATTGCCGGACAGGTTGCACATTTTTAGAACTATCCTTGTTACTTTCATCCATGTCCTCTTTGGCCTACCCCTTTTTCTTAAAGGGCCATCAATCTGCATAGAGAAACTTTTTCTCATTGGTACGTTGTTTTGCTACGTTTGACATATCTAAACCATCTCAAAAGAGTCTCTCTTAACTTATCATCTATTGATGCCACCCCTAAATGCTTCCGAATGCTTTAATCTTTTATTCTTTCCAAGTTTTACCACACGTCCATCTCAATAGTCTCATATCTACTAAACTCAATTTTGCATGTGTTGTTTTCTAATTGGCCTGCCATTTCTTCACATATGTCGAATTAAATCTTTAAGTAATGGACCCTTTTAGTCGATTGAGGTTGTGCTGGTTTTCTTGGGCCTCCTTTATTAGTCTTTAGACGGTACTTTTGGCCCATGGCCTGTATCTGCATATGGGCCATATCATTCTAACACCAAATTCCTACTTGCATCTCTTAATGTTTTTATACCTGTTTTCTTGTTTAAGTTGAAGGGTCATGGTGATGAAGTCTATCAATTAGAAAGAGCTTGGCTTTGAGCTGAATTCCTCAATTTCGCCCCTCTTACATTGTTTATCATGTTATAATTTCTCATTATGGTGGGAGCGGGTGTAGATGGATGCAGCTGCATTAATTCTCTTCTGCAGGGAAGAACCAGTCATCCACTTGGATGTTTATACTATGGTTTTCCTCTTCAATGACCAAGATACTTGAAGTTAAGGGTTGTGTACCTTTCATTATATCAACAATTAAATAAGAAATAAGTAACTGTCCGCAGTCAACGAAGGGAAGGCCAAATATCTGTTGGCTGGGATCTACTATCAAAATGGGGCATGGTCAATCAATGTTGGCATCATAACTCTGGATCAAACGTGGGCATCGTATTTACAAATTTGAGCCTGTGTACCTCCTGTCCAGATATACAATTAATTAGGTTGCAAGCAGTAGAGGTTTTCCCCCTCTTAATACTAAATTTTAATATTAACTAGGTTTTTGGAAATATTTTTTCCCTAATAGTTTTTAGGTATGACACATCTGTATGGTTTTTGGATTTATTTAGGGCCTGTTTGCATCTCCTGAGGAAGTTGGGATGAGATTTTTTCCTCACATTGAAAATAGAGTTCCTTTCTTACCAAGGTGTCAACTCATATGGCGTTGATTTAAGTCACAGTAGTTAGTGGAACCATGCCCCTCTACATGTGACTTTTAATCACTGTTTGCATCATACTTTCATCAAATATATGGTTAGTTGTACTGTCAAAAACTAGGTTGCATGAGTGTAGGCGCTTGTGTTGGAATTTGACTCTGGTAGGAACTGTCTAATTTGGCAAATCTTAAACATAGGAATCATAAATTTGGTTTGACATTTTCAATAAGTTTAAATATATATTGTTTTGAATAAAAAAATATTATTTCATTTATCGTTTGTTTTTTTAATTATCATTTTATTTTGTTTTATTATATTGAGTTGGAGTAGAAGTGTAGAATTGTTTTGGCTGACCCTAGATTGATAGGACGGGCTTTGTTGCTGTTGCTGTTGTTGTTGATAATGATGATTTATTTTGAATAAAAGTAATATGAAAAGTAGCACCGTGAAAATAACATACGAGTCTTACTCTAAACAATTAGGTAATTATCATATCTATAATCTATTTATAAGATTCTAAGAGAAAATAGGCATCATAGTATTTTATTGGTTGTAACACAATGTTTAAGTTAGCGCTAAAGAATCCATTAAGAATCCGCATCTTATTGTTCAGATTGACCTCTGTCCGACATGGGTACATGGCTCACATGAAAGAGCCCGTGTAACCTAGGCCGAAGTAGTTGGTCTACTTGCAATTTAGGGTGCAGAAAACAACTTTAAGATCTGTGCCAGGGGCCACATGTACTTGATGACTTGTCATTACCATGTTTATAGTGAACACGTGACATGTTGGTGCGGTCAACTTGCCCTGATAGTTACTAGGGGGTTGTAAGTCAGGCATCTGCCAATTATTAGCCTAATAGTCGTATTTTTTACCTTCTAATCTAATCCCATGAAATGGACAGCATTAAATTAAACTAGCCAAAGGATGGCAATTGCTGCCTTTCGCTATCATTGACTTGGATAGTTTCATACCTTACGACCCGAGTGTGTGTCAGATGGCTCTTGAATGCTGAAACAATTCTTCTTAGCATGTATAATATAGTGTAAAAAATGTCCTGAAGTTTTCCTGGTACAGTGATATCGTGGGCTGGACAAATATTTGTTCTGTATTGTTGGGCTACAGTTACTTATCACATATTGCATCAGATGACAAAAATATTTGATTTGATGGGATATGTACTCGCAGATTGCTATGCACTTGGCAGATTGCATCAGATTATCATTTTCTCTAAGGTCTTTATTTGGTTCGCTTAAACATAGATTTGGTTTGATGAAATAGCTTTTGAACTCAACTTCTTTATTTTACCCACACTGTTACTTTTTATGTATGCAAAACTTTTTTATGGAACCGTTGTAAAAACTGTGTGAGAAGTACCTTGTGGGGTTGCATGGGCCAACATATGACCATTCTACACCCTGCCACATGAGTTGGCACTCGTCCAAAATTGACTTCCATATTAAAAAAAAGAAAAGAAAAAAGAACCATTGTTGGATTGAAACACCCATTTATACCTCTTTACTGTTGACCTTTGGGTCCTCAAAAATTCATATATATTGTGATTGGCTTTATCATGTTGATTGTTTGGCCATCCATAAGCCTCACACAGAACTCCCTATCCCTGCCACAGATTGTGACTTGCATGCATTTGGGATTTTGGGTGGGCCCTATAAGATGGTTTTCAAATAGATATATGGGAATTGTGTTGATGCGAAAAAAATTCACAGAGACACAAGTGAGCTGCGGAGCAGTGTAAGTCACCCATATGTAAGCGACAACCACAGTCGGCCCACAGGTTCATGTCAATCATTGTGCGTGGGAGCATGAAAAGCTCTATACATCGATGAGGGGTGTACCCCTTATTAGCTTGAGTGCCCATCATATGGTCTTAGATGTTAAGGCCATAACAGCAAAGGTGGAAAAAGCAATAGAAAAATGTTAAAAATGTTGAATCCAGAATTAGATATAGTCCGGTGAGTGTTGCAAGAGAGATGAGATCATTGTTAGGCCCACATGGGCTGTAACTTCACCTGATCATTGACATCATGGGCTCAATTTTTCTCAAACTGTTATAACTTATAAGAGCTTGCTTGAGACTAGGTTTAATAAATAGGGTTAATGTGTTTGGTTTATACTTATAAGTTAGTGTGAAAATGGGCTTTGTGTGCTGCTGTGGCCAAAATGGTCTACTCCATGGGGTCGTGTGCTCGTCATTGGTTACATTTTTAGGGCTAATAAAAAATTGGTTGGCTTTCGCTATTTTTTAAGCCACCTTCTAGAGTCCTATTCTGAGCCTTCATACATGATTAATGTGTATATTAAATGAGTAGGCCCATTCTCAACAAATAAATGGAAACTCTTGTTCTTTCCATATTCATCCTCATGACACCCATTCCACTTCTGTAAATAGAATTTCAGATTTTCTTGGAATTTGTATTTTAAAGAAATTTACAAGCAACCGTTACACATTTTTGAGAAAACGGATTTGCATTTGTTGTTCCTCAGTATTCAATGGTAGGGTTAAAGCCATCACCTAGTCTTTCCTTGTCTACATTATGCATCCAACTGCATATTATGCTCAATTTAATAAGAGAGGTGGTAGGGATTTTTGTGTGAAAATTGATCAGAAGAGCCTTCTCCATGCATGTGCTATGTAGCTCGCAGGCAAGTTCTAAGCCAATTTTAGGCAGGCCTACATTACTTGTGTTTGTGTAAACATTAGGCTGGTTCGTTCATTATATGGGTCCACAATTGAAAGTTAATGAATAACTAGTATATCTGTAGTGAGCAATATAAGTCTCATTTACATGAAAAATTGTTCACCTGATGAACGGACCTGCCCATTCTTAGGCCTCGGCATGTTCATGGTAGCCCTACCAGATGAATGGTCCTGATCTCATTTGTGCACTTTGGCATGTTCGTTTTGAAGAATATCTCAGATCTGGAAATTGTGGTCCTTTCGGTACTTACGTCGTTTGTACAATAGAAACACCACTCAATTAATCTTTTCAGTTGGTGACTGGCTGGCAAACTAACTGTTTTTCCATTGAATACAGAAGGAGAGACCGAACTTGAGTCATGGGGAAGCGGAAGTCGAGAGCCAAGCCACCTCCAAAGAAGCGGATGGATAAGCTCGATACGGTGTTTAGCTGCCCCTTCTGCAACCATGGAAGTAGTGTTGAGTGCCGCATGTAAGCACTTCTTGCTGAGCGTTGTAGGCTTTCCTTTCTTTCTCTTGGCACTTTATTCAATGCCCTAAGCTTGATGGTATAGTGAACTTCTACGGGATTTAGGGGATTGTTTATGCAGCTAGTCTATGATGCCCAGATATGGCATGGATGTGGTAAGAACATGCCTTGGATATTGCCTGGACACGGAGTTTACACATAAAAAGTGAAGTATCGGATACATATACATTGCCTACTTTGAAGTATCTAGGTATCCTAGCAGCTACAGCTAGTGTAGTCTTTTTAGCTAGTTTATTTGTTTGGATTGTTTTTGTAGCTACTGAATTGCTCGTAGTAGTGCATTATAGGTTGTGCATATCTACATTTGTATGGGACTGAGTGGATGCTGTTACTCCTTTCAGTGATATGAAGAATTTGATTGGAGAAGCCACATGCAGGATTTGCCAAGAGAATTTCAGCACAACAATCACTGGTATGTTGGCCATTCCTATGTGCTATAGGAAATATCATCTCTAAGATTCTAACCACAAAACCAGCTGCAAATTTGCGATGCAGCAAATGTGCATTCCTGTTGCAATTCTTTTTTTGCTTTATAAATTGGAATCTCTTCTTTCCTCCTAATTAGACGGATGAGCAGATATTGGTTAGACTTGAACGCCTCTTTTAAAGAAAGTAAAAATTGAACTACTCAATAAGGCCTGCTACTTTAATATTGGTTGTATCCTCATTTGATTGCTTTTCTTTGCTCTCATTGCAGCTTTATCTGAACCTATAGACATGTAAGTAATTATCTCTGATGGCCTCTGTATTGATTTATTCTATCTATGTTCATTTTGTGTATCGTTTCTAAGAAGGGTGTTGCTCTGAACAGATATAGCGAATGGATCGATGAATGTGAACGGGTCAATAACCTTGAAGATGAAGCTACTGAAGCTTAAATATCGGTTTGTTTTTCCTTGGTTGGGTGCAGTCATTGTAAGTAAATATGTACTCATTTGTTTCAAGCAAATGAAGTATCCTGTAGGTTGATTGGGGCTCTCTATAAGCTGCTGGCAGTTACCTCTAGAAACCATGTTTTCTGAAATTTTCTGGTGGCATCTTAAGTTCATGATTTACCATATTCTAAAGATCGGTCTGTACTAGCTGAAAATATATTCGGATTTGACTTCGTCAGCCAATGCAGTAAATATTACTTGGACTGAATCCAGTACTAAGCATGGGTTGGATCTGTTTGACTGGCTGTTTTAAACTTTTTTAATCTTTTAAATGCTTTGTTCATTTGATTTCAATCTTTTTGGGCTAGCAAACCATTTAGGACGGAATGATTTACCAGTAATAATTATGATTAATAAAGAAATATGCAGCCTACTTTCTTCTATTGTTAGATAAGAACTCCTTGGTTCTTTTATTTATTTCAGTTGTCACCGTGGTGTTTTATGCTTTGATAGAAATAATTTTTTTTTACTAGATGTAGGTATTTTTTGAAACGTTTCAAAATATATTCTTTAATTATATAATTTTATTGACAGTGAGTCATTCCAGACGATCTCGAAAAATAAAAAAAATAGAAAATTGAATAAAAAACGCTTAAAAAGTTGGCTCTTTTCTCAGTGGTGTTGATTTGTTACAATGCTTATAATGGATGCCCCAATGACTGGCTATTTTTATTATTTATTTCTTGAATTTTCTTCGTGCGCTCTGTGATTATTAAAGATGGGAAGATTGAGGATGCTCTTCATTAGAAGTATTGGATTGTTGAATATGGAGTTTTACTGTTGGAGTGATTTGTGTTTTCATGCATGCCAAAAAGGATTGAAGGAAAAATCTTACAAGATATTGATTATATTAGTTATGATCTGTGAAGCAAAATGTTAGGGCCTGTGGCATAATTATGGTTTTTGTTGTTTTTTTTCTTCTTCTAAGAATGAATGAAGAAAAGCTTGTTTCATAGACATTTTCTCGCCCTCTCTATCTCCCTCCTCTCTCTTTAGATTCTCTTATGAAATACCTTTTGAACAAGGTTTTTTTTTTTTTTTTGTCATAATGAAACATTTTTAGAATGATAAATACGCCGGAGCCAACCAATTAAGAAACAACACATTTAAAATATGGATGCGACATAGATGAGAATGTTGAGATGGATATATGTGGTGAGATTTTGGAGAAAAGAAGCATTTGAGAGCATTTAGAGAAAATATTAATAGGAGATAAATCAAGACTTTGAATATGTTCAAAATAGAATAGAAAACACGTGTCCAAATATTGGTAAACAGTATTGCTCACGAATGTGTAGTATCGATGGATAAGCAGTGATAGATACGAAAAAGGGCTACCTATCCAATATATAGAAAGTTGTTTGTGCAAGGATAAGTGATAACACACCACTAGTGAAGGGAGAAGATTAAAACAATAGTGGGGCGTGTGATTGGTGGTGGAACCCATGTTAAATGGACCATACAAAAGTATGATCCACGGTCATGCGTCATGCATTCTCACCACCTTTTCATTAACCAACGAAGGTTTCTGACCGGTGTTTATTACCTTGCTAGCGTTTTCCAATTTAAAAACAGGCCCAGGTGGTTCCCGTATTTAGTCATACATGCCTGTATTTTCACTGTTGAGGGTTATAAAAAAAACACTGAAGATGAGCCCACTTTTAAACTTAAGGAACCTTAGCAGCGTACATGAATATATAAAAAAAAATGCCATAAACTCTTCACAATGTTTGCAATTCAAATAAGTGTTTCTTTACTCGGCTTTGCTTTTCGCACTGGTTTGATTTGTTTTCAATCAAACAAACACAATAGAGCTGAGCCAGAACCCATGGGTTTTCATGGGTTTTTGTGATTTCTCAAAAAATAAATTCCTACCAAGTTAAAATTTTTATTTTTATTTTTTCCGCAGAATAGAAAAATTTACCTGGAGCCAATTTTCTGCTGCATTTCCACAAACAATGTGGAAAAGGAGAGAGAGAGGAAGGAATCTTTGGTGTTGAAGCCTCTTTTTCACTGTGTTGCTGCTGAAATAACTGGACTGCGTACGCACTTGTCTGGCGCTGCAGTTAAACCAACCCAAAATTGAATCTGGTTATGTGGTGCACCTTGGCTCCCCTTTTTTCTGCCACCCACACCAACTGAGATGGTACGGACAGACAATCCATTTTCTTACTTTCAATAATTTTTAAGAATATTTTCAAGATTCTTTACTCTGACACTTAACTATTTGCATTCAGACAGACCCACATGAGTTTTTGTAATGGAGGTACGTTGTTTGAATTTAACTTCATCCGTTCAAATGTGCTAAAATGAAGGAAGATTTATTGGCCCTGTTGTATCATGCATGGACCTTTTTTTTAATCAGTTGTTCAAAAGCTGGCTCCACTGTCTATTGACCCGGGGACATAAGTTTTTGCCTCGCAGCAGTTGATTTAAATGCCTACAGTTTTGCTCTTGTAAAAGTACAGTAAGAAATTGGCACATTTGCTCTTATTTTTGTGCCATTTCACACAAAATCTTGCTTTTTAAAGCTTCTTTAGAGTCCAGGTTTGGCAACTTATCTACTTCCTTTAAATTATTAGCATTGTATTATTCCATAAATAGGAAGAGAAAAGGAAAAAAAAAAAAAGACACATTTTCTTATGAGATTTTACAAGGCGTAAGGATCATGTTCTTTTTATAAAATTTTATATTTGCTATCCATCAATAAAAATAAAAAATAATTTTTTTTATTTACATAAAACTCACTTTCCTATGCCGGATGAAGTGGAGATTAGGAGAACATTATTGATTGATTTCAATAGTTTGGGTGAGGTTTTTGCGTAAGGTAAAATGATGTAGAGAAAAGGAAGCTTTCGGATTTGGGGGAAAAGGTGAATATGTGCAACATCCCACGTACATAGGATATTGCAACCATATTAAGGACGTGTAACATTACATTGTGCGGAATAAAGGCAAAATTATCATTTTACACTATCATTTATTATATGAACTATTATGCATGGATTTTTTAAATGTCAACTGCCGTGAGGCAAAAGTCGAGCTTCAAGGCGCCTATATAGAGAAAAATCCATTGTTTTAATTGCCTCGTTGCATATGGGGATGGCTGGATTGAGATACTGTAAAGATCATCTAGTATGGATTGTTAATAAAAACTTAGAACTAATCAAAATAAATGTCCTCGTGTTGTATAACCCATGGCAAAGTTCCACTCCAAGAATTGTTGTATTGGTCAACTAAAAATAAATGAATAGAATATTGTGAAAAAAAAATTGAAATGTCCAATAGTAATCAATTTGATGGTGGAGCAACTTCTATGTGAGAACCCATGTAAGAAGACAACATGTATTTTAAGTAGTTTTTTCATTATAAGAAATGCTCACTTATGAGATTGCGAGTTCGTGCGAATTAAAGCTTTAACAAAGGGATCCAAAGACAATAATAGGTTGTTCACTTGGTTGGTTTTCCACGGGAGCCAGCGCCATATTTTCCAAACTATGGGGATGAGAAACCATGCACCACGGAAGAGGAAACGCCACTACTATGCACAAACGGACCCTTAATGTCACCTGATTGCCTAGGCATTGTTCGGATGAGAAATTCTTTGGTGTGTTCTATTCTTATTATCCATCCATCCATCCAAATAGATCTGTCAACTGTCAAGCGCACTTTTCTCTGCAGCATTAAGCTGTGGGTGGGTCCCTGCACAGTATGATTCCTCTGCTGCTGCTGCTGAAAGGGAAAAACTCCCTCACCTGGCTGTCTCCTCCCTTCTCTGATGAAACAATTTCTTGGACAGATATTGCTGTGTTACATGCTTCTGTAATGACATGGCTTGGGTCGCTGTCCACATTCACTCCACGTCAAATGAACCATAAACATGTGTAACTTAATTCTGTAATGACACTGGTGAGTCCCACACTATTATTCAGTCCTACCTTACTCTCAGTATTGCCTCTTTCAATCTTTCTCCTCTTGCTCTCACTGTTAATATGAAAACTTGGATGGTTTCTTTTTGAAAAATCGGAGGGTGGAAATTCTTTTAAGGCTCTTTTTGTTTGCATAGAATACATTGGAATTTGATACATATTAATTTATGTGTCAAATGAGTTCTATGGGTTGAAAGACATGATGTGAGTGGGGTGAAGGATATAAAGCAACAATGTAAATGCAATCCTCACTTTTCTAAGATTTGAATTACAGAGGCGGTGGCGAGGGTATTCATTTTCCACCTCTTCTTAATTCATTTTCCAATAAAGGGGAGATAAATTTGATAGTCTTTTTTAAAAGCTCACATTTGGTACTTCAATTTTAACTATATTTAGAAATAGAAGTCTTACAATTCCTATGCATTCAATTATACAATTCCTAAGCATTCAATTACGTGAAGTGTTTGTTGTTTCATGTAATTAAATACCTAAGATTGTATTTCTGCAAGTGATATATGGTCTTGGTCAAATTGTCAAATTGTGTTTTCCTCAAATCTCCCTTCCCCCACTTCAAGATGCGTGCAAGTGATGGGCATTGTGCGAGTATGCGCGAGTTCCTTAGCTAGATGGATTCCTTTCCATCTAAGAAATCCAAATATGGTATCATGAATTGGTCTAAAATTGAACCCAAGCTAGATTAGCTTAAATCAAAACAAACAAGGAAAGTACCTAAAATCAACTTAGCATGTGGGCCCTTAGATTGTATTGGACATGTGGTCAAGATAGACCACTCTAGTCTAACCTATCTATCAATTTTTCTTTTTTTACTATTACATTGTAGGAATTGTAAATTATCCTAGTCCTAAACTAGCTTAATCTATCAGCCCAAGGGTCAACCTTGGGGGTGCTCCGTTCCTTTGTTGTGCTTTTGCACGGTCCAATTCCAATTGTGCTCCACTAATGCCTGGGGTCGATCCCTGGCACTTAAGGTGAGCTTGGATGCCCTTTACCACCGTGTATCCCATATTTTTCTAACCTATCTGCAAGTTTGCTTTTGGGTATTTTTGCCTGAATTGGGATTTTAGGATTTGAGACTTCAAATAGATATCATTGGTTAAGAATCTGTTTTGAGGGATAAATTCCAGAAAGTAAAGGTAGTTTCAGATTTTATAAGTGATTAACCCCTTGAAACTCTCTAAATTCTAGATTTGAAATGCTCTTGTTAGATTTCCATTTTTTAGATTTTCATTTGTAGGATTCCTCTGATTTGATTGCCACCCCTTGGGTGACCAAGCCCTTCCCTAGGAATATGTGCATTGCAGTGATGCTCAGCCATCATGAACACTGAAATACTTTCCTGCATCCACCCATGTGGTGTCCAAATAGAATGAACCATGATATTCCAAAAGTCATGGTGGTCTCCTTTGGAACAGGTGGGAGAAAGGGCATAACTTGTGGAAATTACACTAATTACAGGACCCTAATCTCAGTATACTGTGAACGTTTTTCGCATCCATCTCTAGCTATTGCAATTGCTATATCATTTCTTTTGCTAATTTCGGGCTCAGAGCCCATTTGCCTCATGTAATTGAATTCCCATGAACTTTGAGACTTAAATTTCTAAAAGTAGTTAAAATTTAAGAAAGAAAAGTGAATATCCAAAAAAAAAAAAAAAAACCCATCAATTAATCTCTTCTTTAATAGAAAATGAATCCAGGAGAGATAACAAATAAATACCCAACCATCATCATAGTAGTTCAAATTCCTGAACCGCCAAGGTGCCACCCACATCTTTGCTCGTTTGGTTTGGTTGCAAGCATTTTTGATGAAAATCCCCTTTGTTGGGAATTCCTAACCAAGTCAAGTCTCAATAGAATTTTGACTTCCCTGCTAGATGAAGGAGAATTTATATAAGTGGCATTCTAAACGACATTTTTGCCGAGTTCTTAGAAATTCAACATTCCAAATGGCAACCACACCTAAGCAATTTTGGTATTCCACATGGGGGGATGACATTTGGAGGAAAGTGGTCCACCAAGAAATCTCTAAATTCTCGCAACCAGACATATATATCTTTCACTCCTCACCTCTTTAATAATTCTTACGTGAAACTTATTCACGCATGAATTTCTGCGTGTTCAATTCTATGCAAACAAATGTACCCTTGTGATCTAATCTGAGAACCATTGTTCCCCACCATTTGAAGGGTCTAGATGAAGGTGGGTGTACAGGAATCATTATAGCATAATAGGGGAGTGGGTGGCCCTTCTTAAAAAGATGTGCGAGAGTGGTACTAAGTTGCCCACGTGAGGAGTCTGATGTTTGTAAAGGGTGGGGTTGGGGTTGTTGCTGTCCCCATCCGACAGGGCCATTCCCCTCTTGTGCAGTCAGGGCCTATTGTCAGAAACAAACACACACACACACTCTCTTTCTCTCGTCTCTCTTTGCAATCTTAATACGAAAGGATCCTGGGGCTTTGATGTCCCTTTTCCAGATGTGTTACATGAGTTTGTTCTGTACATCTTTCCCAGATTTTTAATCTCCCTGGGGTTCTGCATCCGACCCAGTTCAGGCCCCAAATGATGCAAATGACCTATGAAGAGCTGTGAGTGGTGGAGGTGGATTACCTTGTTTACTTAGGAGTGATTTTGTTCGTAGACAAGAGGGTTGGTTGCTGTCTTGTCTTCTCATTTGCAAGGACATCTTTCCAGAGAAAGGCACTTATCTATACTAGCTGTGGCCTGTGTGTGGGCCCTG
This sequence comes from Persea americana, assembly GCA_029852735.1. Taxonomy (NCBI): domain Eukaryota; kingdom Viridiplantae; phylum Streptophyta; class Magnoliopsida; order Laurales; family Lauraceae; genus Persea; species Persea americana. The sequence continues at coordinate 2,938,750 of CM056813.1, forward strand.
CATCTTAAAAACGTTTACAATCTCCCCTCCCCATTGCTACATTGGCGCCAGAAAAGAGAAAAATCAACTTGCATGGATAACATGTTTCAGGGCCATTTTCTTTTGCAAGCATTTGGAGATTTCTTTGTTTGGAGGTTGGAATGCTCTAAACACTGTCATGCTGAGGAGCTGTTGAGCATTCAAAATGTTGGAGTTTTGAGAGTTCTTTAAGCCAAAAGTAACATTTTACATACTCACAGCGTGAATTCTCACAAGTAGAGTTTGAAACTCTCAAGAGACTGGACCGGCATTGTTGTTAGAAATAACCAGGATATCCTGATGAGTGATATTTACTTTTCTCAAATGTTGTCCCGAGCTAAAATTACAAATGCTATGACATTTCCAACATTTTGAAAGTTGGAATGTGAAGAGTTTCTATAAGCCAAAAGTAACAGGACACATGGATGGATATTTGGGATCTCACCAATCAAATTGTAAATTTCAAATGTTGGGCTATGGGGTATACCAATTGACATTGTTAAAATTTACAAAGTTCCAACATATGCAATTCTTGTAAGAAATTCCTGCAAACGCACGCCCCACGGAAAACAAGTGTGAGGGGGTAAAGGTGAAGATGTAGAGATAATACACGCGTAAAAAAAGATAAAACTAATTATCAAAACAAAAACCAGTTACCTCTGATTATTAACAAAGAAGCAACATCTAATGGGACTCGTCTATCCTTATTCTAAAAAATAATTATTACCTTTCTACTATGCCTTGTTCTCTTTCATATAGTCTTCAATGCAAAGCATACACCGGATTAGTATGAATGGTTTAGTAGTGTCAACTTAATTAAGCCATATTTGGAGGGTTCAGGTAAGTCATTATGGCTTGGATTTGTATATTGGAAATGATAGAAATGGAAAGGGCCAAAAGATAAAAGGGGCTTAATACAAGAGTTTAGAAAGCCCGGAATGAATTTCCTTTGGGAATGATCCAGTTACCCTCTCATTCCAATTTATGTGGTCACAGGCACCAGAAGGGAAAAAAAAAATAAAAATACAAACCTTCCCAATCTAACCAGTCAGAGTGGAGGGCATTATGAATGTTTCAGGATCCTAAAATCACATTGAAAGAGAGTGGTTGAAGTGTAGCAATGGCCAAGAGTTCCAATTTAAGAAATTCCACCAATGAATTCCTTTAAATTGGGAAATTGGTGCTGCTCCCAATGGGTCCAAGATTAATAGAGTTGCATATAAACCCAGGTTTAGTTTTTAAAAATTTACCCTAATGATTGTTTGCTCCATAATGCATGCTAGCACATGACCTTTGGGCGTTCAAAAGTTTGAACAGTTCTACAGTGCAGGTTTTGTATGAGTAATTGGGTTTGGTACTAATTCATGAGATCCTGGGCAGAAGGGGGAAGGGAATGTGGGGGTGGAGTGGGAGAAGGGGCCATGAAATTTTGGAAAACCTTCATATGTTGTTGGGAATTTATGGCTTTTTATATATGGCCCCTTAAAGAGATTTTTTTAGAGGCTCCCCAGAAGGAAAATTTCCTGATTCTTCCCCTGCATGAGGGGTAGGAGGTACAGGTTTGGATGGATCATAAGTGGGCCTATTGTTTTAATAAAACTGAAGTTGCACTTCTTAAAAGTAAACTGTGGTTTTTAAAGGTTGCACAAGGACTAATCCAGACTGATCACAGCCTATTTTGAGCCTGATTAATTACTTGGCTAGACTCGGCTATCCCAATCAATAATTCGACTGAGCTTGGGTTTAAGAATCTAGGGTCTAAATCTCTCTCTCTCTCTCTCACTGATTGGTCTCCATTGCCATTTCCTACTGTTTCCACCACTTTCTTGAGTTAAGTCTTCTTCTGCCAAATATAATTGTGTCACCTCAGAATTGGTTCTCCCTCTTTATGTTCATCTGGGCTCTAGCCAGGCTTGAGGCTAAATAGCATCTATATTATATGGGCCCAGTCAGGGCTTGGCCCATTCAACAAGGCCCATTCAACCCCGGTTTTTCTTGGGGGACCTAATAATTAGATGTACCTGGTACCTCCCATTGTGTCCTGTCAGTGTGCATGCGTGTCAAAAGTCACGTAGAAGAATCATTTGTTTTTCTCCATTCAAAAGACCAAACCACCCCCATGCAATGACAATATCAAAAAGAGCCCATTAATCTACAATACACTACTGAAAGCATATCTAGTTGTGCAGATTCAAGCTCTGAGAAGTAAGTAATTCAGCAAAAGCTCCAGTTTCCATCTTCCTTTTAGTAAAAAGCCCAAAACACCAGTCATCAGTAGATAAATAAATGTGCAAACAATCACCACTTCTTTCAGGAAGCTAAAATCTATGAAACAATTATAGCTATCAGTCACCCAATCTGATACACACTCCACATGATAATGGTCTCAACCCAGACCACTGCATGAGGAACAGAGCCCACCTAAAACCCCCACTAAGGAAAGAAACTAAAAAGAAATAAAAGACTCCAGACCCCTAAAATCAAGTACAAAGGAGACAGCTTGTTGAAGCTGAAGGGAGAGAGCTTCTTCTTCAATGGCATACCTCCCATTTTACTATATTACCCACCAATAGAATAAATAGATAGATAAGAGATTGAGAAAATCAAAAGAGATTATAGTAGAAGAAAAGGAAAAAACCTATCTAAGGAAACAACTTGTAGAGTCCACAGGCAACTAAGAATCCCACCAAATTCCATAATTTGCACAAGCCGGATGGAGGAGCTCCAGATTTCTTCGATGGAAGAACAAAAGAACTAGTTCTGTTGCTTCCACAGACCGCAACTCCAATCTTTGCGCTTTCAAAGCCTTCAGACATGTTCAAGCAGAGCCCTGGATTGCCACTCAAATCCAGATTCCTACCAAGCCTGTTCAAGAAACCAGCATCAAAAGGGACAACACCACCCAACATGTTCCTGCTCAGATTCAAATGGTAGATATGAGAGAGGTTCTTCAAACCAACTGGGATTTCTCCTGTCAGGTTGTTGTTCTGCAGAGACAAGGTGCTGAGGTTCAAAAGCTGGGAAAAGCTCCCAGGAATAACTCCAGAATACCCTGAATTTGCAAGCCTCAGTTCCTGCAATCTCACCAACTTCCCAAGCTCAGCAGGCAGAGGCATGTACATGGGATTATCATCCATAATGAAGTACTGGAGGCTCTGCAGCTTTTCCAGCCCTGCTGGGAGCTTCCCTTTTAATCTATTACTGCTCAGTGCCATGAAAACCAGAGAAGTGAGGCTCCGTAGGCTGTTTGGGACGCCTCCTGTAAGCGAATTCGAGCTCAGATCGAGCTTCTGGAGAAGACCCATTTGCCCAATTGCTTCAGGGATGGGGCCTGTTAGAGAATTATAGCTCAAATCAAGGCCAACCAGGTTCCTAAGGTTTCCTATCTGGGTTGGAATGTTGCCTGTGAGGAAATTGTAGCTCAAATCCAGATGTATGAGAGAGGTCAAGGTGGAGATTTCTTCAGGTATTTTCCCCTGAAGGTGGTTCTGTGAGAGAGTCAGGACCTGAAGAGATATTAAAGAGTATATTTCAGGTGGTATTGGTCCTACCAGTGCCTGGTTTGCTCTGAGGCTAAGCTGTTGAAGAGAGGAGCTTGTTTTTTGAGCGGGATGTTGGGGTACAGAAATGGAGGTTTTGGTGTTTGTGAAACAGTTGAAGAAGAAGATAGCTTGGAGGTAAGGGAGGTTGAAGATTTGGGTTGGGAAGACTGCTGTTTTCTTGCAAGTGGGATTCGGTGGGGTTCCAAAATCTAGCCTAGAGACATGGAGGTGGTTGTCTTTGCCCATCTTGCATTCAATGCCAGGCCATGAAGAGCCTGGTTTACATGGGGTTGGATTGGAGATCCTCCATTTTCTATCAGAGGACATGGTCTCCATGATGTGGAAAAGGGTCTGTGTTTCTGAAGGGTCCAAGTTCATCTCCATGGAGTCTAGGTGTTGGGCATTGCTATAAACAGAAGGGGACAGGAGACAGAGACCCTGTAGAGAGAGAAGAAAGAGGAGAGAGGAAGAATGCATTTGGGCGTTCGAGGAGAGAACGAGGAAGGTGATGGTTGGACCCTTTGGACTTCGCATGAGGAGTTTTGTATGTTTTTTCCTCTTTTCATTTAGCGAAGAAGAATCAAGACCATTTGCTTGGAGTAGTGGAAATGGTTTAGAGCTTTTGATTGGAGAAAGATGTGACTGAGGTGATGGATGGGTCATTACATTGAGCTAGATTTTGAAAACCATGTGTAGGGACATGACATGGAGCAATATTTTGAAAACCATGTAGGGTCAAGACTCAAGAGGATTGAAAGTAGCCTGAGATATTGGCGCACACAGACAAAATGAGAGTGAGTAGAAAATAAGCTGACAAAGCAATGAATAGATCAGCCTTTGCCTTCCAGGGTCGAAATACCATGAAGAGAGAATTAAGCTGATTTTGCCATGAGGGATCATTTGTTTGTGCACATTGATCCGCTTAAATCATGCACATGCATAATATCTATGCATGATCACATTTATTAGTGCTCATTTATGCATGAAGGTTGAAAATGATGAGTGAAAGAGGCCATATTTAGCAACTAATTTACATACTCGAGGAGGTGGTAAATGATTACATATGTAAGTAAAAGGCGTTATTTTATAAAAACAATAGAGCTTCGGCCTCTCACATGCAGTATTTGTTTTTTGCACTTCCGTGGTTTCCAAATTGGTAATCCAAGCTGCTCTTCTTCTTTATTGGTCTAAAAGCTTTCAAGACATTTTGTTTTGTATCTTAAATTTTGGTAGATTTTGAGAAATTTATAAAAATATAAAAAAACCTCAATCTATAGATTTGCTTTTATGCATTTGGGCATCTAATTCATGATTTTCACTATTCAATATTCTAATATTAATGATAACAACAAGACAATTAGTTTCAATATCATAAATTTTAACAAATTTGGAGAAGCATGTGAAAAACATTCAAATACAGTTAAAACTATTAGATATACTCATTTACTTGTTAAAAATAATGCTTCCTCTGGTAATGTGTTTTTGGGTAACTTGAGTTATGCGTAAAATTTGTTGGCACACTTCGATGCAATGAGGTTATCTTTGCATGAAGAGCATGGGTAGCATTTCATTCATGCAACTCCATGCAGATGTTTGCAGGAGAAAGACTCAGACGTGTTTCATATGTGTGTCATTAGCAAATGAATAAACCCTTTACATATGTAAAACTCGTTTTTATATCCTATGTGTAAAAGATAAACAACCCGTCAAGAGGAAATGTTCCCATTACTTATGAGACCCTGTTTTTCCAATATTCCTCATTGTTACTTGCATATCAACCTGCAAGGTTTGTTATTACTAATGATACCATTGTAACTATCGTTATTTCTGTTTTCTTAAAAAAATATATCCTATGAAGGTTGTCTCCCATCTTAGTTCTAAAAATCTTATCATGCCAGGTTTCTATAAAGCGGAACTTTGTGGTAATTCATCACTGATGTTAAGAGAGTATAGGATCTTATGCACCTACTGAGCTACCATTTCTTTCAAAATTAATTGATGATGGAAGATGTACAACTCAATTTTTTATACGGCATTCTACATCGCGCCAGCGGGCTTGTTTTTAGAGTGGTTGCAGGAGCGGCATTATGGCACGCCTATGCTCAACAATCCCCCACCATGATGGTGCTCCCGTGACTTGGAGCTCTGATGCCACTTTAGGATCTTATGCACCCACTAAACTACCATTCCTTTCAAAATTAATTGGTGATAGAAGAGGCACAACTCAATGTTTTATACGGTATTTGATATCGCACTCGCGGGCCTGTTTTTAGAGCGGTTACAGGGTTCGGCATTGTGGCATGCTTCTGTCAAATAGAGAGCGAGAATCATGGATATCCAAATCATCCAAATTGTGGGCCTCAATTAGATAAATCACAGTCGAAAAGTACATTAATTTGAGTATACCAAGGTTAACAAAAAAAAAAAGAAAAGTTTTGGGAAATGGAAAGGCTGAACTTGGTCAACTACAACCTCTTTAGTTAGGGGCCTAATTTTTTCTATCCAGAATCTAGTTTATTCAGTCTAAAAGTTGGACCTCAGCTCAAATTTTTAGTAAAAATAAGTCTTGTCTTTGTAAGATGTAATATGGTTTGCAACACAAATAAACCTACGGATCTTGAGTTATCCATTAAACAATGGATAATTTGAAATTCTAAAAGCGTGCCTTGCGCCAATTTGATGATGAGTGGTTTGAGTTTGATTTAAAGCTTTTCTTGCCTTGCGATCAATGGCCTTTATCAAATAGAGTTTTCACCTATCTCCCTTGTCACTCACTTTGATAAGCGTGAACGTGGATAGTACTATGCAATATGTTGTAAGTTAAGAGATAGGACCGGAAAGCCATTTTTATGATAACCATAAAGAGATCAGCTCTGCTAGAGAGACCGACTTGGAGGCTGACTTGGAGCTTAAATTCCCAAAATAAAATGTTGAAAAGACATTTGAGTGATTGAGTGAAGGTCATTTGAGGGTAAAGATGTCATTACAACTCCATTCAGGCTCCCATTCAGGCTCCATTTCAGGCTCTCTAGACTTTTTGTAAAGATATTTCTTCCCATAAAAAAAATCTATTAGAAGTCAGTTTCCTTAATTCCCTCAACAATTAGCCAAACACGAGTCCCAAATGGATTGAAATTTCTAAAAGTGAATCCACGACAAATTTATCTAAATGGATTGAAATTTCTAAAAGTGAATCCAAGACAAATTTATTCAAAACAAAACAAGACAAAAGGTAGAAGCATATTCAGATTCATGGACTCAACATAGGGCCCATTCATTATTAGACATGTGGTCAGGAGGATCACTTACGTCTAACAATCTCGACATCTAATTAAAAATTCTTGTTAAGGTTCTCTTAGGCTAACTCCCTTTAGTTGTTTGGAGGCTCTTTGAAACTGTAATTTTTAATGCATAACCTATATGGATTTGTCATATATGCATCGTGTGTGTGCACACCAGATGTGTGAAGCTAAATCCTTTTAATATTTCATTTTTTCCCTTGTAATTTTTTTAATTCTATTTTTAGCTCCTTTTGTTATGAGCTATTGGATTAACTTTAACCCAAGGGGTGTAAAGCTTGCTTACTTTAGAAAGCCTTAATAGGGAAAAGAATGGGATTCCATTGTAGAAATTGGCAGAGAAAACAAGAGAGAATGGTTTTTTCAAGAAGATCAAGAAAGGCGAGAAGCGAAACTAAGCTTGTGTTTTGTAAATGAGTTCTTTAGAAAGCTTCACTTGGTTGGCTTGTAATCTCCATTAAAGAGTACAGTAAGCTTTGTGTTGGGCTTTTGTGGAGTATGCCATTTATTAGTTGTGGCAGAACTTTAAAGCTTAATAACCCTCAATCCACAGGAGCATCTCCTTGAGTCTAATCCAAATGACATAATAAAATAAACAAAAGTAATATGAGAATTGGGAGAAGCTTACCTAACTCGATAGCTCTTTCTCTTGATATGACAAAAGCTCATTGAAATAACAGAGGCTTGGAACACACGTACGTAGGGTTGAAACTCCTTTGCCTTTGCTATTCTTTCTTGTTTAGTGACGGGGGCTAAGAAACTATTAACCAAAGGGGTCCTTTTATAGGAGATTCCTACCCATCAATGAATTATTAACTCCCAACTACAACATAACCCTTTAATCTCAGCCCATTATTAGTTTGTTGGCAAGTGAAGTCCTTTTAACAAAATAAGTAAGTCTCTTAAATGTGCAGACAAGTAGGCATGATTAAAGATCCTTAATGGGCTTGTAGTCATGTGTGCCACACCCATTTAATCTAATAGAACCATGTATATGTTGTGTCCCCATAACTTATAAAAATAAAATATAAGACTTTATGAAATTTCTTTATCTCTACTTTCCTTGTGATTTGATGTGTATTGCCTTTGGTTGTATTCATGTAAGCATTTGGTTGGTGGTTTTATTAGAAAATCACACTTCACACTAAGTGTTAGTACAAATTCCACAATAATAGGACCCCTTGGTTAGAATTTGTTTTGTCATTTTATTTTATCTCGGCCCAAATCTTTAGACTGATTACACTTCTTCCGATCTATCTTTATTGCTTCTATCTATATTATCTTTAACCTATCCCTTTTCTTGAGGGGCCACATAGAGAAACTTTTTCTCATTGACTCCCTTGTTGGCCTATGTTAGACATGAATCTGAATTCAAATTTATAACACATTGAACAAAATAAGGGTGTCTAATGGTTGGGTTGGTGATCGGTTAGAATCAAATTAGGTTGAGCATGATGGATAACATGCTATGCCCAAATCAACTCTACTCGTATGTTGAGAATGAAGGGTTACCCAATTGGTTCTAGCATGTGCATATTCTCTCTCTCCTTGCGTATCTGGCTCTCTCTCCCTGCGTGTACAAGTACTCTCAAGGTTTGAAATGTAAACTTGAATCCAACATTAAGGTTAAAATTGAATATGGACCTGAATCTTAAAATTTACAGATAGGTCTTGTTGAGTTGAGGGGTCATTGTGCATTTAGTGGGAATGGGCTGGGTTGTGCTGCAGTATGGGCTTAACTCTAACCTGACCTATTCTCAGGTTTAAAAAAATGTCAACCCAAATCCAACTAAAAAAAGGGTCCCAAACTTAATGGGTCAGGTTCCAGTTAGATTGGTGGGTTAAGTGGAGAGCTAGTGCCACTCCTATAGATTTGCGTTTGAGGCATTAACTACATGGTTCTGAATCATATGTGTTTATTATTTCCGAGATGCTCAGGATTTTGCATGGTTGGACCACTGTATTCAATGGTCCAAATTAATGTTTCAGAGGACCACACGTGGGGGATGAGGTGAAAACTTGATAGTAAAAGACCCCTCCTGTCAACGTCATTCCTTAACTAGTTCGCCAAGAAAATAAATTACCTGACAGTCTAAGGAGTAACATTTCCAAATACATGCATGTGTTCATTTATTTTCTGACTCAAAAGAATAGAGTAGGATACTATATTGATGGACCCGCGTCGACCTTTTATCTAATAAATTAAGACAGCAAAATCTTAAATGATACTTAGCCGACACCATGGCATATGATCTTATTGTGGTTGTCAGTACCATGACTCAAAAAATTTAGAGAAAATAAGCTACTTTTTTATAGAAAGGGTTCAAACTAAACGTCAGCTTGAACTAAATTCAAGAGTTAAAAAGGTCAACTGAGAAACTTGCAATTAAATGATCTTATTTAGATTGAATATGTTGCATATGTTGCAATTTATAGGGCTGGGATTGATTCAAGCTGGAGGATTGAATAAAATAATGTACTAAATTAAGCCCCACCCACTTATATGGTCAGATGCACCTGAGGGTGCACGGCCACTGGCCTCTCCAACGTTGCAAAAGCCCCTCGTGGTCCATTTATTTGCATATAATACATAGTAACTCAATGCATAAGAAAGTCCGTTAAATAACCTATTTTTTCATGGAAATTGAGTAAAAAAAATCGAAAAATGAATACATGACCATCACTTTAGTAATTCCAATCCTAAGGGCCTATTTGGATAAATGAGTAGTGAAGTAGAATGAAGTGGATTTCATATGTGGAGTGGAGTGAAGAGAAGTAGGTCAAAGTTAAAGTAGAGTACTTCACTTTACTCCATTTAGATGCTTATTTTAAAGTTAAGGTTTGGACTAGAATCTACTTTTACTCAAAGAAATAGAAGTATTTAGAGCTGCAGTGAAATGGAATACTTGTGGCTCACAACATTATTTCATTTATCAGGCCAGACTCATCCAAACGGGATATAGTTGAAATTTTAGACCGTTAGGGCCCATTTAACTTCACTCGATTCTATTTTTTGCCTATCCAAACAGCCCTTAAGAAAGTCGAGATCCCATCTAACTCCTTATCTCATATCCAACACCACTCACCTCATATATCACTCCCACTTGACCACTTTAATAATATTCATTCAAACTCATTTGACCATAAATTCCTATAACAAACACGCCCTAAGTGTCTTAGAAAACTTCATGCATTTTTTTTATAGACGGTCTCCTAAGAATTTCTTTTTCACATATTGGTCCTATTAGAAAATTTCTATGATAATTGTAAAAACAACTCTAAAGTTAAAAGGGTCAACCTAAATACAATATTATCAAATTGGTCGGCAGTTGGATCAAGAATTCGCAACCCAAACTCAAACACAAAACCTAATGTTTTGCAACATGAAGCAGCCACTAGCTGCTGTTTGTGACATAACTGAATTTTTCTGTTTTTAAGCTTTCAATATGTCTCCCCTCCATTAAACTCATTTCTCTTTTTGTTTGTTTGTTTTCCCAGTGTTGTCTAATGGGATATTTATTTTGTTCTTCTGTCAAGTCCCCCAAAATAAGAATTGGGGAAAAACGTGAAAAAAAATCAAATTCAATTTTTTTAGTGTTTAATACAACACAAGCTTCCAAAAGTAGACCCATATATAAATTCAACCTGTGGTGAGTCAAAATAAATTTGATTAAATGCAATGGAAGCTTTATTCAATTGGTATTCAAGGTTCATAAATGAAACCCAACAGAAAAATCAGATAAACGTTAATAATTAAAGTTGCAGAATGAATTAAACAATTTAATAAAGAAGTCTAATCATAGAAAGAAAGTTCATCTAAGCATTCTAAGATGACGTTCGTTCTTATGCAAGCTCAGACGGCTCCAGAGCCATCTCCAGCATCCCACTTGGATTCGTCAGTTAGCTCAAACGTTTGAAACATTTGATCATCTTCCGTCTCCTTGGTAAAGTAGGGCTTGATACCTATGCACCAAATATTACAAAGTAAATAGCAAGAACATGATCATAATTCAAAATTAAATACGATATCAAGTTGAGTATAGACAAGTAAGATCATATAGAAGCACTGACAATAATAAAAAAAAAGGAAGAACGTATAACATAAATCCAAACGATATAAAGGGAGCAATTAATAATTCACACGGTAACAAGTGTCCCTGTTATGGGTGGTCAGCCCTAAATAAATCGGGAAAGCCCGTCAATAACGTCGGTGGTTATAAACCGATCAAATATCAAGATAACCTGATCCATATTCAAAGCGGATTGATTATAAGTGATCCGGTCACATCGGTGATCAACCGTCTATATATTGATCTGCAGTCGTCCATAAATGACCCACATAAACATAAACACATATAAACAGAATAAACCTGAATAATAATGCTCCGACATAAGAATCCTAAGTCATAATGAAGTGCCAGCCATTCATAATCCATATCATAGTCAAATTATCATATATAATTTGCCAAGCCATTTCATAGTCCATGACACATAATAGGGTATGCATCTACAGGAGTACGTAACCTAAACAAAGATATGCATGCGAAGGTGCAGACATAGTTACAAACCAACCTAAGTCAGATGTATATTTATATACCCGTCAACATGCAACCATAACCACTAGTGAGTGAGGGACACTACATCTCTCTAAATTCACGGTACATAGTCCCAATGAAGGGTTACTAACAAAGATGTATTGAACGTCTCTCGCTAGAGTTTACGAAAGTTATACCGGTTATTTGAATCCTACATCAATAAGACACCGTATGCCCAAAGACGGTTCTTATGTAAGGTCCAAGTAGATAATTAAGGTTATTAAATCTACATGAAGTCCCATACACGATACTATAATTTCCCAAAACGATAAAGAGCCAAATCAGTGAAAAGAATCATAAATTTCCCAAGTGCACTGAACGTTCGAATGTTCAGGGCCTCAGGTCTTTGGCTCAGGAACAAGAGAAGTCAAACGTTCGAACGTTCATGAGGCACGTTCAAATGTTTGATGCCTCTGCCCTTTGGCCCAGATGTGCCTGAACTCGAACGTTCGAACATTCGATGGCAACGTTCGAACTTTTGACGTTCAGTTCGATGGCCGAGTTTGCACAGTCACAGAAATTGAGGCTTTTCTTCTTTTTCTTCCTTTTTCCTCCCTGTACCACAAGAGAGTTCCAATCCAACCCAAAAGTCCGTACAAATCATATTTTAATTAGAAAGGTAATGGATTCCACATTTTCATTCCTAAATCACCAAATAACCCAAACATCGATTTAAAATCCCTAATCTATCATTATAATTTAGACTATGACTCACCTTCCTATGACTCATAATCTATCTCAAAGACTAAATAAGACTAATTTATATAAAAAGTAGTTTATTTAGTATCTAACATAATCATAATAACTAAATCATACTTAATTAATGTTAAATACGTTTAACTTGGGTCGAGTCATTACAAGATGTCATGTGGAGGAGAACTTGTCTCTACTTTTAGTCATAAATAACATATAAGATCCCTTTCTTTTTCCCAATGTACTTCATCTTCTGTCAATTTTTTGTTTTGCCCAAATCACTTTCTTACATAAATACACACATACATACAAGTCTCGAGCCTCTGGGCAAAACCCAGATGGGCTTAAATGGATTGGCATGGGCCAAATCAATGAGGGTGGACACTGAAGAGGAACCAATTGAGCTTGTCCATTAACAATAACCCTGTTTTACGCCAAACACCTGTCCAGAGTCTGGCACAATTTGGCGAGCCCAACGTTAAATCATTAAATGCTAGGGGACTCAAATTAATTTAGTTCTCTGGAAAATGCCAATCTAGTTCTAAAATTTGGAGTGTTTTGGAGTCTGAATTGATCAGATGAGAAACAGTTTTGGTTTATCCATTGCATTTATTCAGCACAGGATTCAAGAAAAATATAGGAAGGCATGCATGTATAAAAATAACAATCAAATATATTAGAAAGTGTCTGTATCAAGCCATAACATTACAGTAGTGCTCTCTCTACTCTCAAAAACCTGCTTCTTTAAATTAATTAAAAATCAACTACAAAATTATCACCACCATCCAAAAGACAGATAAAATAGATGGTGTGTTGATTTCCTTGATTATCTACTCTTTACTGATCTTCTTCACAAACAGCAACAACATCACCAGAGAAATCTCAAGTAATTCTTTATACAGTGGGGTTGAATTATTTATTCAAGTAATTCAGCATATACTCTCGCTCCTCTTTCTCAATTTCCTTTTGCGCCAATTTCTTAAAGTCTTCCCATTCGGGAACCTCCTCCTCATCAGGCAAATCGGGTCCTTGATGATATGAATCTTTGTCATTATTATTGAAGTTATCTGCAACAACATGAACAGGCTCATCAGGAAAATTGGGAACCACCTCCTCATCAGGCAAATCGGGTCCTGGATGATATGAATCTTTGTCATTATTGTTGAAGTTATCTGCAACAACATGAACAGGCTCGTTGATTGGACTTGGAATATTCCTGCAATGTAATCATAGAAAAGGGAAAGCAAGAATTAGCATACTTGCTTGGTTCAATATTGACTGAATTTATCAAAATTTAGAGCAAATACTTCCATGATCCATCCAAATTAAAGACTCTAGAAAGTTGTATAGAAATCAAAATCCTTCGTGAGTTGTAATTTCCAACTTAAAAGTTAACCTCATCTAGGATTAAGTTATATTCTTTGAGATGAGATACAAGAATGACATATCTATAAGCTAATAATGTAAAGTTCTAATGATTCTATATCCATCAAGACAGACAAAAGAATATTAACATTTATAGTTGATGATCGATGCTTACCGAGCTGCAGATGCCCCTATGAAGAACAAAGCAATAATGGCAAAGGCGAAAATAAATCTCGGTACTCGTGCTTTGAAATCCATGACCAAAGTGACCAAAGGAGAATTAGTTACAGCTGATCAAATCTTCACAAGTAAGATGAGTGAGTTTCAGATCCTATGTACGTACGTAAGGAAGCATGGTCATGCATGCAATATATAGACAAGGGGTGCTTAAGTTATATTTGAGTCCGAATTTAATTGGGAGTCCTGATCGTCTAAGTCATCTGTCATGACTTGATCAGTGTTTTAAGTTGCAATGTCTTCTCCTGATCAGAACTGGACTAAGTAGGGGAGTTTTGACAAGTGTCTTTGATAAGAATCCGGATCCTGTTAGGCTTTCACCTAGTACAGAAACCTTCAATTATTGTTATGAGAAACTAGCCAAGTAACAGTGATGGGTGCCTACTATTAAAATCCTGACCTTAGATGGACACAATTAATATAATATTGGGGATTTGACGCATTAATTCCTCTTAAACCTTGTTCCCCCAATTTGATGAAAGGTGTGAACTTTCATTATTGTACCGAATCAATGTTGATTTCTGTATATGAATCTGTATATGCTGCAAATGAGGGGTTTGACTGTTTGAGGAAGGGGAGGAGGGTTTTGGGGAGGAGGATTTCTGTATATGACTCAAGCTCGGAGTTGTGGCTGCTCTCTAAATACGATGCGAAAATCATCGAAAATCCTACTTTAGTTATAAATAAACTTAGCCTAGTAAATAAATTGGTGGCCTCCTACTTTAGTTAGATTGAAGAATAACCATCTAAGAAGAAGAAAAAGAATATGTTTCTAAAAATGAGAATCTAAAAAAATTACTGATTAGGAAAAAAGAAAATAATAAAAATAAAAAATGAAACAATTACCTTAAAAAAAAGTTATGTGCAAAATCAAAGATCATCGTACACCTTATCAAAATCCTACAAAATCTTAACATTAAAAAAAAGAAGGAAAAAAAAGATAGAATCTAAAAATCTACTGTTGAAACTCATTTATATGTTTCCTGTATAGGATTTGCCAGATATATCAAACATGGGGTATAATTGAAAAAAGCAACATATATCTACAAAAAGAAATATTGAAATCTAGCAAAGAAAAGTAATGAAATTGCCATCATTATAAAAAGAAGGGACATTTACCACAAAAATCCCCTTAAATAGGGTAATCACAGTTGAGGACCCTAAATTTTTATAATGACGGCCAAAGACCTCAAATCATCTCTTTCTCCACCCCCCCCCCCCCCCCCCCCCCCCCCCATTTTGCCCTTTTGTTGTTGATGTCAACATAACTAGTTCCCTATTTTGTCATGGGTAATATTTGTTGACATCAACAAAACATTCGTCGGCATCAGCATAAAATTATGTTGACATCAACAAAAATGCTCAGTTATTACAATCAGTGACCCTGTGTATTTGTTGACGTCGATAGTAGATTCATTGACATCAACATAAAATTATGTTGATGTCAACAAAAACGCCCATTTAACAGCCTGAGTGACCGTGTGAATTTATTGACGTCGACAGAAGATTCGTCAACATCAACATAAAATTATGTTGACATGCGTCAACAAAAACGCCCAGTTAGCATCAACAAAAAATGAGTGTTTCGTTGTTTAGGGTTTTGTTGAAAGTGAGCAATCTCTCTCTCAATGTGATTGAGAAAAAAAGGGTAGGGCGTTGATCTCCTTCTTCTCCTTCCTCTCTTTCTTCTTTTCTATTGTTGCTATTAATTTGGGGGTGAAGAACGCTTTTTTTTTTTAGGGCTATGTTGATGTCAACTAACCAAGGGCAAAAACGGAATGAAATATTAGATTTTGGGTTGGAGGTCCTTGGCTGTCATTGTAAAAATTTAAGGTTTTCAGTTGTAAGTACCCATTTAGTGGGATTTTTGAAGTATATGTCCCTAAAAAGAAATATTGGCAGGTTTTGAACGGCGAGTTTCAAACCCAACACGTGGAGGACCTCCTCCCACTCTCCTAGCCATCTTACCAAAAACCAGTTGGTGATGGAAAATGGCACAACAATGGTTTTGTGGTTTATTGGTTGTGTAAGGAAGGCATTCGAACATCACTCTACCACAGGTGCACTAGGCATGTAAATCTGGGCGGGCTGTCCAAGCCCAGCCCAGGCCTGGCCCGAGAGCAACACCTGGGCCGTGTTGGGCTAGGGCTGCCAGGCTCAGGGCCCATCCCTGCCCAGCCTGGATAAAATCCATGCTGTGTTGGGCCTGCGCCCCCAAGCTCGTGGGCGGCCCAGCCTGGCATGAAGCTTGAGGGCCCGTGTAAATCCATTATCTGGGTCTGTATTTTTCAAGAGCGGACAATGCCAATTTTCTCATCTGAATGATGGAAAGTTTTAAATATTATTTAGGTGTCAAGTGGGAGGGCTCAAACTAGATTTACCGTTCCTAGCATAGATTCATAGTCCAATTCGATCAAGTTGAGCTTTTAAACCAACACTGGCTAACCCAATTTGACACAAAACCCAAATTCGAGTCAGGTAGTTTTGGGTTTGAAAAATTGAAATCTAATTTCATTTCAAGCCATATTTGGGTCCAATTTAAAAAATAAAATAAAAAAAGGAGAGGGGGATTTGTGGGCAGCCCATGGGCTACACGGCCCAGGCCTGACTGGGGCACGACCCAGCATAACACGACCAGGGCCGTGCTGGGCTGACCCCTAAAGGGGTGGGCCAGGCCTTGCCCTGTCCGTATACCCTTCATGGGCTGTGCCGACCCCGCCTGGGCACGATTAGGACCGATCATGAGTGGGCCGTGCTGTGTCGATTTTCATGCCTAGGGTGCACACAAGGGTTGTACCAACGTCCTAACAGTCATCACACCCTTGTAATAGATTCTAACATAGCAGACCATGTCCCTTGGTTATTGCATTAAAGCTTAGCAAACATAAAAAAAATTATAGTAAAAAAGGAACGAATGAAAGATTTACTAAGACAAATTGTTAGCATGCTACTGTAGTGAGGAAATCATGGGGAAAAACAGCATCCAACAAAACTAAAAGGGAACTCCAAATACAGATAAATCATAAAAAACTTATATTCTACCTAACCAACTCAAGAGATTAAAAAAATGTCAAATCCCGGTTTGTCATTCCATGATAGACATGAGGACCTGGACCCAATTCGGGTACAGTCCTTTTGGGTCCATGGAATGGATTTCATACCTAAGGAACTAAAACCATTTTTTTGTGTGGGTCTAGTATAAAGTAACTGGGCCTTAATGTGACTTTATGTGACTTCAATCTGCGTTTAGATCTTTAATTTGAATCGTGTACGGGTCCATGTTCGGTTACCTGGACCCAATTTAGGGTACCAGTCATTAGTTTAGGTCCAATACAATATGGACCCGAGTACAGTACAATCCATCTCAACCCCTAGAATACAATTCATTTCAATTCATTCACCCACTTTGGTAATTATAATGCATGGGATCTTTTGAACACTCCCTCACTTAAGACATACAAGTTTGCTCTTGGAGGTTGAGGGTTCGAAACTACGCTATTACAGTAATGGGATCACAGTGGATTTACCCGGCTCCCCATGGGCTCATAGGGATTAGTCCGGCCCAAAGGGTTGGAACACCCTCCGTTATAAAACTAAAAGGCATGCAGGGAGCCAGGTGCAAAAGTAGATTTCAATCAGACTTGTTGCATCTTATGATTCAATTATTTGGTAAAGAGTACAATTTAACGATGAGTTTGATTGGATTTAAACAAGGAGTTTTGATTAGATCTGAACAAAGAGTTTGATTGTACTCAAATACTAAAAGAGTGACTGGATCTGGATTTACTCGATTGGATGTAAACAAATAGTTTGCATATTAATATATGCACTCTTCAGAAAATCAATCGGGGATATGACAAGAGTGCGAGTGTAAATATAGATTCTTCTATAAGTGTAAATCTGTTTAAGAAGTTTATCCTTTGTAGAATTTTAACAAGATAAGAGTGCAAGAAGGACCCACCTCTCGGGTTAGTGACTTTTTTATTTTTTTGCTAGATAGGCGAGTGGCAAACAATTGTGAGAGAACGTCATGGCCGTCAAGGGATCGATTTGTGGGCAGTTGTGTGAGCTGGGACTCCCTTGCCACTGGGCTGTAAGCCTGTAACATTGTTTTTCTAAAAGAACTTGATTTTACGACTGCTAAAGCAATTGTTAATTGATTCGTTTAATTTTAGCTATCCTTTCTTGAAATTTTACATCTGTGCAGGAAGTAGTGGAATTCTAACAAGATCAAAATACAGGAAGAAACCATCTCACACGTAACTTCTTGGGCTGGTTAGATTGCTTTTCTAAAAAGAACTTCAAAATTTAGAAACTCCCAAATCATGGTTTTGTAGATCACCTCTCATCTATTAATTGCGTTCATGAACTTACCTCTCGAAAAACGCCTGCCATTGAACGGTACATTACTAAAAAATAACGCCCTTTATTATCACACGGACCGAAATGATAGCATAGTTTCCATATACAGCTTCCAACGGTAACCTTTCCTCTGTTATATAAACCCCAAAACCTATCACTTCTACTGCATATATCGAGTCTAGTCAATTTGTTTTAGGGTTTTTGCAGACATGGGTTCTCTTGCTTTCCTCAGCTTTTTGCTAACAATCTCATTGGGTTTGATGTGGACTTGTCAAGGCCACGATTTCTATGTTGGAGGATTAGAAGGTTGGGTCCAAAACCCTTCTGAAAACTACAATCACTGGGCTGGAAGGAACAGGTTTCAAGTCAATGACTCGCTGGGTAACATGCATATAAAACTCTTCTTTCATCCCACTGTCTGTGTTTTCTGTTGTAAAGTTAGTAGAATATAAGTTGTTTTTCATCTGGGTGACTGTTTTTTTATGTTGGTTTTGCAGTTTTCTCTTATAAGAAGGGAGAGGACTCTGTGCTTGTGGTGAACAAAGAGAACTATCATAAATGCAATACAAAGAATCCTATAAGCAACTTCAGCGACGGCTATTCAGTGTTTAAATTTGATAGGTCTGGTCCTTTCTTCTTCATTAGTGGGATACAAGAGAAATGTGAGAAGGGTGAGAAGATGATAGTGGTGGTGTTGGCTGTGAGACATCCACATACACCTCCCATATCTCCTCCTCATACTCCTCCCATATCTCCTCCTCCAAGTGCTGGGGCTTCACCATCTGATTCTCCTGGAGAGAAGTATGCACCAGCACCCTCTCCAACACCATCTGATTCTCCTGGAGGGAAGTATGCACCAGCACCCTCTCCAAAGAGCTCATCTGCTGCTTCTTCTCTTTTATTTTCTTGGACGTCAAGGTTTTATTTTGTGGGAGTGGTAGTGGCCGCTGTGTTTGGATCTTTTGTTGGGCCCTTCTAGGTGGATTTGGTTTAGCCCAATGCATGCATGGATTCTTTTGTGTTTTCCCTTTTTTTTTTTTTTTTTGTGAGTAATTTCTAGTAAGTAGTTCTGTAGATTCTGTGTGGTATAATAATTTAGTGGGTTTCAAGGATATGTGGTTTGTTGAAGGGAGGAGAGCTGAATGTAACTGATATATAGGATTCTGCTAATGAACTAAAAGGATTTTTCTCTCATGCTTTCTTTGAAGTTTGCCAATTGGCTGTTGTTCTTTTGGAGTCATGTGAAGTATCTCCTTAGATTTGAAATTTCCACAGTCAATTACCCATTGACGGCGCCGTTTATTTATCTCTGCATTGATTTTATTTTCCATGAAAAATGGAGACCTAATTTAATTTTTATTTTAAAGAGTTTTTTAGGGCTATGGATGTGGAGAAAAGAGCTGAAGACAAGTGGAGAAAATTCTATAACAGTGGAGATCTGAGCTCTTTATCCACCTTTTCTTGACATGCAAAAGGGCCCCTTTTTATAATCAAATATTTTTTTACCACTTATTTAAGATTGCAGAGGATAAAAAAAGGTGGAGAAAACTATTTACATTAGAAAGTTGAGCTAGGGACAATTTTATCCACCTCTTCTTATCATGCAAAAGGGCCCTGAGTTTTATTATATGGTGCTGAGAGACTTTTCTTTTTCAATCAAATGTTATTTTACCTCTTACTTGAAGATTTAAGAAGATAGTATTTTATTTCTTTTAGTCCTAATCTATTTTCCACAAAAAAATGGTGAAAATGCTTTTATTTCAAAAATAGAAGCCTCATGAAAAGTGATGTGAACACAAGGAACAACAGGAAACTAAATCTTTCTTAAAATCATTTTCATACCCTAAGGTTTGCTTTCAATATACACAGCGGAATATAATATATGGAAAATTCTAAAAAATGACCCACTTCCCCCACAACCCCAACGCCCCCCCCCCCCCCCCCCCTAACTTGTTTTTTTTGTCATGGCCGCCCCCGCGCCCCCCCCCCCCCAACTTGTTTTTTTGTCATATGGCCCTTGATGTCTCTAAACCAATAAATTTTAGCACCATGGATTGAAAGTATAGGATGATCTTGTGGATTCAAGATTTTGCATATAGGTAGGCCTCATATGGATCTTTCCACAGGGCCGGCTCGAGATAATTTGAGGCCTAAAGCGACAATCCTAAATGAGGCCTCAAATTATCTATTCTTTTTTCTCTCTTTCTTTTAAAAAAGTTTTGAGCATCTGGATTTGTATTTCTAATAGATTTATCATTTATAAATTATAACTAATAATATTTATAAATAAAACGAACACTAACTATAATAAATATACAATGCGAGCATGGAATTAAAAAAATCTTAAAATCATTAAACAATAGAACCTGATTTAGTGATTTATCATTATTGGCCATAAAGATTGTAGATATATATGAATTTCGAATTTGATCCATCTTTTTCATTATGAAAAAAATGGATTATATTTGAGTTAGTGGGCTATGATTAACATATGTTATAAAAAAGACTCATATATATTATCAGAATACATCCACATATATTATTAAAAAGAAGACAAAACCAGATAAATAAATCTTTAAAGAATATTGCTTTAGAAATTAAAAAAAAGTAATTATAGAGAAAGGCAAACTATGAGAGAGACAGAGGGTGAGTATGTGAGATGAAAAATTGTTGGTGGAGAAACCTTCATTTGAAAAACCTCACTGGTGAGGTGGCAAGGAGGTTGGATTGAGATTTGTTAGGGATTTAAAAATGGCTTTAATGAGATGTGATACAGATTATTATTATGGGGCCTTGGGAGAAAAAAAAACTATAACAGTTGCTTGAATGTTTTTTTTTTTTTTTTAATTTGAAAAAATGATTTTTATAAGGCCTTATTTTTTGGGGGCCTAAAGCAAGGGCTTTTCTTGCCCAATGGTCGAGCCGCCCCTGTCTTTCCATCTAATGAACTTCCATGATCATCATGCATCCTAGTAAGTTCAACTACGAGAAGCGTTTTCTCCTAAAAAGTGTCCTGGTGCTTTCTAGCCCTCCTCAATATATTTATATGAAAAATCTTCCTATGAGATAAACAAACCCCCACATTGCAATGAGAGGAAGGGGGATCCATATCCAATGCCAATATCTTAAATATGAGGGTCCCCCACCCCACTCTCATAGTGATATGAGAGTTACTCTGATAGGAAGCCATTCAGAGGGGTCATTGTTGTAGTAATAACCCATCCATCTTCTGGCCCATTCACGTACCTAAATGGACTTGCATAGGTTACTCATTTTATGATCATAACCATGTCATGTTAGGCCTCTGAAATAAATAGCCATTAACTCAACCTAATAAAATAAATGGTTATACAATAAGTTCCACATATATAATCATATGTGGTTAACATCTAGGTTCGATACCTGTTGATAACGGTGTAAACAACCCATTTCCTGAAGGCCAATCTCTAAGTCGAGAGTTATCCATCCCCGAAAGCCCAGTTAGTAAAGTTCGGATCCCTGTGTCTCCTTCATGTTTCATGTGAGTGGAAGAATGAGACCAACCATATATCGACAATACGAGCTCCTTGACTGGCCCCCATGTCCATCCAATATCATTAGATTTTGCTAAATTAAAAGGGTTGGCCCCACCATAAAATTGAGCCTGTGATTAAGAACACGACTAATACATATGATTAATTATGCATATAAGGTGTTGGTCACATTTTTAATTATATATTTAATCTTAAGGTGAGACCAACTCACAATTGAACGAAAATTTGGGGAGATCCACTCCACATAGAGGCCCAACATTTTGAGAGAGGCTTGAATGGGAAGCCGTGCGGGAGACACTAATATTGACTAAACCCTATAATGTATACAAGTCCGAATTGTCCGTGGTGCTCACCCATTTTTCCTGTGAGTGAACAAACAGCTCGACAGCCCAAGCCTAAGACTTTCATTAAATGTTGTAAAATTTAAGTCCATTTCTCTCCTTTACTGACAATCCATCCCATTTACTTCCAAACCCCACTCTTGATGTATGACAATACCTACAAATTTAAGTCCATTTCTCTCCTTTAGTGATGACAATCCAAGCCATTTTCTTTTAAACCCCACTCTACCCTCACCCTCACCCTCACCCACTTCAAATTCTAAATTACACAAATCTCTCTCTCTCTCTCTCTCTCTCTCTCTCTCTCTCTCCATCCAGTGATATAGCTTAGTTTGACATTTTTGATATATGGAAAAACAGCAAAGGAGAGAAGAGACCCCGTCCTCCATTTCTCTCCTCTTTATAATCCAATTTGTGCTTGATGTGTTATTGCCCTGTCATAAGATCTAATAAAAATAATACACTTGAATAGAATATTATAAAAGGAAGATTTGAAAAAGTATAAAATTTTCCACAAAGTATAAAAGAAAAAGATTTTTGGCTCATTTTCAAAATTTTACATGAAGATTTGGATATTTTAATAAAATATAAAAGTTTTTCACAATTCTTACAATAAAGTCCTCTCCATAAAAAGAAATTGATAAAATACCCTTATAGCATTTTTCAAATTGTCCTTTTAATAAATCATTTAGGACAAAGGATCAAGCCCAAACCAAATGACATAGTGGGGCCGACTTCAACTACCTTTATGCACGAGTCATTGACAATAGGGAAGAAATGGCCTGTTTTATGATCATCAAAATCAAAATGGCTTGTTTTATGGAAGAAAAAGGTTAACAAAAGACAAGCCTTCGTGAGGGAAGGGTATTCTTGTCATTTATCAATATATATATAGAGAGAGAGGACTGGATTGAAAGAACGGTGGAAGACTTTTATACTCTTTTTTTTTTTTCCTTTTTGAAATATTCAAACCTTCATGTGATTTTTTTTAAATGAGCCAAAAGTTTTATACTATTTCCAGCTTTTCCCTATTATAAAATATTCATTCCTTATACACAATGGGATCCACCTATTCAGAATTTGTACTGTTCATTAAAAAAAAAAAAGAATCCGTCCTTTTTCATGGGATATGCCAAAACTTATCCCTTATATGTGAGCCCGTTAAAATGGGTACCTGACCCGGCCCAAGCTTGAAGATACAGGGCTTTTCAAAAACTTGAGTCTGGTGGGCTGGGCTTGGATAGAGATTTTAAAGCCCGACTAAAATGGGACTAAGAATGGGCATAATAGGCCCGATCCATCCATGTCTGCCTACAAGCACATTTCACTCATTTTTAATAAACTTGTAAATGAAGAGAATTGTGGTGAAGGAGAAATTGAAGTAATCTATTGAGGTGTAGTCTTACGCCTTATGATTCATGTTTGTTTCGACCAAGTGTTATTCTCATAATCAAAGATTTTATGAAATATCTTGTTGGCTGATATTTTACCTCTTTTAAGCAAAAATTAGGTAATGATATAGTTTTGCGACGAGATGAGTTCTATTCTTGATTTTATGTTTCTATTCATGTAAGATAGTTTAATTCTATCTCATTTCTACTAATTTTTCAATCAAAGGGAACTTATGCTAAACTTAAGTAGTAGATGGTGTTAAACAATACTCTGACTTACCAGTAAACTAGGTCCCATTACATAAACAAAGTATATAGGTAATATATAATATAGTTTATAATTTGAAAAGTGCAGACTCTAACAAGATTAACTTCTATTTTGGCTATAGGAATTATAATAATTCTCATATGCAACAATTATGAATTCTCCTAATACTTCCTCACAAATGCAATTGGATGGATTTTGCACTTTAATCTTTCCAATCCCATTGTTCAAACCCAAATCCTTTCCATTTGGTCGGCCATTTGGCCGGTAAGGATTGAGTCTTTGTTCAAGGGTAAAAGGCTGAACCCTAGAATTGTGATTTTAATGACAAATAAAATGGAGCTAGGTCCCGATTCTTTGTCCTCTATGCCCCACCCTACTATCTATCGCTAGATTTTAGGTTCGATCTCAAACAGAGAAATGGGATTTCTACTCTCTATTATCAAATGTGGCCTTTTTCCGCATCTAATGGAGAATCGATTTTAGGTTTTGCGATCTTTAGTAATTGTTCTCTTTTTAGTGCAGGGCATTGATAAATCTATAAAATTGGGTTAAAAAGCCATCATTTCATGTGGGGATATTCTATTGGCACACATAAATTTTCTCTTCACACACATACATATTTAAAAAAAAAAAACCCTTACCTCCGGCCTGGGCCGGTGCTGGTTGATCCCTCTCCTCCCCATCTCTTCCCCCCTCCCCCTCCCCCTCCCCCTCCCCACTATTTTCTCTCTCCTCCTTTCTTTCTCCCCCCCCCCCCCACCTATCCCTTCACTTCCTGCCTCGACCGGCGGTGGCCGATCCCTCTCCTCTCCTCCCCTCCCTCTCCCTCCCACTATCTTCTCTCTCTCCCTTCTCCCTGTCCCTCCTTCCCCATCTCTCTCCCTCCCTCCCTCCCTCTCCCTCTCCCTCTCCCTCTCCCTTCCTTTCCTTGGCCGGTGGAAGATCGGGTAGCCCCAAGATGATTTCGCAATTGCCGGTCTGCTCAATTTGTCGCCGGCCAAGGAAAGGAAGGGAGGGAGGGGGAGGGGGAGGGATGTCACGACCCGGGCCCGAGATTAGGATTATCACGGCTAAACCCCGAGTTGCGATCATCATACTTACTCCCGTAAACCTCGCATCACCGAAGTCAATACGAAATTCACAAGGGATCTTACATACGTATCTGTCAAATGTACATTTGTGCGGAAATCATATATATACATTGACAACCAATTAAAATGTATAAGTCCTTTACATAAAAGTAAAGTTTACTTACACATTTTATTCCCTATTTAAGTTCCAGCCAACCCTGCATATTCAAACACAATGCAGGTGACTACTATTTACATCAAAATGAATCTATACCCAAAAGATTCCAAAATGTTCTAAACAATGCCCTTCGATTTACGTTTACTCGTTTAGTACTCCTGAAGGAACTTGATTGTCCTCCTCTGCTGGCGGCGCAGCCACTGTATCATCGGGACGGGCAACCTGACCTGTAATATCATCAATAACACTGTGAATACGACGATTTAGTAATATATACACAATTCTATGACAATAATTTGTTTAGCAATTCTAAACAATTTAAATCAATTCAATAACCAATTACAACTCCAGTTATTCATTCTTTAGTTCTTCCTTGAAGGAAGCGGTCAGTATCATTTAGTTCTTCCCTGAAGGAAGTAGTCAGTATCATTTATGTACACTTTATCAAGTGACTTTTCATTGTCCTCTATGGCCTAGGCTGAAGGGCACACCATTCATGACCCAACCTTAAGACGGACTCATTCAATTTCATATTATACACTTTATTAAGTGACTTATCAAATGTGTGGATTGTACCAGTGTCTTGATCAGAGATCACGGGTCCCACGGAGTTCCGGAATACTCCATCTACTCAGTAGACATGTTCTTTGAGTCATTGCATTAATTCTTTTAATTCATTTCATTTCATTTATTCAATGCATTATTCAAATGTAGCTCAACGAGAAGCATAACACCACAATACAGTACTAGATGTGAGAGAATAAGTCAACTCAAACAATAAAACAATAAACAATTAAATTTTTCCTAAAACAACATTCGGGTGAAACGTTCGTTATGTAATGTATGTGTTATTTTAGATGACATCACTTTCAACGAAATTTACATTCACA
Organism: Persea americana; assembly: GCA_029852735.1. Lineage (NCBI taxonomy): Eukaryota > Viridiplantae > Streptophyta > Magnoliopsida > Laurales > Lauraceae > Persea > Persea americana. The sequence goes on from CM056813.1 coordinate 2,964,532, forward strand.
TAACCTTAGCTAACACCCATGAAGGTTTAGGACAATATCAGAAATAAATTTTGAAACCTCATCAACGTCGGTCACCTTGTCGGTCACCTGTCGGTTAACCGAACTCTAGATGTCGGCTGACCGAACTCTGGATGTCGGCTGACCGAACTCTATCGGTTAGCTTTCCAGAAGCTCAGTTTCCTGATACAATTCTGACATTCTTTTCCAAAGGAATTCGGTCACCTTGTCGGTTGACCGAACCTACAATGTCGGTTAACCGAACTCGGTTCGGTTAGTCCTCGGTTTCAGTTCCACAGAGCACCAGATGGCTTTAAGACAACTCGGTCAAGTAGTTCGGTCGACTATCGGTCGACCGAGCTTCTGTGTCGGCTGACCGAACCCAGTTTGGTCAACTTTACAGAAACTGAAATCTCCTGCGATATTCTGCCCAAAAACGTCGGTCAGGTGTCGATCAGCCGAATTGCTCCAGAATGTTCAGAATTCTCTGAACAGAATTTTCTGGAATTGTGCTTCTTGAGTTCAAACAAATCCACTAGCATACGAAATCCATAGAATTGAGTACACTTGCCTTGTTTGGAGATTTATTAGCAAGAACCTCCTCTTTTAGCTTGGATTGAGAAGGAAAAACCCAACTTGAAACCCTGTTTTGAACCTAAAAGCATAATCAATCCATTCAAGAGAATTTCAATGAGTTTCCTATGCAAGAAACACTCAACAATCACAGAAGAAGCTTGGAGTTCTAAAATTATGTCAAAACACTTACTTGTAGCCTCTTCAAGGAACTTCTTGAGATCTTCTCAAGCTTGAAACTATAAGAAAACAAGGAAGAAGATAGAGAAGATGAAGAAGATGATTTATCCTTTTCAATTAACTTATCAAGCCTCCAAATCACCACTTAATGGAGGAGAGAAATTGGAAGAAAGAAGAAGAAGAAAAAGAGAGAGAGAAGGTCAGCTGGGATGGATGAATGAACTCAAAGGAGTTCATCCTCATCTTATAAACCCCATTTTTACATTCAACCCCCTCTTAATTCCATTAATTAAAATTTGAGGCAAATGAAGGATCATTTGCTCCAATTCACGTCGAATGGAATCGCGCCTATTACGAAAACTAACGTACTCCTCGAGATATATGCGCGGGTATCAAAACTTTCTGTATTCGACGAAATACGCAAAAACTCGTATTTACGAAAAAGCCCTCGTATCCCTCAATCTATGTCTAAAATCATTTCGATGCATTTAATAACCTTCATTACCTTTCTATTATGCTCAAATTAATCATTTGAGACATTTTCAATTTAATTTGGCCATTAAGCCACATTAATGCAATAAAACACAGTCAATTAGCATTAATCCCGCTTAATTAGAGTTAATCTTGATTAACTCGGGACATGGTGTTACAAGGGAGAAAACCGTGGGGGAGGGAGAGGGAGAAGGAGGAAGAGAGAGGGGGGAGGGGAGGAAGTGAGAGAACGGGATGAGAGAATCGGCTGCCGCCAATTCGGGCGGGAGCCGGAGGTGAAGGGGGAGGTGTGGGAGAGAGAAAGAGAGGAGGGTAAAAGGTAATTTCATAGGGGTTGTTTTTTTTTTTTTTTGTTAAAAAAAATGTGTGTGGGAAGAGAAAGTATATGTGTGCCAATAGAACATCCATTTCATGTGCATTTGTAAACTTAATTAGGATAAATTGTATTATAATCCCATGATTTCGTGTATTTGAGCATAAATGTGGACTTATAGTGAAAAATAGCTAAAAACCCTTAATTTTACATGAATTTATGAGATTAGTGTTTTTTTATCACCCCTAGGTCCCACTAAATTGATCTAAAGCACTGTGACCCCATTGCATTAATTCATCTTGCATTAGGTAGGACCCATGCATCCCATGCATTGCATCTTTAATTAATTTATTGCTAGTGATATGTTTATCTTATTGTGTAGAGATTGCGACAAGCGATAGGGGCCCTCAAGAAAGAGATAATTTGAAGAAAGAAGAGAAAAGAAGAAATCAAAGAAAATGAGAGAAAAAAACCACACCCTTGGGTGTGCTTCCTTATGCATGCCCAAGGTAGGTCCCACTGGTGCACAAATCTCTCTCTATAAGTTTCCAAGTTTTCAAGATTTCTCTCCTATGAAGATTAGAGTTTTAAATCAAGAATATTATAGAAGAATCCAAATTGAATTTGAATTAAGGAAGTGTTATCCAAGTTAGATTTATGATGAGTTGGCAAGAAGGAGATGGAACCATGAAGGATTGGAAGATCAAGACAAAGAAAGAAAGGAAGAAGATAAAAATCTCTCGCTAAAAAAGAGCCAAGGAGAATGGACGTCCAACCCTAGGGCCGAGTCCCCTTGGATGTCCACCTCATCCGCTCTCTATCTCCTCTTCTTTCTCCACCTCTGCTTAATCCGCACCACACGTTTTTATCTATTGTGCAACAAAGAGATTTTCTATGGGACCTGCTGCTCAAAGTTGTGTTCAAGACAAAGAAAGATGATCAAATCAACTCTAATTCAAATTACAATTGCTTTGCTTACAAGTCAATACTGTTGGCGTGAGCTGTCATATAAGGATCAAATCTGATTATTTATAGAAATTATGTCATTGTAAAATCCCTAAATTAAAGGGTCAACCATAATTATAGCCTTAGATCATGTATATCTTAGAATAACTTCCCGTGTATCTATATATACTTGTGTAGTCTGCTATTGCAATACAATTTTTGAAAACAGAAACTTTTGACATGGTATCAAATTGTTAGTTTTTTGGTCTCAATCCATTAAGATTGATGTAATAAATTGATTAATTTCTTTATTTATCAATATATTCATGTTATCATTTCATGAGATGAATGGTGTTTATTACTTAAATGCACATAACCAATACGAATGACATGATGGTTCATGAGATGAACCGGAGTCCATAAGTATACTAGATGCAATACATGTGTATGGATGAGATCCACATACGGGAGACATGTATAGCAAATCTTATACTTGAATATCTTCACAACCAGTGATGAGATTGGACATCTCATCTGACAAGATTGCAGTACTTTGATTACTAGGAGATAGTGTGATTTGTTTCGATCATCAGATTGTAAGATTCTGGATCATAGTGCTGGTACATTGGATGTATTGAAGGACAATGAGAAACACCTTATGAACACTGTCTTTACTTTAAGCTATGTTCTCATAATTCCCTAGCAATAGGCTCTCAATCCTGAGACATTTATGAACTCAAGTTTCTATCTATTCATTTGCTTTGAGTCACTAATGAGTGAGGCCAATTGTAGGTCAACACCTCGATGTCTTGGGTACGTGGTAGTAGGACTGTGGGAACATGTAATGGTCAAGATGGAATCTATCTTTATTATCCCCTTGTGCCAATTAATGGATTTGTCATTGGTAAGTGTACACCCATTTCAATTAAGAGTTAATTGGATGGTACTAATGATTACTATACTTAATTGAGTCTCAAGGATAATAAGATATGAGTCAAAATTAGTGGGACAGTCTGTCCAATTGATCCATGGATAATGATAGAGGGGCCCATTTGTAGTGATAGAGTTATTTTTAAGACTGGAGTTCAATTGCATTTATATAGTGGAGTTATTTGCAATTAACTGTGGGCCCGGATTGCACATGAGATGTGGGGTCGCGGTGTCCCAGTTGGAGCCAGCTTTCTATGGAATCCCTAGTGGTCCCCACGCTAGCCCAAGATTGGATCTTTACTAATTCTATTTGAATTCAAAAAGGAAAGCTACTATTTCTATTTGAAGTGAGACTTCTAATAGTGGTAATAGTGGAATGAAGGTTTACTAATTAGTCTAGAAGTTGGACTTCTAATTATTAGGAAAGAGAGGAGTTGCAAGACTATAAATAAGGGGACAAGGGAGGCCTTGGACGTCCATGCTTGGTCTATCAAGAGGAGTTCGTTGCATTCTTCTCCTTCCCCTTTCTTTCTTCTAGTTCCCTTCTAGTTTCCTTGGAGATTCTAGATAGTCTTTCTCTTGGAGATTCCACCATCTCTCTCGTGGAAAGAGATTTGATGCGGGTCATAGCGTGGAAGACAATTGGGCATTGGAGATTCTGATCTTAGAAGAGCTCTTCATCAAAGAGTTGAATCAAGTTCTCCATTAGAGCACAACCAAGCTCCATAGGTATTTTCTACTCCTTGTATGTTGTGGAATTTCGTGGTTGCATGTTTAGTGCTGTTTTTATCCTTTTGATAGGTTTGTTTGTTGATCATGATGGCTGAGTTTGAGGACATGCATCCTGGATTGGGTTTTGATAGCTTTTGGATAGGTGTTCATCACTTCTAGTTGGTGAAAAGTTTTTAAAACCTATCCAAGAAGTCCACCCACTTCCAACAATCAAAGCAGGATCCTAGAATCTTTGCTCCGTCTACCCACTGATCATAATCTCTAGCCCTCGGCAACCATGGCAGAGTCCACTCTCGACGACTGGACAACTAAAATAATAGAGGCCTTGACCAAAATCTAGACCTCCTCTCAAACCCCATCCGATTCCTCGAATGCTCCTATTGGCATTAAGTTGGATGGTTCCAACTATGCCTTATGGTCCCAAGTTGTTGAGATGTATATCTCAAGGAAAGACAAGCTGGGATATATTACCGGTGACTCTCCACAACCTCTCGAAATCGACCCATTTTTCCGGAAATGGAGAATTGAAAATGCCATTGTCCAAGGATGGCTGATCAACTCGATGGAGCCCTCCTTGATTGGTAATTTTATTCGATTCCCAACTGCTAAACAAGTATGAGACTCGATTGCTACAACTTTTTTTTTATGGGATTGATACATCCCAAGTATATGACCTTCGGCGTCGTGTAACTCGCATGAGGCAGGCGGGTGGATCAATTGAAAAATATTACACTGATCTTCAAGGTTTATGGCACGAAATTGATTTTCGTCATCCTAACCCAATGAAATGTGTAGGGGATATTTAGAAATATAACTCCATTCTACAGGAAGATAGAGTCTATGTCTTCCTCGATGGCTTAGATGATCAGCTGGACAAGGTTCGAAGTGACGTTCTTCAGTTACAATCCTTCCCTACAGTTGAGCAGGCGTATGCTCATGTCCGACGTGAAGACATTAGGCAAGCAGTAATGACATCCGGTAGTGACATTACTCCAGGTGCAGTTATGGCATCTAAAGGATTCAAACCCGAAAAACCAAAATCAAAACCTCAATCTGATGGAGGGAAATGCACCCACTGTGACAACATGAAACATACCCGTGAAACTTGCTTTAAGTTACATGGGTATCCTGAGTGGTGGAATGATTTTCAGGCACGGAAAAAACGTGAGGGGACTAGCACAAATGAAGGCACGGGGAGAGCAGTTGTTGCAAGTGTTGAACCACACCTATCTCTTACTGCTCAACCAGAATTGACAAATCCTTTCACACCCCTCAGTGATCAAGGTAACTGTGGACAAGTGTTGGTTACAAGTCATGATCACGATGATAGCATGTGGATTATAGACTCCGGGGCTACTGATCACATGACTTTTGATTCTCATGATTTCTCACACATCACTCAGCCCAGGCGAACTCGTATTGTAAATGCTAATGGAGTCCAATATCCGGTCACGGGAGCGGGAACATTGACTTTATCCTCCTCTCTTTCCCTAAACCATACTCTACTTGTTCCATCTTTATCAAATAAATTGCTCTTTGTCAGTCAAGTTACTACCGACCTCAATTGTGTTGTGTTAATGTATCCTACTTTTTGTTTTCTTCAGGATATTCTCACCAAGGAGATCATTGGGCGTGGTACTAAAAAAGGGGGACTCTACTACATGGATGACTTCAATTCAGGGAAAGCCAATCAGGTCCGGCACACAATCAGTGATAAAGAACGACAAATTTGGCTTCTTCATAATCGCTTGGGACATCCCTAGGACATCCCTCCTTTGGATATTTGCAACATCTCTTTCCAGCTTTGTTTTCTACATTACAACATTTATCATTTAAATGTGAGACCTTTATTGTAGCCAAAAGTCAGAGTTCCTTACCCCGTGAGCCACACAAAAAGAGACATGCCTTTTTCTTTAATCCATTCGGATGTATGGGGACCTTCCCCTGTTATTACTTCATCTGGAAATAAATGGTTTGTCATTTTTGTTGATGATTGCACTCGAATGACATGGTTGTATTTACTTAAATGGAAAGATGAAGTGTTTGGTGTGTTTCAATCGTTTCATGTAATGATTCAAACACAATTTTCAGCTAAAATTAAGGCCCTCTGTACCGACAATGGAGGTGAATATGTCAATACAGAATTTTAGGCTTACTTCCAACGCCATGGCCTTATTCATGAAACCTCATGTTCCCAGACTCCTTAACAAAACGGCATTGCCAAGAGGAAAAATCGACATATCTTAGAGACGGCACAAGCATTATTGATTGGAGCACATGTGCCTTCTCGGCATTGGGATGATGCAGTTGCCACAGCTGTATATTTACTCAATAGAATGCCTTCCAAAGTCCTACATTTTCAGACTCCCTTGCAGACTCTCTCGAGCCATACATCTTTACCCACTGTGTTAATGCTCCCTCCCTGGATCTTTGGATGCGTTGCCTTCGTTCATCTCCATAAAAACCAACGAACCAAGTTGGATCCATGTGCCGTCCAATGTCTCTTCTTGGGCTATGCTCTGCATCAGAAAGGGTATCGATGCTTTGACCCATCACTAAACAAACATACATCACCATGGATGTCACCTTTCTCGAAGCAGAGACTTTTTATCCATCACCTACAGCCAAATCATCTCTTCGGGGGGAGCTTCAAGATGAAGAGGTGAGTTGGCTAGCAACAACATGGCTAGAATCGGAAGGTGACTCAGAACAACATAATGATGGAAATACTGCGATAAGGTCGACTGAGCAATGCTCTCCAGTAGTAGAACCAACACTTGAAGAACCATGCAATATGGAATGTAATGAAACACCTGCACCTGTTAGTGATATGGCTTCAAGTGATGCAACGGCAAGTGATGGTTCCCCCTCTTTAGTACCCGAAGGCCCCTCTCCTGAGAATATCACTGAAGTAAGTTCCTCTGCCATATCCTCTTTTACTAATAACGTGAATAGTACCGTGCAATATGTGTTGCCTTTCAGACATAACCGTGGCACACCACCAAGCTGATACTCTACGGAAGTGGAAGATAGAAGATCCAAACATCCTATTGCCAACTATGTGTCCACTGATAGGCTATTCGAACCACTCAAGGCCTTTGCACATAAACTGTCCTCAGATTACATTCCTCGAAATGTAGAAGAGGCATTACTTGATCCACAATGGAGTCAAGCGATAAAAGAAGAACTGAAGGCCTTGCAAAAAAAAATGAGACTTGGAGGCTGGTCTCATTACCCGAAGGAAAGAACGTAGTAGGGTGCAAATGGGTCTTCTCCATTAAATATAATGTTGATGGATCCATTGATAGGTACAAAGTGAAGCTCGTGGCAAAGGGGTACACACAGATGTATGGTATAGATTACCAAGAAACTTTCTCACCGGTAGCAAAACTAAACACTGTTAGAGTTTTGTTATCTCTTGCAGCAAACTTAGATTGGCCATTACACCAATTTGATGTGAAGAATGCATTCCTCCATGGTAATTTAGAAGAAGAAGTTTTTATGGACATTCCACCTGGGTACTCGGCAACTCCAAGAGATAAAGTAGTATGCAAGCTACAAAAGGCCTTGTACGAGTTAAAACAATCACCCCGTGCATGGTTCAGTCGATTAAGTGCAACTATGAAAAAATGTGGCTTTCAGCAGAGTAACTCAGACCATACCCTTTTCCTAAACCACCAATTTGGAAAAGTGATAGCGCCGATTGTTTATGCAGACGACATGATCATTACGGGTGATGACAAAGAAGAAATCTCCAAGCTTCAAGAGCAATTGTCGGCTGAGTTTGAGATGAAGAACCTAGGGGGACTCAAGTACTTCCTGGGAATCGAAGTATCCAGATCAAAACAAGGCATATTTTTATCTCAAAGAAAATATGTCTTAGACTTGTTATCTGAAGTAGGGTTGCTAGCATGTAAACCAGCTGATACTCCCATTGTCCAAAATCATCAACTTGGGGTATATGCCGATCAAGTGCCCACGAACAAAGAGAGCTACCAAAGGATAGTTGGTAAGCTTATTTACTTGTCACATACTCGTCCAGACATTGCTTACGCTGTAAGTGTAGTGAACCAATTCATGCACTGCCCTAGTGAAGCTCATATGAATGCAGTAACTAGAATCCTTCGGTATTTAAAGTTCTCTCCTGGGAAAGGACTAATGTTCACAAAAAATGATCATTTGAACGTTGATGGATACACCGACGCTGATTTGGTAGGAAATATTTCAGATAGGAAGTCGACTTCAGGCTACTTCACCTTTGTTGGGAGGTAATCTCGTTACTTGGAGGAGCAAGAAACAAAAAGTGGTTGAGCTATCCAGTGCTGAAGCAGAACTTCAAGGTATGGCTAAGGGTGTATGTGAACTTCTATGGCTGAGAAGTCTATTGATGGAAAGAGGCTTTGCTCCCAGCTCAGAAAAGAACTTGTTTTGCGACAATAAGGTGGCCATTGACATCTCTCATAATCCTATCCAACACGATCGAACTAAGCACGTTGAGGTCGATCGGCACTTCATTAAACAGAATCTTGAAGAGAAAATCATTCGGTTCCCATTTGTCAAGTCAGAAGACCCGCTAGCAGATGTACTCACGAAAGCCGTATCTAGCAAAAATCTCTACATCTCACTTGACAAGTTGGGCATTAGAGACATCTATGCACCAACTTGAGGGGGAGTGTTGGCGTGAGCTGTCATTCAAGGATCAAATTTGATTATTTATAGAAATTATGTCATTGTAAAATCCCTTAATTAAAGGGTCAACCATAATTATAGCCTTAGGTCATGTATATCTTAGAATAGCTTCTCATGTATCTATATATACTTGTGTACTCTGCTATTGCAATACAATTTTTGAAAACATAAACTTTTGACAAATACAACCAAGGATGTGCACCCTGCCCCCCTCTCTAAGATCTAGTTCTCCACTTTTTCTATTTTTTTAAGGTAGCTTTGTGCTTTTTCTAAGCAAAACTTAGGTTTAAGAGGAGCTAAAGTTGTACTTAAGAATATTTTCAATGAAGACCATCATTTTCTTTTGTGAAATGGTTGGCTTGAGTTAGCGATCAGGGCTACTTGATGAAGTTAAGTATGCCTTAACTTCTCTTTTATTCATGTGAATGCCTGTTGATCTATTTGTTTAATGTTCTTGAATGTTAGGATAGGCTTGTCTTCACACCAGCTATTACATTTCTTTTTGTAGTTCTTAATGTTAAAATAAGTCTTTTATTAATTATCTATGCTTACTTTTAATTTGACGGATTATGCTTGGGAATATGTTCTTTTTTATAGTCTATGCTTAGGTTTGATAAGTGATTATTAGGTAATTTTAACACTTTTATAAAGGGAGGGAGGTCTTGGGTGTTTTGATAAATTTTTATAGAAAAACCATCTTTTTTGAGAAAAATTGATTTCAAAGTTAGATCATCCTGATTTAGATTCCTTGATTGGGTCCAGATCTGAAGTATAAAAACTGATTAGCATGTGTTTGCATGAATAAAGAATGTTTTGGAATGCTTAATGGATTCTAGATGCCCTGATCTATTTATTATTATTGTTTACTTCTTTATTATTATCAACATCTCATATTCTAGTTACTTTAGCTTCATGCATTGCTAATGTTTGATGCCTTTAGATTTTTATTTTTGACTCACTCTCTCTGGGTTCGATCTATACTTACTGCTGTCTATTTATAGACGCCGTACACTTGCAGTATTTAGTGTTGATCGAAACCACGGTCAAACATCTTAAGGGCCCAGAGTTGTTTCATCACCCAAAAAGGTTGTAAGTAGGGCGGTTCTCTTTGCACTAAATGCGGCTAAGAGTAAGGGGGATTCCAAAATGGCTCTCTTCATAGATGCCTCAGAAGTCATCAAAGCCTTTTAAGGGGCGGAATGACTGAGTATTGAGCCTTTCAATCAAGATACTTAAGACTTTGTTGTTTCTTTTAGTTTCATCACTACGGACTTAAATGCAGTGGCACATGATATTGTAAAATTACCATTTTCTTTTGGGGCAGATTAATTTTACTCATTTTCATTTGTTTGTTTTGGTTGCTTTTAGGGCATATTAATGATTCATGAGAAGTGTGACCCTTTTTTTAAAGTTATTTTTTAAAAGGACCAAAACATTTCACTCATTTCACAAATGGGAATGATGGAGAATAAAGTTGAATGAACTTGTTTAGCTTATATTCAAGAGAATGTTAAGCCCTGGTCCGGCCCGGGCCCGTACGGGATGAAATTTAATGTAGGCCCATTTAATTTAGGGCCGGAATTGGACAACCTCTGGCAGGCTCTCCCGATATTTAGAATGGGATTGGACAGCTAGCCCAAGCTATGCCCAGCCTGTCCCATTGGCAGGCTTAATAAGAACCCTAAATATATATATATATATATATTTATATATTTATCATGTGCCACACAGGTCATGGTGCCATGGGTCCCCTTCCGTGACCATTAATAAATCTGTTGTAACTAACTATCCAAAGTTGGCCCATCCGATTTAGACAATGATGCCTACAGGTCGAAATGAGGAATTTTCAATCTGAAACATGGCTGGTTGATGACTTTTCAATGGTCCCACCGGACCCACGCTCTTTAAAGAGGACGTGATCTAACATTTTAATAGGATTTTGAGTGGAATGTGTGTGAATCATGTGAGCAGACTAAAGGGAAGAAAACAAGAAAAAGAAGAGTGCAACATCTCCAATTCTCACATATTAATCCACAAAAATAGGAAGCCAGATTTCTGACATGGAAGTTGGAAAAACCTTGTATATATAAAAGCAGATATGGTCCCAGACCCATCATGGTGATAGGCCTTATTAGGCCTTGTTCTATCAATCCCTCTATAGGAGGAGGAATCTTTTGTATCTTTTGTCTCTATAATAAATAGTCCTTATTCAATCAATTCCTCTATAGGTGGAGGAATCTTTTGTTTCTTTTGTCTTTTTAATAAATTGTCCTTTCTAGAGAAAATAAATAAATAAACACAATGAGACCAGTTATTTAAAAATATAATCTCGGGAACACTAGGAATCTAGGAATTATTTTTTACTTTGACAAATTAATTTGGGATTTAGGAATTCTTTCATTTAAGAAACTCAAGAACTCCAAATTCCATCAAATCCCTACATCAAGTCTTAGGGCCTGTTTCTTTGCTAGAATTTCTGACAAGAATTTAAAAAATTAGAAATTTTTTAGACATATATGATGTGATGGCCGGTCCCTGATATTTAAAAATGACATGTTTCTTCACACAGGAATGTCAAAATCTCAACCACCTAAAAGGTCTCAAGTACTCTTGCAGAATCTTAAATCCCAACTCCATTGCTTTTTGGTGAAATTATGATGCTCAAAGCATCCAAGAATAGCATTATATTTGGGAAATCGGAACTTCCTTAGCCAGGAATTTTTTGAATTTCAGCAAAAAAAAAAAAAAAAAAAGCTCTAAAGGATCATTTACTTGTTTAATAACATATAACCTAGAGTGGAACCTATATATGGATTTGGTCCCCATTTTCAGATTATTTGACACGAGGGTTTTTTTTTTGTTTCCCAGAAGTGATGGGAACTCCCACATGAGAGGAGACACAATTCACACGTATACGATAATAGCAACTCACAAATGCAAGGAAGGGGAGACCAGTTTCGAAGCCTGACCTCCAAATGAGAACTGTGATTCCTCACCATTGGGGTAAGAAGCTGTCATTGATTAAACAAAAGTTGACCCTACATAGCTGGACAAAGCTTTGATAATGTTAATAAAGTTCTGAACCTCAACCGGATTGCTCTACTTGCTGATGCCATTTAATACTAAGTTGGAATGGGAAAGGCCCTTAGTCTAATGTTCACATTGGATTGGAACAATGGCATTCATGTCTCAAAAGTCTCTTGGAAAAGTCTTTTACCAAAGGGAAATTTTCAAAAAAATTCTTAACTTTTAGGTGATTTTCAAAAAATGGTCAGAATAATTCAATATTTCAAAAACGTATGAGAATTTTCGAGATTTATTTCAATCAAGTCGAATCCGACAATCTATACCCACCGTCGACAACTTTGTATAAACAAAAACTCAAAAGGACAAAAGTTCCCTTAGTGAGTAGTAAGTAGGTAAAAAGGAAATTGTCAAAACAGTCCTAAACTTTGTAGATGGTTTTCATAAAAGGATCAAGGAATTGAATATTTTAAAAATGTATGAAAGTTTTCAAGATTTATTTCAATTAGGTCCTGTTGGGAGATCTTCATTCACTGTTGGCATTTTTTTTTTTTAGGGTCCTTTTCGATTTTTTCTTCGCATGATGTATCTTCTGTACAAAATAAAACTGTGGAGCCCTTAATGATCAATTGATGCAATCAGCACATCATGCCTATGTTACATCCATCTCCTAGTCCAAACCCACTGAACTCCTCCTCCTTATCTCTCTGTGATTGTATTTATATCTAGCCAATGCCCTAATAAATATGTCTTTCATGACAGACACCATTTGAACCCCTTTTGGAAGAATGTTGGTCCGTTAAGATCAATCCAATCCCCTGGCATTCACTACCCTCTACCTCCCACAATGTATTGGCACAATATGAAGTAATTCACTTAATGGTTTCCCTCAATTGGATTGAAATCCTTAAAATGTTGTCGTCTAAGTCATTAAACTCGATAACCATAAATCAAGGGGTTAGGATTATCTAATGAGTTGAAATTCTGAATTCTTTGGTCTCCCACCCACCCTATGATTAACGTGGCCTAAGTGGGCCCAACTAGAAAGTCCACACGATACACCCATGAGACACATCCGCACCAAAGAAGAACCTATGCTGATGTCTCCGATGAACCTACCGTGCAGACTCTCTTATAAGGCCCACTTGGAGCCCCACCGATCATTGGGGAGGTGGGAGATCTATAGAAAATTCTAAATCCTTGATCTATGACTCTAAAAGCTTTGGGTCTCTAAAAGATATCATTTTTTATTTTTGTTTCATAGATTTTTTTTCAATCCAATTAACACCTGTGAAAAATTTGGACTTGTGTCTGTTCATGGGTCGGGAGGATTGAGAGAAAAAGAATAATAGAAAGATGCACAAAATCTCTCTCATGAGAGACGTCCTCAAATGAGCATTGGCTTTCTAGTGTGGGCCTTGCATCATAGATTTTGTTGGCTGCCGAATCTTACTAAAAGATTGGATGGCACTAGTGCTTTCCACCACGAAGGCATGGTCTTTGGGCTGATGGCAGCACATGTTTTAAAGTGAACCGCCCAAATGAATCGTCTGATGGTAGGGGGGGCGAGGTGGGGGGGGGGGGGGGGGTGGTGTGGGGCGGGGGCGGAAGTACCCAGTCAGTAGCCTTGTTCAACATCAGCATCACAATATCCATCATCATCGATGGCAGGTGAGTTCAGATTCTTCGAGTGAGCAGTCTGAAAAGGTAAAACGAGTCCTCTTTCGTTTGTCATGAGATTTGGGAACGATCCAAATCCAAATGAAGTAGCGCGCAGTTCATGGCCCACCTCCTTTCACACTCCTTGTCGTTTTCTGTTTACCCATTCTCTCTCCACCTGATGGTTAAAGACTTAAAGTACTAAATCCAACCATAGCTGCATCATACTTTTCGACCCCCCCCCCCCTCTCTCTCTCTCTCTCTCTCTCTCTCTCTAATAGGTGATAAGATGGAAGATGCTGGTTGAGTGACCTACAAGGGGCGGAATAAAATAAATAAGATTTAATTTATTTGTTTGGATGAAATTGAATTGCTAGGAAATGATGGCCAAACAAACGGTATTAAACAAAGAAACCTGACTTTATATGATTTTTTTTGTTTGTTTTTTGCTAGATAGAGAATCCCCATCTCACATTGATTCATTTTCTATTAAAGGATATAGGGATGTAAGTGGGTTGGACCCGAAACTGGAACGTTAATAATGAGAAGGTGGAACCAGAACTGTTTCGAAATCGATTTCTTAGTTCCGGAACCGGAACCATTAATGAGAAGATAGAACCGAAACCTAAACTATTTATGGTATGGGTCCGGGTCCGGGTCCGAGTTCGGATTTAAGTACGAAAATGCCCTAGCTTTTAGGATAAATTCTTATAAATTAAGGTGATATGCTAGGTCCCGGGTCCACGGTTTGCAACCAAGGTAGAACTGGACATAGACCCAGTTAAGTCATGGGTCCAGAAAATGGACCCGAACCCATTTACTTATTAGTGCATAAATAAGGATCCAAATTTGATTTTTAATGGATTAGAACCTTCAGGCACCGAAGAATTGGGTACCCATTTACTTCCCTAAAAGGATTGAACTATTTGATGATTATTTTTTAATCTTCACATTTGGTTCTTCTGCTTTAACCATTTTTAGAAACATCACCATCATCATTATCAACAACGTCTTCTTCCATCTATATTGGGTTAGCTGGACTGCATTAATTGAAGTTGGATGTTCTAGTCTGAAATTACAAGAAATGATTTAATGTTGGCGTCAGAATGGTATTCATAGAAGTCGATCATGTGAATTTAACTTGTGCCGGGCTCATATTAATTTATTTGATGAAGGCCACTCATATCTTTTTTGCTCCAAGGTAAATTTGTATTGATAAGAAAGAAAGGGGGAGAACAATGGCACTTAGCCCCCAAAGCCAAGAAAACTACAAATAAAAGAAAAATCAAGGACTATGCAGAGAAGAAGCAAGCTATATATTATGCCATTCCCAAAAAATCCAAAATAGGATGAAGAGGAAGAGAATCCTTTACACATGATAGAGACAAAATCATACCTTTGATCCGGCCCTCAAAGATCAACTTAGCTCGCTCAATCGAGCCATAAGACTGAGATGGCATGAAGGCCACTCATATCACACACAATACCTTTTGTAAAAAAATCTGACCAAGTTTCGCTTCACTTGGAGTGACATGCACAATAAAATTATTCATGTCCGTAAATAAGGATATATGTTATATCAGTGAGCTAAATCAAGTGAAAGTTGTGGTCAACAACACCATAATTGTGGTTTCTCTATAATTATATCTAGAAAAGTTGACAACGTCATCTTATTCCAATTATCTTCACTTGACACTATCAATATAAGTAAGTGTCCTGGGGGTCACCTCTTCTTGCTTGTGTGGGCTTCTTTTCTTGTGTAGGCGTCTTTCTCACTTGAGCAAACTACCTTTTCGTGTCTATACGGGCTCTCTCTTGGGTCCCAGCCCCTTTGGCTTGGTACAAAAAAAAAAAAAAATATGAAAAAATAATTCTTGAGAGGATCATATATATAACTTGAATTTCCTATATGAAAGAAAATCTTGGCAGGATCATATATAAACGGTGACAGCTAACTCACATGGACATTATGTATTTAAAGGTACACAATTTGGACTAATATTGTATATCAAAAGCTGATACATATCAGGATCAATCTGTTGATGGTTTAGATTGTAAGGTATCAACTTTTAACAAATTCTTGATCATCAGTAGTTCAACGGTTAGTTAGGGACTTATGTGTATGGTCTATGAATTGACTATTGATCAATGCCAAAATAATAACCAATGCCAAATGTGAAACATGAGACACCCCAGTGGTAAAGGGTGTCTGTTCTTACATACCGCTAGGGATCAATCCCTAGTTAAGTGGGTTGTCCCAACTGTACTGTCCTACAGACCTAATTCAGAGGGAAAAAACATATGTGTCAACTTATATTTTCCAATAAAATAGTACATGGGAACACTTGCAAGCTGCAACATACATCGAGCAATATTTGTCACCTTAATCTTTTCATGACCATGGGCCATACAAGCTTTGCATCATTGCATGTGGCAGCATTCCTAACCATGCAATGGTCCTGCACTATACATTGTTGGAAAAAGAAGGCGGACCGTTTCTAAAAGAAGAAAAGAACATCTTGATTGAACACTTGCCTCACAAGGATGAGCTATCATTTATCTGTTTAAAATAGAGATGAATTTGAAAAAATCAATCATAAAATACTGCAACTATTGTCGTTTACTTCACCATGTTTTTATCAAGCGAAAGGTAGGAAATTAATGAAAACCTATGATTAGTATTATAACCAAAAGGTGAAGGTGTGCCAATTTTACAAGTTTCCAAAATAAAAATGATCAGGAAATTTGCCAACCCAAACCATTGATATCTTAGTAACAAGGCAAGTCAGTCTCACATACCAGAAATCACTTTGAGAAAAAGAAAAAGGAAAAAAAAAAGAAGAGATCTAGCTATGAAACAATGATGTTTTGGATCATTTTTTATGGGTTGTAACCTATTTTATATTTTGATTAATAAACAGGTCTAGATCCAAAACCTAATTTAGGTTTCGATTGCTGAATGGATTTAGGTCTAAATCTATAAAGGTTTTGACTCGTGGACCTGGGACTCGGCGTGTAGATGTATGATTTTAAGACATTGTTCTTGACTATAGGCTAATGTCATCTTGCAGCAACCTATATATTGATTATGAAGATTTTGGGATTTATAATTCACTATTATTGGGTTGAATGTTATTCTTTATTGAATTTTTGAGTTGATGATACCTCTGTTTTGAGCAAAAATAAAAAGTTAAAAAGAAAAAGAGGTGGGAACCAGTATCAAACCCAGACCCGTTCCATTTATTGAAACCACGTTTAGAACCATGTAAATAAGTTTCAAACCGAAATTAGAACAATCTCTATAGAACAGTTCCAGTTCTAGGCTAAGTATGATTTCAGCCCGAAACCAGTACCCGTTTTCATTCCTACTAGAAATACCCATAATTTAGAGTTAGATGGATGCATGAGAGCATCAATGTGGTGGGCCATCAATTGGTCTTATCCCAATCCATTAAGAAGCTCATTAATCTATTAGGTTATAAGGGTGCAAAAATCCAATGAAGAGTCCAGATGGTCAACAATCACAATCTGAGGCATGGTCGAGCAAGAAGGGCCATGTTGTATGCTAGGAGTCATCTTGATTGCTTACCTTTTCTTTATTGGTAAATGAATAATGCACAAGGCTTCATTTGTACATGATAAGGCTAATGAATTCCTTGTGCACACTATGTGATGCTTTCTTGGTTGACCGAAGCACGTCACAATTTGGAGGTTCCAAACTCTACATATTTATATTTATATATATATATAGGGAATACAGTAAAATAAATCAACCCTGAGCATGTTATTTTTATTTATCGATAAAATAAAGTAAATGTTAACTGAATAGAAAAGACAATGGCTAGATAATGGTGAAGTGTACTTCTAGTAAAGTAAAATGCATATTTTTTTTGTGATGTAACGATATCTGAAGGGAGATGAGAGGTCAATGAGTGATAGAGTAAATACTTAAATTTTATAAGGTAAGGTTTTATGGCAATGGGTAAAATAAAGTACAAATTTCTTTTGTAGCTAAAACATTACTTCCCCAATCCCCTCATTGTGGCCAACCAATTATGGTAAAGTAAAATCTTTTATTACCAAAAACTTCCTCACTATATATTTTACTTCATCACTTGAAAACAAACATGTAATGTATTAATGAAAAACATTAATGATACATCCGACGCACCCCTTTTATTTATGAGGTCTTCATGTGGGCATTTTACTTTGACAGTGAAATAACAACTACGACTACAAAGGCATTGTAGAATTGGGGGTTAATCTATGAAGAAAGGGAGAAAGAAAAAAAAAAACTATTTTTAGGAAATTTGGTCTGTGGAACCAAGTCAGTCAAGAGGAAATTGACATGACTCAGGCACCCACGTGCCGGCCTATTTTTCCCCAGGGCAAGGGCAAGGGGTCAAGGATAAGTCTCCTCTCCCTCTATAGATAATCATTTCAACCCCCTTCCATTCCCATCACTTTTTGCAGCAGGACCCTCTCTCTCTCTCTCTCTCATTTTCCTTTTTTATTCTTTCAGTTCAAGCAAATGTCCGGAGAGAAGCTTTTTGTAGGTGTTGAAGAGACCATGGAAGAAGATAAGAAGAAATGTCATCCCTCACCTAAAATGGATAGAAAGACTGTAGAGAAGAGAAGGAGAATCCAAATGAAGACCCTCTATTCCAAGCTCAATTCACTCATCCCACACCACCACCATTCAAGGGTGCTCTCTCTCTCTCTCTCTCTCTCTCTCTCTCTCTCAGAGTCTCTGTGGCTTCCATTTGGGCGTCTTGGTTTTTGGGTGGTCTCTCTGTGGCTTCCATTTGGGCGTCTTGGTTTTTGGGTGGCATCTAAACAATAGATCGTAATCGATGCTCCAAGTACATTTGGATATCCCAGCCCTTTCAATGTGTGTTTGTAGTTTAATCTGTACTTCGTGAATGAGTTTGTCTGCATTTTGGGACTCTTAGATTCTGTCGCTAATTTTAACCAATGGGCGCAGTCTCATCAGATATGAGGATATTTTTCTCTCACACACACAACACATATTTCAGTTGAAGTTAGTAGACGTAGAATCCGTGAGAGCTGGTTACCACAGAGAAGGACAGCGTCAGCCTGAATGAGGCACTGGTGCTGAGATCGTGACTGTGTACGAGAAATCAGTCACGTATGATTTACTCTTCAAAATCAGATGACAATAATGGACACCTTGATGTAGAAGATGACGACGGAAAATTATAAATCCCGTGGAAGGAAAAATAATTATTTATTCCACTCAACTAGTATGAAGGAAAATCTACTCTACCATGAAAGTGCTTGATTTTCTTTAAAACAAAAACTATAACTAATGCTTGGATTGGCATATGACATGTTGAGTTTTGATTGGACTTTCCTTCTCTACTTCTGCGGTATGGTGTTTTGGGTTTTCAAACAATCATTTAAGATTTGTAAAAACCCTAAAATTTTCATGTTGCCATCCAAACTCTACCTTTCTGTCTTTAGGCTGACAGATCTTTCCTCTTGTCATTACCCATTGGCAAATACACTAATGTTCCTTGAAAAATAGTCAAACTTGGAAAAGTAAAGCTAGATGCTTCTCCTTTTCTTATGCATGATGTTTGGATCTTTGTTGTTGTGGCAGGATGTTCCAATGCTTTCAGATCAGCTTGATGAAGCTATAAATCACATAAAAACATTGCAAGAAGATTTGGAGAAAATGAAAGAGAGGAGGAAATCTCTGATGGGAATGGACGAAATAAACAAAAGAATGAACATGGGAACGGCGATTGGCTTACAACCTACTCGTATCGAAATTCAAGATCTCGGTTCAACTATGGTGGTCCTATTGATCAGTGGGTTGGATAATCAGCTCATATTTTACAAATCCATTTGTGTTCTTGAGGAAGAAGGTGCTGAAGTTGTGAATGCCAGTTTTTATATTATGGATGATAAGGTCTTCCACACTATACATTGCAAGGTAAACTACTTGCTATGTTTTTTAATTCTCTGTCTTTTCTTTTCATATTGCATATGTGAAATTTCAATATGAGATGTACTGAAACTAAAATTTGGTTGTGTGTTTTTCTTTCCTTATTTTTTTGTTTTAGATTTCGGACTGCGAGCTGGGCTATAAGGGTGCAAAGATATCAGGGAGACTACACGAGCTTGTACATGAGATATCCAGTAATCTTTGAACTGGAATGCCATTATTACGGATCTTCAATCAAAGATTTCGATAAGCTTCCCACTGTAGTACTAGTTTCTTATAAATTACATTGTACTGAATATTGTTGTGCAAAGTTACTTTGTATTTGAGTTGGAACAATTATAGCTAGTGTTACACGCCGTCCTAAACCAATCATGATTATAGCTAATTAATCGAGATTAGTGAAAAATTAAGCATGATTAATTGAGTTAATTGTGGTTAATGACCAAAATGAGATGAAATAGTCTCAAATGATTGAATTGCACTTAATGAATTGGAATTGAATGAGATTGAGCTAATTGACTTGAGTTTAGACCCAAATAAGATGGAACAAGGATTTTCTTGTAAATATGAATTTTCGCGTATTTTGTCGAATACGGTAATACGTGATACCAATGTGTGTATCTCGAAGTGTATATTAACTTTCATAATAAACTTGGTCCCATTTGACTTAAAATGGATCAAGTGAGTCTTCGTTTGACTAAATTTATAAATGAGTGAAGAGAAGGGGACTTATGTGCAAAAAGGGATTTACAAGAGGAGGAATGAACTCCACTCATTTCCACCACAAAGCAATCCTAGAGTCTTTTCTTCTTCTTATCTTTTCCATTTTTTACATCAAGCGTGAAGATTGGAAGGTTTTCAAGTGGTTTTAAGAGAAGACTTCATATTCTTCATCTTCCCCATCAAACTTCTTCCATTTTTTGAGTGTTTGGAGCTTGAGATCTTTCTTCCTTTGACCTACAAGTAAGTGATTAGGTCTCTCATAGAACTTTGAGGCTTTATTGAGTGTTTAGAGTTAATTTTTAGATCAAGTAGCTCATAGCAATCTATTTTGCTTGTTTTCATGGAATTCGGGTTTGTTTAGAAGAAGTTTTAGCTCAAGTCAAGCTAAGGAAAGGGTTTTTTGTCAAGTAGCTTCAAGAGAGGCAAGTATAAATAGTAAATTTGTGATTTATGTTAATTATTTTAGATATTCCATTGATTTGGAATTTTTGTACAACTTTTATTAATGGTGGCATTGGATTGTTTTGATGAATGGAATGAATGGGAGAAGTTATTGTATATGTGTGAAATGAGGGAGGACAGGAGGTCCATTTCACATGCAGGTAGATTGGAAAGGAAGGAGAAAGAAGTGAAAGAAAAATCCGTTTTAGAAACTGAAACAGTAAGCCCGAGATTGTCCGATCGATCGGCACTGAGCGTCCGATCAGTCAGACAGGGCCCTAACTGAAAGGTATTTTAGTTGGATTTTTTTTTTTTTTTGTTGAATCCTAGTTGCTTCTTATGAGTATAATTACTCTCTAAATTAGTTTTGAGACTAATTACAGTGTAACTAGAGATTATTAAAAATAATGGACAACAAAAAAAGAATTAAGAATGATTTGAGCATTATTGTAATAGAATATCAATTGTTTAGTTGAATATGAACTAAACCTCTATAAGTGTTAATTACAGGGATTCTAATGTATACATGCATAAAATAAATATGATGTCCATCAAGAATAGCACGTACATTAGAAAACCAATGGTTACACCTGAATGGTTGGTTTAAACCAAGAGAGAAATGAGGTGAGTTGTTCATTGTCCTAATCCCTTCATGAATTGTATTTGTACTGTGTCATGGTTACTCCTTCTTAATTGTGTTTAATGAACCGGTGAAAATGAATTGAATCCAAAAATGGATTAATTATTGAATGGTATTGATTCTTGAGTCTGGCACTACATAGCTATTGTATTAAAGCTTTAAAAGAGCTAAATGAATTAATAAATAAACAAATGGCTATTCCTACTGCAGTAGATGGATTTGTGAGCGTTCTAGGGCTCCGTGGTCATGCCAGTTGTTCCTGGCCCGGGCACTGGTAAATCCCACATTATTGAATAAATGATAATATGAATGAATGAAAATTCCAATCCTATCAATGGATACTGATTGATGCCTTCCATTTGAAAGAGAGATCATTCCTTTGAGAGAAGATGATAAATGAAATGAAATGAATGCTATTGTAGTTGCCAAATTGTACAAGTCTATTGATTGACTCTAAATGCTTACCTATTATCATGGTATTATTTGTCTAGACTTGTCTAGAATTAGAATTGAATATGGAATTGTTTAATTGATAGATTAGGTGAATCTGAGGTATGTATTATCATATGCTATCACAAATCTGTTTATGCATTGTTGAACTGTTGTGTTCACTGGTATTATTGACAGCAATACAAGCCCGGTTGCCAATGCCGGTTCAGCAGCGGCTTTAGCGGTAGCAGAGGAAACCGCTCCAGTTCCTCTAGGAGGATTGATCGAGTGGAACGGATGGGATACCATTTGATATGGATGTTCGAGTGTGAAGCAAACCAGAACTCTTTTTGGGGAATTCATTTTTAAATGATTTTAGAATATAATGTTTTGAAAACTTGAATAGTTGTCATTCTGCATTGTATTTGAATATGCAGATGTTTGACAGGATATAGAAAAAGGACTAGACATGTATATAAAGGGCTTTACTTTTGTATAGAACTTATACAATTGTAAGTTGTTTTGTTGAATATATTTCTACAAAAATTGTGTATTTGACAAGTATGAATGAATGTTATGCCTTGTGGATTCTGTTTTAACTTTGGTTAATTCGGAGTTTACGGGAATAAGTATACTATCGCGACTCTGGATTATCGTTCATCAGGCCCGGGTCGTGACAGCTAGCTGGCTAAGAAGCACATTCATCTGGCACCCAACATCATTTTCAACAATCTAGTTAGTAGAAGGAGATGATTGGCAGAATAATGGATGTTCAAGTATCATAAAAAAGAATAAAGTAACATTGGTTTTTCATTAAGAAAGGGAGAGACCGATGAAATGAAGTATTTGTTCATCAGCAGTAGAAGAAATCAAATTAGTACTAAGATAATCCAAACTATCATGATCAACTTGAGTTCTTACTGTACTGGGTGATGCTTAATTCACCTATTTATAAAGTATATATAGATGACAAATATCTCTTAGCGGGATAGAGTCCCATCACCTTTCAGATTGGAATGCCTATGAGGTCTACCTATATCACACCTACACCAAGATAAGGTGAGTTTGCTTAGAAGATGTTAGAATAGAGGAAGAATTGGAATTGAAAACAGTAGACTAGAGATTCAAGAATGTAAGATCAGAATATCCCTTTAAGAAGCCCTTGGTGGACTTGTTAATTGGTTGTTTAATTGTTTTCTTATGAGAATCATAAAATATAAAAAAAGTTCAAAGAAAAGGAGAAAGGTAAGGTGATGCTCCTGTTGGAAGTAAGTGGGCCTCGTGAATATGTAGTCAAAATTTTTGACCCAGTTGATGCAGGGATCAAATATCCATAAGGTAAAGAACCCAAGCCCAAGATCTAAAACCTTAATCTCATGCATTGAGATTAAACATCCACCAAGAAGATAGATAAATAAACAACAAGCATAACTAGATCTACTAATTCAAATAGATAATAGATCTATACCTTTGAAGTTTGGTTGCGCTCTAATCAAGAACTTCATTTCTACGAAAACTTTTTTCGCAAACCTTTAATCTCCCTTACCTTTGTATTCTTTCACGCTATGATTGACTCTCAGAACTTCTAAAGGAGAATAGTAGGATCTCCAAATAGAAGAAAACTCTAGATATCTAGTAGGAAATCAGAGGAGAGAGGAGGAAGAGAGAGGAGCTTGAGTGATAAGTGTTGTGTAGAGATCTTTAACCATCACCTCTTATTTATAGTTTGTAGCACACCTTCTCTTAGACCAAAATTAGAAGTCTTACTTATATTCTTAGTAAGTAACCTACCCCTCCTTTCCTTAAAAGTTCTAATAAGATTAGTAACGTTCTCTTATTAGGGCTAGCATGGGGACCACTAGGGATTCCTTAGAATCTGGCACCAACTAGAAATCTGGACATCACATCTCATGTGACCTCCGGATCCATAGTTAATTACAAATAAGTCCACCAATTAAATGTAATTGCACTCCAGTTTTAAGAATAATTACAAGGAGACATTGCACTTTCCAATTACTACAAGTAGGACCCCCCATCAATTATCCATGGATCTATTAGAATAAATATGTCCAGCCAAATTGGATTCATTTCTTATTATCCTTGTGACCTAATTAATCACTGTAATCATCAGTACCATCCAATTTTTTAATTGAGATAGGTGCGCACTCACTAATAATAAAATTCATTAATTGGCACAAAGGGGATATTTATGAAGATAGATTCTATTTTGAGAATTATATGTTCTCACAGCCCCACTACCATGTACCCAAGACATCAAGGCGTTGACCTACAATTGGCCTCACTCATTGATGACTCAAAGGAAATGTATAGTAGAAACTTGAATTCATTAATCTCTTAAGATCAAGAGCCTATTGCTTAGGAATTATGAGAGCAGCCTTTTAATTAAAGACAGATTTATATAATGTGCTATTCATGGTCCTTTAGTACATTCAATGTACCAACACAATAATCCAGAATCTTACCAGCACAATGATCCAAAATCTTACACTCTGATGATCGAGACATATCAAACTATCTGATAGTGATCATAGTGCTACAACCTTATCAGATGAGATGCCCCAATCTCATCATTGGCTGTGAATCATTTTAAGAATAAGATTTGTGATCTATGTCTCCTGTATCTGGATCTCTTCCAAATACATGGATCATATCTAATATACTTGTGGGCTCCCGTTCATCTCATGAACCATTATGTCATTTTGTATTGGTCATGTGCAAACACAGAATAAAATGCCATTCATTTCATGAATAAAGCATGAAAATATAAATTAATTAATGAAACAAATCAATTTATTCAGATCATCCACTGGATTGAGGTCATACAATCTAACAGCACCATGTGATTGTATATCTCTTTGTTTCGTATGTGATTGATCTTCTCTTAGGCCCTAGATCACAACATTCAGTTGTTGACACACAAAAAATCATTTGACCATGGATTATAATTCCCAGAACAAAATGTTCATTTTTCATTAAGGGAGACTATTTTTCCGGCCGTTGAGGTTTGACCGGCCATGGTGGAAAAGTCCCCAATAGCTGCTATGAACAAGACCCACCGGCCGCTGAGGTCTCCAAAGCATCAGCCGCTCAATACAATGAAGTAGCCGCTGAACTCCGTCCGGAATATGGCCGCTGGAAGCTGTAAGGCTCCACATATTGGCCGCCGAGCTCATTCTTTCCCAGTTACTTGTTGCCCACGATCTCCCACGATCCAAGTCCAATTACTTCTTTCAATGGCTGCTGAACCTGCAAAGAATGAACAGTTACATGCCCATTAATGGCAGTTTCAAAACCACCTCTACTCCTCCATGATTCACGACAGTTATGGCTCCTCAAAGGTTATAAAATGAAGAGTTGGGGAGGGCAGTAAAGAATCTCCAATCCAGCGCAAAGAAGCCTAGAAACTCTTCTATTTTGAAAACTCTCTCATCATTCATCCACATTGTGAGAATCAGAGATAAGGCTAATGAATTCCTTGGTCCAGCGCAAAGAACGCTTCTCCTTGGGCCTGAGCGACAGCTTTTGAAGGCCAGCCTTTGTTCCTTTTACCATGGATGAAGGATAGAGATTGTCTCTGCTGTTTTATAGTAGACCTCTTCGAACAATCATTCTTCCTAAATAGTGGTGATGAACTACAAAGATTTACAGAAGAAGCTAAATTACAAACTTCTCCAATTTCGTCTCCAGTAAACTCTTGAAGATAGCAGACTTCTCTTCTCTTCCTTCAATCTAGGTTTCCATTTGTTTTGATCTCTTAAGCCTGATGAGGGGGTTGTATAAAAAAATTGTAAACAACCTATACTCAGAAGGTGAAGCAACGACAAACCCATGTAAACAAAAGTGGAAATGACTATTCCTGCGCGATCAAGCATTCGTGCAAGACATTTTAACATCTTTCTATAGTGTTCAAAGGATAAAATAAAAAAGTTTCTTCACAGGACTTTCATTTCCTTTCTCTCTTTTGGGTGAAACATCAATCTCATAAGTTTCTAATGGCAGGCGGTTTCATTGAGGTAATTTGAAACCCACTTGTAATAAATTTGTTAATGGGTCTAATGTTTGATCTAAACCATTCATCACGCTTATACCACTCATGAACCTACCACATGAAGTTTTGGATCTTAAATCCTCACAATTTTGAGATACATTTTAAAAAATGCAAAAACATCCCATTTATATCATCGATTTTTCCTACACTCTTGTGGGCCTTTACTACATACTCTTAACTGTTCACTATATCAAGTGCCAATGCTTTTTTCATCTACAAATTTTCTTATATCGTAAGACGAGGATTGCATAGTTCTGAATAAATAAATAAGTAAAAACTCCTTTGCCCTTTTATGCAATTAGGCCTATCGCTTTGGCATGCTCGTGCTTTTGATGCCCACCTGCATTCCACAATAAGCACAGTCTGCTAGTACCGGGTTGGTAAGGATTGACCTAGTTGTCCCAGACAGCCATATGTAAGCATTCATTACACAGAGAGAGAGACACAGAGAGAGAGAGAGAGAGAGAGAGAGAGAGAGAGAGGATCCATTCATCTCATGGAAGGCATGTGTTTTCAAATTAAAGAGAGAGAGAGAGAGAGAGGATCCATTCATCTCATGGAAGGCATGCGTTTTCAAATTAAAGATGTGTGTGCTTAGGTCTGATGAGTGGGCCACCTTGTTTTTTTTTTTTTTCTCCTTTCTATCTAGTGAATTCTTGTAGTAGTCCCAATAATTGAATTCTTTGCATACTTGCATGTACATAAATTATTAGTAAACTGATCCCTTGTTCAGCCCAGTATATCATAGTCTAAATTTGGGCTGCAAACTGACCTTAGGCCTATTTCCTGGCCTACAGAATTTGGTGTTGTGAGCTAGATCCAATTGTGGGGTAGACCCAAGAATGAGATAATGGCCATTTGGGCATAATTTAGGGGATTCTAGTTATCGAGGTTCTTGATCATTATGATGATGATGATCGTCTAGTGGCCTGCAAGTGTGGTCAAGCGATTTTGGACATATATAAATCACACTTATATGTCCTCTCATTAGATAACTATATTTTGTTGGATATCATTTGGGACCTATAAGGTCTCATTAACTAACAAAACTTTTATTGATCTAAATATGATCTAACACTAGCACAAAAATCCATACTAATTACAGGTATGCATGGAGAGGTAAGATTTTACGTATGTTAGAAACGGGGGAGATAGAAGTCCATAAGTAGGAGAAGTATATTAGTAGAAGGTGGAGGGAGAGTATGTTCGCAGTTGATATATCAAATCATTCTTTGATTTAAAATGATTTGGATTTGTATTTCAACTATCATTAGTGTAACAACTCACCTATATACAACACAAAAAAAAGAATTAGGAATGTTGTTTAGGCCTAGTCTCGAAACGTTCCCATTCCTAACGTAAAACGCAGTCTGTAAATTTACTTGTAAAGTAGTATTAAGCTAAATGTTATATCATTGAAAACTAGTGCTAGTTTCAAAGTACATTTGACTTTTTAGTTGAATGAAAAAGGTGCGTGGATGGTAATAGTAGAAGGTGAAGTGACATTTTTGAAAATTTTTTTCCTCAAAACTGCATTGTCTGTACAAATATCTCATAGTCACAACCAAATGTGCGCTTAATCGAATGGTAGGCCCCACTCCTATTGATATGGAATGTTCATATATATATATATATATATCCTTGGAGAGCAAGAGATTCATTTTGAATGGTCCAGATTATTATTAAATGGGGCCACGATGGAATCTTGAGCTATTTTGTTCGTTCCTAACATGGAGCTAATTATGTTATTTTATGATGTTTCAATTGAGCAGTAGGACCTGCATCTACTAAAAAGAAATTTCGCATTAAGTCATTGAGGGGATGATATTCACTTTCAATGGTGTGTATTATCATTATGTGAGCCCTACAATCGATTCTCGTCATCACCCATAAGTTCACATATAATAGCCGCAATGCATGATCCAGACTCAGTATTTGTCACCTTTGATCATCTTCTCCCTATCAAACTAAAATCAAAGAGCACATCAATGGAGGGGATGATATTCATTGTGAATTGTTTGGATTATAATTATGTGGCGCCCGTGATTGATTCCCGGAGTCCTAAAATACACTTTCCCATGTAATACAACAAGAGGCTTCCCAGAAACATGGAGTTTTGAATTGTATTGCAGGCACAAAAATTCCACTTTACTATGTGGCATGAATCCAAAAGAGCTCGCACAGACACGGAATGGCAGCCTAGTCACATAACAAAGGAGCCAGCACGTATGGGAGCCCAAATAAATGAAAAGGGATTCTCCACACGCAAGAGGAGGCGGCCTACCAAGGGTTCCAATCCTGGACAACCTTGTGAGAGCCCCGCGGGTAAAGAGCCATTCCTTACCACTTTACTTGAAAGGACCGGGACACTTGAAATTTTGAATGGCACTGTGGGCTGGAAATTCACACTAAAAGGAGGAGGTACCAAACAGGTACATGGAAAATTTATGACCGTTGCATCTTTACTTTATCAGGTTAGTAAATTATGAAACAGTCGGTCTGCTGCACCCCCGAGGTGGAGTTTGGACTCAGAGTGGAGGAGAAACCGCTGGAGATGGCAAGAGATAGATGTAATAGAAAGAAAAGTAGCACTACAGTAGTGGAGTTGTTCCATTTTTCCTTTTCTTCTCTCCTTACTAGTTCAAATCCTTTGCTTTTTCATTGATTTGTATTTGAATAAATTCTGTTCAATCAATATTGAGCAGATGTAGATTAAAGCCCCACAAATAAGATTTCCCTAATGGAGCCAAACAACAAAAACCCCAATCGACTAAATCTTCTTAGGGCTGATCTTGTAGCATCTTCAACTTCTTGTTGGCATTTGTGATGGGGCCCACTTATGTTTACATGTAGGTGGACCCCACTCACAAAGAGGCATACCTCACAAGGAATTTCATGGTGATATGGTTAAGAATAGCTTGAGTTTTATCCAACTCTCTATCCTTATCATATCTTCATTCAAATTCAAATTGAGAGAGCTTGATCCAACATATTATTCTTATCATCTCTCAATTCGAATTCGAATAGAGATCTTATCACCCATTAGCCAAAGGCTATATGTAACGCCCTAATTCTGAATACCAAAGTTACCGCTAAGGTACCCGAATTTGCTGCGCTGCTTCCCGAGAAATCCGAGAACTTCTAAGATCATAGTCCGCAGTGAGGTCAAATTTTCAAAAGCTTTTTTAACAATAATATAATCAACAATTGTATTGCAAAAGCATAAAAAAGATAGCGGAGGCAATAGTATCATGTAAATGAGTCAAATATAACAGGGCTGAAGTCTAATAAGATCTCAAAGTGTAGTTATCAAAAGTTTATATAAAACTGTGTATCTACCCGCTCACTACATGAAAACTCTAAAAAACCTAAAATAAACTGCACTCAATCCCCCTGTGCAGGCGCTCCGTCATCCGGCTCGACCACCTAGTCAGCCGGCCCCCACCCATAGTCACCAACTACAGGCGCCTCATAGTACGCGTTGCCCGCGGGATCAAAGTCGGGACCTAAGCACCAAAGATGGGTCAGATCCAAGGATCTGGCAAGGCACCATATGCAGATAACGTATGATGTATGCAACAAAAGAGAGTAGAGACGAGTATGTAATCATAAGAGTAATAAAGGTACATGATCTAGGCAATTGAGCAGTAAATAACATTTTAGAGACAGAGATATAAAGTAATCTAATCTAATCAGATACTAAAGTGGCACATTCACACAAACTGGATATACTGCGGGATATTATACCGCGGCCCTCTCATATTGTAAACAGTTGCGGTGGGGAAAGGGTAAGATAACTATACAAGGGATAACAGCCCTGCTAATAACAATATATATAAATATAACACCAATCACACCCCTTTATCAGATTACACTGGACTCGGTATTACACCATCCTTCCAATCACAGCTCATCATGATGGCTCTAATCACAACCAATATAAATATAGCTCCTACCAGTGATGATCAGTCAACAGGCTCAGCTTAGATCAACTGAGTGAATGTTTAGTGCCAACCCAGGGAATAAGTACAGGTCTATGTCTGTCCAGGCTTGTCTTGCGTGAGCAAGGTCTTAACCAAATCTCTAAGAGGTTAAGGTACATAACATGGAACACAGTCCAATATCCAAATCCAAGTCTAATCATTATTGGATCCATACTGAGGCCCACAACCATAGCCTGAAGCAATACAAGTACAATACCATGTTCATTCCACCAGTAATCATCCCATGCTCATATACAATGAGCCATCAATCCATTAAAACTAACATCTTCATTCTAGAGTTCCACATACCCAATCTTAGGCCGTATGAGGGCCCGCCTAACCACAGACACGGGTTAATCATCTCCAATTACATCCTTGGGTCACTACTAAGTAGTCCTACGTTCAAGTCCTCCAATTCCCATTAATTAACAAATTTATAATAATAATAATAAAGATAGGAGAGAAGAACAATACATAAAATCCTCCAAATCATAGAATCAAGTGGAATAGACAAGGGTCCAGTCCTAAATAATGGTCCACTCCTGATTCAGGGCCTCATCATATAATTGGATTCCCTAACTGTAGTCTCAGATGTCAAAAGATGATAAATCTGGTGCTCCTGAAGTTACGGACATCATTGACTACATTTAAGGGTTGAATCATTGACGATTCAAATCCTAAAACCCATTTAGTGGACCCCATGAGTCAAGGCTGAGCCACGCCATTGATTCATGCTTGGCACACTGATGGAAGCCTATTTGGATGGTCAATGGGCCCCACAATAGGTCAAGCATTAAAAGAAATGAAATCTGGAAACTCACTGTTCACAGTGTGCCCGGTCGACATCATCCCCAGGGATGTCGACCGGGTACATTGGATGTCGACCTGGGGGTCGACATCCTGCAGTTTGCCGGTCGACATCGTGGCCGTGATATCGACCTGGTCCACAGGGAGCTGGAGCCAAACAGTTGGGGGCTGTGTACTGTATACTCAGATTTCACAGTGTACCCAGTCGACATCGTGGCCTGGATGTCTACCGGGTCCACATGAAATTTGTACAGACTGAAATTTCCAGTCTCAGTTATTTCCTGCAGGGTCCTGTGTATCAGGTCGACCGGGTATACTGGACTAAGAATTTACAGAGAACATTAACTGGGACTTGGATTTTCTCATTTTCAGTGTGCCCGGTCGACCGAGCTGTAGGTCGGTCGACCGGGTACATGTGCTGAGGTGAATTCTCCAGAATTCTAGGATTTCCTTCTTCAACCCATTTTTCATCCAATTCATCCCCAATCTCTTCCTTTCATCACATAAACATAAATAAACAATAAAAACACTTCTATAACATCCAACCATCATCCGATAGGGCCATTGATCTTTCAAATGGGAGAACCCATCCATCAAATGGCCAACATCCATAATACATAGCTCAAATGGTAGATCTAATATGCATATATTCATAACTGAATTGAAATTGCAGAATCAAGAGAAGAAAAGCATGCATTCTGTAATATTAGCATAGGGTACTTACCTCAATTTGAAATTGCAAAGAGAGTTGAGAAAAAGATGAGAAATCCAAGCTCCTAAGAGTGTTGATAGTATAATTGGGGTGATCTCTATCTTCTTCTTGTGTTGGAATTTCGGAAATTAGGGTTTTTTAGGAAGAGGTAGGGAAGATGAGAGTGAATTAAGGTTTTAAGCTACATTTGCAATAGTTGTGTTTATATAGATTATGGTTTAGGACAATTACTGAAAGGGTAGTTTAGTTGTAAATGGGGAAGGGATAAGGCCATGGGTAAATAGGTCTTTATGTATGATTTCTAGAAGCTTCCTAACTCACAATACCCCTCCTATCAAGACTAATTATGAGCTAAGTCTTATTCAAATCAAAACCTACTAAATTTACAATAAGCACCTAATATCTATAAAGAATTATATAAAAGCCAAATTCTAAGACTTAGGAGTATTAACAACTATTCTACTAATTCATATTAATTAGCATATTAAGATAGATAATATCATATTAGTAATTATTCGAAACAAATTGAGGGCCCACAAGGGGTGGGGCCTCACACTATATATAGACATGAGAGATATTAGTTGGTATAACTTTTACAATTAATTTTTATTTCATTAGATTTATAATTCTCTATCATCATCTTCTACATACAGGGTGTCCATCCTTGCCCTTAGATCTTGAAGAGTGAATCATATGTAACTGATCTCTCGTAGACAGTTATAGATCTCCACACCAGTGCCTAATTCAAGCCTACACTGTCCTTATCGCGTTTGTAGCAGCCAGCTCTTATAGATCCGTGCTTCCGCTGCATTTACGACCTTCATTGGTATCAGAGCCTTCATTGGCGTGCTCATGCGATGACTGGATTGATTTTGGTTGCAAATCAGGTAACCCGAAACCTTGGCTATAATATTAGATTGTGTTGATAATTGGATGTTCATTTTTGCATGATGTAATCCCAAAGTATATTTTAATTATAAGAAAATATTAAAAAGTCTCAAATCCAATTCATTTACTAGGCCTGATCAAGGGTATAGTCGCAAATAGTTGCTATGCCAGAGATGATTGAATTGGATATCTTCACTAGGTATGGAGATAAATATGCATGAACGATGCTATTCAATGGATACCCGTATTCAATGGATATTTTATTTTTGTGAATCTGTACACAGCGGGAACCTTTTTTTTTGGCATCTGGTTTAACCTATTGATATGGTTATTGACTTTCCTCCAACCCTGGTCTCACCAAGTTAGTTTTGGAACCCAACCCACTTGTGCCAGATGGTCCATTGGATTGGGACATCAGTCCTGTGAGATACTCAAAAGGAAGCTTCTTGGAGTCCCTGTCAACCCCACTACTAGAGATTCCAAAGTTTCTTTAGGTGATTTGATGTTTGTATAGGTATTTCACTCTAATGGGCTGGTTAGATTACTCTAATTTTTTTTTCTTTTGAACTTTGCACTACACCAATTACCACTTGTATGTTGCTGTACATAAACATCGATGGGACCCGATGTTTTTAGTAATCGAGTGGGACCTCAATCTTATATTTGAACCACGCTTGAATTAAATGATCGAAAACCCTAAGTCTACCCTAAAAAGGTAGTACTTGATATTTGCCCTAGCAAGTGATTGGTAGGCATGGGCAAGTGAAGAAAGCTCGGCCCTGCCCAATTGACTAAATGGGTGGGCTGGGGCCTGACATGATTAAGATGGGCTTTACTTGGCTCATCTCTATTCATATCTCTATTCAATTATAATTAATCAATTTTTTTTTTTTTGTATATATCTCTATTCAAATTGTTCTCCTCCACAAGTGAGAATATGGATATTTTTGGGCAGTTGATGACATTGAAGTCCCAAAAGTATGATATTAAGGTCCCCTCTACTGCCACGTGTACAAAAGTATCCATAGTGACACAAAAGTAGATAACTATGAACAGGCCCTCACTTATCCATAGTAATTACCCTCTTGCACACGGTTCATATATGAACTGTGCGTATGGGTAGTAGTCCTGTGTCACTCCAAAAAAAAAAAAAAAAAAAGGGCCCACCTATCTGATGCCTTGCACAAGTGAACATGGATACTTTTGGGGGTTTGGAAAGAAGGTTTAATAGATAAGATGACTTTTCTTTTAATGGTTTACTAGCTCTCGGCATCTGGTCCCAACCCCAAGAAAAGTGGGTTGGCCCTCAGTCAGGCCATGGGCACCCCTAGAGTGAAGGAATCAGGCATGGGGCCCACTAAACCAACCTATGTTTTGTGCAATAATTTTTTTTTTTTTTTTGTATCATGTTACGCGTTCGTAATGGGATTTCTTCCTTTTAGATAGCATTATTTGGATCCACATATTTTTTGGATATATGATAGTGTTTATGGATAGTCCCTAGTTTTTTCCAAGCTTAAATTGGATGTAAGACCACCGAGTTGTACCAATTGCGTTTTTTTATCGAGTTGATTCCAAGAAAAGCCTTGTCCCACTTAAGGGAAGACAATCTTTGTTCGAGGACAGTGGTTTTTAAGTGGGACCATTGTGACCCCACCACTTTCCTGGGGACTTACTTGATCGTTTTGATTTCATAAGACCGAATTGGAGGCTTAGGTACAATCTTCAACCAGTTGAGTATTTCTTTGTGGACCCTAAGATATGCGGGGGATAATAAACTATTTACCATAATTTTCCCTATTAAAAGGATTTACCTCAAAAAAAAAAATCCGTTTGTTGTACTCTTTTTTTTTTTTCTTTTTAATTGCAGAAGGATCATAGTATTGAGTTGCATGATGCTATCAAATCACTCATGTACTTATGATAATTGTTTTTGACTACCCCGAATTAGCTCTAGGCATGAAGGGTTTTCACTATAATGTCCTAATTCTCGGAATGATTTGACTGCAAAAAGGGCAATCGATACGTATGTGTGCGTTAACAATGTTGTGCATTCATTGATCATCATATTTTTTTCTATCTTATTTCTTTTTTTAGAGATGGCTTTTAAAAATATCATTGCTGACCTTAATAAGGGAGATAAGTTAGATGGTAATAACTATGACAAGTGGTATCGGACCATGATTTACTTGTTCAATGAACAAGAGGTCACGTATACATTGGAATCGATTAAGACCCGACCCGAATTAGCAAATGATGCTGCACCCATGCCCGCATTGAATGATTTTGAGAAATGGGATAAAGATAATCGGACTGCTCGCAACATTATGCTAAGTAGTATGCACTTTGAATTGGTTCCCACTTATGAAACCTACGGTACGACTAAGGAGATGTGGGGTGCCTTGAAAGAAGAATATTGTGAAATTACCGCAGGCAAGACCCCGTGTAATGACCATGGGATTCGATGCGTATAGGATGGCCCTAGGTGTAAACCTCAGGGCCCACCTCCGGAAAATGAGTCAAATTATTGTGGATTTTGCAAGGGCATGAAATGTACTAACTGAGGACCAAAAGATCATTGCGGTCCTACGATCTTTACCTTATTCTTGGCGCACAATAAAACAAATTTCGACCCACTCTGAGGCAATCAAAACTTTTAAGGATCTGTGTCACCATCTTGAGCTTGAAGCACAAAGAGTTCAAGTAGAGATCGCTGGACAAGCACTATTTGCCAAACAACAGCCTGTATCAGGGTCAGGGACTAAGGGGGCCAAATGTAAATGTAAGTTTCAAAATGGGGCAGACCGCCAAAAGAAGCCTAAACAGGACCATAATGCACCCAAACAGAACCAGAATGCACCTAAACAAGACCAAAAGAAGCATCGGAAGCGTAACAAGCCCAGAGACTTAGCCAAAACCAAATGCTATAAATGTCAGGAACTTGGCCACATCACTAAAACTTGCCCCAAGCAAAATACGGTAAACACCGTAACTTTGTTTCTCTCTTTGGTTTGCTTCGAAGCACTTTATGTAGATGAGAATTCTAATGGATGGATAATTGATTCAGGGGCAACCAAGCTCGTGACAAAGGATAGGAGTGGTTTTCGAGAGTTCCAGTCAATAGATGTCGGTTGCAACAAGCTCTACATGGGAAATAATTCATCAGAAGACGTATTGGGAATCGGTGATTATTTTCTTCCTACGTCGATAGGGAAAACTATGGTGCTCCATGAGACACTTTTTGTACCTGGCATGAGGCGGAATCTCCTCTCTGTTTGCCGGCTCTCGAGAGACGGTTTTGATTTTTGTTTTACTAAGGATAGAGTTTCCATTAGAAAAAATAGTTCTATTTATGCATGGGGCTTTATTGTAGGAGACTTATATGTTTTGGATTTTAATAATTCAAGGGTTGGATTTTTTGATTTATTTATGGTTCATGACACAAGTTCCTAATCTATTAAGTGGCATGCTCGATTGGGCCACATAGGAAAAGATCAAATGATCCGATTGGCTAGGGAAGGACTGCTTGGATCCCTCACACAAGTACAGTTGCCCACATGTCAATCTTGTGTAACAGGCAAAGCCACAAGAAAACCTTTTCCAAAGGCAGAAAGATCTAAGGCCACCATTGAAGTCATCCACTCTGACATTTGTGGACCAATGAACGTGGCTAATAGACAAGGAACTTGATATTTTGTCACTTTTATTGATGATTACTCTCGTTATGGTCGTGTGTTTTTTATTTCTCACAAAAATGAGGCCATTGATTTTTTCAAAACTTTTACAAAAGAAGTTCAAAATAAGTTTGACAAAAAGATCAAGACCCTTAGGACCGATCGAGGTGGAGAATACACTTCGGAGATTTTTAAAAGTTTTTGCATGAAAAATGGAATTTCTCGTCAACTGACTATGGCCTACACCCCACAACAAAATGGAGTTGCGGAAAGACGAAATAGGACCCTGTTAGACATGGTTAGATCTATGATGGCTCATGCAAATTTATTTGTCTCCTTTTGGGGAGATGCGTTATTAACTGCCGCGTATATTTTAAATAGAGTCCTTTCTAAGTCTGTTCCAAAGACTCCGTATGAATTGTGGACCGGTCGAAAACCTTCCTTGGGAGACCTACACCCGTGGGGTTCTTTAGGTGTCACGACTCAGGCCCGAGATTAGGGTTACCACGGCCAAACCCCGAGTTGCGACGCCATACTTACTCCCGTAAACCTCGCATCGCCGAAGCCAATACAAGATTCACAAGGGATCTTATATATACCTGTCAAATGTACATTGTTTTGCGGAAATATATACATACATTGACATTTAACGTTAATATGTACAAGTCCTTTACATATAGTAAAGTTTACTTACACATCTCATCTTCCTATTTAAATCAACCATGCATATTCAAATACAATGCATGTGATCACTATTTACAACAAAATGATTCTATTCAAAATGTTCACAAAATTTGCTAAACCGGTCGCCTCCGATTCACATCCATTCATTCAATCCTCCTCGGGGAAACCGGATTGGTCTCCTCCGTTGGCGGCGCGGTCTCGGAACCACTGGAACGGCCAACTGGGCCTGTAATGTCATCAATAACACTGTGAACACGACGGTCAACAATGTATACACAATTCTATGATAATCATATGTTTAGCATTTTGGTTCCAAAGTATAACAATGCTATGCAAGTCAATTCAATTTAATGCGTATAGTTCTTCCCTGAAGGAAGTATTCAATTTATGTAGTTCTCCCCTGAAGAGAGCATTTAATTCATTTATATACACTTTATCAAGTGTCTTTTCGTTGTCCTCTAGCATAGGTGGAAGGCGCACCATTCATAACCCAGCCTTTCAAGGACTCATTTCATTTCATTATTACTCACTTTATTAAGTGGCTT
This sequence comes from Persea americana, assembly GCA_029852735.1. Taxonomy (NCBI): domain Eukaryota; kingdom Viridiplantae; phylum Streptophyta; class Magnoliopsida; order Laurales; family Lauraceae; genus Persea; species Persea americana. Next base: position 3,001,632 of record CM056813.1, read on the forward strand.
TTCAAATGGGTGGGATTTACCAGTGTCTTGATCAGAGATCACCGGCATCACCACGGAGCTCCGGAACGCTCCATCTACTGCAGCAGACTTAATCTTTCATACATTACAGTGTTTGTTCATTTCAGTTCTTTTCGTTTCATTTCATTGCATTTCATTGTATTAATTCAATACATTATTCAATGATAGCTCAACAAGGAGCATAACAGTAATAGACGAGAGAGGACAAGCCAACTCAAGTCATAAACAATTAATTTCCTAAAACAACATTCGAGTGAAACGTTCATTATGCAATGTAGGTGTTATTTTGGATGACATCACTTTTTAGTGAAATTTACATTCACATAAGTTTAGCTAACACCCATGAAGGTTTAGGAAATTATCATAAATCAATTCTGATATTCCCTCAATTTCGGTCACCTCGTCGGTTACCTAGCGCTTAGCCGCATTAGGGATTTCGGCTGACCGAACCACATTCGGTCAGCTTTCCAGAATCTCTCAATTTCCAGGACAATTTGCTCAATTCGGTCACCAATTCGGTCACCCACTTGGCTGACCGAAATTCAAATTTTGGTTAGCCGAATTTCTTCGGTCAGCTCACGGTTCGTTTTCCAGAAGCTCAACTTCTGTTGGAAAAACCCTGACAAGATTTTCGGTCACCTTGCGGTCAACCCGCGGCTAGCCAAACTCACACTTTCGGCTAGCCGACCTATGTCGGTCAGCTCTCGGTCAGTTCCCAGAAGATCAGAAAATTCTGAACCGAATTTTCTGTAACTGAACTCCTTGAGTTCTAACAAGTCACTTAACTTTTGAAATCAATACAATTGAGTATACTTGCCTTGTTTGGAAACTTCTTAGCAAGAATTCCCTTGTTTAGCTTGAATCCAAGCTGAATTCCTCAAGCCAAACCTTCTTTTGAAGCTAAGGACCAATCAATCCATTCAAAAAAATGCTAATGAGTTTCTTATGTAAGAAACCATTCCAAATCACCAAAGTGGACTCATAATTCTTAAACACAACATAATTCACTTACTTGTAGCCTCTTTGGTGGAAATCTTGAGATCTTCTCAAGCTTAAACTCCAAGAAAGTAAGAAAAGAGATGAAGAAGATGATGGTGAAGATGGAGTCCCTCTTCACACACTTGTCACTTCTCTAAATCACCACGTAAGGAAGAGAACTTGGAAGAAAGAAGAAGAAGAAGAAGAGAAAGAGAAGAAGAGAGATCGGCTGGGATGAAGAATGAACTCAAATGAGTTCATCATTATCTTATAATCCCAATTTTTACATTTTACCCCCCCTCCTATTTCTCTAATTACAATTCAAGTCAAATGAATGGTCATTTGAACCAATTCACGTCGAATGGAATCACTACATTCATGGAAGTTAACGTACTCCTCAAGATATACGTGTGAGGATCAAGAGTTTCCGTATTCGACGAAATACGTGTAATTTCGTATTTACGAAAAAGTCCTTACATTGCATGGTTTAGCCTAAAACCATTTCAAGTCACCCATAACCTCCACTATTCTTTTCTTTAAGTTCAATTTGACCACTTGAGCCAAATTCTATATCAATTTAGCCATTAATCAACATTAATTCCAAAGAACATGTTGAATTAGCATTAATCCTGATTAATTAGAGTTAATCTTAATTAACTCGGGACAGGGTGTTACATTAGGGCATGTCCTTATCTTGCATCCTAATAAATTAGAGCGTAAGACAATTCCAAGTATCTTTGTGAGATACTCTGAATTGTCAAAAGGATACGTTCTGGTTCATGAGGATGTCAACAGCAAATTAGTTGAAAAAGAATCTCGTAATGTAGATTTCTTCGAGTTTCAATATCCTGAGAAGAAGAAGACAAGGGTGTCCATTGAACTATTTGAAATAGATGACGTCTCCTACCAAGGGGAGCCAACACCACTTCCCGGTCTTAGTGGGAGAGAGCCTATGGAGTCATAAGCAATTGGGAGTGATCATGATGGCCTTCATCGTTCTTCTCGTGGATTCATTCCAAAGAAGTATTTTGAAATTGAGGGAACTTCTTATGCATACATTGTAACTGACGAGGACGAACCACGTTCTTATCAAGAAGCAATGGAATCGGTAAACTCGAACGAATGGATGCTCGCGATGAATGATGAGATCAGCTCTATGCGCAAGAACCATGTATGGGATCTTGCGGATCTTCCCAAGAATAGGAAAGCCATTACAAATAAATGGGTTTTGAAAATTAAGCGAAAAGCTGATGGTTACATTGACAAATTTAAAGCTATGCTTGTGGCTAAGGGGCTCACACAAAAAAAAGGTGTGGATTATGAAGAAACTTTCTCCCCTGTGGTGAGATTTTCTTCTGTTCGCATAATTTTATCTATTGTAGCCCACATGGATTTAGAACTACACCAGATGGATGTTAAGACCGCTTTTTTAAATGGTGATCTTGAGGAGGAAATATACATGAAACAAAAGATAGGATATGTGGAAAAATGTCATGAGGATAAAGTTTGTAAACTTCATAAATCTATTTATGGCCTTAAACAATCCTCGAGACAATGGTACAAAAAGTTCCATAATACAATCATGTCAAATGGTTTCTCCATATGTTACGAAGATCATTGTGTTTACATTAAGCGATCTAAACATAAATTTGTGTTGCTATCCCTTTACGTTGATGATATTCTTTTGGCTTGTAATGATATTGGATTTTTAAATGAGACCAAAGATTGGTTGTCAACTGTTTTTTAAATGAAAGATCTGGGTGAGGCTGAGTTCATTTTGGGGGTTAAAATTACGCGGAATCGTATAAAACGCATACTTGGCTTGTCCCAAACAACTTACATTGAGAAGATCTTAGAGAAATTTAGAATGGACAATGCTAGTCCCGTTGAGACCCCGATTGATAAGGGTTGCAAATTAAGTGTAATGCAATGTCTTCAAACCGATGCTGACACCAAAAGAATGGCTTCCATACCCTATGCCAGCGCTGTAGGAAGTTTAATGTATGCTATGTTGTGCACACGCCCCGATGTTTGCTATGCAGTTGGGTTGGTTAGTCAATTTCAAAGTAACCTGAGTATTGCTCATTGGAATGCCGTCAAACGAATCTTCCGATACTTAAAGGGCACAAAAGATATGATGCTTTGCTATCACGGTGGTGGCTTCAGTTTATTAGCATACAGCGACTCGTCATTCTCGGATGATCCCGACGACGGCAAATCCACATCGGGATATGTATTCTTACTGGGCGGGGGAGCCATCTCATGGTCCAATAAGAAACATGAGTGTACGGTCATGTCGACCACGGAGGCCAAATATGTTGCTTGCGCACTAGTGGCCATGGAGGCCATATGGATTCGCCGTATTTTGTTGGATTTGGGACTTGTATCAATTGCCCGTGATCCCATTCAATTGAGAACTGACAATACAACTACTATATGCTTAGCAAAGGACCCTTAGCTTCATTAGAGGGCAAAACACATCAAACGAAAGTGACATTTTATCCGTGAACAAGTAGAAGCAAAAGAGATAGCGATATCTCATGTGCCTTCTTTGGAAATGATTGCTGACCCGATGACCAAACCCTTGGCGCAAGAACTATTCACTATTCATGCAAGGCGTATGGGAATGCAATATATGTAATCCTTTTATTCAGTGGGAGTGTATTGGATTTATTTTAATAAAAAAAGTTTTTTTCTCATTGTTTGTGGTTATATGCGTGTTATATTTATTTTCATTCATGTATGTGCATATATTTTACATTGGCAACATACACAATGAGCGTGTGTATTAGATGCACACATGGCACTAAACAGGTTAGGTCATCCACTCACACGGATAAAGACCGCCCTTGATGTCTTAATGACTGATAGGATGAGGTGCATGCATTTGTATGATATGCTGATTAGGCCAATATAGATCTTATTGGTGCATACAAATGTATGGAACGCTGACTCAGTCTTGTGTTCATTGGGGGTGATGTGGATCACAAGACTGAATGAGACTTAGCATTAGTCGTCGGACAAATCAACCCTAATAAGTTCGATAGCCTGTTTTAGAAAACCAAGCGTGGTTGTGTTTGTAACGATCTGCTTGCGCAGTAGTAAATCGGTGCAATGTTAGCATAGGCTCAGTCATGGAGCTAATGCATTTTCACACTGCGACGCATGTCTGTAGACATGCATGTTTAAGGACCTACCTACGAGCAATGGGATAATACCCTAGAAATCTTGTTTGTTGTGCGAGAGTTAGTCTCGTAGGTGACTCTTGAGCTTAGAGTTGGTTATTGTGTGAACCATTTCTTGAAGCTCTTGTGCCCTTATACCAAACTCTACGTTGGAAAGATGAGATCAGTGATGCTACTTTAGCTGCGGTTGTGCCACGGCAACATAGGAGCCTACGAGCCGCTGTGCTAGGAAAGCTGCTTGGTTGATTCCGACCCTTGTAAGTCCATGGGAAGACCCCTTGACATCACACTCTAGTTTATACGTGTTTACGATGCTTATCAGCCCGTGCTATATAGAGTGTTTTAAAAAATTTAAGACAAACAAATTTTCAAATATATATGTATAAATATGTTATTTTATAAAAAGAAATGTTTGTAAAGAGTTTTTTTTTCACTCGATAAGTTGAATAAGCACGTATGTGGGTTGAACACGACTCAAGGGTATGAGTCAATATCCAATCCGGTGTGGTCATGCGAGTGTCTAGGGCAGACTGATGTGTCAGTGAGTTGGTCTATTCTAGTCAGATGGCGACTTAGTTTACATTCTCTCCGTGAATAAGCATTGTGGAGGTCCCACTCTTCAGGTCCATTTTTACTTTGTAGAATTTGATGATGGAAATTAGTGATCTAACGGGATGAATCTTATGCGGTGCGAGTGGGAGATGTTGGCATTTGTGATGGGGCCCACTTGTGTTTACATGTAGGTGGACCCCACTTACAAAGAGACACACCTCACAAAGAATTTCATGGTGATATGGATAAGAATAGCTTGAGTTTTATTCAACCCTCTATCCTTATCATATCTCCATTCAAATTCAAATTGAAAGAGCTTGATCCAACATATTATCCTTATCATCTCTCAATTCAAATTCGAATAGAGATTTTATCACCCATTAGCCAAAGGCTATATATAGACATGAGAGATATTAGTTTGTACAACTTTTACAATTAATTTTCATTCCATTAGATCTACAATTCTCCAGCATCATCTTCTACATCCAGGGTGTCCATTCTTGCCCTTAGATCTTGAAGAGTAAATCATATGTGACTGATCTCTCGTAGACAGTCACAGATCTCCACACCAGTGCCTGATTCAAGCCGACACTGTCCTTATCGCGTTTGTAGCAGCCAGCTCTTATAGATCCGTGCTTTCGCTGCATTTACAACCTTCACTTCTCCTCCGCTATGAGAGGAGGAAATTTTACATTTTCAGCTATGCCGCTGCTATTTTGGTAACTGGGATGACTTCTTTGGGGATAATATACATAATTGAATTCAAAGAGATAACTTACATAATTGAATTTGTTTAAAAGAAATATCATAAGTTTGCGAGGGAAATTTTAGGGGATTCAAACTTATCAAATGGATAACTTTCCGGTTTAGCAGTTTGGAGAGGGCCCATGTCAAAACGCGGTATTTTTTTTATTTTGTATTTTTCCAAAAGGAGAGCTTCCCACCTACCTACGTGGCAAAACAAATCATATTGCTTTAAATAATTGTTGCTTTGTATTTAATTGCAGCCACCTCTGACTTATGTTTTCTAGTTGGAGATATTTGATTTTACTAGTCTCAGTGGGTGTTGAATTTGTCATCTCCACGGTCGATCAAAATCCATATTTGAAAAAAAAAATGGCTGGAGTTATGGGTGTGGTGGTAGGGAGGTGAGTGTTTGCGTGTTGATATAAATATATATATTTATATATGTGTTAGCTCTCCTAAGCTCAAGCTTAGGGTAAGGTAAGCTCAAGTATGTGGTGGGGCCTACCTGGAGACCCACATGGGGATGGGGATGGGGATGGGGATGGGATGGGGGGGGGGGGGGGGGGGGGGGGGGGGGATTTTAAGGACTCCCTGAGATCCTTCTCTCTATAAAAAATCAACCCCGACTGTGATTTCTATCATCTCCATATGGGCCCAAAAGTTTAATGGTCAACGATCTATTCAGATTGATACATAGTTGATCCAACAGTCTAGATAATTTGGATCTAAACGAAAGTTGGTGGACATGTGCCATTTAGGGGGGTCATGTGTTTGGTTTGTTTGGATGGACCAAAGGTGGGCCCCACAAGTATGAGGTTATAAAATTTTATTCTAAACTTGAGCTTAGAAGAGCCTTGCTCATATATATATATATATATGGAAAACTCTAAAAAATGCCCACTTAAAAAAAATCCCTTTTTCCACCTTTTTCTTCTTTTTTTTCTTTTTTTTTTTTTTGTGATGGGGCGCCTGTTTAGCCAATGTAGTCCTCCCCCCTCCCCCCACCCCCCCCCCCCCCCCCCCCCCCCCCCTAGTTTGACACTCATCCAACTTTTCCTCATTGTTGGATTGGAATCATGATAAAAATATGCCTCGAAACCATTAAATTTTAGTGTCATGAATCAAAATGTTAGGATGATCTTATGGACTCAAAATTTTACATATTGGTAGGCAACATATGGATCTTTCCATCCAATGAACTTCCGTGATCATTATGCATTCCAATGGGCCCAACAAGGAGGAAAAAAACGCTCGGGTGGTATGAAGCGCTACTATATATAAGCAAAGCTCTCCTAAGCTCAAGCTTAGGATAAAATCTCATAAGCTCGTGCTTGTGGGCCCACCTTTTGTCCATCCAAATGGATCAAACACATGACCCCTTTAAATTGCACATGTCTACCAACTTTCGGTCAGATCCGGATTTACTAGATAGTTGGATCAACTATGTATCGATCTGAATGGACTATTAACCATTAAACTTTTGGGCTCATATGGAGATGATAGAAATCACGATTAGAGTTGATTTTTTGTAAAAAGAAAGATCTTAGGGATTCCTTGAAATCCCCTCCACCCCCATCCCCATGGGGGTCCCCAGGTAGGCCCCACCACACACTTGAGCTTACCTTATCCTAAGATTGAGCTTAGGAGAGCCGGCCCCTATATATATATGATTTATTTGCTAACCAACAAGATAGCTGGGCAAGTTATGTGCAATCCTCTCATGACAGGCTTGTTTGCACATGGCCTAGGCCATACTAAGCCAGGCCAAAGCTTGTCCAAGTGCATTCTGTTTATTTATTAAGCTAACTTTTAAAACTTGATTTAACCCATGGACCTATTTATCAGGTGTGGGCGAAGCTCAGTGGCAAATTACTTAGCCAGGAAGTGTACATCCTTTCTCTCTTGACATAAATGCTCTTTTTTTTTCTTTTTTTTTCGAAGAGTAAGTTAGGTCTTCATTTTCTCAATGAAAATATACAGAAATGGAAGTATACCATTAGAATGATAGTATAAGCTTCCAAAAAGAGACATATCCCATCAATACAAGAAAAATCAAAGGTTACAAACAAAAGCATAAACGTTGCTACCTATCATCTAAGCTTTATGCCTTATAGAGTTATACAAAATATCCATATTATCAATATTCATTGGTGAATTTCCCGAGTTTCTGCTGATGAATTTACTAATCCTCACGGTCTAAGGATGAAGGATAGAGAAGTTCACTTGCACACAATTAGTAATCATTGCATGAAGCCTTCTAAATTGGAACCACATGGCCCTTTCAAAATGGTCTGGTTGAAGGAGAGATTGCTGTAGAGAACAGTCAGCCTCTATAGTAAGTGATAACCATTGGTGGAATGAGTTGCAGGATTTGATACACCCCCTCATAGTAATTCAACATCAGTACTATCCGACCCTTTACAGGGTAGTGCAGGTCCCGCCACATAATTCCAATCAAGTTGTGAGAAGTTGGAACTATGGAGAGACTCCATCCTTGAATCCTAGTTGCAACCAGACGTGGAATAGGCGCTTGGTCATTAGAAGGGACGCTCCAATGACACTGGAAACTAATTGGTAAGGTGAGACCAAGGTAGAGAATTTTAGTGGTCACCACATGAGTGATGTGTTGCACTACTGAACTACTTGATTTTGCGGTCAACCAGAAAATCCTTGCATTTCTTTCTGCCCAGACACGCCAAACAAAAGCATTAAATAGAGGTTTACCAAGTGTTATAGCACCACCACTTTGCTCATCCAGGCGAGAAAGGACGTATAGTAGTAGCTCTTGAGCATCATTGCAAGAGATTGTTGCCAATTTCAATTTGGAGAGAATGCATTGCCAAATCTCTTGAGAATAGGGGCAATGAATTATAAGATGGGAAGCTGACTCCCATGTGCTATCACAAAGGATACAACAAGAGTCACAGTCCACATTTTTTTAAGAAGGAAATCCTTTGTTTTGACTCTTCCTCATAAAAACATCAAGCACAAACTGAATGTTTTTTAATACACCCTTTAAACCAAATTGCTGAAGTCCATTGAAGTTGCTGGTTAGGGATATTACAGATTAACTTGTAGGAAGATTTCAAAGAGAAATGACCCTGCTCTTCTAGTGTCCAAACAATTTCATCATCAAACATAGGCCAAGGAACAATCTCGCTAGGAATTCCCTGAAAGATATCCTTCAAGGCATTCGTCGTTGGCCGAGGGAGGTGCCAGCCATTATTATGAAGAAAGCGACTAACCATGATATCAGCGCCCATGCCTAGAGCATAAATTTCTCTTTCACCATACCGGTCCTTTAACCGACCCCCATTGAGCCATGGGTCAGTCCAAAAGTTTGTGATCTGCCCATTCCCAATCAGGCAATGCAAAAGAAGCATTTGTTGGAATAGAGATATCCCAAAAGGAAGCCCCTTTCAAATACCTTGCATTAGCCCAGATATTCCAGCAGGTTTGTTTATTGCTCTTATTGCTTCTTATCAATTCATCCAAATAACTTTTGGCTTATTTTTCTTTTCCTTTTTACCCCCTCAATGGTGGGTTTTTCTTGCATTCAAGCATTTGAAATCATGGCAGTTACTGCAGTTGCTAGTTGGGAACAACCTCATTACATATGCATTCAAGCATTTGTATCTGTAGATAACACCTACTAAGTCAATGCAAAAAGTTCCTTTAATTCTTAATCACAAGTCCTGTGGTGATACTGATACATAGGAACTCATATTCACAGTCATGAGTTTTATAAAGCAGCCTTCTTTTTAAAACTTGGATGGACTTGCATGAGAATAAATTGCAAGCTTGTCATTCTGTATTTTTCATAATCACAGGAAATATATTGCTTAGTTATTTTATTTATCTTTCTCAACAAGTATGCCATTTTGACAAGGGCCGATGAAAGATTAGGAAAGTAGCTCATTTATATTTGTCTTACATGGTTCTTGCAGATGGTGACAACTGACAGGGGCCGATAATTTTCTTACAGGCAAAGATGGGAAGTTGAAATTGAATGCTACATGCCATCATTGAATATATAGTTCTGCTCATCTTTTTAAGTAGGTAGCTGCTAAAGAATAAGTGGTGAGATGGAAGAGGTGATCGAGAGAGGAAAAGGAGGAGACTTCATACAATTCACAAAAATCAGAAAGTAAAGACTTTGGTTTAGTGGGTTTCATCCAGAACATCAAATTCATAAGCTTCCTTCTTTTTGGTTTCTTTTCAGTACTGATTACAGTTTTATTTGTTATTTTACTTTTCCAAATGGTTATACAAGATCAGCAAATTGGAGAACTACTCAGTGTGGTACTGAAGGCCAGGAAGTGGGGAGATATGAAAGGAGAAGGCATTGACGTGGGTCAGTTGCAGAGGATATGGTTTGAACTCATAACATTTTTCTTTCTTGAGGTTAGTGTTCGTGTAGAAAATATAAATGTCAGAGGTTGTAAGGCCCAGATGGAATGACATTTTTAATAATGTTTTATCCTCTTTTTTTCTTTTTTATGTAATCGAGCCGATTTTGATGATGGTTTTTGGTTGGATGGGAAGGGATTTTTGGCTGAGCAGTTCACACGGTTATAGCAATTGCAAGATAAGAGCACCCCAGATTTTGTGTTTGAAGTTGTGACCCTCTTCTCTGATTATTCTGAGAAGTTTCTCATTGATTTGGCCAGGGCTCTGTGAGCAATCACTCTTCCTTCTTTTTTTCAATTCATTTTCCTCTGCCCTCTGATTTTTTAGATGCTATTTGAACGAAAAATTGATTGTTCCAATCTTTTTGGATCTTTATTTATCCTTGTTAAATGGATCAGCAGACCGTAGATTTCGAAAGGGTTGATACTCTTGTTCACTGGTTGAAAAGGCTGCATCCAACAGATCTTAATTCTTTCTATATTCTTGTAGAAACAAAATCTCACTGTGTGTGTATTTTTTAATCTAGCTGGATCCAATTTTGTCTAAAGGGGAGAGCCTAGATCCTTCGTTGCTAGTGCCAAATCAATTTTTAAATGGGGCCCACCTTTGATCAATGCATCGGCTCTCATACCCATTATCCCATGATGAGGAACAAGGTTCAATTTTATGCTCATCGAATTATCGCCCATCGTTGGATTCAGTCTTTAAAAAAATCTATTGTTAAAATGCCATTAAATTTTAAAGTTGTTAAATCAAGGCCTACAATAATCTTATGAGGCTAATCTTTTTGCTGACCCTTATTTACAAGGGAGTCCAGATCCTATGTTTTGCAGAAATAGGGGGATGTTTAATCCAATCCTTGTTTGCCACCTATATAAAATCTTATACAGCTAATACACCCTCTTAATTGCTTCCTTAAAATGAAAAAAAAAATAAAAATCAAAGAAGATATTTTATATAGGTGGTAAACAGGGAGTGGAAAAAACAACATCTCCTTGTTTCGCAGGGGATCCCGACTCTTTATAAGAATACGTTTGCCCTCTTCAAATTGATAAACTTGCATTTAGTTGGGCCCCATGAGGTGAACCCTGCATAAGCAATGTGTAGTGGTAGGCAAACATTTGGCTTGATATAAGTGGCTTAGATTCATGAATAGTAGTCCCCATTAAGGGCACGTTTGTGTACATGTAATTTCCGTGGAAATTGCCACATCAACAAAATCCATGGGTTTCAAATACTTCGGAAAACTATTTCCGCGGAAGTCAAAAATTTAGGGCATGTTTGTGTAGAGGCAACTTCCATGGAAAGTTGAAATTGCCACATCAGCAAATTTTATGATTTTTAAAAACCTCAGAAAAGGTTTTCTGAGGAAGTTAGAAATTCATGTTTTAGAAATTCATGTTTGGTGCAAAAAGTTTTTCCTCGATGAATTGGTATTTATGTTGTTTGGTGCAGCTGCAGATTTCTTTAGTGAAAACTACTAAGTGAGTGGGTCAGTATGTGCGTTGGGTGGGTGGAGTTGGGAGGAAAGGGAGAAGAAAGAGGGTTGCTTGGTGGAGTGGGGGTGGGAGTGAGGAAATGGGGGGCCAGTTTTCCGTGGAAATGGACTTCCCATACCCCCCATAGGAAGTCCATTTCCATGCCTAGGAAGGAAAAAAGCTGACGTGGCGAAAAAGCAGTTCCACGGAAAATTGTCACACCAAACACATGAAAAATGAGTTTTCCGCAGAAAACCACATTCTTTTCCGCGGAAATGGGCTACACAAACGTGCCCTTATGTTTGGTGTAAAAAGTTTTTCCTTAATGAATTGGTGCTAATGTTGTTTGGTGCGGCTACAGATTCCTTATAGAAAATTAGAATAAATTGTTTGGTGCGGTGATTTTCTGCGGAAAAATTACAAAACTACAATGGTATGATCATTTTTAAATTACTTACTATTTACTCATTTGTTCACACCTCTATGTATAAAAAAACCATGGATTATAAGAAATTTAAGACAAAAATAAATGGGTATGTGGGACCATGAAAGTATGTGAATTAACTTTGGGCTTGTGAGAAACTTGGTCTGAAAGTAGAATATTGATGCCATTACCATTGGTGGTTCCCTTATTTTATTTTTTTTCAACCCCCTTTGGAGAAAACTCTTGTTTTCATATGTTAAAGAGAAAATTGGGCTGGAGAGATTTCTCCATCGTTAGAAGTGGGGGAATTTTGTTTTTTCACCCCCTCTACAAGTGGAGTTTCTGATTTCCTTTGTGTCTTGAGCCTCTCATCCAACCATTCCTTGGCTTCCCTGGCCACATCTCCAAGTTTTTCCGTTTGTAAGCTTTGGCTTGTAAAACTCCTTTGCTTCTTTTCAATTCAATTTATAAAAATTCACATACCACCACACAGGCACACACACGTTAATAATTCAACAAATCAGTAGTAGTAACCAAAGAAACCACCCAAGAAAAACCAAAATCTCTGCTATCTCAACAATATAAAAGGACAAGAAGAACTCAAAAAATGGTTGAAATGGGTATGTATGTGTTTGTTCATCAATACCGGATTGTTGGAGTCGATATGCGACTCATGGCTGCTAGTATAAAGGCATAAAGAAAATCTCCTTATCCCAATACCCTGTGAATCCATGGTCGAACCTCCTTGATGGAATCATCTCCTTCGAGCACATTCAACCCCAGGAAGCATTCCAGCCATGATTCCAAAAAAACTCAGATTATAAAAAAAAAAAAAAAAAAAAAACTATTCTCTGTATCTAGATTTCATCTTCCTATGTCTTCCACCTATGAAGAAGAAAGAAGAAGAGAGAGAACCAGAACCAGAACCCATCTAAGAAAAAACAGAGAAGAAGGCATCTAAGAAACCATTTCGGGACACAAAAGGCAATCTATATTAGTGGAGAAGTAGAACACATGATGAAAGCAATAACGGCCGACAGAGCTGGGCCCTCCCAATGAAGAGATGGAGACTGCTTTCGCCATTTCATTTTCATGACTTGAATGCCTGCTAAAGGTGGCTGGCCGCAGGGGTTTCGGGCGAACGAGGAGGAGAGGGAGGGAGAGAAAGGGGGGGCTGGGGAGTGGCTGCTAGGGCAACGTGGCGAATAGAGAGAGAGAGAGAGAGAGAGAGAGAGAGAGAGAGAGAGAGAGGCATACATGCAGGGATCTTTGCTAGCTCTCGTTGATGAAGGAGATGAGGAACAGGGCGCTGGGGTTCAGAAATGGGTAGAAAAAGAAGTATATAAAGTGTGTGTGGGGGTGGGGTGGGGAGGGGGTGGGGTTTGTTTTTCTGAGGAAACAGACTTCCCATATCCTCAATGGGAAGTCTATTTCCATAGTCAGCAAGGAAAAGGATGACATAGCAAAAAAGGGATTCCACGGAAAACAACAGCACCAAATGCAAGAAAAATAGATTTTTCGGGGAAAACCGTTCACTTTTCCGTGGAATTTGGCTACACAAACATGCCCTAAGTATTCCAAAAAAGTGGACATATATACTACATTTTTCTAAGTGAGAGCAAGATACATATAAATCTCTGAAAAGTACATTAAATAAATAGAAAAGTAAAATATATATATAATTGATGATAATTTGGCAAAAGATCACTTCATGATCAGCCTTGCTGAAGAACTTTTAGATACATTTGAAAGCACCAAAAGTGCCCACAACCACAAGGCCCGAATAAACATTGAGTTCTTCGGATCAATGATCTGACCTTTGGATTGATTTGATTGAAAAATGTTGATCTCAATCCGTGTCATTATATCAAGTAGGCTTGATTTTTTGTGGGCTAGATGGAGCCACAAGTGTAAAATTGTTTAGGAATTTCATAACTTTCAAGATTTTGAATTTGGGAGAATTCTATATGCATTTTTCTGGAAGAATATTTGTTTAAGTTCAAATTTGATTTTCTGAAAGCTGATTCTTTTTGTTGTAGAAAACGTTTAATTATAGAAAGTTTTATTATTTATGAGTCTTTTTTTTTTGTTGTTGTTTTGGGGGGGGGGGGGGGGGGGTGAATTATACGAGTGTCTTAGTGGGAGTCCCACAAGCACTTTAGGATTTCTTGTCTTTGAACATTTGGAGGATTTCAGATATTGTCCTACAAAGTGAAATTCTTCAATGATAATGGTTGAGTAGCATTCCAGAAAAATGGATGTCCGAGGATTCTATACGGCAAAATTGTTCTTAGGAATGGTTTTGAGAATCCTTCTCAATCAAATAAGTCATTTGTAGAAAATGAGTTTTCATATTCTAATTTTAAACATGTGAAACACATCATTATATTTGTCAAAATTAACATTATCACTAGAATAATTAAAATCCCTAAAGATTTTAAGATATGAAATTGAACATCCTAGAATTTTTCATTGTGAATTCCAGCAAGAATCATAAATTCCGGGCCCACAAATTAGTCATAATAATAAAGTAATTGAAGCCGTTATTGCTTTTGGCATCCGCTGTAGTACCAATTAGGGGTGTACACAGATCGGATTGGTGCGGATTGGACCAAATCCGTCACCAATCCGTTGCCTACGGATGTAATCCGTCACCAATCTGTTACTATTGAAATCCGATCAGTGGAGGAGCGGATTGAATCGAATTAATCCATTCAATCCGTTACTGTACATTACATGGAAAAAGAAAGAAGAAAAAATCTATAAATTTTGAAGCCACTGAATTAAAGGGGCATGAGTTGAGAGCTGTATACCGATTATATTCATAAGGTTAGTGACTCCTTACATTTTTTTTTCTTATTTTATATATATATATATTTATTTTTTAATTTATATTATATGACAACGGATCGGATCGGATTGAATCCGCGGATTAAGGGTGAAATCCGCCACCGATCTGTTGCTAACGGATTACACAATTTCTAATCCATCACCAATCCGTTGGCGTTCGGATTGAATCAAAATCCGCGGATCTGATCGGATCGACGGATTGACGGATTTTTTGTACACCCCTAGTACCAATAGCTAAGTAACAGTGAGGTGTGTAATACTAAACTAACTCTTGAGATGTGAAAGTTCTGGTGTGAAACAACTATGTATGTAAATCATTTGCATATATAAATGAGGGCAAATAAACATCCTGGCCCCGACCCTTGGTGGAAGTATCTTAGTAAGAGTCTTAGTTAAATGAAGAAGCTTGTTAGATAACGTTTGGTTCACTGGAATGGTTTTATGCAGGAATGGGAAAGTGGAATGAGTTAGAAATAGTCATTTTCATTCAAACGTTTGGTTTTACTGCAGAATCAATCCAATAATAGAATTCTTAATCTTGTTCTTGTGTTTGGTACGCAGGAATGATGCTCGGAATAGAATAAAATTTAAATAAAACTGACCAAAATACCTTTGTAAGTTTTTTTATTTTTAGAGATTTTCTTATTTCAAGCTACCAAAAACATAATTATTTGCCTATCTTAATAGATTATCATTAAAACAACGACAAAATAACACATCTAAAACATCATTTGCAATAGCTTAAACATCATCAAAATATCAAAATAACACATTACTAAACTTAAACATCACTTAAATTAGCTAAATTAATTAATTAAGTTAACATTTATCCATAAGTTTAAAAATAACATCCACATTTTGATGTGATAATGAGGCATTTTGGTCTCAAGGAGAAATTATAAAGGAATGAAATGATCATTCCTTTACCTCCCAATTTCAATGATGATTCAATTACATAAAGGAATGGTGATTTCGGAAGTAATGGTCATTCCACGACTTTTTGCGAACCAAATGCGGAAATGATCATTTCATTGGAATGACCATTCCATTCCGACCTTCATTACAATAAACCAAACGCACCTTAATTTTATGTTCTATTAATAGAACACCTCGATCCAATGTTCAGGCATGTTCTTTTGATTTTCAGAATTTTCAATAAAATCTCAGTCATTTCCTCTCCTAATACATGTGTTGTGATTTCGAATCAACAACATTGTCCATTGGTTGCGGAAAGGGCTTTACAGTAGGATTGATTGAGATTCTGCAAATTCCAGGCTTCAATTCCATGCTTCCAAACTTTTATAAAATTGTCTAAAATTTCAATTTTATCAATTTTGGGCCCATAAAAGTCCAAGCACACAAGTGTCTGTTTATGCAACAGCCCATTCCATGGGAACTGCAGAGATCCGCCGCCTGCCACAATGATGGCTGTTGCATAGAGGAGTCCCTCGCTCCTTGATTTCCGGCCCGCTTTGATCTCCTAATTTTCTTTGCAGGTGAAAGAGGAAAAGCAGATTTTCTACTCCGCAGCTGTGAACGAAGATCAAGAACTCATCTTCATCTTGCAAACATATATGCACTAATGATTTTCAAAAAAAAAAAAAAAAAAAAATTAAAACCTATATATAAGCATTAGGCCATAGGCTGCATGAAATCATTATATCCGGCCCACCTCTTGGACGGTTCTGATTAAAATCAGATGCACGTGTGCTATATCACCTTTTTCCGATTCCCTCTGTACATAACCGATACGTGGGACCGTCTTCTTCTTAATCATCGCCATGTCGTATCTGCCAAAGATTGCCACCTCCCACACGTGTTCTCGAAACACCCCTGCACGTGTAGGGGCCACCATCTCAGTTTCAGACATCCGAATCTGAATTCTCTGCGGCCTGGGCTTAGAGAAATCCTGTATCAAAAGCCCATAAATCCACTGTATAGCCCACCTATATAAATCCCAATCCAGTCAAAATAAACTTCCTTCTAGCTCATGCAATTAGTTGAGTTTTTCATATATACCCCCGTAAGGTTTATATAATTTGTAAATAAACCCCTATAGTTTAAATATTTAGCAATAGGCCCTTGGTATTTCATTTCAATACTTTCCATGTCCTCAAAATCATTATTCCTAATGAGATTGGATAACCACCATGAGATCTGTGTTGAACTTTTATAAAAATGACAGCTTTGACCTTACACTCATTAGATAAAAGTGAGTATATTATTATTTATAAAAATACTATCATTTTATCACAAGTCCCAACGATCTCTCTCAATAACTCTTTTATGCACATGAAGCCTAATCATGTATTTTGAAACTTTCATCCATTTATTGGTGCGTCAAGCATGGATTGAATCAATTATAATCAATTATAAGCACATGCGTTGATTCTCATTATGATCGATTTCAATTTAATGAAACTGGCACTGTATTGATAAAAATAGATTTACGTGTGGTTATAAACTTATGTGTTGTCATCCTCTCCAACAAAGTGTAATGATTTATATTACAAGTTTTAGAGAAAAATAAGTCCAAGCTTTTGATACATATAGGGATAAAGAGATTGGTAAAAGTATCATTTCACTCTAAAAGCTTTTGGTGGTTGGAAGGTTACTGGTTTTCAGGACACAGCATGTATTAAAATGAAAAGGCATGGGCCTATTTACTAATATTAAAATCATAGGAGACTATTTACAAATCCTATAAACCTTAGGGGGGTCTACGCAAAAAGATCTAATAAATCTGACCTCAATTGGAATTAGTCCCACCATAAAATTGGCAGCTTGATAAAAAAAAGTAATAAAAGAATATGATCTGATTGTATTAATCTCGATTTTAATCAAAGCTCACACATGTGGTGGGACTAGCTCCTTTTAAAATAAAGTTTAGTAATGCCTCACGCACTGAGAGAAACTTTAATTTGGGTGGATTAGATTCTAATATGTGGACTCTATTGTTGTTGACGTTTACCTCTTTTCAGCGACTTAATTTGTTCGCCATGAAATAGAACAGAGATATGGTGAAATAAAATATAACAGTTGTAATTCTTTATCTTTTATCCAAAAAATATATATTTGCACCTATTGCACGTCAAATTATCTCTAGCTTTCGTGTTTGAGCAAAAAGAAATAGCGACAGGGAATAGAAGGATGGCCTTGTGACTAAGGCACCTGCTCGCACCTTTACTTCCTATGTCTGGCCACTGGCCAACCAAGCAAAAAATAATAATAATAACGATTGAACTTTATTTCACTTTATTTTTATTCTATTTAATGCCAAGCCTTAAAAAGTAAAAAGTGTAATCCATATAGGGATGTAAAACGGGTTAAACCTGGAATCGTTAAGGAGAAGGGACACGGACACGGACCAGAACCGTTTCGGGGCCAGTTTCTCGGTTCCGGGCCCAGAACTGTTAAAGAGAAGATCGAATCGGACTCGGAACTAAAACTAAATATGGGGCGGGTTTGGGTCCGGGTCTAGATAGATAATGGTATTGGAAAACATCTAATTTAATGAGAGATTTTCGAAAATTGAGATAATATGTTGGGTCTCTGGTTCACGGGTTCAAACTAGTGTAGAACCGGAAACGGATCCATTTAGGTAACGAATAAAAAAAATGACCCAGTTTCATACCTATTTACTTAGCTGGTCCTAAATAAGGACCTAAACGTAGTTTTTAGTCTATTGAAATCTCTGGCTAATCGGAGTATCGGGACAATTTACCTCTCTAATCCACATAGGATCCGGAATTCAGACCGTACTGAAAGATTTAGATATCCAACCACTTTTACATAGTAATCAAACGTATAAGGCTGTCTCGAGTTCTAATCAAAGTCCAAGGCTCTCTCTGCCAGTTCTCTGTCTCTCTCTCTCTCTCTCTCTCTCTCTCTCTCTCTCTCTCTATATATATATATATATATATATTTATATATACGCGCGCGTATCATATCTATAAGATACGACGAAGTGAAGGAGTATTGACTTCCAAGTCCCATTTAGAGATTGTGAAGATAGAATAAAAAAGGCTCTCTCTCTCTCTCTCTCTCTCTCGATCTGGATCTGGAGAAGAAACCGAAAGAATCTGATCTTTTTCTTCTTTAAATCGGCCCTATAAGAGGGGCCGATACGGCGAAATCGCTTCAGAGATCTTCGATTTTGGGTATGTTTCTTGTTTTTTTCATGATATAGAGGGATTTGATTTTGTAATTGCATTGATCTCGATCTGTTTCTGTTTCTGTTTCGATGTTAGGGTTTAAGAATTGTGTGGAAAGATTTAGTTTGTTTTTGTTTGTGGGTTTCTCTTGTTATCTTTTTATTTAGATCTGATTGTGAATTGTGATGTATGTGGATTTGACTCTCTGAATTGGTTCGTGGATTTTTGCCCCTTCTCTGATATTAGAAATCAGATTATGTTGATTTCAGACTCTGATGTTGTTTTGGTATTTGTTTTTTGTATGAATTCTTTGGGGATTTTGGATCATTTGATTGCTTCTTGGTTAATATCCGTTGTGATTAGGGCTTTTAGTATTGTTTTCACCGTTTTCGAATTTTTTGTTTATTTTTAGCTTCTTAGAATGAATTGCAAGGCTGCAGATGTCTCCATAAGAACCAAGTTTTAACATTAAAAGAAGAGGTTTATTGATGGAAATCGCGATACCAATCTGCAGTTTTTGAGTAATTGTTAGTTAGAAATCTGATTTGATAAAATGCAAAGTTGGGGGTTCAAATTCTGTTTAGTTTTTGGTAATATCACTTGATCCCACGAGCTCAATGTTGTTATAGCGAGCACATTCCGCAGCGTGTCCTTGTCAATTTAGCTGTTAGTTTTTAGGATGTTCTCGGAATTCATTTGGTAGATTCTGTGCTTCTTTTGCTTTGATGCTGAGGAGGAAAAGGAAAAGGTTCTTATCGAATTTTTCGAACCTCAGTTTGGCCCTTCATTGGTGTGAAATAGCTGTCCAATCAGGTTTTGAAAAAATGTCATATGGTTGGTATTTCCTGATCAGTGCCACTTTTGGGTCAGGACTTGATGCCCACCGGTGTACTGTCGAGACGAGATTCATCCTTATTGGATAAATGGGTGAAGTATACATGAGTCCATATAGCTTGCACACACTTTTTAAAATATGTGCAAATTTGGCCACTATTTATGGATTTAACTGTGACTGAGTTGGTATTATAAAACAATTCACTTAAACTAACCATCAATTCATTAATCACATCTAAAATATATGATTAACTGCAATGGAATAAATCCAATAGCGGATGCACTATGATTTTTGGATGGGTGGAAGTCATTCTTTCTGTTTATTTGTTTGTTTATTTATTTATTATTTTTGGGTGGGGTGGGGTTCAGCAAGTAAAAATATCATAGGTGGGCCCACTGTACAGATTTTAAGAATTGGGAATTAAAAATTGTTTCACAGTATAGAAAACCACTTGTCTGTCTTGGGACAAAGGAACAGGATTTTATTGAATACACCAATTGTTAACTTTGTTAATGCAGTCATGGACATACATTCTACTTTAGTACTTATGTCATTGAACTTGACAAAATTCATGCGGTGATCATTTGAATTAAAAAAATATATTTCATACATGGGTTTTCTCTTTAGCTTGAGATCATTCACATCTGTTTTCCATTTTCCTTCTGAAATTGGACCTTCTGCAGGATTTTCTTTATCAGTATCTTGGTGTAAGTACTTAAAACATGGGCATGGAGATCTCGGGAGCTGAACTCGTACAAGCGCAGGTGAAGGATGGAGCACATGTTATCATTGACAATGTGAAACCTGATCAGGGATCAATTGAACTTGAAGAGCCTATAAAGTTTGGTGCAGTGGATGTTTCTCATGGAATGAAGAATGCGGTGCCCAAAGGAGAAGGAGATCCTGCTGTTGATTCCAAGTTCCCGAAGGATGCTGCTGATGAGTGGCCTGCACCAAAGCAAATCCACTATTTCTATTTTGTCAGGTTTAGGGCATATGAAGACCCAAAGCTAAGATCCAAATATGAACAGACTGAGAAGGAGATTGAAAACAAGAGTAAAGCCCGAGTCCAACTAATGGATATGTTAAAGGCTAAAAGGGTATGCAAACTTTTTTAAACTGACTGATAGAAAAGAAATAAAGAAATAAAGCTTTTGACCTTGTTGGTTAATTTAGTAAATCAGAAGAACACATGTAAGGTGCTCACATAATTACAGATATTGCTTCTAGCAGACTAGGCCAAATATGTTATGTTTGTTGAATGGAATATAAATCAAATCACTAACATTTATTCTAATTGTAAATATTTGCAGTCTGATCGAGCAGCTGTGATTGCACAATTGAAGCCTCTGACTGCCGAGGACAAGCAATACAGGATGATGTTGGATGGGAAGAGGAAGGAATTGGAACCCCTTCAAGCTGCTCTTGGAAAGTTGCGCAGTGCAAGCTATACTGCAAGAGAGAAGGGTGTGAGCTTATGCTCGTCGGAGGAAGCGCTTAATGATCTTGTGAGCTTCTACTATTGGATTGTTTGATTTTGTCGTGTTTAATGCTGTTCCTTATCCTTTATATTTTGACGTCTTGAAACAGATCGCTAGCTTGCACTACCGCATGCAACATGAGAGTAACACCTTAGCTGAGGAGAAACAGTTACTGAAAGAAATCAAACAACTTGAAGGAACAAGGGTGAAGGTTATTGCTAATGATGCTATGAAGGCAAAGATTCAGGATTCATTAGGTCAAAAAGAAGCTATTCAGGACCAGGTTAAAGTAAGTTTTTCTTTATCGTTGTTAATGTAAGCACTATGAGCAGATGGATCTATTAACTTTATTTCATTTGAATGAACTTGGTAATTTCATATATGAAAATGCTCTTTTGTAATTTTAGCTTATAGGTGGTGATTTGGATGGTGTGAGAAGAGAGCAACAAGAGGTGAGGAAAAAAATTAAGCATCTGGAGGAAGAACTTAAGGCAATTGACACTGAGATTAGTTCCTTACGGGAGGAATTGGAAGCTCTAAACCAGAAGAAGGATAAGGCATATGACATCAAGAATGAATTGAGAAAAGCACGTGAAGAAAGGGTAACTTAAGTTGTAAACTTTTTTGCTTTTGCTACCATCTTGGTTATTTGCATTAGTAAACATTCTTGACAGTGTAGTCATGTTTTTGTCGGTGCATATGTATAGGTGGAGCTTATACAGGAATTAAGCTTCTCTCTTAAAATTCTATCATGCAACCAAAATACCAGTTGTGAAAAATCTTTTGGTTTTAAGGACTATAGAATCTGGCTCAACTTGATTCTTACTATTGTTCCATGTTATATGATTATTTTCCCCATTTTATGGTGTTTGATTGGATCAACTCTATTTGATGAACCACATGTAGAGAACACATGCGCCTCAAGACACCCTCCGAAAAAAAAAAAAAACACACTGGACTCTAGATGACCTGGAGACGCTTTCCTGCGTTAGGAAGAATTTGTCCCCATTGATGGGATGGCTTTGAACTGGCATTGGTTCTATTTAAATCACTTATCATCATCTTCAAGTTGTGGTTCCTCATTTGCCTTCCATAAACCGTTGTATATGCTATGGCTGAGGATGACTGTCTTCGTTACCAAAGCTCTTGAGCCATCTCCTTTGCATTTGAAATTTTCAGCTCCCTTAATCGGTCAAAACTCAATATTGTGCACAAAAAAAGAAAAACGAAAAATGATGCAGAACAGAGGGGAGTTGCAGGGCGAGCAAGGTAGAAGAAATGGAAGAGATAGGGAGATCAAGGATTACCTGAAAATTGGCCTCATGCCAAACTCCGATCCAGGAGGTAAAAGATCTCGAAGAGTACTTAGGGAGAAGTTGAAGGAGAGCTTAGAAACTCAATTTCATTAATTGTCAACTATTAGAAGCTAAAGAGGCTGTACATCACTTATATAGGAAAAGAAATAATCTAGATCTCGTCTGGACCATCAAAACATGTTGACGGCTAGGATTAAAACATCTAAACAACTTAAAACATAAACATAAATGCTCTAAATAATAATATACTAGATAACTGAATTGGATGGGCCCAAAGGCTTGGTCAATCCATGGGGCCATTGGTTTGTTCTGCATCAACTTCTGC
This sequence comes from Persea americana, assembly GCA_029852735.1. Classification (NCBI taxonomy): domain Eukaryota; kingdom Viridiplantae; phylum Streptophyta; class Magnoliopsida; order Laurales; family Lauraceae; genus Persea; species Persea americana. Next base: position 3,024,385 of record CM056813.1, read on the forward strand.
CTGTCTTGGAGAAAACTCTAGTTAGTGTCATAGTTAAATCTGTCACTTCCCTTGGGTGGTCATAGCCCTAACATGTGCCAACCAAAGGGTAAATTTACCTTCAGTAAATATTAAGAAACAAACCCTAAGACCCTTAGTGAAATTGGTTAAAATATGTTAAGTCAAGTGACAAAGAGAAATGCGTTTCTTTTTAAAGGCTTCTCAAGTTTTTCGGGGGCCGAGCTCTTTAGCTCGGTGGTCCAAAGGACACTTTTTGGAGCCAAAGACCTTACTTCTGTCTAAATTCTAGAGAGTTCAATTTTGAGCTCTGACAAGAGGGGGCCCAAAGCCTGTTGTGCTGGTCAACCGAAAGACCCCTCCGGAGGAACAAAGTCTTCCATCGGTCTATTGTTTGGAGAGCTTTTTTTTTTTTTTTTTTTTTGGCTCATAGGATCTTGGGGACCAAATTGTTCCTTGGTCAACTGAAGTGAATCTGGATCTGAGTCAAACTAGCCATCGTGCGTGAGTTGTGTTGCCTGTTTTGGCACCTCGGGCGATTGAAGGTTTTAACCTGGTCGACTGAAGCTCCAAATTTATAAATATGTGTCTTCATATCCAAATCTATACCCATGATCATTCAAGGGATTTTCAAAAACTCATTCCTTATGCCTTCATTCCTTCTTTCACCCTCTTTAAGCTTCATAGGAAGATTAGTAGAGCATTCAAAGCCCATCAAATAGGGGTTCTGTGGAACGATATCGATCTAGGTTGAGTTCTTCATAGGAATATCTACCAAAACCCTAGATCCAGTGACCTCTATCATCTATTTGGTTGAGCAATATTGGGAGATCATCAATCGCCAAGGATCATTTGCTATGGAGGCTATAGGGCTCTAGTTTGGATTCTGAATCTCAGTATCAAGTGCGATCTTGAGAATAACATTTATTATTGTTCGTATTTGATTTGTTTTTCATTTTATTGTTAAGATCCCTAAAGTGGATTAGACCTTTGTGATCGAACCACTAAAAAATATAGTGTGGTTGAGTAGACCTTTGTGATCGAACCACCGTGTTAGAAAAATCTATGGTTCCATCTATGTGATTGAACCATCAAAAAATCTAGGTTGTATTGGCTTTTGAGGTGCACTTATTGAAAACCTCAAAATAGTGAATGCCAAGAGACCATGGGTAGGTGCTCTTGGCGGTGGACGTAGGTCAAAGGACTGAACCACTATAAAATCGTGTGTCTGCATCTCTTTAAAGCATTTCTATTTTATACTCATGCTATCGGATGTATGTGGATAATGTATGATATTTAGATTAATCGGCAAGAACTCATGTTAGATCTATATTCGATATTTTTGTTGTTGATTTCTACATGAATTCTGCACAATTGATCTCTTTCTGCTTCCGCACTTGAATTTGATATTTATATTGTTAAGAAATTGAATTTTGTATGTTTGGGACTTAATATCTTTAATTTGGCTCTAATTGGTTAAATAGTCCTATTCACCCCCATCTAGGACTTTGAGTGGAGCACCCCATTTTCAAACTTGACCTCGAGTTTTGTAGAAGTCCTCTAGGGTTAAAGATCAACCGTATGAAATTCTGATTCGTTGGTTGATCTCCGTTTTATTTGCATGGTGTGGAAGCTTCATATGATCTGATCTTCCATTTCGAAGTTGGCTTGGCGTGCATGGTTGCAAAACTCATTTCGTTTCGGATGAAATCTCCCAAATATTTCGGTTCGGTCACTCATCCGAAGCGAACCACCTACGTGAAAATTTCGGACTGTTTCGTCCGCTTCGGTCCGAAATCAACGATTTTGGCAAAATTTGTCCGAACAACCCCTGTTCGGCCGAAAAGATTTCTTTAAGAAAAGATGGCAAGATGTAAATTTTTTTCAACCTAAAACAAAGAAGCCCTAATCTCAAAACCCAATCTTTCAACTGAAAGAGAGAAAGAAGAAGATGGAAGGAATGAGAAGAAGGGGAAAAAACCTAGCCAACTTCTATTCAATTCATTTGACTGAAACAAAGGGGGAAAAGAACCAGGGAAGCATGGAGCTTGACATGCTAGGTAGCTTCGTCCTCTCTCTCTCTCTCTCTCTCTCCAGTTGCTTGCTAACTGTCTTTTTCGTCCACCCCCCACCAAAGAGGACATCCTGGCTCCGCCACTGTCTAGAGGTGGTTCTCCATTCATATACATTGGGTTTTCAGTTTGCTTGCTAACTGTTTCCAAGTCTTTAATTGTCTTTGTTGCTTGCATCCGTTAATCAACACTATTTTAAGAAGGTAATTCAGATTCTATTTTAAGAAGGTAATTCAGATTCCCTTGTTTTCGAATTCTGCTGCTTGCATCTTTTGGTCAGTAGGGGAGCGGTACATGGAAAGGTCTCCTTACAGATAAGGGTTCTTGTTAGATCATTCAAACCATTGATTTAATAGCCATAATGTTTAGTGATTTTTTAACCATAGATATCTTAGAGAAGTTACGAGATTCGTTTTGGTTTGGATGAAATCCCTGAACAAATTCGGTTCGGTCATGAAAACGAACCGAACTGCCCTTTGAGAAATATTTGGCCTAGATTTCAGACCAATTTGGACGAAATCTGGAATTTCAAATAGAAATTCCACATTTTGCCTGAACTGTCCAAAGCGTTTTGGTCAGAAATTAAAAAAAAAAGATAGTAAGGGGCTGGGCACTGGTTGCTGGGAAAAAACAAAAAAGAAGAGAGAGAGAGAGAGAGAGAGAGAGAGAGAGAGAGAGAGAGAGAGAGAGAGAGAGAGTACCTGGTTCAAAGCCCAAGCCATCAGTTGCTGCTCGCCATCACCTTCTCCCTCTCTCCTCTTCCTCTTTTTTCTTCATTCTTTCTTCCATTTCGGATCCTTGAGGCCCACATGCAAAATAGTTTCATTGAGTTGATAAATGGGCCACCTAAGGCACCAACAGTAGTGGTTGAGCCATTGAATACAGTCTGGGTCCCCAGTTTTAATAATTATCACTCCCTAGCCAGTAGCCTGGTGAAGGGGAAAAAAAAATAAATGGTCTACAATATATATGTATATATAAATAAAAAAATTAAAAAAATGGATCTAGCCATTTCGTAGCAAACACATGTATATAAAATTTAAAAAAATGGTCTAGCCATAGTTTATAGAATAAATTAAATGTAATACTTTTTCTATTATTTAAAATTTTAATATTCACTTTATATTTTTTACATAAATATTAGTTTTTATGTTTTCCGAAATAATTTACAGAATTTCTGAATCGGCCAAAATATTTCAGTTAGGCCACCAAACCGAAACGGACACCGAAACGAATTTCTCAACACTGGATTCAACCCGACAATGGATAAAGGTTTGATGAGAATGAAATTGGGCCTAGTGTCAAAATCATGGGGGAATGAGAGTGTTAAAGGCCGCCTGCACTAATCAGAGGTCGGACCAAGTGGTTCCCACAGAGATGGACTACATATAAGGTTGCTCGTAGGAGAACATTTTTCCCTTTTATACGGAGAGAAGGAAAAGGGCGCATGAGTTCTATCAATATCAACACTTGCATTGTTGCATTGATGTAGGGCTCCCTATTCTCTTAAATTGTTATCATCCACAGTTGCAAAGTTACATTTTTTTATTATTTTTTAATGATACTATGTAACTAACTTTTTTTATCACCTATTATCAAAAGGTTTAATTAAGGGGTTGCACAATTATCTTGGAGTGGGCTTTAGTAAATGCTATTCCATGGAATCATGTAACTCATTTTTGATAAGCCATGACCATTAGGTTTAGTGAAAGGGGTAGCAGCACCATACTGGAGTGGGCTTTAGTTTATACTATTTCTAGATATTTGATTATGTGAAAACTCATCATCTTATTTTAACAAGAGAAGGAAAAGGTGCTCAAGATATATCGGAATGGAGAAACAGAATTCATGTAGCCGACCTCAACATAGTTGGGACAAGGCTTTGATGATGATGATGAAGGAAAAAGTGCATGAGTTCTATCAGCATCCACGCTTGCATAGTTGCATTAATGGCATAGTTGCATTAATGTAGGACTCCTTGTTCTTTAAATTTGTTATACTGTTCTTTCAAAAAATTTATTATGAGAGATCTTTCTCTGGTTTCTGTATGTTTTCAGAATTCGCATTTTTACCAAAACCGTTCTATATTGAACCATGCCAAGGATCTTGCTGCGAAGAAGGATATAGCAGCATTGGAGGAGCTTTCTCATGCAGAGGTTTGTCCAATAAATTATATTTAACTATTTCAGTTCTTCAGTCTGCCATATGCTTATGGAATCATGATGCTTCCTTCTCTTAGCTTTAATCAGGCTGATTGCACCATTTTATTTTTGCATTTAGATGGAGAAATTCATGTCTCTATGGAGCAGTGACAAAGCTTTTAGAGATGATTATGAAAAAAGGATTTTGCCATCACTGGACATTCGGCAGTTGAGTAGAGATGGCCGGATGAGAAACCCTGATGAAAAACCATTAGTTTTGGAGGTTCTTCCTCCTCCTATAGAACCAGTGACAGCCCCAGGGAAAGTGAACACAACAGCCCAACTGAAAGTGGACAGGAAACGAACCAAGGAAGATGTTAAACCCTTGCAGGAGCCTAACACAGTCTCCAATAGTACGGCACGAAATGAAGGCCGTGATGAACCAACTGAGGTGCAAATGAAAGGCAAGGGCGATACGTCTGCAAATGCTGAAAGCTTCTCCTTGCCTGAAAAAACTCAAAAGGAGACCCTAGCAGCTAATGGGATTGATCCGATTAAACTGAAGGAGATTAAAAGAGAAGAGGAGATGGCTAAAGCGAAGCTGGCTTCGGAAAGGAAGAAGAAGCTGGCTGAGAAAGCAGCTGAAAGGGCAGCTAAAAAATTTCATAAGGAAGCTGAAAGGAAACTCAAGGTAACATTCTAGGTTTTCCTTAAATTTATGAGCTGTAACTTGCTTATCGTCTGTCTTGAGGTAGATGTATTCTTTTAATCTCCCTTAAAACTTTTACAGGAGCGTGAAAAGAGAGCTAAGAAGAAAGCTGGGGCATCAATAGCTGCTTCTGATGCTGAACAGGTTGAAGCTGAGACAAATGACGCCGACCCTGAAAAAACAGAAGTAAACATGGAACCTCCAGTTCCTGCAAAGATCAAAGAGCAGAAGGAGAATGTCAGGCACAGGAAACCAAAAGGTCAGGTTCCACTTCCAAAGGTCATCCTTGGGAAGAAGAAATCTCAATCATACTGGGTATGGGCTGTTCCTGCCACTGTAATAGCTCTGATGCTTGCAATATTTGCATACTACTATGTTCTCTGAAGAAAGAAACTGATGAAGTAGATTATTAGGAGTGCGCCAATTTTCCAATTCACTTTTGGGTGAATGGCTTGGTCTCATAGTAATGAACTTGTTCTTTATATCCTGTTGAAGGGATGGTTACAACTCGTAATAAGGTACCAGGTTAGCTCTTGCAGTTGAGATTTATAAGGAAGCAACCAGAACTGCTGTGGTTGGTAACTTATCAGATGTAACTTCAATTTATTACAATTTTTTTTTTTTTTTTTTTTTTGTCATTATTTTGAATGTTCTTTCAGGTTCTATTTTTGTAGAAAACTGATGTTTATTGTTAGTTTGGATGATGGAGTGTATCATAGTATTCACTACATGATTCTGAAACTGATGAAGGAAATGTAGGATTTAGTGGATACTGGTTGACCTGGCCCACTAATAACTCCATGGGGCTATCACTGTATGCAACATCCAAGGTGGGTGTTAATGGTTTTTTTTTTTTTTTTACACAACTGCTTGGATCTGAACCTTGATCATGGTCATGCAAGGCTGAAAGGTGACACCATCCTTCACTATACCAATCAGTTATTACACAGTTGCAGGTAGACAGCTATTTTTGGAAAATTTCATCCCATGGAGAGATGACATTGAGTGGCTTCCTTGAATATCATACTCTATTTGAGTTTGCTAGCCATATTAGAATAAATTAGTTCAATAAGACATTCTTAGCTATTTGATTCAGGTGGCGATTGAATATTGTGTTTATAAATTTTGTTTCGATCATCTAGTTTCAAATTGTGTGATGGAAAACCAATTCTAGTACAAAATGGTTGGGTTGAAGATTAATTAGAGCTTCTCTGCCGTTACCATCTGTTGTCTGTCCCACTTTCACCAACGGAGTGATTTTCCGAAGTCATTTGTTAGAAAATCTTGCTTATACATTTTTGTTTCCTGCTATTAAATTTTTAGAAACTCTAAGATTTTATGTTTATGCAAGTTGTTAAAAATAAAAAATCAAAGGCGAATATCCAAAAGTGATCATTAAATGACCTTTCCTTTAATAGAAATTGAATTAAAGAAAGATGGAAAATGAATACCCAACCATAAATCCCAGTAATTCATTAGGAAAGTCAGGGTCCCATTAACATCACTATCTTTTATATCCTTCACTTCTCATGTTTTTAATATTTTTTTTCAGTTGAGGATGCATGAATTTTTATGTATTCAATTCTCATGGGACTCTTTGTTTGATGCAATTGAATACTGTTTATTGTAATTGAATTCATAGCATTGTATTTATGTAAGTGGTAAAAAAAAATGAAGAATTAAAGTTGAATGCTAAAAAATATCATCAAATAACCTCTGCTTGAAAGGAAATTGGAGAAAGGAAAGTTTAAAAATGAATACGCAACTATCATTTCAAATACTTAGAAACTCAATGTGTTATCTACTTCTCCACCTTTTATCCTTGACATCTCAACGTGAAAGCTACCAAAACTTGGTAAGGGCAGGTTTACCCTCAACCACTCTATTCATTTATTTTTGTCTCTCTCAAAATTACAAGCAATTCTATGCACCTAACATACAAGCATCAGATGACTTCCACCGCCGGGCAATGCATGGCCGGCAAGTGGAATGTGAGCATGGAACCCCTCAGCTTCCCCTTGGCGGTCGTCGGAGTCGGAAAGGCTGACGGAGAAGGGTGGAGGCGGCACCGGCGCGATTCTCTCGCACTTGCCAAGCCACTTAGCCTGCATGTACTTGTGCTTCCTCCAGGGTCCCATATGCATATTGTTCTCTTTCATGCACTTCTTGGCAGCCTCACACAAGATCTTGATCAGGCTTCTCAACCTCTCTGCCTTGCCCACAAACACGTGCGGAAGCCGGTCGATGAGCCTCTTGTACTCAGGGCTGGCTCTAGCCATCTCGAATTCGGCTCGGAAGTCCAGCTCGATCACCACTCTCACACTCATCTTCTTGCTGCTTGAAGTGGCCACCACATCAATATAGGTGTGTTCTCCTGAGGAGTATAAATTGGTATTACCATTAGTTTGGGCCACAACAATCATGGAAGAGAAATGGACGAGGTATCGAAAGATTCAGATGAAATCTATGTATGGAATTTCAAGTCCATCAGATCATCCTAATAGTTTTATTTATAAATTTTAACGGTTTTAAAAGACATCATTTAATCATTTTACAAGATTTCAATACAATGGCTGTCGAACTTAAAAGATATTCAGATCAGGGTAGTGGGTATATAGGAGGATTGGATTGATGATGTAGGGTATAAGAAGGGGTCTCCCCAAGTTTGCCTCCCATGGGAGCATTTTTTAAAGATCATGGCCAAAAGTTGTTTACAAAATTATGAAGGCAAAAGGTGGGCTTGTTGAATGAGCCGCCTAGCTTTTGTGGGCTCACTCAATCTCTGTTTTTTTTTTTTTTTTTCTTTCAACACTCAAGTGGTTAGGCTTCTCAACTCAACTCATTGATAGATAGTCTTTGTTGGAGGCTTGAAGTTATTATGGTCAGCTATGACAAGTGTGTAATGTGTTGTGGGGAATTTATCATCTTCAAATTTAGGGTTTTCTTGGATTATTGTTAAAAGAATCATTAGAAAATTACTTTTACAAACTTTTCCTGATACTCTCGTGATATTTCAATTTTAGTGTGGAGATGGGAAATATGACGATATTTATGGCAGTGGTTGAGATGAGATTGTCTATTTTGAGAAAAAATATATATATATCTTGTGCCCAATGAGTAAAGATCCCAGGGTCACCTACATCTTCCCTTTTAACTGGAACTCCATGATGGTGCCACCTATTGATAATCAAAACCCCTCTATGAGATGAGATTAGTTACATGATTGATAAGGCGCAAAATTGTCTATTAGGCATGTGTTCAATTTTTTAGGGGGACCAAATTCTCTTAAAGTAAAATTTGATGAATGTCACTTGAGGTGATGTTCATTTCTTGCCATCCAGATTATCCACAGTTAAAAATTTTAAATCATAAACCCTAAATCCTAAATAAATAACCCTTGCTCCCTAATTCCACGTGATGGATGTAGGGTGCACATGCAAGAAGGTTGAAATGAATGGTCCAGATTAGTTGCCTTTACAACAGGGACAACCAAGTGGTGGGCCACAAGGGCATGATGGGACGATCAACTTGCACCCCAAATTCAATTAGGCAAAAAAGCTGGTGGACCACACGAGAGCGATGGAAATTAAAGATCACGCCGACATATATGAAAATATCGGATACGTAAGCAATGTTCGTAACACATCGGTACCTGATGGAATATCGGGCGTCCTCCTCCACTTGGACTTGCATATGCCGCTGTCGTGCCCCGCCTTACTCAGCCGATCCGTTACGTCTCTCATCAAGCAGTTACGGCACAAACCCCCCTTCAATCCTTTCCCACACACGCATTTCGGCCCATCCTCCAGCGATTCTCTCAGCACCCGTTCCGTTTCGTTTCGGATCATCAGCTCAACCGAACTGATCCGACACAACACCCCCTGCTTAAAAAAAAAAAAAAAACATCATCGTAACGACCGAAACAGAATAAATTGGAATCACCCCAGTTCAGAATACACACAATCTGATTTTACTACTTACTTTGAGGAGCTGATGTTGGGACTCCCAAAACGCCTTCCGCTCCGTTACGCTCTCTTCCTCCTCCGATTCGGTGCTGCAACTCTCCGGCGAGCCTTCGCCGTCCTCTTCCAAGAACCCCATTTCCATTTCTGAAAAACCCACCTAGTCGGCCGGAATCCGGCCCTATGGTTGGTCTCTCCGGCACGCCTCCGCCATTCGAGACTTCTCGAGGTGTTTTTTCTCCTCTTCGGCTTCTCTGGGTCGATGAAAGACGTTACATGATTGTACCGTTTTTATAGTCAAACTTTGGCTTCTGAGGTGGGGCCCAAGGTGAGATTACGTGGCCGAACGGGGCTCCGCGAACGTGATCCGCACATGTCACATCCACGTGGCAGATGATTAGTGGCTTTGTTTGGAAACCGGAGCAAATTTTGTAGAGTCCTGATCCTCCGGGTGTCTTCCACATGTGGGACCCAACTATCACTAACTTTAGGCGGCTCAAAACAACTGCGGTTCCGATCGAAGGCATATTTTTAAATTTTACTTTAATAGGAGTTGGTCTTATAATAATTCAGAGCATTTTTAATGAATAATTATTGTTAATGTAATATGTTGAATCTCAGAATGGGGCACTTACTAAACTTATAATTCATGAATCCTATATTCAGAAGTAAAATTTGGAAATATATGGGGAATGGATGCCATTTATTTTTGAATGCTCGAGGTTTCCCACTTGCATGACGCTCTTTTTTTTGTGGGGGGGGGGGGGGGGGGGGGCACTTGCATGACGCTCTTGGGGGAGGGGGAATATGAAATGTAAGTATAGATTTACAATAAGATTTTGGGCATCACATCAGTTAATGCCCATAGTCTGATTTCATTATATTTTATTTGGGGGACATTCATGTGCATCCATTCCTCACCATAGGATAATGGAACTTTCTATTTTTGCACATGAATATTCATTTTATGTATATGACCATTTATGACTTTTCCTCTTTTGTACATGAAAATTTTCAATTATAGAAGTGTCTCTCACCCTATGGTAAGGGATGGATATACACATAAATATTCTCCATTTTATTTTAAACTTTTGCTACTTCATCCACTTTACTGAGAGATTGCTTTCGAGGCTTATGTGTGAAATTAGGGTGCCAAGACCACTCAATCATAATTGGGTTATCCAATTTATCAATCTTATAATAATACTTTAATTAGTTATTATTTTATTAAAAAAATGTTAATCTTCAATTTTCCATTACTTTTAAAACATAAAAGAGTTCTTCTAAAATATCCAAGCTTAAATAAGATAAATAAAAGCATAATATAAGGTTGGTAGAAACAATATTCTATTCTGTTTTTTTCCTTATGGGTCACTTCAACTTTTGGAGTATGAACCGAAACAAAACAAAACTGTGGGATGCTATGCTTGTGTTAGGGCGAATTTTAAAACTGTGAACTAGGAAATACTCGGGTTGAGGATGCTGTCTAGCAAACAGTGGTAACAGAAGGGATATTGAGTCATGATTTTATTTTATTTGCTAGGGGCCCATATTGAGTCATGATCTGATCCAAAGGAATCCCACCAAGTGGTGGATAGATTATTAGTAAACATATAGCTGGAAATCACCTTGGTTACTCTTTTTAAGATTGTTAATGATTAACAGATAGGGACCATTTTCAATAAGCCCCAGGCTGTAATGATAATCTTTTACAGGCAACCATTCAAATGACCAACCTATACTGAGCTTTTTTTCTTATACTGAGCCTTTTTTTTCTTTCTTTCTTTCTCTTTTTTTTTTTTTTTTTTTTTGTAACCACTCAGGGGATTGTGACTCATGAGAGACACCATCTAGAAGAGATGAGACCGGCTCAACCGGTAGATACACACGTAGGGATGAATTTCTAGACAATAAGGCAAGAGACTACTAAGGATCGATCTGTTAGCAATAAGGTAAGAGAGGACCTCAGAAATAGGGTTACAAACCAACAACCAACCTACATTGAGTAAACTTCCCACAAGGGCAACATCTCATATTTGCAATGAACTTGACAAGGCATACTTTAGCTAACAGCATAAGTTGCTTGAGATGGTTTGAATACAAATTAAAAAATATCCAAAGATACGTTAAACATTGAACTGCTGAAGTGCTTGACTCGATAGAATCTAGTGAAGAAGTATAACACACATATCATCATCGTCATCAAAGCCTTAAACTCAAAATGATAATCATATATAAAATGACACTAGGACAATCATGCCAAATGTATATAGAGCCCATAATTTGATCAATGTGGCATAGCATTATAGATTAAATTAAGTATCATAGTTTTAATACTTGGTCTAAACTAAGATGTACATTACCCAATTTGTACAAGTTTTGGTCACGATCGATATTAATTTTACATAGCCTCAGAAAATGCGCAATCTGGTGTAAGCTTGTCTTCTATTTTTACTTAGGTTAAATGATCTTAAAGATGTTGGTGACTAAGATTTTTACATATTATGTTTTGTAAATAATTCCCAAATTTGTTACAATAAGAAAAGGGCCAAAACAAACTAAGATAAGGATACATACCTATAGTTCTCAACTTTAGTGGATACAATGCGCCATTCATGTAAGCCCACAATTAGCTCATGAGTTGCTACAAAGTTTAGCTTCCTTTAATGACTAACATGGAAATCTCACCCACTTTTATTAGGAAAACTCAATGTCATTAGTATAAGATCCCTGAAATCAACCCTCTTTTAATATTTAAAAGTGCTAGTGGAGGTAGGACTATGAGTCCATCATTTGGTAGGCAGGTCTATAAATTTAACCTATACTTTTGTGTCTTTAATGATATTTAGGATCTCATAGTTTCATAACATGTTTACAAGACTTCACCTAAAAATCTCTATATTTTTAAGCTAGTTTATACTATGGGAAACACTTGATCGTAAATATATGGCATTATTGAGAAATTACTTTTCCCTTTGAGCTTGGGATAAGTTATACCAATGGTAAAGGTAGAGAAAAGGGAGGTAGAGATAATTTTGTAGGTTCAAGCTTGTACTATCATGAAAAAACACTCCTGCCCACGCCAATAATTTTCCTTACTTTATTTTTTGGATAACAAAATAATTAAGAAAGAGGAAAAAAAAAAAACCTCCAGCAAAAGCAAAGAAGGCAGATGAAAGAAGGATACAAAAGCCTTATACCAACACCATCTTTTGAGACAAACAAACACACACAACATCAATTACCAATAAAAGGAGAGCTCCCCCATCTGCACCCTATTTTGCTAAGGAATACCCGAACTAGTAAAAAAATCTAATCTCTTTGATAAAATAATGAAATCCCCATGGAGTAATATTCCCCTCAACATCCAAGAAATGAGAATGACATCTTATTCCAGCAGTAAGATGCGCCTGTTTTCACCTGGGTGTCAGGGGATTAGCCTTGGGCATACCACTTTTCCTCACTTTAGCTCTTTACGTTACCTGTGGGCTCCATTGCCTTATCCGAAGTCTACTTTCCTCACTCAAAAGCTCTAAGGGTGTGTTTGACAATTAACTAGTTAAAGTAAAGTAAAGTGAATCTAGACAAGAAATGACAAGGGGTAATATCAAAAGTACATAATTTCAAGATTTCCTCCGAATTTCTTAAAAAAAGTTAAAAAAAAAAACCTCCTTTCTCCACTAAAAGATGATATAAAACTTCAATTTTCTATACAAAAGTACAAAATATTCGAAATCACCGAGATAGATTGTCTTTCCAAAGGTAGGACAATTTTCTTTAATTACTTTCAAAAGGTCTTTGAAAAATCAATTGCCTTTTTGTGACTCATTATTTTAATAAATTTGTAAAGTGTAACGCAGTAATATAATAATTTAGGTAAAGTATGTTGATGGGGCTACACATTGGAATAACAGAAAGACTAGTTAATGGTGACTTGTGATTAGACCTCATCAATCAATTAAACTGTAGTAGACACAGACAAAGGGAAAAAGGAATAAACATGATTGAAGACATTGATATGGTGTGAATAAACCAAATGTTTTTATTATAAAATTAAGGTTTTGCCGGAGGTTGGTGAAGTCGGACAACCCAAGCATCTAACCCATTTTAGTGACCAGAAAATGATGGCTAAGAAGTAAGAACCCTCCACCAGATTGGTGGGTGCAAATCTATTAAGACACCAAGTCATGAGAGATTTGTGAGGCTCCTAGGTGTATCTGCTCATGAAAACTTTAAATCGTTCAAGTTAAATTTTACCTTTTCACTTCAATATGAGTTGAGCCCACTTTTCAAATTTATCACTAGTTAAATATATGAATAAAATACTTCAAAAGATTGTAGTTTTTTTATGGTAATCATTCTAATGGTGGACCCAACTTTTGTTAAAATGGGACTTGATAAGAACTTCTAAAAGATGGAGGAAATTTATTTAGAACGGCTCGGATTTTTCTTCTCTGTTGAGTCTCACGAATTTCTCAGTGGGTTATATGTAAATTTCTTAAGAAACAGGTCAACGATTCTCTCTTTTTCTGTCTTTAAGAACTCCCGAGGTGGGCCGGGTGGCAAATCCTGACCCAACCTATAAGCTCAGCCCAACGATTCCGGGTTGAAAATGTACTCCTCTACTTCTGCTCAAAGAAATAGTGAAACACTATGGAAGAATCTTTGGACTCTACATTTACTTCAATATGAAGAGCCTAGCAATCTTATCTCTACTTTCATTGGCGACATGAAAATTGATGGAGAAAATAAAGGCTATTATTGAAGTGCAGTTTCAAATTTCAATATTGATCCAAATCCTTTACAATTTATTCGGCTTTATGTAAATAGAGGGCATGGATGCGTATATAGGCAGTGGCCACACTGAATAGGAGGATTTATAGATTAATCATCTTTTAAAATTTGACTTTAAGATTATATTTATATATCATTGCTAGTATATTTCTTAAATCATGAGATGGATGGTCAGTAGGGTTGCAAATGGGTATATGATTCTCCGATTTTTCAAAAGTTCTAACCCTTTAAAACCTGGATATAGAAGATATTTTAGGTTCCGATTCATAAATGGATCTAAGCTTAAAACCCAATTTAGTTTCCGATTGATGAATGTGTCTGCTACTTGGTCTATATAGGTTCCAACCCGTGGACTCGGCATACGAGTCTTTGATGTTGCGAAATATAGCTTAAAATCAACTTTTTTTTAGATATTGTTATGTTTAATCCTGGAGGTAGTAGACTTGATGCACTTTTATATGTTGAATGATATGCTTATTTTAAGAAAAAACTAAAAAAAATAATAATAATAACAAGAAATTAGAACTAATTGGGGAACTAGATTTTGGCCCTCTAGCTGGACTTGGTTACAGAGCTGAATCTGGGCTTTCCTATCGGAACAGGGTCTAAAACAAACAAAATAGGTTATGAGTCAGAACCTTACCTAAAACCAAAACCACTATTTAGAAACGGGTTTGGGTCCGGATCCACTATGTATCTAATCCGGAATCATCCCATTTGCAACCCTAATGGTCGGTGGAGGCTAAGGCCTTTATTGGGGTCATCCAGGGAATGTTTCAATATGAGAATGAATGAAGAAAAACTATTTAAAAGGCATTTTGTGAAAGAAAATTTAGATAGATATTGTCATAGATAGGGAAGGAATATAGAGAGGTAGTAGTTTTATAAATGTGCAAAAAGTGATAGAAAATGGCTGCCGAATAAGTTTTTCTTTATTCATTCTCTTAATGAAACACTGCCATGATGATGCCAAACATGTCCTAAGATTGCAAGACCAATGTGCTTTTGTAGGTGTGGCGTATTTATAATAAGGCCCACCAACTACATAGTTTGGAGCTTGTGCACATATGCTACATGTACACGACATATATACATTAAGGGAAAAGACGTTTTAGCTATTTTTTAACGAAAGGATTTCATGATAGAGAGAAAAACCACCTTCAATGTCCCTCACAGCCCACTTCTCCGTCGTTTATTTTGGTTTCTTCGCACTTCTCCACGTTTAGTGAAATATTATTTTTTTTTAGTAGGTTACAATGAACTTTATGTTTTTTTTATAACAGTAGAGGAGGTTTCAATTTCCTATTACAAGGCTTAACATTATAGAATTATTCTCTCATATTTTGTTTCTGAAAAAGCAAAGAAAGCTAAAACTAAGATCAACTTGAGTTGGGATAACTTTTCGTGCATCCCATTTTTATTTTGCCCAATGGGGTCCCACCTATCATCAGCCCAACCCTTCTTCCCACTCAATGCACCCTATCAATTGATGAACACCCCAACTTCACATCCATCTTTCCTAATACCCCTTTCAACCATCCATCATACTAAACAAGTGGAAGGAATCAGCAAATAAATTAAGTCCTGCCACAGCCCGGGCTACAAGCATCTCATAAGTCCACTAAGGTCATGTTTGGCATCTCTACTCTTTTTTTGACAGACCATTTAAAATAGAGTTATTAAAAAAAAAGTTATAAAAAAAAGAGAGCATTTCAATTTTAGAGGATTTGCCTTTACGTTTTTTAGAGCCTATGCCTCTATTTTTTACATACCCAGAAAGTGGGCATTTCAATTTTAAAGGATTTGCCTCTACTTATCTAGAATAGGAAGAGAATAAAGTCATCTACCAAACACTCTAATTTTTCTAACCTTAGACAAATAGACAAATAGAGGTGAAAAATAGATATACCAAATATGTACTAAATCATAAAGCAACTCTATCTCAAGATCAGTCAAGCAAGCAGGCAACCCCCATCTTTCCTATGATCCTATCTTCATAGAAATGTTTCCTTTGGGAGCTTCTAAACTTTGAGGCCCTAGGTTAAGATTATTTGATGAGCCTTCTTCAGCAAAGGGCTCTAACCCATCTTTCTCTGTCAGGTGATTGGTTCGGACTGGTTCATACAAAGCACTTCAGGCTGTAAAGGTTCGATTATGGATCCACTCATGATAGGCCCAAATCCAAACCGAATTAGGTTTTGGGCGCCAAATGTAACCTCGGGTTTCCCCACGGGTCAATGTCTGTTGATCCGTATCCACACTAGATTATTATCAAACAGGCCCATATCTGTTTTTCATCTCAGGTCATCCAGGCATGTGTAAACAGGGATCTCTTGTAGATTACAATCTCTAATTCAGCCTTTGGTCTAAAAGTGGGGCCCAATGCTTGATTATATATTAAACCACTAACCAATTCTGTTATTCAGTCCCATAATCTTGGACCAATTCCATAACTCTAAAACCCATTGTCCAATGACCCATACCAATTTTTTCATGCTGGGTCCTCTTTGTTTTAGGGGTTGCAAGATCTGACCCGAACCACAGATCCGACTCACATTTAACCAACATGATCCGACCCACATCCAATGCATGTTGATCACATGTCAAATAAATCTGACCCACAGTAAAACGGGTCAGGTTAGGTTAACCCGCAGAAACCATTTAAATGGATCAAGTCAGGGTCGACCTATATATCTAAATCGATGATTTAGTGGTTAAATATATTTGCACTTTAGGCTTTTTTGGCCTAACCTAAACTTGATATGGACTGGGCTTGGGCCAATCTTCTATAGGTCGGTTGCGCAGGTAGAGTCAGATTAAATGGGTTGACCCACTTTGGATGTGGGTTGTGCAAGCCGGGTCGGGTTGATTTGCAAGGGTGAGTGGTGAGGTTACCTGATCCAACAAAAAAGAGGTCAGATACAGTTTGGGCTTGAACCTCTATATAACACGATGTGTTTTGACCCGACCTGACCCCCCAACCACACTCACCCTTTGTTGGTTAAAAGTTAAAATTGGGGTCCATTGACACCCTCAGGAAGAAAGTTCAGATGGCACACAAGTTCTGTCTCATATGTAGTGGCCCAATGCCTAAAACCTCAGTTTAATAACTCATATGACTCGCCCTGTGTGACCACAGTTGGGCTTGCATCAATAAGTCAGTGAGTTGGGCGAGTCAAATGAGTCTTACTGAGTACTCGCCATGGTCACCTGACTTAATCACCTGATCAGTGATCATCCAAAATGAATTGCGTTTGGAAGTTTGAGCAATTTTCATGGATTGAAACCCGATTGGGTTTTGGGAGCTTTAATAAGTAGTCTGTAAGACAACAAAAGCCCTCTACATGCTGCAAGTACAAAACATGTATTGCAGTTCATAAATAACAAGAGGAGTTTTGTAGATCTTAAAATAAACAAATCTCAGGTGAAGTGACAGCAAGATCTATACCTCGTTTCGATCTCGATGATTCCAATGGAAGAACAAAACATATATCTATTTTTCTTGGATAATGACCGAGCTGATTGATTAATTAATTGAGTTATTTATAACCTACAAGAGCCCAATGGAAAAGAAAGCATCAACCTCGAGCAATAGCACGGTTGGCTAGGACTACGGCTTAGGAACTAGAGAGGTTGTGGTTTCGAATCCACGCTCAATGGCCTGACTTGCCTAGTCGTCAGTCTATGAGGAAAGCAGGGACTTCATGTGCCCGGAAAATAATCGGTTCTTGAGGAGGCCGGACACCCTCGTCAGCTTAAAAATAATAATAATAATAATAATAATAATAATAATAATAATAATAAGATAATGTTCATATACCTTATATCAACGACTTTGGCATAGTGGATTTCTTTTTCATGATTGAGAGAAAATCACTAAGAATTTATTATCAGCACACCGTCTAGAATCTTTCTTACTTGAACAGTTACACTGTTCTATTTTTCTAGTTGGCTATGATTTCTCTTCAATTTTTGGCAACATCTCCATTTTACATTCAGAGTTATAGTTGTAGTTATCATATTCAAAGTCTTGTCCCAATAATATTGGATTGGCAATATAAATTTTATGTCTCCATGCGAATATATCCTAAGCCAATTCTTTAGATAAATTGCACTCCTTTATTGAAATCTTCATTTTATGTCTAAAGTATAACAACTACAATCAAATAGCAAAAGATTATATTTTTAATACAAGATTGTGTCACTTTCATTGACATAAAGTCACCCATGTTAAGAGACACTGGATAAGGATCGGTAATTACGACTGCAGATGAGCAAGATGGCATGGATGAGTGGCTCGTAAGCTCTGATGCCATGAGTGCTTGGAAAATGCAAAGAGATGGAATATGTCTACAATTCTCTGTCCACAATCTGTGGAGAGACTGTTTCTATTATATTTCATGAGTTGTTACAACCATTGTGAACCTGAATATCTCAAAAATAGTGCATATGAGAGCTATCCTTCTCAACCCAATTGATTGTTCAACCATTGCTTTTAGGTTTTTTACTAAAAAAAAACCAAATATCACTTAAGGTAAAATATTCTTTTAAAGAATTGAAATATAGTTGCTTAGAAAAGTGTTAACTGTTAAGTGAACGTGCAAAATAACATATTGCTCCTCTTCTCCAATCAAATAAATGTTTATAAAGTCCAAATAATAAGAGTTTTGTTTCTCACTGAGCCAGCTCCAAATGTGCCCAATCCAGCATCCACTTTTTTTTCCCATCAAATGTGTTTTTTTAATATCAAGATCACCTCCCTCATGCATAATCTCTTGCCAAAGTTTAAGCAAATCACCTAAATGATTAAAAATAATATATATATATATATATATATATTTATAAATGAAAAGGAGGAGGGAGGAGCTGGTGGAAGAAAAGGAGGAATTCTTGGTGATAGGTGAAACCATAAATAGGCTAATATGATTAGTAAGTGAGATCAACCCAACAAGTTGACTATCAATATTTAAGGTCCAAATTAACCCCAAGTCCACCAGTTAAAGTTCAAGTGTATAAATAGGCTAACATTGTTAATAAATGAGATCTTTATAAAATGCACACTTCCTTCTAAACTTATCCGACGTGGGATTCAATTAGAACGAAATCAAATGGCAAGGTCCCAAACATGAGATGGGTTAAAAAACAATTGTTTTGCATGGGTTTCTCAACACTTTTCTTACATGAAAATACATGAATATGAAAAGTTCTTTCAAGAGAATAAAATCCCAAATATAGGACTTCTTATTTTTAATTTTTTTGAGCAGAAATTAAGAAGAAGAATCAAAAGAAAAACGAGAATACATGAGGATGCAGGAAATTATATTTTCAAATTTAATTTCCAAGACAAAATAAAAATACTCAGCAGAAAAAATAATAGAAAGAAGATTCTAGATGAGTGAAGAACTCTGTAATTCTTATTTTAAGAACTGATATAAAAGAAAGTAAACAATAGCACCTATTTATAGGTGAATACAAAAAAAAAGAAATTTCCTTGAAAACTTCAACCGAAACCTACTTTACTGCCACCAAGTAACCACCCAGCATAACAGTGCCTACAAATCTGCTATACAGACTTATTCAAAGCAGGACTAAGTCAGACAAGAAGTTTGAGTTTAATCAAATTCCAACAGCCTCCCTTAAACTCAAACTTTTAGAGCTACAGATGCCCATCTTCTGCTTCAATCTGTAAAAAGTTTCAGCTTTCAACGATTCTGTGAGAATGTCGGCAATCAGGTCTTCAGACTTGCAAAATTCCATTGCAATTTCATCTTCTTTAACAAGATCACGGATGTAATGAGATTTGATGTCGATATGCTTGCTTCTCCCATGAAACACCGGATTCTTTGTGAGAGAAATAGCCGACTTGTTGTCACAATAAATCTTCGTAGGAAGTAGTTGCTCTTGTCTTAGCTCATCGCACAGTCGCCGCAGCCAAACAGCTTGACATGCAGCGGATGCAGCTGCCATATATTTTGCTTCAGTAGTTGAAAGTGCAGCTGCTTATTGTTTCTTGGAAGACCAAGAAATTACTCCTGAACCCATGTGAAACACAAAACCAGAAGTACTTTTTCTATCATTCACATCTCCTGCCCAACCGCCGTCTGTGTACCCAACAAGATCACAATTGTTAATAGATGTATAAAAGATACCATGACTTTGAGTACCTTTTATGTAGCGCAAAATTCGTTTTGCAATTTGCAAGTGAACTTGACTCGGTGTCTCCATAAACCGGCTAATAAAACCAACTTCAAACGTAATGCTAGGTCTAGTAGAAGTCAAATAACGTAGACTACCTACTAAACTTCGAAAATAAGTTGGGTTGACAAGCTCACTATTACCGACTGTATCCATCTGCAATCTTGTTTCAACGGGAGTTTTGATAGGATTACATGATTCCATCTTGAACCGCTTCAAAATATCTGCTGCATATTTCTTCTGTGAGAGAAATATCCCATCCCCTATCTGCTCAATCTCCAGGCCAAGAAAGTAAGACATCAGTCCCATGTCAGTCATTTCAAAATTGCTATTCATATCCTTCCTGAATTCATCAAACATGCTGAGACTATTTCCAGTAAATATCAAATAATCTACATACAAACATATAATAAGCATATCTCCTTTTGCATTTGATTTGATATATAATGTAGGTTCATAAGGACACTTGAGAAAACCATTTTTCTGGAAATATAAGTCTATACGTGTGTACCATGCCCGCGGAGCCTGTTTTAACCCATACAGAGCTTTCTTCAACTTGAAAACTTTATCTTCATCGCCTTTCTTCACATAACCAGCTGGTTGGTCAACGAAAACTTCTTCATTAAGGAATCCGTTCAGAAACGCAGATTTGACGTCCATTTGATGTATCTTCCATTTTTCTTGGGCAGCTAAGGCAATCACCAGATGTATTGTATCCATGCGAGCTACCGGTGCAAAAACTTCATAGTAGTCAATACTTGGCTTTTGTTTGTAGCCCTTCACGACCAACCGACCTTCAGCTTGTCCACCTGACCATCAGATTTGTACTTTGTTTTATACACCCATTTGACGCCAATCGTTTTCTTTCCTTCAGGAAGATAAGTCAGCTTCCAGGTATCATTTTTTTCTATGGATTGAATTTCAGCATCCATAGCCTGCAACCATTCATCATGTTGTGCTGCTTCTGTAAAAGAGAGAGGATCACAATATGCAAACAAAGCGAAATTTACAAGTTCCTCGTCAGTTACATCATTATCATTAGACATGACATAATCATGTAAGCGTGCAGGCAGCACACGAGGACGTGTCGATATACGAATGCCAGTTGGATTCTGCAATGGTGCAACATGCTGCGGCTCTCCACTAACGGATTCTTCATTCAAGGAAATATCAATTTGTGATTTCTCTACATTCTGCCAATCCCAAGCTTCAGCTTCATTGAACTCAATATCTCTACTGATGATGACTTCATTTGTTTGCGGATTAAACAACTTATAGCCTTTGGTTCGTGCACTATAACCGATAAAAATACATTTTGTACTTTTACCATCAAACTTATTCCTTTTCTCAGTTGGTATATGGGTATATGCTACATACCCAAAAACTCGAAGAGCTTCAACATTCGGCTTATAGTTGCTCCATGCTTCATCAAGTGTCATATTAAGAACACTCTTCGTCGGACACCTGTTTAATAGAAAAACAGCACAAGATACGGCTTCTGCCTAAAAAACTTTTGGTAAGTTTTTACCTTTCAACATACTGAGTGCCATTTCGACAATTGTTCTGTTCTTTCTCTCAGATATCCCGTTTTGTTGTGACGAGTAACTTGTAGTAAGTTGATGCTTAATTCCATGATTTTTACAAAAATCAACAAAAGCATTAGAAGTGTACTCTCCTCCTCTGTCTGTTCGAAAACACCTCAAACTCAAACCACTTTGTTTTTCCACATAGACTTTGAATTCTTTGAATACTCCAAAAGCTTCAGACTTTTTCTTCAAAAAATATACCCAAGTTTTCCTACTGTAATCATCAATGGAAGTAAGAAAATAACGATTACCTCCATGTGATTCAGTTTCCATTGATCCGCAAATATCAGAATGCACAAGCTGTAATTGTTGCTTTGCTTTACATGACTTCCCCATTTGAAAAGAGTTCCTGTGTTGCTTGTAAGAATACAGCCTTCACACAGATGGTTAGAATTTTCTAACAAAAGGTAACCCAACAACCATTTCCTTCTTTGCTAGTACCCTTAAGCCATTAAAATTTAAATGACCAAAACGAAAGTGCCAAAGCCAATTTGTATCCATAACAATAGCACTAAAAGAATGAATGATTTCACTCTGTAAGGGTAATGGAAACATGCAATTTTTTGTCATCTTAACCTCTGCAACAAGTTCATTTTTCATGTTCTCAATAGTGTAAACACCTTTATCAATGATGATTTTAAGTGCCTTTTTAGATAGTTGACCCATACTCAATAAATTCCAGTGTGAACTAGGAACATAAAATACATCAGAGATATGCTCAGGAGAACCATCTTTCAATCGTATGAGAACATTACCTTTCCCCATAATTGAAACTCTAGCCTTGTTTCCAAGATTTACCTCCCCACGCACCGATTCATCCAGGTAAGAGAAAAACTCCTTCTTTCCACACATGTGATTACTACACCCGGTATCTAAATACCATTTGTCGAGGTGTTCTTCTTCTGAAGAGCTGCAAGCTAACAACGAAGTTTCCTTTTCTTGGACATCATCAGCGTAGTTAGCATGTTCAGAATTTCTTTTTGGAAATTTAACTCTACACTGTGATCGGAAATGCCCAAACTTCTTACAACGAAAACATTGAATTTTGGTTTTATCATACCTTGCTTTTTCAAGAGCTTGCTAACCTAAACTATTTTTCTCTATGGAGGCATGATTCTTGCAGCTTTTAGTCTTGATATCTTTGCCTTGGCTTGATGTTTTGTCACCGCTGGAACTGCTATTACTGGACAAATTGATTTTACTTTGAAAAGCTTGCTCTACAAGTGCTGTAGCCTTGTGATTCATTCTATGTTCATGAAAACTTAATGAACCCAGCAATCCTTCAATTGTCATGGTAGAAAGATCCCTTCCTTCTTCGATTGCAGCAACAATATAATCGAAACGATTTGTCACAAAGATCTCATAATCTTTTCAATTACACGTACATCCTCCAATTTTTCACCATTAACTCTTAATTGATTCACAACAGATTGAACTCATGAAAAATAATCAGATATAGTTTCAATATCTTTCATAGAAAGAGTTTCGAATTCACCTTGTAAAGTTTGCAACCTTACACTCTTCACCTTCTCATCACCTTGGTAGGATTTTTGCAACATCTCCCAAGCATCTTTAGTTGTTGTTGCACTTGAAATCCTTCAGAAGACAATCTCGTCCACGGCTTGGTAGAGGAAGAATAACGCCTTCTTGTCTTTTTTTCTATTCTCTCTCAAATTGTCTTTCTGAGTTTGAGAGAGAGCTGCTGCTGCTACTTGATCCGCTGGCTCAACGTATCAGGCTTCAATAATCTCGGTTAGCTCCTGGAAACCAAACAACGCCTTCATTTGGATACACCACTGATCAAAAAAATTTCTGCTAAACTTCGGAAGCTGAGGTTGGATTGTTCCGTTCATGTTTATGACCTGCTTACAAGCAATCTAAGTGAACTACTTAGAAAACAAGAACTCTGGAAAAATGTAGCTCTGATACCAAATGCAGGAAATTATATTTTCAAATTTAATTTCCAAGACAAAATAAAAATACTCAATAGAAAAAATAATAGAAAGAAGATTCTAGATGAGTGAAGAACTCTGTAATTCTTATTTTAAGAACTGATATAAAGGAAAGTAAACAATAGCACCTATTTATAGGTGAATACAAGAAACAACTTCTTCCTAGAAAACTTCAACTGAAACCTACTTTACTGGCACTAAGTAATCACCCAGCATAACAGTGCTTACAAATCTGTTATACAGACTTATTCAAAACAGAACGAAGTCAGACAAGAAGTTTGAGTTTAATCAAATTCCAATAGAGGATTGGCTGAAACCCACCTTGGGACAACTTTGTCACAAGGTTACAATAAAAAGCTTGAAATGGAGTGGAAGACATCGAAAAGTGGAGGTGTTAAGAGTAATGAAAACTGAAGTATGAATGGGTGAGTTGGGGAAGATTAATGTTGTTGAAATAAATGAGTACATGATGATCGAGTTGCGTAATTTATAACATTTTGACAATCTCTTTCTTCCAAACCTTCCATATAATGATATGTTCATCATTTAAAAGAAAACATAACCCAAATTTACCATCGGTCGGTCAATTTGGTCGGAAAGGACCTGTTAGTGTTGGGGAAATTGGCACAGTGGAACAAAAGAATTTCCTTTTCTTTTTTATTGGACTTCGGAACCATTTTGGAGTTTACCTGTTTTTATTAAGAAATTTGACTCTGTCCACTAATTTTTTCTTCATTTTTATTAATAATATTTGTCACTTGACTAATATTTCTTAATTAGAAAAATGCCTTGGAATTGTTTTCTCTAGTATATAATCATTCCATTCAAATATAAACATAAAAAAGAAAATCACAACCATGGGCAAAATTAGATGGGGGCAGGTGGTTGCCTAGAAATTCTGAAACCTTTCATAAGAATATTAACAGTTTCTTTCGATCCAGACCAGCTAAGGCTACATGGTATCCAATTACCGGAAGTCTTGATTCCAAAGAAAGCGGGGTCCAAGCTATAGGATCTAAAATATTCTGTTTCAGATTTGGATCCTTGTATATTCGAACCCCCGAGGATATAGATATAGGACATTTACATCCTCGTACTAAAAAAATATATGCATCGTAGGACTTGAGTAATATTGCTACTTGAGGATCTACTTTGTTTTAATCGTTTACCATTTAATAACCCGCCTGTACATTTTTAAAACATATTTTTAAGCTTTTTTTTAATCCAATTATATTAATGCAATCCATCCGGAATAAGATCCGTTTTTTGGGTTGATGTTGATCCAAATACAATATAAGGGAGATGTGTTGAACCCAAATTCATATATAGGTTTAGGTTTATTAAGACGGATCTAAGTTAGATTCACCATGGTTTCACCTTGGATCCAACTTTGCAGCGCCCTAACTACATATGGAAATACTTTATAAAAAAAAATGAAAATTACGTTTAGAAAATGACTAAGACTTTCAGTACCACATAACATTGAAATCTGTGCAAAACTACTTTTATAAAATGGCTATGCAAGACTTGCATTGCCAAGTACTTGTTTATTTCCATGCATCTACTACCTTCTTTCTCCAAGTGAAGTTGCGATCTTTCTATCTCAGTTATACAGGTTATCCATTTTAACTTTGTCTACTATAATATAAGAATGGTGAATTTTTATTTTTAAACATTTAAACTAATCAAAGGTGGGTCAAATTGCTTTTATGGTTGAAATTTGCTACTTTAATAAATTTTTATTGGATTTGATCAAATTTTGACAATTACCTTAGTTTTTATCTAATTGATCTAATGAAGGGACCATTTCCGATGGGTTACACCAATTTCAATTTTTAAAACATGCCCCTCTTGTGTGTCCCTTCTTATTTATTTATTTATTTATTAGAGGAATTTACCGCATAAATTCCGATAGGGCCCCATACCACTCCTGAGGTCCTAAAAACACCGTGTATATGGATACGGTCTTCAATGTGTGTTTTTATATATATATATATATATTTTTTTTTGTCGTTTCGGGATATAGCCGATATCGGCTATTCTGTCAGTCAGATCTTCTTCAACATATAACTGTCTTATTTGCTGAACACAGCAGAATGGCCGATATCGGCCATATCATGAAATAACAAGAAAAAACGAATCTGAGTTTTCTCCCTTAGTTCTCCATAAGCCGGAAAGAGCGTTTTGGCAGCTGCCAGAGGAGGTCTTGAAGAAGCGAGAGGAGGAGGATTGGGCAACATGGGTGTTGAAGAGAGATGCCATAGACTCTTGGAAGGCAACGTTGCCTGCAGAAGTCTCCCTAGAGCAGCCCTTGTAGACCAAGCTGAACAAGTCAAGAGCTACATTTGAGGGGTTATGGAAGGCTAAAATAGTAAAAAAGGCAAAGTATAGAGAGAAGGAAGAGGATATGTGAAACTGAAACCCCGTTTCAGGCTTTGCCGAAACTCCAAATCATACCTAGAAAGTGAGGTATCTGTGGTGGTTTTGGGAAATGAGTTTTGCTGGGAGGAAGAAGAGATGGATTGGAGAGGATGGTGGGGAAAAACCCATTTGAGATTTTTGCTCAAATAATGGATGGAAGATGGATTTCTTTTGGCTGAAAAGGGAGGAGGAGGGAGAAGGATTGGTTTGGGTGGGTTTTGTTCAAGATTAATCTTTTTTTTTTTTTTTTTTTGTTATTTTGCGATATGGCCAATATCGGCCATTTTACTATGTTCAGCAAATAAGACAGTTACATGTTGAAGAAGATCTGACTGACAGAATGGCCGATATCGGTCATATCCAGAAACGACAAAAATATATATATATATATACACACAAAAACACACATTGAGGACCTTATCCGCATATACAGTGTTTCTAGGACCTCAGGAGTGGTATGGGGCCCTACCGGGATTTATGTAGTAAATCCCTCTATTTATTATTATTATTACTACATACACCACATGAATGTGGACATTTTTCACCTAAGAAATATTAATCCTACAAGCAATCTTATATGCAATCCAACTCCATGGCCTTATGATCTAACATGTTGCCCAATTTCACTCCCATCATACCTTTATCCACTATGGTGTTAAGAGACCACTAAACCTTATGGCTACTAAATCAAGGGCTATGATAGCATCATGTATCTACTTTGGGACTTTTTTTTTGGAAAAGATGGAGGTGGCTTTGAATTAAAGTGCTGCA
Source organism: Persea americana (assembly GCA_029852735.1). Taxonomy (NCBI): domain Eukaryota; kingdom Viridiplantae; phylum Streptophyta; class Magnoliopsida; order Laurales; family Lauraceae; genus Persea; species Persea americana. Next base: position 3,050,985 of record CM056813.1, read on the forward strand.
TCTTGTTTGAAAAATGGAGTATTGGCTTGACTTTTACTATGTTATTAAAGTGCTAAACTAGCCCTAGGGCTCGTTTGGCATTTTACTTTTAAAATAAAGTGGAGTAAAGTGAAATAAAAAGAGAAAATAAAATATAAGTGGGTTATGATGGTATTTTGTTTTTAGTTGTTTGTGATAAGAATATTTTTAACTTTTTTTATGGGGAAATGGAGTATTTTTGTCTTTTAGTGAATAAAGGTAGTTGCTTTTTGAGTTTTTCTAAAAAAGAAATAAGGAGTATTGAATTAAAGTGCCTTTAATTTGATATTTAACTTGACTTAACTTGACTTGGCAAGTAAAATTATCAAATGTGCGGTAAGGTGAAGAGACTTTTCCATGTAACCCATTCTCCTAAATAATAAGCTTCAAAGTAGGCCCCATGAGATGAGTAGCATATGAGAACATTACCTGCGTTTTAACATGTCCTAATTTTTACAAAAGTAAAGTAAAGTAAAATTAAGAGTAATCAATTAACATTGTGGCCCCCTTCCCCCCACATTCTGGTTGCTGCTTGCTGCCCTATCCGCACCATATTTCCTCTTTCCTTCTCCTCTGCCTGGTGGGCCCCACATTGCTCAATATTCCCCTAAAATATCCTTCAAAAAACGAGTAAACGCCAAGCGCGACTGGTAAGACGAAGCGGCAGGAAATCAAAGAACGAGCAAAAAAACGGATTTAAAGCGCCGAATCGGATTTCTTCCGATTCTTCCGATTCGGTCATCTTCTCCTTTCCAAAGATTTGGAAAACACCAAATCGTTTCGATCTTCTTTTGATTTTATAAACACCAGCTCCAATCTCTCTCTCTCTCTCTCTCCGAAAGTTAAGAAAAATCAAAGAGAAAACTCGCGTTTTCTTCCCTACGAATCCGATTCATGGAGCCTCAGACGTTTCACCGTTACGTTACTCGCAATTCCAAAAAATCCGAGTATCTTTTTCTTCTTCTTCTATGTGTCTCTTCTTTTTTTTTTTTGATTTTTAGGTTTCCGTTATCTTTTTTCTAATCCTCCGTTATCTTTTGCATAGCCTCCGTTTATTCTCTGGAAGCTCTTCACGGAATGACCCAGAATTAATCGACATCACGCCGTCAGCAAGCTCACAGGGACCGAGATCGTCGAAGCGCAAGCAAAATCAGGTGAGACCGCAATCTGTGATTTTGATCTTTATATGTTGAGAATCTTTGTGGATTTGACGGTTTGGATGGGTGGGATTTGCATTGATGTTGGTATTGGGAGTTTGGGGATTTAGGGCTTGGAGACTGGATTGAATCGTTTTTGAGTGAGTTGATTTTTCAGTTCAATTGGATAATTTCCGAGTTCTTGAATATGGGGATTTGAGTTTGGGAGTCTGGATGAGGAATTGGTTACTGAAACATGCTATTTCTTTATAAAACTGAGTGTCAGCTTGGATTCTAACTGATTTAATGTATCAGATGTTGAGTTTGGGCTTTGATGATGATGATAATGGATGCATATCTGATAGTAGATTATTGCAATATTTTTTGGTAGCCCATCCTCAGGATTTGTGCATTCATTTTGTTTATGTACATCTAGATGGAGTAAGAGGCTTCTTTTGCCTAATGGAGTTGTCTTTGATGCATCCTTAAAGGGCATAATATGCATTATATTTAGGTGCCAATGGGAATGAAGTTTTGATCTGTAATTGCACTGCCGTCAGGTAATCATAATTTTGGCCTATGATGCGCGGATATGGATATGGGCACAGATACATGGACTAGGGGATACAATTCTACACTTTCCAAAATCCAAGAAACAACTACAGCTATCCTGTCCATAACTTGAAATTTTGCAGTAACTGTTAATATTTTTTAAATAAAGTATTGGTTTTTCACCTGTGGGACATTTCTAAATTAATGAAATTGTCACCATTTACAATCCCCCTCTTTTGTTACATATTGTAGTGTAGAAAAATGTTAGAAAGCTATTAATTAATAGACTTAGAGATATGCTGAAACTATGTCATCCAAGTATCATTGCAGTATCTAGAGCCAGTACCAGTATTTGTATCTTTCGAAAATGGGTATGGTAGGCATATAAAAGTATTCACTATCATTTAAGGTTCATTAGATGATGTTCAATGTATTGGTCAATGATTTTATCTATACCACATAAGTGTTTTGTTTTCAAACTCATTAGGATTACATTGTCTATATATGTTTCAAAGATTGTATCTGATTGGCATCTACTCCTGGTTGGTGAAGTGCACGGAGCATGCACTTGACCACAGTATTTGTGTGTGTGCTTGCATGTATAGAAATTCGAACTGATTTTTCCTTTTTCTAAAGTTAACAACCAAATTTGATTTAACCATTGAACTGATTTTTCCTTTCTAAAGTTAACAAGCGAATTTGCTTTAACCACTCTACAGCTTCCAGCACTCTTGTCATGGAAATTTCATTGGGGAAGTGGCAGGAGCAGAATAAATGACCATCTATTTGACCATAATTCTCATTTTGATTACCACAGTCCCCGAAAATTAAATTGGAGTAACAATCAGTTAAAAGATTGATGGTATTCAAGTTAGGAGTGATGGGGGGCTATATTGTTAAACTAAGAAGATATAGAAGAATTTAACATTATGGTCTCCTGTGTGTTTATCTTCTAGTTTTAGAGAGTAATGTCTTCTATTCTTTACAATTCCATTGGTTCTCTTTAGTTGCTATGGTCTTTTTGAGTTTTAAAAATGGGCTGGCCATCCAATGTGAAGGTTTAGTTGACCATGGTCCAATCGATGATTTATTCTAGTTGAACCATGAGATCAACATGACATCAAAAATATAAAGCAAGAAAATCAACGATGAAAAGTATAAAAATACATTTAAGAAGTAGGGAAATCACAAAGAGCATGTAAAAGATTTAATTTATAAAAATGTTGAATAAGTTACATTTGTAATTTTTTTTAAATGAAAATAATAACTACTTAAAAATTTAGATTTTGTTTGTCAAGGTTTTCTTGAATCTTACTCATTGGCTGGTTCCTAAAATGCCTGTTGGTTTGAATGACTTGGCGGATGTACCACTTGGGTCAACTGAAGGGACTTTGGTTCAATCGAATGGTAATGTGTAGTGCTTTTATTCAAACATGGTTGGCCCAGTTCTTATAACATTGGGTATCATCATTCAATAGATCAGGACACTATAGTGAAATTATTATTCTTGGCCATAGTATTGATTTTCTTTTTTTAAATCGCCATCTTTTTTGGACAGAAGTCTGAAACGTTTCATTCCACCATCAAACCAGAGCAGCCTTCCAGAATAGTGACAATTATGATTTTTCTCTCAGGGATCTCAACTACTCTAACATCCTTTTCTTGTTTTCTTACTTTATCCTTCTATTGATTTTGGTATTTAGTTTCTTCTAAAGGCTGTCTTTTTAGTCTTTTTAAGAATGGAGGGAGGGATGGTGGGAGGGGATCTCTCTCTCTCTCTCTCTCTAGGTGAGTATCTTCATGAGTTTGGAACAACGTATATGCATGTTAATCCTCATTCACTGCTTTCACTATCCCCCAATTGGCCCTCATCTTTAGCAGCCCAATTAATTTATGTTGTGTCATACTGACGGCTGGTGGGTGGATGCCTTAGAAAACGCACCAGTAACAATCCAGAGCATATAATATTGCACTTGTTGGACATGGATATTATCTCCAGGTTGTTCCCTATGATGTAATTGAAATTGATGGAGATGAAGACCCATCTGGAGTTGTGATAATTGGCAATGAAGATGGAGTAAATGGCAAGAAGAAGATGGTGGGACACAATAAAAATAAGCAGAAGCAAATTAAGGTAGACCAATGCTTTCATTTTTCTAACACTTGTTCACCTTGCCAGAACTTGTGCACATTTTCAACCTTCAATGCCCCATAAGATTGTGACAAGTATATCCTTTTTTACAGGATGCTTTTGCCGAGGATATTATTGCTTATGCAAATCACGGTTTGGCAACCAGCCCTTCTTGGAATCCTCACAAAACTTTAGGGTTGGAGTCGCAAAATCTAAACTATACCGATAAATTTAATCCTGATTTTATGGATGTTGAAGATGCTATTAGTTTTACTTTGGGGCCTCAGTTTTCCCTAAACCAACCTACTTGGGTAGAGGATTCAATCCCTCCATTACAGAAGCCGGCATATTTACAACCACTTACAAGCAGTTTAACACCCCCCACCCAATCAAGTTCATGCAAGCAACAGTTAGGGAATGAAGATGAAATTGCAAAGAAATTTGGACTGTTTAAGCAATTTGATACAGTACGTGACCATTCAGACCATCAGTATAACTCAAATAGAGGCAGCTTCCATGGAGTTTCTCTAACAAAGAAGGTAATTTAGTTCTAATTTAACTTAATACGCACCAATTCATTTTATCTATATATTCAAATTCTGTGCATCTATTGTTTCTTTTATGACAGGCACCATTGCAATGGTCTAAGAAAATTCAACAGGAGTGGAAGATTTTGAGGGAAGATCTACCAGGTGTCTGTCAACTTCCCTTTTCCTTTCTTTGTTGTTTATATTAATCTGGGTCTGCTTATTAGAGAGTGCAGATTGATTTGAAGTGGAGATGGCTCTGCAAGCACATAACAGTGTGCATAAATTCATTTACAAATGATCTTATGATGACATCATTTGATGCTAGATCATTATCACACCCCAAAACCCACACTACTTGGATTCCAAGTTTTGAGGCGCGACTAAAACATTAATTTGAGATTGGGTTAAAAGGCTATATCGCAGTGGAAAATTTTTCTTTCCATAAACATAATAACCATCCAATAACAAGACAACTAATAATCAATTAAATATTGAATCGTTCCTTTCATTGATTATAATCCCATTGGGCTCCAAAATACACAACAGGGTCAATTTCTTGAAAAATTTCGGCAGAGTCTCCTCTGCATCTCAAACCCTGAAAATATTTCAGGTGTTCAATTTGATTCACCTGATAAACATAGATTCATATTTGATCCAAACATACCATCCATTACCTGTAATCTCTGAACTCCAATAATAATATGGATACAACCCATACATCACATAACACTTCCATCGTTAATTAAAAAATAACAAACTTGAAATCTCTAAAAATGGATCAATGTTGAAACTTAAAGACGTCATATAATTCCAAAAGACGTAGTGATCATGAAATTAGCATTATCCAAATATTCATCTCCAAGCCCATTAATACCGTAATGTCTATTAGCATGCATTGATTCCCTTCCCCGTAGGGTTGGATGATGACTAACCATTTACAACATGAATGCATTCAAAAGTAGACCTAAGAAGTCTAAAATCTTCCAAAAATTATCAGCAAAACATTTAATTACATTCATTCACAGTGAATATCAAAATCTAACTAATCTTTTAAAAAATGAATGTCATCTATTCGGCCACTCAAAGAAGGTGACCAACAGCCCATTTTTTTACTCGCCATCTACGTTGGTGCCTTCATTCATTGGCGTTCCTTCTCCTGGAACATAGGTCCCACGGAATGGGGTGAGCTACAAGAACTCAGAAAATAGTATAATCTATTCTCAATGCATGTCCAGTTTAACCAATTCAAAACCAATGTAACCATAGGATTCTATAACAATGAATAAAAGGTAACCAATAGAAAAATAATCAATGGATCATAAAAGAAAACAACAGGAATGGAACCGTGAATAAAGAAAGTGAACATTGTTAAGCATTGATTAGAATTATACATGTATCAAAAAGGATTAGTGAAATGTATATATAACGAATCTCAAATTGGAACAATAAGATGAGTATGGGTAGTCTCAAAGTTTTATATGATGAAATACTATTCTATTCAACACACCATCTCGACTGCTTCCTCCCCCCGACAAAGGTCCCCAGTATCCCCTGAGAAACAGGTCGCTACTCACTTACATGCAATGAAAATAATTCTCTCCGATGGGTCGATATAGTGACACATGAGGAAAACATCTCATCGTGTCACATAGAGCCTCCACCACAGTCTATTGGGCGTACCCATTGTGTTTGACTTTGGGGCTGCCTGGCAATGTTGAGACAATTTAGGGTCATAGAGTTACAAGTCCAAGTAAGTTTAGCTCATTCGATCAATACATTGGTCAAGTTTGTCAAATCAATGACGACGCAATCTTCCCTATGTTCATATATTTGTAACTCACTTTCAATAGATTATATAGGTTGTGACTTGAGTTGTGAGTCAACACCCTAAATTTCAATTACAATTAATGCTAAGACATTATGTAGCAACTTCATACGTGATTAATATAAGTGAAGTAAAGTAATAAAACATGGAGTTCTTGATAACCCAAGATTTTAGTCGAAAAATGTTAAGCCCCATGAATCAATATAGCCAATTAGGAACTTGCATTGACAGGTATGAACTGCAAACGCAACATTAATATTGAAGGAGACAAAATAAACCGTGGATTTAATTAGGATAACTAGGTTAGAAATAGTATAGACCATGCATTTAATGAATATCCACATGAAAAGAATAAAGACAATTTCATGATTCAACTTAGGAGTTTGAGAGTAATTCAAACACAAGTAATAAGATAGAAAACTCGAGGAAGTAGTTCCAAAGATAGTAAGGAATGTGATGTGATTAAGGCTTGCTAAACATACATAAATTAAAGGAATAAATCAACATGATCTTCTAATTTGGAGTCATGGATACAATTTAACAAACTTGTGGTGTGCAACTTGATTCCCACATAGAATTAACCCATAAATATCACTTGGGTGGATTTAGATCACTTAACACATGTTTATAAATCACATAAGAATCACGAGGAGTCATAAAATATAGAACCCATGTTCAACCAAACCAATCATATGTTAAGACATCACCACTCAAACCCATAACTAAAACCCCTCCAACACCATGATTAATTTCCAACAATGAGACACATAGTATTAATGGACGTAAATATAAAACTTTTTTTTTTTTTTTGAAAAGAATATAGAACTCGATCAAGGTGCTAGGGATTTCTCTAAGCTCACATAAATAGAAGCATGGCATGAAATACGTCACCCATCATTATGAGTGAAGGGAAATAACTTTAAAATCCCCAAAGGTTAAAACCCACACAGTCTCGTGACCAACAACATTCAAGTTAACATAATTAGCTAGAAGAATCAGTTGTGGAGGTAAGGACAACTAGGAATTATCCTTGAAGAAAATAGATTAGAACATCTTCCAAATAGGGATTTAATAAGATGCGCATTTGGAACCTATAACAATTTGGTATTTGACATAAAGCCCATTTTCAACTTAGAATCAACAAAGATAACACAAAATATCAAATCTAAAGAACTTAAATGGGATGAGATTGAGGAAGAGATTAACCATTTCTCTAGATTTGAGTCCTAGCTCATTGTAGGAGATGAGTTCAGTGAAGAGGAGATTGGGGAAATGGGGAGAACCCAAATCGAGTGGCCCTCTTCTGCTTCTTTCCTCTCTCTCTCTCTCTCTCTCTCTCTCTCTCGTTTTCCTCTTTCTCCCTTTCTTTCTTTCCTTTCTCCCTCTGTGTTTGTTGGATGAAAAAGGGAAAGGGGTTCGGGTCCCCTTTTTTGGCTTGGGCGACAATCCTCCTTAGAGGATTGGGCTCCACTTGTTTTTTTTTTACGTATCTCTATTGGGTCCTAGTGTTGAGTGCAGAAATCAAAGTGGGCATCTTGAGTGGGTCCCCCATGTTGAGTATTTTTGTTTTCTTTTGGGCAAACTACATAAGTTCCTTAATTAAAAATTGAAATCTCTCTGAATTTAGTTTGTCATCCTCTAATCGTTCCCTAATGACAACTAAACCTTTGATTTTGTTCAAATGTTATTCTAATATAATTTGACCCTAACTAGGCTAACCCAAGGGTCAATCCAGGCTCACCTTTAATCGTGTAACACTAATGGGTCCCACATATTCATTAAATTAACTATTTAACTTATTTGGACTAAACTGCCCTTGCCCTTTATAACTATTTCGATTATATATATATTTTTTATATCCTCACAGCGCCTATGTGATCAGCATTTAATTTTATTTTAAATTGACTAATGGGATAACAAAGTCCCCAGTTAGGACCATGCTAAACATATTTAATTAATTTAGAAATCATTATTTTTTTGTGTTCAATTTGGTTGTGCTGACTTGATTATGATTTTATTTTATTTATTTTTAATTTTTTCTTAATCAACTTGAGTTAATATTTATTAGAATCATCATCAATTGCAATATTCAACCCAATTATTAGGTGAAAAAAATTGAATTCGGGGTTGGGTTCTGACAATCATTGTGGAGCACACCTCAGTGGCAAAAGAAGGAGAAAAAACAGATTATAAGCATCAGCAAATATGGTTTCTACTATGTTGGGGTGGATTATAACCAATTTTTATGTTTTATATGTATACAATACACAAAAACTCCATGACACAGTTGATATAGGGCATTTCAGAAGTGAAACTGAGAGTTCACAGGCTCGAGTCCGTTCACTGCAGTATTTTTATCTGTAGAAAATATGTTATTTTAATATATTAAAATAAATCCATAATGGGCATCAAGCTCAACCAACTTGGTGCGGGTCCAGGGAGGGAAGTATCGCATCATAAATCTGGCATGGGTGGACGGACAGTCTCAATTACTAAAATCAGACTATCTAACAAGAACCAAATGATTTAACTTTGATTGATTTGGAAAACCCCAAACCAAGATCAAACTCTACCCAGATCAACACACAAATAAGCAAACACCAGGAGCAAAGTAGAAGATAGCTTACTCCAAATCACTAATCCAATACTCATACCAATGGAGAAGAGGAAAAAGGTGCTATGAAACACTTTATTGAAGAAGAGAAAAATAATCAAAACAAACATAAGGTTGGACATCCCATATTTGTGTTTATATAGTGCTTCCTTAAAATATGACCCTAATCTCTCTAATAAATCCTAGCCATCCATCCATCCTATCTAATTAAGAGAACTTACTAAATAAGTCCCTTATAAAACTTTAAAAAAATTACTTAAAAGAAGGAAGTGGAGGATTTAAAAATATTCTAACAAGTCTGAATCCAAATTAGGCATCCCCTTTGGGGAGGTTCCCTCTCTTGCCTCTTTGAAACTCCTTTCCTTAATTTTCTTCTTAACTTAGGTAAGCCTTCACCATTCAAAAAAAGAAAAGAAAAGAAAAAAAGCCCTAGGTATGCCTTTCCTCTTTTGGAAGCAAGTTTTGAAAGTTTCCAACTAATGCAAAACAGAGGAAAGATACGGGGTGGGCAAGAACAGAAAATGGAGAGATAGGGGGTTTGATTAGGTGAACTTGAAAAATTGGATTTTCAACAAACTCCAATCCAGGAGGCAAAGAGATCTTGAGAACAACTCAAAGAAAACTTGGGGAAGAATCCCCTTAGCTTCACTTTTCATTTTCGTAAACTTCGCTACTAAGCCAAAAGGCTTTACATCCCCTATATATGAAGAGAAATAATGAAGTAGTGTAGGGAACAAACGAGGTAGCCAATGGGCTATTCTCCAAGTCAGAAGGCTTACGGTAGGATGTCTTGGTCTCATACCACAGACAAGAGAGAAATACACGTCTGAGAGAGCTCAATTTTCATTAATTTTTTGTATGTCCCAAGACAAGGAATTACATCCTTTTATGATAAAGTCTTAACACAATTTTAGTATTCAATCCATATAATTTTAGAAACTCCCTAATTCTGCTAAATCATATCAATTATTAGAAATCTAATAAACCTACTAAAATTGAGAAATCATCTAGAAGATAGAAATTGCCGTGGGAGAATCCAAGATTCTGTCATGGCTGGGCCTTGTGGGCTTTGGGCCTTCTGGAGTAAACTTTCAAACATGGTCCAGTGGTCTAGCCTGCATCAAATAACCTAGATCAACTTTGGACCATCCAAACATTTTGATGGCCAGGATTAAAACATCTAAACTTAAAACATGAATAAACCTCCTAATAAAATAAAAATAGAAAGCTAGTAGGTGGGCTGGTCCCAAAGGACTGGTCGACTCATGGGGACCATGAGTCTGTCCTGCATCACCAGCAATAGATTGCTTCCATAAGAGGTCATTGCCCATTGGGCGTCCTTTTTTTGTGGGCTGGCGGTTCTACCTTTTGAGGATGTTGAGCCACTTAAAGAGGTGCTCTTATGGATCAACCCTACATTTCTAATTTAGGTTCAGTTAGGACTCCATCAGGTTTGCTTTTGGTCCATTTTTCAATTTAGAAATTTTGAAACCCAATTTAAGCCCATTCAAACTTTGATTTGAGCTCTCTCAAATACTTGATTGAGCCCTGATTGAGATGGGTCAAGAGGCCAATTGGCCAATCAGAGTGAACCAAATAATTAAGGACATGATGATGCAGGCCAGATCCATGGTCTACCAGCCCATTGTGCCCAAGTCCACTAATAGCCCATAAAGAGAAGACTTCCATAACCTTGCAACCATGCCACCCAAGTTTCTGTTTAATTTTAGTAATAGTTCTTAATTAGAGATTTATCAATTTAATTAGAAAGTTTGCATTAGAATTTATTTCAATTTGATTTGTTTCTAAGAATAGGTTTGAGTATGAGTCTATATAAAGGATTGTAATCCCTCTTTAGGGACAATGCATCGATTAATAAAATTTCTATCCTTGAGTTTTCCCTTGGTTAATTGTCTATGGTGTGAGACCAAGACAGGTGTGATCCTATGGATCCCTATCCGTAAGCTCTTTGGCTTGGAGTTTAACCCGTTGGCTATTCTTCCCATTCCCGCACTGCGTCAATTGGTATCAGAGCGGATATCCAGTCTTCGATCGCGGTTTCGTTTCGATCGCCGATCCGAGGTACCCCACTATCCCATCTCTCTATTTATTCTTTTTTTCAATCCATTACTGTTGCCATTCTCCATCATCGTCATCATCGCCATTCCCCATCATCACAGCCGCACCCACTCCGTCTGTCCCTCGCCACAACCTATCCCATCCAGCCACCCAGCCCCATCGCCAGCCCCTTTCCCTTTACGAGAAACCCTAACTACCCCAACACGCCACATTAGCCACTTCCGAACCCTAATCTAGCCCTTACCTGAACCCACCGAACCCACAATCCACCCTAATCAAAACCCAATTTTCCAAACCCCAAACTCCATACACCCCTTTGCCTTCAATCCCAAACCCTAAAAGCCCCAAATCAACCCCAATCTAGAAATCCCTAGACCCTAACAGCTACATACCCACTGACCAAACCCAACCAACTCCAAATCTCACAACCCCAACCAGCCACATCCCCAAATCACATGACCCAGCCAGCCAGCAACACCACTTTCCTTTCCCTCGTCCCAACCGTCCCTAACCCTGCCACACAAAACACAGCTGAAACCACCACACCTCTTTCACCTCCCATTCACCCAACCCAAGTAAAAAATAAAAAAAAAAAAAAAAAAAAGAATAAGAAGTTGAACAGAGAACAAAAAAAAAAAAAAAACACATTGTACCTGCTTCGTTGACCCCACCTGAGTAGTTGTGTTGTCTCCAGTAGCCAAGCTACCACACCGTCAACATCACCTTCATCGCCCGGAACCACCCCCAGCACCGTCGTCCTCCTCCTGGGCAGACGACTCTAACTCACGGCCGTAGTTCGCCAAGACCCTGCGCCCTCTCCTTCAATTAAGACCGACAGCTGTAGCGAAAGGGTTCCAAACCCCTTTTCTTATTTCACTTGCATCAACCCAAGGATTCCAGCAACATACCTCTTTGTCATCTTCGCAATTGCCATGCAGCATCCACGACTGAGGCCAGCACCATACTCGTCTCCCTGTTCTCTCTCTCTCTCTCTCTCTTTGACGAAGCAGAAGTTTGAAAAAAAAAACTCAGTAGTCGTTCCCAACTCCCGCCAGACCATTTCTTCCCTTTTGCATGCAAAGCACGAGGCGCCAAGTGGTCATGTGTCTGTGACACAAGTTGGGCCTAACAATTTGGCCTCAGTTTGGGTTTGACCCAAATTCAAAGCAGCAATTTTCTTTTCTTTCTTTTTTTAAAATGACCCAAGCTTGTAGCCTAGATTTGGTCCAACCAACAGTCAGGTCAATCCCGACCCAAAAAAAAAAAAAAAAAAAAAGCTGGGCCCTGCCAACTGAGCCAAGGATAAAACAAGCGGCCAATACGCAGCGTATGACCTATAACAGCCATGGCCGCTACACTAAATATGAAAAAGCGCCACTCGCAACTATATCAGTGCGTAGCGGCTGCTATTTACCCTTAGGTACTGATACGCACCGATACGTTATGTATCGGCCACTACGGGCTATGTTTGACTAAAGGAAGAAAAAAAAAAAAAGACAGAAGAAGTTTGGCTGGAGGAAAAAGAAAACATACCTGATTGCAGTAAAAAAAACAGCAGCACCTGAGGAGCAGCACTACGGCGCACGGTAGCAGCAGGCAGCACCTCCTCTTTTCTTCTTCCTTTTCTTCCTTCTTTTTCTTCTTCTTCCCCCCTCTCCCGCTTCTCGATTTTCATTGACCTTCGTTTTAGGAAAAGAAATAGGGCACGAAACCCTCTGCCCTTGTTTTATTATATTAGGGTGGCACTTAATGGGCCCTTATGAAAGGTATAAACAGAATTTAAATGTACCCCCTCTTTTAGAGCGCACTTATGGCACCAAAACCAATTTCATTTCGGCATTTCTATTATTTCATTAGGGGGCACTTATGGGCCTATGAAAGTTGTAAATAAAAATTAAATTTACCCCCTCTTTTAAGAGGAAATTTATGGGCCCTATGAAAGTTATAAATAAAAATTAAATGTACCCCTCTTTTAGAGGGCACTTATGGGCCCTAAGAAAGTTATGAATAAAAATTAAATGGACCCCTCTTTTATTTTGTTAGAGTGCACTTATGGGTCCTTTAAAAGGCATAAATAAAAATTGAATGGACCCCTCTTTTATTTCATTAGGGCACTTATGGACCATTTGAAAGGTATCGATAAAAATTAAATGAACACTCTAAGAAGAAATAAAAGCCGAATCACTTGATTCCTTTAACCATTGGTGGGCTCCACAATGAGGCTAAATATAAAAATAAAAAAGTCATGTCTTAGCCAAATATTACAAAATTGAAATCAAGGCCTTAGCCAAATTTCATTCTACTTGAAAATAGGGCTCAATCAAATTTCACTCTAACTAGAAATAAGTTAGCATAACTAAGCAAAATGAATACGTGTGAAAAAAATGATCATTACTATTATTTTCTATTCATACAGTGATACAGGATCTCATATAATGAGGGGGCCACTACGCGCCCTTATCTAAGTTACTTTTGCAAAAAATAAATAAATAATTACATTTTCAATCATTTTCCAATATTCTGGATTTTCTGGAAAAAATTTAGATTTTTTTGATGATTTTTTCTAAACGTTACGCTACGCTACGTAGCGCCCGCTTCGTAGCGTTTTGGCGGCGGGTTACTACCTCTATTTTCATCATTGGGCCCTGCCAATAGGGTGTCAACCCCATCTAGAGGACAATCGAATCTTTCGGCTTGATCAGTCTCAGCCATTGATTCTCAAAAGAAAATATGCAAATCTTTGGTTGCCTTAATGAAGTTCAAAGAATGTTGTATGGGCATAAATATGGAAATTGGTATTATGCAAATGAGGTCTACTTGGAGCAGTTCCTTAATCTGGAACCAGGAGATTGGACCGTTGACGAATATTCTGATCAATTTTTAAAGCTACAACAAGTATGTGAATTGGAACAGAATGAGCTCCATGATTTGAATCGTTTTATCAGGGGCTGGAGACCAAATATATTGCAAAATATGAATTATTGCAAAACCATTCATGATGCCTATTGGGAAGCAATTCGTGTTGAGCGCATGCTTAAACGGTCTTGCTTGTGAAAAGCTAAGATGCAAGAAGAAAAGTCTCTGCAAACCACAGAAGTCCCTATGGTGGAACCAGTCATGGAGATTATCAAAGCTGAAGTTGAGGAACAAAAGCAAGAAACAAATGATTTTCCAACAAATTCAGATGAAGTGATGGACAAAACTCCTCCATTGGATCCTACTTTAGGTACATTTAAAGATAGAAATTGACTCCCTTTCTATTAACAATGATGATCAGCAAGTGCAAGCACCTAAGGAAGAAAAGGCAAACTTTGAAGAATTGAATGTAGTCAACCAGTGATCAACTGGTGGATTTCATCATATGTTCGATTCATGAAGAGCCAATTAAATCATCAAAAGAACATGTTATTGTTTCGTAGGTTGAAATAGAAAATCAAATTGTTGAGGTGCCCTACATTGATTTTATCTTCGGGAATCGACCATTGATATCAGAATATTGTGTGCAGTTGGTACAAATTGATGACCTGCAGTATCTAATGGTCAGATCACACATCAGAGTTGAATCCAGAAGTCAGAAGAATCAACACCTACAATCTACTTCTAAGTGGAGGAAAAGATCAAACCAAGCTTCTAAGCCATATCAAGAGGAAGAAGATCAAGAACAACGAAAAGTTGTACGCTTGGTTTTCGACCTAGGAACCTACTGAACTCAAGGATGAGTTCCCACCCAGGGAGGGAACTGATGCAGGCCAAATCCATGATCTACCAGCCCATTGGGCCCAAGTCCACTAATAGCCCATAAAGAGAAGACTTGCATAACCGTGCCACCCAAGTTTCTATTTAATTTTAGTAATGGTTCTTAATTTAGAAAGTCTGCATTAGAATTTATTTCATTTGATTTATTTCTAAGAATAGGTTTGAGTATGAGTCTATATAAAGGATTGTAATCCCTCTTTAGGGACAATTCATTGATAAATAAAATTTCTATCCTTGAGTTTTCTCTTAGTTAATTGTCTGTGGTGTGAGACCAAGACAGGTGTGATCCTATGGATCTCTATCCGTAAGCCCTTTGGCTTGGAGTTTAGCCCGTTGGCTATTCTCCCCTTCCCCGCGCTGGAGCTGCGTCACATGATCAATCACAGGATCCGCCAAATTTAGATCTTCCTCTCCTGCATCATGGGTCATGTCGGGTAGAAGATGAGGGGCGGTGTTGGTATCACCTAGGAAGCACGGACAGCTCTCCGTGGGCGTCGTGTCTGTGTCCGACACGTGTCGGACACGGACACTTCCAGACACGTGTCGGACACACCAAAAAGAGTATCCTATTTATTTTTTTATATTTTATATTCCAGACACGCTTGGGACATGTTAGGGACACGCTGGCCTCTTTTAATTGGGAAAAAAAAATTAAAATTAGAGTACAGATAAAAAAGAAAAGGGGGTTGTTTGTAAAAAGTTATAACTTAAAGAGGAAAATGAGGCTATTGTAATTCGTCTATCTAGCTCCAGCCCTAAATGAAAGGGAAAAAAAAAAACCCATTCGTCCGTCCAGCCCTAATTGAAAGAGAGAAAAACTTATTCGTTCGTCCAGCTCTAAACGGAAGAGAAAAAAACTCATTCGTCCGTCCAGCCCTTACGAAAGAAGAAGAAGAAGATCTGTTGTGTTGGCGTGTCCGTGTCGGTGTATATGATTAGATTTATTGTTATTATATTATTAAATATTAACGTGTCCCCGACGTGTCCGTATCCTACTTTTTTGAGATATGCCGTGTCGGTGTGTCCGTGTCGTGTCCATGTCTGTGTCCGTGCTTCTTAGGGTATCACTTATCATAAACCCATGAGTTGTGTTAGGTACAAGGCGGGATAGCTGCAATTTGAGGGTGGCTACAGGTTTTCACAAACTTTTACCAAAACCTGACCCTTTGTTATCCCTGTGCTCCTATGGCTTGCATATATTAACTGAGAGATGTAAAGGCCTCTGCAATGAAGGGGATGGCTGGTTGGCTTGATTTAAGAAGAGTTCTGAAGACATTTATTTCATTTTTAAATGGGTTTACACGGTACGTTGGCAAGCCGTTTTACTTAATTTGGAGCTTATGTAGATGTCCTTTAAATAGAGGGCTAACAGGTTATATGAGCCATAGGTTTAGCACTTAAGTTTTTGGAGCTGTACTCTCCACTTGTAAAAATGAATATAGAGGAATGTTTGGCAGAATTTTTGAACAATTCTACTGGTCTTAACATGATTTTTTGGTGGTGCTCAGTAGGTTTTCATATAGGCCTGGCCTGTAGCTTATTTTGAAGCTTATGTAACCTGCAAGCGTTTCTTTTATAGAGGATACAATGATTGAAGCAGCTATAGGTTTTCAGTTACCTTCAGATGGCTGCGACTAACTTATCGTAAAGAAAGGATTAAATTATCCAATATATGGTTTGTGCAATTGAGGAAAATAGTTTTGACTTAATAATACTAAAATTAAAGAACAAAAAATTGTAGATTCTGGTATGGGATAAGCCTCAGATGATCATGAAACTGCATTTCTTAATTCTGCAATCGATCTTGCTGATTTCATCTGGGTTCTTCTTCTTAATTAATTGATCAACTGCTCAATTGCGGTTTCTGGGTCATGATTAAAATGTTTTCAGCATGGGACTTGGTCAATGAGATAGCAAACCCTGCTTTTTCAATCAAAATTACATCCTTCTTAAGTTTACATCCTCCCTTCCTCCCTCCCTCCTTTTACATTATTAAAAGATTGTGCCTACTACTGATGAGTGATGACAAGATGTTTATTCTTTTTATGGCTTTTGCAATCATTCAATATAATATTTGACTTTTTTTTTTTTTTTGAAAATGGTGACTGATTATATTTGAAATTTTTACATGTGGTTTTTTTTCTAATGCGGATGTTTAGGTTTTGGAGGTCTTATTCCTTCGTGGAAAACAATCTTGTGATCATTCTCTAAGGCATTTTGGCATATAATATTAATAAAGTCTTACATTTTTATAGAGTCGATATTCGTGAGAGTATATGAAGAGAGGATGGATCTTCTGCGGGCTGTCATTGTTGGAGCTGCCGGGACTCCCTACCATGATGGCCTCTTCTTCTTTGACATTTTCTTTCCTTCCAGCTATCCCAACCAACCACCGGTATGTGACTGATAATGGGCGTGTGTTTGGTATTGGGATAAATTGGCAACATCTATGCTAAACAGGGTTACGTGGACTGAAGATCGTTTGGTTAAACATGAAGCTGAGTTTTTGTGAAAATTTTCACATTGTAATCTAAGGAGTAAAAGGACCCTTAGCTTATTTTACTTAAAATGTGAAAAGTAAAATGGGATGGGAATCCTAATACCAAACATGCTCTATATGGCGTTCTGCAACTCACAATTAATTTAAAAACTTCTGAGTATTGCCTCTGAAATGCCATGCAGCTGGTACACTACTACTCCGGCGGCCTTCGCCTGAACCCAAACCTGTACGAATGTGGGAAGGTCTGCCTTAGCCTTCTGAATACTTGGAGTGGCAGCAAGAGTGAGCTATGGACACCAGGAAAATCAACTATATTGCAGGTCTTGCTTTCGATCCAAGCTTTGGTGCTTAATGCAAAACCCTTTTTTAATGAGCCAGGATATGCCAGCATGGCTGGCTCACTTGAAGGGGAGAAGCGATCCATAGCTTACAATGAGCAAGCCTTTCTGCTGTCCTGCAGGACAATGTTGTACACACTACAGAGGCCATTAAAGGTACAGTTATATATGTTACCATTCATTTGCTCATGCATCTTCAAAATTGTGTCATGGAGCCTCTAATAGAATAATACCGTTACATGTGCGTGGGCGGAATTGATTTCCAAATGGCACTAAAATGACCAATATGCTTGGGGCCAACTTCTGGCCACCCCTAATCAAAGGGAATGGGTAAAAAAAGACTGCCTATTCATCAGGTCCACTTATTCCAACCTTTTATGTATGGCCCTTATTTTTCAAATGAATTAGACATCAATATATAGGTTACAAATAGTTCCTTTTTTTTTCTTTTTTTTTTTTAATGAATTAGCCATCAATATATGGGAAATGCTCTCCTATGAGCAGACTGCATATTGTTTATATGCAGCCCAGCTCGTGGGTATGCATGGGATGAGGGCATATGGAAAGGTTTCCTTATGGATAAGGGTCATGCAAAACATCAGCCTCAACAGATTATCCTAGCCCTTGATTTAACAATGTTAACTTTTAATGGATTTTTTTTCCATGGATCTTTTTGAGATTCAAATCAACAGTGAGTGATAGTTCGATGAGTGTAAAATTGGGCCTCGTGCCAAATCATGGAATGAAAAGAGTGAGAGGAGCCAGACTGATCAAAGGTGTGCCCCATAGAGATGGACTGCACTTGCAGTCTGCTCATAGGAGAGCATTCTCCTTGATATATAGGTACAAACGGACAGAAAAAATAAAAAGGAAGGAAAGAAAGAATGCAATTTCATTTGAGGTAGTTTGGGCACATACGTGAAAGGCTAGAACCATCTCCTATATGATGCATTGAGGGATTATTTGTTTAAGAAACTAGTAGGAGGGGGTAGAGAGTAAAGAGTAAAGACATTCCATGAAGTAGTAATGAAAGTAAGGTTAGAATGTGGAGATACAAAGGGCATGGATTTGAATAGGGTCAAGTGGAAACACAGAGCATACAATGACAGCCCTAAATGCTGGATAGGTGGAAGAAGGTTTCAAATATGGCGAAGATGATGATCCCTTGATGGAGAATTATCTAGTTTGAAGTTAACATGATCTGAAGTAGTAATTAGAGAGGGTTCCCATATTTTTTTATATGCATTTTAGGGAATGCTTGTTGCAAAATATTAGCAACTCCTTTTGGAATGTTTCCTTCTAAGTTGTCAAAGGACACCTGTGTAACATTTTTGTCTAATTTTTCAGGTTTTGGCTAAAACTGGCTGCAAGCCCCATGGATTCTTACTATTAAAAACGAGGATTCTTTTTGTGATTATTATTATTATTATTATTATTATTTTTTGTGACAAAAACCTTTATAAGCACATGGAAGTTTCCGTGCAGGGCTGGTTGTGGGGCCCACCTGGGGACCCACTTGGGGATGGGGCTGGGGAGAATCTCTTCATCTGATTGGGGCCTACTCGTCTACAAAATATGGGCCCCATCTGATCACCCTAACTCCATCAAACGGCCAATAAATTTCACCCCTTAAAAAATTGACCCATCATTCCAACACTACAGCCGATTTGGATGGATGTAAAAAGGGACTAGTGTAATTCAAGGGGGGTCCCCCGTGTGTGTTCCATTTTGATTTTGTCATCAGGTTGGCCCCACTATCAGGTGTGCACCAAAACACCATGCACACCATCTGCATTGGATAATTTCTGTATGTGTTTGTATATGCTTTATTTTTCCCTGCGATTGGCTTTGGACCTTTCCTGTGCAACTTAGGTGATCAACCCTGTATTTATATATATGACCCCGATCCCCCTGTGCATAGTGCACATGGGGCCCACCTAGGGATAGGGCTGGTGGGATCTAAATATCTGGATGAGCCCCACCTCCTCCTTACCAAGTTTGGCGCCCACCTGATTATCCTAACCCCTTGATCAACGGCCCGCTGACTGTTGGTCCATGTGGATGGGTGATCAGGTGGGCCCCACTATGGGGGGTGCACTAGATAATTTGTGTGTATAACTTAAAGGAGGCAAGGAATTGGATCCTCTATTGCTTTCATTCGAATCCTTGTGGGGCTTACTAATCGTACAAGATACAAGAAGGCTTCGGGACATGGCACTACGGAAAAAAAAAAAGTAGGTCCATTGGACATCCTAGCTAACCTCTCTAAGGCTCTAAGATGGATTGTCATGGGGGACCACTCATTTTTGGGCCCTAGATTGGATTACTCGAATGTCCAATGGACTTGACTCTTTGCATACAACTAGATCTGAGAGCACTCTTGCATCTAGTGCATGGGTCCATTGGATATTCCAAGTGTCTAATCCAAGGCCCTGAAATGGATGGGGCTCTGTTTCCAGGCCTTATTGAACATTTGGGACATTGCATGCCCCAGATGGTGTTCATTTTAGAGCTTTTGATAAGATAACTTGGGATGTCCAATGGACCTTATTCTTTGCAAGCCCTTGATTGTTTCCATACAAATGGATCTCAAAGTCTCTTGGTCTCTTGTATCTAGTAAGACCTGCAGGTCCATTGGCGTAAAGTTGTCTTGTCTATAAGTGATGCAAACGGGTCATACCATAAGTGGTCCTGCCCAAAAGAGTTAGAGATATTTTATTTTGTTTCCTTTTATCCTTCCTAATTATTAGTTAGCATGTTTCTAATTGTAATTAGGGTAGTTTCCATTATTAGATTAGGTTTGCTCAGGCCCTAAGCTTGCTTTTCCTATTAATTTAGCATTGTAGAGACGAAAATCTCAAACTTGATTATTGAATAGAATTGTGGGTTTTCCCTCGGATAGGTGCGTCCTCGTGTTGAAATCTCTATGGAGATAATTTGAGGTGTCTGCGGACACGGTGTTTCAGCACTCCACGCAAGCCCTAACCTAGGGTTTGCATTAGTTGGTATCAAAGAGAAGATCACATCATTCTGATCCATCTTCGGTCATCTCTCGGAGCATATCCATCATCCACCATTCCTATCATCATCGTCGGCCCCTCCCACCGATCCCCCCCTTTGTCCACCCCAAGCCCACCAGCCCTCCACTGTTCAGCAATCCTCACACCAGATCTTTGCTGAACCCAAAACCCACACCCGTCACCTTTTGAAACCCAACCCGGACCAAGCGCACCCCAGTCGAACTTCCCCAACCCTAAAACCCTACTTCGAACCTATCTATCCATCCCCCACCTTCCCTGCTCGCACACCAAAACCAACACCCTTAGACTTAAAAACCCAGCCGACCTCCATCTCAAAATCCAAACCACAAACCCCAGCGCCAAAACCCACCCGAACCACGACCATCATCCCAATCTCCCTGACCAATCCCCAACTCCAAAAACCCCTTCCGAAAACGCCAACAAACCCAATCCCATCGCTGCCCTTTTCCAGTCCAGAACCCCAACCTATAAGGAAAAAAAAAAAAAAAAGCAGAGAGAGAGAGAGAGAGAGAGAGAGAGAGAGAGAGAGAGAGAGAGAAGAAAAAGAAAAAGGCGGAAGAGAAGGAGAAGATCAAGAACAGACGACATACCTGGTTGCCGCGCAACAATACCGAGTTCTAGTCGCCAGCCGTCGTCGTCGTGGTGAGACTTTAGTGCCTTTTCCGTCGTTGAGAAGCCGAGAGTAGTAACAGTCGCAGTCCTCTCTTCCTCTAGGTGACACAAGAAGGAAGAAAAGGGTTCATTCCCGTTTTCTTTTTTTCCTCTTTGACACTAAGAACGAGGCAGCAACCGCACGTGTCCTCGTGCTAGACACCTCCATTTTGTGGGCCTGGTTTTTAGTCCGGGCCAGTTTAGGTCAAATCTAACCCAAACAACAAGATTTAGAGGAGAGAGAGAGAGAGAGAGAGAGAGAGAGAGAGAGAGAGAGAGAGAGAGAGAGAGAAACGCTCACATCAACAGTGCATCACCAACAACAGATTTGACCCGATCAACGGTTGAGAATTCTTTCTATGATATTAGAGTCATCCACCACCAGATTTCAAATCTGTCTTCACCTACATGTTCATGGAGAGCAGATCTACCCATTAAGTCGGTCGGATTTTTTTTTATTACATTTCAAAAAAACCAAACAAAAAATGGTGATTCATAAGAAGAATGTGGAGTCTTCCTCCACAAACGATGATGATTTGAGGTGTCTGCGGACACGATGCTTTGGCACTCCACACAAGCCCTAACCTAAGGCCTGCATCAATAAGTCTCTACAATGGATGTCAATTGTAATCGTGTCTTAAGTTAGATAAGGTAGTGTAGACATAACTAGGTAGTATGTTGGTAGTTTGACAAGTTTAATAAGCCTGAAGTTTCCAAGTCCATTGAATATTAAATAATTTTTATCTATGTGATGTTTTAACTTTTTTTATATTGTAATATTTTTTTATCTATTGATGGAAGTAGTGAGGACTGAGGATTGATCTTAAGTGCAACCTATCTGAGGATTTGTCTCATGATAGAATGGAATGGTGGAGCCGAATTCATTAGCTGACCCCAACATAGTTGGGACAAGGCTTTGACGATGGTGATGATTTTTCCAAAACATAATGGGCACGAAATGGTTAAAATGGCAATGTCTTTTGGTGGGCCTTAAAACGGATTTAACACTTAGGTTTCCTTTTCATGACTTCCTATTGCTTATGTTCCTTTCTCATTGTTATCAACAAGTCTCGTGCACAGTTCATTTACACATGTACTAATTTTCATCATCCATATTTAGAAAGGATTTATGATGACATAGATATCGTATATTAAATCAGTAGAACTCTTTAAGCCAACCTCAGATTGATATGTTAAGTCTAAGATGATGATGACCCTTTACTGTTGATTTTTGTGCTCTTAAAAATTACAAGAAATGCAAACCAATCGGGCTAATTTTTTGGCATTCCCTTATACATGCATAGCCTTTTCCAATTCTTCCCCTAAATGATCGCCCAGGTGTGCCCGCAAGGTTGTTTCTTGTTGGCATCCATTTTGACTGTTGCTCAGGAGATCTCTGCTGTACGTAAGTAATACATATGTAGATATGTATATATGTATATATGTAGCTCTGTTCACTTTAGAGCTAGGTCTTGTATGAGAACCAGACTGTATCATCCACCTCTATGCATGAAGTCATGGGGAATAGGAGAATGGAAAGGCTGTGTGTGGATTAGGAATGCCCAAAAAATAAAAATAATCAGCTCATTTTATACATTGATTTTGAGCCAAGTCATATCATCATAGTTAGAACCTTGTTCCAACTATGTGGGGTCGGCTGTATGAGTTTTGTTTCTCCATTCCATCCTATGTTGGGCCAAATCCTCAGATAGGTTGCACTTTTTCAAATCAAACCTTACTACTTCCATCTACATTCTCTTCAGCCTCCATCGTTTCCTCAGCAGGCCATCAACTTGCATTGAGTGACTTTCCTCATCAACGTTGTAGCTGGCCTCCATGGAACATGTCCGAACCATCTCAAAAGAGACTTTCTTAATTTATCACATATTGATGCAACCTCAAAATGCTCTCGAATGTATTCATTTCTATTCTTTCTTTCTTAATTTTACCATGCATCCATCTGAACATTCTCATCTCAATATTGGTTTTTAAGCCAAATATCAAGGTTAAAATTGTTCTAAATGTAAAAGTAATAGTCAAATAAGCATCAAACTGGTGTGACAGCCTATTTTCTTTTTTTTTTTAATATTTCTATTAAGGGTGGGGGAGATGGATCATAAGTTGGCTGAGTTGGGCTGGCAAGGTGGTTATCTTTTTGTACATTCTGCATGTGTTTTTTGTCCTAGGAATTTTGGTGCCCAGAAGGCTTATACGTTCTTTTGTCCACAGAATTTTGAGGATTTTATTGGGGGCCATTTCTTCCAGCATGCACATTCCATTCTAGAGGCCTGTAAAGCATACATGGATGGTGCTCAGGTTGGATGTCTTGTCGGTGGTGGAGTGCAAGATGTAGATGAGGGTGACAAGAGCTGCTCTTCGAGTTTTAGACAGCAGCTGGGTCAGCTTTACCCCATGCTCCTGAAAGCATTTTCTGATAAGGGAGCGGATTGTACACCGTTTCTCTGTCAATCAGGCAAACAAAGCTGATACCCCAAAGCTTAGAATTTCAAAGATAGAATTGAGACTCTCGGGCTATCTTTTCTTCTTGAATGGATTGATTTAGCCAGTAAAGCTGGGATTTGGTAATTTACTATTTAAATGTCTAACCTCTATGTGGTGTAAATGTCTGTACATATGATAGGTGCTTCAGTGTTTATATTTCTAAATCAGATGTACTAAGGACCAAAGATTGCTTATTATTATTATTATTATTATTATTTTTTAAATGGACTTTAGATTTTGAGCATATCCTTATTTTTGACATGCCTTGTTTACATACCACAATGTTGCTTAAATGCATTAGACTTTTTTACCTGCATCTCCCAGATGATTCCAAGTTTGCATAATGCAATTTGGTTTAGTAGGTTATGGATTGACAGATTCTATCCATCCATTGGGCAGATTTAGTAGAGTTTGCAGGAAAATGGGCTTTTATCAAAGGATTTAAAGAGGGAATGACCAAAGGGTGAAGAACTACAATTGGATCATTTAAATCTTAGAAGAGAACTACAATTGGCTCCATTAAAAATGTTACTTCTTGCACAGTAATTGATCGTCCCACACTTGGAAATGAATGCTAGGATTAAGATGTACCTTGCCCATCCTCACCCTATTTCCTCTATTCTTCAGCTCTTCACCCTCTGGATAAAAAAAATAAAAAAAAAAAAAAAAAAACACTGATCAGTTGGGTCTGGTGTGGACTTGGACCCAATTTCGTTTGTTGTCTAGACCAGACTACAGTCAGCAGGCTGGCTCAACAACTAATATATCTGAGAAGATTTTATTATAAGATGCCTGCTGGTTGTAGTTGCTACCTGTAGGCTCTTGCTATCTTTATTCTGATGTGGAGCATCATTAATGTCGTTTAATATTAATATATATATATATATGGGAGATGCTCTTATGAGAGATGCTCTCACCTTACTTTGAGAGATAAAGCCTCTCCCATATAAATATATATATATATATATTTATATATATAGTGATTATCAGGTTTGGGGGAGGGAAGGGATTGAAAGATCCGGTTGCGGCCTATCCATGTATAAAAAATGGACCCCACCTCCATGCGCCCTTGTTGTGGAGCCCTCATGGGGTTGGGATGGGAGATTGAACGATTTGGTTGTGGTCTACCCCTATACGAAAAAAGGACTCCACCTGATCATCCTAATCCCTTGCATGTCACAAATTTTTAGTGTAAAAAACGGGCGCACGATCAATCTAACAGTCAAGTCCATCTGGATGGGTACAAATCTAGGAGTCCGGCGTACTTCAGAAAGGGGTCTTGTGGTGGTCCATTCAGATGGACCATCAGGTAGGGCCCCACAAATGGATGGAATATCATTTTATTCTCCCTCCAAAGCCATATGCATTTTTTTTAAAATGTTTTCCTCTGGAGTGAAAATGCTCTCTAGAAACAAACTTGCCCTAAATAAAGGCAACGGAATACCTAAAGCCCAACCATAAATAGAAATAAACAGAGACAGAGAAAAGTGTACACGTGGTTTATAAAAAAAGAAATTTATAGCAACTTGAGAAGAAAAACCAGCTCCAATGCCAAAATAACAGAAAAAACTACCTCACCCTCTATTCTCTCTCCGGAATCTCTTCCCCTACCATACAAATCCAACAAATGCCCTCTCTCCAATCCTCCTCCTCCTTAAATTTGCATTTGCATTTGAAAATCAAACCCAAATCTAATCTAATCTAATATGCTGGGGCAAACCCAACTCCTCTTTTTCCTTATTATTCTTTTTGTGGGGTTGTTGTCCGCAACTCCCTCAGCTAGGCATGGCTCCTCCTCCCAACACCCCCATAGGAGAAGCATGCGATTCCAGCTTTTCCACAGGCACGGGCGTGAGCTGCTCGGAAGGACCATTGCGCCCAAAGACCGTCTGGGGTACTTCCGAGAGCTCATCGCCATTGACCACAGCCGTAAGGAGATGATCTCTGCGAAGATCCGCACAAGAAGAAAGGCCATTGAGCAGAACACATTGCTATTGCCATTGCCATCACCATCACCATCATCTTCTAAAAAAAAGAGTTACTATGCGACACCCCTCACAGCTGGGGCATATGTCCACAAAGGAGTGTACTTCACCAAGCTCAGATTGGGGACACCCCCACAGGATTTCTTGGTCATTGCCGACACCGGAAGCGATAACACCTGGATCAATTGCCAATACCAATGCCCGCATTGCCCCAAATTAAGCAAACACTTGCTCAAGCGAAAGTTCTTTAAAGCGGACAAGTCTTCTTCCTTCTCTATCATCACTTGCAACGAAGAGTTGTGCAAACAACTTCCCGATGCTGTCCCCGCTAATTGTACCACTGGTGAGAGTCCCTGTGAGTACCTCTCTTCGTAAGTCTTTTTTCTTTCTACTTCATCCTTTGTTTTAAACTCAATATTGCAAGTGAGTTGAGTTATGAGTGGGGTGAGCGAGTCGGAGAGGCGAGTGAGTATGGTTTGGTTTTGGGCAGGTATGCGAAGGGACTATCAACAGGGTTCTATGCGACTGAGTCGGCGACTGTGACCACGTCCAGCGGCGAGGACCTTGCGATGAAACACATGGTGATCGGGTGCAGCACGAGCCATGAGGGCTCCGACAGCTTCGACTCTTTTGATGGGGTCATGGCACTCAGCTTCGATGTGAGCTCCTTCTTGGCAGTGGCTGTGGAAACCTTTGGCCACCGGTGGGTTTACCTTATCCATTGACCAATTTCACTGCTAAAACCGCTAATACCGATGATGGTGTAGGACAAGTTCAAAATCAAGTAACAAGGATTAGGACAAGTGCTAATTTCAAATTTTGAGTGTTTAGGAATGTCAAAGTAAGTAACGTAGGCAGATTTTACTCTTTCTGAAAGGTTAGTGTTTCAGGATAATGCTATGAAATGAAATTTCTATCTTGGTTTTTTTCAGTATTTATGTTAGGTGGAAGAAAAAGGTGATCTTCTTCCATGATCCTTTCTTGCTGCTTTCCACTACAGGCTTGATTTGCACAACCATGTTTATTTGTTTCCAATAACACCTTTCCTGTATTGTATGTGATCTATATTATCCTCCTGACAGGTTTTCCTACTGCCTAGTTGATCACCTTAGCAACGAGGACATCTCCAACTTCATGTACTTCGGCAACTTCCCGACAGCTCCCACCAACTTGGCCTACGCCAAGCTTGATGATGGAACCGGCGCCTTCCATGGCATCAAGGTGGAGGGTATATCGGTGGATGGAACCCGTCTGAAGATCCCACCGGCTGTTTGGATACCCGACACCCACAGGGAAAGGGGAGGGGTGATCCTAGACACAGGGTCGAGCTTGACGTACCTTGTGGAACCAGCTTACCAGGTGCTGCTCCCGGCGATGGTGAAGCCACTGAACAAGGTATTCAGGGAGTACACCGACGAGATGATAGACGGTTTCCCATATTGCTTCCAGGCAGACTTCGAGAGAGACGAGAAAAAGGTGGAAGAGGAGACTCCCAAGCTGGCAATACACTTTGAAGGAGGGGCTGTGATTAAGCCCCCTGTGAAGAGCTATGTGCTCGATGTGAAGGAGAATGTCAAGTGCCTTGGAATAGTCCCATCTCCATGGCCAGGTATGTCCACTATTGGGAATATACTCCAGCAAAATTTCTTCTGGGAGATAGATCTTGACAAGAAGAGAATAGGATTCACTCCCAGCAACTGTGACCATTAAACAACCAACCGACAGGCGCCCATCTCACCATCTACTCTCAATGGTTTTGTTTTTGTGTTTTGGTTTGGCTGGTGGTGTGTATGGTATATTTGGTTTTTGTTGTTGTTGTTGTCTTTTTCATTTTTCATTTTTCTTTTTCATTTATGGTTGGGTTGGGTTGGGTTGTGGATGGGTTGATTCCCTTCCCTTTTAATTGTAAGAAAAGCAGCATTGTTTTACAATATCTATCGGTTGGTTCCCTTCCCTTTTAAATGTAAGAAAAGCAGCATTGTTTTATTGCTTGTTAAATATATTCAAGGGCTATGTATGAACACTCACTCTCTTGCACCCCTTTCAAAATAAAACCATGTTGCAAAGTTTATGCGGGTATGTTTCCTATTAACTTAGAAGGTAAAGCGTCTAGTCTAGAAGATATTACTACTAAGGAGTTCTCTCACCCAAGGCCATGAAGTGATGGACATCAACTTTGAGCTTTAAAACTTAGCCTGATGCATGACAAACAACATAGACCAAATAGGCCACACCTAGTGGAGTAAAATTGTATGCTCGGCCTAATGTTGGGATCAGGCCTCTATTGGAGTAAGGACATTCTTGAAATGTGGCGAGGAATTCATTTTAAGTGAATTATTGGATCCAATACAACATGATATGTTGCCCAC
This sequence comes from Persea americana, assembly GCA_029852735.1. Classification (NCBI taxonomy): domain Eukaryota; kingdom Viridiplantae; phylum Streptophyta; class Magnoliopsida; order Laurales; family Lauraceae; genus Persea; species Persea americana. The sequence continues at coordinate 3,079,012 of CM056813.1, forward strand.
TTTGAAGTACTGTACATCATAGATGGCCAAATATCTTATGCTAGAGCAGACTTCAATTGGAGTAAAGTTTAACTCTCATGGCATGGCAAGGGAATAGCATTTTAAAGGATGCATGTAATACCTAGTCAGGTTAAGTTTGACATGGACAATAGAAAGAAAACAAGAACAAAATACAAATGAACTCCATTATCATGTTATTTGGGCAGCCGACCTGTTGATGGTTTAGTACTTAGGCATGCCCCTCTGAGTGGGACAACCAGGGTTCGATCCTTCTAGGGTGAAAACTCCTCATCTTGCAAGCGAGGTAATACCATTGGCTGCTAATTATAGAACCAGTTACCCAAAAACACTAGTCCCAACAATTTACAATTAGTTGGAGCAAAATCAGATAAGAATATATGAATAACATTAGGTAGTAAAGGAAGCTAGTGACAGAAACAGTAGAACAAATCTATAACCAGAACAGATGCAGTTTCTTCTTGACAGCATAAATGAAATAACCCGTCTCCCAAAACTGCAAATAAACACCACATACATTGAAAACAAAACCTCAACCAGGAAAAAGGAAATTCCACATTAGGTTGCTCAGGACTGGTTTCAATCTTCTCGGCCAGTTCCTCAATCAAACCTCTCTCTTCTTCAATCACCACTTCTTTCTCTTGGCTGGTTCCTTCAGACAGAAGAGGTTGGTTTTGTTATTATTGTTACTATATGAATCTTTTATCTATGATTGCTTCTTGATGAAAACCCATTTCGCCAATCCTTTACTTTTCAGTTTTCTTGATATTGGGTCTGTCTATTTTTAATATTTTCTTTTGCACACATGGCCCCCTACAAATTTCAATTGTACATTCTCCTACATTGTGTTATTTTACATGTAAGAAAATGGATGCTCTTTTAACTGTCGTGCGTTTCATTTAATGTGAAAAAGAAAATATATTGTTACATTTCATGTGAAAAAAGAAAATACATTGTTATTTGATCCTGTTGAACTCTATTCGGAGCCTTAAAAAAAAGAGGAGCAAGGAGCAAGGATGGTACCAATCATTGGAGAGAGACGTTTTGGAACTTTTGGTGGACTTTAAAGTGGATTATTATTGGTTCAATCTTTTGTTGAAATTGTCTTTCCCTCTGCTTTTTCCATACTCATCCTCAAACGTAAGAAAATCATAAATCAGCATTACCAGCATAATTATAAGTCTTGGTTACAGGACTCAGAATGTCTAACACACCCATGGTCAAATGGTGTTCGCACCTTAGTCTCACACATCCAGCAAGTTGAAACATGAAAGTATCACTTCACTCCTTACCAATACTCCAACATATAAAAATAAAAAGAAAAGATAAAAGGGACTTGGGATGTGTCCAGAGTCTAGACACAGTGCAACGATTTTCACTTGACATTCATTGACGTGGGTTGGTGGGTCTGATGATGTTTCTATTCGGAATTCAGGTCTCCCATCACAGCTGATGCACACTCACAGTGAGCGGACCAATCATGTGGAGCGTGCATCAACTGTGATCAGACTCATTCAGTTGGGGGCTCCAGAAAGGGACAACCTCTTTTAGTTTCAAGTTGAGATGGGAGCCCTTTTTGTCATTTTTGAATGATGAGAAGGTATAGGACCTGTTGCAAGGAATGACGTCAAGGCAGCACAGGCACTGATAACAACTTATACTAACATTGACAGCCCATCCCAGGAGGATGCAACGTTTCTCTACATGACTACAGCCTTCAATTTTCTTCTCCTGTGGGTTAACAGCACAAATTCAGTACACAGCTTGTCATTTGCAGAAGCATTCGACCTCTTCAGCATAACAGAATTAAACATAAGCCCTTCCATGGCCTCCACCAAGTGACTTAGAATAGTGAATACTGCTGATCCCAAAAGCATCTTGGAAGTGACTGCATTCGCTGTCAAAAGGAATCTACAAATGGAAACTATGAAAGAGAGAAACAAATTACACACCTATATGAAATCATTCCAAAAACAAACAAACAAAAACAAGACATCTTTGGTGAAGCGGTTTGTGGCATCTTTTTATTCCTCCATGGTCGTCCTCTATCCTTTTTTTTTTTTTTTTTTTCCGACTTCAATAACACTAAAAGCATAGCTTCAAATTTCTTCCATTACAAATTTTGCAATCTTCTTCTTCTCCCCTGTACAAATATCTTACGGAAAAAAGAATACAAAAGGGTGGGCTTCAATTGAAAACCTCTGGCTGGAAAACTTGTACAAGGCCCACCATGCTCCCTCCTGTAGATAGCAACATGCACCCACCCTCCCATTACAGTGGGCACTCACTAAAACCAGACGCCCATCAAAAGAAAATGCAAACAAAAACCATTAGTGGAGAACAATGTTACAAAGCAAGAAACCACTGTTGCAGTGCCCATTTTGCAGCTATGGCTGTACAATCATGGAGTGGACCCACCAATCGCCATGAATAAGAGTAACCGTTCCGATCCAACAAGTACCCCCCCTGGCATGCCTGCATACCAAAATACACCATCATTCATTTGGCAGCATAGTGATGTTGACCATTGAGCCAGATGCCTTGGAACTCAGGCCGCGTGTTGCTCCACACCGACATATTCCCATTCCAGATTTCTTCATTCCCTAGCTTCACTGCTGACTTGAAGAAGCTCATCCGGGTTCTTTGAATCAGCCAAATCCATTGACTGAAGACTAGCAACGGGAGTCTTCGGATCACTGGTCTTCATTGCTTGTGGACTTTCATCTCTTTTTTGCTGGGAAAACCAATGGAAAGAATTCAATTCTAATGAAATTTCTGTGAATCCAATGGAAGATAGTTGTACATGTCCCTCTACAGTGTAGAGGATAAGATTGTACTTTCTTTTAGAGAGATTTTCTCCTCCAGACGTTCATAAAAAGAGCCAATTTGTGAAACCTCCTCTCTCTGCTTCAACGCAGGGGCCCCTCTGCATTGCACCCCAGATTAAGGCAGAGATGGAATTTCGCACAACTCTCCTTATGGACTCCCGTAAATTCAGCATTTCTTTAACATACTGCAGGCAGAATATAATATGTATCTAACTGCTTCCACAAAATGCAGCAATACACGCAGTAACCATTTTATTGAGATGTTTTTTTTAGTTTTCTTCGCATTACAACATGCAGCAAGGACAAGATTCCTAGTGTTGCTAGAAAATTCAAGTGTAGGTAGCCAAAGAAATGTGGTTATGGAGATTTTTCATAACAATCTTGGCTGGATACCATTTTTTTTACAAAAAGCTCACAGCTTCCCATCATAAACCCAAAGTTGTAAAGAAAAGCGACTAGGTATCCATGAAATTTTCGAATACAAGTTATTGAACCATCAATGCATGAATAATTAAATTTGCATCCAAGACTAAATGTTTCATGACAGTTTTTTTCTAAAAGTAAACCTGTGAAGGCTCCAAATGTGGCTCAAGCGATCTGACCCTCTTGTCCTGCATTGCCTTCTGTCGACTATCATAGAATCCAAAGTCATCCAAAATTGATGTCTTAGCTGAATAATTTTTAAAAATGTTCAACATTTCGATACCCTGAGGAAATTTCACCTGTAAGGAGAAGAAAATAGTTGGCCACTTTAACAGGAAATCAAAGGCAAATAAAAGAATCAAATAAACATCCAGAAGACACATGATATTAAGGTTGATCGAGAGAAAGATCATGATGTCAGAATTAAGCATCCATACACTAACATATATGAGAAAACAGAGATTCTATGCGTACTTAAATTCAATGAGTTAAAATAATAATAATAATAATAACAGAATCGAAATTTACGCAGCAGTCACATTCTTCAAATTATTCTCTTCATCGGACCCGGAACTAAAGCTTTCATTCATTTGCCTTAATGTCTGACTCAAAATCCCAGTTTTGATAAAATAATGTCTCCACAACAGAAAGCAGAATTAAACATTGGTCATCAGATCCAACCATTCAAGTCATAAACAACTGCTACCAATGCAAGTCGGCATGATGCTTACAACACCCAGCAAATCCAAATACGAGAAGGGAGGGAAGGATTTTACAAGCCAAACGGGCCTTGAAATTCTAAAAGCTGGTAACCATACAATCCAACGGCTAAACCAATATTTCATTTCATTGTGGACAGGAAAGTGATTATCTAAAGGGTGAGTTTTAAATAATAAAATTGTAAATGCTATACTTATGTTGACGTAGTTGACTATCCTTATACTAAAAAAAAATAAAAAAAATACTAGAATGAAGATGACCAAAATATAGTACATCTAATGGAAAAGGTCAAAAAAAAAATCCCGAGAATCACAGCAGCACTGTTGGAAGGTGCACATTATGGTTGCTGGTTCAAATCAGCTAACAGGTTTGTATCTCTAATAATGATGCATACCTCTTGTGTATCTCTGCTGTTAGTTACAGGTTTGTTGTCATTGTTCTCAAGAATGATATGGCGCAACTGGGGATTTGGAACATCCTTGATGATATGCCACTTGACTGGAAAAAAACCATTCCATTTATCCTGCTGCCAAAAGTCCATGCTCTTGTTGAAATCCATCTGGCCAGTCATCTCAGCTACTCCACAGAATTGACCACTTGCATTTACCTAGAAAAAGAGTAAATAAAGTTATTTCTATTCAGAATTTTCTTTCCGGTCAGAAATATTCTACACTTTGACAACCTTTACATTTGTGTTTCTTGATGCAAAATAGAGTCTACCCAAAAGATAAAGCGGCAAACTGACAAAGGTGACCCTTCAGAGTCAGCACTTTAGATTTCAACTTCATCTGATAAGAGACCTAGGGGTCATCACCTTGGTATTCCAATGGAGTTGTCATAAGTGGAGAGGTCTAGAGTCATAACCAAGACCAAAAGATTGCAAGGGTAAAATAGTCAAATACTCATTGATTTGTTTACTTTGCTGGTTAAATTATATAGGAAGTTGGAAACCTTTTGATGCAAGTTATAAAGGGGAGAGAGAAAAAAAAAAAAAAAAAAAAACTCAGTCACCCTCACAATCATCACCAAACATAAATAAAGCAACTAGGGAGTCCTTGTTATTAACGAACAATAACTTGAAAACAGAAAGATCCAAAACAGAAATTCCTACTCATAAAACTCTTGACTACAACGTGAGAAATAATGTGCACAAGTCATAACAAGACCCTATGGGTTTATTCAGAACCCTAATGGGGGGCAGAAGTTGGATTGTGAGAACCTTTGGCCGTCATGTATTTTCAAGGGCAATTATCAAGATGTAGATATTCTATATTTTCAATGCTTCCAACATTGGTTATGAGAGATGAAATGACCTGGAGCGGATCATAAAAGGATACTTACAGAGAAGAAAAGGAACACAGGACACCTGTTGCCTTTTTCCCTCATTCTCTCTTCAGCATCTTTATAAGCAAAGTCAAGCCTCTTATTTCCATTGGGAGTGCTTGCCCAAACACCGTACTTAATACTCTTATGAATGTCATCTTCACTGTAAGATTTGATAACATAGAACAAAGCATGATCGTATTTGGTGGGAAAATCTGGAAGGTTGTACTGGTCCCTCCTGATTACATTGGCTAAATTGTTACTGCTGTCATTGCCTTCAGCACCGTGAGATCCAACCGGATCAACTACCGACACCCAAGCACTTTTCGTACTGTTTGTTCTAGGGCCACGGTTTTGTTCATTTAGCAAGTCAAACTCACTAATTTCATTGCCCTTGCCTCGAGTTTTCATCTTCTCAACACCTGCCCAACCTTGTCCATGTGCCTTCATATTGATGGAATTCTTTGGAAAGAGCATGACGCCCTTCCCCTGGTTAGGCAATGCCGGAAACTTAGGTATAGGAAAATAACCCTTCGGCAGAACAGTGGTCGCCTGGAAACTGGAACCATGTTGTAAAACCTGCCAATCAACAGAAACTGTCAATACGCATTTGAAGGGAAACAAATTAATAATGTACTGGTGGTGCCAAGGATGGAAAGAAATTGAAGTCAAAATAATTGGTATGATTGCTCCAAAAAAAGGTCACACATGGTCCTGGATTGGAAAACCATTGATTACCTTAGCCATTGGCTTTAGAGATTGCTTTTGGACGCCAGTGTCTGGAAACACATCCAATACTGGTGAGGAACCTTTTGTTTCCGCTGGGGTGCTGGACTTTGAGGGCGGAGATGGTTTTGACGGTGCAAGTACATGACTTGGCACAGAGGAATTAGGCTTTGAACTAGGGAATAGTGGACCTACACCATGGCCATTACCATGGACTCCCTCATGAAATAGAGGAGATGCATCCCATGGGAATGCCGGCACTACCTCTGATCCATAAGGTATGGGAGAAGGGAAAAATCCTGGTGAAGAAACTGGTTGTGGAATCATAGGGCCCGGAAAGTAAGGTTGTCCATCAAGACCAATCATAGCCCCTTGTGGGTATGGACCACAGGGATTATAGCCAGGCTGAAACCCAGGCATATAGTATGCAAGTGAACCATTATCCAATTGAATGACCTGAAAATACAAAAGAACAAAATTATAAGCACTTCGAAATAAAAGTTTATCCTGGAGACATGGCCGCACTTTGAAATTAAAATTAATAGCATGGATGGACTAACACATAATTGCAATCGGTTTTAAAATAAAATTAAAAAAGAAAAAGAAAAAACGAGAAAACAATGTCACAAAATGTTGAAATGCACATGGAAAAATGACCCTTTTCAACAATAGGGTATACATGAGACTGGAAACATGGACAAATAAACTTACAGGGTACTGAATATCCAATCCATCCCATCCATAATAGTAAGGCTGATCCTCCCATCCCCCGCGGGAATTGTCATAACCTACATGCATGCTTAATCGAATTAAAAGCAAGTTCTCTTTTCAAATCAAATGTGCACTGAATCAAAATTCTTAAAAACAAAACCTTGGTAATAGTATCCACAGTAATTGCTTGCAGGATAATATATGCCTTGCTCAGCCACCAAAGACTCTTGATCCACATCACTTTCTTTGGCAGTACTTGTGGCATCTCCTGATGAGGAGATACATGAGGTTGCATCAGATGGAGTCCCATCCTTTGAAGCAACCTAAACACAAAAAGGCCAAAAAAAACAACACAAGATTACAAATCCATGAATTCATGATAGAAGCAACATTAAAACTTTGTGCTAAGACAGTAACTAATAAAGATCATGTCCGGGTCAACAACAGATAAAGTGAATGGGGAAGATAGAAATAACACGCACAAAACATAAATAGAACAACCAACAAGCCATACCAAATTGGAATCGACGACTTCAGATGAAGGGTCTACTTTCAAATTCTCCATCATCACTGCAAGAGCTGGATTAAAAACAAGTCAAGGTAACCAAGCTACAAACCTCAAAATATTTACTTCAATCCAGAGCACATCAATTACGCAATCCACATATCAAAAATCAACATAAACATAGGAGTAGACTCAGTGCGATGCAATCAGCAAAGACCTATGCAGAAATCTTTGAATCCCTAATTCAGCACCGTCAACCTCAACACTGGATTCCCCCAATACAAACACATTAAGTAAAAAACCCAAATCCCCAAATTTACATTCGCAATAGAATCAAAAGTCAAAAGTGTTTTCTTTTGCTCATTGAAAGATCTTTTTTTTTTTTTTTTTTTTCCTCCTTCTTTTATGAAGCTAAAGCAGTTTTCTTTTCACCAAAGAAAGAGTTCACTTCAATCAACAAAGATGGTATCTTTTTTACTACTTCCGCACTAGATCTAAAAAAACCCAAAGAACTAGATCTGATCTGATCTGATAGAGGATAATCTACAGTCCATCAAGTGTTCTAGTAATCAAACTGAATCACAGATGATCTGTATCATTACAATCTACCAATTACAACTCCATCGAGTTTGACAAAAAAGGATCGCTTCAAGATCTCACTTAAATCATCGATCTATGATCCAGAACCAGCACACACAACCATAAACTAAGCAGATCTAATAGATGATCAACAAGAATCTAAGTACAAAAAGGACGATCTAAAACAATCAAGCTCTCTACTTCTAACGCTAAATCTATCCCCAAAAAATGACAGACAGACCTCAATCCAAACCACTCAAAACAATAAATTCTAAATCAGTGGCTGAAAACCAAGTAGCCGATCACAAAAAGTCCGAGAAAAACCCTAAATCGAAACGAAATCACTCTTTTTGAGTATCGAAATGGCGAGAAAACTAGACAAATGGAGAAAAAGGATACGCTTCTCGAGCTGATTTTTAGGGGCCATGAAATCGCACCAGAGATCTCCACAGAAAAACCCTCGATTTCCTTTCTCCAGCTCGAAAAAGAGCTAGGTGAGGAATCAAGATCTGACTCAAAGGCGGTTTTGGAAACGAAAGCCACCAATCTCAATGGGAAAACCGCTCAGATCTGCAGAGATTGAAACCGCTTTTTGGTAGAAACCCTCTCTAAACCGCACCGATTTGGAAGAAGAAGGAGGAGCGAGCGAGCGAGCGAGGTGAAGTAGAAAGAGCTGTTGTGGAAGGTGAGTGTTCAAAAAGGCCAAAGGAACGGCTGGGAAGAGGCCACGTCGTTTGAAAGGGGGAGATCGATTGAGCGGCTTTTGTCGCCTGTGTGTGTTTACTTTATTTGTCCTTCCTTCCGATTAAATCGAGAAGAGGGGGGTGTTGTGAAATTTCGAAACACTCTCAAAAGTTTTGGCCTTACTATTAATTATCATACACAAGTTCAATAAATTGATTTTCTTCCTCACTTTGTTTTTATTCTAATAGATAATATCCGCACACCCTTCGCATGCGTCCCGTGGCACTATTGTCCGGAAATTGATCCCTAATTGTTTATATAGAGTAAAAGAGTTGAACCATTAAACTATATTATTTGAGAGTAATGGTAAATTTTCCAAGTCATAAATCCCAGTGCACTCTTGTATCTAACTGTGCCCATCCGTTGTGCTCCATATGGGATATATATACTTTTGTGTCCTCAGGTCGAGGAGGTCTATGAGGGCAAGATGCCCTTACCATTGGGTTATCTCATGTTTCTCTTAATAAATTGATAATTTAATATCAAATATGTTCTTTATGGGTGTTTTAGGTAAACTTTAAACATAGGTTCTTACTATTGGTTTAATTTAACTTAGTTTCAAACACATGTAAACTTTATCAAACCCCATGTATCTTTTTTAACCAAATTTGTTGGAGGGCGAAAGAATAAGCCTAACGGGTTATAAGAGTGAGGGAAAAAGGAAAAACTTTAAAAGGTGTGAATGTGTGAGAAGGCGATTATGTGCTATGGAAAAGAGAGGAATCATGCAATTTGTACCCCTCGGAAATTGATTATGTGCTAGGCGATTATGTGCTTTGCAAGCTCACCAACTCACTTAGTGATCCTTACATATTTTGGGTGACAATAATCAACTTGGGAGTAGATCACTTCATTTTGAACAAAATCTAAGACCGTGCAAATATTTAAGCAGGTTGGGTAAATCCATGGTGCCTTTGAATCTAAACACATCTCAATCTTTAAATTTGATTAAATCCCTATCATATATGGATCCTATATGTCGAACTCAAATTGTGCAACGAGAGAATGACAGATACTAAAACTCAATTTTCAGACCCTATTGTTCATGGGATCATTTCCAAGGCTAGCCACCAAGGTTATTGATGGGTCTTCGTTAGAACTTAGAAATGGCTTCTTAGAGAGAGTAGCCACACAAGGCAACAAGACGTAACAAGACATGCATGTTTGTTTACACGTTTAGAAAACTAGTTATTGTTGGAAAAAGAATCCGACCTACTTATTGGAATTTATTTTCCAAGGACTCACGGAAAACTTAGATGAGAAAAATGGCATAGCCAAGCATGGATTTATTATCGGGCGGAATTTAATTTTTGCAATCCTCACTTTTTTCTGCATGAAACTGACTAAACAAACATGTCAAATAGCAAAGACCCGTTTTAGGAGAAAAAAAAAAAAAGCAAAAAATGTCCATTTCAAAGCCGTCTTAAAAGTTTAGAGACTTTTGTTCGGTATAATTGGTTCATTGGATCCTCTTTTGTCATTGTCATTAAGCAAAAGCTTAAAAATTAAAACCTTGATGAAAAGTCTTCCCTTTTAAAGCATGCCAACACTATAAATTGTCTTCAATCATACACATTTCCTTTCGGTGATTTTCACGATTTGGTTGAAAGTAATTAAGATATTTTAATTGCTTCCTTGCTTGTCACAATAGACCACATGAACCCCATCCATCTCAAATTAATTAATCATTTAACCGGAATCAATATAAAATCATAGGCAAAGCAAAAGGCAACAATAATGAGGTCTAGGAAAATAAAAACCAAAAAGTTAAAAAAAAACATTTTAATAACAAAAATACACTTTTATGTTCTTTCCGATAATCTCTCACTTGGGTGTTATTCTCATTGCTCCCTATGTTTGTATTCAACACCGCATATTTACCTGGTGCACATATGTTGTAGCTTGTCGGGTAATACATGCACTTCAGGGATTAATCCTGTCGGATCAAATAAGATTAATCAAGAAAAAAAAACAAAAGATAACAAAATGTCCAGTGGAAAGTCAAGCCAAATTTCAATGATTTATTTTCTTTTACGAATGTATCCAGTCTATTCGAGAATCAATTAATTTTCTGAGTACACATGTAAGGACCTGTCTTTCTCACGTACTAACGAAGTCCGGCTTTTATTTGAACAAATGGCTCCAAAAAAGTGCTGAAAAAAAATTGTAAATTTGAAATCACAACCTTGATTTTATTTGTCACTATCATTCTCAAGTATGGTTCACTATTATTTTAATGCATACTCTCTGTTAGTTGGGTCAAGGTGAAGTTTCTTGGGACGTGCAGGTTTCCGTCTCTTGATTTGCTTCTTATTGGTTTCTTAGTCGACAAGTTTTGGTACGGGTCAAACCCGCGACCAGCGACTTCTAGACTTATCAGCAGATGCCACGTCGTTTTCAGCAGCCGGCCTATGTGGCCGACACGTATACCCTACGACCGGCACGTGAGTCCAGATCTTACGAAGTCGGGCCTGCCATAATGCATTATCCTCTGTTGGGCCTTGTGTTGTTGTGCCCAAGGTGGCTGTGCCAGATTAAAGAATGTTGTATGATGCTGGACCTACTGACCACTATTTGTGTGACCCTAAAAGTACCAAGGACATATTGCCTATCTATATAAACTCCGAGTGGTGGCTCAATTGACGTCACGCTACGATTTACACTCGGAGGTTATAAATTTGAAACTGCACTACTACATAAAAATTATAGGAAAGTTTATTCGGCTTCCCTTTGAATCCGGTGGATTAGTCCAGCCCAAAGAATCAAAAACTCCCTGATAGTAAAAAAATAATATATATATATAAATATAAAAATATATATATTTGCCATCTATATTTATATTCAATTGTATAGAGCATTTTAGTTGCACCTACTGTCCTCCTTCTGGTGGTCTGGTCACATGGTGCAGACTACAGACGGTACTCAGAACCCAGACCCAGGTACCCCAACTATGTTCAACCTACTGTTTCAGTAGTGGAATCAACATTTATTGGATTCGGACATGTGAGTTGTGTAATGTGTCCATTGTCTAATGAGAGAGATTTATAATACAGAGAAAAGGGCGCTCTTTTTTTCATTTAGTTTCTCTTTCTTTTGTTTTGTGTGATATTTATTTGGAGATTTTGTTGGAGAAATCTTTTTCAATTTAGTGGAGATCAAGAAGGTCTTCAAATTTTTTTTTTTTTTTTTATTTTGCACCGAACTGATCCAATGGCTTTATTTGGGTTTTTTTTTTGTCCTTTTTTCAGTGCGGAAGAGCAATTTCGTCGTTTACCTCCCTACTCATATGTATACTTGAGCAACGATATTGCTATTCAATGCAGTACCTTTTTCTTCAATTTCTATGTTCACTCTTCACCCCCATTTAATTGAGTAAGAACCCAGCTTATTTTCTCAAATAATTTCGAAACTTGTAAATAAAGCAATCATACAAACTTGACTAACCCACTTGCAACATGGTCACCACTTCAAATGTCTACCGTCAAACACCAACTAACATTCCTCATCTTCTAATCCCCTCCGATTTTTGAAAATCTAAACCGGTGCTTCAACTTCGACTTCGAGATTCTTATTCCTTATCAAGACTTTGAAAGGCTTGTGAAGAACTTGATTCGATCCCGTCAGATTTTTTGAAGTTACTTATGAATTCAATGAGAAGCAAGTGGGATTTGTAAAGATTTTACACCTTTTTTTTTCCTTCCTATCAAATTCGTCAAGGCCTTTTGTTTCAATCTGAGATTCATCTTTGAAAAAGAATTTGAACAATCGGAAGCCCGGTGGTGAATTAGTTTCATCAAAGCCTGGCTGCGGCCTCAAATGTTGGCAAAGAAGAAGATGACATGGGCAGCGATATTGCTAGTCGACAAAATAAAAAATAAAAAATAAAACAAAAAAAGCAGCGGGAGGCCCTTTATGGTCTATATTGAAGTTTAAAGGCCTTTTTGGTCTTCAACCACGTTAGGGGGGTTTTCCGATAAAATCTCCTATACTTTTTCACACAAGAAAGGGAAAAGTAATTTTTTTTCTTTTTCACTAGTTGGGCTATTGGTCATTATTAACACTTTCAACCAGAGGATGGGGGACTGATCCCTGCCCCTGGGCATATGTGTGATACTATGGCATGTTTCTTTGCTATAATTGCTAATAAGAATTTAAGGTGTTAGATTTTTTTAACATGATATGATGGCCTGTCTCTTGACATCTATAAATGCCATGTTTATTCTCATGAACTTAAAAACACTTACCACCCAAAAGGTCTCAAATGTTGTACAGAATTATAGAATCACAGCCCCTTTACTTTTTAGTGGAATTTTTGGATGTTCAAGTACAAATGAAGACTCAAAGACATTAAGGGCCTGGTTCTTTATTAGAATTCATGTCTAGAAATTTCAAACGCTGGTATTTGAAATACTGCTAAATTCTGTAATTTTGAATTTCCTGTCCCATTCACAGCCTGAATTCCTGTCTGAGAATTTTAAATTCCCTATCTCCACAAAATCCCTGTTTCATAGCTAAAAGAGTTTCTAACTGGAATTAGAGCTCTGTATGTATTATTATTGTACAAATTCAAGTGTAAATTGCCCACCAATATATATACAGGTCCCCACTTAATCACAGAATGTAACCATCTAAAAAAATAACAAATTCCCTGAAAATGACTGGTTTCTTAGGCGACTACATAACATACCACGGTAAAGAGCTAAGAGAGATTAACTATTTTATTCTTTTCTCTGATATGAAGAAGACAAGAGATTGGGGATTTCTATACATCACATAATTTTTCTACAAAGTCTTGTAATATATTTGCAGATCATACAAATACACTTTGAAAGGTTATGTATATCCTCTCATCTCTACACCATTCCAACCAATCAACAAAATACCCGATTTCAATTTCTGCAGAAACCCAAACCTAGTAGAGAGAGTTTTTGTAGAACCTTATAAAACCCTAACCCGTTCTAAAGAGAGGGAGGGGGCGAGGATGTGCAAGAAGAGGAAATCTCGGTTCATGTTGATGGCAAAACTCCCCATCATTCTAAAGATCAATAGAAAGGGGAGAAAGATTTTCCAAAAAATGGAGGGAGACGAGGAGTGTGAAAGAAGAAGAAAACTACCTTTGGATCTCACTGCCGTGGCTTGAGGATCGGAGATGGAAATAACTATTGAGATGATCGGAAGAGAGAAGGGCTGTTGATCGGAATTTCAGATGAAAGTAGTTTTTCGAATCTTCTTCTGTTGGACGGTATTTGGAATTCTGGGTTTTGAGGCGTTTTAAAAGTTTAGTATTTCAAACGCCCTTGAATTCTACTAAAAAAAAAAGGGTTTTCCTTACCGGAATTTCAAATTCTGAGACAACCAAAATCCCTATCAGGAACTTCGCTAAAGAAATGGGCCCATTCTTGGGACAAAAATTCATTGAATTCCAATAAAAAAAAAAAGTCAGCCATTTGGTGCCATCACTACTCAATCAAGAGTGTATTAGATTAAAAAATGAATAACTTTTCCTATGGGGTGGAGGATCCTCATTTTGAGGAGAGGGGAGAAGGGGGTAGGTAAATCTCGCATCTAACACACAAACAAAAGTCCGCAATGGGGACTCATTTATTTGCACTAAAATGCCTTCGATAAAGAAGAAATTATTTCCCATTCTTAGGATACTTGTTTCTTTCCTAGAAGGCACAATTATCAGTTAAACAAGGGGAGAGTGTTCCTTGCACAAAAGTGTGGTACTAAAAATGATGAAAAATGTCTTCCACAAAAAATAAATGTCCAACTTTTCCTTTTTCATGTTCACGTAAAAAAGCGGCTACACAAGAGTGCACCAAAAGTGATACTATATTGTGGTTTAGTATTTGGTTTTTATTCTTCTCCTTCCATGAATTAATTGTTTGTATGCATGTTTTGTTGGACACTTGAATAAGATTTGCATCCATGTGTTGGCTGCAACACCATGTTTTTGGGAGCCATTGATACTTCCAACTGGGACCATCATATAAAACCATGATTTCGATGACAACTTGAAATTTTTGGACTACCACCAAGAGTTGCTGATCTGCTTTCTTTTAAACAATTCCAGAAGCATTTAGGGCTACGGTGGCAATCATACTGCAGATTCTTGTTTGTAATTGGAATTGACAATCCAATCATTGAAAATTAAAAAAAAAAAAAAACCCAAAGGGTTCACATACCTCATGTGTTGGTATTTTATAATTGAGAATCCAATTGGTGGGTGGAGAATGGAATCCACGACTCTGTTATGTCATTGTCTTCATTCCCAACAGCTTGACCTTGGCAATTTGGGAATGGGCCCTGATTGATAGGCAATTTGGTATGGGTTTGGGTCCACAGTTATGAACCCATCAGGTTTCAGCCATGCTCTGGGTCCATTAGGGATGTGTATAGGATAGGTTAGCCTAGATCCCAATGGACCCGATTGAAAAGATAATAGGATTTGAGAATGACTCCTTACCTGAGTGGTAATGAGTGCCAATTTTCACCTAGCTGCCCGGGGTTCGAACCACCTCTTCCTGCGAGTGCGGGCTTCATTCCCACTTGTGTGGGCTGCCTTTCCATGTGTTCGGGCTCCCTTCTCACTTGTGTGGGCTTTCTTCCCATGTGTATGCAGCTTTCTCTTGGGTCCCAGCCCCCTTCGCCGGGGTACCAAAAAAATAGAAATTTCAATTTAACTGCGTTTCCACTAGGACGCAACCCAATAGGAGTTGAGGTTGGTTACATTTCATGTTGCTAGCTCTAACCATGGACCTGTCCCAAACCCAATCAAGTATACTTGTGTATTGGTTTAGGTCCTAGGGATGGGACTTGGAACTAACTAAATATGGTTAGGCTTTGATACAACTGGCACTGAGCCGATTTAGAGACATTAACAGCCCTAGGGCTTCCCATTCTGCCCCATCCCAACTTGATAACTTAGGCATGGGCCAAATCATGAGAAGGTTTAAATCATCTATAGTCAAGCCTGACTTAAACCAAAAGATGGTCTGATTAGGGATATCAAGGGCCAACATTAGGGCTATGACTATATGGGTCCAGAACTGGATATGATAAGGTCAAAAAGGTCCGAACCGTGGTCTGAGTCCACTGTCCGCACAGGCCCTGGAACCTAGATCCACGCCAGCCCAATGAGGTCAATGGAGGCTTGAGTCCACCCAATACAGACCTGAGAGAGGGGGAAATGAAGGGTCTTCCAAAGGCTTTTTCCAGCTTTGGCATGTTTGGAGTTAAATTTCCATTTTTAAGTCTCTATGGGAAATAATTATGTTCCTAATATTGAGTCCAATGGGCCTGGCCTTCATGCTTCAGACTTAGTTATGACCCAATCAGACCTTAAACAACGGCCTGAGCCCAGCCCATTACCCTATTGTACGTCTCAGATTCGTCGTCGCCGGATTCAGACTCAGGCAGATCCATATCAAACTTGGCCCTAGGTCTAATCATGGAGGGGTTGAAAAATCCTGGTCCTTTCTATATCTGCATATATCATGATCTAAAGGGATTTTCATTAAACATATATTAAGACTTTTTTGGACCTGCACCAGTTATAGATACATGTAAAAGTACATATTGAAACATTTTTGGGTTTGCACAAGTTGTAGATACTTGTAAAAGGGTATTGTACAATTGTCTGTCTTTTTGTATTTATTTAATATTGACGACGAGACCTAGACTTAAAAAACAAAAGATTATCCAAATATTTTCCTGTTGGGTAATCAAAAAGAATTATTTAATATATAATTTAAATATCACACTATTATATTTTATAATATTCTATTCTTACAATATTTAAATCTATAAATATTTTATTCTTTAAACATCCAAATGCACCCTTAACTTCTGTAAAAAAAAAGGAAGAGTCATGGGTCATGGGTGACATGAAGTTCATGTAGAGATTATACAAATATGAGGCTCATCTTTAATCTTACAGTAAAAATGATGTTTACAATTGCAACATTTATTCATCTGACGTTTAACCAAAGGAACAAGCTTCCATCAAAATCTTCATTGATCGCGCCTTCTCCATCAATGAACAGCCACAGAAAGTGTACAAGATATGGGTTACAATCCTAGAAGTAATCAAAATCCATACTAGAATCATGATCAGTGTTCTTGTTTCCACCATTTTCCACAATCTTGTTCCCCACCTGGGACACTTCCTTACTTGCAAAGCGCGAAAAATCCACTGCCTCTGGCATGTGAGGTGGTGTGGTGCTCCTCACCAAAGCCCAATTCACACCCTCAAAGAAAGGATGTTGTTTGATCTCTGTAGCACCCCTCCTATAAGCTATTCTCTTATGGGGTTCCTTCACCAGGAGCCCTCGGATGAGGTCCCTAGCCCCTACACTCACAGCAGGCTTATCTGGAAACTTCAGTGGTTGGCCCACCACATTGATGAGGGTGGCCCTGTGGCCTTGACCCTTAAAGGGTGTTGTCCCATGCAGCAGCTCATACAGGAAGATGCCAAAGGTCCACCAGTCTACTGCACTGCCATGGCCCTCCCCACGTATGATCTCAGGGGCCAAATACTCATGGGTCCCAACAAATGACATTGATCTTGCATTTGTGGGCTCTGCCATCAGCTCTGGAAGGGCACCATCGGAGAAGAACCCAAAATCTGATTTAGTCTTGCGATTCTTCTTGGGTAGAATGCGAGGGAGAAAGGCATATGGTTGGATGCACCCAGTCAATACGTGGTCACTATCAAGCATGTTGCCACTTTCTGGATTGACGGATGAGGACCTGACAACTGTGGGGCTGACAGAGCAGCGAAGAGAGAGGTCAAAGTCAGACAGCATGATGTGGCCCTCATCTCTTACTAGAACATTTTCTGGCTTCAAGTCCCTGTATACAACTCCAAGCATGTGCAGATACTCCAGTGCGAGTAAAACCTCCGATGCATAAAACCTGCCTCAACAATTATAAGAACATAAACAAGCAAATAAAAAAAAAAAAACTGAAATACAGGGCATGAGAGGAGTTGAGTAGAAGAAAGCATGAACTTGAAAGAATGTGATCTTGTTAGAATAAATCTTAGGAGGAGAGGGATGACTCCGTCCAATATTTCAGACCTTTGTGTGATGTGTGGTAAGGAGGAGGAGATGGTCAACCACCTCTTTCTTCATTGTGAGGTGGCGGTTACGGTTTAGAGCAATTTTATTGAGAGATGCGATCTTGATTGGTGTTGTCTGAAGAATACTGTAGAAGTGGCAGATTCTTGGCATGGTGGGTGCTTCATTGGTTGTGGGTGCGCCTTATGGAGGCCGATCTCATTCACTATCTTATAGTCTATTTGAATTTTGAAAGGAAAGGAGTGCTAGGATTTTTAGAGGCTCTTCTTCTACGGCAATTTATTTGATCTATAAGGTCGCTTAAGGATTAGTGAACGGGCTCTGGTTAGAAAGGAGTTTTCAAATTTCAATCTTCAAGATATTCTTCATAATTGATAAGCTTATATGGAGTGTGGCCCTTTTAAGGAGAGGAGGATGTAACTTGATCACCCCTTCCTTATGGGGTTTTAAAATTTAATGTAGATAGAGCGTCTAAGGGTAAGCTAGGGCCTGCGTGAGTTGGAGAAGTGCTTCGTGATTATAACGGGTTGGGTGAGGTGCTTCTTATGTTCTCTAAGAATGTGGGCGTATGTGATTCGAATGAAGCAGATGTGTTGGCTATTTTGGAAGGTCTTAGGCTATTTTCAAGAAGCTTTTTTGGCTTTTTTGTTGTTGAAAGTGATTTTTCTAATGCAATTGGTTGGGTGTCTAAAGGGAAAGCCTACCCTTGGAAGTTTCAATTTCATTTCAACGAAATTAGGGAATTGTCGGCTGACATCAATGGTACTTTTTGTCATGAGGTTAGATCTGTCAACTTTATAGTGGATGTGTTAGCCAAGCAAGGGGTTGAGAGGTTGTCTCCATGGGTGGGTGTGATTATGCAATGAGAGTTGTTGGGAGTGGTATAATACTCTTATACGTTCTCCTTTCCCTTTTCTTCTTTTGTTTTTGTGCCTTGTGTTGCTGTCTCTTTTAATAAAGATTTTGATGCCGTATGCTCATTCCCATCCAGGAATGATAATTAATCAGATGGTGATACTCCTTTTTGGAGCAAAGAAATATACCAGTCTTTGAGACCTCAAGGAATCTACAATTTCCTAAGCCCACAACTCCAATTATTTGGGCCCCATGTGGGCCATGTTTCAACGGTCCAAAAAATCAAAATGAAGGGGACCATTGTAGATGAGATATGCATAAAGTAATATCTAAGATTAGAACACCCAAGGCATCTATCCTGTTGTACTCATTTACTCCATTGTTCTAATTCATATACCCACATCCACCTTGGGGCCTGTCATATGAGAAGGTAAGGATAACCGAAAGGGGGCCCTTAATTGATGAAATTGTTGATTTGGGCAATGTACGGTTGCTTGAGGCTGAGGCAGTGTAAGCAGCCCTTATAGATTTTTTGAAAAAACAAGGAAATCTATTGGAGGAATTTTGAAGGAGTAAGGAAAGAGAGAAAGAAATGACTTGTGTGAACAAGACCATCCCAATTCTCAAATCCAAACTTCAACACTCAGTAAAGACATACAGTACATGAACAGAGCTCAAGGAACCTTCTCTATTCAATTTCAAATTTGCACATATTGAACATATTGCAACTAGACATGCACATTGATTAAGAAAGCAATAAAAAGATATAAGGGAACAGGAAAAAAAAAAAACCAGAATTGAAACTAACCGTGCAGCTTGCTCACTAAAGTACTTTTGTGGCTGTTTCTGCCGAAGAGAATGAAGATTACCACCACTGCAGAATTCCATTACCAAGCAATAGAACTTGTCTGTCTCAAAATAAGAGTACAAAGTTGGCAAGAAGGGGTGATCAAGAAGTCCAAGAATCTCCCTTTCTGTCTCTGCCCGGAGTAGCTTGTTTCTACTAGCGAGTGAGGCTTTGTCCATCACTTTCATGGCGAAGAAAGCATCAGTCCCTCGTAGTTCTACAAGATACACACTGCCGATGTCTCCAAAACCTAGACGCTTGAGAAGCCTGAAATTACTAATTCCGAGAGGGCATTCTCTCGACTTGGCAAGTTGAATGGCATCCCATCGAACATCCCCACCAGTGTGGGGCTTCAGGGGTGCAGTAATGGTGCTATCTAAGCTGCTACTGTGGACACTAGTGAATCTCCCTTGAACAAGGCTGGTGTTGGAATCATTTGTCTTTGCATCAATTATCTTTGTGCCAGTTGTTATTGTTGTTGTTGTTGTTTTTGAGTTTGAAAGTGTTCCGGAAGACGGACACGGGTTAGCACCTCTTCTTTTTTCAGTTGGATACATCCTTTTGTGTTCACATGATACGTCTTCTGATTGGACTTTGCTCATCTGTTATAAAATGTTGCTACTTTATTGTAATGAGGGATATTCTACCGAGGAACTGTGTATCAATAGTGAATGGAAAGAAAAAAATAACAAAATCATAATGACGGACCAACATAGAGCAATAATTTACAAAAGAGTTGCACCTGTATACATCAGTATCAGGGGGTGGGTTATCTCAAATCTGCTGACACACCACAATTAGCAACAAAAATTACAGACAACGTCCTAGAAATGTAGAAGATAATGTTCATGATCGTCAAAACAATTATGAGAGTTCTTAAAATCTTAAGAAGAAATCCAGGTTACAATTCATGCTGCAAACAACTAGAACCAGCAGTTAAAAAAAGAAAAAAACACTTTACGCATGAATTTCTGATCAAGTACACATGAAAATCTTAAAATTCTTTAAATATTTGAGAAGGAAGATATACAATAAATTTGAAAGGAAAGCATAGAGGAAAGTTTCAGTTTTCTCAAAACAAGAATAACATCCATATTAGTACCCTTTCTTCCATGTCACCAGTAAGTCTTACGTGCACTTTTTCGCTCCCACACTAAGATACACATTATACACAAAAGAGAGAAAGAGAAAGAGGTCTCATTATACATTTTATAGGTCCCTAAGCCTTGCCCCTGATTGACAGGTTGCTAACTGGAAAGCAAATTACATGTTCTTAACCATATCTTTCAAAGTGCAATTAGAAAATATATTCATGTCCCAATCAAGGCTAGAACCTGAGGTCCTTACCTCCCAATGGGAGGAACTTTTCATCCCTTTCCAACTGCACTAGGTAGATAGGGCTACCAACATGATTTTTAACCTTTTCTTCTTTCCCTGGGAAAGTAAAAAAGTATATAGCTAATGATTACACTTTTTCACTTTCTAATTTTTGTATGTTTTGATTTAATTTAAGGCTTCTGTATTCACATCTTCATTTGTTATTTTGATTTTTATTTATAGTTGTCAATAAGTTTTTCCTAATTAATCATTTTTGCTACTACCAAGAGAAGTCTATCCTATGCTATTTTTTACTAAAAATATATGCACTTGTATATGTTCATTTTTTATTTATTTTTTTTCTTATTTTACATTTTCCATTGGACTTAGCATTTTTCAGTTTTAGGTTTTATTCTCATAGAAGTTAGACCCTTTGTTGTTCTTCTCATTTCTCAACAAGTCCAAAAGAAAAAAGAAGACATTAGATGTTGAATATCATTTTTTTTATTTTTTTATTTATTGTCCTTCTTCTTCCGGTGATTTACCTATATCATTAACTTTCATATTTTCTATTGCCTTGTTTTTATATTTTTATCTTGACCAATATTTGTTCTTCTTTTCCAGCTAAGTAGTTTACACTTTATTCTTAGGGTGTTTTATCCTTTGCTCTTTTTATCTGAAAATAAATAAAATTCTAGACGTTGAACTTAGTTTTTTTTTTTTCTACATTTATAATTTTCTAATATTTTTTGGTCTATCACTTATATGATTTTTAGCCTTTATCATCTCATTTGTATATAATTTTCAACTTCTAGCTTTTCAGTTCTGATTACTAATAGGATAATTTAACTAAATCTTTTCCTGTTACAAAAAAAGATGCTTACATTTTTCTCTCTTTTTCCTTTTTCCAAAGAATCCTTCAACATTTCTCTTAATTACAAGGCCTATGGATTAAAAAGAGTGGTTTTTGCTTAGTTCAGAACTACACAAACACATTATATTAGTCAAAATCTATCAACGTGAGTGGTGACAAATCAAGGCAGTTTTCATTGCGCCAAAAGCTTAAGAAGATAACTACAATAAGCAATCTGTAATCACTCTAACAAGGACAACCCACCATTCAATTAC
Source organism: Persea americana (assembly GCA_029852735.1). NCBI lineage: Eukaryota > Viridiplantae > Streptophyta > Magnoliopsida > Laurales > Lauraceae > Persea > Persea americana. The sequence continues at coordinate 3,100,819 of CM056813.1, forward strand.
ATATCCCACCCCAAACACTACACAAAAAAAATATAGAATCCAATAAAAAAAAAAAAAATCCAACTTCCAAACACCCAAATTACAACAACAACAACAACAACAACAAAGACAAATAAATATAAATAAGCAAATGAAGAAATGGGATTGCATTTCAAAACGGATATCAAGTGGAACTTACTTGATGAAGGATTTATAGTAACTGAACTTATATATTTATCAAACAACTGCTTCAATTCAAATCTCAAGCAGCAATTTTGCTTCTTTCATTCATCAGACGGGCTTGAGCAGAAATCTCCAGATAGCGGGACTTAGAGAAGAAATCCAATCTGGGTTTTGACAATGAAGGCCTTCTCTACAAAACCCATGAATGGATTGGTGTAGAATCTTGTTTTCAAGATAGTTTTGGATTTCACATGGTGGGGGGAGGAGGAATCCAGTAAGGAGAGAGAAACAAGGAAAGAAGTAGAGAGAAAGTTGGAGGAAAGATGAAAATCCATAGATACGATATAAATAAATGGAAAACGTAGGGAAAGAGAGGAGACGTGGTGAAGAAAGAGAGAGACGATGAGAACCAGTGAAGAGGAAAATGTACGGATCGCCGCTTTGTCCTCACAGGGGGTGGTTGGAAGGAGAGGACAAACAGACAATTTGAAATTTTGATGCCGATAGTTGAGGGGGGTCATTGGCTTTTCTGGCAATTCATGGCTGGATGGGTAGTGTCCTAAGTGTGGCCCACCATAGATGGACAATATTGCAATTCACAAATAATCCTACAATATACTTTTGTCATGTTTAACAGCAAACTATTCTAAATATTATGATTTAAGGGTTTTTTTTTTAATTTAACCCTTGAGATTTATAAATACACAAAAGTTCAGAAAGATTTCCTACCAATCTATTAAAGATAAAATATTATCACGAACTCCTTATATTTTATTCTCTCTTAATTTGATGCTTTACATTACTTTTACTTTAATAGTAAGTTACTAAACTGCCTTGAAAATGATACTTTTAGTTATATCTTTGTGTCTGTGCATAATTTCAAAAGTTTAGACTTAGTTTTCTCTTTTTCTCTATATACAATTAACCATTGTCCTAATGGAATTGGAGAGTTTTAAATTTTAATTTGATTGGTGTTTTTTTTTTTTCTTTTTGTAAAATACTATGATCTAAATCGAAAATGTGATTAGCTCTAATTTCTTAATTTTGAAAGTTCATCAAGTTTTGTTTAAAGTGATGAATTCTACGGCAACAATCACTTCTTATTATATTGAAGTTTCAAAATTTAGAATATGACAATTTTGGAAGATGGCATTTGATATTTGTGAGATGGGGCCCATCATGATGGAATCTTTTGGACCATAAAGATTGTCCAACCTAGGCAAGGTAGAGTTAGTGGTGAAAATCTGGGCGGGCGGCCCAAGCCTAGCATGGGCCCAGCACGGAAAAACCGTGCCTAGGCACATTTACTTCGTCAACGGGCTGGCCCGATAGTCCCCATCAGGTCGTGTTGGGCCAGGGCTGCTAGGCCCGAGGCACGGCTCCACCCGACACGATTAAAATTCGTACAATACTGGGCCAGTGCCCCAAGCCCGCAGGCGGCTCGGCCTGGCCCAACAAACCCCTAACAATCATAATTTTTTAAAACCCCCCTCTCAAAAAAGGGTAAAAAAACATAGCTTTTTTACATTTTAAACCAACCACACCAACCCCACACCCCCCACACACACACCACCACCACCCCAACCCCCCCCCCCCCCCCCCCCCCCCGCCCCCGCTATAAACTGTTAAATGGGGGGGGGGGGGTGTTGGTGGTGTTTGGTTTAGTGTCTTTTGATCATTTTTTACCATTATACCCCCAGCTGCTATAAAATAATCATATGAGGGGGTATTTTATGTCATTTTATTACTTGGGAATTCTATAAATAGCCATCATTCATCTCATTTCTCTACACTTATCTACTCTCTCATTTCTCACACTCCCTCTAATGTTCTAAGGCTCTGAGCTCTCTTAAGTCTCATTCTAAAGTCTAAGCTCTCTACAAAGTTTTCTAAAAAATGAAGAGTGAGAGTGACTTCTCTAAAGTGGATGATTCAAGTAAGAAGGACTTCTCCATTAGCTCTCTCTCTCTCTCTCATAAAGGTATTTATTATTTTTAATTTTGAGTTTTATTTAGTAAGAATATACCGATATACATAGTAATATTATATATTATGTCTCATCTTCTCCCATTTCTTATATAAATTATCACAAAAAACACATTATACATAATTATTTATTTAAGTTTTTTTTAATTTTTTAAAACTGGCTGGACCATCACAACCTTTCAACCTTGACTTCTCGCTAAATGAAGAAGATCATGGATTTATTCATTTAGATCAAAGTCAGGGCATAGAAGTAGATAGTCATAATCCTCAAGAACCCAGACCCGCTGATGGTGTAGAGCCTGCATGTTCAGCTTCTATTGTAACGCCCAAATTTCTAATACCGAAGTTACCGCCAAGGTATCCAAATTTGGCGCACTACTTCCCGAAAATCCGAGAATTTCTAAGATCATAGTCCGCAGTGATGTCAAATTTTTAAAACTTTTTGAACAATAAGATAATCAATAGTTAAATTGCGAAAGCATGAGAAAATATAGCAGAAGTATATAAGTATCATATAAAATGAATCAAGTAATGCAAGGCTGAAATGTGGATAACAAATTTATACATATCAGTCTATTTCCCACTCACTACATATCCACTCAAAATCCCAAAATAAACTACCCTCAACCACCCTGTGCGGGAGCTCCATGATTCAGTTCCACCACTTGGTCAACCAGTCTCCACCCGAAATCGCCGGCTACAGGGGCCTCAATGAACGTGTTACCCGCGAGGCCAAAGTCAAAACCTAAGCACCAAATATGAGTCAGATCCAAGAATCTGATAAGGCACCATATACAGATAACACAGGATGTATGTTTCAAAGAGAATAGAGATGATTATTTAATCATAAGAATAGCAATGAAACATAAGTTAGGCAATTGAGCAGTAAACAACAGTTTAGAATAAGAAATATAAGTAATCTAATCTAACAGATATCAATATAGTACTTTCACACAAACTAGATACCGCGGGATATTATGCCGCAGCTCTCCCATACTGTAAATAGTCGCAGCAGGGAAAAGTAAAGTATCCATACAAAGGATAACAACTCTGCTAATAACAACATATACATAACACCAATCACACTCCTTTATCGCACCGATCACACTCCTTTATCACATTAAACCGGACCCGGTATCCCACCGTCCGTCTAGCCATAGCTTATCATGATAGCTCTAGTCATAACCAAATATAGCTCATACTAGTGTTGATCAGTTAGCGGGCTGAGCTTAGATCAACTGAGTGAATGTTTAGTGCCAACCCAGGGAAACGAATACAGTCTGTATCTGTCTTAGGCTTGCCTTACACGAGTAAGATCTTAACCAAGTCTCTAAGAGATTCAAGTTCAATAATATGTAACACAGTCCAAATCTAAGTCCAAGTTCAAGTCCAATCATTGGACCCATACCGAGGCCCATCAAACCATGGCCTAAAATAATATAAGTACAATATCCGTGTTTAATCCACAAGTGACCAATCCATACTCATTCACAATGAGTCATCAATTCATCATAACTGACCACTCCATTCTAAGGTACTACACACCTAACTTAGGCCGTATGAGGGCCCGCCTAGCCACAGACATAGGTCATTTATCACCGATTACATCACTAGGTCACCACTACGAAATCCTAGGTTCAAATCCTCCATTTTTCATTTAATTAACAGGTCTATAACAATAACAAGGACATGAGAGAAGTACAATGTATAATAACTCCGAGCAATAGAATCAATTGGAATAAGACAAGGATCCAACCTAAGTAATGGTCTACTCTAAGGTTCAGGGCCACATCAGATAATTGGATCCCTAATTATAGTCTCAGATTCCAAAATGTATTGTATTTGGTGCTCCTAAAGTTGCGGGCATCCTTAACTACATTTAAGGGTCGAATCACTGACAATTTCAATCCCTAAAGCCTACTTGGCGGACCCCACAAGTCAAGGTTGAGCCACACCATTGACTCGTGCTTGGCATATCAATGGAGGTTTATTTGGATGGTCAATAGGCCCCATAATCGATCGAATCACAAAAACAGGCTGAACTCAGAAATTTCTAACTTCAGTGCGGCAGGTCAACCTACTACATGGGGAAGAGAGGCTAAAATCAGGTTTGAATTCTGAAATTTCCAGTGTATCCGGCCGACCTAGTGGCTAGCCGGTCGACCTGGTACACAGGGAACTAAAATCAAACATCATTCAGGCAAAAATCTCAGTCTCTGTAGTTTCAGTGTGTTCGGTCGACCGCGCACACTGGAAACTGGGTCTGAGGGAAAAATGATAAGTCCTAGTTTTGTCTGACCTTTCTGTGTATTCAGTCGACCGAGTACAAGGTCCAGTCGACCGGGTACACTGACTGAGAAATTCTCAGGAGAGAATAACTGAGACTTGTCCCCTCCCCCTTTTGTGTAACCGGTCGACCCCACTGCAGGCAGGTCGACCGGGAAATTCCAGTTTTCTGGAATTCAATCTTTTCAATCCAATTTCCAATCACAACACCTCTAATCACTTCCAATCATCATAAAAACGTCATCAAACAAGAAAAGCACTCCAATACACGTCCCACCATCCATCCTTGGGCCATTGATCTTCCAAATGAAGTAAACACATCCATCAATGGCCATAAACCATAATAACCAAGCTCAAATGATAGATCTAAACATGCATACATCAATTGAATTGAAATTGCATAATCAAGAGGAAGGAAACATGCATGCTGAGCTGTCTAGCATAAGGTACTTGCCTTAGATCAATTGAAATGAGAATTGAGTATAAAAAGAAGGAATATCCAAGCTCCTAATGTTGGGCTGATGATGCAATTGGGGATGATCTCCTACTCCTCTTTGTTGCTGGGATTGGGAATTAGGGTTTCTTAGGGAGAGAGGTAGAGAAGATGAGAGTGAAATGAGAGTGAATTAGGGCTAAGTTTCATTTAATTGCAATAGTAGTATATATATAGGTTAGGGTTGGTGGTTGGTTACTAAAAGACCCTTAGGGTTTAAATAGGGAAGAGCGTAAGAATATGAGCAAAGTGATCATTTTTAGGAATTCTATAAGCTTCCTAACTGTAATATCCCTCCTAATAAAATCTAATTACTAGCAAAGACCTAGTCTAACTAAATCTTAATCAGTTTATAATAACCACCCTAAATCTATAAAGGAATAAACAAAAGCCTAATCCTAAAACTTATGAATAATAATAAACTATTCTACTAAATCCTATTAAATAGTTTATTAAGATAACTAATATTATATTTATAATTATTCAAATCAAATTGAGGGCCCACAAGGGGTGGGGCCTCACATCTACAACTAAAAAGAAGAGAAAAACAAGATTGACTTCTCCTGTATGGTCTTTTTTTATTAAAGTTCAGGTCCCAAATCCCGCAGAAGGAATAAAGGAAAATGCACAATGTAAAATTTGCAAAGATCTACTCAATGCCAAATTAGCAAACGGCACTGGCCACCTTAATAGGCACATGAGTAAGTATCTGCCCAAAAACACGAATACTGCTGACGTTGGGGTAAGAGGTGGGCTCATCCAAACACGGCTTTCTCAAATAGATTCATCTGGTTGTTTAGGAGTTTTTCACTATGACCCTAATATTGCTAGATATCAACTTATTAAGTTTATAATAGTTCGTTCGCCAATTACCATTTATACTTGCCGAAAACCAAGCCTTTGAAAGATTTTGTAAGGTAGCATTTGTTCTTTCATTATAGAAAATATCTAGAGTTACTGCTAGAAATGATGTAATAAAAACTTGTTTGAAGGAAAAAAAGAGTTTAAAACAGGTTTTTAAAAATATACCTGGAAAAGTGGCTTTATCTTCAGATTTATGGACCTCTAAACAAAATGTGAGGGTACATTACAATCACATCACATTATATTGACGGTGATTGGGTGATGTAGAAAAGAATGATTGCGTTTTCTTTATTAGAGTTCACACACACTGGTGCTAGGATAGAGTCCACCATCCTTGAAAAACTTAAAGAATATGAAATTGAAAATAAAATAATTTTTATAACTTTAGATAATACAAGCACTAACAATGTCGCAGCAGATTTACTAAAACCTGTGATTCAACTTGATTTAAATGGATCTCTATTTCAAAATATATGTGCATGCCACATCATAAATCTTATCATACAAGTAGGGGTAAAATCTATTAGAGATGATTTAGAGAGCATTAAATGGATTGTAAGATACTTTTTTTTTCTCCCTCACGAAAACAATAGGGACATCTGTGTAAATTTGGGTCTAAGGCAAAAGAAAATATCACAAAATGTAAATCATAGATGGAATTTTATTTATAAAATATTAAAAGAAGCATGTGCCTATAAAATGACACTAAATTAATATTGTCAACTTTATTTGAAACATGAAAATATTTTTATAAGTGATGATAGATGGACCATTCTTGAAATAATAAGAGATTTTTAGAAGTTTTTCACGATACAACATTGTTTTTTTCAGGAGTATATTATCTCACATCAAATCAAACTTTAACCCATTTTTATGAATTAAGTCTTACTTTTAAAAAGTATAGATATTTTCACATTTTTCAACTTATGTGCGTACAAATAGAGGCATAGTTTTCATAATATTGGAGAATAGTTTCTTTAACATTTTGTATAACTGCTGCAGTAGACCGTAGATTGAAATTCAAAAAGTGTTGAAACCCTTCTTGATGAAATAAATTCTAACATGAATACAACTAATATAAATGACATGTCTACAGTTAAGACATAATTAGAAACACTTTATTTGGATTATGCTATCCGATTAAATAGATCCATAACACCCACGGTCCCAACTGGCGCTCCCCAAGTACATAAAGGGAAAAAGAAGGCCATTTGGAGTATTATGAAGAAATCTCACGGAAGTAACTCCTCCTCTTCCGGCAGATCCTCTTACAACCTTAATGGATTAACAATGTACCTAGGGAGTGGATCATGTTTCAATCTCGGATGATAAGAAGATGCTTTTGATCTTTTGGCATGGTAGAAATCATTTAAAACTAAGTTTCCTATGCTTTCCGCCATTACCCGTGATATACTACCAAAACCAACATCTATAGTTGCATGTGCAAGTGGATACTGTATTGACCCCAGAAGGATTATGCTTCAAGAAGAAACCGTTAAGACCTGCATGTGCTTACGGGATTGGTATCAAGCAAAGAATAGGGAACAACACATCGATGAAGAATTCAAGATAGAAGATGAGCTAACAGCGTTACATATATCATAATATATATTTTTTGGAATGTATAATAGACTTTTAACTTGTAATTTATTTTTTAGGATGAATCATAGGTTTTTAAAGTTGTAATTTATTTTTTAGAATGTATCATAATTTTTCAAAGTTGTAATTTATTTTTTAGAATGTATTATAGGTTTCTAAAGTTGTAATTCTTTTTTCATTTATTAGAAGGTTTGAATTTCATTATATATATATATATATTGGTCCAAGTTCAAACTTGTAATTTTTTTGAACTTTTGTAATTTAAATTTTAAGGAAATACAATTTATTTGATGTATTTTTTCAAAACATCATTAGTGTTATTCTACTTATTTATTTATCTTAATTTCTTTATTTTAATGAAATTGGTCCAAGAGTCTACGTCTGAGTTTGTGACTTTGTGTCCATCCAATTTTAAAGAAATTTAAAAAAATTAAAAAAAGGAGAGAGGATCTGTGGGCCGCCCATAGGCTGCACGGCCAGGCCCGACTAGGGCCCGGCCCAGCTCAGCACAACTAGGACCATGCTGGGCTGACCCCCAAGGGGTTGGGCCAGCCACTGCACGGCCAGCATATCAAACACGGGCCGTGCCGGCCCGGCCCTGGCATGATCGGGCCCGGTCTTGAGTGGCCCATGCCGGGCCAGATTTTCATGCCTAGGTAGAGTTGGTGGGATTGAGCTTTTGAGAGATGGTGATATTGCATTTAAAGCTTATAATTTATAAAGGTTGACAGGCACGTCAGGTCGGGTTGACTCAATAAGAAGAGATTTTTCTCTTAGATGAGAATAGATAAATTTTACCATAACATGTTTCAAAGAGGTATTGGGTTTAGGCTAAAATCCTACAAGTTGCATTAAGTAAAATGGGTTGATCAGGCAAGTCCGGTGGGGTTGACCCAATTGGGTGCAAATTGGAGTTACTCGACCCATTTTAAAAATGGGTCAAATACATATTGAACCTTAACTCATAGCCTTGTCAACCCGACGTATATTTAACCTGACACGGCCCATTTTCACCTCTATGCCAAGCTCTGTATATTTAGGGATGCAAATGTGTTGAATCAGCCCCATCAAACTATAAAAGGCCGTGCAAGAAATCAGCCTCATGTGATAAAAGGTCTCTTAGAGGATAAGGGTCATGCAAAAGATCAGTCCCATCAAATTATCCTAACACTTTATTTAACCACCGTTTTAAAGGTCTTTTAACCATATAAATATATATATATATATATATATATTGAGAATGAATCCAATGGTGAATAAAGGTCGAGCATAAAATGTAACATGATGGCAGATAATCAAAGGATTAGAAGTTGAAAGGAGTTGCACTGATTAAGGGGTGGCCTAAGCAAGCCCCATAGAGCTAGATTGCTCGTAAAATAAATTTCTAGTATGGAATTAGGACAATATTATAAGGAAAGTGCCATTTTAATTAAGAAAATGTTAAAATCTCTCAGATATTTGTGACAAGTTTTTTTTTTTTTTTTTTTAACCCAGCCAAGGGGAGTGGTCCAAAGAGATAGCGCGCACAAGTGGAAAGAATGCCCACAAAACAAGTGGGAAAGAAGCTCGTGCAAGCGGGAAAAAAGCCCACACAAATAAAAATTTAACATACCCAAGGTTCGAATCCTGGTTGAACTTTTGCTTGTGACAAGTTTTAAAGATAAGAAATGAGCCAGTAGATCTGTTACAACGGTGGGTGGCATAGCGTGACTTGACACTAAACTGGTAAACTGGCTTATGTGCAGGAATGAACAGCTCATATCAGCAAAAGCACCCACGCAGATGAACATAAAACGGCCCCAGATAGCTTTCATGTGAGTTGCCATCATCAACATTGCCATATACATAGGTACTATGGTGACAAGCTTCATTTTCTAACTTTTATTACTTGGGCTTCTTTAGTTGCTGGTGATGCTTTCCTTCCATGAGACTGGTGGATGAAGAGTTAAAACTGAGAAGGCATGTATGATGTATCTCTTCTCCTCTTCAGCTGCAATGCACTGCTTCCATTTGGATGTCATGTCCACTTCTTTTTCTTCACGGTAGGTGGGAATGTGATAGAATGATTGGGAAAGACAGATAGAACCCCAAGTAGCCGAACTTGTAGAAGTTTACCCAAATGCCATCCAACAAAAAAAAATTCACTTCATTACCCAATTAGAAGGGCATGGGCATGCCTACTTTACCTGACCATATTTAACAATATTATTCCCTCCAAATGTCATGGCATGGACTATGTCTCTTACAAAAACAGAAAAAAAAAATCAATTCATGATTTTCTTATATTAAAGAGTTATGTATTGTTATATATTTTTTAAAAGGAAAATTGTTTTTTTTTTTATACACAGCCACGGGGAAAAAAGGCCGCTTCTGTGGAGAGCAAGAGCCTAGTGATCAAAACTTAGACACTTAGGTGAGAAATAGGATACCCAACCATCAGGCCAACCCCTAATTCTCATAAGAGGAAAATAATATATGTAAAGTGCTGCTTTTAGTCGTGAAAACCAAATTGTGAATAGTTGTTTGATGTAAGGTGAAACTTCGCCCACCTCATACCTAGAAGAACTCCTGGCACATATCTATGTCCACCTTTTTTTTTTTTTTTTTGTTGGATAAGCTCCTATGTCCACTTTTACTTGACCTATTAGTACTTTGAAAAAAAATTATAAATCCTTATCGTTAACTTTAAATTAGCTGGCTGGGGACATGTATATGTGAGTGAAAATGTGTGTCTTCAAATACCCAATGTATCTTAACAAAAAAAGAAAAAAAAAACCAATGTAAAATTAAAAGAAGGCAACTAGCTCCCTACAATAGCGTAAGTTTGCTAATATACTTTTTATTATAAGTTTCTTCATTTAATTTCATAGTCTTTAAGTTTATTCAAAAGAAATAAGTTTGCTACTCATCACCATATTATTAACTAGAAATAGCATCAACAAGCCAAATTATTTGTCCTAAATCACATAATGCAACACTGAGGGGCAAATTGTCTACTAGAACATGGAACAAAAGGTTAAAGTAATTATTCAAAGATCAACTTTCTTCTAAGAAACAGAATCTCCTTGGATATCATGTAATGGACATCCATGTCACACTGATTATAGGAATAATCATTTTTGAAGAACTATATTATATGGTGCAATGATTGGCCACCATGAAAGGCGTCCAACATTTTTTTCTTCTCCACATGGGAATATGCACCACCAATCCAACGTTAACCCTTCAATCAGCCACAGGAGCACATTTCCAGGAGCGGCCTGCATGTCGTCAGAGGCATGGAAAGGCTCAGCCAATGGGTGCCGAACTTTCCTATGAAAAAGGTTTCAAATTTCAGTAGTGCCAAACTTTCCTGTGATTAATTGAATGAGTTAGGCTCTTCTAAAATGCAGTGAGGTAAAGTATTAAATTAAGAAGAAAGAAAATAAGTATGGTGAAAAAAAAAAGAGTACTAAATGAGAAAAAGTTATGACATGAGAATGTAGCAATTTGACTTTTTTTTTAAATGATTTTTTGTTATTTAGTAGCACGAAAAAATAATTTTTTAAATTTTAGTAAAAAAAGATGTGTTTTTTTAAATTTGGTACTTGTTTTTATTTAGCTCCTCTTATTTTCTTCTCTTTAGAAATTAATCATTCACCACACTTCACTCGTAAAGTGAAATTACCAAATAGGAAAAGACAAGCTTGAGAGACACTCAAGAGAGATAACTTATTGGGGCTCACCTAGGGCCATGTAGGAATGAAAATATCTCATTAAGACCTACATTTATGACCCTCATATTTAATGATTCTAGGAGGGATAAATCCACAAAATATCACTCATCAAAGTCATTTCCGACATTAAATGAGTGACAAATTTATCACACCCCAAAACCCACGTTAAAAATATTGGGATATTGCTCACAAAGCCATCTATAAACCTAAATTTTGCTCCTAAGAAGTCAAAGTCTAAGTATTTTTCTAATGTGATTTCTTAGGATGGTGTGATATTGCACACATCATTTTGTGCAATATCTTAGAGCAATGTAATATCGCACATGCGATGTCTTAGGGCCGTGCGATATTACACCATTATTGTACGAACAATTCTACGATAATTATATGAATTTCAACGGTTGTGGTGCAAATATCAGTATAATAACAATCATAAAATCAATAATCCTAAAATCTTCCTGTCCCACAATACACGGAGAGAAAGCCCTTACCATAACTTGTAAGGACCATTCTTAAAAGGTACCATTACACAATCTAAATTTTTAGGACGCGTTTGATAATTAACTAGTTAAAGTAAAATAAAGTGAATCGAGACAATAAATGACAATAGGTCATATTAAAAGTATATAATTTCAAAAAAAATTTCGAATTTTTTAAAAAAAGTTAAAAGGCAATATCTTTTCTCCACTAAAAAACAAAGAACTCCACTTTTCTATACAAAAAGTCAAAATTCCCTTCAAATTTTTTCAAAAAAAGTCAAAAAATAACATCATTTCTCCACTAAAAAACAAAAAACTCAACTTTTACATAAAATAAAATAAATTTTTTTTCGAACCAAACAACTAAAACAAAAACACAAATCAATTTTATCATACCCAAATAAGTAAAATTACTATAAATGTGTGCAGCACCAGCCGGTCAAAAGTAACCGACACCTTCCGGTCTTCTATACCTACCCACAACCATGCTGTATATACTACCACTACCGGTGCCCAACTGCTTCTTTCATCTTCTAAGCTCCAACCTCTCTCTCTCTCAATCTCTCGTCTGTAACTTCTTCCGTGCCCTAGAAAATGGCTTTCGAGAAGATCAAGGTAGCCAATCCGATCGTAGAGATGGACGGTCAGTATTCTCCCTCACGATCCGATATCTTCTTCTTCTTCTTCTTCTTCTTCTTCTTCGTCTCTTTCTTGTTTGCAATCTGAAAAGGAAAAAGAAAAGGATCTTTTTTGGGTTCTAGCAAGATCCATCAACTAGGGTTTTTGATCTGGTAATGTATGCTGAAAGCCTGAAACAGAGGAGAAAGAGATGATCTAACAAGTATTCTGTTTAATCACCGGATTGGGATTGGGAAGAATGATGTGCTGTAGATTGATTCAGATCGGTCTCAATTGATCGCATGCATGGCCCACCTTCGTATCGCCATCCGAGCGATCTCGCCCTGATGAGCGAGATCTGATGATGTAATGAGTGTTTTTACGTTTTGGATTCATCGCGGGAGGAGAAGATTGGTGGCCGTTGATGAATGGGGGTGGGTGGGTTCGATTGATCATTAGTGTGGGGCCCACCTTCCGATCAGCGTCCGATCTCGACTGCTGTACGGATCGATGAGATAGAAACCGTTCTAGAACTAGGTTTTCCAAACGTTGCATGATACGTCTATGGAATTGTCTAAAAAATAAGATATGAATTGAAAGTTTTCGTTTTTAATAGCTTTTGGGGTGTTTTTGGTGTAAGTAGAATATCAAAATAGAATCTCCAACTAACCCTTTCTCAGCTGGAGACTGATACAAGTTGGTTTCAATCGTGGGTGTTTAAACAACTTATTACAATATACAACTTTTAAGCTCAAATGGTTGAATTCTAAAGAACAGATTATTGATTTCTGAGGCAGAACTGGGTTCATCTCACTGATACTCATTCTTCTTTATTTTAATCTGAAACCCTTTTTGAGCAGGAGATGAAATGACTAGGGTGTTTTGGAAATCAATCAAGGATAAGGTAAGCGATAATCTTTTTGTGCATTTGGGCATTTTGCGAATTCTCCTAGTAAATGAGTTAGACAAATGACAATTTGATGTTGTTGTTTATCTAAGTCTTTATTTATTTATTTTTATTTTTTTTGTTGATGTATGCTGCAGCTTATTTTCCCATTTTTGGAGTTGGACATAAAGTACTTTGACCTTGGCCTCCCTTATCGCGACTCTACTGATGATAGAGTTACAGTTGAAAGTGCAGAAGCAACTCTTAAGTAAGCAGAATTGCCTTTTCTTTCCCTGTTTGTAGAGGAGTGCCAATTACCAGAGATTGCTTCCATATTTATTAATGGAATCTAACATATTGTCAGTTATTCTGTGAAATTTCTTTTCATCCTCCATCTTCTATACGTGTGATGTTTGCTTTGAATAGTGGGTTAACCCCTTTTGTTAAGTGAAAGTGGGTTACCCTTTTGTAAGTGAGAACAATACAAGCACAATTGCTTGTGAGACATTTTAATTGCATTTTAATTTTCTCTACATTTCAGGTTATAAGACTAAATTTTGACACAGTTCTAACAACTTCGTATTGATTGAATAGGCTTTTCATTTCCTACTGATCTCAAATTAAATGGCTTTATTGCAGGTATAATGTGGCAATCAAATGTGCAACAATAACTCCAGGTTTGCATCTTTGAACTGATAAGAACAATTCAATTGAACCATTTTGTTAAAATCACTTGTATATTATCCTAGCTTCATAGATTTTTTTTAAAAAAAAATTTAAAAGTGGATTCACCTACTAAATCACAACTACTTTTGTCTATGCTGACAGATGAAGTTCGTGTTAAGGAATTCAACCTGAAATCCATGTGGAAGAGTCCAAATGGGACAATCAGGAATATTTTGAATGGTCAGGCAAAAAAACTGCTCACTTTGATGGTTTTTAAAGGTGTTTCTAGCCCATTAATTTTTATGAACATATTATTATGCTTGTTGCAGGGACAGTTTTCAGAGAACCAATTCTCTGCAAAAACATTCCTCGGCTTGTCCCAGGTAATGCGGATTTCTCATTCGTTATCACATTCCTCTTTCAGAATAACTATATGAAAAACTGGGCGTGTTGTACATTCTGGTGGGCCATGGACATCTCTAGAGTGGATATTTAAAATGTTGGACACTTGTTTTCAGTTAGAAAGCCTTTCCAAAATGTAAAATTTATAAGGTTGCCATTGAAATGTGATTACTAAATGATGTAGTGTGATGGAAAATGTAAGGAGAGACATGATGGTGTATGGAGTTGCTGAAAATATGGTGGTAAGTAGGATTGAGTGGAAAAGTAGAACTCAAGAAGCTGACCCCATATGGATGGGATGAGGCTTCGTTGATGACGATTAATGGAAAATGCAAATTAAAATGGCTTTGCCACTTAAATGTGTTTACTAAATAATGTAGTATGATAGAAAGTGTAAGGAGAGACATGATGGTGTATGGAGTTGCCGAAAATATGGTGGTAAGTAGGATTCAGTGGAAAAGTAGAACTCACAAGGCTGATCCCAAATAGATGGTGGATAAGGCTTCAATGAAGATGATGGATGGAAAATGTAAATAAATTATTGAAAGGCACTGTAATCTTTTGTCATTGTTAAATATTATAATTTCAGAATAGTTCAGAAAGTCAAAAGTCCTTTATAAAACTGTTACAAGTTGAGTATTGTACCATTCAATTATTTCCGTCCTTTATTTAACTGTTGCTTTTTTTCAGGATGGAACAAGCCCATATGCATTGGAAGGCATGCCTTTGGTGATCAATACCGAGCAACTGATACAGTTATCAAGGGCCCTGGCAAGCTTAAATTGGTATTTGGTAAGAAATATTTTGCAGTGAAGCACGCACTTTGTCCATTTTCTGTTCTTTAGAATTTCAAATATGCTGCATGGAATCAAGAATTGTCACAACTCAAACTTTCTAGTATTCAGTCATTTTCCCTGTAGTTGTTGTCGCTGATATCTCATTTTTAACCTACAAAACCAGAAGGAAAAGAAGAACAGAAAGAGTTGGAAGTGTACAATTTCACAGGTGCTGGAGGAGTCGCATTGTCTATGTATAACACTGATGAGGTTTGTGCAACCTTTTTGTTCAAAAATTGATTCAGTTTGAAGCTGCATTAGCTTGTTTCAACCTGCTGAATTCCTTTGCTGTTTACCTGGTTGGTTATACAGTCCATCTATTCTTTTGCCGAGGCTTCAATGAACACAGCTTTTGAGAAGAAGTGGCCACTTTACCTTAGCACGAAAAATACGATTCTCAAGAAATATGACGGAAGGTATGCAACTTCTTGATTCTCTTGTCCCTATTCCAGCTTATAACCTTCGTGATATCTTGTTCTTCTCTGTTGTTTAAAATCATGTTTGCATTGTGATTGGTATGGTGTTTGGTTGGAACATCTGCGGCGTGCTCTTCTCCCTTTCCAATGCAGGTTCAAAGACATATTCCAAGAGGTTTATGAAACTAAATGGAAGTCAAAGTTTGAGGCTGCTGGGATTTGGTGAGATATTTTTTTTTTCATGTTCAGCATTATTCATGTTTATATATGAGTCTCTATTGATCTGATCATTGAATTTATAGGTATGAACACCGACTCATCGATGATATGGTAGCTTATGCACTTAAGAGTGATGGTGGTTATGTTTGGGCATGCAAGAACTATGATGGGGATGTACAAAGTGATTTCTTAGCTCAAGGTTTGTTCCCATCTCCATCACCTTTTCACTGATTGGTCAGTTCTATAAACTTTCAGTTAGTGTTTAGTCATAAAGGAGGAGGGAATTGGCTGCTAAAGTGCAAATATATGTTCATTGCTTTTCGAGGGTAAAGACAAGGCATTTCCTGCTATCTAATTATCCTTTTTTGTCATTTTAGGTTTTGGATCACTTGGATTGATGACGTCAGTTCTGGTATGCTCTCTTCCACTTTTGTATGTATGCATGTGGGAGGCTGGGTAGGTCAGGATGGTCTTAGGTCTTGGTGTTCCTGTCTTATGCTTGCATATGAATATACCTTAAAAAGACTGTAATTACAGTAATTTTTGAGGAATCTGCAAGTTATTGGCAAATTGGTAGTGGTCTGTAACTAATAGTCTTTCATGGAGAAAGACATGTGGAACTTCAGATTAGATCCTTATTCGCTAAAGTCATCTATTCAAGGGTGTCTATGGATCTGCCCTGTAGTGGCTGCTGAGAGATCTTTTGATCCATCTCCCATGTAAAGAAACTAGAAAATACCCTTAGAATTCAGTGGAAGGTTCATTGTATGAAGTTGCTTTGTAGTGGTTGCTGCATGCTGAGAGATTTTTCAATCCTTATCCATGCAAAAGATCCAATAGTATATCCTTAAAATAAGGTTCACACTTAGCTGTATGAACTTGCTCTGTGTGGTAAAAGTTTTCCAGCTTTGAGTCTCTCGGACTAAAGAAGAGGAAGCGGAATTATCATGCCTTTTTATTCTTCCCTGACTCTGTCTTTCGCCCGACCAGCTGGTACCTCACCATTAGGGTCCTTAAACAACTGCAGCTGGTGTTTATTTAGAGCAAGTTCAGCAATTTCCTACCGGTTTCAGTGAAAGCAGAGGGGTCAGACACTCTTAGTGAGAGAAACAGGGTAATGGTTAGCTGCATCATGTAACTGTGATGCAGCTGGCTGGGTGGAAGGATCCCATAGTTACGAAATTCATTTCGGTTCAGCTGAACTCGCCGAATAATTTCGGTTCCATCCACTGACAGAACTAAACAACCCCGCTTAAAATTTTCGTTCCAAAATTTGGACCGTAAGAAAAAGGGGCTGGAGTGAGAGTGAGATTTTATAAATGAGACCATAATGGGCCAGGGTACTTTATAAAGGGACTTGGGCCGAGACCATAACGGGACTGGCTGGGCGAAAAATTTTTATAAAGGGGCAGGATCGAGACTTTTTTAAAAGGGATGGATTAATTTTTTTTGAAGGAAAAAACTATTTGAGTTTTAAAAAAAGTGAACTTTTTAGAAAATATGAAATATTGTTTTGCCTTATATATGTAAATTTTTATTTTATATATTTATTTATATTTTTCCAAAATGTTTCACCGAAATTCTGAATTGAACAAAATATCTTGGTTTGGAGGCCAAACCGAATCGGCGTCTGAAACGAATTTCCCAACTATGAAGGATCCACCTGAGCGTAGGTGTTGGAAAATAGGAGGTATTCTTTTAAGCTTAAACACAACTTTATAATTACAAATGATACAAAACTACTTAAATGATACAAGTGCCCACTTAAAGGTTGACACAACTGCACCACTTACAAGACTTTCGAACCATACACCAGCAACATTCTTACATAGTTTTCTCATTTCTATATCACTAAAAACGACACTTACACTTTCACACTACAAGGCGTTCACTTATCACTTACATACACACAATGCACTCACTACACAACACTTTCACTTACCACATGCGTACAACAAATGAGCCAAGCACCTGTTACTTATAGTGCTTTAGGAACAATATTGGTGGTAAGGGTGGTAAATATGTGATGATGAAGTGGACCCCGTTGCCCCATCATCCTCCTTTCATCAAGTCGGTGGGTGAGAGCTGGTTTTGCAAGGTCGGTTTAGATGGTCAGTGATGCAATCTTTTAGAGATGTAGAGAGAGAGAGAGAGAGAGAGAGAGAGAGAGAGAGAGAGAGAGAGAGAGAGGAGTTTAGTAAGGGGACAAGGTCAGTGTAATCTGACATTTCTCCCTCTCAACGCTGGTCTTCTCACCCCTCTTTGCTTCGTTGTGTTTCTTGATTCGAAATTGGACAACACTGCCCTTGTCCCGCCCGCCCAACCCCCCCCCCCCTCCCTCCTTCTCTCTCTCTCTCTCTCTCTCTCTCACACACACACACACACGCTTAAGCCAACCTTTTTAACCGACTTGCTTAAGCCAACTTTTTTAATCGACATAGTAATCGAAAGAGAGAAACTGTGGCCCACTTCTCAGCCTCGTGTGACTACCGCCCACCTATCTCCATGCCTATATATATGGGCCTTGTGCTATTTGCTGGATGGAAGTCAGAAGTATGTATGATGCACGACAAACCTGTGGTCCCATGGGTCGACCCACCTTTGGGCCCAGCCCACCTATCCCTAATCTATTTAAAGTTTTATTTATGAATTAAGTTGTGTTTAGTTTGATATTTTGATCCTGGCCATTGAAGTATTGGATGGTCCAAGTTTGCTGTAGGGTTAAATTTTCTCTTATTTAAACATTGTAAAGCCTCTTGGCTTAGGCAGACTTGATGATGAATGAAAACAAAGTTGAGTGTTATACTCTTATCTCTCCCTTGGAAAGGGTATGGCGTGAGGCCATCGGGTGTGAAGCCCCTCCACTTCAGGCATGAGGTCTGAACGTGTCCCCCTCCTCTTTCATCTTCATCCCTTCCCACCCCACATCCGGTACCCCGCTCTACATCAATTTAGTGAGTGGGTGTGGTAGAGAAGTGCCCTGAGTGTGTGTATAGTGAGTGTCATGAGTGCGGGATGTAGAGCGTGACTTGTTTTTATCTAAGAAGTGTGTCCTGTGTAGTGAATGAGGCGAAGTTGTCTTGAGTGCTTTGTAAGTTAGTGTAATTGTCATGGCTAGAAAGTGTAGTTGTGTCAACCTCTCAGTGGGCTTTTGTTGTATTATTTGTGTTAAGTCAAGTTGTTTGTATCATTTGTAATTATAAGTTTTGTTTAAGCTTTGGTCAACACTTCCAATATTTTTCCTATAGTAGGAACCTTCAAGCACTCACTAGTAATTCTAGGGTTCGACCCTAGGAGGAGAATTCTGAAATATTATTGTGGTGATTTTCACGATACACAGATCTTTAAATTGGCCTCTTGAGAACCCAAAGAAGATAGTTTCCTTGTAGTAAATAGATTTCTTTTACTTAAAACAAAACATTCATCGAATTTAGACTCTGCCTTATGGGTAGAATGGGCTTTGGGATAAGGTGGAGGAGGTGGATTATGGAATATGTTTCCCTGGCCATTTCTCTATTTGGGTAGATGGTGCTCCGAAATGTTTCTTCCCTGCTTCGAGAGGCCTCCGTCAAGGTCCCCTCTCTCCATTTCTGTTTGTCATTCTAGGTGAAGCTTTCAGTCCTATGTTAGATGCGGAGGCCAATGAGAATCTTATTAAGGGACTTAAACCAAGCCATTCGGCTATAGTCACTCATCTTCAGTTTGCTGATGATACGATTCTCTTTTGTGATGTGGAGGAGGATGAAGTACAGAATGTGAAAGCCATTTTGTTATGCTTTGAAGTGGTTTCAGGTCTTAAGATTAACTTCTTAAAAGTGAAGTGATTGGTGTTAGAGTGCTTGAAGAACATCTTCGTGACTTTGCGGGGATCCTGGGATGTAAGGTCGGAGTGCTACCAACATCTTATCTTGGTCTGCCCCGTTGTATTGGTACTCCCTCAAAATCATTGTGGTCGCCGGTGGTGGAATGGTTAGAGAATGGCTTCTTGGAAGGCAAATAATCTCTCTTGGAGGGAGGACTACTCTCATTAAATCGGTCCTATCTAATCTGCCCATCTACTTCTCATCTCTGTGTAAGTGCCCGAGGGAGATTGTTAGACAGATAAAGAAATTGCAGCGGGACTTATTGTGGCAAGGGTCTGAGACTAAGAAAAAATTCCACTTGGTGAGGTGGTCTTTGGTTTGCAAACCCAAAGCTCAAGGTGGCCTGGGCATTAGACCAATGAAAGCGATGAATCAAGCACTCCTGGCTAAGTGGTTATTATGCCTCGGAGATGGGTCTATTGGTCTTTGGAATGAGGTTATTAGTTCCAAATACAATGTCTCCAGAGGGGGTTGGGAGGTGCATGGTGGTTCTAGTAGGAGTTATGGGATTTGGAAAGGGATTCTGGCCGTCTTGGAACCCTTCACTCTCAATCCATTCGCCACCATGTTGGTAAGGGTGATAGTTTTGGTTGGATACTTGGATTGGGGACTCTCCGCTAGCAACTCAATTTCCTAATTTGTTTCGTTGTGCCAAAAATGGGAAAGCTCTAGTCATTGATTATGTAGAGCGTGATGAAGGAATTATTAGGTGGGGACCAACTTTTAGAAGAAATCTCTCGGTGGTAGAAGAAACGCAGTTCTGCTCATTGTTGACCCTTATTGGCGAGGTTTATCTCCCGTTGGATGGTCAGGATTCAAGGATTTGTCCACACTCTATAGATGGGTCATTCTCTGTTGCCTCTTTCTATGATGCTTTCAACAGGGAGGACTCTAATGCTTCTCTTATTTCTTCGCTGTGGAAGATCAAGGCTCCTCCTAGGGTCCTCGCCTTCGCTTGGATAGCTTTAACAATGGATAAACTTAGACGTTGGAATATGGTTATAGTCAATGCCTGTCCCATGTGGTTGAAGGATGCAAAATCAGTGGACCATCTTTTTCTGAATTGTAGGGTAGCTTAAGGCCTTTGGAACTCTGTTTACAGGTGGTTTGATATGAGTGGAGTCCTTCTAGCCCGTTTCTCTCAGCTTTTTGAGGTTTGGAGGTTGGCGGTGGGTCATTGTAGGGATCGCATCTTATGGAGGACTTCTTTCGTGGCTATTATTTGGGTAATTTGGCAAGAAAGGAACAATAGATGTTTTAATGATAATTCATTAGCTGAGGATCTTCTCAGGGATAAGGTGAAATTCCTTGCTGCTTCTTGGGCCTTCCCTCTACCTTCTTTCAAAGGGATCTCTGTTGAAGTTATTTTGAGAGATTGGAAAGAAGTGGTTTCTCTTCTCCAGCCTCTCCTTCTAGCGTTCAAAGATGGACCCCCCCCCTACCCTACAGGGCTTCAAGTTAAATTTCGATGGTAGTGCCATTGGTAGTCTGGGTTTGGCTGGGTTGGGTGGTATCATCCGCAATTCTTTGGGTTCTTGTTCTCTCTTTCTAAGGGCCTGCGGGGTATGCTCCGCCAATGAGGCAGAATTATTGGCAATCAGAACTGGCTTTGGAGAAGCTCTTCGTCTGAAGCTCCCTAACCTTATTGTGCAGGGGGACTCATTTTGTGCAATCCAATGGGCCAAAGCTTCGGCTAAAGCCCCTTGGAAGCTGGTTGCTGTGGTGGTGAGATCCTAGATCTTGCTATAAGCCTCCTACTTACCATTTCCCACATTCTTCGTAGTGTGCTAATTCTGAAGCGGACCATCTTCCCAGGGAGGGCGCCTCTCTTCTTTGTTGTCATGTTTCCCTCGGTAGTTTGGCTGGGGCTTGGATCCTTCTTTCTTTTTTTTTCTTTTTTTTTGGGGTGGGGGGGGGGGGGGTCGCCTTTTTGTTACAGTATGGCATACCTCTCCTATACTGTAGAGTTTTCTTTTATTACTACAGGCTATGATGCCCGGACATGGGACACGGGAACGAGCGTCTGATACGTCAACTTCAAAATTTTAGGATACGGGTACGGGTACAGCATTTTTAGAAATATATAAATATAAATATTTAATTGGGAGTTTATTTTAAATGAAATATATATATATGCATATATATGATTTGCTGGAGCTTTCAATCTAGAGAAAAAGATCTTTAAAGAATAAAAGAGATTTTTATTTTTGCTGCTGTTTTTATTTTTTATTATAGCTAGGCTGAGCTTGACTCTATCTGAAGCCCACAAGATGGTCCTGCCTCACTTGAAATTGGAGTGGGGAATACATGTGCCTTGCCTCACTTTTAAATAAGAGTGGGAGACACACTTTGAAATGGTACTGAGAGACACTTGAAATAAGAGTGGAGTGGGGAACAGACTCACGTGACGAAGGAAAAATAAAAATAAAAAAAGGTGCTTTGTCTCTTTTCTCGCTGCCCTGACGATAAGAGAGATGAGGGGAGGTGACGATGATGGTGGAGGCGACGATGATGCTGTGGCGACTACGATGATGGTGGAGGCGACGATGATGCTGTGGCGACGATGATGCTGTGGCGACGTCGGTGCAGGTATGCCCTTTTTTTTCCTATTTGTCTTCTCTCTCTCTCTCTCTCTCTCTCTCTCTCTCTCTCTCTCTCTCTCTCTCTCTCTCTCTTCCTTCTCTGGGTCTGGGTGATGGAGGCGAAGGGGAAGGGGTTCGGCAGAGGGGGTGGGGTTGTCAGTGGTTGGGAAGACGGATTTCCACTATTTTTGAATTTTTTTTTTTATAAAATACGAGACAGCCATATCCCGATTTTTTTGCACTGTATCCTTAGCGTATCTTGCGGTATCCCGTATCTGTATCGTACCATGTTTGCACCGGTACCATGGATGAGTTGCCATATCCTAAAAATTTAGACTCTGCTTAACTAAGAAACTAAATAAAGGAAGATAGTTGATGATCCTAATAGAGATATTAAAGGACATGATTTATTGCTCAACTTGGAGCTTGGGACTTCTGCTGTACTAGTTGGGCCTGTTAAGCCAGCTGTTGGCAATTGGATTGAGCCCATTGGATCTGGGACTGGCTTATGGATCACGGGGCTGGATCTGGCCCATTAAGTGGCAACCCCCGTTTTGGTCTTGTATCAAAGTGGATGATCAATTTCTGAGAACAGTAGTTCTTAATTGTCCCTGCTATGAAGTTAGGTAAACCACACAAGGGAAAATTGATACTCCTGTAGATCTCCATTTTCACCTCTATTTATCAATGTCTCTTTCCTAGGAGGCATTTGGTCTGAATAAGCCGTCATATATCTGGAATAAGAGATCTTCACCTTGACCTTCAAAACCTAGCAAGCATTTGGTCTGAATAATTAAATGAATTTCCTGTGTTGCCTGTTTTGTATCAAAGATAATGGCTGTTTTGAGTTGTATGGAGGAGTTGCTTGTGCAAAGACAAAATGAGTTTGAATGCTTCATGGTGCCTTTATTGTTTCTCAAACTTCTGGCCGTGGGGATGGTCTTGTTGGATGCTATTGAGACTCATTGCTAGTGGGTGATTGGTACTCTTGACTGGGTCTATATTAAGTTCTTTATCCTTCTAACCGGGGAGTAAAATAAGTGAACTCCTGCATGTAGTATAAATTTATAATTTAATGGTAATTTGCACCTGGTTGCAGGTATGCCCTGATGGAAAAACCATTGAAGCTGAAGCGGCACATGGCACGGTTACACGCCATTACCGTGTTCACCAGAAAGGAGGGGAAACCAGTACAAATAGCATTGCTTCAATCTTTGCTTGGTCACGGGGACTTGCACACAGGTATAGGTTCAGCTTCATTTTTTCCATTCAATGAATTTATTTTCATTATTGGTTTCTCAAGAACGAGTTCCTTTAGCTTCATTTATATTAGAGCTCTTTTTTTGGGTGGGTGTGGAGTGGAGTTGGTTTGGAATGGACTCTCACTTCCTCATCTGTTCTTAGAGAGAATGTCAAGAGTGGCAAACATGCTGCTGGCTCTTTTGGAAGAGGGTTAAGGGAGTTCTTGACAGAATACGGATCTCTGTATAATTTTATCAGTAAAGACAATGGCAGATTGAAACCCGATAGCATTCTTTTTCGAAAAATGTGGACGTCTCAATTTTGTTGTAAAGCCACATGGATTTTACTATGCTTTCTGTGGAGAGCTTTCATGTTTTTTCATTTAGAAGCTGTGTGAATAACTTGTGTTCAATCTTGACAGGGCCAAGTTAGATAACAATGCCAGACTGCTGGATTTCACTCAGAAACTGGAAGCAGCATGCATCGGAACCGTGGAGTCTGGGAAGATGACCAAAGATCTTGCACTTATCATCCATGGATCCAAGTACTGTTTAAAGGCTATTTCAATCATTGCTGCTACAGTTATGTTACTACTTCGATCATGAAAACTGAATAAGAAATTTACATTCTTCCTTGTGCAGTCTCACCCGAGAGCATTATCTGAATACCGAGGAGTTCATTGATGCAGTGGCGGGCGAACTGAAATCAAGCCTATCTTGCTGATCATAGGTGTGGGCCCTACATCAATGCAGATTTACTTTGAAATAATTATTTCTTTTCACAATAAGTTAGTGCTCTTTTACCATTCCAAAAAAAAAAAAAAAAATGTTATTACTTTTTTCCTGCCTGTGTAAGTTTCTTCCACCATTTTGTACTGTCTGATTCTCCAGTATCTGTAAGCCT
The DNA here is from genome assembly GCA_029852735.1 of Persea americana. Classification (NCBI taxonomy): domain Eukaryota; kingdom Viridiplantae; phylum Streptophyta; class Magnoliopsida; order Laurales; family Lauraceae; genus Persea; species Persea americana. The sequence continues at coordinate 3,125,037 of CM056813.1, forward strand.
ATTTCTTCTCTCTTTCGATGGTGGTGGGTTTCTTTAGTGGGCGTTTTGGATTATATATAATATTTTGAAACTCGTTTTTCTTTCCTTGTGCATGTATTTCTTTCATTTCCTTATTGCCTCCTGAATCCTGATGCAGTTACTATGTCTATTGCAGGTTCAAGCATGGGGGCACTTAAAAAGAGTGTATTTGGTCATCTGGGTTCTCATTTTTCCGGTGCAGTTCGGGAAAGAAATAAGAGAGGCATCTCAAATGCCCAGCTGCCATGTAGGACTTACGGGTTTTAATTTAAAGCCTATTTTGTTTAATTATATCCAAGAGTTTCTTGGAATTATGTTTTTCATTGTTCATTTTTCTGATTTCGCTTCATTTATGGGTCCCATGCTGGTATCTTAGCTGGTAAGCGGACATTAAAAGTCCTCCACTGGGACACTGTATTGTGTACTGAGGGTTGAGCCGTGGTTGGAATGCAGAGATTTTGACATTAGTGCCTTATTACAAAATAGGGTGTATTAGGATAAAAAGAAATGCACTTTTATGTCTGGGTCCTTTTTGTTTGGTTGGCACGTGTGATTTGGGGTGCAAAATGCTCTCTGATTTGCCTTTCATTTGGAGGTTCCAATCCATTCTGTGAAAAACCAGGTTTGGAACTTGTTTAAGGTTTTTATTCATAAATGGGCTCAGGTTTGGAATCCAATTTAGGTTTTGTTTGATAAACGAGATTGATTTTGCTATTTTGGATCCCCATTTAAGCTCCGAGCTAGGTTCCCAACATACGGGTGTACTGAAGTTAAAAAATCAACTTTTGTTGGATATTTTTATATTTATTCTTGGATGCAGTTGATTGGAAGTAAGTTGAAAGATATCCTTAAAAAAAGGAAAAGAAAAAAATTAGAAGGAAGTTAGAATCAGTTTTTCAATTAACTTAGGTCCTCAGGAAGGACTCAGCTTTGAAACTGGATCTCAAAACAGGCTCCTGAGTCGGAACTTAGAAATGGGTCTGAGTTTGGGTCCAATTGGTTGCCACCCTTTATGCGATCGATCTTCCAATGTAGGTTGATTAGGAGGGTAAAGCATTTTTCCTGTGGGATTCTCGCGCCCACGTTTTTAGTTTGAGTGAAAGGACTTGACCGATTAGCTAGTCTGCCGGAGAGCCCAAGAAAAAAGAAAAAAGTGCCCACCAAAGGAGACATGAAATGGTATTCCTGTTTGGACATGATGAATTGAAGTAAAGTGACAATACAAGACAAAGGATCATATTTAAATATGGGTACAAAATTCCTTACTCAAAAGAACACATCCTACGTGACAGAAAAAACTTCTTTTTACACAAAAAGTAATAAAAATTCCTTATCAATCCACTAAAAGCCCCTTATATTTTAGTCTCTCTTGATTTAATACTGTACCTCACTTTACTTCATTTCACCATACATCTAAACAAGCTATTCTAATAGGAATTATTTTTTTTTTTAAACAAATGCAATTCAACTCTGGCTGTTCATCCAATCATGCAGATTCTGTGATTGATTAACCATTCCTAGGTGCATACCATTTATGTCTCAATGACCCTAAATGTTAAGGGGCTGCTTTAACCCAAATGGTGAATTGGTGATTATTTTCCGTCTACCTATTTTCAAATGGCACTAAAATGCACTAGAGGTTAATCGATTTCAACTTTGAATTTGCCATAATATAATGTTAAGACGTAGCCAAATGGGATGCAACCAACCAGATGGTTTAGTACTTTGATGGAAGTGGGCAAACCTCTACAAGAACTATAAACATTGAAGCAGTGGGCATCATGTCTATTGAAGCAGCAGCAGCTTATTGGAGCTACCAAATGTATCCGCATACACCCAACATCGGTTTATAATATAAACCATTGATGGTTAACTTCAAACATGATGATCCACTTTAGCATCAGTGTTCCCACTTGGATGAAAGAAAACACCCACAGTTGATCCTCTTTATATATGAAATAAGAAAAACAGTCTACAACTCATTTGCAACTACAAATTTCTGAGCTTTTTTCTTTCTTTCAATGTACAAGAGAAAAGCCACAACATCCCATAAAAATTAAAGGGTGTTCGTCCAGTCGATTAAAATGCGAAAAGAGAAAACCTAAAACCTGAGATTTCATTCATTACAACGCTGAAAAATTCGGCAGGCCATTCCCATGTTAAAAGCTAGGAATCAAGCTCTGCAAGTATACCAGCCCCCTCGATCCAAGAAAAACATCTCCTTACCGGTTATGATGTTGTCCTCCATGAAAAATTGTCCTCCATGAAAAATTCACAACGGGCAGGAAAGCGAAACACCAAAAAGAGGGTCAACAATATTAGACATGCACACCATTACCGTTGGAGTATATGGTGCCATTTAGTGACCCATTAGCGGGCTTAACCCCGTTCCCATTCGGGTAGGTCATTGCCATATATGTTAATGTACTACCATTGCTTGTATAGCCTTTCGTAGATGGCATTGGCATGGCATCATGGTTTGAAGTTTGCATAATTTGCATTACATTTCCCAACTGACCGCATGCAGCTGCTATCAGCCCTGTAAGACCAACACACAAATTTGTTACGTAAATATAAATCGACAACAGCAAGTTGGTGAGAATGCAAAACCGATGGGAGCGGAGCTCATAGCTAAAAGGGGGAATAATCAATCGTATACAAACATTTGTGGCTAAACACTAAAATGTGAGTTTACCATCAACATTGCATAACAATTGCACAAAAATAATCATGAATGAAAGCATTCATGTACAAATTTAGAGAAAAGTAGAGATGCTAGAATTATGTGTTAACAGATTCAGGTACTATGGATGAACCAAGAAACCAGGATATTTATACCCTAATAGGATAAATCCAGCAGCATTTTTTCTGTTTGCACTTTACCCAACCCAAGTACTAAATCACATATAAAAGAGATCTTTTAATTGGATGGAGGCTTATCTGCTTCAGGACAGCACTGAAAATGGCAATAACCCTGCCCCATCCCTCAAACCAAAACCAAGAAAGGGGACAGGTTTTGGGACTGACGTAATCAAGGAATGCAGGTTTTACATAATCACCCATGATACTGTCTTTCCTCCTCATATTAATAGGGACAGAAGCACCCCACCTGCCCACATATTTGGGAAATCCAAACATATTCTTATGGCCATTCTGCATCCTTGTAAACATGTAAATGACAGTCCATGGGTTTTATTAGACTGAGTTGGTCACAGCTGCCTTTTTCTTAGCCATAGCAAAAAAGAGGAAATTAGAGTTCAGTCATTGTCCTAATGCATTACAAAATTTTGCTAAAACATTATAAATTAGAGAACATTGGCTTAAAAAAAGGAAAAGGAGGAGAAAAAAAACCCCAGCTTGTTTGGATAAATGAGGAGTGAAGTAAGATGAAGTGGATTTCACATGTGGAGTGGAGTGGAGTGAAGAGAAGTAGGCTGAAGCTAAAGTAGAGTACTTCTCTTCACTCTATTTGGATGCTTATTTTGAAGTTTAGATTTGGAGTAGAATCTACTTTTACTCAAGGAAATGGAAGTATTTAGAGTTGAAGTGAAACGGAGTACACATGGCTCACAACATTACTTCATCTATAGGGCCAGACTCATCCAAACAGGATAGAGTTGAAATTTTAGACTATTAGGGCCCATTTAACCTCATTCTACTCTATTTTTTGCCTATCCAAATAGGCCCTAAAGCATGTGCTTTTAAGATCTGAATCAAAGTGCAGAGATCAGGTAGAAATATGTCAGGGGGAGACATTTTTGGTGAATATCCCATGGGATAAAAAAATACCTAAAAAGAGTGCAGACGGCTTCCCGGGCCTCGACTTGAATTCGGGATGAAACTGAACACCAACAAAGTAAGGATGATCTGGCAGTTCAACAATCTGTGGATCAAGATAATAACATAAGTAAAGAGACAGAAGCATCCTAGAGTAGAAATCCTTGCAACGGTAATAAAATGCAAGGCATAGATTTTTAAACTGCATGGATGCATTACCTCCATGCGCTTGCCTGTCTCATCCTTACCAACAAAAGAAAGACCAGCAGCCTCAAGTTTAGGGATCATATCAGGATTGACCTACATAGATGATAATTAATTAATTCTCTAAAGCTATAAGAAAGTGGAATTAACATGGAAAAGAAGACATTAAAAATAAAAAAATAAAAAAATAAACTGTAGGGCCACTTTAACAAATTATGTTTAACCGTAAGGACTGAAAATGGTCATTACCACACATCTAAGTACATGCAAAAACCTGGAGACCTAATCAAGAACACCCCCCACAATGAACATGCCATAGCCCATATCAAGCCCGTCAGGTATAAATTGACTGCAGACATTGGTCACTTTGGTTTAATCGTATAATCTTGGCATACACAGAAAGCTTATTCTTGGACTAGCTCATGTTCAGTGTTCTACACATGATGAACGAAATGGCAGAGTTTTTATGCTACGTTATGTTCATGAGGGGCCTGCTGCTGAATAGACTGGATTTCACACATGCCACAAATGTTCCTATAGAGTCAAAGACCACTCTATCAGTCTTTGCACAAGTAACCCTAGCAAGGCTCAAGTCTGAATGAAGGTAACACATCAGAAACTAGCAATGAAAATTATAAACCATGTGGAAATGACACGAACCTCATATCTATGTCGATGTCTCTCATCTACATAATTGACATTGCCATATCTAAAAAAGAAAGAAAAAGAAAAACAGTTAAATGAGGGTTACATTGTTACTTCGTAATATGAGGATTTGGCTCTAAATAGATCGGAATAGAGAAATGCATGTAACTGAACCCCAACATAGTTGGGACAAGGCTTTGATGACGATAATATTGTTACTTTGTAATATCAAATTGCACTAGTTGCAACTTTTTCCTCAAAAATTTACAAAGTGCCACTTCATTGATGCTTGCCAGGAATAAAGAATAAACAAATTAGCTTTTTTTCTTATCATGATCCTGGATTGTTACTGTTTTGCTACAAAAGATATATGCAAGATATTTTAAAAAATTCAGTTGATAAAGGGGTCCTCACAACTTCGCAGATTTGCAATCAGCAACTTGGAAATATGTCCTCCTGGTTCCAAGGCGCATCGTACCTCCCATATGAGTTTTTGATCCCTGCATATATTATTCAGGTTACACACCAGAAATGTGGAAGGTGCAACCTCAAACAAGGGTGCTGTTAAAACTCAAAACCATACCTCGGGCATAAAAATAACACAAGGGCTTTTGGTTTCTGGATCAAACTCTGTACTGTCAGCATCATTGAGACCAAGAACAGAGCGTGCAATCTCAATGACAGCAATTTGCATCCCTAGACAAATGCCGAGAAATGGTACTTTGTTTTCACGAGCATATTTTGCCGCAAGAATTTTCCCTTGCACACCTCGGTCACCAAAACCCCCAGGAACTAGCACACCATCAGCACCCTGTAATGGAAACTATTAAGATGAGTAGGAGAGAAAATACAAATGATGAAAAGATGAAAGAAAATAGTTATGATTCCAATAAGGAAGTTGAAAGAACAAAGTAGAAATTTAATAATCCAAACAACAGGCTTACTTTCAAAAGGTTCCATGCAGCCTTGTAAACATCAGGCGCCTGCAAAAAATAAATAATTAAAAATAAAAAAAAGACAACTTGCACAACTCATTAGGCAAGCTAAACAGAAATAGATGGTCTACAATTATTATAAGTTGACCTCTTTTGCAGTTTTATCTTCAAGGTCAGTAGCTGGAACCCATTCTACCACAAGTTTTTTGTGGCAAACAATCGATGCATGTAAAAGGGCCTGCACAAAGGAAGTTAGTGAGAGATGTAAATAAGAACTAAAATCACAATACAATAGTATTTATTATAAGAAAATCTATGATTGCTAAAATTGCAGTTTACTTAGATGCATGCATTATATTCATCTAAAGGAATTTCTGTTGATGGAAGTTGTGGTATAGAGTTTTTTCAGAAGTGGTCTTAAAAACCAATCCCAAGAAGGGAAGAGGAGATTAAAAAAAATTTTAAAGAAAAGGAAAAATAAGGCTCTCTGTGTGTGTTAGTGTTGGTTGGGTGGGGTTGGGGAAGAAAACATACTACATTAGTAGAAGTGCATGCATGGGAAGTGGTTGATTTTATTCAAAGTGAACTGGTGAACTAAATAGGAGTTTAAATCATGAAGATCTCAGTTCACTAGCATTAATCTTTAGATGCATGTGTAAACTATATTCTTTAAAATATATTTTCTATGGATGGAAGTTGCTGTAAAGAACTTGTTCCAGACAATTATCTCAAAAGGAAAAGTACACTTCAAGAAAAAGATACACTGACTCATGGAGAGAGAGAGAGAGAGAGGATTTTCACTAGGTTTCCTGAAATGAAAATCTCTAGATCCAAACTAGTAATGCGTGATTGGTGGAGAGTTGTAGAAGATAGGAGCTAAAACATAATCTTCACAAGGGCCCATGGCTTCAGAGTCAGAACCATAAGAGGGTGGGTGGGTGCATCACCGTACTCATGAGAAGGCTTAATTTGTAGTGAATGTGTCTTGAAAAACCATATGAGAGATAGGTGGGACATATCTAGCCCCACTTTTCAAGTTGTAAACATTCCACCACTGAATATTATTACAACTGAATTACACAAAAGAAATGCAGGTTATTGCTTTAGCAACTAGACTGAAATAGAAACACTAACTTGTAAAAGACTCCTAAGAATACATGAATAGAAAATAGAAAGCTTCTAGATATATCCAAGTTGCTTGGACATGTGCCATTAATTAGCCCAGGTGGCTAATTAGCTTCAAGTGGGAGCCATGGACTGATTGTGTTGGCCATCCAACCTTCTCTTGTAGACAATTATGTTGAAGGCAACATCAGGAGGAACAAGATTTGAGCATAGGTCAGTGCTCCCTGTCATGATGTATGACACATGTGCTAACCACTTTGACTGGCTGAAAGAAAAGGAGAAAGAATAAAAGGTTGTAACTGCTTCAGTTAAGCATATAAATGCTCAACTAAAAGCATAAAGAACTACGTCAGAAAGGCAGGTGAATGGACCCCTGACATGGGAAAATTACATATCAACAATCCATTGACAAACTACGCACAAAATTATTTGGAATAAGGTGCCATGAATAACTACTGCATAAAGATATTTGGAAATGCACTAGCCTTCAGCACAGAGAGATAAGAATCTGAAAGTCCCGTATATTTTCCAACCATGGCAATTTTTACCTGCAAAGCAGGTCACATGTCAGCTGAATGATTAAAAATCACAACACAATGAACGTAATGTCTCAGAAGTAAAAAATAGGAAAAAATTTGACTTACAGGCTCTTGCAACATGTCACACAGTGTAGCCCTTTTAGTCCATTCCTCCAATTCAAGCTTTTTAGCAACACTGCAATATGGCAACAAAAGAAAGTTCAATAAGAGGGGTGGTACTATAAAAAAGGCATTGGTTGGCAAAGATCTCTGATATAGCTCATTCCTAAGCAAAAGAAAGTGATACAATGAAGGATGAGTTGTTCATCAAACAGACCCTAGAAGGTTCGGCTCTCTTCCAGACCCTAGAAGGTTCAGCTCTCTTAAAATTGCTTCATGCGCCTTCTGATCCTATAGAAAGAGAGGTCATGCGTTTGAAGTAAGAAGATATATGTTGAACATAAGCTTTGTGAGTATTTTTTTACAAATAAAGAAAAATCTGTTGAACAGTTCCTTTCCAATTATTTTATACAAATTCTGCAAAATATCACTTACTCTTAATAACAATGGAATGTGCCAAATGTTTGAAACGTCATAAAGAGTGATGATATTTGCTGCCTGGAAAACATGTTTTGTGCCTGTTAGCATTCCCATAAAAAGGAAAAAGAAATTTTTAAGGAACACATGTAGAGTGACATCTGTATTCTAGCTAATGTACCGGGACATGACAAAACTGGGACAGCTTCTCTTTCACATTTTCTTCCAGTGGCTGTCCAATACATTCAATTCAAATAAATATCAAACTAGGACACAATCACACAAAACAAACATACGAGAGAGAGAGAGAGAGAGAGAGAGAGAGAGAGAGAGAGAGAGACCTTAGCACTGCGACAAGCTAAGATGTTTGGCGTCAAACCCAGTCCTCTAAGTCCCCGTACACTATGTTGAGTTGGCTTAGTTTTCTGAATGTGGAATACAATCAAAGCACCAATCAAACCCAACTAAGTCGTTTATAAATGAAAATATTTCAAATTAATGAGCCAATTTTTAAACTTCCCATCACTACAAACATGCCAGCTATGCTATACATACAGCCAATAACTACCTGCTCGCCAACAACGTTCAAAACAGGCACAAGACTGACATGAACAAGGCAGAAGTTTCCAGGACCTGCAAGAAAAATAGGTGAACAATTTTATTTATTTTTGAATGATTACACAATTAATTATTTAAAAATTTTAAATAGGTACACAATTAATTATTTAAGAAATCTAACAGCCGAGTGTAACTCAGAGCAATCTGTGCTCAATAAAATTCCCATACCTACATGATAGGAAAATTGTCCCAAAGCTTCAATGAATGGCATGGATTCAATGTCCCCTGCAACAAAAGCATCATTCTCTCGTACCATAAAAAACTAAATGCTTCATAATCCCTGGAGTTTGCAAACCACAAAACCTGGAAATCACTTTTACCTATGGTCCCACCCAATTCTATGACGCAAACATCAGCGGGACCTTCCATTCCATCCACAGGTATCATCGCAACACGCTCAATCCACTCTTGTATGGCATCTGTAATGTGAGGCACAACCTGAAAGGGAACAAAGCGTTCAGGATTTCGCGAAAGGAGAGGAGAAATGCTAGAATAACCCAAGGAAATGCTTAAGATAAAAACCTGGACAGTCTTCCCCAGGTAATCACCTCGTCTCTCCTTGTCAATAACAGACTAAATCACCAATAACATAACCAGGTGAGAAAATGATCGACTTACATGTTAGAATTTTGGAAAAGAAAGAAGAGATAAACCAAGAGCACGGTGTTTGCTCTGTTAGCAAATACTTAAAAGATTTTAAATAAGAAATTCAGGGGGGCACAGTCATTATGTTCATATTGTGAGTTATGATTATCCATACCTGGTAAATCTTCCCGGTGGTGATATTGTTGTCACGAGTCAACTTAACATCTAAAAATCGTTCATAGTTTCCAAGATCCAAATCAACCTTCAAAAACACAAACAAAGACCATCAGTTGTAACTGACAAACATTCCAATACCCATTTCACAGTGGTTCAACAAAGCAGGCAGAAACCCACACCAAAAAAAAAAAAAAAAAAAGCTTCTTCCGGATCAAGGAGAACATCAAAACTAGGTGGTCTAACAGCCTAGACACATTCAACTAGTAAGATATTTGGTTTTAAAGTGATAAAACTAGTGTCTAATATACCAAACAACATAAATCGCTCATACTAAGTAATTCAAGAACGGAATGGCATAAGGGGAAAAAGGGACCATCTTGGGTTCTACCCAAGGGAAAGTAGCTGACATGTATCTATGAACCTACCCTTTCAACATAAAATAAGATAAATAACCAAAAATTCGCATGATGATACCAAGAAAGTGAGAGACTGCCATGGTCCAAAATCCTCAGTAAGTATTCCATTTCAGAATCTTGTAGCAACCAATAATACTAAAACCTCAAACGACACAGTAAGAGCTGAAAAAATGAGAAAAAAAGAAGAAGAGGGGATTATAAACATCATAATACAAGAGTCTTACCTCACCACCATCATCTAGAACAAACACCTCCCCATGCTCAAAGGGAGACATGGTACCAGCATCTGTGTTCAGATACGGATCTGCGCATGCACATAAGAAGCAGAGAAATTTCAATCCTCAGCTCCAAACAAAGCTTGGGGGCATCATAAAACACATAAAATGTCATCCCAAAAAGCATCCAAGTAAACATTCCAATTTTCTCACACCACACTAGAAGGAAACAAATAGCACCACCCAATGAAAAACACACACACACAAATTAGACACAAAGACCAATGCATTCCAAGACTATGGAAATCAAACAACCAAAACCCAAATGAAAAAAATATATAAAACAGGGGGAAAATAGAAAGAAAAGCTAGCAATTCAAAATCTGCAAACACTATTCTCTTCTATCAAGACAGCGCTATTTCATTTCATAATGCAATAATAAGGCCCCCTTTTAGTTCAAATAGTGGATTCAACATTCCAATTCCAGTAAAAAGAAATCTTCCAAATCCCACTTCATCCAAATCACCAATTAAAAAAAAAAAAAAAAAAAATCAGTAATGCACCCTTGCATGCATATTATCTATCAAAGTTAACCCCAAAATCCTTCTCCATGCAGGGTTCCAAGACGCTACTTGAACCAAATCAACACCCATCTCATTTCAAAAACAGCTTCTTTTTGTCACTTTCGTGTTTGTTATTCCAAAAAGAACCTAAACATTGAAAACCCACATCCTACATCACAATGTAGTTCCAGTTCTCAACCCCACGACAACTTACAAGATTGGATACGCATACATCCATCCAAACGCCCAGAAAAGAAAAACCCAAAATCCAAATGAAAAAAGACAAGTCTCCCAGAAATTCAAAAACAAGAAGGAGAATATTTTGAACACGAAGAGAAGAAGCAGACCGATCTTGATCGAAGTAACCCGAAGACCGCTGGCTTTGAGAACGACCCCGATGCTGCTCGCCGTCACCCCCTTTCCGAGTCCGCTCACAACACCACCCGTTACAAGAACATACTTCATCTTCTCGATCCGAAAAAATAAAAACCCAAGATGTGATAGACCCTACCCTAAAAAGAAGCAGAGAAATGGAAATTGAGAGAAATAAAAATCCAATCTTTTCAAATTTTTTAAAGAGATAGAGAGGTTTTTTTCCAAAATGGAGAGACCTTAATCTATTCCAGATAGTGTAGATTTCTTCACTTCTTCGATTTAAGAAGAAATGAGAACGATTAGTCTGTTATCAGCTTCCCCTGCTCTTTCCTTCTTCTTCTCTGGTTTTTGTTGGCTTTGTTTGTCTAGAGAAGTGGAGATGAAGAGGAGGGAGTGAGAAGAAGGGGAGAGGGTTTGGGGGTTTAAATACCCACAGCCCCCCACAGCCCCCAAAAGGGTTTCTTGTCTTCTTTTGGAAAGTAGAGATTTTTGGGATTTAGGGTTTTTCTACCTGATTGGAAAATATTGTGGGTGGTTTTTATCAAGATCTGGGACCCTTTAAATTTGGGTATATATATGGGAGTGGGTGATTTCATAGTTGAGGATTTGAAATGCTTAATGCAATACCTTTATTAGTAATATGCGGTAAGTATATGGCAAAAATGTATGTGCAAGCATCACCAAAACTGTAGTTGAGTTAGTTAGATACTTCGTTAGACTAAAGATATATTGTGCGAGCAATGTATGATTTATCAAGTCTCTTGTACTTGAATTTGCTAACATGCTAACCTACGCTGAAACAAGGGAAATTTGAAGTTGAGTCACATTTAAGGCATGTTTGTGCAGGTCCGTTTTTACCGCAATGAAACCCTATTTTCTTTTTCCACCAGATATATCTATTCGGTGCAACGCAAGTTCCAAGAAAATAACCGTTATATCCTCTTTTGTACAAAAATAGGAGTCTGACCTCTTCCCGTAAAAAATGCTTTTCCACGTAAGATAAATGCGACTTTCCTCTTCCACGGCTATACACAAGCATGCCGTAAAAGAGCATTTGTTTCTTACCAAAATAAGAGGAGTGTTTCTTGGAAGAATTAATGAAGGGAATGCATCATTCTTATGGGAATTATTGTTAATGAAATATATAGGATTTATTGTTTGGCTACTTTTTAGCAGTCTTTTACTTTTAAATTCTCAAAGTTTCGATGGTCCAACTACTAGCCTTTGCTTGAGTATTCAAGAAATATGCAGGTGTAACAAGATCGAATTTAGAGTGTTTCAAAGGAAAAAAAAAGTTAGTAGATTTTTTTATTTCTACTTAGTAAATAGGGTTCTAAGTAATTTATATATAACAATTGACATTGTTGCGAAACATTCTAAACACAATTTATCCAAACAAATAGGCCCTTAGAAAGTCAATCTTTATAAGAAGGAAGAGATCATAAAATAGAAAAAAAATCATCTCTTGGTATCCAGTCATGAATAACACATTAGATTATTGGTATTATACATCATAAACATAAATTATAAAATTATATTATAATATGTGTGGGTTATGAATTGGGTCAGTAGTCGGGCCTTAAACTATAGATTTTAATGGGTCCAAATACAGGGAACACTGTTCAGGCCCGGATCTTTCACCGGACCCATTTACATTAAAAACAGTGCCTATTGCATTGCCAAAAAGTACTCTAGGAGTCAAAAGGCTAAGTTGGGTTGGGTTTGAGTCCCCAGTTACAATGATTCTTTTGACCTATTTGACCCCATTTCCAAATTCCAATCTCCGAGTGGGGACCACAAATATAATATAACTGATGATGTCAGGCCCCAAATAAATCCTGTTTAAATTCAACTACCCCATCTGTTCTAGTATTTACGAACAACAACAGCTTTAACTTTTACAGCGGGTTAAACAATATCAATCAACCACCTTAATTTATGGGCTTGCCCCCTAATTGAATAGAGTTATCACAATATTTATAACTTAGTTTACATTGTCGTAATCTATATCGAAGGCTAAATATAATGAGAGATTGGATGTAATTAAAGGTATTTTCATCTCTCTTTTTAGTTGTTTTTGGTGAAAATGAAGGAAGCGGTCAAATGACATTTTCAGGAGTTGCAGGTGCTAGTATGTAAAAAAGAAAAAGGAAAAAGGAAAAATGAAATATAGAGATAGTCATATGAGTATTAGAAATTAGATGGTTATCCACAAATCTTTCCATTAAAACCTTAAAAAGTTTTGTGAGTAGAAAAATAACCCATTGACCAAGAAATAATAAACAATAAAAGAGGCCATGTTTCACCAAAATCTATCTCTCTCTCTCTCTCTCTCTCTCTCTCTCTCTGAACTTTGTACATGAGAGCCCACAGGTTTTCAAATACGACCACCTGAAGATCCCACCTCTTCTCTTTTGTGTCTCAAATTTGATTTTTGAATTTTCTTTTACAGGATGAGATTTTCAAGGTGGGTCTATCTTCCCATGTGACTCAACAGTTAATCTGTCCAACACCAATGTATGGGTTTTATAGTTTTTATTTAGGTGATTGGGATCTTCTACTTGTTTAGATGTTTCATCCCTCTTCTCTATTGCAATATAGTTTTTTGGTGATTACATTAAAAATAAAGAGCTGATGCCCAGTCGCAGAACTAGGAAATTTCTCTTGTGGGGCTCCATGTAAGAAAAAAATGATTTTTTGGAAGGAGAGGGCGCCTGGGTAAAAAAATTATAAATTTCCCCATAACACATTGGAGTTTATGTGATATTCTTAATATAATGTGATTAAATTGTCTATCAAAATAAAAGATAATTAGTGGATTATAATCATCAACTTAGATCTGATGATTAGAAAAAACAGACAAAGTTATCTTTCTTATATGCTATATCGATGACCATTCCTTATATTTTGCAACAAGGCGGGGATAATGATTTTGAATTTTATAAAGAGAAATTAAAAAAAAAAAAAAAACAAAAGACTTTTAACTAATTCTCAAAAAAGTATATAAAGATTTGAATATTTCAAGAAATTATAAAAGTTTTTCACAATTTTTCAATCAAGTCCTCTCTATAAAAATATTTTAAGAAATGACAAATAATACCCTTCCCTTGTGATAGGTTATTATATTTTATTAACCTTTTTTCCTCCCAAAACCTGCCATTTTGATTTGCTGAAGTAGGCTCCACTAGGTCATTTGAGTTGGACTTCATTAGTTTTCTTAAATGACTTATTAAAAAATTAATTTAAAGAATAACATAAATGTATTTTTGTTATTTCTCAAACAATTGTCCTAGTGAGTATTTGACAGAAAAAAAAAATGAAAAACTTTTATCTTCTTTTGAAATAAACAAATTTTTATGAACTTTATTGAAAATGAGGCAAAAGTTTTATTCCTATTAGAAATCTTCCCTTTTATAGATAAACTCCACTAATAGATTAAGGCCACGTTTGCGTCGGAAAAGGGTTTTTTTTTTTTCACATCCTTTAATCTGAAATACTTTTCTATAGACTTATGAAAAATTATACTACTGTTGATGTTTCTCATCGCAAAAAGTTGTGCCAAAACTGTTCCAAAAAAGAAGTCCCAATCTTCTTCTCTATTTCTGTGTATTTCCATGAAAAAGCAATTACTCAAACATACTCCAATGAAACTGCCCTGGGAATTCTTAGGACCATACTAGACCATGCAAAAAAGACAAGAATCTCCACCACATGCAAATGCTAGTGGCCTCTAATCACGGCTATGTGAAACATTTTGCTTTCACTTTCACACACATAGCATGTGGAACACAGATTGTGGATAAAAATGACAAAGTTAGAAATCCAGAATTATGTAACTTACCTCGGAAATTGAACTTTTGTATCCCAAATGACTTACTTTTCCTGCCAAATTAGAACTTTTGTATTTCAAATGAACTATTTTTCCTGGCAAATATGATTTTAAGGTTGCTTCATAATGACCAAAATGTCTTTTATTGCCTTCTCCTTTGTTTCTCTTGAATTGAAGGATTCAAAATTTCACACGCTCTTTGTTCTTTTCCTGATTGTCCAATCTATCATTCCAAAACCATAAAAAAGTGAGGGGAAACAAAAAACAAAACCTTCCCTAATCAACAGCCAGATGAACAGTTGCATACATGTGGAGCATATGCTCATGTATCCCGAGATTATTGATTTGATGAGCCCATTGAGAGATGCATACCCATATGGCTTCTGCTTGTAAAATTTGAAATATTAAAAAATTTCACAAATCAACCAATATTACAATTGTTATTCATAAATAACAATTAGTTAAGTCTATAATTAGTTGGCCTAGGACCACGGTTTGCTTTCGGAAATTAAGGGTTTGAAACTGTACTATCACACTGGGGCTACAGCCACGCCGCCGCCGCCCCCCCCCCCCCCAACTTACTTTTCCTGTCAAATTAGAACTTTCGTATTTCAAATGAACTACTTTTCCTGGCAAATATGATTTTAAGGTTGCTTCATAATGACCAAAATGTCTTTTATTGCCTTCTCCTTTGTTTCTCTTGAATTGAAGGATTCAAAATTTCACACGCTCTTTGTTCTTTTCCTGATTGTCAAATCTATCATTCCAAAACCATAAAAAAAAGTGAGGGAAAAAAAAAACTTCCCTAATCAACGGCCAGATGAACAGTTGCATACATGTGGAGCATATGCTCATGTATCCCTAGATTATTGATCTGATGAGCCCATTGAGAGATGCATGCATACCCTATGGCTTCTGCTTGTAAAATTTGAAATATTAAAAATTTTCACAAATCAACCAATATAATTGTTATTCATAAATTACAATTAGTTAAGTCTATAATTAGTTGGCCTAGGAGAAACTGCACTACCACATTGGGGCCACATGGGGTCTACCCCCCCCCCCCCACCCCACCCCGCGGGACCGTAGGGATTAGTCCAGCCTCAGGGGCCGGGACACCCTCCGTTACTAAAAAAAAAAAAGTCCCTAGTACAAAAGAGAGAAAAGTAACATGAGTGTCCATATAACATTGTTGATCAGATCAGAAATACAAAGATTATGTTGATCTACCACTATATCAATGGTAAGGCACTTACCCTGTTAAGGGGTAGATTAGCGTTTGATCATTGGCAATATAAGAAGAATTTTGTCATCGTGTGGTAAATGGCATGCCAAGAAAAAAGAAGAAGAAAAAGAAGGAATTCCTACGATCAGACTAACATGTGAAGATTGGATGGATGAATGATTATTGGCCATCTCCCATGTAGGTGTGGCAAAGTGAGGCACAACACATTATTGAATCAATGGTAAGGCACCTAATCTATATCAGGACTAAGATTTTTGCCATTAGGTAGCAAGTAAAAGGAAAAGGAAATGGAAATGGAAATAGAAAAAGAAATAGTCACTGTAATGATTTTGAATGATTTCAGTTGAACCATACACAAGGATATTCTCTAATGTTCGTTTGGATGATTTTCCAAAAAGAGGGGCTCATCATAGAATCACCTTTTTTTTGTTCCACAGAAATGCCCTTGGTTTTGAAGGAAAGTAGATGCTATTAGTATTTTCAGGTTAGCATTTTGTCTTCCACTTGCACACTTTCGGAAAGCAAACTAGAAAGCTCTATGCACTTTACTGCCACATTGAATGTTATTCCAAAGAGTGCAAAGAGATGTTATTCCAAAGAGTGCAAAGAGATTGTTGGGGACCAATGCATTTGAATAATTGTTTTTTTAATATTTAGTGATAATATCAATAGGTGATAAATTAAGATAGGCTTATTCAAAATAATTTGTACAATGTCTAATGCAAACCAATAACTGTGTCGGCTCGGAAAAGAGTTTTATACAGGATAATGCATATCAAGGAGAAGTGATAGATAAGAAGAAATACAATCTAGCAAAGGATTTGATCGTAGTAGTTTTTTATTTTATTTTTACAGGGTGTCCGGCCTCTTAGAAAACTGACTGTTCCCCAGGCATATAGAGTCCCTGCCTCCCCCACACACAAGGTAAGTCAGGCTTTTGCCCTAACAAGTAGTCCCAGGGAGAAATAGAACTCATATGGTTGATCCCAACACAAGTTTAGGACAAGGCTTTAGTGATGATAGTTTGCTGTGTTGTATTTGTACCATTTTGAATGCCCTTCATGGTGGGCCATGGGGCCCATCATAGGTTGATCATTTGAGTTGATCCCACCAAACTGCTATAGGCATTTTTGAAAGACTGATTGGATCTAATAAACCTTGTTAAGGTTGAACAAATCAGTGCGATGGGCCCACTGTAAAAGTTGGGCTCCATGCTCATAGGGGTTTTTGAACATTTCAATATAAGGTCATGTGTTTAATTTCCAACATAATTACCAATTTATCAGGTCTTTTGAAATTTATGAAACTAAAGGGTAAGAGAAATTATCTTTAGAGAACTGACTTCCTCAGGAGTGAACCAAAGCACAGTTAGGTGAGAACGGGACTCCCAACCATTGGGCTATCCCCTTATTCTCGAACAAGTAGAGTAATAAAAAAAATTTATAGTATAAAATATTATCTTAATTGTGGGATTACACAGAGATTATGGTGCCCCTAATATTAGTCATTTGGCCCTTGACAAATGAATTAGAATGCCGAAATCTGGGGGATGGCTAAGCCCATTCGATGTGGCGCCCATCTTACGCATTCTATCTTAATCTAAACCCCTCATTCTTACCATTAAATTAATATTAACCCAAATTTGACATACGACTTTTTAGGCCCTTGAAATGGGTCATTCAAGTTTGACACCCATCCCACCTTATCATCGGCAGTTTTCATTTTCATTTTTATTTTATTTTTCCATAAAGGTAGGTCATAGAGATATCTTTCGAGCTTTCAAACCCACAATCCGTAATTATCATGTTTTCAGGTGGGTCCTCGGGCTCAACTGTTCCTTGCTTGGGGAGGGAGGGCCTAGCCAATCTTAGAAAAGTGACTAAGATAGGATCTACCAACTTGGGCCATTGTTGTATATAGAAAGAAGAGGGAAAATCAAGAAAAGGGGATGTCATTGATAGGGAGAAGGTACTATGCTTTTTATCTGATTCCTATAAAGATAATGCAAATTGCACAAAGATGAGTGTGATGGGTAACGAAAGAGAAGACAGGGGTCTGGATAAAGGGGAGCTTTTCTCGACCGTAGCCTTTATCATATTTTACCTAATGTTGAAGTAAAGGATATTATATCTTTATGTGGACTATGTTTGATAATTTAGTAAACACGGAAAAGTATTGTCTCTTTTCGCTCTCTTGTCTATGTGCCGATATGGTGGTCCCACTCGAACATCACCTTACTAACAGACTCCACTGGGGTTCATTTATGAAATTTGCAATTTGCACCATACTTATAGCCTATTAATAACTGGTATTATGATGTAGATACCCTTGTTGGGGAAGAAATGTTCTCCTGTGAGCATCTTTATATGCAGTCCACAGGAGCGGAACCAAGAAATTTCACTTTTGTGTGTGGGTTAGGGGCCACATGGATGTATGCCTATCAAGAAGAGGTGAAATATACAAAGGGCTAGGATTGCTAATGGGACTGTTCCAGGTTAGAAGCATGCTGGAGGATCCAGACCTGGACCCGTATCTAAACAACGGTTCCAGTTCTAAGTCCGATTCTGATTCGGAACCTGCTTGTTGGCTCCAAACCTTGATTCGGTTCCTAAACTAGGACTAACTAGAGGACTAAGATCTTGTTCTCAAACTGATTATAACTTCTTTTCATTATTTTAAAAATATCTTTCTTTTTTTTTTTAAATAAGGATACCATTCAACTTATAACAGTGCATCAAATCTACTACCTACATGATTAAACATAAAAATGTCCAACAAAAATTGATTTTGAGCCATAGCTCACAACATTAAAGACTTATATGCCGAGTTTTGAGTCACAAGTCAGAACCCATATGGATCCAGCAGCGGACCTGTATATCAATCGAAACCTAAATTAGATTCCAAATTCAGACCCATTTTTGAATCAGAATCTAAAATAGATTTCAAATCCGATTTTTTATCGGTAGAAACCTCCGAATAATCAGATACCCATTTGCATCCCTACAAAGTATCATCAAATAATGCCTTTGTTTTTTGTGAGAAATGGTCCCACTCATCACCTTCGTAAAGCAGTAAGAAATTGATGGTTTCATCTGTTAAGACTCTTTCTTTTAACTTCTTAAGTGTTCTTTTAAAACTGACTTTACTATGAATTCAAGGAATTCAATATAAACTAGTCAAGCAAGCATTCCACAAGAATGTAGGCAACTTTTAATTTGATTTTTATTTTGAGAAATGGTGATATACAAGAGACACCCTCCTCTAATATTAAGAGGGTCAAAATAAATCCCTTCATTATCTATTAGCCGTCCAATTCATGGCTACATATCTGATGGCCAATAATATCAGATGAAAGGGCCAACCTCCAAAGGGATAGGAAACATTAGTCTCCATTTGATATTCTTATTAATGGCCATCTCTTTCACATGGTGACTTGTTGTCGTGGGGGAATGGTGAGCCCCTAGACATGGCACATGATCCAATCTCATTCCAACAAGTGATACAGAGGATTTGGAGACTCCAAGCATTGGGTCTCCATGCAGACGTCCGCAAGAGAGTGTCACCATCAAGATTACTCCAATTCACCATTTGTCCAAAGCTACTGTAAAATTTTCAAAACACCCAACAACCTAATATAAGACACAAGGATAATATCATCATGAGAAAAGAAAAACTAAAAATAGCTTCACCCCAACTGAAAACATCATCCTGGTCAGAGAGGTGGTTGGGATAGTGTAATGAGGAATTTGTAACCGACCCAAAACACAAGTGGCCTGTGGCCCCACATTGCAGAGATTTCAATTGTCCGTGTGGAGTTTGGTTGTGGGTCTGTTTTTACCTTGGACCAAAGGTGAAGTGGGGGCACAGTTATAGCACTGATTGCTTCATAAAACCTTCTCCAGAATTGATGGGTCATCTGCAAATTAGAAATGATTGCTCTAGTAGTTTAGCCATTGTCTGCCCCTATTTTGTTATTCTGACCAGTGACCCAGGGAATGGGACTGATGGTCAGGGGTTTCCAACCAGCTACTATCGATGGTGAATGTTTGAACTGCACTTTCCCCAAATGAAATGAAATGAAACTGAGATGGAAATGGACTGTGAAGGAAAATGAAATAGGGGCTGGACATTGGACAGAAGAAAACAGAGAATCTTAATGCAGATGAATGTTCTCAAAACTCAAGATTCTATTGTTGTAAAATATGAGATGAATAATAAATTGTGTATGTTTATGCATGGATGTATGTATACTGTGTATATTGATGGTTACACCATGTTACATAGAGTAAAATAGTTTATTTGAATAATATATCAAGGTCTTAATGAATATTATGAATTTCAAGAGATCTTATTATAAATTTAATCATATCGTACATATCTAACGGCCATAACCTAAGTGATTGTCCTCGTCTTTCATTTAGCCATTGTCAAGTTTTTACATCAAAATGGGTTGGGCCTGTCAAATTGATCACATGTTAAACACATGAAATATTTAATAATTATTTCTTGTTTGAAAACATGATGGGCACGATCCGATTTCTTATTGACTCACCACTTCTAAAAAGCTTTTAGAAAAACTGCATCCACTAAATGATTATACGCCTATTAAATAAGGGAAATGTTCTCTTACGAGTAGATTGCAAACTTCTCATAGGCATTCCAACTTGTGAGACCTAGTAAGACGCTTACTAATCAATGGGCTTGAGAGACCTGGAAAAGTCTCCATATCGATAAGGGTCAACAAAAACATTGTCCCTTCAATTCATTTTTGTCCTTGATTTAATTGATATACAGTTAACTGGTGTTTTGACCATAGATTTCTTAGAGATTAAATCCAACAATGGACGAATATTTGATGAGAGTGAAATTAGATCCAATGCAAGATAATGGGGGTGTGATACTGTGAAGGTCTTGCACTCTGCACTGAGCAATGGTGATCTCAAGTGGCCCCATAGAGCTGATCTACATATAAGGATGCTTGTAAGAGAACATTTCTAATCAATTAATGGTAGACAAAGTATTGATTATGACTACTCCAGTAACAGTTTTAGATTAGCCGACCCAAAACATCTAATAAACAAAATCTTATTTTAGATTAGATAATTGATAGTAATAATTTATGCAATTCTAATTTAAATGGGTATATCCTAAAGTTCTCTTACATATTTATAACCTATAGCACCTTAGCTTGTGCCTATCCTATCCTACGTAGAAAATGAGGCTTCTTTCTAGTAGCATGCCCAAAAAAATTTATGCTAAGTGTCATATCATATCTCAAGAAGATTATACTTAACATGCAGTGCCAGGGTAATATCCCAACTTGGTAAATGCTGGACTGTAGTTGATCATGTTTAAAAACTAGTTAGAAGACAGGCACCATTTTGAAAACTCTTAAATTCTTTCATGAATCATGACTTACAATATTTTCAGATTTCCTCTCTCACCAAACATGCAGCAGGCAACAACTGGCCCCAGCAAAAGTTATAGGAGCCGAATCTTTTTAAGATTTTTCAACAGAGGTGGCTGTTGGCTGAGGCCAACTGCCAGAAACAGATTTATTGATTACTAGCGAAAATGACAAAAGAAGAAGATGAAAGAATGCCTTTTTACTTGCTCACTTTTTCCTACGTGACAAAGTCAAGGCAGTACTCACAGCCTCGATGCAACCTGTCGCAACACGTGGATTCGTGTCACCAACAAGTCTTTTTTATTCACATATAATAATCAAAGAAAGGCTCTTCTGCTCTGTGACTACTGATTTCAGAGCTTGACCTTGCAGCTGCGCTATGAAACTTCCCGCCAAAGAATGGAGACGAAATTGACAAGGAATCATACAAGGGTTGGAACTTGGACTCCCCCGCCTACGTCCTATTTGATGGCAATTGTTTTTTTTGGTTTTTTCAAATGATGTGGTCATTCATGAGGTTTTTTGATGGGATTAGTTTTTCAGACCTAAATCCATACAAATATATATCACGTGCAAATCTGAAGTGATTTTTAATACAATATGTGAGATCAAAGCCACGCCTAAGTAGTTGACACCTTAGTAATCACTTTTTTATAGTTAGCTTTTAAGATTTTTGAAAAACAAGTTTGGGGGAGGATTTTAAATTCTCATGCAACACGAATTGAGTGATCTTATTTCTCATGGACACAAATTTAATTTAAGTTAGCCGTTTTTAAGCATTCAAAATTGGCCTTTTAAAGTGGACACTACTTAATAACGTTTTTGTTTTTTCTACATTGGAAACTCAAACTCACGCACTTTTAACTCACACAAACGTCCCTTACAAGTTGAGCTATAGCTTGGGAATAATATTACTTCTAATATTTACTTTACAAGTTTTTATACAAAGATTTCATATGCTTTATGGATAGATTTTTTTATTTTTTTTTATTTTTTTTAACTTCAAAATATGAGAGTTTGCTCTACATTTTTGGACTTTTTATCAAGGAATGTTTAGATTTAATTTGACCTATATTGAATTCAACACATTATTCTTAGTTGACAATGAGCTCTATGTACAGTAAAATTTGATAGAAGTTTGAGAGGTCAAAATTGTATTTGAGATTATCAAAATCAATCGCTATAGTATAATATATGAATGGAAACTTGATTTGATGGAAAACATCCTTCTAATCTTTTTATTATAATTATAATTATTATAGACAGTGGTCTAATTGGTGTGAACCACCCTAAGTCAACAGGATCTTTGGATATATATATTTATTTATTTGTTAACCCGGCCCTCTACTTATCATCTTGTATCTAATCTTCTTTTTTTTGCAGCTTAACCAATTATTAAGATGAACTTGTAGTCTACTTTGTTCCTATAATTAGCAATTTTATGGTGACTACACTCAAAAGAGACTGCTTTTAACTTTTTCACATGCATCTACATTATCATCAAGCAATTTCATGCCCTTTAGATTTAGATTTTAACATACCATCTTCCCTAGATGGAACAAGGTAACCAACCACCTTTGAAATTTTATGAAGGTCAAGTGCTAAGTTGGTGGGTCCGCCCCATTATTTCCATCCATTAAAGCGAGGGACCACCTAAGTCTAACAGTGTCCAATTCTACTTTTTTCCTAACCTATCATGTTCCATAAATAGAAGCTCCCTCTTCACCCATTCACCTGCCCTATCACCCTCGAGTTTACTTTTAGTGGAACATAGAGCAGATCAAATCTATAAAATAATTTTATAAGTTTTTTGTATATACCTTGCTAAGGTCTTTAGGATTTGTAAATAGGCTTCTATGATCTTAGTATTTATAAATAGACCTCTACCTTTTCATTTTAATACATTTCATATTTTAAATCGACAAAATAATCTTATTTGTGTTTTAGATTTATTTTAGCCAATATTTTCTAGAATATATTTACGATAATATTATAAATAAAACTTAAAAATTGAGTGCATCTTAATATTGTCCGGGGCCTATAATTTCTTTGAAAAGTTTTTTATTCTTCTAATAACATAATCTGAACTTGCAACCTTAAGATTGTAATAGTGAGCACTTTTCAAAGCAAAACTGGCTCAGGCAAACCCTGTCGCGGTGCGGAGCTAACCTCCATTGAATGGATTATAGGAAGAATCTAAGATGGACTATCCATCCACGTGCCTTGTGGATTATTTAACTTAATCACATAGTCATACCACTTCACTAGACCTCCAACTTAAATAATCACAAAAGATTCTCAAACACTTAAATAAAATAAAGAAAAAGGAGACAAAAGGGTCTCTATTTCTTAAATATTTCTAGAAGGTTGACTGATATTCCGAAATGTGTCTTCCTCTTGTCACGCCAAAGCGACATATGTGCCGCGGGTGTAGGGCTTTGATGTAATCGTCGTCGTGACTAGAATCCCAATATCTCCACGTCAGATTATCTAGGCCATATAAGCATCCCCGCTTAGGCTAGAAGACGACATGAGAATCTGAACCAATCAAAATAAATGCCCTTCAAATATATGGCCATCTTCAAATTTTACATCAACTATAGCTTGTCCCATTGTTGGATTGAGCATTTGATGAAAAATACGTTAATGAATGTGCATAAGATTGTATTGTTCACTTTTTTCATCAATCGGTCAAATCAATTGTGGAACGAAGACTGATTGATGTAAAATTTAAAAATAACCTATATCCATAGAGGGTGTTCCTTTTGGATAACTATGATCTCAATAGGTGGGTCTTACCGTAGAGTCCTAGGGGATTTCTCTAAGTTAAAAGGCTAAATTTTACCAAATTGATAACACCAAAATGTATGACTAAAAAAGGAAATTAAGGGAGTGAAAAGGCTCTATATGCATAGGGATTGGATATATTAACTTAGCTCGTTCAGTACATGGGTCGGACTTAAAAATTAAGTGATAAAAGGCCTAAAGCATAGCCCTGCGCGGCCCAAACAAGTAGTTCTTTATAACATATCAAAAAAAGTAATAGAGTCGGTGCAACTTTTAAAAAGCTTCGTAGGACCCAACCCAATTGACTAAATAAGCAGGCTTGGACCTTGCATTTTCGGCCATATCGTACTCAGACTAGATAAAGTCCCACGTTTCTAAAATAGGGCCAGAGCCGGAATATGCCTTAGCCGAGCTTGACACAACCTCTATTTGACCCTTAACACCCCAAGTTATACATACATATTACATATTACATACGACATTGGAAGGCCTTGATTTGGGGCGTTTGCATTGGGAAGGTGGGGCCCACCGGTGGATCTACTCAGAAGATGCGAATCCCACGCATCATGGTTGAAATGGGCGGGGTGGGGCCCACAGGCCTTGTCCTGCAGTCGGTGGTGGTATTGTATTCGCGGGGCATATGGTCCGTTTCGACCGTTGCCACGTTAGTGGCACGTGTGCATCCCATCAAGCGTCGGTGTCATTGTGGGGCCCACTGACGGTTAGGGTGGGTGGGCCCAGGCTCAGTTATGTGGTATTTGGATTATCGTTAGTGGAGGTTGGAGGCGGTGCAGCGTGCAAATGCAGGTGGTGGTCGTGGTCGAGACTGCCGCTGACAACTCTAACCCGAGGAGGGCCGCCGCCACGTGACCTCTCTCCAACGCCACGTTCGCTGACAGGGAATCTATACATGTATGACCAATCAATGACTAGGCCCGCTTGACCACCCTCAACATATATTTATATGGGCCCACTTGGGGATGGAAGTTGGGGGAATCAATCAAGCTATGTACGTCGATGGATGCTCGAATCACCGTTCTAATATTTTTATCAATGATTGATAATTTCTCACCTTCCAATATAATAAGTACCCAGTCGATCTAATAATACAATTCATTTGAGTGGGTGTTAGGCTTAAAATTAGTGACTACCACGACTGTCTTAGCTTTTTCCTCCACTAGGGTATGTCATAATGTGGGCCCCACAAGAATTTGAGGCACACATATCGTGAGCATTAACGCTTGACAAAGGTTTCTCAGTACATACGTGTGTGTATTTATATATATAAAACTTATAAAAATATAATTAATTTTATAAATTGGTTGTGTTTAAAATTTATTGGGGTCAATGTTAACACATTAAGAGTTAAAATGTATTAAAACAATGTAAAACTGCCAAGTTGTTTGTAATCGCCATTTTAAAAGAGTCACGGATCTTGTCATATGTTTCATTTGTTTAAACTTTCAGGAAAGATGTCATAGAGGTGAAGAAATAGAATGCTGAAAATCCGAGACAATCAAATAAAGTGGGACCGACACCTCTTCAAGTAAATTTTGGGCATACCTTACATTGGATATATTTTGATCAGCTCAAGACTATAAGAACATAGCTCCTCTGTGGAGTTTCACTCCTTCCCTTTTGGATTTTTCTAAGTTGTAGCCTCTAGGGATTGATGGTAAGAATTCTATTGCTCTACCCTCCCTTAATCTGTATTTCTCAATGTGACTAGCATTTGAGTTTCTAACCGCTCATACTAACATGAGGGTTGCAACTTATGTTGACTATCAAATTATTTAATCGTATTTCTACACTCCCCACCCACAACCCAAAAAAAAAATACCCTAAGAAAAAACAGTAACGCATCTCAAGAAAACACCCACCTACAGCAGATCACAAAAGTAAAATATAAATGGTCACTACCATATTCAAATGACCACTAAATCCGAAGAAAAGCCTTTAAAAAGAACTTGAGAGAGAGGTTGCTTAGTTGGCTAGCAACCATGTATGTCATCCGGCTATTAAGAGATAGATATACCACTCTTCCCATGTGTGGGCTTCTCTTCTTACTTTATAGGCTATCCTTCCTATGGTGTGGGTGTGGGCTTTCTCTTCCCATGGCGTTGGCTCTCTTAGGTCTAGCCCTCAATTGGGGTACTATTATATATATATAGAGAGAGAGAGAGAGATTAGGTACTAGATAGTCTATAAAATCCATGGGACTTACTTAGGGCTTATTTGGCAAATCTTATATTTACGAAATGAATCTGTGTGATGTAGATATGTTTCAAATGGAGCAATTTGAAATAGATATTTTGCAAATAAACTATTTGGTAAGATATAGATGTTTAAAGAACAGACCGTTTGGTAAGATATAGATGTTTAAAGAACAGACTGTTTGGTAAGACACATGTAAAAATATACGTAATGGTCTAGGCTTTTTGCAAATATCTCAAACTCTATGATCATCCAACGGTTAGAATTTTATCCCAGACATGTGTTCCACATTTTAAAGACTATGGGCAGTTTGAATCATCATTTAGTGGCCCAGAATAATTTAAAATTCATAAAATTCAGACTGACAGTAAAGTAACATGAAAGAGAGTAGCTTGTTTACATTTAATGGTTCATGCTTTTTAACAAAGGGCTTTGTTCTAGTGAAAACTGTTCTCACATAATTACGGTGAGAACTTTTTATGAAGCCCATTTGTGGGTCCTATTTAGGAATGGGACCAGACGAGATGGAAAGATCTATATGAGAGAACCCCAAGTATCAAGTTTGACCTTAATCTCATGCCTATAACCCTTTCATTCATTGCCTACGAGTTTAATGGCTCCATATTAAGAAAAAAATTAAATCATCCATCTAACGGCCCATTCCATTTAGATGGGTGTCAAACCTCAGGATTTGTAACTATCAAGGGAGGTCACTGTTTATGCTTGGTTTGGATTGGTTTCTAGGTGGGCCTCACCAATAGTTCTCACGGAAGCATAGTAAGAGCTAATTCTCACTTGAATATTTCCCTTTAACAAATATCTCAAGATCTATAATGAGTTTACACCTTAAACTTTATCCCATAGCTGTTTGTAGGTTTCCAAAGAGGATGGACGGTTTAGATCTTGATTGTGGGGTCCACAAGGTCTAGAAATCCAAATCCAATAGCCTAACTTTCTTTACAAATATGTCAAGATCCGTGATCATCCAACGGCTGAAATTTGGACATATGGCCGTGTTTAGTATTATTAAGATTTCTAGCGGTTCAGATCATCATATAGAGTCTCATAATGTTAAAAAAAAAAAAAAAAAAAAGGAAAAACGGTGATGTAAAAACCAACGTGCTAAGCACTGTAGCAGCACATGTATTAGCGCTTGAAACTTTTTATGTCCGTTCCAATTCACATTGTTTTGATTGCTTTCTAAAACAGGCAGTTTTCATCCTTTTGCCTTTTCAAACGAAGCTACCGTTGAGGTTACCAAACAGTCTATTTACGCTTTTAAACAGTTTTTAGCCGATAAGATGTGGAAAAAAGACTTGCCAAACAGGCACTTAGTTACAAGACGGTCAAGGAGAGTAGGCCATATGGTTTTGAACATTGTCTATGATGACTACAATGTCGGTCCAGTTAAGTAGTCCTACCACTTAATTTTAGAGCCAAAAAAATTAATAGCTTTATAATACAATTTCTTTTGGCTTACATCTAATGAAAGATAATCTACAGATAAACATCTAATTGGGATCACTGCTAATCTAATGAGGGCTGTGCATGTAAAAGAATGCGATTGAAACATAGTTACCCATAAAAGAATATGATTGAAACATGGTTGCCCCATTTTCTGAAACATAAAAGCTTTGAAGCTACATGTCTCGTAGCATACATAGTATTTTGGAAAACAACATGATAATATTGTACAGATATACATTGTTATGAACTATCTGTTGACCAAAGTAATGCCTGATTTTATATAGTATCTGGCAATATCTTGACACTGTCACATCTACAGCTGATATGCTGACCCTTCATTGATGAGAGAAGAAGATGCTTCTGTGTAAATTAATTTCATGGAATCTTTCCACGCTCTTTCACTTAAATGCATTGCAGGGCTTTCTTCAATAGCATATAAGAGGGGATTTCAATTCCCATCCAAGGAAAGAATCTTACATTCTTACCACTAGCATGGGAAGTCAAAATCCACCCTATGAAAGAAAATTAAGTCGTTTTTTACATGAAAAATATATTACACTAAACAACAGAACAATAGATTATACAAAAAAAATCAAAGCATTTTCTTTTCAATGACAGAATCCTATTGTTGCACAAACCTATTCGTTTATTGGCTCTAAAGGCCTTATATAAGTGTACTGATTGGCGGGGCACAAGGACTTGTTTGTGCAACATATTAATTTTGCACTCTGGAGAAATATGTTTGCTCTTGTAGATGTAAGAAGTTGTTTTGACTTCTTCTTGATAAATTTGAGAGGCTTACATTACATATGTTTCTTTAATTAAAAAAAAAACTCCTCAATTTATATAAGAAAAGGAATAAGATGAAGAAGCAATTCATATGTGTTCAAAATTCAAACTAAACCTTAAATTACTTTTATGATATCTCTAAAGTCTCTCATGGAAAAGGATCTATTAAGAATTGGAAATGTTTTAAAATCGAATCATTTCTAGGAACATCCCAAGATCCTTAACATTAACATTAGGAAAAATAAAAAAACGTGGCAAAAATGTGCATTTGATTAATCAAAATCAATCTTTGATTTTATTCCACTTGCTTATGAATTTTTCTCAACTTGTGGCAAACAGAACAAATATGTCATAGTTGGCATGTGCACCCTTCTTCAATTTTAATAAAATAGTGTACAGAAGAAATGATTTTAAATGTTGTTGTTCCTCAGTATGGTAATCCGGGTAGGATCTCCCACTAAAAAAACGAAGCACTTCCACCAATAAACAATTTTATAGATTGCATTAAGAGTAACAGAGTAGTTAAGAGTGCTTACCAAAAGAAAGTTCAGTATAAGAAATCCAATTTGCAATCAAAACGACCATTTGCTAACTGCCTAATCCATATATTGCTCTAAGTAATTTCCATTGTTGGATTAAAGAATTCATGTATGGACTCCTTTTCTTGCCTGATCGATAATCAGTTAGGGTCCAAGTCTAATCAGATCCATACCAAGTCCCCATGTGTTGGATTCATATGTATATATTATCATTATTATGAAAGTCTTGTCCCAACCAGGGCCGGAACTAGCGGGGGGCTAGCAGGGGCCATGACCCCCCCTAGTTTTTTAAAGGGATTTTTACCAAATAATTAAGCTTATATTATAATTAATCCATTCTATGAAGAATAACATCAAAATCTCCATTTAGTTGTTCGTATTATTTTTTTAACGAAAGTACCCTAGTTAGTTGGCGATATCGTCAACTTAATTGGCGATATCGTCGACTTCCTGTATTTAAATTCACGAATTTTTTTCATCTTCTTTCTTAAACGCTCCTCTCTCTTTCTCCAATTCATCCGTTCCATGGCCTTTCTACCATTTCTCATAGATCTTTCTTAAATTTAGTTTATGAAATTAATCTTCAACAACAGGTATGTTCATTTTCTTATTTTTCTTATTTTTTTGTGCTTTCCCTCATTCTTATTAGATAAAGGAGGGATTCTTGGGCAACAAGGTGAATTTGTTCTACTTAATTTATTCTTCTAAAATATTACTAGTGCATTGTTATTGACGTGCACTAGAACACTGGCATAGTGCCATGTTAATTCAATGCAAAGGGTAGCCTTTGTTGATGAGTCAAATTGTTGAGCACTTGGGATTCTTGTACATTAATACACTTATAATGATCTATTCATTTAGCAAGTGATCTTATATGGAGAAGGCTATAGGAGACTTGGAGTCGTGAGTTTATGAAATGGTGCTACTATGTGTTAATTTATGAAATGGTGCTTCATTGTAGTTATTTACCAATTCTCATTTTCCTTAGAAAACAAATGCTAATTGCCACATATTGGCTCTTGTCATTTCTATCTCTAGCTTTGCCAAGGTTTTTTTTTTCTTTTTTTTGAAGTGTTAGTGCACTTTTTAGGCCTCTAAAATGGTTGTGTAGGAAAGAATGACTACAATTCCCTTTTGTTGCTAATTTTGCCTGATAATGTATCTTTAGTCAATAGTTTGGATGGTATCATTGCTCATACTAATGGGCTCATTGTGAATTTGGAATGCACCATATTTTGGAAGTGTGAATAGTTGTCACACCTTGTTTCCATGAATTTCCTAAGCTTTGTGTTGCCACAAACCACCATCTATTCCATGCTACAATAGGCATCTATGAATAGTGACATATGCTATAGATGGGGTTAGTTTTAAACTTTTTATTCGCTTGTTAGTGCTCACAGTTCTCTATACAATTGTCTTGTAATTTCTAATTGAAGTTGTTTTTCAATTGACATGTCCAAAGCTTGAAGGCGGGCTAAACCCAAGTCAAGCAACCGTTTGGTTAAGGGCCCTGGATTTTTACTTGATAAACTGTTAAGACATCGAGAAAATTGATATTGATTATCAATGAGTTTGGTTAAGTTGATGATACAGAAGTTGAATGTTGGAAGCTTTAGAGGAAAACAAGTCCAATCAAGAATCAATACTCCATATATTTCAAAAATCCAATCATACAACCCATAAATCTTGAACTATCTTTAAAAAAAAATCCCGAACTATAGCAGTCTATAACCTATTAATTGAACAACAAAATGCATTTCTAAATCCATAGCAAAGAGCCAATATATTCCCATATGGACAACTAATCCATATGACCATATAAACAAAACAAACAAAGTGTCATTGTGTGCATATGTATCACATAAGCAACCAACTAATGAGTTGCACTATTAAGGATTGTGAGCTCCACTTGGTATTCTTGTACATTAGTGCACTTATCATGATTTATTCATTTAGCAAGTGATCTTTGATGGAGAAGGCTAGAAGAGACTTAGAGTTGGGACTTTATGAAATGGTGCTACTATGTGTGATTTTTTTTACTTTTTATTTTTGTAAATGTACATGCTTCATTATAGTTAATTACTGGGTCTCCTTTTCCTTAGAAAACAAAAGCTAATTGCCACATATGTGGCAATTAGCATTTGTTTTCTAGGGAAAATGAGAATTGGTAAATAACTACAATGAAGCACCATTTCATAAACTAACACATAGTAGCACCATTTCATAAATTCACAACTCCAAGTCTCCTCTAGACTTCTCCATCTAAGATCACTTGCTAAATGAATAGATCATGATAAGTGTATTAATGTACAAGAATCCCAAGTGCCCAACAATTTGACTCATCAACAAAGGCTACCATTTGCATTGAATTAACATGGTACTATGCCAACGTTCTAGTGCACGTCAATAACAATGCACTAGTAATATTTTAGAAGAATAAATGAAGTAGAACAAATTCACCTTGTTGCCCAAGAATCCCTCCTTTATCTAATAAGAATGAGGGAAAGCACAAGAAAATTAAATGAGCATACCTGTAGTTGAAGATTAATTTCATAAACTAGATTTAAGAAAGATCTATGAGAAATGGTAGCAAGGAACCCATGGAACAAATGAATGGGAGAAAGAGAGAGGAGTGTTTGAGAAAGAAGATGAAAAAAATTCATGGGTTTAAATACAGGAAGTTGACGATATCGCCAACTTAGTTGGCGATATCGTCAATTAGGGTAATTTCGTCAAAAAAAATAATACAAACAACTAAATGAAGATTTTGATGTTATTCTTCATAGAATGGATTAATTATAATATAAGCTTAATTATTTGGTAAAAATCCCTTTTTTAAATCTCCTTTTTTTAGATCATGTTACACCTTCATTTTGTGGTGGACAGCCCCCATCAAGTGTCAAATCTAAGTGTCTGAATCATTGATTCCAAAAATCGTGCTACACAATCTTAATTGATTTGTGAGATAAAAAATAGAGTGAAGGAAAAGAAAGGAAAGGAAAGGGAGGAGTTAAAGGAGAAAGAATCTACTAATGTTATTGAGTTATTTATTACATAAATAGGAACTCATTACACAAGCCATTTACTCAATAAACCTAAAGTGGGAATCTAACCGTTTCTACTGTGTCAGATTAGCCAAGAGTTGCCCACATGTCGTCTCCTAGTAGCAGCTTGAGATACCCTCATCGTAGATTTTACAAAAAATTCAAAGTTAGATGCCGAGTGGTAACATGTTTGTTGAAGAAAAACGAAACCATCTTATAATTTTCTTACTTTAGATATTTACACCTGGTAAATACAATCGTGTGCAGTACAAAATTATTTTCACCTTGTATTCTTTTATTACATAAATTTCTAATCCAAATGGAGTTATATCTGCTTTGAATTAAAAAAAATAGTTACTTTCTTATGTTTTAGTTATAATTATACCTTTGTCATAATAAATATGATTGGAGCAAAGCCTTTTAGATGATAAAAACTAGTGGGACTATGTTTCTGAACAATTTAACATTTAAATATGAGTCCATTTCACTTATATTTATCAATGAGCATACTTATGTGTCCCAAAAAAATTTCAAATATCATTGTGAAATTCTATGCGAACTATGATTCATCACGGTGGGCCCACGAAATTTTAGGGAAAGAGTCCTGCACGAATATGGTTTAGAAGACAATCCCATGAAGCCTATAGTGGAGTAAAAATCTCGATACACTGCCCCCCTAACAAAAGATTTCTGATTCCACCCCTCGTCCCAACTATATTACAAATTCATAAGTAGACAATATTATAATATTATATAATATAAATATTGATGGCTACCGTAGTAATAAAATTACATATAAGAATGGTGATCTTAACTCTTATGAGAGATTGTACCACCATTGACAGGTGATCAATGCTGTAACCCTAAGTTTATGACTTTGAGTTTAGAAGTTATATAGGAAAGCATATTTCAAAAAGGTATGAAGTATAAAACGTTGGGCTCATTTGTAAAAGAGTATATGAAGGTTTAAATATTTCAAAAAAGTATAAAACTTTTCCACATATCTTTCAATCAAGTCATCTCCATAAAAGAAAGTCTTCAAATGACAAAAATATTCTTATCTTATGACAAGTTTTTATCTTTTATTAATCTTTGCCCTCCTCAAAACCAACCATGTTGATTTGCTGAAGTGGGTCCCACTAGGTCATTTGGGTTGGACTTAATCCGTTCTCTTAAATTTTTTATTAAAGGTGGAATTTGGAAAATGACATAAAGATACTTTTGCCATTTTTCAAACTTTTTTTCTTAGTGAGTACTTGATTGATAGAAATAAGGAAAACTTTTATACTCTTTGAAATATTAAAGTTTTCATGTACTTTTTTTAAAATAAGTTAAAAGTTTTATACCTTTTTGAAAATCTTCCTATGTAGATTTTCATTTGGACTCAGTTTCAGTTCTTGGTCCAACAAGGATCCAACCCATTGTTAATAAATTAGGTTCCCATTGGGCTCTAGGTCCAGGGTATTAAAATCTAACTGGGTTTGGATCTGGATCCGTGTCCACCATAGACACAACCCCAACTTGACTCATTACATCCTTGAACTCCAGCTTTATCAACAGGGGATGATCATCAAAAACATTGTTGATAGAAGATGATTAGACACCATCAACCCCATTTAATGATAATTCATTACTAAGAAAATTTAGGTTCTCATCCACCATCTAGTTCTTTAGACCTTTTGACTACTTTCCTATCAATCCCTGGGAACTAACTTTTAATGCCGGCAAGATTGGTCCTCTGAACCTGACAAATGTCCTTATCATGAAATGATCTCAACCATACATTGGGTAAATCATGTCACTTTTTTTTTATGTTGTCTCTATTGTGTCCTTGGCATATGAATGGCCCACTAACTGCTGACATCTTGTGGGGTCTCTGTCTCTTGCTTGGTGTGCATGGTTTCACCAAGCTTTCTCTCTCTCCATATATACTAATGGATGCCCCAGATAGGTTTACTTGGTGGGGCCCATTTGAAATGAACAGTTCATTCGTTTACTTTGGGAGGGCCCCAACTGTATGTTGCAAGTCGTGGATGTCAATGAATGTTGATTTGGATGTATGACTTCATCAGTGACACTTTATATTAGCTTTCCATTCAATAAATTTGGTGCATGCATAACCTTTCCAAACTGTAGAAGAAGAAAAAACAGTAATAATCAAATCTAAAATTTATGAATATTGGGCCTTTGAATTAAGTCACCTAAGTCTCACAATGCCGACTAAGGAGTGATAATTTGACTGAGGACCAGGATCGGTCCTCGATTGGCATTATGAAACTAAGGTGCCTTACCACTAATTAATGTGCCATTAGTTTGGCTATAGTTTCAACTTGTGAATTTTTTCTACAGTCAAATACCTATATTAAAGAGGAGTTTTCATGGGAGCTCAACCACAAATGCCTTAGATGAGCACAACTCTTGTGAGTGATATCCTATGACTAATCTGAATGGGACATGCACTTAAGACTGTTTTCATGTTTCTCACACCAACCCAAATGAGAGTGATCATTAGATTTAAATGATAAAAACGATATATTCTAAAATCATTAAAACTTGAGGGATATAGATCAAGGGATTAGCATCATCTTATGATTATGAAATAATGCAACCTTAGGTGGAGCCAACAAAGCAATGCACAAATTACTTAGATGAGCATGTGTGCACCTGAAAAGCATGCTATATATAGTACACATTGAGATCTACATATAAGATAAGATACCCAACACCAAATTTTAGTAAAAGATGGTCAAGAAGTACAGTAGTCAAGGAGAATCCTTTTAAGTAGAGACTTGCCACAACATGTCTACGTGTAGGTATGGTCCAAACTACAACATGAAATCCACCCACCAATGCCATTTGTTCATGTGGCCCATTTCATGCCGTATACAAACAATACCATCCCCCAATCCATGCTCTTGTTTGGGATATTGTTATAATAAGCTCTAGATTACCATAGAATCATAAAATAGTTCCAATAGGTAATGTTGTGTACTAGAATTGTTTATCTTCTTCTTGTTGGCATGTAATATATCGTACAACTCATTCACCTCACCTATGCTTTTCTTGTTTGGTTTGTTAATGTCAATGAAAAAACTGCTCTTTATTGAATTCAAATTCAGCCAAAATAATCTTTTTTTCCCTTTTTCTTATCAATGGGTTTCTCTCTTGTGTCATCAGGCATCGGTGCCAGGTCGGGGACACGTCGAACTGAGGTGGCATTGTTGGAGAGTCATATCTGAAGATATCTTCTTTGGAGACGATTTCCTCCAATAGATATGGAGTACTTTTTTTTTCCTCCAACTTGCTTTCATTGGCTAGCTTGAATAAAGATGAATAGGAGTTTAATTAGTGATTTTCAATGCACCATATCATTGCAATGTTTTGTAAAATCCCACATCATGGGACCAAAAGGAGTGAAAATTTCAAAATCTCAACTTTAATTTATATGAACTACAATGCAATATTGAAACGTAAAAACTTTGTAATCCTTCTTGGTGTGGAAAACAATGAAAATCATCTATCCCATGTATATCTATTTGTCCCATCCGATGTAGAGTATTATTCATAAAAAAAGAGAAACCACTTATATTGTGAAAATAAACCATATCATTTTCATTAAAGTAAATCTCGTTTTTACGTTTAACTCTATTATATTTGCCTATCCACTTATGGTTCAAGAGTAAGGCATCTCTCTTTACAATTATATCGTTGAATCTCATACTTAAGTAGTTTGTTCTTCTTTTTTTTCCAAGTGGCATAAGCCTCTCAAATAATTTACCAGTTTTTTCTTCTTGATTTGAGTTTCCAAAATAAATTTTCAATGTATTTTCAGCCAGATACACTACACAAATTAAAACTTATAAAAGCTAAAATGGAAAATAGAAAATAACCCAACAACACAAGATTGAGTAAAATTAAGCAGTGGGCCATGGTCCTACTATGGGTGTATCCAAAAAGGAGCCACGTAGGCACTAAGAGAAGATTCTTGTTCCTTGCTCACCTTGCAGAGTGCATGTGGCTCTGATCTGAGGTAGACTCACTAACTACCATACCTACCTCCTCTTACCACACATTTAATGAGGCATCTTCCTAACATGTGGATGGCCCACTTTCCCTCCTTCAATTAATTGCCTCACTCTTTTCTTTCCGATTACTGAGAGAGCCCACGTGATTCTGTTGGCCCAAACCATGCAAAGCCCTAATCTCATTCTATCTAAAACTCCATATCTGCATGTTCATGTCATGCAACTCCTTTTCCATTCTTCTCAAGTTGGTTATTTTGAACAGGTTAGGATAAGGCAAGGGCCAAAGATGTGGGATGCCCCCATTTTCTTTTATAAGGGGTCATGTGGATAAGGAGGGTTTTTTTTTTTTTGTTTTTTTTTCATTTGGTGAAATAGGGTCCAAGAAGGAAAGTGGGCCATGGGCTCCTGCCAGTGTGATGGAGATGGGGTGTTTAAAGATGGAAGGTGGCATCTGAAGTACCATCTGGTGTGTGATCAAATGGGGCATCTCCCAACAGCTTACGTGGAACTTGTACTGCCTCTAAGTATGGTGAAAGTGAAATATTGAAGATGGCCCATTGTGTGAGGCTTCTATCTATCAAGGCTGTAAAAGAAACTCCTATTACCTCCTAGCTCCTTACCTGAAGGACCATTTTGGGTTAATTGATTGCTTTGTTGAGGACTGGGTCTAATTGGGTTCATACCCAAATACCCATTTGTCGGTGTTGAATCAGTAGTGAGGCACATGTAGAATCATTGGCAGACCCGGGTATGATCTCTCGCTACAAGAAAAGGGCCTGTCTTATAGAGTGGGGGAGAGAACCTTGCCCATACATGGAGATAAGTCAAGGATCGACCCCTAAATAGTTAGGTGAGAATGGAATATCCAATCAACTAGGTTACACTTTTGTTCTCGAGTCAAGCTAAATTTGGGGCTTACTTAGCTCCACCACGGTTTTAAAAAACCAAACAGTACGGTGAGCCGGAGTATTCAGCCATGCCCTCTAACACAGTTTGGTTTTGACATGAAATTGATTAGGAAAATCAAAAGGTTATTTTGAAGTTATTAAAGATGGGTCCAATCAGTTCAACTGTTTTCTTTACTTTACTTTTCTTTTCTTTTCTTTCTTTTTTTTTTTTTTTTTTGATATTTTGGTTGTGTTTTTTACTGTCATGTTTATTTGGTTCATAGTAGTTTTTAAGAAAGTTGAGGGATTTTCTACTTATATATTTGTAGTGTAAAAATGCTATATTTTTGTAAAACTTAGGTACATGCTTGGATCAAGGTCCATCCAGGTCTGCCTGATTTGGGTCTGGTTGTTACCCCATATAATGGACCAAAGTTGTATTTGAGTGTAGTTTAGGCCTCTTTATTGTCTTACCCAGTGGGAAATGGATGTGATAACCCCCATATGTACCACTCTCATTTGCAGAGACCTTGGCCTATACAGCTTTTTTTGTTTCAAACCCAAACAAAGTAGAGGATTACTAGTAGAGAGAAATGGTGATTTTCTACAAAGGAGTAGAATTGCTTCTACTTTTCTCTTTACCTTTTCATCTATTGAAAACTCCCCACCAATCACTTTTTCCTTATCCAAAATCAGCCCTAACCATGCATTTTTTTTGTATTGAGCCCTAGTCATGCATTTTTTTTTTAAAATTCTGATATTT
This sequence comes from Persea americana, assembly GCA_029852735.1. Lineage (NCBI taxonomy): Eukaryota > Viridiplantae > Streptophyta > Magnoliopsida > Laurales > Lauraceae > Persea > Persea americana. The sequence goes on from CM056813.1 coordinate 3,162,742, forward strand.
TTTAGATATCTTCATTCTAAAAACATAAAAAAGAAAACAGCAGAATCAGGAGGAACAAAGGATATTGGCCCCAAGTAACATGGTCCTAAAAGTCATTGATTGACAGTCCATGGGCTATGATGGTACTCAGACCAGTGCATGTTCTTCACCAGGGAACAATGGTACACAACAGTGTTAAGGATCCCGTCTAGGTAGGGACCCTTGAAAAAGGGACTATGATATGATCCATAGCTTCTCTGTAGTGGGACCCACTTTAGATGTGATGGAAAAGTGATAGGATATCCATAATATACGGAGGTTATAAAAGAGAAGACACCACTGACCACCCCATGACTGGGATTGTTTTTTTTTTTTATCGAACTTATGGTGACTGGGATTGTTACACTGTAGAAGTTTTCCTGTTTCCAAGAGTATGATGCATCATGTCTGTACGAAATGTTTGAGGATTGAACAAAACATAGCCTCATCATGTATACCTACTGAACAAGTTCCTGCTATTCTTATGCTCTATATTTAGAATCAGATAAGGTAAAATGGGTAAATTTACATGGTTTCAAGAAACTCAACAATTAAGTGTGCAAGTGATCCAAATTAGTTGTGTCTCAAGGGCACAAAAAAATAAAAAATAATTAGGTGACAGTTTCTGTAGTAACCCCTTTCATAGATGGGTTGCAAAGTGGAAGTGGGGACTACCCATGGGTGTGTTTGTTTGGAGGAATTTATCATAAGTATTCTCAATTTCAAATGTTAGGATTTTCGACGGCAATGTCAGTTTTGTTTCCCAACATTTGAAATTTTCTATTTCATTAGTGAGATTTCAAAAGTCTGACCTATGAATTGCCACTTTTGGCTTATTGAATTCTCTCAATCCCAACTTTCAAAATGCTGGTTACTTGAGCATTTGGAAGTTTAATTAAGTGACACTATTAGGTGAATTTAGATATCCTGCTAGCAAATAGCTAAAGCTCAATAGTGAGTACATGCAATCTATCCAACCTCCAATCCCCCTACCACCTCCACCAACCTCCATCCGTTTCCGAGCTACTAATGGCTTTTTTCACACTGGCCACCCAAGATTCTTCTTTTTTACCGAGTGCCCCCCACCCCAGGCCAACTGGTTCAGCCACTGACAACAGGGACCCTTTTTTTGGTTAGTAGGAGTCAGAACTATAACTCCACTTTGTCCACCCTCACACATGACATTCTACTTTCAGGATATAATTTTTATTGTAGGTTTTTCAAAAGAACGAGCTGGTAGTGGATTGAGTTTCCAGTTTAACTAGTAAATAGAAGGCACAGAGGTATGTAGTGAATTGGAGTGCTAGGCTGTAAGTCTTGAGTCTTTTTTCTTTTGGGTAAAAGTCAGTCTTGGGTCTCATTGCTGTCTAACCATATGTTAAGTTTCACTTTTCCTCGAGAGGGTATTCAAAAAGAGATTCGAAAAAAGAAATCATAGATAGCATGTTTATGCAAGTGTCGCGGAATAAGATATGGAGAAACTATTTCTACATAGAAATGCGAGTGAAGCCTCTTGATGAATGCAAAGTTGTACCCCAGTAGCGTCACTGCTTACGCTCACAGTAATAGCCTCTTTTTTCTTTTTTTTTGAACAACTTGAGCAGGCTCATTGGATTGCACATGTAACCCAAATGAGGCTATAGCAGAGCACACATTGAGTTGTCATCGTTTATATGAAGTAGATAGAAATTCTCCACTGAGGCACAAGAATGCAGACCCTCATATATACCAAAGTGAGCTTAAAAGGGCACCGTTTGTTCTGCTGGTTTTTGAAAAAGGGAAGATTGCATAAATGCTTTTCCACACTACAGTGAAATCTATATTTGGTGTAGCCACCCTTTTTTTATAAAAATGAATTAAATTTTCCGCAATTTTGCCAAAAAAAACTTTTCCTATGGGGAAATGATGGAGTTTTTTTTATTTTTTATTTTTTCCACAGAAGAGAAAAAGGTCCGCAGAACTGATTTTCCAAGAATATACACAAACATACCCTAAAATATTCACCCAACAAACCTTGTTTTATAAAATGATATAGTAAAGTCTTAAAGCCTTCACATTTGGGGAATATAGGGCTGGCCTTGTTGATAAGGCGCCCACTCCCAAAGCTCCCGCACTTCTACGTCCTAACCACTGGGCCAACCGAGCAAAAAAATAAATAATTAAAAAGCCTCCACATTTAGCTAGGATCATTCTCCATTCAATCTTAGCCACTTTTTCATGATAAAAAAGTCTAGTTAGGTCCATATGGTCAGAAAAATTAGTTGGAGAGAGAGAGAGAAATTTGTTTAGACTTTTGGTGTGGTTCATGTGCCACATGTGGCCGTACCTAATGCACACTCCTGGGAAAGGAGTGGGGGTCCTGGGGGATATAAAATATCTAGTTCATTTCCGTACTGATGTTCCCACTTTGAAAGGAGATTAGGCAAAATCCCCATTCCAATTCCTCATCTTTTAGTGACTTTTTTTTTTTTTTTTGGGTAGATCATCTTTTAGTGGAAGAGAGAGGCATTAATATTTCAAAAAGTTGGCCGGGACATTCTAGTTGTTAAGACTCGAGTGATAGATGAGAAGGTCAGTCTACTATGCTATATATGACCCTCAGGTGTTCATTCTCAGCCAGTTCATACTGGTTTGGGACAATACCAGTAGAGCAGATAGCCAATTGTTTGAGCGCATGAAAGTTAGGCTTAGAACCAGACATGAGGATTCCACAATCTACTTTGGACTGTAACCAAAATGCAAGGATTCCTGGGATTCCTCAGGTTCGTGAATTTTGTGAAAGGATTCCATGAAAACAAACAAGCCTTTTGTCACTTGCAGGTGGAGATTTGATAAGAGTTTCAGACATACGTTCAACTAAAAACCCATGGGCATCAGAAAAAGTTTAGGAACTAAGTGATCCATTCCTAGTGGTAGAAGAGGCATACAAGATTTGCACGTATATATATGGGGCCTCCTCTCGCACACGCCCTCATCGTGTGAGACCCGTGCAACCTCACTAATGGGGCCCAAAAGGGCCACAACAATCATGGCTAAGAGTAGGGATCCAAAGGCCTGGTTGAGACACACCTGTGTGCAAAATTTCAATCCAATTAGATCATCCTAACCCCTTAACTCATGATCCTAAAGTATCTCAATTATACAAGGCATCTCTCTCTCTCTCTCTCTCTCTCAAGTTTTTCAAGTTTCAATTCATCAGTCAGTTCCATTCAGAAGTATGCGAAAAACCTGGACAATTCAGCTGGGTTAGACTGTGCCAACTAAATACTGAATGAGTCATAATAGGAGCATGTTTTTTGCTGAATCACTCAAAATCTGGCTTAGTCAACTCGGTCAAGTCAAGTTTAGCTTTCTTGAAGGTCTTAACACTGGTCCTGGCTTGAGAAATCCAACACTGATATCATTTACCTTGACAGGAAGTGGGAACTTCAGTCACCTGTACCAATGTGTTACCTTTAATCTACCATCATTTACTATTTGGAAGAAATGATTCCACCTATTAGCTGGAGCTTCATCCATGGGCATCTTCAAGAAAACAAAACCACAACTCACCTCCAAATTGCCAAAACCAACGTTGAATCATACAAAAACCATACATATATCTACCAGTAATCTCATGGGCAGATCTGGAATACATAACCATGAGGATTACGGTTGATAAAAAGAAAAAAAAACATTAAATAACGAAATTAAATGCAAAGAACCAAACAAAAAATTATACAAGTGAAAATGCATCCCGGCTTGGGTTGATGAACCCAAAAGAAAAAAAAAGAGAGGCCTAAATAGCACGGATATCTACCCATCTAGGAAGCAGCCTCCTCAAGTGATGGTGGAACGTTCACTGTTGGAGACACAGAATCACTCACAGGTTCTGTAGCTGGATCACTCGCGGGTGCCGCAACTGTATCACTCGCTGGTGGTGGAGGTGCTGAGCTGACAGGTGTTGTAAGGGGGTCGCTGCCTGGTTGTTGTGGAAGTGGTGTGCTCACTGGTGGAGCAGCCGTAGGTGGTGCTTCTAATGCCAACGGCTTTGCAGGAAGTTGCTGGGTGTTCTGTCCTGCAGGCATGGGCTTCTTTTGAATGCTAATGGGTGCAGCCGTCAGAGATGGCATCCCCGGAATAAGAACTTCAATAGGAGGTTTCTTTCCAGCTTCTGCCAAACTCGTAAGCTTGGGCTCTTCCAATGAAGCCAAAAATGCAGCAGCGGCATCTGTTTTCACTGATGGAGAGTGCTCAAGCTCTTTCTGAAGCATCTGGTTCCACATCTGAACCAAGTTCTTCAGTGTTGGGCGCCCATGTGCCTGGAAACATTCAGGAAAAATCAAAACTATGGTTACACGAGGACTCCAATCAAGGAAGATTTCAAGAACTTGTAGCCCTTCAGATTTCATCCATGAGTTCACGAATACTTGCAGATACACTTCAGGCACTTCAGCATAGGATTTTAAACAAGGCAAATATTAAATGATAACGAGTGAAGGAAATGGCACTTTATATGAGCCCCATAAATGGTACAGTTGTGACCTATCCTTACTGTAAGCTACAAACTGGTGGGCACCCTCATGGAGTAGACAAAGACCCAGTATACCCTTAAAAGATGAGCCCTAGAACACAGCCAAAGAGTTCACTTTAAGCAGAAACCCAATTGAATCATTAGAATCATCCTATGGGGAGGGAGATTCAGGGAGTCATATCCACCATGGGTTCATCTAAATATTAATGTTTTGGATCACCAACAGGTGGTTCCCACATGATTTAGTAGGGTAGAGAAAATTCTGAGTTGTATATTATGTTTCTTTTATATAACAACATCATGTTACAGTACTTCATGTGCCAGCCTCAAGTCCTAGGGCAAAGGAGGGCTCTGTCGGCATGGCAGTCCGCAATAAGAATTTACCACAATTTAATTCAAATTCTACAGAAAGATGGGATATGCTCCCGATAATGATGACGATTTTTCTACATAGATAAGTTTTTCAATTTCTTACGACCTGCAGCCTCAGGAACCACACATTCTACTTGCTCACCTTTCATTATGGGCTAAGAGGTTGACATGACTTTTTGGTGAATACTTTTTGGTGAATATCTTTTAAGAAGCTCTGGCATTTAACACCATAAAGTTAAGTTTCATTAGTAAAATGATTAGATACTCACATGTGCATGAAGCACAGACTCAGCTAGCATCCCTGTGTCCTGCCATGCCTTCTCCATTAGAGCATTGTCTCCCAAAACTGCAGCTGAAAATGCTGCTTCACGACCTTGGCCAGCTGTGATCAGATTATTTACCAGCCCCTGGAATATGTGCAAAGCCTTGTGTCAAAATTGAGATGAACAGAGTGCTAGTCAAAATTATGGAAAAGAAAAAAAAATTAATGAGTATTTTAAAGTGCACATTTGACAAACTTTTTAATGATTGAAATTCCTAACAAGGTCAGAAACACGAGCCTAAAACTGTAGGGATCACTCTACAGGAGTACCGCCTGCGGATAATGAACTCAAAACTTCTTATTAGACAAAAACGTCAAGATTCAACAATTTTGCAAGAGCACATAAAAAAGATGACTACTGCAGACTTTGTTAGAATTCTGCAGTAATGAGAACTTTCTATCTCAAATGGCCCTAACTTGCGATAGATAGACCAGACAGCTTATAAAACCTTTTAAAGACAGAACATGATCCTGCAAGGCTGCAACTAGGATTGTACATGGGCTAGGATGGAGCCAGGCTTTAAGGCTAGTTTATTTGCAATTCAGGTTTTTCTAAGTGCAAGCCCACCCCATGTACAGCCCTCCCTGCAACAGGACAGCTTTTGGGGATTATTCTGCAGGAGCTTTCTTGCAAATCACAAGTCCAGAATTTCTAATCAGAAGAACAATGGGGACTTGGCAATTTGTAAGAGAAAGTCCAGAATCTGAGCTATCCACTGCTAGGGACCATTTTAGATATTGTAAGGGTTTTGTAACAGTAAGAGTTTTCTATCACACGGCCCCTCAGCTTTTGATAGATACACCAGACAGACATTTTAAAGCCAAAACATTGATAACTCAAGCATTACACTAAGGCGTGTCAGCTCTCCATGATTGGCAAGACGCAATGCTAGTCCTCTCAACTCTTGACCCCGTAGAGCTCCCTTGACAGAACCTGCAGCAGCTAGCCTTTTCAAAGCTTCACGAGCAATATCAGATTGTGCAGTGGCATCCGCAGCATCAATTAGATCCAAAAACTCCTTCGCAAATTTCACAATTCCTTGAACACCATCCACAAGTGTCTCCTTTTTAGCTGCTAGACTAAGAATATCAGTCACATCTGTCCCTACATTATCATGCCCAATATCCCTGCTATTGCTCATTGTCAAAAGGCACTGAAGTGCTCTTTTCAGATCATTGCTTTGCATGGCCAAATCAAATTCCAACCTGAGGAACATCAATACATACTAATTAATGAATTCGGATAAACTAATGAATTTGGATCCCAAAAACAAGATTATATGCTCATCATAACTGTAAATAGGTAATAGAGCGGTAAGTATAATAAAAATCAAAGCCGATAAATAGCAAATATTTAGCCAAATATTGAACAGTTCAGCAAATTGGTAGTGAAATGACTTAAAGCATCAGGAATTGTCTCGAATTGAGAAATTCTGAAAAACTGGGTTTCTTAAAGAAAAATTCTTCAGGCCAGAGTTGACACATCAGCTGTCCTCATCATTCTGTAATCTGCAGGGTTCTCACTGTGAACTGCAACTTCTGCAAAACCCCACAAGAATAGGTTTTCCGAAAAGAACAAGGCAACGAAGGACCCTGCTGATGTACTGGTACATATCCAAAATCTGCATCTTAACAAACTTGAATTTTCAAAACAATACCAACTTTGGCCTTAAGGTTCACAAATAATATGGTTCCAGCTTCCAACCTCTTTGATATCCCAGGCAAGTGAAGTGCCTCAGTAGCATATCCCATCCCGAGCATGAACTGAGCCAAATCATCATGGTGCTCCCTTCCAAGCCTACTTGCCCTGTATAGAACAATGCTCCATGCTTAGCTCAGATATTTCTAGAATATGGTTCATAAATGAGGATCTTATTAATGCATACCATTTTACTGCACTAACTGCATCTCCATAAGCTGCAAGACACCGGCAACGAATACCCGGATGGCTTAAAGCCAAAGCATGGGCACACATGTATCTGTGGCAAAGAACAATGGTGGTTAGAAGCATTACACGGTATCAAATGAAAGAATTTCTTTCCCTGCAAGCATCACTTGATGGTAGGGACATCCACTCCCATCAGAAGTACAGGGGTTTGAGCACTGCTCAAAATGTTGGAAGTCAATAGAGACAGCTAGTGCAGCAGTCTACCAGGAAAAATATATATATATATATATATATATAGAGAGAGAGAGAGAGCATTCAACCAAAAAAAGTTGATTCAGGAGTAGATGAGCATGAAGGCAGTGTTAGGATCATTGGCCTGCAGACTGCCAGTCTTTTCCTCAGTTTGAATGAACCAACCCAAAACATTGTAACTCAGAGAAAATCATAACAGGTAAAACCTCTACTAGTTAACCAAACCCGGGCACCATTTGTCAGTTCCTGACCCATAGTAAATGGACTCCCCACACAACTCAAGGGAGGAGTCATTATTTCAGGCAGGACTCACGATCATCAATCTGCAGACTATCAATCATTTTTCTCAATTTAAATAAGTCAACCCAAAACCCGGTGATGAATCAAAAAGTAGATTGATAATATGTGAATCTCATATGCTATACATTTGTTTTTCTTTTTTCCTTTTTCTGATATAAAAATATTTTATCATGAAAAAGAAAGATACAAGATAAGAGAAGAGAGCAGTATAAGAGAAGTATATCAACTCCCCAGAAACAACATTCACGAAAGACTTGCCCAATTACAAAAGCGAGCCTATACAAGAAGAGATCCCATCCATTCTGTGCTTAGAATTTTTGCAATATCCAGGATCTTTGCAATATTAATGATTTTGGACGCATAGCAAATTTCAGAATATAATTTAGAAAATGATGCATGGATTACCTATCAATTAGCCAAAGGACCCCATCTCTAACACCCACCACCACAAGGGGTCCTATAGGACGTTTTTGTTCTGGAGGAAAACGAGTAACTGCCACTGACACACCTCCACCGCCAACAGCTATCTCGCTAACTTTTCTTTCTTCTGACTCTTTTGCTGGCACTGCGTCCTCCCCATCTACTTTTGACTGCTTTGGCAATGTTATAAATGGAGGAACAGATGGAGGATGCTGAAAGGAAGCTAACCGCACAACCTGAAAGAAACAGTAACTGTATTTACTTTTGTGAAGTATAATGAAACAAAGAGGCATACTCAACCTCACATCCAACAAAGACCATAAATCATGTAATTATGTTTTTTTTTTTTAAAGTGACTGTATTTATAAAAGAAAACTATATAGTATAGGAGAGCTATACTGCAACAAAAAATAATTTAATTATGTTGTTGGTGTTTGTTTTTTTCTTTTGGGGGAGAGAGAGAGTGAAGGAACTGACCAATGATCGGAGTCAAAATATGGAGAAAACAGTACGTTCTGAAAAAAAAAAAAGTGTGCATATGTTGGTGGATCTAGTATACATTTGCCAGATTTAGTGGATTAGGTTTCCCCAGTCTTCTAACAGCAATGATTCATGGTGAATAAGTACGTTGTTCTGATAGATTTCATCATTTTATCAGATTATTAAGGTTCCGAAACAAAATTGAGTTGACTATAGAAGCCCGGGTCACTTTTTCTTGAGATCTTATGATTATACATCACTATATCATTATAAAGACAATTTACAAATAAAATTTGCAGTATCACATAGTACAATCAGTTGTAAAAAAGCGAAAAATTAAAAGAAAGAAGATCTTTAAATTGTGAACACCTGCAGCATAGGGGGCCTCAACGAAACTCTTTCATTAGTAACAACTTGTGGGCCTTCAACTGCAATCAGAGCTAACTCCCCATGCTCAGCAACAGCTCTAGCCTGTGCTTCTTTGGATTTCATCTCTTCCTTTTTTCTTTTAGTTTCCAAATCAATAGGTGCGACTCCAGCATCCACAAAAACACATCTAAAAGAAGTGCACTACAGTTTAACTTATGAATAAAGCATTAGGAAAAGAAGTTGCAAGTAGTAACACAACACCAATAAATTTATTGAAAGACAAGTACAGTCCTACAATACAATGAGCTAATATGAATGAAATATAATTGACCATTCTTCACCTGTATGCTTATTACAGTAAATTGTTGGCATTTTTTTTAGGGTTTTTTTTTTTTTTTAATGATAGCTGTAATTTTATTAATCTGAAGAAGGATACCATAGCAGACGAGCCCCACAATCAGGTCTCGACCTTCACAATATACAAAACATCATGCCGTGCAATAATTTTACAATAATCTGTGACTTTTGTCATTTGCATGCAAGTTAATAATAACTGAACAAAGCCGCATAAAAGAACTGATATATAAAGCATTGGAAAGTGTTGTAACAGTAGCGTAAAAGGATTAAGGAAGTAGATCATCGTCTTCTACCTAAAGATCAAAACCCTAAATCCACAAGGACAAAACTAGAACAAAACCCAAAGAGAAACTTGATTTCGTGTTATTTCTCATTAGAAACATAATAATGACTTACATAGCATCCCCAAACCCTAACTTTCCCAAAATAATAAAATTTACCAAAAATAATTAAAAAAAATACCATAAACCCCCCTACTAGCCTCCATTGGAACCTTTTTCACATGGTACAAGAGTCAGAGTAACAGACAAATATGTAAGAGAACTCAAGGTAAAACTGCTAGTATCATGCAAATCTCTGCGACTCATCCATGGACAAAAGGCATATTAAGATGCAACATTATTTAAAGACCTTGCATGAAAGTTACAGCAGTGTAGTCACAATATCTTACTCGATTGTTGTTGGTGTGACAACAAACAACTGTCTGCGATGCCAAACAGCGCCAGTAGCAGATGGGATCGCCACATCCCCGAGATATCTATATTGAGGGCGCAAGGAAGATATAACAATATACTGCTGGTACGCAAAAGCACAATATTCAACAGTTTGATCCCAAGCCGTCCATTCTGGCTGGGAAAGGAGACCACTCACAGGTTGAAAAGTTTCCCAACTGCAAAATTTTAACAATTATTGTTACTAAAAAATGGTAAAAAAGATTTAGAAGGCAATAATCCCCAGGGAGGAGAGAACATTGTGCATTCTAATAACCTATAGGGTACTGTGACATATGCCCTGGAAATGGCCAACAAAAGCAATCACAAAACAACAGAAAGATCATTAACAATGACGTCAATAATCGCTCGCTAATTTGGATAGCGAATTGCTATTGGTAGGAAAACTACTTTAAGTTCATGTTGTAAACAAATGAATTAAAATGAGAAACATGACGGATAATCTGAAAATAAGTCTAAGCACATTAGGGAACTCCTTTTGCACCTGTATAGCTGAAAATTCTGCAGGGCAGCTTCAGCAACTGAAGAATCAACTGCTGAAAAAGATGAATAAGCCCCATTACTGCCAAAGCCTGATAATGGCATGGACTGAAGTGTTGAAATAGCAGTTGCGGCCATAGGGGTAACCCTCCGAGATGTTCTATATGCAACACCAAGAAGTGCACCACCATGCAAACCAATAACCTACAATCAACAAATTATGCAACAAATTCAAAATTTGACTAAAAATCAAGAGCTAAGAAGTAAAAGTCTGCACATTTTAATCATTTTTAGGCAAAAAATGTTTCTGGAAATTTTCTGAAATAGTTAAGCCTCCTACTAGTTATTAACACAATTACCAATTTGGAGAGTACTTACTGCAAGAATTCAAATTATGAAGAGCAGCAAGTTCTATGAACATTGCACTCGTCTTTTCATCTCTTTTTCCCCTTCTAAGGGTAACTATGAAGTTTATTAAGACTATTAAGGGGGGGAAAAACAGTAGGCGATTTCTAAGATGGGCAGCATCCACAAAACAACATCATAAGAATAAGAAAAGAAGAGAAAGCAAGGCGTTCATTGATAATGTAGAAGGCTACATAACATCAAAAATTGAGGATAGAATAAATATGCAAGTGCATGATTAAGCCCATGAAGGATCCCCCAAATTAAGATATATACAGATTTTTCTTTCATAGTAAATGATGATCAAACGCTTGTACGTAAAGGTCTCCACTTGAGGCCTTCGCCACTAGAGTGAAAGTTCTACTTCAAAATATAACCTGTTCCATGCAGTTCACGAAAAATGACTAACAATTGGACAGATATATAAACTAAAGAAAATTGGGAAACCCAAAGCCTTAAACAGCACACCTAATTAGCAGTAAATACCAAAGAGAAAAAAAAAATACACAAAAGGAGCACAATAGAACAAAATATATAGAGATAGAAAATTTTTAAAAGATAAAGTTATTAAACATGGACAAAAAATTGAAAAATGATATTTTTTCTAGAAATATTATGGATGTAAAAATAGAATTTGTTTCAGGTCGTGCGATCCATACCGGTTCATTACGGCCATCAATAGACCTACATATAACATTTGAGGTCCCATCATCTAGTAAGATTCGCACTTGAACAGTGGCAGTCGAAGCTGCACTAGCTGCTGCTGCTGCAGCTTGAGCTGCTGCTGCTGCTGCTTCCTTTGCTTTTCGAGATGAACCCCCCTTGGGGATGATTGGTATTTTGGGTGGTAATGAAGTCTCTAGCAATGCAAATCTGTCACGACATGTATCCCAAGCTAACAGCCTTCCAGTTCCCGAATCAACAACAGACCAGTCCTTAACCTGATAGACAGAAAAATAACAGATATCTGGCCACACAACTGCAACATACCTGCACTCAAACCAGCATGATGACATAGCAAATATTAAACAATTATCTATTTCTAAAGTTCTCAAAAATAAAAATAAAAACACACTGGACCAACATTGATAGAAGTGGCTAATGCAGTGAAAAATTGTACCATTCCAAAACAAAAGGACACTGGATTAATTTCTTTATGACTACACTGTGATGGTTCAAAATAGCGTAGCGGCCGCATTATCGACCATAGCGGTTCAAGCTGCTACACTATTTTTAAAATAGCAGCACTACGGTCCAAAACCTAATAGAGCCAAGCAATTTTAATTTAAAATATTGTTTTTCCTATTTCTTCTCCTCAATAGTCTTTCCTGAAGTTGTCTCTACCCTTATATGGTTCCAAATCACTAAAAAATTACAAGATTGGCGTTATAAAATTAAAAAAAATCACAAGATTGGCGGCTACAACAAATTTGAAAATTTTTCACCACATAAAAAATTCACACCCCTACGCCGCTACGTAGCATTTTGGCCACTAGCTGCTACGCCTGTAGTGGCCGCTATTTTGATCTTTGATTGTAATTGAAATAAATGAAGTTCAAGACTGTTTTCCTTAAGTCTCAAGAATGACAAAAGGCTCCTTTTTGTGCCGTGTAGTAAAAAGCTATTTGTTGAAAAGAGCAAGATGAGTGTGGTAAGATCATCCTGGAGAGGTGTTGAAGCATTTCTCTATGGATCAAGGAACACACAAACACACACACACCCCATTACAGTTGCATTCCCATTGAAAAAGATTCAGGTATTGCACAAATTTGAGCATAGAACATCTAATATAAGTCCATGCCCGGCAAAGAATCTAGATTACAATGCGATGTAACAAGTTCTAGGATCTAGCACATTTAGTGAAGCTTTTAAGCTCGTCTCTTTAAATCAGGGACATGTTCCACACACACACACAAAAGTCACAACAACTACAACAAATGATAAATATATTGTTAAATTACCATTATAATTGCACTCAGGTTCGAAATAGGATTCAGGTATTGCACAAATTTGACTTTAGAACTTCTAAATGGAATACCCAATTTAAGTCCATCCCAAGCAAATAATCTAGAATGTAATATGATGTAGCAGGGTCTTCCAAACTTTTTTTTATTACATTAAAATTTTATAGCTCCCAAAGTACAAAAATTACAGGACAAAAATAGAAACTAAAAGCAAAATTAAAACTAAACATCAAAAGTCAAAGAGGAGCGAAAAACTCCCTCCTTTGCAAGAATATTCGCCTCGAAATTAGCCTCCCTAAGAACATGCTGAAAAGAAACCTCCGACAGACTTGAGACATCCTGAACCTCCTCAACCCAATCCACCAATCTCTAACCAAAAGAAGTCTTTCCAGACCCCCAATGAATTGCCGAAAAAGAATCGCCTTCAACAATAGCATTAAAACCTCCCAAACAACACAACTCACGACAACCAATTAAAAGAGCAAAAACTTCAGCTTTTATAGCATTCAAACAATCCACTAGACCTGAAAAGCTACTACAACTTTGTGATGCAATCCTAGGGTTAGGATAGCAAGTGCCGGGGCATAATTAGGGTTCCAATGGAACAATCACACGATGAAGACACTCTCCAACGATAAGCCCACAAAGGGGAAATTCTATTAACTCAAATCTCTGAGATTACCAATCTCTACAATGCTGTATATAGAATAAAAGAAACTTAGCCCTAGAAACAATCCTAATTATTCTCTTTGCTAAAGATAAAACTAATAACAATTAAAATCAGAATTTCATGGGTCCCACATGTGGCCCACAAGCCTTGTTGCAACAATGTGGTATTACTGCTGCATCATTCCCCCCAGGTTGGAAAAGAGTTCAACCTCGAACTCGGCTCTTCTTCTTGATGTTGCTTTTGTATACAGTGTGTACTTGAAGTGTTTCCTTGGTGAAATAAGAACTTGATCCTTTCTTTGGTGGTGTCGGCTTTACAAAATAGAGTGTGACTTGCTTTTCACCATGCATGAATGTGTATGTGTTGTCGCGCATGCCATTAGTGTCATTCTTATCATACATCCAAGGTCGACCTAACAAGATATCGTCACTATCCATGGGTACCACATTACACCAAACTGCGTCTGTATAATCTTCACCAATAGAAAAGGTAGCTGAGCATGCATACCTCACTTGCACTTCATCACCTGTCATTAACCACCTAACAAAAAAAGGACGATGATGCTTTCTAACTTTCAGCTGTAATCAATCCACAAGAGCTTAGGATATAATATTCTGACAACTTCCTCCATCAATGACTATCATGCATTCTTGACCATTGACTATTCCTTTTGAGCGAAAAATATCATCTCGCAACCACTTCTTCTTAGTAGTTGAGGTAGTCTCTGTGATGACCATGAGAGACTCAAGACCTTCCTCGGGCCCAATATCCTCTACATCCTCTGTTTCATTCTCTTTAGGATCATCTAGAGTATCTTTCACATCACTTTCATTCTCAATGAGGTGGATGTGTTTGGGACATTCCGTTGCACGATGCCCTTGTTGTTTACAATTAAAGCATGTGATCCCATTTTGACCTTCGGACTTGTTGAAAACTTTCTCCGATGAACCACTTGGTTTAGAATCTGTCATTGATGAATTTTTCCACACAACCCACTCAGATGCATTAAATTTCTTAACCACATGATTTGCAATATTCTCGGCCTTGATAGCATGTTGGTCAATCTCATCAACATTATCAAAATGTTTGAATGTGAGAATATGTTGTATGTCAAGTCTAAGCCCATGAAAGTATCTGTCAACTAATACATCATCAACTCAAACCACAACGAGCTTGCATGGTCATGAATTCCTCAGAATACTCAACAACTATCTTAGATCCCTATTTCAAATCTTGAAAACTTGAACGCAAATCTCTAGAGTAATTGGCGGGAAGGAATTTTTGCTTCAACAAATTTTTCATCTCAGTCCATGTGTCAATGGGGTCAATTTGTTGGTTTCTTCTCTTCTTTTGCAACTCAGCCCACCATATCGCAGCATAGTTGCGTAATCGAGTTGCTACCAGTGTAACTTTATGACCATCTGTCATTGGCTTTTGTGCAAAAATATTTTCAACACACACCAACCAATCCATGAACTCATCCGATTTCAATTTTCCATCATATTCGGGAATCATGAGTTTAATATCCAAATCTTGATCAACATTTATTGCATGTGGATCTCATTGATTCCAAATCTATCATTTTTGTGATTATCCTCACACCGATTATTTTCCAAATTGGTTAATCCGGTTTCAATCTTTGCAAGAGCCTCTTGAATTTGAACCATCATTGCAGTAAGTTGATTAACATTTACTGATAATTCCACAATGGTTCCCTTCAAATCCTCATCGTTTGAGGAAGACTCCACATCAATATGCTTCTTGGGAGACTTTTTTTTTTAATGCAAATTTAAAATTTTTTACTGACCGGATGTGCAGATCTGCTCTTTACGATCACATTAGCAAACATGGATCTAAAATTTGACGGTGGATGAGCCCAATATCACCAAGAGAAGATTTAACCGTCAATAAGGCTAATTATATATATATGGGAGATGCTCCTGTGAGGGATATCTCTCACCTTATATAAGAGATTGAGTGGGGGCCCTCACATCCATATCCTATACCAACAACTTAAATATGAGGGACCCCACCCCTATCTCTCATGAGAGATAGGGGTAGGGTCCCTCACATCCATATCCAATGCCAAGAACTTAAATGTGAGGGCCCTCACCTTATCTCTCATAGTAAGGTGAGAGATACTCTCACAGGAGCACCTCCATATATATATATATATATATTTTGTTGGATTGGATCGAATCTGAACTAAACAGACCCGGACTTGAAACCAGGCCCAACTAACAATTTGCACGCCACGTGGGAGATTGCCTCAGTATCCATGTCGCAGAAGAAAGAAAAGGGCTGGAAGGCCTTTTTTGCTTGTGCATCAACGAAACGAAGGGGGAGTGCGATCGGTGTAGGTGGCGGCACAAAGACAGAACGCTACAATCGGGGATCGACGATGATGCTGCTTGCTAGTGCGAAGGTGCACGTTACACTTTCTCTTCCCTCTTCCGCTCTCTCTTCTGTTCTTCATCTTCCTTTTCTGCTTTTCTTTCTTCTTCTTCTTTTTTTGTCTTTGTTAGGTATGGGATGGGAGACGATTAGGGTTCTGTCATTTTGTTTTTTTCTTGGTTTGGGGCTTTGGGGAGTCGGTGAAGAGACTAGAGGCAATGGGTGGGTTTTGGATTCGGCAGGGGCATGCAGGATGGGTTTAGGGTTCGGGTATGGTGTTTCCGAAGAGGGTGGGCTACTGGTTGGGCGGCTGGGTTGGATTTGGTGGATGGTTTGGCTGTTTGGGAATGGTTAGGTTTTGCGAAAGGCTTGTTGGGTGTTGGAGGGCTCGGTTAGGGGTTTTGGTTGGGTTGAGGTATTCACAGGGACATGGACGGCGAACGGAAGGAAGGGATGGGACATATGGATATGGCTAACACGCCAATTGATCGAGGGACTGTTCGGCTCTGATGCCAGTTGATGCAATCCTAGGGTTATGATCGCAAGTGCCGGGGCTCAATTAGGGTTCTGATGGAACAATCAAACAATGAAGACACTCTCCAACGATAAGCCCTCAAAGGGAAAATTCTATTAACTCAAATATCTGAGATTACTATTACCAATCTCTACAATGTTGTATATATAATAAAAGAAACTTACCCCTAGAAACAACGATGTGGTATTAATGCTGCATCACTTTGCCAAACCAAAATCTCGAATAACACCTCCAATTCCTCCTCTACTGATAGATATAATAAAACTCAAAAAAAAAAAAAAAAAACCCCACGCACCCACCCAATCATATTATTATAGCTGCTCAAGGCCCGTTAAGATCAAATAAATGAACACAATCAACTTACTTTCTCTTAGGCACAGACCTTACAATAGACTCAACAATCTCCTCCACTAAGTGACTTTTGTTTGGGAACACTCAACTATTTCCCTCCAACCATAGCCTCCAAAGCATAGCATACAACATCAACTTCCAAAGAATCTTACCATGAACAAACTTGCTGCCCAATCTCCAATGGCAAAAGAGATCTTCAACGAGTCTTGGCACAACCCAATGCAAGATCAAACACATTAAAAACGACTGACCAAACTCTGTGAGCAAATCTACAATGAGTCATAAGATGATGCACCGTTTCCTCATCCTTCAAGCATATAGGACACCAATTGACTAAAATGTAATTTCTTCTTCCTAGCATGTCAATAGTCAGGACACTATGTCGTCTAGCAATCTAACAAAAAACCAACACCTGAGGCGGAACTAAAGAATTCCAAAAACTTTCCAAATCTTCCTCTCTATTAAAAGTAACATTCAAATCCTTGAAAAAAGACTTCACCGAAAACTTACCTTTGACATCAGGTTTCCAAAGCCTTGTATCACCCCTTCCAACTTTCAAATAAGCCTTGGGTATTTTAAACTGCACCATCTGAATTCTAATATTAGCAATGTTTTTTTCATTATCGGTTAAAAATCTATCAATTCCTTACAAGTTAGTGAGTTACAATAGAGAAGAAGATGACACAACTTAGAAGTCAGCATCCAGGGCTTCTTTTGAGTCTTCACCAAAGGAAGGAGTCTTTATATCTTCCAATGGTTAGCGTCCTAACTTACCAAGAAAACCCTTACATGAAGAAAAATCTTCTATATTTAAATCAACGGAATAGTGAAATACAAGGCTTCTTAATGCAAACCCCTTCCGTTCTTGCTTTTTACTCAACTTGGACCCCTCAAATTAACTTACAAACATTAAAACTTTCAGAATAAAACTTTCCTGACCAAAACCCGGAGTCAAGACTAACTACAGGTTCTGTTGAATACAAGAATAAATAAATAACAGTTGGCTCCATCCTAGTCTTATAGCACGAAGTTTTTATATTTTAGACGCATGAATTTTTTTCCTCTCTTTTGAACCCACCCTGTTCTTTCACCCGTAAACCTTCACCCCCGTTTGGTAATTTTACATGTAAAATAAAGTGTAGTAAAGCATCAAATCAAGAGAGAATAAAATATAATGGGGTTATGATGGTATTTTGTTTTTAGTTGTTTGGTATGGAATCTTTTTGACTTTTTGTATAGAAAAGTGGAGTTTTTTTGTCTTTTAGTGGAGAAAGGAAGTTGCTTTTTGACTTCTTTTGAAAAAGACGGAGAAAATTTTGAATTAAAGTGCTATTGATGTGACCCCTTATCTGAAAAATGGAGACTTTATTTGACTTTTACTAATTTAGCAAAGTGCCAAATGGGTGTATGACATCAAAGAGGCAACATTAGAGTCACTACTTGCTAGTGAATGGCCTGACACTGCTTCTACATATCTGGATCTAAGCACTGAAAGCTTATAGCAGTGATCCAACTACTATTAGTAAGAGGATGATCAGAGGAAGAAGAAGAAGAAGCTATATGGACCTTATATTGTACATCTATTACTACCTATAGCAGTGATCCAACTACTGTAGCAGTGATCTATCTTTTTTTTTTTTGTAACCAGCATTGAACTCAAGGAGGCAGCAATGTGCATCTACATGGACCTTATATTGTACATCTATCACTAACCGCAATCTTATGAGCATGCAAGTTCATAAATGTTGTGTTGTTGAGCAAATAATTTGGCTTCTGCCCTCAAATGTATCTTAATTTTTACAGGTACCAAGTTGACAGGTTGTCGCGACTGAAAACTCATCACTGCCTCAAATGGAGATATACACACTAACTATAGAAGAAATCTTATAAAAGAAAAGGAAAATAACAGTAAGCTGCCTCCTATTTTATATCCGCATGACAAAAACCTCCTATATCTTAGCCACATGAGGGGGGAGACATTCGTGTAACTTGGGGCTGTATTAAGGGATGATGGGACCAATTTTTTTCTTTCTTTTGTAAAAACTTGTATCAAAACATCTGCATAATTCGGGGACCCATTCCTCGGAATAAAACAGTACGAAATGGAAATCACTTACAGAATAACAGAATGGAAGTGGGCATCAATAATCAGTCATGCATATCTTGATAGAAACCAATGGCTTGGTCTACAGTCTTGCAAAGGAATGACTGTGCAGGGACCACGTCTCTGGCATGTTTGCCCTTTTCCTAATTCTGTGTTGTTTTCCTTTGGATGAATTTGTTAATTATCAGGGGAAAATGTATGTACTATTCAATGTTGAGAAAGGGGAAAGACCGTTCAGATGACTAGACAAAACTCCATGACTAATAAGATCAGGGGTCAAATTTGAGATAGCTGCAGCAATGAAGCATACATTCATCATAGTAAATCAAGCTCTGCAAAAAAAGCAATGGAGACTTACTTCCCGGAACTGCTCACAGAAAGAACTGAATATGAATCATGTGGAACAGGTGTACTAATGTGCTTTTTCATTTGCTTGACATGTAATGGTTCCAATGTATCATTCCTAGACCTTCCCGTTTCAGATATGGAGCCAGTTGTTCCCAGAGAAGGATTGGCTACATTGGACAACTGAAAATTCAGTAACTTCAGTTCCCTATCAACTATATATACTGCAGAATGCTCCCTGCTTCCAGGAAGTGTCGGTAGAGCAGCCACAGCTGGAAGAGATCTTGGATCAAATTCACTGAGAATGACACCAATATTGGTGCCAGTGGCAACAAGGTGCGGTTGCAAAGGATGGGCAACCATGCAGAATACCTAAAACCAAAATTAAGAATCTTCAGATCTGAAACACTCCAGAAGAGCACAATACATTAGCCATATTCCAATATTCCACACTCAACAATGAGTAAAGCACAAATCTCAAATGCAGATGGGATGGTGTGGGAGCTATGCCCCCCTTGTATAATTATACATGGGATAAGGCTTCAATCATGATGAGGCGATGATAGAGAAAAAAAAATTCAACAGTGAATCATCTGTAAGTTTCAAAACTTTAGAACCCAGATGTGTGACCCACTAATGTAATTAAAATTTAGGACTGGAGGTTCTTTGTATGGATTAAATGTGGGAAAGTGTTTTAAGAAAAAATAAAGGTGGGAAAGTATCAATACAATTTGATGGATACCATCAAATCTAAGGGCACCTAAGTAGAACAGTTTTTTTACTAATAGAACTATAAAATTTTGAATCCCCCAAATAGATGGCTACCATCATTGGGCCATCGAGAATTTGTATGTACCCTTGATCCAAGTTAAGAGCCTCCAATCCCACATTAGTGATGCAGCAGCAATAGCTGTTCGTTGGAATAAGTCCCGTGGTCCAATTGTGGGACCCAAGCAAGTTTAGAAATTTTTAGTAATTGTAATTAGTTTCTAATTTTTATTTAAGAAGTTGCAATTAGGATTAGTTTCTAATAGGATTATTATTTGGTTTCCTAGTTTGATTAAGATTGCTTTCTTAGCCCTTAAGCTTCTTTTCTTATAAATATGACATTGTAGATTGGTAATCTCAGAGATTATTATAGTTAATAAAATTTCCCTGCGTGGGTTTTTCGTTGGAGACTGTTT
This sequence comes from Persea americana, assembly GCA_029852735.1. Classification (NCBI taxonomy): domain Eukaryota; kingdom Viridiplantae; phylum Streptophyta; class Magnoliopsida; order Laurales; family Lauraceae; genus Persea; species Persea americana. The sequence continues at coordinate 3,183,196 of CM056813.1, forward strand.
CTTCCTCGAGTGATTGTTCTTCGGAACCCTAATTGTGCTCCGGCACTTGCATCCTAACCCTAGGTTGCATCAATTGGTATCAAAGCAAAACAATCCCTCGATCGTCGGCGTGTTACCCTTTATCATCCCATTCACTTTCACGCCCCCTGTCGTACCCAAAAACCCATCGTCTCCTAACTGTCAGACGATCCCCCTGTTACCAAATACCACCACCACCCTACTGTCGAGGCCCCAAATCCACCACCTCCCATCATCCTTCACAATCCGAACCCCATTCATCATTCCACATACATCCCTGCCATCGCAAAGCCGTGCCTAGACCCAGTCCTATCTTCATCAAGCATCAAACCCATATACCCTAAAACCACAGTCCCGAAACCACCATCAACCAAACCCCTAGACCCATCTCATCCATTTCCACCAGCATCCCCACGAACCCACATCACCGCCCCATCTTCATACCCATCCCAAGCAAAAAAAAAAAAAAAATCTGCTCCACAGAACCAAACCCAGCCCCCAAGCAGAAAAGAGGAAGAAACGAAGAAAGAAGCAGACTAGAAGATGACAGCGAAGAGAAAAGAAAGAAAAGCAGAGAAGAAGAAGAAGCGGAGAAGAGGAAAGCGACGTGTACCTTGCACCTGTCGCCCACTCGCCATCGCAAGTGCCCTGCTCCACTCCATCATCGTCGCCGCTGCTCCACCACCTCGCCATCGTCGCCGCTGCTCCATCGCCAGCGCCCTGCATCATTCGCCAGCGCCCTGCTCTATTTCTCCCTTCGTTGGAGCAACAGGAAGGGTTTCATTAACCCTTTTTCTCTTCTCTTTTGTGCGCCAGCATCGAGGCTTTGGGTTGGGGCCCAGGTTACAGCAAGTCGAGCTCGAGGTCAGTCTGACCCACTTAAGTTTCAACCCAGCCATCTCCACTGCTCTCATTAGCAGCGACTCAAAAGACCCAGATTTTTACAAGATCAACGGCTGAGACTTCTTTTTGCGATATCGGGCTCATCCACCGTCAGATTTCAGATTCGTTTGTACCAGCGTAATCATGGAGAATCATTTTACATAAAAGGTCAATCCGTTCACACATCCACTATGAAATTCCATATTAGTAAATTCCACATTGCACTTCAAAGAGTCAAATATGTGAGTAAATATGGAATGTGGTATTTTGAGAATGCAGTCTATTTTTGGTCCTTTCTTGATTTGAAACAAGGAGAATTGTCCGTTCTTGAATATTCTGACAAATTTTCAAGACTCCAAGATGCATGTGGAATAGAGGATGATGAAGAACATGATTTCATTAGTTTTGTAAGAGGCTTGAGACCAGACATAATGGAGAGAATGACTGACTGCAAGACCATCCACGAGGCATTTTGGGAAGCAATTCATGTGGAGCGGATGCTTAAGAGGTCTCATATAGTGGAAGTTACTCCTCCAGCAGAAAAGTCGTCTTACGTAATAGACCGTGTTGAAGAACCAACGCCAGCGGATATACTGACCGATCAACCAGAGTTAGACACAGAAGATTCTACATCTACAGTTGGCCTTGAAAATTCTCCTATGAGTACAAATAATCCCCAAGTGCAAACCTCAAGTGATGAAGAGCAAATTGTTGATACTCCCCAGATAAGCTCTCACATTGATTTTGTCTTTATGGATCACCACTGGCAATCGGGAGATCAAGAACGGCTACTCAAAGATTGCAATTTGATGGTGCGAATTCTGCATGTGACGTCCCGAATGGATCACGTGTACCTCCAAGCACACTTCAACCATCAAATCAAAGGATGTGCCAAGTTCAGCATTTTAAAGATCTATGTACAAGCTCAAGATTAGTCAACTAATAGAAAGTTCGTTCGATTGATTTTTGATCCAGGCGGACACTTACCGAACTCGAGGTCGAGTTCTTTCCAACCCGGGGAGAATGATGCAATGTAGACCTCACGGCCACATGTGTAGGGCCCATGTAGATTTAGGAATTTAATTATTTCTTATGTCATTAATTTCTTTAAATATTGTAATTAGGATTAGGTTTCCATTTTATTTAGTTTCCTAGATTAATTAGATTTCTTAGGCCTTAAGTTATCTTTCTTATTTATATGGCATTGTAGTAAAGAATTAAAGAGAGTTGATTAATGAAATTGGGTTTTCCCAGTGAGGTGCGTCCTCGTTTATTGTCTCTTCGGAGATTGATTGTGTCTTCGGACACGTGCTTCGGCACCCATTGTGCTTTTAGCACTTCCCACGCAAACCCTAACCCTAGGGTCTGCATCAATTAGCCGCCGTGATTGACATGCATCAAGGTGGACCAGATGGGTGGTTTGCACGTTTGAAATATGTGCAGAGTTCCTAGACCAGTTTTTATCACGAACACACATTTTCGCATCTGCGCTTCATATTGTACTCCTCACTCCCCCTCTTTGAAAGGATTCAGCTTTTGTATGTGTGATTATATTGAAACATGGATGACGATAAATAATGACCACATGGCCTGTCCAGATACTGTTATTTGTTAACAAGTGACAGCATAATACATATCATTTTTCTATTAAGTGGCCAGATATCCAAAATATAAGTATTGTATCTTCAAGAATAAATATATATTTCAGAAATACATAAAATCGAAGCAATGATGCTCCTCAACACAGAAAAGAATTTGTGAGAGATATTCCTGAACACGGCTATGCTCTGTACCACAGGCAGGCCAAATAGGCAGCACACCAAGATATGGTTGCTGGGAATGTAATTTCTCTGTAGTTACACTAGACGGGTTCCATTGCATTAAAAAATAATGGTATCAAAGGAATCAGCTTATGTATTCCTAACAAAAAGTTAAAAACTCAAGAATTCATACAAATATGGCTGGTTGCAAACTATACCCTTAGTTTCTTGCTGGGTGCAAGAACTTGCGGAGGAATGAGTGAAGACAGCTCACACAATGGTCTCGTTAGAGCTGAGTAAGTTGGGTTTTCAATAGCCCTGCAAAAAAAGAAAGTGATGATGGTCGTCCAAATTGAATGACGAAACCGCTTGTCATCATTCTAAAACATGAGGTTTTTTTTTTTTTTTTCCCATCAAATAGGATTTCCAAAGAAGATTCATATGAATGATTCACACAGGATGAAAGGGTACACATACCAAATATGAGAATCCTTGACGCAGGTTAGAATGTCAAGATTTGGAGCTCTAGGGTGACACCAAGATGCCACGCTATGACAAGCAAGCTTAGGAACAGGTTTAATGCGCCTCAATTCCTACATAAGACAAGAAGGGGGGAAAAAGAAACAGGACACATGTTGAAGTGCCGTACTTCAATTTTCCGGATTAAGGACATACCGCAAAAAAATCAAATAACATGTATAAAAAATAAATGCAGCACCTTAAATGAAATGGTATCCCAAATAGCAAGTGTCTTGTCTGCCCCAATCGTAATTAGCTGAGGAGCACCTCCCATTACCCTAGAAAGTTCGACAGCCACGACCCCACCATCATGTGCCTTGAAGTATCACCAAAAAGGTATGTAAGGCTACAAAAGTCCTTGCCAATTCATTAACCTGAACCTCTTAATGCATTAAGATATTGGGTCTTGACAATTGACAAATGAGGGCATGCATGAACTTCTGATTGAAATAAGAAGTTAAATTCATGGCATTTCAATTTAACATGTAGAGAGCATGATTTATTATTATTATTATTATTTTTTGAATGGCTAGAGAGCATGATTATTGTGTAAAGTGTAAACCAATCATTTAAATTAAGAAGAAAGAGTTCTTGTCAACAAGAAGAAGAGAAAAGGAATAGTTTACTTCAAATTCAACATGTGCAGAACCAGATTATTGAGAAAACCAATCACATAAAAAAAAAAAATTGATGACAAAACCGATCACATAAATTAAGAAAGAGGTCTTGTCAACAAGAAGAAAAGAAAAGGACTAGTTTGCTAAAATACTCATCCCATACTTGCTAATCGATAATTGTTAGAAGAAGGGATCACTACCTTCAAACTCAGCTTCGGCACTAGTTCGCGTGAATCTTGAGCATGGTCTGCACTCCAGACTACAAGTGACCCATCACTGGCACCAGAAACTAAAAGTGCCTAAAAAGAGCAAATAAACATCTACAACTTAGCAAGTTATTAGTATTAAAAAATTGCTGCTCTTTTTAACTGGTAAGCAAGTTGTCAATCTTGTTTTGTTTCAGCCAAAACATTTAATTTTGGTAGCATTTCGGAAACAAACATGCATCTTAACTTTTAGGTGGAAATTTTGGTCCATTTCAGCCAAAACACCCCATTTCGGCTAATAAAACAAAACAGCCAAAGGCAGGGTTGTTTCAGCCAAACTTGATCTGATTATTCGTCAATTTCTCACAGACAAAGCCATGAATGTCATAATTACATAATTACAAAAAATTCTAAGAGACCTACCTCGCCAGATGAAGCCATGAATGTCATCAAGCAAGATATTGATCCCTTGTGACCTCCAGTATACCTCCGAACAAGCTGTGGAGCACAATTTTCAGCTATCAAATTATATGCTTTAGAGCATCGGACTATTCCAACAAAAAAAAAAAAAAAGCTTTAGACCATTGAAATGATAGTTCATAAATAGATCAAGAAACCATTTACGACCTTCCATGTTATCATTGAAAGAACTCTAATCACCCCATCAGATCCACCAAAGGCAACAAGAGGTCCATCACCAGCAGAAGATCTGGACAGAAACTCCATACTAGAAACAACAAGAAGGAAAGATTCAGGATAGTAAGTCATGAACCAGATATAGAGGAGAAACATCACTTGTCCATGTTGTTCTATTAAGCAATTTAAATAACTAAAAGACCCAAATAAGAGGAAAGTTGCGGTAAGTCAAAAAAGACCCAAAGAACTCATATGCTTTTCTGGTAAGACCAAGAGCTGGAAAGTTGTGAGGATAACACATGAGTTAAAATGATGCATAAGTGTCACCTTTCATATTAAAAAATTCATCTTAGCCACTCATTCTAAAAATAAATATACAATAGTATTGCCTATCTTTCCTACATTTTGAATTTTGATTCTTAAAAGTTTCTTAATAATTTGTCTATTTAAATATAGCAAAGGCGTATTAAGCAATTATTTTCCCAAACTATCAAAACATATATGGAACCAATTCAATCTGAGTTTTACAAGTAGGTCAGCTCAAATCCAACCATCCAAGTCCCAGATTTTAGTAGCAGAAATAACAAAACCCTTGCCCATCATCGTGGTCCTGTCTTCCTTGACGGACCATTCATTTGTTGCATTGAGTGTAGACATAATAAGAGTGATCATTTCCTATAAGGAAAAATAACCTTTTTTTCCAGAAGGCAACACACTCTCCATTTTTCTCAACAATAGGATCCCAAGTAGGTGGAAATCAAATATCTGTCCAAACAGTAATCCCAATTACTTGATAGCAGCAATTGAAACCATGAGGAGGAAAATTCCAAGTTTCCAACAGTGTGCTCTTGACAACATTGACCAAGTGCCTTAAGAACAATAAACATCACACGAGTTAAGATTCTATATCTCTCACCAAATTTAAGAATTTGCAGCAGATTGAAGTGGCAGCTGGTAATAACCTAGCTATCCAGCATGACAAGTGCTTTAAGAAAATGTGTTCGAACTCAAACAACCAACCAAGAAAAAAAAAGGGTGGTGGGTGGGTTGGTATTTGGGTGGAGGGGTGGAGTTGGTGGTAGAAAATAGGCAGCTTCTCTAGGGTGTTTAGGGTCAGTTCAATTCACAAACTCTGTACTTGTCCTACTATAGTTTTTGTAAGTTACTTTTGCAAGGAAAACTAATATAGTTTCACAAGAGTTTTTGTCATTTTTATACATATTACACATATAAACAGGTATTTGGGAACAGACATTACTGGAGTACTACCTACTGGACCAAACCCAAAATTGATTATCAATCAGGTCCAAAAAGAGGATCCATACCAAGACTGTTCAAGCCAGCTCACTTTCTTTGATGTGTCATGAAACATTTGCTGATTTTCATTTATGCACATGGCTAGCTAAAGCACAAAGCATTTTGTCCATTATATTGAAACCATCTTGCTTTGTAGTTCCATTTCTTTTATCAAAAATATGTGTTTCCAAGTTTTAATGAGATAATAATATGGAGAAAGGATTTTTTTTTTTTTTTTTTTTTTTTTTGAATGGTTACTTTCATTGAAAAAGACGAGCAGTACAAGAGATAACTACTGACAAGAAAATAATATGGAGCAAGGACTTGCCATAGAAGAGATTTGTTATCAAGGTCTTGCTTCGGCACATCGCGGCCACGCATTGTCACCAAGTCCAAAAATATGGCTTTATTCTCACAGCAGATGACAAGAAAATGCCTTCCTCTAGTGGATGAAGCAGGAGGGCTAAAAGCAGAGGGATGTTGATGGACAGCTGAAGGAGCTTCAGCAGCTGCAGAGCGATTGTGCCAAAGTTGCCAAAAACGCACATCATCATCAAAAAAGCTGACCTGTTTAACACTTCAGCAACCATGGTCCAGCCCAATATGGGCTCATCTTCAGCAAAATGTGACAGGAAGCCAGTGACATGTACAGAATAGATGAAATCATGCAAACAGCAATACCTTCCCCCGCGCATGGCCTCTGTGGGTTTCCCTCTGGGTTCTGTCAACCACACAAATTGGAGGAAAAAGGTTTAGTCAAACAACTTAGCTCCCTTGCTTAAAAGAAAAGACACTCTAAAAACCAAATGACCATATCGTACAATATTGATGGAGCACAAAATATTCATTACATGTTAAGATCCAGGTTCCCCTCATTCCACATTGAAAAGGGTCATCTAGCACCTTTGAATTATCGATACATGTGCACTTAGAAAAGGTGAATGCTTTATGCATCCCACAATGTTTAGGGGCTCATAATTTAGGCCCTAAATGTGTTTAGCATTGACAACTAGGGCTGCCTGCATGTCATATAAACTAAAAGCATAGTCTTTAATACAATTATACTTGTATAAGAACAATAAAGTTAGAATTCCATATTTCCACAACTCTAAGAAGTTACAGCTTCTAAAAAAAGACATTGAACGCTCAGATTTATACTCAGAGATTATGATATTTCAACATTAACAGGTTTTTTCTGACACCCAAAAAAAAAAAAAAAAGAGCATAAAAAGGGGATTTTTTTTGTTTGGGTCTCAGCAAAATCAAGGCAGAGAAAGGGGAAAATTGGGCATTTTGTGAATCCTGAAGAAATCACATCACAATCCCTCGAAATCCAAATGACCCAGATCAAAAAATCCAGAGAATTCACCCGATTCGCCCTCGGCGAGCTTCTCCAGCTTTGCCCCAACCAAACGCCTCTCATCTACGCCACCAGCTTTCAGCTCATAAATCACCTACAAACAAGAACCCACAAATGATCAATCAAATCAACGACTTGCATCAGAGAGAGAAAGAGACCAATTCAAAGAAGAAGATGCCCACCTGGCGATGCTCCCAGTTCCATACGGATACATGATCCGATGCGTCTGCCGTGACGAGCCATGGATGCGTTGGATGGAGCTGGATCTTCACGATCTTGTCGTTTGAAGGACGAAATGCTCTCAATCGCAGCATACTTTTCGAGTGGAGGATTGCAAGAGATTTGAGGAAGCAGTGGAGACTAGTAGAGATCTGAAGGAGATGGAAGCAGATCTGCCATTAATGGATGGAAGTCTCCTGAGGAACGAATGTGATGCTGGTCTGGTTTTTTTTTTAGCAGTGAGATGCGTAGTGGACTTGGGGCTAAGGGGTCGAGCCCTCGATGGGCTTTTGAGTTCAAAAACGGACGCTCATGGCCATGCAGGTTGACCCATGATCTAGGGGCATTGGATGGCTCGGAAGAGGACGTAGCTCGAAGTAGTAAAAAATGGACTTTATGACATGCAGCTCATTTAAAGATTTCATTCTGCATAGATTACGATGGATATACGTAATTGATGTAGCCGATCCTAAAATAGTTAGAACAAGACTTTGATGATGACAATAATGCTTATCAACCGTAAAAATGGAATATAATTGTTTAATGGATGGATGGATGAAACAAAGGTGTTGCTTAGCTTATGTGATTCTTATAGTTAAAAACAATGCATTTCCAAACATTTTTATTCTATCCGTTTAGAAAAGAGTAGTGGGTTTTATTGTTGTTCAACATCGCCTTTATCTTGTGGACAAGTTTGTGCGGTTCGAACCTTTCTTCCGTAGCAGCAAGATAAAAGTTAAAGGAGTGTTTTTTTATATATACTTTCTCAAGGTCTTTTAGATTTAAAAGCAAGTTTTTTTGTTCAGTATTTGTTGTTTATAAATTTATATTTTTTCACCTTAATATCTTTTATATCTAAGAATTCACGAAAGAAGGAAAATTGAACAACCACCAACCAAAAGTGGGTTTGGATGTGTCGTTCTTTACAAAAATATCATTAATTTAACCCATGGCTTAGAAGGGTGTCTCTCATGTAAAGTCTAATAGCAAGTTTTAAAACTTTCATCAATCTAATGATAGGTCATGCAGTTATAATACGTTTTGGATTTGATAAAATGGGCCCCATATTGATTAAAAATGACTTATGCAGAGGTGCTTTCTTCCACTATATATGCTATTATTTTATAATTAATTTCGCAAATCTAGATATTAGCTATCATCATGAGTTTATCAAGTGATACACATTTATTCTAATATTTTGAAGTGACTGGTTCATTATATTTTCTTTTTACTTGTCTTCTGAAAATTACTATCACTGCTTATTATTTGAAATGTATATATGGGGTTCACAGTGTTTCTAGCATTTTTTTGAAAAAAGTCGATTCCTAGATCCATGAACATACAAGTGGAACATGAAAGGGCGCAGTTATTAAACTTTATTTTTTAATCACTTGTTTTTATTTTTTTAAGTCATTAGTTCAGTCCTACATGAGCAGTAGCCATTGATTACGTACATATGTTGTGCCAAACAGTTTTAAACAAGAAAAAGGAAAAAAAAAAAAAGTATTTTCGTATTATTGAATTAATAGACAAAAATCCATTTGTATACTCTCTCATCTCTCTTTGTAGTCAAGGTCATTTTCCCATGTTTATACGGAGAGTTCGGATCCCTTGTTACGTAAAAACAGAAAGATACTATTTCGTCCATTCCACATTTAGCACCTATAAAAAACCTCATTTCAAGAAAACAATTTAAAAGGTACATTAGCTAGCATAAGATTTTATATAGGTGGCGAATGTGTATTGGATGAAATAGTATAATATGAAATGGGGGATCTAGACTCTTAAATCAATTTGATCCTGTACAAGAAAGAGTATCTTTCTATGTGGCCACCTATCTGAAGTCATTCAAACCTTCCAAACATGCAGTCATGCTATGAAAAAGTCTCTATTAAGTAGCAATAGCTTTAACTGTACTGAAAAAGAGCATGCCACCAATTGATGGTCATGAGAAGCATTGTTAGGTATTTAAGTGGTCGTCGGATTAGTGAAATGAGAAGGAACAGCCCAATAAGAAAGAAAGAGGTGAAAAGAAAAAGTGAATAGGTAAATAAAATTAAAAAGGCCAAATGAAGTGAAAAGGGCATAGGTGATGGGGTGGAAGGAAGTGAAAAGGGTGTAGATAATGACATTTTTATAATTCTACATGAAAGGGTTAAAACATGGACAGTGCGTCAAACTCACACTCAAACTTAAGAGTAGTTTCTCATTTTTCTTTTCTCTCAATGAATTTTGGGACATGGAATGTATTAAAATAAAAATATAGGAATGAATGACTGAATATCAACACTGGAAAAAACCACAGTGCCTAATTTTAAATCCAAAAAATCTTATAAGGCTATATAAAAAAAAACACATAAAAACCTTCAAATTTTTGTGATTGCTATTTTTTACACCCCTCCCCTCTAGCATAGTCTCATATAAATATATATATATATATAAAGATTAAAATATTGATTTTTTAACTCTACGAAAAATCATTTTCTACGAGGGAGGTGAGATTACTTTTTTTACTGTATAAAAACATCTTGAAGATCCCCGATTGGAACCGAAGGACAAGGTGAGCCTTATCTTATAGCAACCCTAGTTAAAGATGTCAAATAGATAGATATATGGGATAAATCTCGAAAACTAGAAGCAATCAACCAACACATTGTTTCTTCGTGTCCACCAAACATTGTAGGGCTCGCCATAGGCGGAACTAGAGGGGGGCATGGTTTCAAAAATCCCCTTAATTTTGAATAAATTTTATATGATTTTCACCTATGGCCCCTCCAATAACTTTTTATTTTTATATGGTGACCCCTCTAAAGAAAGGTTTTTTGTTGCACCCCTGGGGCTCACCCTACAAAAGTCATAGGAAAAGCTGTGAGTTCCATATTGGATCTGTTCTATTTTTACTCCAAACTGAAATATTCATGACTGATTTGGTAATTTTTTATACAAATTTATTTTTTCAAAAAATATTAAACATAATAAATACATATAAGTATTAAAAACAACACAATACATATAAAATCTTGAAAAAAACATATTAAGTATATTAATTTAATTTACTCTACTAAATTAATAGTACTATATGTTATTTCTACTTGCTAAGTGGATGATTCATAAGAAGCTTATACTTGACATTGTGGTATTATATCTCCCTTTGATATGCGGTAATATTCAGGTACGAACTAGTTCTCACATGTTATATGAGACTTTTTTTGTGGGGCCCAATTGTAGGCCCCATTTGGGGATGGGACCGAGGGGGATGGAAAGATCTACATGATATTACTATAAGTATCAAGTTTGACCCCAAACCCATGCCCCTAACCCCTTCATCTGTGGCCCACAAGTTTAATGGTTTCATATTAAAAAAAAATCAACCATCCATCCAACGGTTCAGTCCATTTTGATATGTGTCAATCATTGAGATTAGTGACTATCATGGGGTTCCATATTAGTTGTTGGGTTGGATTGGTTGCTAGTTGGGCCCCGCAAAAAAATTCTCATTTAATAAGTGAAAACTAGTTCTCACTTGAATATTTCCCTTATATATATTCATACACACACACATATATGTATGTGTTGTGTGTGTATACACACATACATACATATGTGTGTGTGTATATATGTGTATACAATCAAGAATGCCCATGATGAAAGCTTTTACATGTGTAGTTCGGTTCAGTTAGTGGTTCTAATCCAAATCCAAATTTGGCAACTATAAATCATAGTCCAAACATCAACACTGTAGACAATGGCGAACCCATTATTCTCATTTGGGTGGTGAGGTATATGGTCAAGTCAAGAGATTAAATAAAAAAAATGAATCTTTAAGACCATATCAAAGGCATTTCTTGGATCACGGTCGCACATGCATACGTGTTAATACTTAGGTCTGTCTTGACTGTAGGCATTATATCCCAAATATTAGCCGTTTATATTCACTCTGAAACCAATAAGACGGTTAATAGACTATATATACTCTAGACCCGATTGAACTTCCACTCACCCTTGGATTGAATACCCAAAATAATTTATGACCAAGATGTTGTTAAACTAAATTTAAGGCCTTTAAACCAAGAATAAGGATAATTGGGGTATTGATTTTTCGGCTTATCCACGAGGAGACCTTTTATTTCCATCTGCCCTCCTCCATTGAGACACATGTATTTAAGTGGTCCCAAGAGTTGAACCGCATATCTATCCACCCATGGGTACCTTTTTTTAGGTACCGATCCATCCTACTCTAGAGTTGAATCTTAGAAATAATTATAGTTACGATGTTATTAAACTTTAATGCTCTTAAATTTTGAGTTAAGATAATAGACTTTTCGGCCGGTATATGAGAGTAGACCTTTCATTTTCATCTACCATCCTCCTATTGATAGGCGTATATCTAAGTGGGCCCAATAAACTGCTGATATTGTTGTCTCATTTCATTTATTTTTCCAACTAGAACCTTCATGAAACCCTAAAATCGCCCAAAACAACCCTCTTGAAGGTTCTAGAAACCCTATATTATTATCATTATAAACTTCCATTGCCATTTGCATCAGTCCTTACCACCTCAAAAAAACTCACACTACCAAGCGAAAGAAGAAGAAGCAGACGATAAAAAAAGAGATGGCAAACGATTTGGCTCTGGATTTGGAGGAGCTGCGAAAGCTCCAAGGCATCGCCAAGAGGCCGAGAGTTCTCTCTCTCATCTCCTCCGAGATTAGCAACTTAGAGAAGGTGAGGTTGCGTTTGCATCTTTCCTCTTCTTCTTCTTCTTCATGTCATATGTATCTTTTCCGGGCATCGATCGATTCGTGCTCGTTCGTTTGCTTGCATTTGAATTCGTAGGAATCTAAAGACATTTGTACTTGTGAAAGTGGTTAGAATTGAAGAAAGGAAGGTGAAGATTCATAAAAGGCCATAAAAAAAGTGATCTTTCTCTACAATGGAAAATGAATGAATTGGATTTGGTAATTGAATACCCAACCCATAAATCAAATCCCAGAAAGTGAGGTTGCATTTGCATCTCTACCTTATATACTTCACCTCTCACCTTTCTAATGATCATTTGTTGCACCCCATTTTAGCATGGATTGTTGGAATTCAATTCGATGGAAAGAAATGGGCTTTTAGTATGATTTCTTGTTTGGTTCTTTCCTTCTTCATTTTGATTGATCGTTTTCGTAATTTCTGGTTCTCTAGATTTTGATTAGTCCTAAAAAAAAAAAAAAAAAAAACATTAGATCCGCCTCTATATGCATTGGAATGCTGTACAAGTTGTGAGAGTATGAAAACATGGAAAAAATCTCTCATATTATTGATTGATGGTCGCAAAGAGTCATTAGCATAATGCAGAATTTAGGACCCACAGTAGATTGGAGTTGATTAGATGTAGTAGCCAAAAAATAACTGCAGGTTCTAAGCCTGGCTGAAGGAGGCTGCGTTGGGTAGGATTTCGGACTTTTGTTACAAGAACATGAGATCAGAGAGGGAGACCAAGTTCATGTAGTTGACCCCAACATAGTTGGGAGAAGGCTTTGATGATGACGGCGATGAGATGTAGCCAAAAGTTGCCACCATTAACTTATCATCATCCCCTTATCCGCTGACCCTGCAGATATGGGGCGGGATTAAGGCGTCATAAAAAATGGAAGATATATATAGTATTTATAACTTTTGATGCATAAAAGTAAGTTCATTCTAAGGTTCCAGCTTTGGGGTAGGATAATCTTGGTTTCCACGGCATTAGTCTAACAATCTATTTTTGAACTCCATCATTAAATGGATTTGATCATCCAATCAGTGTGGTGCCTTTGGGCATAAGCCTGACGATGCAGCTTACACCATTATTGGATGTAATGGGATTTCTACTTGGTCTTCCTTTAAATATTTAGAGAAACAAAATTAGGTATTCGTTGGAGATGGTTTAGTTTAATACTTTTGGTGAGCCAAGTTTTTCAGGGAATCAACTTTATCGATCTTAGTGCTGGATGTTTATGAGGTCAGGACCCTCCCAGTTTTGGTCTCAACTGACAGTAATATTTTCTTTTTTAAAGATATTTGGTACATTTTCAGATGGTACCTAAAAGGAATTCGGTCCGCCTTCTGTACACCAGTGTGCTTTAGTTTAATATTTTTGGTGAGCCTAGTTTTTCTGGGAATCAACTTTATCAATCTTAGTGTGCTGGATGTTTATGAGGACAGGATCCTCCCCAGTTTAGGTCTCAACTGACAAAGTAAGATTTTTTTTTTCAAGGATTTGGTACACCTTCAGATGAGTTGGGATCCTTTAGGAATTTGGTCCACCTTCTGTACACCGGTGTGCTACAAGTGATGTTTTTGAGAGGCTCATGCCTTGTGTTGGATCACCTCTCCTTTTTTCCTCTGATGGGTGGCGTCTAGAAAACGATTGTGTCACTATATGTGAGGGTAAATGTCACTGTTTTTATTGTGTCGTCTTTTTTAGGACTCTAATTTATTATAGTCATCATCTTTTATTTGATGAAAGATAAAACATGAAAACCGATAAAAAAAACAGAATGTGAAAAGAGTTAATGCGGCTATTTTCCATGAAATCAACAACTTGAGAGACAAAGTATTGTGATATTAAACTGCACTAGCAAACTTAGCAGCGATCACCAAATTTGAGAAGAAGCTCTTGACATGGAAAAGGCAATGCTTATCTTTTGGTGATTTGATTATTCTTACAGCTAGCAAACTTAATGGTGTACTTCATTCCATTTTTCAAGATTCCATGATACTAGTGAATCCAACGGAAATTCCTGTTAGAGAATGCCATTGAGAAAAAGAAAAATGCATTTGGTTAAGTGTTGTGAGGTGGTGAAATAGGGAGACTGCATGTAGGAAGGTTTATTAAGAGAAACTGAGCTCTTCTAAGGAAATCATGAGTGTTTGGGGAGGAGAGAAGTACTTTAGAGAGAAATGTAACTGTAAATATATATGAGTTTTGTTGAAAGCCGTGGGAGCCACTAGAGTACGTATGCCCAAGGTTTATGGATTGTGGGGCCTCATTTCCAATGTGGACGATGACTCTTGTAAGTGTCCACCATAAAGCTTACTACAAAAAGTAAGTTATCGAAGCTTACTATAAATAATAAGTAATCCAAAGCTTACTATAATTGGTAGGTTGCCTGAAAAACTGAGATTTGACCACTTCAAATGATGGAATTTTACCATGAAAACGAAGTCAGATTCTCAAAGCCTATTTTCCACACAATCTCCTTGATGAGAGCTTTCCATCAATTTATATGTTAATTGCAAATCTTACGGTTGGATGAAAAGTTAGGTTTCTGAGAGCTAAGGTGCTTATGGATCCACTTGTTTTTTTTTTTTTTTTTTTTCATATTCTATATCACGTGCTCAATTTTGTAGACCAAAAAAAAAAAAAAAAGGACTCTATGAAGTTGAAAAAAGGGTAAAAAAGACAAAGAATGAATGGAAGAAAAATGGTAGAAAAGAGGAAGAAAGAAGAGGAAAGGAAAGGAGAAAGGAAAGGGTCTGGTGACCAGTCGGCTCCACAGGAAGCCAATTTTTGGCAGTTTCCTGTTTCATTTGGAACTCATTCCACATTCGGTCGTTTTGCGTGGACAGCACCCGCATTCATCTTGCACCCTGTAACTTGGGGTGGGACTTGGGAGGCATTCAAAAGGGATCGATCCCCTTGGAGATCCTTTCAAAAATGATTTGAAGATGTTTCAAGAACCTGGGGAACGTCAAGTTGAAGAACCTGAGGAATTCCAAGATCAAGAACTTGAAAACTGTAACTTCGAGTTCTAACCTGAGAATCTTGTGGTGCTGTTGTAGAGATTGTACAAGGGATGTTAGAGACACCTAATCTTCTTGCCATATTGTACCCGGATTTAATAAAATCAATTAAAAATATCTCCTCCTCCCGTCTCTTTTTATTTCCCTTCTTCTTATACTTTGATTCTTTTCTACCTTAAAATTTGTGCTTACAGTAAGGTCTAGGGCGTTCCTATTAATGGGGCCAGGTCTAAAATTGGATTAGGGGATTTTAATGTTTTGGGATGATCTATGAGCTGAAAAATCCATATTTCTGGGGCTCTTCAAGGTCGTCAACAAAAAGTTCTATGTGAGTGTCATGAGTGGGTAGGTGGAAGGGTGGATGGTTTGAGGTCTTAGTTCCAGGAGAAATTTGTTGGAGTTGAAGATTGGGAGCATCCGTCACTGTTACTTCTTCACATGGATGTTTTCTTTCTTAGGGAAAGTGACATTCGGATCTGGAGACACTGTCCTTTTGGAGGTTCTTGGCCAAGTCTTTTCCCGAGGCCTTTACTTTTCAGGTTGCAAGTTGCGCACTGTGTTTGTTGATGTTGCAGCTGCAGGGCCTTGCTCCACTTAGAGGCGTTCTATTGTCTAGCAGTTGCAGGTGAAGTTTTTATAGTGGATAATTTGAAACAGAGAGGGGTTGGTTCCTTTTTTTTTTCTGGTGGGTGAGGAGGGAGGAGAGCAGAGAAGGGAGGGAGGGGAAGAGAGAGTGGGGGCGAGGAGGGGGTGGGGGTGTGGGGGGCGACTAGCCTTGTTGCGAGTGCAAGAAGGGGAATACTGAAATTTTATTTCTTCATTGTGCATTTGTTAGACAAAGTTGGAGCTATTTTTCTGCCGTTGCTTGGTTTGGTTCTATATCTGAAGTCTTAGGGAAAGTGGTAGTGTGTTAGGGAAGTTACCGATTCATAGAGGAAGATCTTATAGATAATCTTTTAATGGCCCTTTGATGGTCTATTGGAAAGGGGGGCAAAAATGGACATCTTCAATGGATAAGAAACTCCCACAGGTGATTTATATGGCATTTTCAAGTGTAGCCATAATAAGAGAGATCATATAACGAAAAATAACTTTTTTTCCAAAAGGCAAGAAACTTTCCATTTCTCTCCACAATAGGATCCCAGGTAGGTGGTAATCGAAAGGTAACCCCAAGTACTTGATAGGGAAGGCAGCAATTGAATCCATGATGAGAAGAATTTCAAGTTTTCAACAGTGAGCTCTTGCCAACATTGACTTTAATACCTCACACCACCTCAAGTGCCTTAAGAACAATAGACATCACACAAGTTACGGTGAGGTGATTGGAAAAAAATGGGCCTTTTTTTTTTTTTAATTTCTTTTTTCCTTTAATTGGTAGTGGAGGCTGGGAGGTTCTTTTCTCTCTTAATTGGTAATTAAAAGAGAATAAACTTTGCACACTCATAGTTGAGTGGTGTTGGCACTTTTGTTTGACATACATGCCTAGGGATCGGTCTGAGGGTCCTCAAGTTGGAGCTTCACTCCTTCATCAGTAATAAAAGCCTAGGAAAAAAAAGAAGAGAGATTGTTTCAACATGATCATTATTAGTTCTATTCCCCCTAGTTTGTGGTTCTTGCTAGTTCTTTGGACTTCGGAGGGCAGACCTTTTTCTCCAGACTATTACAGTGCACTGCTGATTGTTGATTGCTTGTTAGAGGAAAAAATGCTGGCGTTCCTTTGAGACCACTTTAATTGTGGCTATTGGCGTTTGTTGTTAAATGATAGGATCAGGTGTGCGGTGTGCAACTCATTTTGTATCTATATCTTTGTTTTTGTTTTTGTTTTTCTCCCATTTATATTTAATGGATTGTTTCCTGGGGTTATATTTTTTTCTATTCAGTTTGAATGACAGTATTCACCTATGACAGCGTATGGTTGTTATTGCAGTTCCAGTCTTTGGCCATATAGTATAATATTAGTGTAATATTTATCAATTTTTTTTTGGCTTTGATATAGCTATGTAAGATGTATTGGCTGCAGGCATTTAATCACACAGCATATGATGGTGGCCGTTTTAATGTTTATTTTTTTTTATATAAAATTTGTCACTTTTGCTTTGAATCTGATGTCTTTTGCAACATTGGCATTACAATCTTCGAATTTTCAACAGTTGCCAAAAGCTGCTCCATCAGTGCCTACTGCACAGGTTCCTACACCGGTATCTGTGACGAAGGCACCTGCACTCACTGCCCCTGCGCTGAACTACATCACTCTTGGATCATTCAGCTGGGATCAAGACAGTGACAAGATCAAGGTATGTTGGTCTACATCATCCAATCAAATAACTTATGCATGGACATTCAGCTATTGGGATAAGATGTACGTGCAATCCACCATTTTTGTGGGACGATTTATTCACTTTGCTGTTGGTGGGAGCAACATCTTTTTTGATTTTTTGAAAGATGAGTACCAATATCTTATTTACAAAGAAGGGCAAGTTTTTAATTTAGAAATTAGGCAATGACGAATGTTTCGATGGTCAAATAAAATTAAGAAACTAGGTGCTTGCTATATATGATTTGGAGCCAATGGCCAATAATATGAACTCCACCAATCCCAACTTGCACAACACTGGTATGAGGCATCACATTCAACAAATCTGTAGATTTATTCTTTATGATAAAAAAAATATAGAATGTGTGGATTGATATTTAGAATAATGAAAATAAATATCCTATTTGAAGACAAAATATTATGAAGAAATTCTGATAAAACAATGTAAAAATCTTACTCTAAACAATTCTAAGCAATCATGTAATACACCTTTTTTTGATAGGTCATGTGGCTTGAACGTTTGTGGTTGCAACAATGGCTGGCACATGGTAGGTAAAAAATATAACAATAATTCACCAACTACATGTCACAAATCAAGTTATGTTGGGAACAATCTGACATGATAATCTGTGTTGAAACATGTTAATACACAACAGATTGTTGATTTCAAAGAATCTGTACAACATAACTTTGAAACCCTAAACTTTGCTGAAAGTAATACTTTCACATTTAATTTAATACTCATTGGATTTGAAGAAATGGGGTTCCAGGCTCCTTTGCTAGTG
The DNA here is from genome assembly GCA_029852735.1 of Persea americana. NCBI lineage: Eukaryota > Viridiplantae > Streptophyta > Magnoliopsida > Laurales > Lauraceae > Persea > Persea americana. The sequence goes on from CM056813.1 coordinate 3,201,581, forward strand.
ATTGAATTGCGACAATGAAGAAATCCATGGGCACTTCCAGGCTCCTTTGCTAGTGATTGAATTGCGACAATGAAGAAATCCATGGGCACTCCTACCACTTAACTGCACATCTTGAATTTTTTAATGACAAATAGACTTAGAAAGTGAAACTTAAAAAATCCTTAACTTCTCACTGGACCAAAAAACTAGAACGTCTCTCCTCCTTTTTTTTTGGGTGTTTTTGTTTGGGGTTTTTCAAAATGCATATTGGAACAACAATGAAAGTCTTATGCGTGGATCTCTTATTATACTCGAGTCTGATGAAGACCGAGAGGATGGTTTGGGAAGAACAGCTATTAGAATTCATACACAGATCTTCATTAGCATCTCTCTCACACACACAGACGGTCAGGCATCAAGTAAGAGTAAGAAAATGGCTTTAGAGCGTGTGATGTAACTGGAACTGGCCGTGATCAGGGGTGAGACCTGAACTGCAAATGATAAAAGGTGTAGTAACAGGACTGCTAGTTGTTTTTCATATTTAAAAAAAAAAAAAAAGGCTCAGGGTTCATATTATTCTGATACAAGTTAATGCAATGAAGAAAGGTTGAATACCTGATCATGTGCCTCTACCCAAGTAATAGCTTTCAGGAATAAGTTGGGCTGCAATTTTTGGGTTAATATCTTCAAGGAATGCTTATGATTCTCTTGGAAATTTGATTCCTCTTTAAGTAGCAATCTCTCTTTCTTCTCAAGGCCTTGGCAGCCTACATAAATGGAAAAGCTGATTTCTTCTCTTCTTTGTAGATTTATGTGTTCCTGGAGGGTGTGGAGCAGGACAAGGTGGAAACAGTTTTCAAGGAGAAGTCCGCTGATATAAAATTTCATGATGTGCAAGGGAAGAATTATCGATGTGCAATACCAAATCTGAACAAGGAAATCGTACCTGAGAAATCCAAGGTGGCTGTTAAGCCCAATAAAGTTATAATCACCTTGTTCAAAGCATCAAAAGGGAACTGGCTCGATTTGCACTCCAAAGAAGATAAGGTAATTAGTAATTTAAAAGTTTCATCCTTTAATGCCAAAAATGGAAAGATTAGAGAACATTGATATTTCATGCTTGTCATTGTGGGTTTTCGTTTTGTCATTGTCATTGGGATATCAAATATTGGTCTGTGATTTTGCAGTTCAAACCCAATTTGGACAAGGAGAAGGATCCAATGGCAGGAATTATGGATTTGATGAAGGTCAGTTGTCTTTTTAGTATAATCTTAGCTTTCATTCCATCCAATTTCTGCTTTTATTTCTTTTTTTGGTTAGTACCCGTTACAGCTTGTCTAAGCTTGAGAAAAATGGTGGCATTTGCAGAACATGTATGAAGATGGAGATGAGGAAATGAAGCGAACAATTGCAAAAGCGTGGTCTGATGCGAGATCTGGCAAAACTGCTGACCCGTTACAGGGATACAGATAGAGTCACCTTTGAAAGGGAAGAATTAGCTGCATCATTTATGTCTCTCGAGTATTTTAGGATCTTTCCTTTCTGCTTGTTGGTTTATTTTGCATGGGCGTGTGTTGAAATGTCTAGAACATGTAACAAAAAATGGTCAGCAAAAGCTGTGTTTGAGAGTTAGCATCTTATTGGGTCCGGGAGCTTTTGCATTATAAGAGAATTCTCTTTATAAAGCCAGTTGGAAAATAAGTTCAAGACATAGGTTTTAAGTATTATATGTTATCCGATTCTGTATTTGGCTGGGAGAATAACAGGATATGCTGCTGAGATGTTTATATTCTTTGATTTGAGTTGAAATCTTGGATCATGCTCTAAAAATTCAACTCGGAGATTTTGAAAACCTGCACTTTGCGATTAATGAGATCAAGTATGGTCTTTTTAAAAAAATTATTTATAAAAAACAAAAAATTGAATAAATGGAAAAGCAAATGGCCCTCTAACCCTCAGTTTGGGATGGAGGTAAAATGAGGGGAAGGAAAAAAAAAGGGGGAAAATGGAGGGAAAGTGGAAATTGAGGGTGTTTGGGAAGGGGGAAAGGGAAGTGGGGGTAAAATTCGTGTGGGGCCTATTTTAAAATTTTTCCCTAAAAAATGGGGGGAAAGAGGGGAATCTTTGTCATTTTATTAAATTGCCTTTTTCACTTTTTCACAAAGTAGGGATAAATAAATTGGTAATTCTCTCTACGTTACAAACAAATAAAATTTAATCTTTTCACTTTTCTTTCTCCTACTTTTTTACTATCCAAACAAGAGGAGGTAAAATTAATTTTCCGTCCCCTCCCCTCTCCTTCATTTTCCTTCCCCCTCAAATTTTCCCTCTCCTCCCTTGCCCCCTTCCCAAACATAGGGTGAATGAATGATAATGCATGGGTACCTAATTCTAAAATTTATATTGTATATTTAATGATGTTATAAGATATGTATTATGGGTGGATGCCTACATGATATGAGTTAGGGTTAGAATCTTATTGTAATTAGGGTTTTTCAATTAGGAGGTTATTATGCCTGTAAATATGCTCCCTCCCTCCCCCCCTCTCTCTCTCTCTCTCTCTCTCTCTCTCTCTCTGGGTGTGTATATATATGGGTGCTTTAATTTACAACAAATGACTACTATTTGGATAATCTAAGAAATTTAGTCATAGCACTTATCAAGTAGCACTCAAGGTGATGTCATGGATCATAAATTTTGAATGCCTAAGTACATGTTTGGTATATCTATTTTTTACTTTTATTTGTCTATTTGTCTAAATCAGACAGAAGTTAGAAAAATTAGAGCGTTTGGTAGATGACTTTATCCTCTAACTATTTTAGAAGAGTAGAGGCAAATCCTCTAAAATTGAAATGCCCACTTTCTGGGCCTGTGAAAAATAAAGGCATAGGCTATAAAAAAACATAGAGGCAAATCCTCTAAAATTGAAATGCCCTCTTTTTTTTATAGCTCTTTTTTTACTAGCTCTATTTTAAATAGTCTATCAGAAAAAGAGTAGAGATGCCAAATCTTTAAGCATGCTGATTGACATTTGTATGAGCGGGACTAATTTTATGATCTATTTTACTCAAGGTAATACGACCCTATCATTGATTTCCTTTAAATCTATTCTAAGTATGCTGATTGACATTTGTATGAGCGGGACTAATTTTAAAGTCTTTAATTTTTAAAAGCACAATCGGCTTATCTCCTTAAAAACTTCTTTGTAATTGGATTTTCTGAAACATAGATAATCATAATAACAACACGGAAAAAATAACTTTTATTATTATTTATCCATGGTAGATATGTAACTCCAATTAGATGTGATAGTAGAAAACAAAGATAAAGTGTTTTTGACCAATTATATGTAATAGTAGAAAACAAAGATCAAGTGTTTTTGAGCGGATTAGATTTAGAAATATAAGCCCCAATGATCGAAAAGCAAAGTGACATATGGTCCACTAGTGCTGCATGTAAATGCATAAGTATAGAAAGAATTCTCAAGATGGGTTTTCGTCCTTTCTTTATACATATAATTTATATGTAAGTTGAAAGTTGAAATTTTTTTTATGCAAAAGTTTAAAGGAAATCAATGATAGGGTCATAGATCTAAAATCTAAGCTGTTCAAAAGTATGGTCTACTAGCTTTGATCTCCTTAAAATAAATTTTTACAATTGGATTCATTTTGATATGGACAATAATAATCAAAACAGAAAAAATACAACTGTATTTCTTTATCTACGATAGATAAAACTATGATTGAATTAAAATTTTATATAATAGTAGAACATAAAATCATCCCTCTCTTCCTCATTAGTTCTTCTTTCCTTCCTCTCCTTTTCTTTGCTTCTTTTCATTTGCTTCTTCATTCTAATTTTTTCCGAAATCAGCTATGATTTTTTTTTTTTTCAAGAATCAAAATTATGATAACTACATTCCTAGTAGATGGAGTGGTCATCCATTTGCAATGGGGTGACCAAAGGATCATCAAATCTTCGGAGGAGCCATGGCCCCTGCCAACCCTTGGGGATGGCAATTGGTCAGGTTAAAACAGGTGGCCTGGTCTAAGCCTCTCTTATTAGGGGTGGGTCTGTTTGTGGGTCCGTTGGGTTCGGGGTGGGATGTATTTTAGTTGGGTTGGGCTTGGATTGGCATAACTGCATAAACTCAAACCTGACCTTAACTGTTGCCATTCCTAGTTGAAATCTGTAATATATCATTTTCTGGCTGAAATGGTCAGGTGAATAGCCTTTGTCAGAACGCACGAGCTTGTATTAGGGCTTGTTTGGAAAATCTTATCTGTATGAAATAAATTTGTATAATATATATCTATTTCAAATGGGGTGGTTTGAAATAGATGTTTAAAAAATAGCCCGTTTGGCTGGTCCAAAAATGTTTGAAATAGATGTTTAAAAATTCAATGGTTAAATTTTTTTTTTAATTTCTTGAGATCTACAATGAATCAGGGTCTGAAATTTGTGTCTATGAATTTTTTTAGTATTCTAAAGAAGATCAATGGTTAGGATCATGATTATGGGAGCCACATGACATCATAAATGAAAAATCTATGGTACCGTGTTTTTCGCAAATATCTCGAGATTTGAGAATGATCAACGGCTCAAATTTAAGGATAATGTCGTGTCTGATCATGTGAAGAGTTCCAATCGCTCAAATCATCATTTAATCTCCCATGCATAAGTTATAAAAAGAAAAATAAAAATGAACTGTGAAAGGTCACTTGGAATGTAGGTTTTTTAACCTAACCAAATTCAATGACTCAAAGTGTTTTACATTTTTCTCAAGATATACACCTAATCAGTAGTTGAATTTTGGACCCGTAGCTGTTTTCACTATTTCAAAGAGGATCAACGGTTCTGATTATGATTGTGGGTCCTACAGAAGCCAAGAAATGTGATTCTAGGGTTTTTTGGTTTCATGTAAATATCTCGTGATTTAAGAAAGATCAACGGTTCATATTGGGATACATAGCCGTATTTGGTCTTGTTAAGATTTCTAATGGTTCGGATTGTTATGTAGGGTCTCATAATTCTTAAAAAAAAGAAGAAAAACGGGTGATGGAAAAATAACGCCCTACGCACATGAAAGCTTTTTGCTCCTTTCCCAAAAAGATCCCAAAAAGACATTTTATGTCTTATTGCGTTTACAAATGGATGGCACTTTTATGTTCCCAAACGGTCTATTCACGTTTGAAAATGGCCTCAAGACAAAAAGGGGCGCAAATAAGACCCGCCAAATGGGCCCTTAGTTAGTATTAGCAAGAAAGAAAGAAGAGGATTTTATTAGAAAATGAATTGTATATAGCCATTGCACGAAATAATAACAAGTATTTCCGGCTGTATGAGGTCGTTTATCCCGCCATGTTTTCCAATTTTTTTTACAAGGGACAATGGCGTCGCACAAACTAAGTATGGGCGATGCTAGCATCTCTCTTCGCTATATATACCATACCCCCTCCAACACCATATAGCTTTTCCGCCTATATGAAAAGTGAAAAATTTGTATTTACAACTTTTCCGCCTATAACAACAGTGAAAAATTTGTATTTGCAGCAAGTGGTTGCACTCAAAGAAAATAGAAGAAATTCGTCACTGCAGAGAGCGAAACCAACCCCAACTCGAAATACATTTGGAACCCATTAATTAGAAACATAAATGGATTTAGGCCATTAAAAAACAGAAATAGAAATGTGAGCAAAGTCTGTTCAAACAAGGATTTGAAGTCATTAAAGATGATGACAAACAAAAACACCAAACAGCTTCGTTGCAGTGGATTTGAAACCCCAAACTATTCAAACCCCAAACTCCAATGCTACTCAACTCGAAATGGATGATCGGCAAGGAATACTAAATGCCACCAGCCATTTGCTTCATGCAATTGATTTGAAGCCATTAATACCAAAATACACAACTAGTGTGAGAGAAGAAGGAAGGAGAAAACTGAAAAAATGGAAGCAAATGAGGGTAACTAGGATTTACGAAGAGCGACGCTAAAGTTAAAAAAAAAACCGAAACCATGGCTAACGGACTACGTTTGTGCATTGGAAAATACTTTTCATTATTTCATACAACAACCAAATACAGTTCATTTTTTGGTAAAATCCTCAATAAAGAAAGCAAGCAAGCATGAGCTTGTATATAGGGTCCGGTGAGGTCCGACACCCAACTCTGGTGTGTGTATTCTAACTTGCTTATGCAGAAAATGGGTGGGCCTGAGTCTGTTGACTTAGAGCCCGTTACTTACATTTGGCCTCTGACTGAGGCTTTAGGACACAGTTCAAATTCATCACAACATTTGGAGAATTGAAATAAATCTTTCTATATGTGACTTGCGCATGTAATTATATTAATGTATATTAAATGTCTGTGTGGAGTACAATCTGGATGCAGGGTTTCATGGCCCATGCCTGGCTTGACTATAGAAGCACTGGCCCATACCTGCCCAAGCTCTACACGGGCCGTAAGTGTCAAGCGTGAGCCTACTCATCTAGTCAATTGGGCCGGGATGAGCCAAGCTGGGCTATTTTTTTGTTATCACTGTCAGTCTTTCTAGCATTAGTTTGGACCAGAACAGAATAGCTCCCCTAGTAGTTTGGGGCTGGGCTGGCTTTGGGCTTACTATCGCTCAACTGAAGCCCGGCCTAAAGCAGGCTGGGCCAACAGCCCATGAGCACCCCAAGTAACATGTATGTGCTATTGTCCATTGGGCTCAATCAATGCCTCCGGGTTCACACCCGGCTGTAAAAGGCTTCTAACCTTAAAAAACATGTAGCCGAGTCTGGGATATCAAACTCATATGCATTTTCAAGCCTGTCTAACAAATCTGGCACCAGCTTGAGGTTTCTGGTTGATGAGTCAACCAAATCTGACAAAAGAACATGTGCAGCTGGTGATCATTTCTCTCAATGGAGTCTAATCAACTTTTGAGGAAGCCTCATCAAGTTTTAAACCATGGTGAGCTCCAGAGGATCGGATTCCACAGTCCGCATAGAAAGAAAGATTTGAGACTTGAGAGTGACCTTTCATGTTCCAACTCACGGCCAAGTGATGTGACCTAACTGGCACCATCAACTTTGAATCCTGTTGTGGTTGTTGATGTCAGTTAAAGAATCATTGGTTTTTCAAAGATGTAACGATTCATTTAGAAAGAGAAGGCATCCATCAACCAAAGAGATGATACTCTTGTGTTTGGAGTCAACTTAGTTTGGGAGAATTTTGAACTAGTCCCAAAGCTTGGCTCAACATTATTTAGTAGAGGGGAACAGATAATGATGGAAAGGTTGATAAGTTTTTGAGCTGGCTTTTGGAATATTATGTTCCTGTCATTAGCTTTCCCTAACGCACCATTGACATCATTAGAATAAGGAAAAAAAAAAGAAGTTAAAATATGATTTTTTAAATGTTTTAAGTTTGGATTTTAGAGGTGATCAGCTGTGTTGATTGTTTTAAGAAATAGAATTGTACATTTTAATCCACTTAGATCCATTGGTACCTATGCGAAAGTCAAGATGGTGCGACGATTATATTTATGTGCGGGTATTGGGGAGGTTCTTCGTAATAGTCGGGGTTGGAAGGAGGGGTTCTTGTTTATGTTTTATAAGGTGTTGGCGATATAAAGGGAGGGGTTCTTGTTTATGTTTTCTAAGGTGTTGGTGATGTAAAACCTAACAAGGTGGGATTTTCTTGGTATGTTGGAAGCCATAAGGATTTTCTTGTCTTCTTTTGAAGGGAATTGTGGAGAGTGATTCTTACAAAGCTATATCCATTGGATGTCTTTCTTGCTTTCTTGGAGGAACGACTTTGGAGATTTCATTTTTCCCTATGTAGGATCAAGGCTTTAGCTTCTTCGCATCCCGTGTGTTGTGTGTGGATCCAGAATGGTATGGGCTTGGCCAAGCAAGGGTTCTTTTGGATGCTTCCCTCTTGTAATTTGACCTTTTGGTTTTAGTATATAAGACTTCTATATCTATGCCCTGTTCATTTGTTGGTTTATCGCTAATAAAAAAAATAAAAAATCTAGACCTCCACTTTTTATGACTGTCGAGATCTTTTCCTGTTGTCTGCCTTCAATTAAAGCTCCTAAATATTGGAAATTTGGAATATGCCTAGGACATTGATAATCTCATATTCTATACTTTCTAACAAAGATGCCTCCCTTTCTCTGTGGCGAGTGATGACTGACAGTTAAAAAAATATGTAGTAAAACAGTTAAAATATGTACTAAGTATAATGATGAACTTATTGTGTTATTTTCCTTATTTAGTCGGGTGGATAGTTACATGAGAAAAAGAAGAAAAAATAAAAAATATTTTCTTGGGCGTGTTTGGATGAGTGGTGAATTGAATTGAGGTGATGTAAAGCTTTCATTATCAAGACAAGAGTCATATCAAAAGTATATAAATTCATTTTTTTTTCTTACAAAAAAAGGAAAAAAATTAACCGCCTTTCCCCACTTACATGACATAAAAAAAAAAATCATCTTTTTATATAAAAAGTCAAAAGATTTCCTATCAGGCCACAAAAACAAAAGACCATTATAATCTATATATTTTATTCTTTCTTGATTTGATCGTTCACCTCAATTTAATTCACCAACTTTCCCGTTTCCCATTTCCCATACAAGGAAATTAGCATATCAGCTCTCATCAATGAGCTCTCCCTCTCTCCCAAACTGCCTAAGCCTGTCATCTGCCAATATGGTTCTGTAAGCATAATTTTTGTACTCATACCATGTGAATTCCTTGTACAAGCTCTTCTCTCCTCCTTCCAAAAGCATTGGCAAAGGTGCTATCCTCTCTCTCAAAGCTGGTGCTCCAAAGTAGATCATGGAGACTCTAGGTTTTGTGCTGCTAGCCATCACCCTATGCCTCACACGGCTGAATCTCCCATTTGTCAGGACCTGAAAAAAGAAAGAAAAGACCAATGAAAAGATACCATAAAGTGACACACTGCCCAAATGACAAGTTAATGAAAACCAACCTAGGAATCTTTGATATCTTCAAATATTGGAATTTGGATTTTCAGCGAAAAAGAAAGGAGTAGAAGGGCTATAAAGGGTTAAACAAAAAGGAATTTCTGTTTGCTAAAACCGCAAGATTTGAACTCTATTTTTTTTTCTTTCTAGTTTTCATGGTGAGTTCCTTGCAATGCTTACCTGAAAGACATCACCGACAATGAAATAAAAGGAGGTCTTATCTGGTGGGACTGAAACCCAACTCCCATCTCTGAGACAGATTTGCAATCCTGTTGTGTTATTTGATCTCAAAACTGATATTATCTGTGGGTCTGTGTGCTCTCCAAATCCAATCACATTGCAGTCCAAAGCCTGATGTTCTGGGCATGGAGGGTAGTGATTGATCCTGAAAACTGCATCACTCTCTTCATCCATCAATAGCTTACTGAAAACATTCCTTGGTTGGATCTTCAGCCCTTCTGCTAACAGTTCGAGAACTTCACAGGCCAACTTCTTCACAGATAATATATAATGATTTGCAGCAGAACTGCAACAACAAAAAATGGTTAGAGAGAGTACTCCTATTGAATCATACCAACATGCAATATCAAGAAAAGAAAGGTGTTTAATGGCTTAATAAAAAGATCTGGGTTTCTCTAGATATAATCATAGATACTATGAAAAATGGCATGTGGGTTTGCTTCTGCAGAAGAAACAAGTTTACATCTTGCTCTTCTTACCAAAAGCTATCTGGGTTGTCTTTAGAAATACTGAAAGATATCTGAGAAATGGATTCTGCTTTGATTGGCAAGAGGAGAGATTCAACCCATCCTACATCTCCGTTGGGACCAATACTTTTATTTCTATAGACAAAAGGACTAGCTTGGGCTGCGTTTTCTTTCTCAAGCTGTGTTAAAGAGAAGAACTTTTCTGCCTCAGCTTCCAGCCTTTCCATGTGTTCCAATGGAATAGCATGGTTGGTCACCTTGAAGAATCCAACCTCTTCACAAGCTTTGACAAGAAGGGATTCTGAGTCTGGTTCTGACAAACCTATAGAAGGTATACTGGAAAAGAAGCTCGATTTGTCTGTTGGTTTTGACCGCGCCACCATGGTTTTTTATGAAAGAGTTGCTCAAAAAACAGGGTGATAAAACAAAGGAAAATAAGGAAGCTTTGAAGGAAAGGAATGATTTTGGAGATGGATGTTGGAGATGGAGGTGTTTAAATGGAAGTAAGTGGGGGTGGAAGCACAATAGCACATGCATTAACAGAGGCGATACACACAATAAAGTAAAGGCATCTTGGCCTGTTTGAAAATTATACGCATTCCCTTCAAAACTCAGTGGGTGATTTTAAAAAACACAAAAAAGATCCAATAGAAGTTTACTTGAAAATATTAGATTCATTTCCTTCTGTTTACTTTTCTCCATTTCCTAATTAATTTGTTTTCTTTTCTGCCAAACTAAAGATTGATAAACATATTGGCATTTTGGAGGAAGTTTGGCTATACTCTCTTTGGATATATGTTTGTGCCTTTCTCTCATTTTAAGTTAGTGATGGAGAGAGACTCGTAAAATGAAATTTCTTGGGTCTCTTCCAAAGGTCTTGCCCGGAGCTTTGTGGATTATGATGTAGAACAATCACCGGAGCAATTTTTGGATTAAGAAAATTCCAAAATCAAAGCCGGAAGGCCCGTTTGATCATTTTACTTGGTAAGAAAAGTCAAGTCAAGTAAAGTTAAGCATCAAATAAAAAGCACTTTAATTCAAAACTTCGTCTTAAAAAATAAAAAAGTAAAAAAGTAACTACATTTATTCACTAAAAGACAAAAAAAAATTCTATTTCTCTATATAAAAAGCCAAAATTATTTCATTCTAAACAATTACAAGCAAAGTACCATCATAACCCACTTATATTTTATTCTCTCCTTTTATTTCACTTCACTCCACTTTATTTTAAAAGTAAAATGCCAAACGGGCCCATTGATAGTGCAAACTTCAAACAACCATGGCTTTTTTGATATGGGTGTCATTTTGCGATGTGCGCGTATTTGTTTTGAAGCTATTGCCATGCTCTACGCTATAAGCAACAATTTGGAATTCTGTAGAAGATCTTAACAAGTAATTTATAAGTTGGTCGAAGGGTTTTTTTTTTTTTTAATGTATTTTGTGATATTGTACTATTTTTAAGAACTTTTACTATTTTATGGAAATGTAAGGTTTTGGATGCTGTATAAGTCATTGTTATGTTTCTATTGAAAAATAATGGGAATTCCAGTTTCTTTTGGGCCTGTTTGTTTGCATGGAAGAGTAGAATGGAATAAAATTAAGAGTCAAATTAAGATAAAAAAGAAAGTGGAGGGACTTGGAGGAAAAATCTAATTTATATTATCAAGTTGAGGATGGTGATCTTCTTCCTTTTACTCTTTTGTACTTTCCACTAAGCTATTTTAAATTTACCTTAATGAGATTAAATATTTGGCTTCAATGTCTAAAGTGGACCGGAGTTCAAGCTCATAGGGAGGTTGGCTAATTCTTTTACAGAATCCTTCGCTAAGCAAATGGTGGGTAGATCTTCTCTATTGATTGTTTTTTACTTGTAATTTTCTTGTTGGTTGACATAATGCTTGTCTACCATTGTTGTCCACTCCAATCGCTTGAATGGTTGTCTGTGTTTTTCTCTTGTATCCCTCTCTTTTATCAATAAAACCTTTGTTAATGATTTAAAAAAGAAGAAGATTTTTTGATAATAATAAAAAAAAAAACTACACAAATTGTTAACCAAAATAGTCCATTCATAAAGATTCCATGTTTTAGGCATCAGCATGTTTGACATTCTTTTGAAAGGAAATGGAGTTGGTTTGTTGAGAAAAGTTAGGGAAATGACAATAATAATTTTTAGCTTCCTGGATACATTTGGCTGACCAATGGATAGATTAAAGGATTTTTACAGGGGAGTATGGAACTGATACCAACACTGTAATGCAATAATTTTATTTATATTCCGATTCCAAATGGTTAAGACTCAGGCTAAGATGCTAAAAAAGAGTTTTGGGAGTCAGATATGTTACAGCATCAAGTTTCTCTCAGCACTTCCTAGGGGGGTCCAAGAATCTCAATCCACTCTCAATGCAAATATAATTATGTTCCAATTCCTGTAATGAGTAGCCCCTATGTTTTGTAGATGGGTTCTGTTTTGAAGATTATCTATCTTATTTTGGGTGGTTGTACTCAAACCAGTAAGGTTTGAAGAACAAGATTTTCAAACACAAGATTTTCTATCTTATCTTGTCCAAGTCATCACAAGATCTTCTATGCTGTTTTGAAGATCCTCAAACGAAACCTACTTTGAGGTTGATGGGAGCAATTGAGGATTGGAAGGGAAAGAATTAGAAGTGCAAAAACCACCACATGGGATTGGGTTGGGTTGAGTGCATTGGGGTAACAAGCTACAGGCTCAACCCTAGGGTCTAAAGGCCTGAATAGAAGGGACCCTAGAACCTGGTTTGGGTTTGACACTTGCTTGCCCATAAGGGTCATGGGAGGCCAGAGTCCGGTCCATATAGAGGAGATCCCAAGTCTAGGCCTGAGAGGGACTCTAGAATCTGGATTGGAGGCGAGAGTCCCTAGTCCAGTCCTTAGAGGAGGCTCCAAGTCCAAATTGCAATGCAATCAATTTGGTTCCCTGGCCTAAATACCTCACATTGTTTGTCTTTTTTTACTTTTGCTCTGTGTTTAATCTGACAGATTTCCTGTTTGATGGGAGTAAAACTTGGACCAATATGTGTTCAATCAGATGGGGTTTCCACTTTTGTTGGAGTAAAATTTTTTACTACCTCCCTGATTTCATTTTTGGCCCAAGTCCAAATTCCTTCCTTTTGCTTTGTTATCATGTGTCCTATGTGTATAATCTGATAGGGTATTGGCAACTGGATATCATGCAATAGAAGGAAATTTCTCCAAAAATTTTCTCCTGTGCACGCGCTCGATCTCTCAGGAGAGTAGACATTTGGTTGTCCGTAAAGGCGGGACTCCCCTAAATTTTGTTGGGTCCCTGGTCCTGACGATGGCACCAATCCAATGGAGCGCAGAGCACAGGAATGCGTGAGAAAATTATACAAAATTTCCCAACCTATGATTCGTTTCATCTTTTTTCACGTGTTAGGGTTTTCATCAAATTTTATACTGGTGAGCAAATTTAATGATGTGTTTCTTAAAAGTAAAAAGCTGGCACACATTAATTAAAAGGGGCAAATAGTTATATTTTGAGGGTTTTAATTTGCTAGGATCCAAATTCGCAAGACTTAACAGCATGTTTAGGAACAGGCGAGGAAGCCATAGATATGATGATTCTTCACTACCACTGGAATAAGGATATCTCGCTCAGGATTTGTATAGTTGATGATTTCACATTGATATTGATGTATATCGATGCATATAGCTGAGAAAAATGAAGTTCGGTATGCAAATTCACTTGAGTGAGGGTTTTCAAATCTTATGAGGGGTAGTCGGATCTGAAAATCTTAACAAACGAAGATTTCCATTCGTCCAAATCTTCCAAAATTTACAATTGTCAAGATTTGGTTGCCAAACGTGACTAAAAAAATTAAGAAAATCCTATCCTTTCCAATTATGTATAATGAAGCTAGTTTTGACCTCCTCATAATATGAGCCATCAATTGAATTTAATTTAATCCAAACATAATATCTTGACTTACTGTCTTGTCAGTTACCTCATCTGTTTTCACCATCTCTCTCTATCATGTCGTCAAATCAAGCTTTCAACAAATACTCCTCTATCATGTCCTCAAATCAAACTTTCAACAAATCTTTCTCATCATGTCATCAAATCAAAATTTCAACAAATCTTCCTCCCAGTCTCTCTCTTGACGTTACCACATTTGATGTAACTTTTTTTTAAAATTTTCTTAACCTCTTGCTTTCTTTTGCTTGTTTTATTTAGGTTGAGAGTCATGGGTTCATGGGTTCTGCTTTAGCTTTCTGTGTAATGGATGAAAGAATCTTTATTTGTTTCTTGGGTTTTTAATCAAAAGCATCATTAACAAAAGCAGCCTTAAATACATGTAATGTCCAAAAACATCTTATATAGCATCTTAAACAGACACTTTTTGACATTGCATGTATTTAAAGATGCTTTTGGGGGTACACTAATATTTGAGTATGCTTTTGGTGAAAACCCCATTAGAGATTGTTCTTCAGTTTGGGCCTTTTGAATGGCAAATACCCATGTTGTCATATCTTATCTTAGCTTCTCATTGCTTTGTTCATATATATATATATATGTTATTCTTTATTGAGGAATTTACCTGAAAAATGACTTTATATAGCCACTAAACGAAAAAGCCTCCAGTAGTTCAAGGTATTCCAGCTAAACTTTTCTCTTTTTTTGCCCTTTTTCGACAAGCGTGGATGTCGTCGCTCATTTCAATGGGACCAAGTGTTTCAAGATTCTGCGGAACAACGACGTTGTCACTTATTCTACCCCTTCAGCAAGTCTTCATAAGCGGTTGGGTAATGACGTCGACGCTGATTTTAATTTGAAAAAAAAATCATTAGATCTACTATGATTTGCATGCGCACTATATGATTCAAAGAAACCAGGTTTTCTTTGATATGTGTAGTGTTGAGGAGGAGATAACCAGGTTTTCTTTTAAAGAAAAGGACTATGTTTTTTAGTTTATTTTTTTCCCTTTTTACATTACTTTTTTTTGTGGGGCTTCTATTAATGACACTTTCTTTTTTTATTTATCATCTTTTGGGGCATTCAGAAGTAGGAAAATTGGTGGGTCTTTGAAGGGAATCAATTGATAAGTTTATAAGCGGATCATTTGTTGTATCTCAATGGATCTCTAAACACAAACTGTGATGTCTGGTAATATTGGGGGGCATCATTCGTTTATTCCTTCAATACTAAGAGTGCAAAAAAAAAAAGTTAATTTGTTTACGGTACGCTCAACTACACCATCATCTACTTCTTCTAGTCATTCACCATAGAAAAGATGCAATGACATGATTCAATCATGGCTTCTAACCACATATCCTTCTGATATCCCCAATAGGGTTATGTATACTACTACTATATCATTCAGAAGCCCAGTCAAGAAGTGAAAAGTGGAGGGACTGATTAATGGCTTAATTCATTGCAAAAAACACGTGTCGTGCATGAATATTAATAATTTTATTATGCTATGTTGGAAATAGGTTGAAGGAGATTGAAAGAAGATGAAGAAACCCACAAGAATCGTTATTTTGAAATACAAACAATGGGTAGACGACAAAAAGAATATCTCCATATAATATGATGCTTCAATCCAAAAAAGGTTGAAAACAATCTCTAAGACCATGTTGCAAACTGTTGAGGAAGGAGAAGGCAGCAAAATCACCAGACGGGGGAAAACAATGGGGAGGAAGAAAGGAAAAATAGGATTTTAGGGGTTTTGTAAGGTTTAAACTAGCAACGACGTCGTCGCTCAATGAAAACTTCAATAAAAAAAAATGAAAGTGATCTCAGGGGACCACTTTCGTATCATATGAACTACTGGGAGCCTTTTTGTTTAGTGGCCATTGAAGGTCATTTTTGGGGTAAATTCCTCTTCTTTATTTTTCTTACATATTATGTTCGTAAATTATTATTATTATTCTTATTATTATACATCTGGAATACGTATATCAGATTGTCTCTTTCTTTGTTGTTTCGTTTTGTTTTCTTACGTGCATGTTGGTGAGTTTTACATTTTGTTCTTTACCGATGGAAATGAATAAGATTGTTTAGAAATGGTTTCCAACCTATATTGATGTATGGGAAAAATTCATGGGGTTTTGACATATTAGTCCTTTTTAAACCCGGTTATCCCAATTTCATGACCAAAATTCAGATAAAGTCACCTGAGTCGCTTGACTTTGGTCAATATTTTTTAAAAACTTTTTTCCCCATATCCCATGCTATCATGGGAATAGTGCATGACAGAGAAACTGATAAATCCCTTGATATCATAGGATTGTTCCATGATGTCATGGCTTTTATGCAGCATCTTAGGAAAACTTTTTTCCCGAATGATAGTACCTGAGAAATGGTGTTATATATGGATTTACTTTTTACAAAATATCATTTTTCGTTTTTTGTAAAAAGCAAATTTGCTTAACTAATAAATCCCATGACATCATGGGACTATCCCATGATATCATGGGATATGGCGCAAAAAAGTTTTAAAAAAAAATATTGACCAAAGTCCGACTCTGGTGACATTATCTTAATCTCAGTCATGAAATTGGGAAAACCAAAGCAAAACAATAGCTCAACGTCTAATGAAAGAAAGAAATAACAAATAGATAAATAAATAAATTGGGAAAACCATATTTAACGAGGACTAGTACGTAAAAACCCATAAATTTGATCCAACAATGAGTATAGTTTAGATAAGTGTAAAATTAAAGTAAGTGTCAATGAGAGGCTTGCGCCCTGTGAGGGAATTGTATTGATCACAATGGGGTCCACATGGCATAAAAGAATTACCCCTCATGCAATCTATGTGGGTACCTTTCAGAGGAACATATCGGAAAAACATAGTGTTACATGATAAGCATAAACTAAAAGTTATTCTCTATTTCTGAATATTTAATTAAACATTTTATTTTTGCTACATTTTCCCAATATGAAAATAATCTTTTGGATTGGATTTGGGGAAGAGAGGAAGAAGGAAGGAGATGAGGAGTTAATGCCTGCTTAGAGTCGATGGCAACCCCTCACTTGTTATAGAGAGGGTCACCGTCGACCTTTAACACAGAAAATGAAGGTCGATAGCGACCACAAAAGAAATGGTAGGCTAAAATTCCCAGTTTGGTGCACAGGCCGTAGAATTATTTTTTTGGTAAAATCCCCAAATATCTATGATATTTGAAACCACTGCATCTAAAGCTTTCTTTTAAAGTCATGAATCAAGTGCATTTGAATATTCATCATGACTCACGTTTCATGTACAGTTTATTTTTAGATAATAAGTCATGGGTTTGTTTTTTTAGTTGAGAGTGACCTTATGTTTGTGTCCTTCGTTGGGCTTCTAAGATAGTGCTTTGATTTCTGGAAATATTGTAATCCCCTTTTGATATGATATTAAGGTTTGATTATTCCCGTTTTGGAGTGTATTCTTTAAGTATAGCATAATTGGGTTACTATTTGAAAAGAAGAAGAATAGGAATTAAAATATTTTTTCGAACAGAATAATTACGTATATACATATGGGTTTTAATATATTAGTCATTCTTAAATCTAGTTTCTTCAGTTTCATCATCGAAAATTAGATAATGTCAGCAGAGTTGCTTGACTCTGGTTAACTTGCTGATTATAGGTAGTGTATGATATAGAAACTGATAAAGCTCATGATAGCATGGGACTAATCCTAAGATATGATGGGATGTGGCGCAAAAAAGGATTAAAAAAAATGTTGACTAGAGCTAAGTGACTCTGATAACATTATCTGAATTTTAGTCATGAAATTGAAAAATCCAAGTTTAAAGTGAGCTAATATGTCAAAGCCGCATAATTCATTACACATCAAATTGGTGTTTTGGGATCTAAAAACTCAATACGAAGAAAAGTAGATGGGATGCCATTTCCCATGAATGATGATGACTGGTTAGGGGATGGACAACAAAATTTGATCTCTCACATAGACAAAGGGAAAAATAAGATTTGTAGTACATTTGAATAAAGGAATCATTGTTGCCTACCAGAAGAACGTCAAGGCCCCAAAATTCATTACACATCAAATTGGCTTTTTGGGATCTAAAGAGTAAAGACTCAATATGAAGAAAAGTAGATGGGACACCATTTCCCATGAGTGACTCGTTTAGGGGATGGACAACAAAATTACCTCTCTCACACGCACAAAGGAAAAAGATAAGATTTGCAGTACAAGTTAAAAAAGGAGTCCTTGTTGCCTAGTAGTCCAATGTGCAAGACTTACTAGAAGACTAGCTTTCCTAAGTCCATTCAAGCACAACCGTTTACAAAATGGCAGCCCCTTCCCATACCTCTAAACACACGTACAACACAAGTCTCTCTTGGGGCGCTATATAAATATAAATATATATATATATATATATATTTATGGACCAGCTCTTTTTAGTTAAAGTTTAGAATAGGGTAAGTTAAGGTAAGGTCAAGTATACGGTCAATAGTCAATAGTAACTAACAGTTTAATAGTCAATAGTCTATTCGGATTAGTACGCAGTCGATCCAACAGTCCATTAAATTCGAATCTGACCAAAAGTTGGTGTATATGTGCAATTCAAGGGGATAGTGTGTTTAGTCTATTTGGATGGATCAAGAGTGAGCCCCACAAGCGTGCGCTTATAGAATTATATCCTAAGCTCTTAGGAGAGCTTTGTGTGTGTATGTATTGGGGCTCGGCGTCTAGGGTTGGAAATTGGGGTAGATGTGAAAAATTAAGCGTTAAGACTAGGACTCCAATCTGCATGATTTTATCTAGAGGTGTGAAAAAAAATATCCAAAAACCGTCTAACCATTGAGTTGAAATCCAACTTTTTTGTGTCAAGGAATCATGTAAACCATGCACTGCAATTCACTGAATTGGTAAGGAGCCTTTTCGATTAGAATTCCTCTCAGATTGCTAGAAACCAAAATCTAAATTCGGATTTTTTAGAAAACAGGATATCCATGGTGGGTCTGCCGTTTGGGATTGTGGGGCCTAAGGGACCCACTTGATCAGAAATCTAAACCACACATCTAAGAGCATCTTTTAGTCACTGTCGACCATAGTTCTTCTCTGTTTTGAGTTCAAACCCCTCGTTAGCATTTAAAAATCCTGTAAACTTATGTAATAGGGTTAATTGGATCATTAGGGATTGAATTAACCTCAAAACAACCCAAGATATGGACCAAATCCATGTCGAAAATGGGTTTTGCAGAAATAGGTCGTCTTTTTTTTTTTTTTGGTTTGATAACCTAGGGCATCTCCCGCCCCGCCTAGTACCCTTTGGCCTTGACCTTGAGAGACACTGAATCTGGATAGTCGAGAACCAGTCCCTATGGGCAAATTCAAACCCTCCTATGCACCAGGTAAAACTATGTGAGGTGGCCAACGAAGGCAAGAAACCGGTTGTCAATAGAGTTAATTTTTGAAATTGGTTGTGGTGCCCACCTAATCCACTTGATGGATGATCTGGTCCAATCATCTGAGAGAACATCATTAGGCTATCTAAGGAGTGTAGGACCCATGGGATGTGGGCCCACCACCTAACTGACCTAAATGTACCATTGTGATGACTTCTGCGGGCATGATTCTTCTTCTTCTTGCAATTTAGTTTTCTTAAAATCACAGTTTAAGACATATTAGTTCTTACTATTACATCCGGATTAATTTTAGTTATTTTCTTTAGTCCTAAATTTTCCTAAAATCGCCAACAAGTCCTGATAGCAATTGAGTTCAATGATTGGACCATGGTTGAAAATATTGATACGAATTGGTATTGACTTGTATCAGTACAATATTTTGATGGGGAACCGGTATCAGTATCGCCCATCAAAATATCTCCAAAATATCGGAAATATTGGCCGAGTACAACTCTAATTTATTTTTAATCTTTTCTCCCTCATTCCCTCATCTTCCTCATTTCCCCTCATCTCCTTAGCAGCTCCTCCTTGGCTCATTCTCTTCCAAGTTCCAACCACTCTTAAGTCTTAAGCCTTCAAAATATCATTTTATGTGGTTAGAGAAAATCAAGTCTAGGCCTGAGAGGGACCCTAGAATTTGGATTGGAGGTGAGAGGCCCGAGTCCAGTCCAGAGTCCCTTAAGTCCAAATTGCAATGCAATCAATTCCCCTGGCCTGCCCCATATTATTTATCATTTTTGTTTTAGTTTTAGTTTTGTTATCATGTGTTCTATATGTGTTTATAATTTGCTAGAGTTTCTTTTTGATTAGAGTAAAATTTGGATCGATATGTGTTCAAACTTGGACCACTATGATTGGTAGTAAAAATTTGGACCAAACCTACCTCCATGATTTGACTTTCATTTCATTTTTGGCCCCAAGCCCAAATTGAAATGCAACCTCACTATTTAGACCTTCCTTTGGCTTTTGTTTTGTTATCATGTGTCCATGTGTTTAATCTGGCCGAGTCTGGCTCTGTTTGGAGTAACATGCTAACATGTTGAAGGGTTGTTTTTGCTCCATAGAAAAAAGAAGGGGATCCAGAAATCACCATGGGAGTAAATCCCCTCGGAAATTTTCTCTTACGCACGCCCGACGATGGCATTGATCCGATGGAGCGCAGAGCACAGAAGCGCATGAGAAATTCGTACAAAAATCAAAATTTCCCACCCTATGATTTTAACTTCATTTCATCTTTTTTCACATGGTTTGCATCAATTTCATACGCATGAACAAATTGAATGATGTGTCGTCTTAAAGTAAAAAACTTGGCACACAGTTAAATTACAAGGGGCAAATAATAGTTATGCTTAGAGGATCCAGATTCGCAAGACTTGTTAAAACATATTTAGAAAATCCTGTCCTTCTCAATGTGAATGATGATGTGTTAAGACTTGAGTGACAGACGGATTAGTCAATAAAGATTGTCTTGCTTCAGGCCGCAAATTTCGGGTCCCCTTTTGTAGCTGTTTTTACATGCTGTGCACATTCTCCAAAACCAGCAGAATCCATCAAGGTGGGCCCATTTCGGGTCCCTTTTGTAGCTGTTTTTACATGGTGTGCACATTCTCCAAAATCAGCAGAATCCATCATGGTGGATTGGATCCATTTGTAATTAATGATGGTAGTGGGTCCGTTCTTATTGGATTGAAATTTGGCCAATAATGTCAATAAAGAACTTGACTGTTGGAAAAAACATAATGCTATTAAGGATGTTAGTGGATTATCCTTATCTTTAGAATAAGGTTAGTTTAATATTTTATTATTAAATATATGTGTTTTCATTTAATAAAATTTTATACAGTGAAATTATGAGAACACAATTGACAGATAGACCCCCTATTTCCACCAAATTAGCATCAAATAATACAAAGAAGAGGTGATTTTAATTATTTGAAATGATATCCTTTATTTCATCAAAATCCATATACATATACATCAAATAATATTATATCCACTAAAGAATTACAAACTCTCAATCCAAAAAAGACTCTCTGCCGATGGTACCCCATCGTTCTAGAATCTCCCTATCCTTCCCTTCCACAAACATAATGGAAGAAGAATATGTATAACATATATAAATAAAAAATCAGAACCACCCAACATAGTCATATCTCCAACTACTAAAATCAAATCTCTCTCTTCAATAGAAATAGAACAGAGGCCTCAATGAGAAAGCAGAGCAATGAAAGACATCAGAGATGTGATTAAAATGCCACCCAAAACAGGTAGAGCTGAGTTTGTGCTGCTGGCCATTCCCGGCGCTGGCGCTGGAGCCATGTCGCCTTCTTGTGCAGAAACTGCAACAGAAAGAACAAGAAGAGCAAGAAGAAGCAGAGGAACCTTTGTTATGGAAACCATGGTTGATAGACGATGAAGAAAACAAAGACCAGAGAAAAACACTAAGAGATTGATGGAGAGAGAGAGAGAGAGAGAGAGGTTTTTTGGGGGGTTTAGGAGAGGAGAATGGATTGGGGTGATGGATTTAGATGTGGGTATTGGAGAGGTTTTATAGGTGATGAGAGGAGATTGGTGGAGGTGGGAAATGGGAAGGGAGAGAGGAGAAAAATATAGCCGTTGGAAGGACCTTTTCCTGTTCAAGTGACGTGTTTAAATTACTTTGTCTTTGTAGCGTGTGGGGACACTTTTGAGCGGTCGTACACCTACTAGCCGTTGCAAGTGCACGTGGCAGTCGAGGAGTGGTTGGGTGGCTTTTAAATTCTTACTTGTTGATGACTGCGTCCAACACGATGTTTTGTGGACGTTTGGAGTTAGTCCCTTTTCCAGCTGTCTGTTTGAATTTGGCCATGCAGTTAGGAACCTTGATTGATTGTTTGGGGTTTGGTTCTTTTTTAATCTAATTCTACGCGCATAATGAGTGAACCTATCATGATGAGTCACATCAGCTGTAAATCATTATAAACGAATAGTGTGATTAATAGGTGTCATTGTGGACATATTTTTGGACCAGAACCATCACAATCAGATAATCACAACCATTGATGGAAGGTTCTCTTCGTAGCAATTACCAGGTTGCGGGAGCAAGTCATTTTGACTTTAACAAAATTAAAAGAAGAAAAAAACGCTGATTAGGCATCTAAATAACCAATCAACCAAAGTCAAATTATCATAAAGTAGGTATATTACACTATTTTATTGCTGAATTTCAAAAGATTAATATTAAATCTGTACAGGAATAAATTACGTGGAGTGGACCCAACTCTAAGGTGCATGGTGTGTGTAAAACTTATGCAACACCCAAACTTTGATCATCGATAGATCACTAGCACTATGTGCCTATGCTCATATGAAATATTTTGATTTCTATACTAATAGGGAATATACTATGTCCATGTGCAACAATTACAAAATATAGAATATTAGGCTTTCTAAAAATACATATTTGCCATGCTTGATTGATTGGAGTCTGGTTCTTCCGAGTGTGAGTCACTCATGCATGGTTCCTCATGACAGAGGGGAGTGGATCTTTGCAATGGGTCTCACAAAAATCTAAACCGTTTAAAGTAGATGCTATTTATTCTTTGAAGATTTTCTCAAATTTTATTCTAATAGTAGTTGGGACAATGTAAGACTGAAGGATTGAGCGTATAATTAATATTGTGTTTAACGTAATCTTATGCAGTATTAACCATGGTTAGCCTCTCCTGAGAGACGTCTCTCATGTTAGAGACAAAACTCTAAGCTCTTGTGGGTCTCACTTAGATGTATGTCAACAATAAGAGGTAGTGTGATAGAAAGGTTTCACTGTGGATAAGATTTTGGACAAATCATCTCAATTAGATTATCACAACCATTGATTTAGGGGCCTTAAAGTCTAGACATTTCTTAAGTTGCAATCATTTTTAATGAAATTTAACCTAATGGTGAGTATAATTCAGATTAATGTTAAATTAAGGTGATAAAAATTAATCTAATGGTGAGAATAATTCAGATTAATGTTAAATTAAGGTGAGTGTCATTTTTTTTTTTTTTTTTTTTTTTAATGGTGTTGTGGGGGGGGGGGGGGGGGGGGGGGGGCGTGTTTTGTTCAATTGTAATGGGTTTTGAATTGGTCATAAAGGATCCCAAGTAGTGTTAGACAAGGTCTCCCTTGTGCATGATGTGAGTAACATCTCTTTGGAGAGGATTTTCCTATTAACCCTATGGATTAAACATTATTAAAAACCCGCTTAATTTGATAGTGGGACAAATTCCTATTGAAATAGATTTTAGGGATGCCCCACAAAGAGCAGGCCTTTTATTTTAAATTTTTTTCAGGAGTATTTTTCAACTAGAGATTGATCCTGGATTGTTTCTATAAAGGAGCAGTGCCTCGTCACTAAGCAATCAGTGGATTGGATTTTCAATGGGTGAAGCCCCATCGAATAGCTTCACTTCTCTTAACTCACAGGAAGCATGAGATCCCAAAAAGAAGATCCAAACTCAATTGAAAGGGACCTGTTTTGCATTGGTCCACTTGGATCAGGTGTCAACCAATCACTTACAACCATCTATAGCCCTTAAACTTTATGTTGGGGCAAAAAACATGGGTTTCAAAGACAATCTCGAACCCCATCTTGGCAAATAGCAGTCTAATATTCTGTTTTTTTTAACCTCTCTTAAAAGTATAATTATAAAAATGTTTAAAAATTGGTATGTTTTTAATCTATACTTTTAATCACTTTTAGCATCTTTGTTTTTTAAAAAATATAATAGAAAGGTGATCAGAATAGAGTTTCAAAACCTTTCTGTATTGGAAATAAACTCATACAAAATCAGTCAGAGTCATGGGGACAAAATCTTTAAAGACAAGATATTAAGATGATACAATTTGATTTTGGCCGAGTTTTATACATGGGTCAATGCAGTGTTCAAAAGGTTGGACTCGGCCCTCCACTCGGCCAGAGTCGGGTCGACTCGAATGGCCGAGTAGGTGCTGTGCTTCAATTTTTTATTATTATTTATAATCACTGTGAGGCTAGCAGGACTTGGAAAGTTCTCATTATGGCAACCTCCAGGTTTCAGGACTAGGTCATATTATTACTTATAACAAAAAATAAAAAAAATGAAAAAAATAAAATAAAACATTGCTGATTGGGTGTCCAAGTAAATAACTAAACAAAATCAAATTAGGTATCAAAGAGTTATATTATACTATCTTTATGCTGAATTTCAAAAGATTAAAATTGAATCTGGACAAGTATAAGGAAAGTGGACCCAACACCAGGGTCCAGGGTGCATTGTGTATATAAAAACAAAATTATGCAACACTCCAACACTCCAACCTCTGATCATGAATAGTTTGTGGGAACCCCAATGCAAATCCCTTTGGAACTTTGAATAGGAGACCCACCAAGCTGCTTTTCGCATATAATAAATAATAGGAGATTGGTATTTGGTATTTCTCCCTCAGCACAAGCACAACATCTCTGTGTCTAGAAGGGAAAAAGAAAACAAATGGAATCATAACAACAGAAGGCCACTCCAATGGTGATCCAATTGTTAAATTGACCCAACAACACAACAGATCCTGAAAGGAATAGCTTCTTTCACAAAAATTTAAAAAGGCAAAAAAGCTTTCTAAAATTCTACCAATGATTTGATTAATTACAACAAATGCAGTCCTGCTGAACTAAAAACATCACCAAATTCATTCATTAATATCTCAGTCAATCACAAACTCAATATGTTTAAACCCAAAGTGAGACAGAATAAGAGATAGGAAGACTTATAAAAAAAAAAACCCATGATTCCTTAATTAGTAAAAGCAAGGAAGATTAGATGGTTTCATGTAAAAAAGACTCATTAACAAAAGCGGAAAATTAGCAGAAACATCAATGAGAATATCGGTTAGATCATCAGTAATCAAATGGGTTAATCATGGCAAGGGATGGGGCCACCACTCTTCTGAAATCATGGTCTCTCTCCAAATGAAAAACACAGAAATGGAGATAAGACCCAGGGCCCCTACAAAATTACAAAAAACACACACACACACACACTGATTTGCAAAACCCATCTTCCTAATCAGGGGGGAAAATATAAATTCATCATAAATATGAAGTAAATAATGAAGAAGGTTGGTGCATTTTATATATTTAATACCTTAGTTGCTATTCGCTACAAATTTAATCATAAATCTTGAGTGAAAAATGAAAAGAAGATGTATATCAGTTGCTAATACCAGATAGAGCGCTTTGCTGGCTGTTCTTCGTCATTGTCATCATCTTGAGGATGCTGAGTATTATGTCCATGATGAAAGTTGTGTCGGGAAAGCCTCACATCCCACGTTGCCCAAGTAACGGGTTTGATGGGGCTTTATTTATATATATATATATATATGTTTGGGCCTTTCACCTATCAACTTAAGCATTTGGGTTGGTACATCGTATTTTATATGATATCAGAGTTGGAGTATAGCCCATATGACTGGCACGTCCATGAAATCTGTTGGGCCTACACGTGAGGGAAAGTATTGGAAAAATCCCACATCGACAATATGCTTGGCACCCATAATCATATCCTATGTATGACCGCTCATATGATGTATGACTCACTAGGGTCTACACTCATTGAAGTGTAATGATCTCTTAAATGCTTTTTTTTTTTTTTTTTGGTGATTTAGTTTAATGGCAGGTAATATGGAGATCAGTGTCAAATTGAAATGAGCTGATAATGGGGTGGATGTTAATATCTTATTGTTTTCGGAAATTGGTTTTTTTAAAGATCTTTCTTCTAAAGTAAATTCAGGAATGTTTTTCCATTTTTGAAGTTTGCTTTTACAACATTCAACCATACAAATCAATTGAAGGTGCTAAAAAAGACGATGGTTTGCTTTCAAAAGTGAAGGGGTATGCAGTTAACTAGTGGCTTATCCAGTATCAATAAATTCAACTCTTCCAGGAACTTGATTTTATAACATCAGAGCCTAAGAGTTTTGTAATGCATTTTTCAAAATTTGTTCAATCTAATGGTGGATAACGGAAGATTAATCTCAACTACCTCATTCAGGTGTGTGAAAGGGTATGGGTTGATCATAGATAGGTCCTGTTATTAGGAATTGATGGAAATATGGAATCATCTTTCGTTTGGAGTTTTTGCTCATATAAATATGAACAAATCTTATTCCCACCATTTTAATGGACTGGTATACCATTAAATTATCAACGCAGCCCAGACACTTATAGCTCATTATTGAGTGAACCTAGTCAAATGGATTTTAACCATTTCTAGATTCCCCAAGGGGCTATTAGAAAACTAGAAAAAGAAGTATGGTTCCTAAGTGAAATTTTCGGCTATGAGAGTCCCGCATACCATCCAGAAAAGAGGTGTCAAATCTTGCACGACATCCTTGTAGGCATATGTAGGAGAAAATTTTCTAGATTCTTGAAACAAAATTGGATTCTTTTGTTATTGTGAGAAATGATGAAGTCCATCATAGTATTCAAACATTTCTCCTCTTAAACCAATTTAAACAGGGGAGAAACTTAGAGAGAAGATTTTCTCCTCCTCCAGCGCACTAGGCGCATTTGGATGCAAAAGAAAATGATAAATAGAGAATCCCAATAGGTGAAGAAATGAGAAGAAAACTGGAGATAGAGAATTTCAATCGATGATCACCACTTTTCTCTAGTCTTAGTTGTGTTTGGATATGAATGGAAAAAATTATGTAAGAAAAACATTTTTAATAGCATTTTACCATTAAAAACTCACTATTAAAATTTTTAATGTTATTTTTCTTGATGAATGATTCAATTTCACAAGAGAAAAAGTTGTTGTCTTTCCCCCTTTCTCCTCTTTTTGAATATCTTACCTAAGAAAAAACTATGGTTTTTTCTTCCCTAAAGTGGAAATATGTATTTCACTGGAGAAAAGGTTTCTTTCTCCCTACTTTTGTTGGATCTGTTGAGAAAAATGTTTACAATATGAATTTGACATGTGGGCAATTTCCTCAACCTCCATTTTCTGCTCATTTATTCTACATCCAAATGGGCCCTTAGCTTCTTTGCTTGAGCTCTTGATGGGATTTCTTATTTCTAGGGCCTGGATTATAACAGAGTATCTTCCTTGAATCTCATGGGGTTCTGAAGAAGTCAACTCAAACATGCAAAAGATCCAGAAAGTAACTACAACAAAGAAGATACTGTTATTTGTTTGGCTCAATTGAATAACAAATAAATAAATCGGGCCCCTGTATTGCCCATGTTCTACTGTGATTAGAAGTAGGTCTATTATCATAGGTCTACTGTGATTAGAAGTAGTGTTTGGGTGTAACTGGGTATTGGGCTGATATTATAAATAGAGACTAAGGGTCTCTATGATGTATAACCCTCTTCTGATTGCATAGTGAATTCTCCCGTCTTCCCCGTGGACGTAGGCCAAAAGCCGAACCACGTAAATCTCCGTGTTCTTGTGTGTGCATGATTTCTCTTTGCATAGGCCCTAGATCACAACAAACTGGTATCAGAGCAACGCGTGATCGGAAGAGATTCGACAGATCGGATCTCAGAGGGCTGGAGTTGTGGCTGCGTGATCGACGGATTAGATCTCAAGATTGAGATAGTGTTTCCAGATCGTGCAGAGAGGGAGATCGTTTGATCTTGAAGTGGCCACGGATTGAAGAAGAAGAGAGACAACAGTTCCTTGTCTCTGATATAGATCGGAGAAGATTATGGGATCGCTGCTGTGCTGCCTTTGCTGCTTCACCGGAAGAGAGGAGAGGACCGAAGCCTCTAGTGCTGACACCGGAGAAGAGAAAAGCAGAGAATTTTTCTTTTGCACCCTTCTTTCCTCTAAGCTTCTCGCAGATGCTAGGCGATTTGAACCACTGCTGAAACAGAGGTTTGCAGAGATTTGCACCCATTGCTGAAACAGAGGTTCAACAGACGCTGAACGGGGAACAGCACACGCTGGATTTCTGCCCCATCGCCGGAGTCTTCGTCGGCGCCGCTGTGAATCGCCGGAAGAAGGTGGACGCCGCTGTGCTATTACCGTGGAAGAAGAAGGAAACTGGAGAAGAGGGCGATTTGGGTTCCGTGTTTTTTTTTTTTTTTTCAGCTGGGCCCCACCACGCCGCCGAGGACAGCAAGACGTCACCGGAGTTGCTGCCGGAGAAGAAGCGCTACCTGCGCTGCGTGACGCCTGCGCCGTTGCCGTGGAAGAAGAATTCTGGAATCGTCCTCTGTGTTCTGTTGCAGAACAGAACGGTTGAAGAAGAAGAGGTAGTGGGCCTGGGCTCGCAACAGTTCCGGGTCGATTTTAGGTCAGGTCAAGCCTGACCCGTTTCAGAAGCCCGTTAGCCAGTCCAGGTTGGGTCCAGTCCAGGTCAGCCCGACCCGTTTGTGGAAGCCCAGAGTCAAAGCCTGTTGCAGAATCGCTGACGTCAGCAGATCGTACGGTCAAAGTTAGTTTGACCAAGTCAAAGGCGCTGAAAATTGTTTTCGCGATATCTTGACGATCCGGAGTCTGATCGGAGATCCGTTTGAACCTACGGACTCGTTGCGAGCAGATCTACGCAGTTGTGGAAGAAGATTGGCTGTTCAGCAGTCAATGAAGGAGATTGACTGATTGGAGAGCAGAAACTTATTTCTGTGATATCTTAGCCGTCCAGAGTCGGATTTTAAATCCGTTTCTTCCAGCGTGCTCGTGGTGACCAGATCTACACAGTTCCAGTGAAAGATTTGCGGAATGGCTGCTAAATTTGATATTGAAAAATTCGACGGTAATAATGACTTCAGTCTTTGGCGTCTGAAGATGCATGCTTTGTTGGTCCAGAATGGGTTGCATAATGCTTTGAGGGGAAAGAATGCTCTATCTGAAAAATTGTCAGATGAAGAGAAGGATGAGTTGCTGGAAAAGGCGTATGGTCAGATTCTGCTGTTCTTGAGTGATGGTGTACTGCGAAAGGTTGTTCAGGAGAAAACTGCTGCTGGCATATGACAAAAGTTGGAGAACTTGTACATCACAAAATCTCTCACGAATCGCTTGTATCTGAAACAACGATTGTTCACATTACAAATGCAGGAAGGTACGTCTGTTTCAACTCACATTGATTCTTTTACAAAGGCTATTTTGGATCTTGAAAATATAGATGTCAAAATTGATGATGAGGACCAAGCTATCATGTTGCTATGCTCTTTACCACCCTCGTATGAGAACTTTGTTGATACCATGATGTATGGTAGAGAAACTCTTTCTAAGGAAGATGTTGAGTCAGCCTTGAACTCCAAGGAGTTAAAGAAAAAGGTTGCAGCTGACAATGATAGTTTGGGTGAGGGTTTGGTAGTACGAGGAAGAACAAGAGGAAGAACAAAAGACTCCAGTAATAAGGGCAAACATAGATCCAACAGGAAAAACATTGAATGTTATTATTGCCATAAGAAAGGGCACATCAGAAAAAACTGTCCCGAAAGGTAGAGGAAAGGGAAAGAAATAGAAGATTCGTCATCTGATGATGATTCAGTCAGTGTTGCAGATGGAAGATCAGATTATGTTTCCGATAATGCACTTTCTGTGATTGAAAATGGTATTCATCCTAAGGATGAATGGATTCTTGATTCGGGTTGTTCTTACCATATGTGTCCCAATAGGGATTGGTTTACCACTTATAGAGAAATCAACGGTGGTAGTGTCTTGATGGGCAATAATGTTGTATGTAAGACAGTTGGGATTGGAACAGTTAAAATCAAGATGTATGATGGAATCATCAGAACGTTAGCAGAAGTTCGGCATGTTCCTGATCTGAAGAAGAATCTTATTTCTCTTGGTGCCTTGGACTCCGATGGTTGTAAGTTCTCATCTGAAGGTGGAGTTATGAAGATTGTGAAAGGTGCTCTGGTTCTTATGAGAGGTAATAGAGTTGGAAACTTATATGTTTTTTCTGAAAATACAGTTACAGGTGGAGCTGTAGTGTCTTCCTCATATGACCATGAATCTGTCTCAACACGCTTATGGCACTTGCGCCTGGGTCATATGAGTGAGAAGGGATTGACAATACTGAGCAATCAGAATTTGCTATGTGGCACAAAGACAAGCAAGTTGGATTTCTGTGAGAGATGCGTCTTCGGGAAGCATCGAAAGGCCAGTTTCAAGACAGGTATTCATCGCACGAAAGGTATCCTTGATTATGTTCATTCAGATGTATGGGGGCCTTCTAAGATTTACTCCAAGGGCGGGTCCCGGTTTATGCTGACTTTTATTGATGATTATTCAAGGAAAGTTTGGGTTTATACTCTGAAGACGAAGGATCAGACCATTGTTACATTCAAGCGATGAAAAGAAATGGTTGAGAAACAGACTGGCAGAAAAGTGAAGAAGTTAAAGACAGGTAATGGCAATGAGTACAGATCGACAGAGTTTGAGAACTATTGCATAGATCATAGCATAGTTCGGCATTACACCACTACAAAAAATCCGCAGCAGAATGGAGTTGCAAAGAGGATGAACAGAACGATCTTGGAAAGAGTTCGTTGTATGTTGTTTACTGCAGGATTGTCCAAGGACTTTTGGGCTGAGGCAGTAAATGCTGCAGGCTACTTGATAAATAGGTCTCCACACACAAAGATTGGTTGCAAAACACCGGAAGAAATGTGGTCTGGTAGTCCAGCTGATTATTCTAACTTGAGGATCTTCGGTTGTCCGGCTTATGCTCTCGTGAAAACCGATAAGTTAGAACCAAGGGCTGTTAAGTGCATCTTGGTGGGATATGCTTCTGGGGTGAAAGGATACAGGTTGTGGTGTACTGATCAAGATTCACCCAGATTTATCATCAGCAGGGATGTTACATTTCATGAGGATGCTTTGCTCGAATCGAGAAAGCAGGTGGAGAGGACAGAAGTAGGTAGCAGCAGTGACACCGTTCAGGTGGAGTCCGACATCCTAGTGAGGAAGGAGAGTGCATCCGACTCCTCCCGAGATACAGGGGATCGTCAGGCTGTGCAGCAGATGCAGCAGATAGAGCCGCAGATGCTACAGACGGGTAGACCGCAGAGAGAAAGGAAACCGCCGGTTAGATACGGTTTCGAGGATATGACGACGTACGCGTCGACATCAGACAGTGGCCGTGATGATATGGTTGCATACGCATTGACGACTGAGTCTCTTGAATTAATGGAAGGGCTGGAAAGTAGTCAACATGCAGCAACTATGACTGAAGAGATGGAGTCTCTTGATGAGGAAAATCAGGCCATCGGATGCAAGCGGTTCTACGAGGAAGATGAAGGAGCTTCCAGTGCAGGTAGAGTGCAGTTTAAGGTTCCTGATCATGTATGCAGTTTGAAGAAATTATTGTATGGGTCGAAGCAAGCTTCTGGACAATGGTACAAGCGATTTTGTGCACTCATGAAGGAATGGTTTAAATTTAAGTTCAAGCATTGCTTGGACTTGATCGGTGTGCTTAGTACCTGAGTGCCCTAACGGGCAGGTGGAGACGGTGAGACGTGTTTAGTGCATGAGGATCAGCTTCAATGTTCGCCAAGGTGGAGATTTGTTATTTGTTTGGCTCAATTGAATAACAAATAAATAAATTGGGCCCCTGTATTGCCCATGTTCTACTGTGATTAGAAGTAGGTCTATTATCATAGGTCTACTGTGATTAGAAGTAGTGTTTGGGTGTAACTGGGTATTGGGCTGATATTATAAATAGAGACTAAGGGTCTCTATGATGTATAACCCTCTTCTGATTGCATAGTGAATTCTCCCGTCTTCCCCGTGGACGTAGGCCAAAAGCCGAACCACGTAAATCTCCGTGTTCTTGTGTGTGCTTGATTTCTCTTCGCATAGGCCCTAGATCACAACAGATACAGATGACCATCTTCAATTCTGACATTGGGATTGAAAATCATAGACTTGAAAGAAGAAAACCTACTTATGAATCAAGTTTTAGAAGCTGAAAAAGCATTGACAGAGTGGTGAGATTCTTTAATGTGCAGAGGAGCTTATATTCAGAGGATGCCAAAAAAGACATGTTTTGGAATTGGCACTGACAAATTTGTTTGTCTTGCACTTTCGTTATGACTAGCCACCAAAATTGTTGGTTTAATTCAAAATCCCAGCAACCCTTTCAAGCTTAGCATGCTTTCTGGTTTTAACTTTTAACTAATCACTGGTGCACGGCAGAGATGTTTTCATGCTTAACTGCTTCAAAGTTGAATCTGATTCAACAGCAATCTGTTTAGCTTCAACATAACTGAATAAGCTTGACTCAGTTTGAAGCAAAGTGAAGAGAGTTTCAGAACTTCTAGAAATCATGTGGCTTATCATGCCACTAGGCCCTGCTCAGATTAAGCACGGCCTGAAGCCAAAGAGTTTGTCTCCCAATTGAAGTCTTAATCCATGTCCCTAGGATAGTTTTTGAGACCCAACTCTGTTTGGTGGTTAAGAATCTCACCAAATGAGCCCAAGAAAACTCAAGTATGAACAAGATTCTGCAGTTTGCATTTACATAAAAAATAATGGTTGGGTTGGCTCTGGAAGTTGCTCTACCATGCTTTTTGAACAGAAAGCTAGTGGTCCCTGCCCCAGTAGTTGAACACTGAAAAGGTGGCCTAGTAACAAAATCACCAAAAAAGGAAAACAAAAACAAAAAGGTCTAAACTAGATATAGCCACAGTTTTAAGGGCACTTCATTTCCTTATGGCCATGATTGGGGACCATCTGAGAGAAGAAAGAAAGAGTATAGAAAAAGAAGCATACTACACCTCTAGGCACTTCATTTCCCATGAGGCCATGACTGGAGGCCGTCTTAGAGAAGAAAGAAATCCAAGAAAACAGAACAAGAAGCATTCTACAGCTTTAAGGCAATTCATGGTCTGAACAAAATAGAAAGACAAGAAACAACATACATTCTACATAGTTTTCTTAAGGCACTTGATTTTCTGTGTGGCCATTATTTTGGAGCATCTGTTCACCATCTGGTTTCTGCTGTTGATGGGCTACATCATACGTCGCGTGGACACCAACGAAGCCATAGTAAATAAGCATTGCCAACGTGCAGAAGGCAAACCTCTCAAAAGCTTCGTAACCAAGGGAGCCCATGAGAAAGAGATTGGTGGCAATTGACAATGATGGGAGCCATGGAACCAGTGGAACACCCCAGACCTTTGGCTTCTGCTGCTGGGGCACGAACACCGATATCCCCATCGTCCCGAAAAACCAGAGGGGCACAGTTATAGTGTAGCCAATCCAACCATGGGGCCTCAATCCCCAATAAGCCGAAGTAGCCATCGACGAAGCAACGATCACTATCAAGAAAATGATCAGTTTGAGAAGGTTAGATCTAGGAGTGGTTCCTCTCACATAGTATCTCCTTACAAGCAATGCAACTGCCATCATCATGAAGATGAAGAGTGTACTGATGGATAGAAGGCTAGCCAAGACATCCAAGCTCGAGAACAATGCAATGAAGGCGCTCGAAATGGTTAGCAAGAGGCCTGCATAGATGGGGGTTCCTGTCTTTGGGTGAACCAGCGCAAACAGGGGTGGAATCATGTGAGCTCTAGCTATATGGGTGACATAGCGAGCCTGCCCAAGTGCGCCCACCAATAGAACAGTAGTCATCCCCTTGAGGGCTCCCAGAGCCACAAGGTACTTGGCCCACCTCATTCCCACACTCTGAAATGCAATGGAATACGCGGCATTCACATCTATCTGAGTATAACTCTGCATCATACTTAATGACAGAGCCATCAGGCAGTAAATCACTGTGATAATTGACACTGACCCAAGCAGACCCAATGGTATATCTCTTGAAGGATTTCTAGTCTCTTCGGCCATGGTTGCGATGTTGTCAAATCCACCATAGGCAAAGTACACGATTGCAGCGGCTCGGAAGACCCCTTCAGCTCCATAAGGCAGAAATGGTGTTAAATTGTCGGTGTTGGCATGCATAAAACCGGCTATTATCACAAATAGTATCACAATTGTGTTCACAGCAGATGCAATCCAATTCAGGTAGGATGTTTTTCTTGTGCTGATCATGGTCATGGTCGAAGCAGCTGTGAGAACTACCACCGCAATTGGATCCAAGAGATTGAAGTTTTTCGTGAGACTTGTTTGGATTCTCAGCGAGTTGGGTTGGCGATTTATAAGTGTAGCAAAGTATGAAGTCCATGACCTTGCCACTGCTGCGCCACCAATGACACTTTCCAACAGCAGATTTGCAGCTGTTATGAACGCTGCGAAGTCACCTAATTCAACTCTAAGATAAGCAAATGACCCTCCTGCAACAGGGATTTCCACCGCGAATTCGGTGTAGCAGAAGACAGAAAGCATAGCAGAGAGACCTGAAACGATGTAGGAGAGGACTATGGCTGGGCCTGCATTCTTGTGAGCTTCCTGACCTGTGAGAACGAAGATTCCAGCACCGATGACTGAGCCAAATCCAAACCAGGTGAGATCCCACCAAGTGAGGCACCGTTTCATGTCGTTTTCGCTTTCTTTCCGGAGCTCTCCAAGTTCTTTGGCATCTTCTGATCTGCCGAAAAGCCGGTCCTTGAATCGGAAGAACGTCCGAGAAAGAGCTTCCCTGTATGTGTCCCAGTTTTGAAAGGATTTCTCAGGGAACAAGTCTTCCTTGCTGCATCTCCAATAGCTTCTTGTTTCTTGATTCTTCTTCTCATCACTTGCTCCTTCCATGTTAGGAGTTGGAGAGCTTGGAAAAATGTCTTTTAACACTTCTTGGGTTTCTTTCTACCACTTCTTTAGAATCATGGAAGATGGGGATCAAAGATTCCTGAGGATTTAACAAAAAAAAAAAAAAAAAAAAAAACTAGACCGGTGGACCGAAAACGATGGACCCAAAAGATCATTTTAACTGACGTTACATTAGATCAATCATTTTGCTCAAAAACATATATATATATATATATATATGGAAAATATTCATGTGAGAACTATTATATGAGAACTTTTTTTGCAGGGCCCAACTAGCAATCTATCCAAACCTAGCAACCGATAGAGAATCCCCTGATAGTCACTAATCCCAAGGATTGACACACATCCGAATGAATTGAACCGTTGGATCGAGGGTTGAATTTTTTCTTTTAGAATATGAAGTCATTAAACTTGTGGGCCATGGATGAAGGGGTTAGGGGCATGGATTTAGGGTCAAACTTGATACTTGGCGTGGTCTCATATAGATCTTTCTATCCCCCTAGGTCCCATCCCTAAATGGGGCCCACAATTAGGCCCCCACAAAAAAGTTCTCACATAATATGTTAGAACAGTTCCCACCTGAATATTACCATATGTGTCTGTGTGTGTTTTCTACTATCGTTTTTATCGACATTTTTTTATAACCTTAAGGGTCTCTAGCGACCCTGCAGTCTATCGTAACCGTCACAGAACTCCCATTTACCTTGTTCGCAGGGTCTTAATCGACCTTTATTTCTATAGATAAGGGTTCCCATCAACCGTTCGGTGTGCGCTTATAAATGAACGGAACTCAGCCTCATTCTCTGTTCTTGGTGAAAAAACGATGAACTAAAAGTGGCAGACATCCTCATTCGTTTGTGACTCTAGCCCTCACCCAGGCATCGACCCAACTGGCCAGTGATCTACTTCTACCAACTGTGGCAAACATCTACTCTCCACTTGAGAATCTCTTTCTAAAAGGATTTTTTTGTCTTCGTTGTGTAGCATTTCCCTGATAGTAAGAAAAATACCCTAAAAATGACTGAAGCCCTTCCTGGAAGACAATAGCCAGAGAACCCTAGAGGGGGATTATCTTGTTTGCAGTTCTGAAATGGTTGCCAAAGATAAATGAATGATCTGGTTATGGCTATCGTCCACTGTGAATTTGGGCACGATCACGGGTTTTTAAGAAAACCCATGTTTTGGAAATTACTTTATTTTGTTAATTTGAAATATGGATTTAGAAAATGCATGGATTGGACTGTATGGTTGGTTGTAATTGAGATTGGGTTTTCTATAGCCTTTGAAGTGATTGATGAGATATGAATGAAGGAGAGGAGGAGATGAACAATGGTAAGGAAAGAGAGATGTGGACATCTAGTGTCTAGACTAGATGTTGAACTGCTGGATGGCTTCTCTAATTGCTGGCTTATGTACATGTGAAAATGCCTCTCTTATGCTTTGAGGCAATTTCAGGGTTCCAAATCATTTTTCCCCTTTTTAAGAGTAACAATGTAATTATAGTTGGAGTTGATCCAGACTAGACGTTGAGTTAATAATTTTTCATTTAAGATATGAGAGCATCATTTTCCACATCTAGGTTTGCCTTTATGCATTAGTAGTGTTAAAAAAATAAATAAAACACACACACACACACACACACACACATACATCTAGATTTTCCATTGCTCTGCCCCAAACAATATCATATGCACTTTAATGTTCTCCCCCAAATAAAGGCATATAGCTTTAATGGTCTTTAAGAGGTGGGAATGACGTGTGGATGGGAAACA
This sequence comes from Persea americana, assembly GCA_029852735.1. Taxonomy (NCBI): domain Eukaryota; kingdom Viridiplantae; phylum Streptophyta; class Magnoliopsida; order Laurales; family Lauraceae; genus Persea; species Persea americana. Next base: position 3,238,127 of record CM056813.1, read on the forward strand.
AGATTAGTGTCATCGTTGTTTCACCAAGGACATGGAATAAGGATGAGTTCTGTTCATTTATAAGCGCACACCAAATGGTCGATGGGGACCCTTATCTATAGAAATAAAGGTCGACTGAGACCCTACAAACAACGTAATTGGGAGTTTTGTGAGGTTACGATGGACCGCAGGGTTGCTAGGAACCTTACTGTTAAAAAAAAAGTCGATATGGACGCTAGTAGAAAACGTTAAAAAAAAAAAAACACGTTTTCGGGCAAAATGATTGATCTGGTGCAAGGTCAGTTAAAATGATCTTTTCGGTCCACGGGTCACCTAATTTATTTTTTTTTCTTTCTTTTTTGGTAAAATTCCCAAGATTCTTTCTTTAAATTGCTAAAACCAAGTATATGAATAGTAAAGTTGACTTGGTATTGTTTGATAGTACAAAATAATTGTATCCGTTTCCAATGTTGGTGGACCATGTTTTGGTTGTCTGTTTAGAAAATGGTCTTGATGGGATTGGAATGGCGTAGTTCTCCTTCATTGACTGAATTGAGATTGGCACGCCTGTTATTTTCATGGAAAAAGTGACGATTCCTCTTGTCTTTGGCATGATTGATTTCAGTGTACTTCTTCCCATCTAACGTCATAAACTAGTGAAAATTACCATGAAATGAAATATGCCTTCCACAATTTTCTTTGCAGGGTGACATAGCATCTAAGGTACCAGAGAAAATAATAGTTTTTGGATTTTGAGTTCGCTCTTGATGTGCTGAGTAGCATAAACACAGTATTTGATTCTGCAGAATAAATAATATAAGCACTTTACATTTGATCCTAATGGAAATATGAAACACCAATATCTCCTCTTATTCTTGTAATAAAAGTCTGGTATACAATCACACTAGGTGGAAGTATTTTACACTATCCTACTATAAATCATGTGAAGGGGCAGGTGCCAATTCTTGAAGCATTGGTGAAGACCATATTGTTTTGTCACATTATCCTTGATGTAGCCTGGATGGGGACTTGTAATTTTTCTTTTAAATGTATGCTTTTTTCATCTGAAAGACTGGGCCCATGAAATACAATTGGTCATTGCTAGCTGTAGGACTTTGCTTGCACTCTGCAAATCCCTACAACTTGCACAGGCTTGTCATTATGTGCGCTCTTCTCCAAGGGTACCATTTCTTTTTCTGATTTGTTAAAGAGCAAGATTATATATATATGTTTAGTTTACCTTGTTATTATCTGAAAACAATTATCGATGCTCTGTTCATATAAAACAAGGTCTTTGCTGGTGGACCAGGACAGAATCCTACTATTTTACTCTCTAAAAAATGGACTCACAAACTTTTTAAGTGTGACTAGTAGGGTCATTAGCAGGGTTATTATGAGAAAAATGCAAAAAGTACTGATTGTATAAAAGCTATACTAAGATCCCATTTGCCTACTTCCAATGGGATTTTGGGGAATTTGCAGTAAAGGGAGTTTCATGGAAAATGTATTGAAGAAATTAATTCATTGGAGGTAAATGAGACCATCAACTTCCAATGAATTAATTTGCTATGGTAATGGGCAGGTAATTATTCCCATATCAAAGAGTGAATATGTGATGGCCGCCTGGGGATCTTCACCTCTGATGGGTCATGTTTAGCACCTTTGATACAAAGACATTGCTTAGAAACCAAAGAAAGTTAATTACACACCCCATCAAACAAAATGGTTCATATGAGTTGTTTTGACAGTCTGTTATAAAAGCCAATGTGAAAAATCTTACCCATAAATCTAGAATGAGTATTGCAAGAGAGATGAGTTCTCCAGTAGTTGTCCCAGTTAAAATAAGGAGACAATCTCAGTAGGGTCCTATTTATTTGCATAGAACACATTTGAGTACACGATCAAATGAGCTTCACCTAAGGATTATTAAAGAGCTGGTGAGGGGATGAAGGATATAAGGTAAGGGGTGTAAGATATAAGGCAGTGATGAAGACGCAACTCTCACTTTCATGGGATTTGAATTAATAGGGTGGTGGTTGGGTATTCATTTCCCACGTTTTGCTTATTCATTTTTCATTTTTAGAGGGAAGATAATTTGATGATCATTTTTTAAAGTTCAAACTTATTAATTCAATTCTGAGCATTTAATAAAACAAAAGCCTCGCAATTACTATATATCTATTCCATTACAAGAAACAAACAGGCTGAATGCTACCCCTAGTACCCGTCGACACAATATACCTTGCTTAATGCAGATTGGAGCTGGGCAAAAACTATCCTGATTTGATCTTTCTGACCATTTATTTTTTTGGCTCTATAGATAAATGGTTAAGTGTAGATTTTATGATCGGAATCCAAATTGTGGATCAAACTGCTTAGAGTCGAATTGGTGATGAGAGAGAGAGAGAGAGAGAGAGAGAGAGAGAGAGAGAGATGGCAACCTGGGCTTCTGTGAGTTCTTGTAAGATCTAAACCAAAATAACAAATGGGTCATCATCGGTTTCATCTCCTGGTCTACGTCCAGGTCACGTCTCAATTGTAGGGGCGCAGACCTTAGGCTCAGTGAAGTCATTTGGTTTGGCCTGGAATTGGATTTGGAGAGAAGGGGGAGAGAGTTGCTAGCATTTGAAGCATGAGTAACACTTGTTCTGAAGTGAGCTTCACCCGTAAGCGAGCGTAGTATTGAAAAGTATTTATGGTTTTTCTACTGACCCTTGAGGTTTTGGTACGAATGGTTAGATAAGGAAACATAATATGGTGACCGAGCCAATAAGTTGTGAGTTTGATTCACATGATGATTGACTCTATGCTAAAAAAATTACGTGTCGCCAAAAATGCACTAATCGGGTTCTCTGGAGGGCGAGTGTTTGGAAGTGAGCTCTATCTATTAAAAAGTATTTATTTTGCCTCTACTAACAAGTTGAGATTTGGGTAAGAATGGTTAGCTAGACGAACTTAATAACACTTGCCCCATATAAAGAATTTCCTTTTCTTTTCTTTATTTCTTTGTTTTTTTTTTTTTTTTCCTAGTAAGGAAGATCATAAATTACAATCATAAAAGTGTATAGTACAAAACATAAAGAAAGAAAAGAAAGGAAAGATAAAGAATGTCTGCCAAAGTCTGAGTTGAAAACCTAAACAGAAGAAAAGCATCTAATTAATATCAGCCGAACTGCAAAATTGGGCCCATAGTAGTAATTTAGAAGGGAACATATCTTCGACTTCCTCCACTTCTACTGTCCTTTGCACCCCCAAAGCTGCTGGGGATGATATCCTTTCTGTATACTGCATGGATATGATTCGAGATTGAATTAGTGAAAATAGTATATGATGCTGGGGAAATGCATGTGAGCTAATTCATGGGCCACCCGATTAGAGGTGCATCTGCAGTTGAACCTCCCATTGTGGGGTCTGATTGAGAGTTTGTTGGATCTATTTCAATATGGAATTAGGTGCCAAGAGAGGGTGCCCTGTTGGATAGTTTGAACAAGGAGGAGAGAATCCCCTTCAATGAGCAATGGGTGGAGGTTGTACAGGCAAGACAGTTTTAAGGCCTTCAAGTAGTGCCTGAGCCTCAGTCTCTAGTGCATTGGTAGCTGAAATTTGACCACTGAAAGCCAAACATGGGTAGCCACTACTATCCCAGAATATCCCACCAATACTAGATATCCCATTGCATTTTTTGAGCCACATGGCTCACCTAAGATTTAGGGGTACTGTCCATGGCCCGGGCTGGCCTGGATGAAAACATATCCAGGTGTCCGACTTTGAAAACACAGGCCTGCTTCTGGCCCGAGCCTAATATGGGCCTTAAGTGCTTAGCCTGGGCCTAGCCCACCTCACACATTTTAGGCTTGAACCCGTCCATTTAGTCAATTGGGCTGGGCTAGGCCTTCTATCACCTTTTTGGTCTTTCTAATTACTTGTTTGGACAAATCGGTCATTAAATTACCTGCATTATTTAATTGGGCGGGCCATTGTTCAGGCTTTCTATGACGTAATCCAATCCCGTCCCATGGATTAAAACCTTAGGCCATGCCCGGAATGAGCACTAAAACCTTAGGCCAGAACCCTGTCCACAGTGGGTTGGGCCCAGGTCATGCCTAGGCTGGCTAGGCCCTTCAGCACCCCTACCTATGATCAAGTCAAACAAAACCCAACTCCACATCCACCCACCCCGAACCAAAGGAAAAGAGAAAGGAATGAGAAAAAAAAAAAAAAAAAAGATACTCATCCACACGGATAAAAAATGATACTCATCCAATTGTGACTTAAACTCAAAATAATGACGTCTTCTAAAATCATTAAACTCGAGGGCTACAGGGATGCGAAGGAGTAAAGCTAGCTTAAGAGCTAGTTTAACCGGATTTGATAAGAGCTAGTTTAACCCGATTTGATCATGCTTGGCTTGTGTGTTAATTAAGCTGAGCTCAAGCTGGCTCAATTGGTTCAACAGCCGAACTCAAGAAAAAGCTTGAGCTAGTTTGGCTTAACTTAGCTCATTTTTTTTAATACTATGTGTTTCATTTAATTACACAGATTGATTTGTATTACATTACATCTATATGTGACATTATATCTTGGGTGGAATCGAAATTTGATAAATGTATACCCATAATGGACCGTGTTCTTGTGTGGATAGCACAGATGACCGTGTGAGACAGATTGTGGGGCTCATATGAGGCCTCACTAATCATGACCAAGGAAGGTAGAGGATCAGAAAGGTCAATTAGATGAAACCACCTCATATATAAGATTTTAAGCCCATTCGATCATCCTAACTACTTGACCAGTCGTTCTAAAATTAAATAGTGTTGAAATGCCTCATTTTATTTTATCTCAATCTAACGGTCCAGTCCGTCTGTATCGGAGTAAAACCCATGGGATCCGGGGCACCAAGTGTGCTCTGTTGGTGCGAGACATCCACACGGGAGCAAAATGCACTAAAAATATTTTGTATGTAAAAATAAATCAAGCTCAAGTTCAACTTGGTTCGGCTTGTGGACAAGAAGCCTGCTCCCCTGTAGCCCACCCAGTTTCGAATCCTGGTGAGAGCCCTTTAGTTTCTATGTCCTGGCCAAACTAAGCAGAGAGAAAAAGAAAGAACAAAAAAAGAAAGAAAACTGTCAACAGTTGTAGAGTTCACACTTTCCTCTGCATCTTTTTTCCCATTCAAGCAACCTCTGAAAAAGATTGGACATGGTGAAATGATATTTTATGTGGGCCAGGCTTATTGGCATGTTCCATGTGCAAGTACGGGCTGATCTTTCATTTGAATCAGGATGCCTTGCTTACAAAGAGACAAAAAAAAACTGGGAAGAATTGGATGCCTTACTTCCAATTCAAAGCCAAAAAAAAAATTCCATGTGTTCCTCTTCAACACCCATATATATAAAGACCAAGAAAACAATCCCAACGAAAACAAACCCAAGCACACCCATCAAGCCATGATGGCTACACACAACCTATCCAAGCCTCTCAATGTCTTCACCCCCCAGGCCTACAAGCCAACCACCCTCAACCTCCACCCCAACAATGTAACCATCCTCAGCTCCTCAATCTCTGGTGGCAACTGCCGAGTGCTTCGCCAAGAGATGTGCCTCAGGGACCACTTGCAGCCTACAGAAACCATGGGTTTGAGTGGGCCAGACCCAAAAGCTGTTGCGACGAAGAATCCCATCACCAGAATGTGTATGTGCCAGGATAAGAGAGTTCCTTCATCGAGATCACTGACATTGGAATTTCTAAGGGGTGGCTCGTTGTCGGTTGCGAAGAGAGCTCGACTCACCCCGCATTCGCTCGACGATGCTGAATGCAAATTCAAGGAAATTCTATGGCAGAGGGGTCGGGTTGAATTCAAAGATCTTGAGGTTCCAATTCCAATCCGATCATGCATATTAATTTACTGTGTTCTTTCATCGCATTTACATGTTTGTGTACTCACTGAATGATAAATTTTATTGTATGTTAGCCCATCCTAGGGGTGGCGATGGGTTGCATTGGGTTTGTGTTTGTGTTTACGGACCAACTACCTGGTAATTAGTATTGGATTGTAAATGCCAACCTGAAACAAGCCACATTGGCTTTGGTTTGGTTTGAGTAGGTGGGTATGGGTTGACAAGTTGAGTCCAATGTATAAACTCAGAATTCAACCAAAAAGCAAAAGGGCCAATCCAAACTAAATTGCACGACTGACTTTTGGTCGGGGACAAAATAAACTGAAATGGAGAAATATAATTCATGTAGCTGTACTCAATCTAGTTAGGACAGGATTATGATGATGATAATTATGATTATGATGATGATAATTATGATTATGATTATGGCCCACCACATCTTGAATTGGGGACAATGGCCAACTCTCTTTTGTTTCTTCCTTATTCTCTTATCAGGAATGTGCTTGGTGGATGGAAATGAGCAGGAAGGAAGATGCAGCAGTTAAAGAGTTGTCGCGGTACATCCTTAAACGCGAAGGCGGTGATGAACACATTTATGAAGTACAGATGTTACTAGTTGAAATGCTCATCTATCAAGTAAGTCCCATCAACTCAATCATCACGAACATTGATTGTATTTTTCTTCACTTTCAGTGGCATCTATGACACTGGCCAACTGATCCTTGAAGGCCAATGGCTCATGTCCTTTTTTATTTTTCTCTATAGAAATTTAATGAATGACTTGGCAGGGAGAGTATGGAAGAGCTAGAGAGACCTTGGAAGGTATACAACCAGGGCCCAAGGATTCCAGACGTCCATTTTTACTGGTCATCTGTTCAACTTACTTTTACTTTTTTCTGTTCTTTTTATTATTATTATTATTATTATTATTCAAATATTTTTTAATCTGGATTTCTTCCCCTGGATGTGGGCCATTTATAATGGGACCAACCGGTTGGTGGGATAGAACTAGAAGATTTGAGTCCAATCCATGGCCTCCACCAGATTGTTAGGGGTGCAGCTCGGATGATTGGGTCAACCTGAGTTTTTAAAAAAGAAATTTTTTAAATAAGGTCTTAAGTTTTTGTCTCATTTCAAAAAAAAAAAAAAAAAAAAAAGGACATAAGTTTAAAAAAATTCAAATCAGGCCCTAAGTTTTCCACGAAGTTTTCAATTAGGGGTTGTTTGTCTACGCTCATTTACGTATGTAAATGATGAATATACGTAATATTTACTTATCAGTCATGTTTATCTATAAGTATTTACGAATCTTGTGTGTAAATCATATATGTAAATGGTGTGTGAAAATGAGCCCATTTTCACACCAAGATTTTTACACTTGTTCAGGTGAGAAAAGAGAATACCAAGCCAAAAGTGATTTCAAAGAATACCCGTTGGAGGCAGACAGTTTGGTTTTGGGGCAATTTCCGTCAAAGAGGTTCTGGGTTCGAAACCCCCCTCTAACGCATTTAGAAAAATAAAAATAAAAGAGGCATTTCCATCAAAGATGTTTTGGGTTTGAAACCCCCTTCCAACGCATTTATAAAATAATAATAAAAGATGCGTCAAGACCAATGAAACCTATGAATGAAAACCCTCTCTGCATCTCATCCCCTTTTATTAAGGTAACCTCTCTATTTCCCTCTCTTGCCTTGCTATACAAAAAAATAGGTTTATAAAATCTATTTCTATAATTGATTAATATTAGTATAAAGCCGGTGAGATGCATGGGTTAAGTTTTATGCAAATTGAATAATGAATTAAGATAATATTAAACTAAATATTAATTAATAAAAATATTAATAATAATCCTATTTTTCTTAAGCATCATACTATAAACTCATATTTCCTTAACCAAACATGTTGGAATGCATTTTTTTTAAGGTGATCATTGATGGAAATGCATATTTTTGAAAAGTATATTTCATGTTGAAAGACATGTTCTTTTTTAAGGATCTAAAATGCAAATGAAAACTTTAATATAAATCAGACCTTTTTTGTCTCATTTTCATATCATTATAGTAGAATATAATTTAATGATTAATAAGTATAATTTATAAAATTGTTTAATACATATACGCATATTATTGAAACAAACATAGAAAAATGAATCACATGTATAAATGATGCGAAAATAGTGTTATTAGACAAACATTGTAAAAAAAAAAAAACGCATGTGTAAATTTTACATACTTAAAATTTGAATATTCATCATTTACATGTGTAAATTGTATTTACATATCCCATGCTTAAAAGACAAACGACCCCTTAAGGACATTTGTCCATTTAAAACTGTTTTCAAACAACTTTTCTCCTCAATTTTTTAAAAATATCTACATTAATCTTCATTGAAATAAAACCTTTCTTTATTTTCTTTATATTTTCCTTATTTTCTTTACTGGCGTCCTCACGGTGATCAATGACAATCAGCAACCCCACGATGATCGGTTGTATATAGTGGCTGACGGAACCATATTATGGCTAAATGAAGGGTAATTTGAATATTAAAAAAAAGAGAGAAAAAGTCACTAGAGAATACATTTATCTAGACGGATGTCCTTAATTGAAAGCTTACTGAAAAACTTAGAGACTAAGTTCATTTTTTTTGAAACTTATATCCTTTTTTGAAAAAAGGCAAAAACTTAAAGCCTCATTTAAAATTCTCCATCCTAACTACCAAGCACAACTTTACCCAAGTTGCACTTTAATTTATTTTGATAAAAGTTCCCATTTGTGGTTCCCGCTTGCTTATGTAATCACATGGACAAGACTATATAGGAACAATTCTCAATTTTACTTCATTTGAAGTGATACAATCCATTGTGTTGAATGTATATGCGCGAGACATAATGAACTTTTCTAAACATAATCAATCTAGAAGGAGATGAAACTCTGTTACAAGTTTGATCACACAAAAGTGAGCTCAATGTAAAATAAACATGGTATTAATGGTAATCAAAACGATTATGATGGCAGGATTGGATCATTTTCCGATTTCAATCCAACCTAGACATGACCCAAAGTTGGATCAGGTTTGGAGGAGGAGGAGGAGGAGATTAATATGAATTTAATCCTGACTGCAGGCTGTTATATTTGTTCTATTGGGCAAGGAGGATGAAGCCAAACAATGCTGGAATGAATTTATTAAGATGAGTGAAGAAGGATTCGGTCCAAGCACACCCGACACTGATGATGAGACATCTAAGACGCCGACGGGGGGTCCTGATGGAAAAGACCATCACATATCTGAAAGTGGGCCATCAAAGACACCCATGGATTTCAGCCAATTTAAAAAGCACGTAAAGGTACTAGGACAAGAGATTGCTGCAGTAAGGAACAAGTGAGGGTCTCTCTCTCTCTCTCTCTCTCAATACTATGTAAACTAAGGACCCAGGATTCAACATAATTTATTGCTCCTTTCGTTCATGTTCTCCCATTGGTGGTTAATTGGCAGGATTCATTTCAGAATTGAGGTTTTTTTTCTTTTTTTTTGGGTGTTACTGATGAGCCTACTGTAACAATGACACACAACCACATGTAATTTACCAAAAAAATAAAAAACCCACATGTATTTAATGGGTCTCGGGTTCTAATGAGAGCAAGTTGATTTCTTTTTCCCCACGTCCGAATTCAAACTTATGTACTCTCTCAGACACCCATGATCCTGATTTATAGTAGGACACAACTCGATTTTTCAAGAAAATTATACAAAATATTAACAACTCGAATCACCTTTCATCGATACATGTTGATATGGGCTAATATGAGTCAGTGTGGGCGGATGTGGTCAGATACAAATATACAATGCCAATATGTGGTTTTATTTTATAACCTGTTCTAAAGGAATGGAATCCTGCTGATACAGTCAATTCACTGATATGTAATAGCTGTTTTATAGATTTTTCAACTTTATGCATGATCTAATACCAATAACTGGATCTATGTTAGATGCCCTACTTGACCCTGGAATTTAACAAATTGGTTGAAACCATAGAATCCTAAAGTCCATTTTTCAAGATGCAACTTTATTTCTCTTACTGTTTATGTGTGGAGAAAGCAAGTTGAGAAAATTGTCCGCACTGGCATGAAATAAGAGAGGTGGACATAGACATGGATTAGCTATCTACTGAAGATCTCCATGGGATATTTCTAGCTATAGAAACTCTATATTAGGTCAATGGGCCTTGAGTTAATTGCAGGTTAGACAATGAACAGCTTGGATCGACCAATAGGTTAGCCCTATCCTTTCATTGGCCCACGAGTTTTCCATTCATTTTTTAGTTTGTGCACCTTCCAGTATCATGAACCATGAAATATTGTTCTCCTACGAGCAACTCCTACAAGCAACAACATAGGCAGTGGGTTCAAATCTTATTGAACTGAAATCTAGTCTTGGGTCATTACATGTAGCTAGAGGTAATATTTTTAACGGTTAGGACCTTAGCGATGGACCCTAGGCCTCAGTGAGTTGTACCCATTTTATCTTTCAAAATATATATAGTGGCTATGGTCATGTAAGGTGAAGAGAGAAGAAGTGTTCTGTGTGATAATGTGGAGGGAGGAAATTTTCCTTCTAGGGACCACTATGGAAAAAAAAAAAAAAAAGAAACTTTAGAGTTCCACCTCATCATATGATTTAAATTAGGGAGCTACTATTCACACATCCTTCATTGCTCCCTGCACATCCATCTACAGGACCCCTTTACCCAACTCCGCCTGGCCCCCACCTCTGTCGCGCCCTCTCCCTCTCTCCCTCTCCTTCTCTCTGATCGCCGTCCCTCTCCCTCACTCTCCCGTTCGGCGACTCAGGGCTGAACAAATGAGTATATTGTTCAACCTTGGGTGGCCGAAGGGCTGAACAATCCACATAGGGCTTAACAATATACTCATTTGTTCGGCCTTGAGTGACCGAACTGGAGAGGGAGAGAGGGATGGAGAGGGATGATGATCATGGAGAATGTAAAGTCTCACATCGTTCATGAAGTCGTTTGGAGATAGGGCTTATATGTGTGGACTCCTCCTTCTAGTGTAATACGTTTTGGGTAGGCCCGAAAAAAAAGCCGTGAGAGTACGCCAATAGGGGCCCAAAGCGGACAATATTATATTGGATTGGCTAGGTCATGACAATTGGTATCAGAGCCGATGATGGCTTTCCTCAGAGGGTGGGGGCATGTAAAGTCCCACATCGCTCATGAAGCTGTCCGGAGATTTACTTGCAGTTCTGAAGTGTGTTTGGAATTTGGATACTACTGAGGAAGCGGGATTTCTCTGGTGGCCTACATTTTTCTATTATGGGATGTGTGTACGTAGTCGCTTCCCATCTCATTATAAATATAGAACCACGGGGCCCAATGGTCATTTTGTAATGACCTTTTAATTCTGATGTAGTTTATAAATTGGGCCAAAGTATTAATCCTAGATATCATCTTTAGTAATATAAGCTCAAGCTTTTTAGTGCCATTCCCTTCATCATTGTCATCATCAACATTGTCAAAGACTTAATGGCTTTTCTCTAAAAGTTGTGCATATGACATTCTTAATCATATCTTAATCTTGCTCTTTTTTTTATGCAGATTGAATGAAAATTGAAAAAATTTTTTTGTTGAAAGAGTCCATGCAGCCAACATGAAGGCCAAGTATGTAGAGAAATAGCTTAATATATATTAAAATGGGATGCATGAAGTTTTTTTAAACAATGGTACAACAATGAAATGATCATATATGAATATGTAAATTTTCATGGGCATTTGAATGTTTGTATAGAGTAGAATGTTAGCATCCGTTTTAATTTTGTAATGGTAATGGTAAAGTGCTTTCAATGTTGAAAGGATGTTTGAATATTAATATGAAGTAGAATGAATTTTCTTGTTTCAGTTTTTTGATGATTTAATTTGGAATGGAAATGGATGTTGGGTTAATAGATTTGGTCTTGGATAATGGAAGAGCAGTTTCAATTTATTCATGTGATACAGGTTGTATATACAGAAAAAGAAAATTAAAAATCAAATAAATAAAAAATATAAATATTGGCACCGGCAATTGTTTTTACGTTATAACTTTTACTGGCGCAACAATATGTTGCCGGCGAAAAGAAACGATGGCAAAATGCCTTCAAAATAATTATATTTAAAAAAATAAACATATTCCTGGTGAGAAAAAATGGCGGCAAAAAAATTTTAAAAAGTAAATTACGTAAAATGTTTTGTTTTACCAGCGAAAAAAAATGCCGGCAAAAGTTTTTTCCTCAATTTATTATTGAAAAATAAACATCTTTTCCCCGCGCAAAAAAATGCCTGCAAAAGTTTTTTGAAAATTTATTTCTGAAAAAAAAAAACCTTTTTTCCCGGAGCAAAAAAACAACAGAATTTTTTTTTAAAAATTTATTATTGAAAAATAAACCTTTTTGACCAGTGAAACAAACCTCCTTTTCCGGCGAAATAAAATGCCATCAATGTATAGCTTTTTACGGGCCCTATCTCTTTTTCGCTGGCAAATGGTATTACTGGCAATCTTTTCTCGACGGCTTGCCGGGGCATGAGAAATCGCTGGGACTAGTTTTTCCCGGCGTTGTATCGACCTTTACCGGCGATTATTTAGCGCCGACAAAAGTGCAAATTGTTGTAGTGGGCTTATATGTGTGGACTCTTTCTTCTAGTATAACGTGTTTTGGATATGCCTGTGATGGGGCCCCAAAACAAAGCAGTGAAGGTAAGCCAATAGGGGCCCAAAGCGGACAATATGATACTGGATGGACTGGGTTGTGAAGGAGAAGGAGAAGGAGGGAGGAGGTAGTGGGTGGAGGTGGGTGGCAAGCAAGGAGAGGGAAGAAAGGGAGGGGTAGTTTGGGGATTTTTCAGAGGAGTCCATCAGGGGTCCCATGAATGGATGTGCAGGGAGCAATGAGGGATATGTGAATAGCAGCTCTTTAAAATTATAGATAGGTTTCCAAAAGTTTTGGAGGGCCACGGTCACCACTACCCTAGGTTCTTCCCTATCTCTATGTGGACTTTCTGCACAGGACAACCTCTAGATTGAGGCTATCAAGGAGTTGATAAAAAATAAAACATAAAAGAGTATTAAAAAAGTTTACACCCTTAAATATAACTATGAGTTTACCCATTTGTCATTAGTCATTATAGTTTAGAGGATCAGAATGATACTAATGCTAACGACCACATGTCGTGTTAAAGCAAACATTCTCATTCAATGGTGAGTGATTATTCTAACAAGTAGACACCAGCAACAAAGGCAAAATAAGAATATACTAATTAATATAAGATTTATTGAAATATTATAAAGAAAAAAATCCACTTCCTTTTTTCTATTAATCTTTCTATTTTTGTCTATCTTTTACCTTTTGGATTTAGGGGCTACGGACGTATACATGATAAATACAATTGGGAAAAAATAAAAGACAGATGTTAATCTCATATGTGCACGGGTAAGGCGCTGTGATGTTACTCAATGCCTGCTCTACAATTTGATATGAAGGATTTTGCAAGATCAATTTGTCAATAAGAATATCATGATGAGAGCATGCCATTGCGTTACAAATAAATTGGCTATAATCATTTTCAAAAAATGGCCTCCGTACTTTTGGATTTGGGGCTAGGGCCATATACATGATGAATACATGCAAATGATAAAAAAAGACCTATATTAATATCATATGTGTACAACTTATTTATCGTAAGCATTGTCATGTTTTTCCATGCCTGCCCCACAATTTGATACCAAGGTGATTCAATCCTCATGCCAATTCTTAATCATTTCCTATGATGGTATCTCATAGACCAACCTTTAATTAAAGATTGTTTTTTTCAAGTGGATTAGTTTGTAACTTTGACAAAATTATATCCTAAAGAATAAGTAAATAATAAAGTTAATAAAAAACATAATGCAAAGATAGAATTTTTCTCCAATTAGATTAATTATGAGATTAACATGTAATGTTAACAGAATTATATCCTAAAGGAGAGGTGTACTTATAAATGAGAATTTCCTCAAAATGTTTTCCTGAAAGAGATTTCTTGGTGTTGTGGTTAGGATTTGAGAAATAATAGATGTGCGATGCTTATCCTCAATGGAAAGAAGAAAAAAGGGTGATGACTATAATTAAGGTGTGATAGCGGTGCGAGAGATTTTAGTACCTACTAGTTTGATGAGAAACCATGTAAGATTTAATGAGAGGTTATAGGATGGGCTCGGTTAGGTTCCCCATTGAACATTAAAATGATAAGTTACAAGATTTTAGGAGAGGAAGATGGTAGAGATGAGAGATTATAGGAGTTTAAATTATTTGTAATGCCACATGTCATTCTATTGGAATGCCAACATGAAGCACCGGAAAAAAAAAAAAAAAATGAAGAGCGCCGACGTGGCACCCTCCAGAGTAGGGCTCCCTATTGTTTTAATATATATATATATATATAATTTGCAAGATTTTTGTGTTGAATTTGTGCATGAGGCATGCCTAAATTAACAAAGAATATTAAGAAGGTTGGATATCTCATAATTAAGATTTAGTATTATTCTATGCAGGTCGATGACCCACTAGGAAAAGAAGTAGACCGAAGAAGCTACAAATGTAAGCAGTAAAGATAGATATGAAGAATTGCAACATATATGAAGATTTGGCCTAGGCACAAAAATGGAGAAATAACATTCATTTAGTTGAATCCAACATGGTTGGAACAAAGATTGATGATGACGAGGAAGGGGATTGACATTTATGTTTAGTACGTGATGTTTCACTACTTTTATTGAGGGGATGTATGATAGAATATTAATGGGAGCCCCTTGAGCATGAAGGATTTGAGATTTCATCATGGTCCTGCATTGGCTCTTAAGCAAGAACAAACCTATTAAGACAATACATGGAAATGTTTGTAAGGTTGAAATTTTAACTATGAAATTTACGTATTTAGCATGCATATAATAAAGACGGACATACTGAAGAAAGATTGCATCCTTAGCCAACTCAAACTCACATTCCATAAATCCAAACGGATCAACAATTTCTAACACTACATTTTTGCCAATTGGTGGAACTTTCAACCACAGTGGGTTCCTCTACACACACACATTGCAGTGTTTTTCTTTTTTTCGAAAAAATATAAGATAATATATGCACTTGAGATAGATCACCCGAAACAAGCTCAAATCCTCTATTTTGGACTCCATTTATAGGCTTGACAACCAACCTCGAACACCAATGGTCCCACCCTGAACACACTGTGATTGAAGGCTAGAAGTGTGTTGATTGATTTAAATTGCTAAGAATCACATTCTTATTCCTTAAGGGGCAAGTTTGGTAAACGATGAAGAATCCTCTATTTAGAGGATTCTCTCCATCTCCAAAGAAGGCCATAATCTTTAAGTAGGATTCCCGATTAGAGTTCCATGTTTGGATGGAGGGAGGATTCCTACAAATTATGGAATGTATGATCCAATGGTAATAAATATTTTTTTAAAATTCCCGAAATCCATGAAAAATTAAGACCTCAACTTTCACCTCAAAGTTGTTTGTGGTCATCTAGAAAATATGAACGGTTCAGATTGTGCAAAGGGGGCCCACAAGAATAAGAATTTAATATTTTAGTACTGGACGTTTTTTAAAATATCTCAAGATATGGTAAAGATCAACGGTTGAAATTTGGTCAACTAGCCATGTGTTTGACCATCTTGAAATAACTATCGGTTCAAATCATGATCGTGGGGCCCACATGAGCCATAAAATTGAAAAGAATGGACTGGTCTCCATCCCGATTTTGGCCCAGCAGAATCTCAGAATTTGGTCATCTAACGGTTTGGATATTTTTGCAAATATCTCAAGTTCTAAGATGAATCAACGGCTGAAATTTGGTGAGATGACCGTTATAACCGTTTGGATCTTGATTGTAAGACCCAAAAGATGCATTAAAAATGCAAAAAGTCTAGAAACCACATTAACGTCTCACTTACTGTAGCTACATGGGTCATCCGCCTTTCCACTCACGCCCCTTTCTTTCTCCACGAATCTCACAAGCTTGTCTTTTCTCTTACATATACCCTGCAATCTTTTTTATCTCAGCACCTACCAATGTATGGTTTTCTTGTTTCAATGCTTTGTTGTTTTGCTACTCTTGATGTAAATAGAAATTTGTTTCAGTAACAGGTGTTTTTTTATCGTAGGGTATAGAATATGGAGATTTTACATTGGGGGCTTTTCTTAAAAAAATGTCAATACAAATGTTTGCAACTGCATTTTTTTTTTCTTAAGACATGGAGTTGGGGATTTAAGATTGGAGCTTAGTATTCTGCAGGTAATTATCATTCACCTTAGTATTCCCAACGCATTCCGTCTTTGACACAAATAATATTCAATCGAATCAAATAATAAATAATCACTCAAAATCAAGGGGGTAATCTAATGGGTTTTCTGTAGATGTTTGATAAGTCGATTGAACATATTTGGAGGCTTTTTTTTTCAATTATTATTTATAAACTATAAGAATACTTATGATATTATAAGTAAAATCTACAACTAATTACTTTAGTTTGTAATGGATTTTTGGTGATTAACTTAATTTATTAATCAATTTGTACGAAATTAACCTGTGCATCGCAAGGGGGTTTATGCTAGTGTGTATATAATGTGCAAATATTTGTTGGGAGGAGATGCTTCTCATCCCATCAGGATTGTTGGTATAGGTAGGATGGGGCTTCGGTTGGTATTGATAGCCATTGTGAGAGTTAGGAAAACAACCAACTGCCTCCAAGCCCACAATCGCTACTCGGCCCATTAAGTCAGTCTTGGCCGAAATGTAAAATGACCCAAGCCAATTAAGCACTAGGTCAACCCAAATTAAGCCAAAGCAACCCAACTCAAATAGAGACCGGGTCAACCAAGTTAGGTCATTATTTTGCTGGTTGTAATATATATTTTTCCGAGATGAGTGAGTGCAGCGGCGGATCAAGGATCTTTGTTTGAGGGCTATGAGCTTTAATAGATAGTTTGGTTTTTAGTGCAAACAGAGGATTTTCATTTGGATTTTGAAAATGGACGACCCACAATTTTTATTGGATCTTTTTGAAGTATACCATGGTTTAACGGGTACAACTGCACCCGCGTGGTTGTGGCTGGGTCTACCCTCGAGTGAGTGGCACACAACATGTCAAACAACTTATTTGACAATAGATCGATCCTAAGTAGCTGTGCGAGATAAGATATCCTTGTCACTAATTGTATTTTTAGGGTAGCCTTAAACCTTCCAATTTATAATTCAGCAGACACCCTTTGTCACTGACTAAGTTGAGTCCAAGAGTTTGTCTATTTTTATCATTGAATTTACAAACATGCAAAACTAAAAAGAAAAGCGTTTGATTTTGTCTTGAAGTTGAAATAGCTTTAACAAAAATGAAGATAGACATTAGTCATGAGAGAAAACAGAAGGACCTAAATCACACCTTTGCATTAGTATGCCAAAAAGTGATTAATGGTGCAAATATAAAGAGAAAATTATACTGGAAGAAGAACCAGAGGCAAGTGAGTTGTAGAGATGAGCTTCAACACATAATTTTTGATGATTCAACCAATGTTCTAAAATGTTGATATATGAGGTGAGGTGTTTCATCATCCCAAAAAAAAATGAATAAACATGGTTCAAAATTGCAGTCATGATTGTCATTAGATTGTCCCAAAAAACAATTTATTGTCTCATACAACCTGTGGTGCATGAATCTTTTTCGAATAAAAAAATGCTATTAAAAATTATTGATGCAGTAAGTCACAATATCCTTACATCGCATTCAGCTGTTAAATCTCTTTTACCAAAAAATAAATAAATATATTAAATCAATTGAATTTTAGTGTTTGACATATGGGCTGATATTCATAATCTATAAATCCACCAATGTGGCGTATATATAAAACCCAAATCACTTAAAATAACTATCAACATGTATACTAGTTTTCTCAAATTTCATCCAATTAGAGTAGGACCCATCACACATTAACCATGGCACATGATTAGAATCATTAAGTAATTAGATATATGACTTTTGGATCTAATCGGCTATAGGAAATTGGATGCATCAAACGTCTCCAACTATCTAATCCAACTTCAAAAAAATTATATTCAAAGATCATTAAATAGAGGACAAGAATCAATTGCCTTGATTTTTTTTTTCGATCAAATTGACAAATCTCAAAATTCTCTTTTTATTGTTTGAAAAGTCTGAATCCTCTTATGCTCGTACTCACCGCAATTCTGCTAGTCTTTTTAGTGGGGTCCACTTATGAAAATCTAAACTATTCAAAATAAATGCTCTTTTTTCGTATGCGCCATTGCTAAATCTCACCCAAACATAACATTTGGGTGAGCGGACAATCATAGCCATAGGTCCATTGGGTGCTGGCCTACTGGGCCTCTTAGTAGGGGTCGTCTTTTCTATTAATCGGATCCAGGCTCGGGCCTGCTATGGATCTGACCCGTTTTCATCTTATATTTCCCCTTGAAATCATTTTCTCCAGGAAGGGTTTTGGCCTTCCTCTTCCGAAGAAAATTAGGGTTTTTGCTTCCTCGAAGTTCCATCTCTGCATCGCCGAACTTCTTCGGTAATCTCTCGTTCTCTCTCTATAAAGATTCAATTTTTGAAGGAAAAGAGGCGTTTGGATGCCTCAAAACAGTAGTAGGACATCGTTTTTCAGGGAGAATCTCGTGTTCTAATGTTGTATGGAGAAATACAAGTATGCATAACCCTTGATCTTCATTTCTAGGGTTTTGATGATTATATTCTACTATCGATTCCCACCCCTCTTTCTTTTAGGCGAGAAAGATCAGATCTTGAACTCCCGTTCTTACTTTTCTTCTTCTTTCATCTGCAATTGTAGAAGAACCTGTAATGTGATTCAGTTTCTAAGGGAAGAGATAAAGAGAGAGAGAGAGAGAGAATGGCAGCGACTGTGGCCCGCACTGTTGACCGAAATATGAAGGTCTGTTGCTTTTTTTTACTGTGTGGATTTTATGTTGGATATTCTTTTAACCTTTTACTTCTCAAGTGATTTTCCCTGATATGTTTGTAAGTTGGAGTTGAGGTTTCCTTTTCACTTCAGGTAGAATTTGAATCAGTGAATGGTTGATTATCTAATGATTCATTTGGATGTGCATTTTAATCATATTCTGGTGATAATGTTTGTGCTTGTCCAAAACATTGTTATTGGAGTGAATAGTGATTAGTTGTATTTTACTTCTTTTGTTAAATTTAGTTAATTCTGAACAACATATGATGAATTTGTATGGACTCAATCACATTAGAACCATTAGTTGGACAGAACAAATGGGTGTCCATTTTGTTGTGCATTCAGAGTGGCTGAAAATGGGATTCGGTTTTTTGGGTTACATCTTTTCTTTCCAACCCAACATCCTAAATTTAGTAGTTCAGATGAAATTTTTGCCCCTGCTTTAGGGTTGTCCAGAGTCCAGACCCAATCATTTTACAAGGACGAATGTATTTTGATTATACCTTAGAAATGTCAGTGGGTGTTTCTGGTGTTGAATCCAGTGTTTTTACAAGCATTTGGGTCAGGGCTTCCCAAAAGTGCCCTGTGCCTCAAGCATGAAGTGTGCCTTGCATTTAGGCTTCTATCTGTGTGAGACATATCTGAGGCATACACCATAGACAACCCGTACGCCTTGGTTCATGCTTCATGTTAGGGGTATATGCCCCATTAACACATTTGTTTTCAAGAAAAAAAGGAAGGGCCAGTTTGTGATTTTAAGTTTGGCGTTCTTGTCTGAGACATTTGTTTTCAAAAGTAAGGGGTGGAGATGAGACAAGTATATTACAGAGTTTTCTAACATTTGTTTTCAAAAGTAAGGGGTGGAGATGCCAAAAAGGGCCAGTTTGGCATTGGATATAGCTGTTGACCATTCTTGTCTCATTCACCTAACCATTAGTTATATAGGAAGTTGTTTGCAGCTCGGTGCTGCACAATGTTGTGGAGTGGGCAATAGAGCAAAAGGAGGTTGTAGATTCAATATAACAGATTTAGCAAACTGAGAACTGGTGTCCAGTAGCAGGATGTTGAAAGAAAAGGTTGGAGCCTATGATGCCTAGATACGCCATGGATAAGGGAGGGACGCACCAAGTATATGGTAGGGACACAAATATTACACATAAAAAATGAAGTACCGGTTTTGATAGGACACGATATGTTGCCTATTTCGAAGTATATGGGTATCATAGGTTGGAGTGCTGTGTAGTACACCTCTTTTAGGTATGATGAAATTTAATGAAATGGAGTAGGTTGGAGATAATTAGGGGCACAGAGTATTGGTGGGGCCTTTCAATGAATTTAGTGTGAAGATGTTTGCCTTTACAGGCCCAATTTGTGCCCAGGACTCAATCTAGGCAGAGTTGTTTGCTATTAAGAAAGCTGTAAGGAATTTTTTTTTTTTTTGCTAATATGAGACTTTTATTGGAAGGAGAAAAGAGACGGAAACTGATAGAAGGCTGGGTCCACCCTTTGCCTGGGTGGCCCATTTACAAGCTGGACAGATGGATTCACATTGGCAATGATTCCGTTAGTACCCCAGTGGCCTTGACACTCTCGGGTAATCAGATTAAGGACTGCTGGTGGAAGATAAGTTTTGAAAGTGGTAAATGTGGGGTAATTGAGCTTAGAGAGCATGTTTGCCACTTCATTCTCCGGTCTACGCCCAAACCTCTTATGGACCATGCTGGAATTCCCTCAAGAGCTTGTAATTGCTTCCACCACAAATGCATGATGTTCCATGATACCATTTCCTGTCTTTGAATGTTCTCCACTAGCACCAAGCAATCACCCTCAATAACTACTTTCTTGACATGGTTCACTTTGCACTGAATGACTCCATGGTATAGGGCTTGGACTTCATCTTCTAATGCATTCTCAGCCTTGATTGAACTAGTATAAGCAACTACTAGTTCCCCATTATGATTCCTTATAATTCCTCCAATCCATGCAGTCATAGTCCCCAGATGCATAGAGCCATCGAAGTTGAGCTTGTAGAACTCCTTAGCAGGAGGGAACCAAGTTCTGTGCGTATAGCCTGGTACACCATCTGAGGAAGTGTAGATTTTAGTAGCATTCCATTCAAAAATAGCTAGTGTAGGTTTGTCAATGACTGCCGTTGGGTGAATTGGGCTGGCAGTAAAGGAGTATTGATTGCGCATTTTCCATATATACCATGACAGGAATGCACCCACCTTTCTATTATTCATGGTTGCTTTTTGCCAGAACCAGAATGAGAATGACTGATAGTCTGTAGGTTTGTCAATGGAGTTAGGAAGTTTACTCCATATCATGACTGTTATTGGGCATGAAGTAAAGAGGTGGTCTACTGTTTATTCTTGTGATCTACAGAGGATACATGTTGGCTGGGCCATGTAAGACTGTCTATGAATTCTTTTTTTTTTTTTTGTTTTTTTTCTTTTTTTTTTTTTTTTGAATGGTACTGTTTTTGAATTCTTTGAAACACTGGGAGACGGTTCATTAGTAACCTTCAGATGAACAACTGGATTTTTGGGGGGACATCCAATTTCCAGACAGTAGGCCAAGGGAAATGTGGTCCAAAAGGCAAGGGATGAAGAAGGTATTTGTATAGTCCTTTGACTGTACATTTTCCTGCCGGTTCTGCCATCCAGCATCTCACATCCGTTCCTCTAAGAGGTAAGTCTAAGATTTTGTCAGCTATTGGATCCTCCCATATGGCTTTGATGATTTCTCTATTCCAATGATTGCCGTTGCCATTGATCGGGATTAGGTCTTTTACTTTGTGTAAAGTGTCTTGCAATTGTTCTGATCCTGATTTTGTTGGGTACTTTGCTAGCACTTCTATACCCACAATCCATTGATCATGGAAGATATCTACCTGATCGCCCTTCCCTACCACCCATCTTAAATTATCTGAGATGGTATTCTTGTTTCTTATTAAGGTCTTCCAGAATTTGGAGTCAGTGCTCTTTACCTCGCATTCATTGAAAGAGGAGCTTCTTAGGTATTTTTGCTTCAATAGTTGGACCCACCAAGCATTTGGAGATTGAAGGAATCTCCAAACGTTAAGGGCATGGATGACACTCATCTTGGTGTGTAAGCACTTAATTCCTAAGCCTCCATCCTTTCTTGGTTTGACTACTTGGTCCCATGCCACAGGTGCATAGTTATTCTGCCCGTCTTCCATGCCAAAGAAAGTTTCTTTGGGTGCAATTAACAGCTTTGATAACTTTCTTTGCGATGTTGGTGTGGTGTACATGGGAATGGTGGAAGTGACTGTTTGAATCAGAATTCTTCTCCCTGCCATGGAAAGCATCTGGCCTTGCCATCCTTCCAATTTGCGGTCCATTTTGTTAATGATCCTTTTGATGTCATGGTGATCATTTGAAACCATGGTCAGTGTTGCCCCCAGGTATTGAGTGCGGGTGCTTATATTTTGGATCCCCAGTATATGACTGACTAACTTTTTAGAATGACTCTCCATTCCTTTGGAAAACATTAGAATAGATTTTTCTTTGTTCAGCTTCTGTCCTGCCTCTTTCTCAAATGTTTGCAGAATTTTCCCAACTTTTTTTTGAATTGGATTCTGTATGGTGAAAAAAAAAAATTAGAATATCATCTGCAAACTGGAGTTAGCCAACTCTTTCACCCATAGGACTCAGTTTGGGAAAGACATTTTTTCCCAAGTGCTGGTGAAACTCAAAATATATATGCAGAGCCTCTCCACAAATCAAATACAGATATGGGGATATTGGGTCCCCTTGCCTCAGCCCCCTTGATGGCTTGATCATATCCATGTAGTTACCATTAATCTTAACTTGGTATGTCACAGTTGTAACACACGTCAACGTCATGATCAACCGGGTGACTCTATGGCTCAGGCCAGTTTGTAAGAGGCAAGCCTCTAAAAATTGCCGAGAGACTTTGTCATTTGCTTTGTGAATGTCTAGTTTCAAAGCACGCTTCCTTTTCCTTCTTTTCTGAGCCATAACATGTATCATCTCCCTGGCAATGACAATGTTATCTCTTATTAGGTAGAAATGCCCCCTGATTATCTGAGATGAGTCTCATCAGAAGCGGTCTCAACCTAGCCACCAGGAGCTTAGATAGGATTTTATATGGAACCGTGCAAAGACTTATAGGCCTGTATTCTTGAAGAGTTTCTGCCCCAGGTTGTTTTGGGATAAGAACAATGGCCGTGTTGTTAACCTGGGGATGTAAGCGGCCATGCTCAAATGATTTTGAAAGAAATTCACTAATATCAACTTTGATATTAGCCCAGAACTCATGGAAATTTTTTGCACCATATCCATCAATACCCGGGGCTGTCTTTGTTGATAGAGAAAACTGCTTGTTTAGTCTCCTCCTCTGATGGATTTTGTAAGAATCTTTCGTTGTCGTCCTCAGTGAATACTGTAGGAAGGTGTTTGGGTATGATAAGACTGTCTCTCATGTGAGAGGTCTCAGATGATAAACCTTCCCAAAAGTAAGCCTGACAGTTGATGCCAGTCAAACTTGTTCTTGTAAGCAACCACTTGATCACAATGGACCAACATCAACCGGGTTGGTGTGACCCTGAAAAAGCTGTAAGGTTTTTAGGGTCACTCCAACCCAGTTGATGTTGGTCCAATGTGATCAAGTGGTTGCTTATTCGAACAAGTTTGACTGGCATCAACCTTTTTTGGGCATGATGTCAACTTCTCTCAGTACGACAGTGTGCAAATGGCACTGTTCGACTTAAGTGATCTAGTACCATCTAGGCTAAAATTTAATCACTTTTAAAAGATATTCATTGAGAATATATATATATATATATATGGGAATGTTCATATGCATCCTTCCCTCACCATAGCGTGAGGGACAATGACATGGCAGAGAGAGGAACGTTGGATTAAAGCAGGGATCCAACTGCTGGGCAAGGGCCTATAAAAGGCATGAATGAAATGGGGAAAATGAGAACCCCTGTTTTGGCGCTCTGGATTTCGTTTCCCTCCCAAAACCAAATGAACTTCTGCTCTTCCTCTCATTGCCATTTCCCTCCAAAGCCGATTGAAATCATTCTCTTCCTCTCGTTGTAGCTCTGAGAGGGATGCCAAATGGCAAAAGCCATTTGAACTCTTTCTCCTTCCCTTGTTTCACTTCTACTGTGCAAAGAGTCCACAACCCGGATCCTTCATGGCGGCACGTTTCTCCCCACTGGTCGAAATGTGGCCCTCCTTCAGATCAGATCCGTGGCCTCACGGAACCTGAGATCCTCTCTTTCATCTACATAGCATCAGCTCACCAAATTTCGAGATCTGAATCAAATCTCCAATCTGCACCGAGTCTGAGTCCCTGTGAAGTCTCCCTTGATTTCTTCGTGGATCATCCTTCTTTGGGCAATGCGAAAATTCAGTCTTGGACCCAAATCAGACAGTCTAATTTGGGTTCAAGACCAAGGGTCTAAAATTACATGATCAAGGGTGTGATGTCTTCTGCATCCGAGAGTGCAGTGGACGAGAACTCTGCACTGGTGCCTGGGCTTGGGATGCACAATGTACTTGCCCTCAGGCTCAATCCATCACCATAGATAGAGCCATTGATCACTTACAAGTTAGAGTTATATTCTATATGATTTAGTAAAATACAATGAACATGAATGCAAAATGCTGATTGGTGGAGTCAAATGATCTTGTTGAATTCAATGTAGAACGTGTTCCTTAAATATTATGCAGTTTACTGTACAATTTCATGATTCTAGAAGTTCAAGGAACCAGGAGTGGAAAGTGTGTTTCATTAAATTGACTGAAGATGAGTGAAGAGGTTGATGTATTTTAAGAAAGAGAGAGGTTTATGTATTAGTGGGCTTGTGATTAATGTATTAAGATTTATAATTGTTGATTTAGTGGGTTTGTAATTTAGCTATTCAGATTTGGCTATAATTTTATTAAATTGATGAATCCTGTCTAGAGTGCAGGTGACCATTTCAGCTATTCTGAATTCCTGATAATATAATAATTTCATAATAGTCTAAAATTTACAAGATCCCAAAGTCCCGAGTGTCCTCCAGAAGGAATTTTTTCACCTCGCAACTGTGAACAATCTCATATTCAGAAATGAAAATCTAGATCTTAAATCCACCCACACCTGTGAGCGATCCGTAATCCATAACCATTGCACCTGTAATTCATAACAATTACTAACTGATCTGCACATATTCATTAGATTGAAATCTCCAAAAAAAATGTTTACAAACACTGTCTACTCAAAACTTATTACAAACATCAACTGAATCAACAACTCTTGCATGAAACAACAGAATCAACAGATACAATGGCTAAATACATCAATTGAATTAATGCCACCATCAGGTCAAGGGCTCAAGGATTGGTACCACCCTCTTCTTCACAATTAATGCCACCATCATAATCAATCCTACTACAAAGTTTTTGATAAGAATCCTAATATTCTTCACTCCAGTCAATTGCCTTCACACAGCATTATCCAGTTGGTCCATTGGGAACCAAGTAGTAAAAGCTTTAGGGAATCAGATGCTGTGAAGCTGCAGATTGCGGATTGAGACACCACTTCCTTGTTCAGATGTATGCTGTTGCAGACTGGCTTCCCATTCCGTTTTTTCCCTGCAAAATATGGAGACCCTGTTTGGAAATTAGTTAGATGATTTTAAATGGATGATGTCAAGTAATTTCTTGAAATGAATTTTTTAGAGCGAGGTAGCTAGCTACTAATTCAAAATAATAGCTAGCTACTAATTCAAAATAAACTTTCTGTTTTATCAAAAAAATTCAAATAAACTAAAGCCCTGGCACAGTTGGAAGGTTATCAACCCAAAAACAGGGGAAAGAGAAGAAACCAAACCCCAAGCCCATATGAGAATTGATTTTTCAGGAACAAAGTAATAATCAAAACTAGATTAAAGGAAATAAATTTAGAACAAAAACCCAGTTTGGAGATGAAAATGAAGAGAGAGAGAGAGAGAGAGGGAGAGAGAGAGAGAGAGCTCTTTTCTGCTGGGGATGGAGCCGAGTGAGGGAGCTCCTTTTCTGCCTGAAGATGGAGATGAGCAAGGGGAAGTGTCTCCTTTTCTGCTGGAAAGCTCGCTCAGATGTAGAAAGAGTTTAGTTAGAATAGTTTCTCTAAGGAAGTAAGGAAGGGTTTTTGAATTTCAAAATGGCTGGGAAACTTCTTTTCCTATCTTTTTCAATGACACTATTCACTTTACCTTTTATATCTCCTTTTTGCTGATGTCATTGTTCCTCACCCTATGGTGAGGAAAGGATGCTTATGAACATTCTCCATTATGTGTGTGTTCGTTCCCAGGTGCAAACTCAGACTGCCGATTTTATGTTTGCAGGCAGCTGCGGTGGTGTGTGTATAAATAATGGGAAAGAATTCCCAGGTGCAAACTCAGACTGCTGATTTTATGTTTGCAGGCAGCTGCAGTTTGATCACTTCAACTTTACACGTCAATAACCAATTAAAAAACACCTTAAAGAAAAACTGTAGGTGCAAACTCAGACTGCTGATTTTATGTTTGCCGGCAGCTGCGGTTTGATCACTTCAACTTTACACGTCAATAACCAATTTAAAAACACCTTAAAAAAAACTGTAGGGGGAAAAATTGTTAGACATCAATGCACCTTTCTTTTATGGATTTAATCTTTGTATTTTGGGGCGTAAGGAGCCTGACAATTGTTATTGACTGTTAAGAATTTCATTCTCCATCGGCATTAGGAAGCTACCACGTCTGAATGAGAGCTTTTCTCAATATTTATTCAAATTTCTGTTGGTAGTATCCATTTAATGATTTGAAAGAGGGAGAGGGGGGATGGGATGTGAAGAAGAGTCAACAAGCACAATTACAATGCAAAGGTTATAAACTCTCTCTTAAGGTTATGGATGTGAAAACCCCACTATCCTGTCAGACAACCAGATAACTTTCGCATATGTGGCATAGGCCCACCGGCCTTTTGTTTTTAATGGACAGGCCTGGTGGCGTTTTTCACAATGGTATATTGCTAAGGCATTTATTTCACGACAGTTTGTGAAGGTGTTTCAAAATGACAAATCCAGTGTAGCAGTCAAAGCTACGTTATCATTTACAATGAAGAACCGTCTCTTATTTGCTCCAACCATTGCTCTACTAGGTATGCATTAAATGATCAATTTGCCAAAAAGCAATCGTCTTCAGAAATTTTCATCCCTATTTTTATTGGAAAAATCAACTCCTTGCGAGATAAAACGAGTGCAACGTTTATTTTGTAGTCCTTTGCATTTGGCTAATGCTTGTGTACTTAAGTTGCTGAAGAAACTGATTATTTAAATAAAAATCTAAGTTCCTTAAGTACTTCCATGTTTTAATTCAGAAGGGACTAATGCTTCCTCCCATCTTCATTTTTTTTCTTGCTTCTTTCACATGCACCATTTGCCAATCTCTTGAGATGTCTGGAGCTGAAACACCATTTGCCATGTATGGTTTTACAGAGATATTCATATTTTTTTTCTCCCACCCACCCAATTATCTTGGTAGTTCCAGATTTCTACTTGTAAGGGAGCTAGTCCAATGGCTTACTACCTTGCAAACAATAAAATTATTTGCTTTGAGCTATATGATGGGGATTCCAATATCCCGTATGTTTAGTTCTGGTTTTCTCTCACTTGCATGTTTATTCTTCATACATTTACTGTTAATTGATCTGGCTAATAGTTTCGTGCCAATATGTTGGGACTTCCACTAGATCACAGTTAAAAAGCTAAAACAAACCTATATTACTCTCTTTATATCAATTATGACAATGGTGGCATTGGGATCTTTTATGGAATCATTTTGTGGGATTTACCTTCATCATTTTATGCATGTCCTCTGCAGCAAGCTCTTGCTGGCCTAAGACGAATCAATTTGGAAGGTCTTCGATGGAGAGTTTTTGATGCGAAAGGCCAGGTTGAAATTCATTCTTGTGGCTGAGTATTGGGATTTTTGTTTCTTCAAATTACATGTAAATCGCTATGCAGAGAATTAGTGTTAATCTATATGTAAGTTCTGAATGAGTCTAGCCATCCATCTTACGGTATTAGAATTGATATGCTGTAGCCCAAATTGCACACTGATAGGACACTCCTAAAAGTTCATGCGAAGGACTTAGGAGGGGAAAAAGGGCACACTCAACAGAGATTTCTTTGACATCCTTGTACTGCTAAAAAAAATTCCATTCAATGTTCAGGATTGTCAAATCATAATTTTGGGCTTTGCCACATCTGAAGTGGGGCCTTCAAAGTGATTGAAATGGATCTTGTTTGTGCTTGCCACGTGTGCAAGGACCATGCACTGGCACATGCTTGCATGTATCTGAACACTGTAGTCTACTTCAGTTTATTTCCTGATCCAACCCCTGAAAAAAAATATGGTAATGACTCGTTTTTCTTCCCCAGATACTTGGGAGACTGGCATCTCAAATTTCTACCGTCATTCAAGGCAAGGAC
This sequence comes from Persea americana, assembly GCA_029852735.1. Classification (NCBI taxonomy): domain Eukaryota; kingdom Viridiplantae; phylum Streptophyta; class Magnoliopsida; order Laurales; family Lauraceae; genus Persea; species Persea americana. The sequence goes on from CM056813.1 coordinate 3,266,540, forward strand.
AAACCAACTTACACACCCTATTGTGAAGATGGAGATATGTGCATTGTGCTTAATGCAAAAGATATCTGCGTGACAGGGAGGAAACTTACTGATAAGTTTTACCGCTGGCATACTGGGCAAGTGATGACACTTAGTATTATTGTCTCTTGTCTGTTGAAACCCTTCACCCATGATTTGTTGTCAGTATTCTTTTTCCTTGACATTGAATTATGTTTATCTTATAGGTATATTGGCCACCTAAAGGAAAGGAGTTTGAAGGACCAGATGGCAAAGGACCCAACAGAAGTCATCCGGAAAGCTGTTCTACGCATGCTTCCACGCAACAAACTGCGTGATGTAAGTTGTAACTTGTATTTCGTATTTCTTGTTTGGACCCAAACTTATGGAACTGATCATACACTCGTAGCACCAAAATCTGTCTTTAAAGAGGTCTCATGAACAAACAGCCACCGAATTTGGTGGTGAGATTTTGAGTCATCTGTTTTTTAGTTTCAGTTTGTTTTGGATGTGTGTCAGTGTTGTGGGCCATGGGGCATTGCCCATCGTGCATTTGCATATTCTTGTATATCGCTGCAAGTGTTTAAAACTTATTTTAAATATTAATGATCTCTCTTCCTTCGACACACATGCACAGAAAGAGAACGTTTTGATGCTCATTAAGCTTGAGACTCTGGTTGATCACTTAAAAACTCTGAAAAATCCCACTAAACCCTCTTTTCCAATTCTGCCTGTAAATTTGACTTCATTATATCTCGTTTTTAGTTTATTTATTTTTAATCTTTTTCTGAGGTTCCAATAGTGCTTTCAGCGAAGACATTGATTTTTCAGATCTGAGGTACTACTTTTTTTTTTTTTTTTTCTTTTTTGGGGGGATGGCAGGACCGAGATCGAAAACTGAGAATCTTTACAGGTAGCGAGCATCCCTTTGGTGATCGGCCGCTAGAGCCATATGTGATGCCTCCACGTCAAGTACGAGAGATGCGGCCACGTGCAAGGCGTGCGCTAATTCGTGCTCAGAAGAAGGCAGAACAAGGTCCTACTGCAAACAGGAAAAAGAAAAGAGAAGAAACAAGTGACACAACCGCATTAGAAATGTGAGGAAAATCAATCGAAGTTAATCGCTTTGATGCTTAATGCTTGTGCGACATTCCTAAAGTTAATTTTTTTGCCCTGCAAGTGTCATCAAATGATGGGTAAGGGGTTTACTATTCACCATCTGTAATGAGTTCTTTGTTAATTACAAGCAGGAATGCAGGATGTATGCCTTGGCATGGTTTCTTTCTCCCCTTGTCTGAAGGCCTGGAATGGTCCTAATTTCTGAAGACAAATGAGGAAACTAAATGATTCAGTCTAGTTTGTTTTGTACTTGAGAGTATGGTCAAAGGTCATTACCCAGTGGATCCCACCGAAGCAGGGTCCAGACTGATAACTTTGGGCAATTTTGCACGAAGTAGCTGCTCGTAGGTCTCATGCGTCGTTAAGTAATCCTATAATGGTTTCATTACCTGCCCATTGTGCACTTTCTGTTGATCTAACTTTGGTGGTGATGCATGCAAACCAAGCTGCCTAATATTAATGTCCCTTGTGGGAGTGGTACAGTATTAATGTTTCAAGGAGCTTGGCAATAGAGAAGTTAGAGAAACAGCCATGGTCCAGACTTGGTTGAGGGAAAGCCAGACTTGGAGAAGGATAACACTGTCTTGAGTTCTTAAAGCCATATTTGGATTCCTGGAACTTGGATTGCCTTTCACTCATTTTATCTGTAAATTCCAGTACCCTTGACTCTGTTTACCTGTCACAGGTTATATGGTGAAAGAACAAAGCTACTCTCATTTCCTGTTAAACTTGCTGTATGCTAGTTACACCTCTGCCTTTACATGCAGGGCCTGTAATCAGCGATTTTGCATTGGAAGCTTCTAACCATACCATTGGGGTGGCCCAAAGCTAAAATTGATCCATTAATCGATCTGTAAAAGGACATAACGAAGGTCGTTGTCTGCGGGTCATCCTCAGGTGGCTGCATTATCTCATCCATGTCATTTAGACTTTTTGATCTGTAAATGTGAATCGCACAAGCAGGGGATTTAGGGCTCAAGGAAATCTACCCACTTGAGAGAGGTCTCCGGGCTTTATGCGGCAGAGATCATGCAGGCCAACTGTACAAGTTGGGCTGGACTATCATAAACCTGCATGGCTCGAGATCAAAAGTGAAATTTAGTTTGGTTGGGTTTTAGAACAAATTCCTCCACATGAAATTTGGGTTCAGTTAGGTTTGGAGTTTTGGGTTTGGACACCAAACTTTCTACCGACCACTCATGTAAAGAACATATACTTTTGTCTTTTAACAATATTCATGCACTGCGTCCTACACAATCAATTCCATCCGTCTTAGCAACGACTTTTGTGCGTTGCTTCGTTTACCAAAGAGCATAGCATTCCCACCATTTCATGTGCACTTTGGCATCCAAAACCCATAACCCATATGGCATATGGCATGCGCCTCTGCTGTAGTTAGGCTGGTTTGGGACACGGGGGTGTGGGCAGAGTGTATGAGTTCAGATCTCTAGAAAGAGGGAGAAAGAAAATCCTCTCAAGTCCTATTTGCATAGAATATATTGGAATTGAAAAATAGGAATTCATGGTTAAATGAGGTGTGCTGAAGCAAAGAGGTGATGATGACGGTAAATGATATGAGGTAGTGAGGTAGAACTTGACTTTCGTAAAATTTGAATTACTAGGATAATGGCTGGGTATTCATTTGACTTACTAGGGTAATGACTTTGTATCCATTCCCTATCTTCATGTGATTCGGTTTCTATTAAAAGGAAGGTTATATCATGGACATTTTTTAGATTTTGCATTTTATTCTTTATTTTCTCTACTCATATACCAACTCTTAGAATTCCTGGAAATTTAATTACATGAAACAAATGGACGCTTATTAGCCGTAAGCACAAACCAAAGTACCCTATATATGGACAGCACCACAGACTTACAATAGGAATTTCCTCACCCCCACCCATCAACCAAAGGAACTACACTGTTTCGGTCTCCAAAACCAATCCACTCCGTCCATGCACCTCCACGTTCCACAAAACAACCACCAAGTGGATAATGCAGGGTTAAGTCTCTCACAGATTATTCATGGCAAGGCCCATCTATTAAGCAGTTTAGATCACATTCAGGAATGGCCCATCAGACCAGGGTTATTCTGGTGTTCCTGCAGTAAGTGGGTGTCATTTCTGTTGTTTTGGTGGGGGCCTTTAAAGTCTTCTGATATAAAAATTTAATGATCTGACGGAGGCAGACAAAGGAGAAGAATCTATTCAAACATTTGGAAGGTCAAAAGGAAGAGAGAGAGGAGTCATGAAGTACTAAAAGTTCTCAGCAGGAACCCCAAAAACAGAACCGAAGCCACGCTCAAGAACTAAAAGAAGGGGATAAACAATGATAACCATCAAAAGAAAACAAATGAAAGAAAGGATATAATATAAGACATGGGCGACATTGCACCGTGGTTATGTTCCATCAACCCAAAAGCATGAAACTTAGATTGATTGCACAATCTTAGCCATCCACTTTCTCTGTGTGAACCAATTGATTATGGACACTTGACTATGAACCTATGAGTTGGACGGCCCGGATTGATGAGACATGCAACTATTAAGAAATTGTTGGATGGCCCAATCAACCTTTATGAATTAGAGTAGTGCTTTGACTGCCCTTTTTCTCTTCATAAAGGTACCATACATCTATAGAAAAACGCATTGGGATCCTCGTTTCATATGCTATTCTTCTTTCCTTGCTTCATACACTAATACAATTATAGAAATGCATCACCAACATGACCCAAGCTCTCATGGGTTTCAAAAGCAACTTGGGTTTATGGGTCTTTCTCTTCTTCTTCCTCATTTCCTCTTTCCCTGCTCTTTCATTGTCACAAAAAATCGATGGAAATGACCAACAAGAAGTGAACACAAGGTCATACTCCTTGAATGAAGAGCTCAAGAAGAAGAACATCAAGGCCATGGATTCAAGGCCTTTCACAGCCATGCTACCAAGGGGTTTTGTCCCTCCTTCTGGCTCCTCTTCATGTCACAATGACATCCCCAACTCCATGGACTTCTACTGTGATGAATCCACTACCAATCCTTAACTCTATTTCTTCCTTCCTACCTTTCATTTTTTTTTTTTCACTTTTTTTTGGAGAAATAGTTATTTTCCCTCTTACTTTAGTGGGGAAGTGGGCTTTCTTTATCTTTTATTTTTGTATTGAATTGGTTTGGTGATAAAGGTATGTGGTGAGGATTTTCTTCTTTGTTTGTGATTGTGTTTGTAAAGGTCATTTGTTGTTCATGTAACAATTGATAATAAGATTAGGTGCCATGGTTTTTGTGAAAATGAATAGAGATGTACTACCAACATTTTATTCTTTGTTTCTTTGTTTTACCCCTCTCTATCACACACCCACATTACCAACTTGTGCTAGTTCCCTATTAGAGTGATTGTATATTGATTATCGCACTGATACGTTCATAAAACAATCACAATATGAGAATAAGCTGTTTTAGTTTGTTTGCTTTTCACAGTTTCTTTCTTTTTTTTGTTTTTTCTTCCCCTTTTCTTGTTACGAGTGTTGCCAGTCACACGCATGGTTTCGGCTGATATCGGGCCTATAGAACCATAGATCCAGGTTTTAGCCATGAGTGACCATACCAATTTTTATGGGTCTAGTTTGAAGCCGAAAATGAATCAGAACTATGCTCTCACCACTTTAGCTTACATGGGTCTGTTTTGTCATTTAGTTTACGTATAAAAATAACTTCGAAGCAATTAAAAATGAACATTTGTAGGTTTTCAAATTTTCTTTATGATTTTCTTATCCGGTAAAGAAAGGAATCTCCCTGCCCCTTACATAAGAAACTGAAACCCTCTCTGTCGTCGAGAAAAATCAGCTTACTTTTCTTTTATGTGAGGAAAATGTATGGCACCAAAGAAGAGAAGAATGGGCTATACAAAAAAATTAGAATAATTTTCCTCCCTATGAAACAAGAATTCCAAACTCTTTTATGAGATGCATGTCTGCTCTTACTAACCCAAAACTCTCCTTTCTTTCCGGTTGCTATTATTGTTGAATTAATGCACTATTCATGCATTATGTTTAAGTCTTCTCTATCCTTGTGTATACATTGCACATGGTCAAAGGAATTTATGTGTCTCTTAAGTTAGTGTGAAGTGTCTTTTGGATTAGTGCGTCAAGTTACGTGTGTTCTTGGAATATGTAGTGGCACATATATATTTTTTTTATTGTTGATGTATTTGAAATCCTATATAAGGATGTAGAGAGGTAATTTGAAACCATGAAGCTGAATAGAAACACTTCTTGTTTCTCTTGCATCTTTCTATCCTTCAAATTGTGTAGTCATTGTAAAAAGGCTAGTATAGCCTACAATTATGTCTTATTGTGGAATTTAGTATGAGGAAATCATTTGGCTTTGCATCTTTTTGGGCATCTGGGTGTTTATAGTTTGTGGTTTGGAGTGATTTCTTAGAACATACTTCATTAAAATTTACAAGCTGAAACTCTCTCTCTCTCTCTCTCTCTCTCTCTCTCAATGTCGTCTTCTTCTTCTTCTATTTTTTAATTATTTCTGTCCTATACTCAAGAATGGATTTATAAGTAGGTATTTTTGTTTTTATTTATATCTATTTGTTGTATACTTGTATATTACTTTGCCTAAGCAAGTTCTCTTTTCCATGCAGTAAGATAACCTCAAAACAAAAGTAACCAAAAGTAACCATATATAGAGAAAAGGTCACTTGGCTTTTTGCCACTGCCTCTGTTGGCATGGACGGAAAGAGAAGAGAAAAGTTTAATATGTCGTTGTCATCTAATTTGTTGCCTGCCTTATGGAAGACTCTTGTTGTGAAAAAGTCCAACACGCATCATTAGGATTTTGATATACTTGGATAAGTTCATTCCGGCCATGATCATTATTATAAGCTCTCTCTCTCTCTCTCTCTCTCTGTGGCCATGATTTTGATATACTTGGATAAGTTCATTCCGGCCATGATCATTATTATAAGCTCTCTCTCTCTCTCTCTCTCTCTCTGGCCATGATCATTATTATAAGCTCTCTCTCTCTCTCTCTCTGGCCATGATCATTATTATAAGCTCTCTCTCTCTCTCAATACTGATTTGTTTAGTTCCCTCTGAATAAAGTTAGCGCATAAAAAGTTAAAGAGTTCCTGATGATGCACACGAACAAATTGAAAGAAGTGGTTTCTATCAATTGCATAATCTCAAAAAGTAAAAATGGGTGGCGTATTACTGGACAGCCCCGTTTGGATCTTCGAGACTTGGTTATCTTGTATTCAGTTTACTTGTAAATCAAATTACTCTTGGGAACTGTTTATTTGGGTAGATTTAGGAATTGAATATATAAATTCAGGCATTCATGCCCTAAGTGGTTTTTTTGTTACTCCAGACAACGGGGCTAAGACTAGAGAGAGAGAGAGAGAGAGAGTCCGTTGACAAGACAACCTAACTCATGTGGGATAGGAGCACATGAAGAATTCCCACACAAGTAGGAAGAGAGCTTTCATACGTGGGAAGAGGCAGGTACCTAGGGTTCGAACCTTTGCTCCTTACCACTCGGATAAGTGGTTAAAAATAAAAATTCAAGATGAATATACAAAAATGACAATCAAATATGCATGTCAATTGAGCCCGTTAAAGTGAGTACTCGGCCGATCACAAACCGTCCCAAGCTCGAAAATATAGGGCTTTTAAGAAAATTTGAGCATGGTCGGCTGGGTTGGGCAATGGTTTTAAAGTCTGGCCAAAATGGGGCTGAGAATGGGCCGTCTAGGCCAAGCCAGGCTCGGCCTGTCCTTGACATGGATTCTCATTTTCTATATGAAACAAATAAAGATGCATTTGATTGAAAACAAGAATTCAATGAACCTCAAAACATAAACATACATGTGATTCATATAGTCTTAAATTCAATTTTCATGAAGTGAACACATTAAGGTTGGATTGCCAATTGCCGTTTTCTTATATAAAACTTGTTGTAAGGAACGAAAAGTCTCTTTTAACAATACGCCGGTACTTATTATTGATATATATATATACACACACAAAGGCCATGACTTAATGATATGATGGTTTTCTCGTTACAATAATACTATTGTGCAACTCTTTGCATCAATAAGAGGGGGGAATGGGGAGCTGATTCATGAAAGACTATGCTCATAGAAAGGCTCATTTTCTGTTTTTAAGGTATAAAAAAGAAATTACCAATAAGGCAGTTGTATAAGAAAAAACGGAATTAGATTGTTATTTTGATGATAAGTCTACAGAAGAAGACAACATAGTAGATATATTACAATAGTGGAAATTGAGTTCGGTTAAGTATCCTATTTTATCTCATATGGCTCTGGATATTTTAACTATTCTTGTATTCGCAATTGCTTCAGAATTGACATTTAGCATCGGAGGGAGGGTACTTGACCCATATATGACTTCTTTGAAACATGATACGTGGAGGGAGGGTACTTGACCCATATATGACTTCTTTGAAACAGGATACAGTAGAAGCATTAGTTTGTACCCAGAATTGGTTTAGTCAAGACCCAACTAGTGATGATGATTCAGATTTCAGACAATGATGGGAATGCACGAAATGATCTTTTAGACATATTAAAAGGAAAATGGTTTCTGTTGATTTTTGCTGAATTCTTTTAGACATGACTTCACCCACATAGGATACTTAGTTGATTTTTGTTAATTTCTATTGATTTTTTTTATTTTCTACTCTATAACTGGCAAAAATAAATGAATAAAAAAATAAATAACTTTGCCAATTTCTTATTGCATTGTATTGTTGGTCCCAAGTCCGGAAAAAGGAGGAGGGTTTAAAGTCCGGTTCACACTAGGTGTTCGATAGCAGTATAAGAATAATTAGATAATGTTTAACTTATATTTAAAATCACGTTAAGCCTTGACTTGGCTCAGGCTCGCACGGTACAGGATTTGACGTAGGCCGATTAAATTTGGGGCTAGTATTGGGCAATCCTCGACGGGCCCGCCCAATACTCAGGACGAGATTAGACAACCCAAGCACAGGCCAAGCCTGGCCCATTGACATGCCTACAATCAAATGACCTCTTCTTTAATGGAAGTGAGTCAAGGGAAGACGTGGAATCAATCCCAAGCCATTATCCTAGCGATTAAAATACCGCGAAAGTCAAAGTCTCATTTACATTGCTAACTTATATCTTTCACCGCTTACCTCATACTATTCACATTTCGCTTTTAAAAATCCTTTGATGGACCTCTTTAATAATCCTTTCATTGAACCCATTTGGCCATAATAGGAACTCATGGTAGAATTGGGCTCCATGGAAGGATTACTAAAGAGATGAAGAATAAAGGATATGAGGGGAAGGGGTGAGGGAAATAAGGTACCAATCTAGACGGGGCTTAACTTTTCTAGTATTTAAATTACTTGGGGTGAGTGCTTAGTGTTCATTTCCCATCCCTTGACTCAGTTCTCACCAGAGAGGAGGTTATTGGATGGTTATTTTTGAGAACTCACCTTTGATTTTTCATTTCAAAACCGCTCATACAATCCGATGATTGCAAGAAACAATCATGCCCTTGACTCTGTTTACATGTAATTTGGTTATGACAAATAATAAAATAGATATCGCATATAAGTAATTCTGGTTATCCAAACACATAAATCATTTTTTACATATAAACTTTATCATCTACACATGATTTATGCTGATTAGGGGAAAGAAAGAGAAGAAGAATGGGATTTCGTTTGAAAGAGTAATTAGATACAGGGTTATATAATGAATGGTACACTGAAAGGTGGGATTACTCATTCATTGGGTTAATTAGAATTAAAGGTTCGGGCACTCGAGAAGGGTTAATGGTTGAGATCCAAGGAACAATAAGAACTTGGGCATGTTTGTGTTACCCATTTCCATTGGTACTATTTTTCTACCAAAAACTGTTTTTTCATGTGTTTGGTGCGGTAATTTTTTACGGAAATGCTTTTCCATCACGTCAACATTTTCCTTGAGTAGCTTTGGAAATATAGTTTTTATGGGTGTATGAGAAGTCTATTTCCGCTGAAAACTTCTCCCCTCTTTATTACTTCATTTCCTCACTCCCCTCTTTACTACTAGTTTTTAATAAAGAATCAACAGTCACACCAAACAACATTATCACCAATTCATCGAGGAAAAAAATTTACACCAAACATAAATTTCTAATTTCCGTAGAAAATCTTTTTCGAAGTATTTAAAAATTATAAACTTTGCTGCTGTGACAGTTTCATTTTTCTATGAAAATTGCCTATACACAAAATGTGTCCTAAGCATATTCTTTCTAAAAGCAACCAATGGAAGCCAACCCATCTAGTGAGACTCATGCAACAAAGATATCATAGGTCTTAGTGTGAAGGCCTAATAAATAATTGTGTGCGGGGTGTTCAGAAAATAAATAAAGATAAATAATTGTGTGGGGGTGACAAAGAAAAAGAAGGGAAAGATGAAATGTTTGTGAATGAGGTGAATAGATTAGGTTTCTGCACAAATTAACTAAATAGCATTATTGTTATCATATATACATGATTGAGATTAGATAGTGGAAATATTAGGTCCCCTTTTAGTGGATATTACACAGGTGTTTTCATCATTCAAAATCATCCTCAACTCCCCTCTTCAAGATCTAATCAATGATCCAAAGCAAAGGCCCAAAAAGGTAATGTAACCAAGGCTGGCAATGGGCTGGGCTAGCCTGTTGGCAGTTGGTGCTCTAAGTGTGGCATCCTTTACGGCTTGGACAGGTTTTAAGGCTCATGGTCCAGGATTGGGTCTAAAGGATTTCGCTATATGGAGTAGTCAAATTCATATTTGCTCATGTCCACTCTGATGTCCCTAAATAGCTGAGCTACAGGCTTACAATCGGATACGAAAGGTCAAATGAGCTGCGCTCAGGCCAAACTTTTAAGCTCGGTCAGATGAAGGCCCGACTGAATGTTAGGCTCATAAGCTGAACAAGTGGGGTTGGGAAGGATTTGGCCCAAACCATTCCATGAACATTTCTATCCAACCCATCTTGTGATGATGTGGTTACAAAACAATTTGAAATGGATCAACTGAATAACTGGATCGGTCACCCAAAACGCTACCCATTAAGCCGGACCCCTCTCCCTCTCCCTCTCCCTCTCCCTGCCCTTGCTCTAGGTTTGATGAGCAATGCAGGCAAAGCAGCAACTTTCAGAGCTAGAGAAACATCTTCTGTAGCAGAAACCAAGAGAAAGGAGAGATCTTTAACCAAAAAGAGAATGGAGAAACAGTAAAGATGCGTTTATTTATTTCAGGTAAAAACCCTCTTCTTCTTCTTCTCATTGATCAGGTGGAAAAAACCAAACCCCAACATCAGAAATCCCCTCCAGATGCAAAAAGCCATGTCTTTTCCAACTCTCAAACGCCTTCCCTTCCTCCCCAATTCCCATCTTCTCAGACCCATCACCACTCTCTTCTCTCCCTCTCCCAAAACCCCAGAACTCCAGAAACAGCAAAATCAACAAGACCCATATGCTCTAATGAAAGAAGACCCCATTTCAATATGCTCCAATATCTGGGTTAAAGCCTTCTCAAACCCCAATTCATCCCAACAATCCTTCTCCAATCTCACAGGCTTCCTAAAGAAATTTGACCTCTGGGTCTTAGCCTACCAGCGCTCCTGTGCCCACTACACAGGCTCTTTTCCTCCTCGCAACGCCATCCACTACTCTGCCCTCAACAGCCTCCTCTCCCTCCAAAACGCCGTCTTGAATGGCATTTTCATGTGGGGCGTGAAGACCCATCTCTTCATTCGATCCCCAAATGACCGACCCATCACCCGTTTGATCTCCAAGCGCAAGCTCAAGGCCTTGCTCGAATCCAACGAGCCCTCCTTCCAAGACCGTGTCGTTCAGGAGGTCCTCCTCCTGATCCTTGAACCCATTTTTGAGTCCCGGTTCTCGGCCAAGTCGCATGCTTTCCGGCCTGGGCGGAACCCGCATACCGTTATTCGAACGATTCGAAGCAATTTTGCTGGGTATCTGTGGTTCTTGAAGGGGGACTTGAGTGGGATTTTCGAAGACATCGATTCCGACATGTTGATGGGTCGTGTGGAGAAGGGTGTGAGTGATAAGAAGGTTCTGGGTCTGATCAAATCAGCAATTCGAACTCCGGTTAAATCTCTGTCACCAGAGGAAAATGAATTTGATGATGATAAGTTCAAGAGAAGGAAGAAGAAGAGAAAGAAGAAGAAAGGCAGTAAGAAGAAAGTACTCAATGAAAATGAACCAAAACCTGACCCATATTGGTTGAGAACTTTCTTTAATTTTGCACCGGAAGAAGCAGCAAAGGTCCCTTGCTACGGTCATTGTGGAATTCTCAGTCCTTTGCTTGCCAATGTGTGTCTAAGTGAATTGGATGCTATGATGGAAGATAAGATTGTCAAGTTCTTTTGCCCTTCTAGGCTTGATTCGATATGGAGAGAGTCGATCACTGATGGTTGTCATAATCCTTCTTGGCCAGAGTTTGTTCCATCAAGTGGGCGAGAGAAGACAAGGAAAATGGATTACATTCGTTTTGGGGGTCATATTTTGATTGGAATTCGTGGGCCTAGAGAGGATGCTGTGGAAGTCAGGAAAGATTTGATTGAATTTTGTGAAAGCAGATATGGGTTAAGGTTGGATAATTCAAAGATAGAGATCGAACATATTTCCAGGGGAATTCAATTCTTGGATCATATAATCTGTAGACGGGTGATTCATCCTACATTGCGTTATACAGCGACAGGAGGGAAGATTGTGAGCGAGAGAGGAGTTGGGACATTGCTTTCGGTTACTGCAAGTTTGCAACAGTGCATTCGCCAATTCAGGAGGCTTGATTTTGTTAAAGGTGATAGAGACCCTGAGCCATTGCCTTGCACTCCAATGCTCTATGCCGGCCAGGCTCACACCAATGCTCAGATGAACAAGTTTCTTGAGACAATGGCAGATTGGTATAGATATGCAGATAACCGCAAGAAAGTGGTCGGGTTTTGTGCGTATGTGATAAGAAGCTCTCTGGCTAAGCTCTATGCTGCAAGGTATAGACTTAAGTCTCGTGCAAAGGTGTACAAAATTGCTTCACGGGACCTCAGCCATCCATTAAGGGAGAGTACTAGGAACAACGCACCAGAATATTCAGATCTTTTGAGGATGGGACTTGTTGAGGCCATTGATGGCATTCAGTTCTCTCACATGTCATTGATTCCATCTTGTGATTACACCCCATTTCCACGGAACTGGGTACCAGATCATGAGCGTGTGCTGCGTGAATATATTAGACTACAGGACCCGAAATTCTTCTGTGAGTTAAATAAGTCAATAAAACGGCAGGGTTTGAATCTGCCTCAGGATGATTTATCAAAGATTCTATGGGATTGTAAGGTTCATGGCATTCGGGGCTATCGGTCCCATAACAATATCAAGCAACTCAAAAGCTTTGATAAGCGCAACAGTGACGATAGAAATTCTGTTACTGGATGATTGGATTTGGGCTTTACTCTAATGTACACTCCTTGTGCTATATTGATGCAGCAACATTGGAAAAACATGGCATTTGGAAAAGAAGTTCTGTTATTGGATGGATGGGTCTAAATGCTTTTCATTCCTTGTGCCACCTTTATGTGACAACTGATAATACTGGAAGAAGTGGATCAGTGGTACGGTTGAAAGTTTGAAAGGCACCCTTTGTATTCTGCTGTTAAGTTGAGAAATCAGGGACTGAGATTTTTTTTTTTTTTTAAATTTTTTAATGGTAACAGGGGAGAAATTGTCAGTGCATAGATGGCAGGGTTGAAGATCTGAATGGCGTGTCTTGTTCTGCTCTTGGGCTGAGACCTCTAGGAATTGGAAGAAATAATCTTTGCATGGGCGGTAGGATTGAAAATTGGAAGTACCCAACCTGCTCTTCCCATGTTGAGGCATCAACTATTTGCAGATGAGGTGAGGACTTCTTAATTGTACTTTTTATCAGAGGGGTGAGATTTGGTGTTTCATAGGAAAAGAATGTCACTAGGCCAAGGAAGCTTTTTATTGTAATAACTAATGCAAATATTAGTACACTTTTGTTACTGCATTAAGGTGAATGGCGATACTGTAGAGGTAGTCAAGGGAGATGTTCCTCCATGTATATTTTCTCCTTCCAAAGGCCAACCAGTGTCTTCCCAAGATAATATTCTGTTTATTCAGAATGTTTGCATTGCACGGTTGTGAGCTATTTGTCTATATATTTCACACAGGGAAGGCAAAACAGAAGGCAAATTAATGGAATATACTTGCCCAAACTAAAATAAATATAAATTATCATAATGCATGGCCTCCTGAAGGGTATTGTTTGTTTCTCATTAACATCATTGTAGATTATTTTGGTTTCAGCTATTCATCATATGACTGTCTATTGTCTTATTCTTATTACCATACAAATATCTTATTGGCTAGAAAGGGTGATGGGTAAAAGGATTTTTGATATTGAATTCTCATGCTTCCGATCTACAGTGGATCTCAGAGAAATTGAGGCATCGGTTGATTATGCCTTGGATGCATCCAAGTTCCTTCATTAGCACCACAGGCAAGCTTGTGCCACGCTGCCAGTGCTTTTCCTTCATTGATGCTCATACCCATCAGCGACATGCTATAATGCATGGATTCTTTGAAATGATCGACATAATGGTGTTGGGTATGAAACCGAGTTATATATTCACAGTTTCTCATATTTTACTAATTTTAACAATGTAGAACAGGGGTTTACCAAAAAAACAATGTAGAACATGGAGTAATTTCTCATACTAAAAATCAAACTAAAATATTGAAATCTTTTTCAAAGATTTTATAAATTATTTTTATTTAAAAAGAAATATTTCTTGAGATTTATTGAAATATTATGCTGAATCTGTGAATCACATGTTTTGCCTTCTTCCAATATGGAAATATCTTTATTAACTGATAAAGATATATCAAGACATAAAAATAGTGTCCACCTAGAAGAACATGCATAATTCTGGCCACAATTTTGTTTTATTTTTATAAAAGCATTGCTTTTTTCCTTTTGGAAATCGATGATACCTGAACTTACATATATTTGATAACAAATCGAATTGGGAAGACTCCTAAAATGTTCATTCATTTCATCCAAGTGGTAATTTAATAGAACATAATGTAGTAAGGTCATTAACCAACAGTGTCCCCTCAAATCCCCAATCAAGGGGAGAAGACTTCTAAAAGAGAGATTCTGGAATCTCCAGCATCCAGATTCTGTTCTGGGAACTTGTATAAATATCATTCAAATTGATGTTAGAATAGAAAATCTTCATCTTCTTCCACTAGGATGTTCTGATTTCTGAATAGTGTGGGTTGCTACAAAACTCATATTCCAACCAATTAGGTGCTCCATTGAAGGAGTGTGGTGGTTTCCTTTTTTTATTATAAATAATTCTTAGACATTATTCTTTCTTTTTTTGGTAAAAATTCTTAGACATTGTTCTTAGTGGTGTCGCAGGGACAAATTGATGAACCCCTCCTGGTTTCTTCTGAATATCATTTTTCAGTTTGTTTCTTAGGCTCTGGTAGATAGAGGTGTTCATGGAACAGGCTAGCCCGAGCCCAAGTCCGGCCCAACCAGATTTAGCCCGGGCTTAGGCCTAAAGTTTTAGTTCTCGGGCCGGGCTAGGAGTATTTATTTGGGCCTGCTTAATAGATGGGCTGGGTTTGGATCCAGTGGTGTGGCTCCCAAGCCCGGCCTGGCCCAGCTGTAGAAAAACAATGGTATAAAAATTAATTACCAAGACTCGAACCCATGACATCTCACAAAGATGGGCACAGTCAAACCAGTTCAGATATGACGAAGAGATTGAAAGAATTTCTTTTTATCCTATAATGTAAACTTGGGCTGGGCTTGGGCTCTCTATTCTTCAGGTGGGCTGGCCTCAGGCCGGCTAGCTATAGCCCAAGTCGGACTTGGGCTGGGCTTGGGGTTGGAGTTTATAAGCGGCCCAACCCCACCCATGAACACCCCTACTGGTAGAATTCAAATGATATCAATGTAAATAGAGACGTGGACCCATTTTATGGAGTCACTGCCCAATTGGATGGACATTGAAAGTCCATGTTCACACACTTTGGCAAAGCATGCGTTCTCCACCATTTATGTTGTAGACGACCAGAGGTGCTTTAGATTATAAATGTGGGATGGACTTGAAGAAGACTGACTTTCTTTCTTTCTTTTTCCTTCATTTATTTTGTTTTGGTGGGTTTTTTTTTTTTTTTGGTTCTGTACTGTGGTGCCTATAGATAGTGAGAAAGGTGAAATTGGAGAGGTAAAGCTTGTTCTGTGGTGGTTATTGTCATCTTTATGTATTTTCTTCATGTCTTTGTTGTTCTTGTATGCATTCATTTGGAGCTCATTTTGCTAAATATTTTCAGTTTCATTCTCCTCTTGCAGTGTGTACTTTAATGATTTGTGAATCTGAGAGGAAACAGCATAGAAGACCCCTCACCAAATAATTGAGTGTTGAAATATCACGACCATCCATTCCCTCGTTTGGCACGCAATCCCATTTGCCTTTTTCATGCCTTCCCAGACTATTGGCTGCTTCAGGATACCCACCTCTGAGTAGGTTTTTTCATAAGTTAGCCCCGCTGGGCTCCTGTTTCCTCCTTGTCTTCCTCCTTTTTGTTCCTTTTCCCCTTATCTTCCTCTTCGCTTAATCATCATCATCTCCCATGATTCCTGCCTAGGTAAGTAAGATCCCTTCCTGCTGCTTGTCATGACCAAGTCCCCCACTAATCATAAGGCCCATTAATGATCTGCTTGTAACCCATTTACTATCTATGAATGTGTAATATTTTACATCCCCATCTCATTGTCACCAACCAGATTGTATTGTCATTGAATTGGGATCATTGAGGATTTTCCCCACGGTGACCATGAGTGGACTGATCATGGTCCGCCATGTCACCGTGGGCAGCCCCTACCTTGACATCAGGCAGCCTATTTGAAGTCTATGCGAAATATGACACTATATCTTCAATCTGATTGATTCTTAACAAATTTTAGTATCCGTAAATTGTGCCTTCTAAGCAAGATTGCTGGGCTTCTGTTTTAATTGCTTCTTTTGTATTCGCGTGAGTCACAGTATATATATCTTGTGGGGGGCACTTTGTCATTTCATCATCAAAGGCTTGAAACAAAGTACTGTTCGGGGGGAAAAAGGTATTTAGATCTTGTGGCTGTATTTTTTAGGGGCTTCATCTCGAAGCTGGTTCTTAATGAAGTCATATTTGCATTCTAAAAGGACAAAAAAAAAAAAAAAAAAAAAAAAAATCAAAAATCTTATTGTCACTGACCAGATTATTTTGTGGGTCGACTTCCACTAAGAACCTTTTTAGACTGAAACTGAAGCTGTCAACAGTCACTGGCACTTGGGTTGTATATATGAACCCTTTTTTTTCTGAAAATATATGTGGACTTTAAGGGGACGTTTGCCTTTTACACATTAGATGCGTAAATGCAGTTTACGTATGAAAATGTTCCATATGTAAATTTCACATATGTAAGCTTTACGCATGCGTTTCAGTTTTCAACGTTTATCTACAGTTGTCATTTTCACATCATTTACGCATGTGAATCATTTTACCACGTTTGTTTGAACTACATGTGAAAATGACAAATTTTTATTTTTGTAAATTATAGTTAGAAAAAAAACCAATATCCCCATTTGAATCCCTCCATGACTAGTTGATAAAGTGGGACCGCCTACACAAGAATTCTATTGCATCTCAACTCTATACCAAACAAAGTAACTTTTCAATCATTTTTATACTTTCTAAATCCATACAAACAAAAAAGCCCAAACCAAAAGTTTCATGGTGTTTCAATCTCATATAAATTAAGTAACCCATCTTTTCCATCAATGAAGTCATGGTGCTTCAAAAAAGAATTTACCACATGCCCTTTACAAAATAAACACATGTCACATTTTCAAAATGAATATCCCTCCATGTGTAAAAAAAGAGAGAATTCCTACATGTCAGTTCATCGAGCTCTTCTATTAGCATTAGCATCCCACATCTCTAATGCCATTACATCCCATAAGCAATAAGCATATTGACTGTCAGATTCTTCATTGTTCGTTTCATCCTGACGATCATCATTATCTTCATCATCAATGAATCTTCTTTCATAACGATGGCGTTCATATAATTCATCCGTACTAGGATTTATCTTCATGATAAAGTTGTGTAATACAGCACATGCATTAACAATCTTTACCTGTGTCTTGATAGGATAATTACAAGGTATATGTATCAAAATTGGAAATCGTTCCTACCACAGGCCAAATGTCTTTTCAATAACATTTCTCAGCTTTGCATGTCGAAGATTAAAAAGCTCACTAGCTGTCCTGGGAGCCAATGCTTGAGCTCCAAATTCCTTTAGATGATATCGGGTCCTACGATATGGTCCAATAAAACCTCGCCTATTACCATATCCAGCATCAACAAGAAAATACTTTCCTATAAAGATTCAATATGACAATGAAAAAGGGCTTCCCATGTCAAACTCTAGTCATCTAAGCCTAAAATGTATCAACATGCGATTTAAAAGGAGAAGCTCAGATTATGATAAAGGTATGCTCTGGCACAATCAGGCAATTAAAACTACTGACTATTTTATAGTAAATAAAACCCTTAAATTAAATGGATTGGTTCCATTGCTCATGCAAGATGAGTAAGCTTGCAACAGTTGTTGAGGTCAGGGTCCCAACAGTTGCTCTCTCTCTTGTCTCGTTCAAAGAGGAAATTTCCTATTTCATATTGATGAATATGAGAATAACAAAGTTGTTTCTAGGTTTAAGTGGGCCCACCCAAATGGGATGGGAAAAAAGAAGCTTAAAACCACATTTTGGGAGTTGTCTTGGTGGGTAGCTTGAGGACAGAAAGTAATTCAGCTCCCTGCATGCATGTGCAACTTCACAGCATGACACAAAACATAATAAAATAGAGAGAAATGAGACCTAAATATTTTCCATGGGTCATTTCATTTGCCAAGACAGCCAAAACTTTGATGGCATAGCATCCAACCACAATTAGATTAAATTTGATTCCTGAAAATAAAATGATAATGACAAGAAAAAGATATTTTCACAAGTGATTGATTGTGTGTACTGTTGGGATGACTTTTATATATAATGGTCAAAAGAGGGCACTTGAGGAAGTTCTGGACTAACCAGGCTCCATGTTAGGATGACTTTTATATATAATGGTCAAAAGAGGGCACTTGAGAAAGTTCTGGACTAACTAGGATCCATGTTGGGATGACTTTATATATAATGGTCAAAAGAGCATAACTTCATACACAAAGAAAGGTTTGACAGTGAAGTGCTTTGTTAACCCAAAAGAAATGGCCATCACACCCAGCACTTTTGGAGGAGAAGATGGTGGGTCCCTAGTGACCCAATCCACATGGGTCTAGGACCACTTTTGTCGCCCACCAGTGACCAGCTAGATGATAGGTTCTGATCTGTGATCAGGTGGACCGGTGAGGTGAGTCCCACAAACCTGATCTTTCAAATGGGTTTTTACCACTGAAATTTTGGATTCTTGCATTTTCTCATTAGTTTGGTCCTTCCTCTGGATCAAATTCTACAAGGTAGGATTCTTCAAATTCATATTCTGATTTCTAAACCAATGCTTCGTTTGAGGGAAGAAAAAGATGGGAATTGGTGCAGTGGAACACCATCAAACCATAGCAGAGAACAGAGCTTTCCTCTTTGTCCTCTAAGATAACCAAAAGGTGGGTCCCCAATGGTCTCATCCACTGGGGACCAGGCCCACTTTGGTCGCCCCTCATGGCCCACCAAGATGGCCGATCCTGATCGTTGATTGTGTGTCTTGTTGGGATTGATTGTCTAATCTATTTTTTAATATAGCATTCATCCACCATATAGCTTTTCCTTGTTATGATGAAAGTTCCATGGTGAAAATTGTCCTTCCATCATATTCATCGGAAGTTATATGATGGGACCATTGGTGTAAGCTTCTGCTACTTTTAGATGATGTGTCTTGAAGGCCCATCTTCGGCTACTTTTTTATTTTGAGGGTATCTGATAGTCAACCAATATCTCTAGGATGCAAGCGTTTGCATAGAAAGAGACAATGAGAGAGAGAGAGAGAGAGAGAGAGAGAGAGAGATTGGAGAATGGGGGAGAGACATGAGATGGGGTTGAGCAAGACAGAGGTGACGCATACCTGGGCACGAGTAGAGTTTGGAGCACCGATCTGGAATGGAGAGGAAGATGATGTGTTTTTCTGGAATGGAGAGGTAGAGGATACGTTTTCTGCAATGGAGACGTTTTGTTTTTGGTATATGTGCTGGAAAGGGAATATACATAGCAACTTGGGTTGTTGCGTTTCGAACCCGGGACAACTTATGACGGAATGAAGGATCTCCGTACCGAGCGCTTTTTTAAGCGGGGTTCCATTACACACCATTCCATATGGGATTCCTTATACCATCTATGAAGGTGTGAAAAATTATATGTGAAAATAAGTATATTTTCACACCATTTTCACATGAGATTTACATACGTGATGCGTAAAATAGAACAAACAAACGTGATAGTATGTAATATTCACACATGTGCATTATTTACATACGTAAATGGTTGCAAACAAACGACCCCTAACCAGCAACAGTACTATTCCATCTTGCCATAGGTCTATATGTCGCTGCAAGAGAATCCCTGTTGTTCAGTTAAGTAGTTATTATGAGATCAAATGTGCTTTATAATCAAATTTTTATCCTTTTCTCATGCATGTCAGAGAGATTGTAAGATCAAAGGCTTTCAGTTGTGATCAGTAATTTCTTTGTATAACGCTGTGACCATGCTCTGCAGAAATTCATTTCCATGCAGGTACTAAAAAGCGGTTCTGACCTCCATAGAAATGAGTTTTCAATGGAATTGAGGACAAATGTCAAAAGTTTTCTGTGTTCTAACTAATTTAGGTGTGCTGAAGTTCTCACCGTGCTTCCGTGAGAACTATTGGTGGGGCCCACCTAGCAATCCATCCAAACCATGTACAAATAGGGACCCTATGATAGTCACTGATCCCGAGGTTTGGCATCCATCCAAATGGACTGGACCGTTGGATGGAGGGTTGAATTTTTAATATGAAGCCGTTAAACTTGTAGGCCATGGATGTTGGGTTAGGGGCATGGGATTGGAGTCAAACTTGATACTTGGGGTGCTTTCACATGGATCTTTCGATCCCCCTGGACCCATCCCCGGATGAGACCTATAGTTAGGCTCCACCTTAACAAAACCTATGAGGTTGTGCATTCTTAGTCATACTAGATTTCATGACCTTGTTTTAATATTAAAAAAAAAAAATCTCATGACTTTGTTTTCCGTTTTTCTTTTTTTTTTTTTTTTTAATCCTGCCGTCATTTACACACAAATGCAAAATCTTATGTCAAGTTTAATAATCAGGAAATATTTGAAGCCCTTAGAACAGTGCCTCTCTTGATCGGATGGTTTCATGCAGGTATTGTCACGGGGAGACCTTTTGAACACCTAGAAGCCCCATGGCTTTTGTGTTTCTAGCTTAGCTCCACTACCAATCTTGAAAAATAACTAGTATATATGTAAAAAGAGTGATTAAATAAGGTTATTACAAGCACTCGGGGACCATCTCGTGAGATGTGAGGTTCATATTATGTAAATGTTGCCTCCCTTGTTTACCTGGATGGGTCTAATTTTCAGTTTGATACTTTGATTAGCATCAATGGATTATGCAGCTCTTAAAATGATGAATCATACAATTGATGACTGTCTTTTGAAAAATGAAAATCTCTTGCAAAATGGTGGGTCGTTAATGCACATCCAAACCATCCATTCATGTCATCATGAATGGTTTGATGGACTCTTATTGCACTCCATTATATGAAGATATTGAATTGTGATTGTGGAATGCAACACCGAAAATTCAATGATGGATGAACCAACTGTAAATCATGTGGAAGGTTGGGATTCTTGAAAGGCAAGCCTTGGATGGCAAAATGTGATTTATTGGAAACAAGTATCTATCATTAGGTTTTAGCATTCCTTTCTCAATCCCTTGGCGAAAGCAAAAATTTGATAAACTAATGTAACAGTTGGCTAAATAACCATGCAAACAATATAGATCTTGAAAATAAGCCGCAGATGCATGATTTTTTATCTAATTTAAGCTTGTTTGGAAAATCTAATCGGATCTATTTCAAACTGCCTTGCTTGAAAGAGATGTTTTAGAAATAGTCCCGTTTGGCAACACACAAAAATTGATTGAAATAGATTTTTTAAAATCAATGGTCGAAAGTTTTTTGCAAATCTCTGGAGATCCAAGAGGTATTAAGCTCTGAAATTTAATCTTATAATGGTGTCCATCATTCCAAAGAGATTTAACGGTTTGGATCTTGTATTTGGGCCCCACAGAATTCAGAAAATAATATCAAATGGTTTGCATTTCTTTGCAAATGCCACAAGATTGGTGATCATCCAATGGCTGAATTTTGGACCCACAACAATGTTTGACCTTCTAAACAGTTTGAACGGTTTGGATTGTAATTTACTATTTCAGAAAAAAAAAAAAAAGAGAGAGAGAGAGGAAAACTGGATTGCCTATGGACCAATCCAAAGCCCATCAGTGTCCGCAAACTTCTCGAGATCTACGTGGAATCAAGCTTTGAAACTTGACCTCATAGCTGTATTTAGCCTTCAAAATATATTTAGTGGTTTGGATCTTCTTGTGTTTGGGGCCCAAAGAAATAAAAAAAACTTAGATCTAAGCATGTAAAGATTTCTTTTTTGTTGCAAATATCTCAAAATGTAAAGACAATTCCAATGATTGAAGCGTGTAAAGGATGATCCAATGGCGATAGGCGTGTTTTACCTTCTGAACTTAACAGTTCCAATGATTTGGATTGTGATTTATGGTCCAAAGATCTTTAAAAAAAAAAAAAAGAACTGCCACAAAAGAACGCAGCCCAATTCATTGTTGACCCCTCTACTTTTCAACTTATGAGACTTGGGGCTGTTGGTTTTTAGAGGGTTTGTCTCTACCTCTCAAGAGTGGGTAGTGGGTAGATTTGTGTGTCAAATGCTTTTATTTTCTAAACCTCAACCTGCTTTAGACATTTCGACAAGTATAGGTTAAAAATGGAGATACCAATCAGGAGCTTACATTTATCATTAAGATTTATTGTATTCATGTTGCCCATTTTGATGTATGGTTATCAAGTGAAAGGGCAAAAATCAAGCCTGGTTAAATCATCCCAACCCTTGATTTTAAGGGCCTCAAATTGTAATCATCTGTCAAAACTCAATCTAACAATGAAAATAGGTCTGACGAGTATCAGAGTACATAAAAACATTCTATTGAAATTAGCCCCAAAATTAAGTCGTTCTATATTTCTATTTACTCTTTCATCTTCAAGTGGACTAGTCACATAATCTTATCATACCAGTTGCTTTTATTTTCAGTTTGATCAAAATTGGCTCATATAGGTAGGATCATGAACAGCCCCACATTCTGATCCCACTTATGGTGCCCAGATACGGTATGGAAACGATAATGACACATCATAGACATGACAAGGATATAGATTTTACACATAAAAATCGAAATATCGGATACCATACGACACCATTCGTTGGCCCCGTTTTAAAGTATCCGTGTTTTGTAGGATCCCACTATATATACCAGCTTGGCGCCAGTATGAGATCACTTCAATGCATGACCCTGATACAACTCAATCAGAACAATATCTGATCAATAAATATGCGAGCCAATCAGTTATTGGATTGAACAACTGGATTCCCAAATCAACCTTGACCCATGGCTAAAGATGATCAAGACCAGACCCACCAAAAATTCAACACATGATCATGCTCCAAAAACATGAAACAATTCCAATGAGAAAAGAACAGATAGAAAGAAACTACGTAGCAGTAGCAGAGGGTTGCATGCAGCTGACAACATAATCTATAACTATAACATGATTTCTGATAAAACTGTTTTGTGATGATGACTCGGTTGAGTCACCCATTCACTCGTCTTGTTGCTTGAGTTGGAAGGCTGAGATGGGAAAGGTCCGGGAGAGGCCGGTGGTGGTCTTGAAGGTGATGTTTCCAGAGATGGGGTTTTGAATGGACATGTCGGCGATGGTAAGCCAGATGAAGAGCTCCTTGCTCTTCACGCCGGTTATCTTCTTCATCCGACGGTTCTCGACGAAGGCCGTGATCTCATTGGCATAAGACACTGTCCGTCCGATCATGGGGAAGTAGTGGTCAAGGCTCTTGCTCTGCCGGAGCCAGACGAAGCCGGCCGAGCGGTTATAGCCGGCTTCGATGATGTCCTGGAGAGGCAGGAGACCATTGGGGAGAGAGAGCTCTTGTAGTAGTTCAATGGATTTCTGCTTGCCGAGGGTGTCTCCATGATATATTTCTGCCTCCTTTCGGTATTCTTCAATGGCTTGTGACCCCATGTTTTAAGTTTCTTACGAGAGAGAGAGAGAGAGAGAGAGAGAGAGAGAGAGATGGATTCGGTCCTTGCCTTTGGGGCTTCTTAAAGAAAGATATATATGAACTTGTAGTAGGTGGTGGGTTACTGAAATGGCACTGGGTTTGTTGAACATGGAAAGCTTCCATGACCATGCTTGTGGCGTGCATTATATGGTCTCATTTGTCTCCTTATTATCTTAACTTTGTCTTGAAATGGGAGACGTATAAAGTTTACAACTTTTGGTTCAAGAAAATGTGGTTCATTTTCAGGTGAGAAGAAATATATTTTTTATATTTTTAACCCGAATAAATGCTTTAAGATGACTCTAAATAGGTTTATGAGTACGCGTGTGTGGCGAGAGGATTTTGTGAAAGAAAGAAAAACTGGTCTGATTTTTCATATAAGCCCTCTTTTTCATTCTTTTGACACAATACGTTTTTCACGTAAGAAAAATGAATTGATTTTCTTTGATAGAGTCGATTTTTATTCTCAATGGGAGTCGTAGGAATGTATCCAAGGAAAGAGAAATCCACTTAGAAAGGAATTCCCTCGTTACACTACGCCGGATCATGGAAGAATATGAGTGTAAAAGGAGTTGCACCAATTAATGTGGTCCCGAGTAGATCTTATAGAGCTGTATTGTACATGCATTATTAATCTACTTGCAGGAGGAATTTATACTATTTGGATTTTAACCATTTTAAAGAACACATACCATATTTTCAAATAACAAAATATCAACCAAGAAGTAGTGTTTCCTCGTCAATTTGTCATCTTGGGAAAACTTTGCATTTTATGAGAAATAATTGAGAAAATCACACAAATAATTAAAAATAAGAAAAAGACATTAGAAATAATAATAATAAAAAAAACCAATCATGGAAGGTGTGAAAAATATAAACTAAAAATACAGAGACTACATGTCAATCCTCCATAAAGTTTGGGGGAAGGTTTCTTTTTATTATTCTCAAAA
Organism: Persea americana; assembly: GCA_029852735.1. NCBI lineage: Eukaryota > Viridiplantae > Streptophyta > Magnoliopsida > Laurales > Lauraceae > Persea > Persea americana. The sequence goes on from CM056813.1 coordinate 3,291,173, forward strand.
TTTCAAAATTTATCTTGGTTATAGTTAAGTGTTACTACTCACCAAGATTAATGAAATAGAGACTATAATGAAAATGATGAGAGAGAGAGAGAGAGAGAGAGAGAGAGAGAGAGAGAGATTGTAGCAAGTCGATGTGATTGGTTAATGTTGATAGCCCTTTGATCAGATGCCACCAAAATAGTGGACCATGGAAGGGCCCGCCGATCTGGCTCTTTCCCCTTGGTATGCTAACACGACACGTTTTGGTTGTCTATTTCACCATCTTTTGTAAGAAATCTCCTTGGTAGAAGAAATGGGTCTTGAATTAAACCCATCACCTGTGCAGACTAAACAATCTTGACTTATACCTTTTAATAATGTTTGCAGAGACCTAATCTAGCTAGATTAAAGGGATCTTTACTCTTTAATAATATTTGAGAATCTTTTTCAAAGACACCCCAACATCTTGTTTAATTATTGAAAAGTTCCTGATAGACTTTTATTTCTGAAATTATTCCAATTCACTAAAACATATTTACATGGCTAGAACTCTTGATTGACAGTAAATACTATAAATGGACCAAGCTCAGTTGCTCATCTTAGGATGTTTCTTATGAGAACCTGTTGACCCACTTTCTCTTGGTATGTCAGCGCCCCAATGATCAATCGAACCCTCTCACACTTACTACACCCACCACTCCCAGTCCCTCGTGTATTAGTAAATTAAGATCTAAATTTGACACTGATTTCCAACTGAAAAATGATGTCTTCTAAAGTGGACTTGAAATTTGTAGATATGTAGATTTCACCCAAATCTTCCAATCCACCACCACTTTCATGATTGGCGTGGCCTCAGATGGGCCTCACAAGGGAGTGCTCAAGATGCACTCGAAAGGTGAGGTGCACAGACCCATCAATTAGTGGGCTCTCAAAAAGGCCGAACACCCTTGTAAAAAAAAAAGTTCTTTTTTTGTTAAATAGACCAATTTTACCTTGATGCACTTGTCATACTTTACTTCACAAATGAATCCTTCTTTCTCCACTAGTGGCGAATTGTACGCCGGTTTTGAGGATTTTGAGGAGATTGATCAACCGATAAAAGCATTAAAAAGATAAAATGATCTTCAAACACATTTAACAACTTTGGTTAACCATGGAAGTGCCCATCATCAATTAACCTACTTTTTATTATTATTATTATAATAACCATGGGTATTTCCCACCCAGCCTAGCCCAGGAGCCTTTGGCCCTGAGCCCAAGGGACACTCGATTCTGGATAGCCAATAATTAATTCCTAGGGGCACATGCAAACCCTCCTATCCGCATGCACGATTAAAACTATGTGAGGTGGCCAACGAAGGTATATGTCAAACACAAGACCTTTACGCTTTATGAGGCACAGAGTCCTTGGCCAACTGAGCTACCACTCGTTGGTTCAATTAACCTACTAGTTAGTACATATTTTTTCATATCAAGGGAATGTTTTTTAAAATACCCCTTTTTTTTTTTTTTTTGTTGGTGCCATATCTTAAACCCATGTCCTAATGGGCTAAACCCATGGTTTAAACCATCAACGCAAGGTAGAGATCGGCGAAAATACCAATTTACTAAGGACGTTTTAATAATAAGGACAAGAGGGGAGGTAATATTTTTAAAGAATCCCTAAAATATTATTAAGGGTCATAATCCTTTTAATTTAGAGGCAGATCTTTGTACATATTACTATTTCTAATAAAGGGGACATTCATGTGCATCCATCTCTCACCATATGGTAAGGGAACTTCCCCTTTTTTTACATGAATATTCCTTTTATGCATATGACCATATATGACTTTTCCTCTTTTGCAAATGAAAATTTTCAATTATGGAAGTGTCCCTCACCCTATAGCAAGGGATGGATGCACATGAATATTCTCCCTGTAATAAAGTCTAAAAGGTAAGACGTTATGATATTTTAAGCTCGATAGGTGGAAGGGATCATCCAAGCCCAGTTCATTTTGTGAAAAACATAAAAAATGCAATAGTTTGACCTTTAGTTTCACAAACAAATCTTTTAAGTGAAATATGTGGTGTCTTAGTGGGGTTCATTAGTCCTACCAAAATTGAAGGTAATTTAATTGTGGATTGGGGCTAACACAAGTTAGATTCATCAAACATATTTAGCAATATGATCTTTAGCAATGATATAGACTAGTGATGGATCCCTGGGCACTCAAGTTAAAAGTAACACTCTAGGACCAGTTATAACCTAATGTTAAGAAAAAAAAAAATAGAAAAAAGAAAAAATATAGACCATAAAAATGATTTTGTTGTTACCTCTGTCTCATGCATCATCTTTTATTGAATAGCTAGAAATGATGGATAAAATTTATTTTACAGTAGCAATATCGTTCTGTGATTGATCTTGAGACATCCGACGTAGAAGAGGGAGAGAAACCTGTCACGGCTCTATCAGGTTCACATGGATGAAGACATCAATCAAACTAAGGGTCTATTTCTTTACCAGAATTCATGTCCGTAGAATTTCAAAATTCTATGACAAGGTGGAATTTCTAAATGCTTCCTGCTAATTGAGCATCTAGAAATTCCACTAAAAACCAAAGGGGTTGTAATTCTTGAGTTTCCAAAAATCATTTGAGACCTTTTGTATAGCTGAAATTTTAAAATACTTGTGTGAAAATATAGCATTTGCAAATGGCAAGGACAAGGTGTTACATCATATCCAAAAATCTCCAACATGGCAAATCCCTATCAGAAATTCTAGTAAAAAAAATAGGCCCTAAAAGAACATTTCTTTTCAAAGATATGATGCATGGTGATCATTTTCCAGTGACACCAATGCCTCATTTGATAGAAATGGTTTATGGTGATTATTTTCACAATATCTTAGAATTGGAAAAAATTAAGTGTTTCAACAAGATATTGAGCCCCACCATAGTCCCCCAACCTTTTGGTTGCCTCTTAATGAGTAAGGTGCTCATGGTCAGGGCCCACCAGGGCCCGATCCAGGCCCAACCCGCTTTGGGTCAGGCTTTGGATTAAGTGCTAAAAGCCCGAATAAGGCTCGCTTGTATTTAGAGATAATTTGTACAAATAATTGCTAGAAAGCCGGGACAAATGATAAAAAGTCCAATTCGGCCTGGCCCGATTGACTAAATGGGTAGGATTGGGCCTGACATTGGTGGACCAGAGAGGGTATTTGTGCATTGGTGGTGCTCTGCTAAAGTAAAATAAAGATTCGAGAGAAGAGGAATCCGTGAATGATGAAGAGACTGACCAAATGAGGGCCATAGTATCCCCCCATAGTAGGTGTGTTCATGGCCTGGCCAGGCTGGTCCGACTTTCAAAAGATAGGCCTGAGCCCAGACCAAGCCCAACACTGGCTATAACATGCAGGCCCAAGCCCACCCGTTTAGTCAATTGGGCTGGGCCGAACGGGGGTATCTACCAAAAGTTTGTAAAATACAATAAATTCGAAGCCCTCAATAGTGGGCTGGGCCTGGCTCTGGGCTTTCTATCACTTAATGCAAGCCCAGCCCATAACCACCCCTACCCCACGAGCGTGCCTATTTGCATGGGACTTACCGATGCCAGGCCTGAGTCATTTGTAATTGAGGGGTTTGAATCCGGTGAAGTCCAAAATGAGCTCAATACTTGGGACCCAAGGGTGCCTGTTTGGGAAACGTGGAGACCCCCTAGTCCATCCCCATAAACAATTAAGAACATTTTTTAAAAATTTTCTTTACGCTATGTTGGGCTGCTGGTCAAGGAGTGATACTTTCACTTGAGAACCTTGGGGCTGATGATAGCGCACTTGAGGACCCAGTGATTAATCACTTGGAATTCCTACAAAATGTAAAGAGGTTGGCATTTCTGAAATTCCAAAGGTCATTTGAGACCTTTTAGGTGGCTAGAATTTGGATTTCTAATGAAGAAATATGATGGTATTTGTAAATGCCAGTGGACAAGCCATCACATCATGTCAATAAATTCAGGAATCTCTTTATATGATTTTTTCTTTATTTTAGATAAATTCATACTCAATTTTAAGGAACAATTCCTATTCCGAATGTACAAAATTGCTGGCAGCACCCATGGATGAGCAGTGTTGGCACAGTAGGGCCTATTTATTTACAAATTCTAATTGAGATTCATGAGGTTGGGAAATCATATGAATCTCTGTATATTTCGCTTTTGAATGATGTTAATGTAATTTTATCATATTTGCTCCTGTAAGGTATATTTGTCTGCATAGGATACATACGAATATTCATACCCTAAGTGATTTAAAAAGCGATAATCCAAAGTGCAAATATGGAAACAACCCTTAAATAACCTCTCCTTTAATGGAAAGTCTGACAAGGGAAGAATGGAAAAGCATTAACCTAGTAATTCAGATCCTAATTTCATCTTTCATCCTCAGACTTCACCTCTTTAATAATCCTTTGAAAGAGCTCATTTGACCATGAACTCCTATATATTCCAATGCAAACTAACGGGTCCTCAAAATTTTGAAAGAGAATTGTTAATTATCTTCTAAGCTGACATCAATTATGATATCTTCTTTTTGTTTCTTTAGATCATCATAAAAGGCTTCCATACCTGTGGCATTAGTCGTGATTGTTTTAGATGTAATATGGGAAGGTTTCTGGTTTTATTGATGATCGGCAGTAAAGCATATATCCCATCCCAACTCACAGAAGTCCTTTCCATGCATTCTCCATACGCATTAGTATCAGTCCTAGTTGGGATTGATACCAGATCTGTTTGATGGTATTTTTGTGTGTTCCGGTGTGAAATAGATTACATGAACTCACTGCGAATGCTCCGCCTTTTAGGTAGACAAACAAGGGGCTCCTAACTCCTTTAAATAAGCAATCGATGAGTCACAAACTGTATGGAAGTCTACCCCTTCTAAATCCATCATCACTTGACTACCAGAAAAATAAGCCACATGAGTTAGATGCCGATCAAGAACCCTTTACGAAGAGTTTGATCTCAATCTAAATGCTCTTAAGGTCACAAATAAAGACTTAATCGGAAGATCAGCCTTGCCCCTAGCTAATTGCTTAATCTGATGTGTGTCTTACGGCAAGCAATCATATGATTTGTAACAATTTCGAATGTAAAGCATATTCTTTAAACATTTTCATATTCTTCACTTGATTTCTTACACAAGAATTAGTCATCTAGTGTCATCATTATAGATGACATACATACCCATTTTTTAATCCACTAAACTATAACTAAATGGTCATAGTTGATAAAAGGTGGGTTTTGATCATACATGAGTTGCCAATGGGGCAATAAAAAAATGCAACTCCAGTATTATTCATCGATTCAAAAAGGTTGACAGTCTAGCTAGTAAAAATTATTAGTCTTAGGAAAATCCATCTCCAAGATGAGAACAAGCCCAACCGAAGAAATTGTTGCACAAATAGTTAAAGATCAAGTCCAAACAACAATATTAAAATGAACATCCTGAAAAGACCATCATAAATTTATATGAACTATCAGAACTTTAGATTCCATGAGACTGAGTGCTCCTCGATGTCTTAATTTCTGGTTGTCTCTCTGCAGACAAGAAATCAATTTTTTCAAAGGTGAAGAGGATTCCTCAAAAACTAAGTACAAAATGATTCTAAGATTCTCAAAATATCTATTTTAAAACTTCATGATCCAACCAAACAAAAGGATGTTTCAAATACTCATTTCCATGGATCCCAGGGTGAGATTCTGAAGGTAAGATGCAATTTTTTTTATTGAAAGAACTCAAACTGACGCTTGATAAAGGGACAAGTTTGTATTGTTAAGGCTCTTATGTCAATAAGTGGGGCCCAAGAGATTAAGCTAATTTGTGGAAGGCCCAGGCCTAAATAGGAATACAAAATCCTGTCAAATCATTACTTGGACGATATGGGATGTGGGAATTTACTTTGGAAAAAAAAAAGTAGAGGATTTTACCGAAAAAATCTTCTTAGATTGATTGAGTGGAGACAAAAAAGAACCCAAAGTATAGTTGTCGACCGTAGGTAGTCTTAGGAGCCCATTCCACTTTTTTTCCTTTTTCTTTTTAATTTCCTAAGCAGGGATATCCCCGCTCTCACATTATCTAAAACCCACCGAAATCTTTTCTCCTCCATGAGCGTTCTTCTTCTTCCTCTTCCTCTATTCTCCTTTGTAAGCTTTCTTCTTCTTCCTCCACTCATCTCCTTCACGAGCTTTCTTCTTTTCTGCTTCTTCCTCTTCTGTTCTGCTCCACGAGTTATTCTTTTACCTCTCTTTCTTCCTTCTTCCTTCTTTCATCTTCAACCTCTGCTCTCCTTTGTCAATGGCGAGCACTAACTACCACAAGGCGACCAACCTCGAGTTATTTCTCTTATGTCCCTCTTTCCCCTTCTTCTCTCTTTGCCTCTTTCTATTTCCTCTTTTCCCATCAACCATGATCAACCCCAACTGGGCCCTATTGCCGTAAAGGGCATTTTTTTCTATAAATAATTGCTAACAAAAGCACTTCATATTCATCTTTGAGATCACCAAATTGGGAGGTCATTTGTGTAGCATATTCTTCTTGCCTTAGAGAGTGTTTGGATACCGGGCAATGTAGAATAGAGTGGAGTAGGCCGTGCCCTAACTTTTATTTTATTCACCCAGCCGCGTTTGTCAACTTTAGTAAATGTTGAGGTGACTTCCTCCTGCACAGTTGTCTCTAGAAAATGGGGCATATCTCTTAACCAAGCATTCACGTCAAAGAAAATACAGCAGTAGATTTTGCATCACCGCCTCTTCTCTGGATTGACAGAGGACGAGAAGATCTTTATACAGATCCCAAACTACAGCGACCTAAAATATGAAGACGAACCCCACTATTGTAATGAACGAAGGAGATATTCCCCAACGAAAAAATCAATCTGAAATCCTCTGTCGCAAGCATCTTTCAAATCGAGCTCACCTCCCTCACACTTTGGTTGTACAAGTGACGAGATGATAGAGCAATCAACCTGCAGGAAGTAGGAAGGTTATATATAAAGGATTAAAAGAAGAGAGCGATGAACCCACCTACCGTCTGCAACTGATCGTCAATCTGGTTGGCAAAAGGGTTGGACTCCTTGCAAGTAAGCGATACCCTATTCCACCGGTGGGAGGTCTACAACACAACTCTCCAGCTGGACTAGATCGAGATATGGAGAACATTGTCTTTGCAGGGTTGGATTGACCCACCCCTCTGTTTTTTACGAGATGTTGCTTTCCATCATACCTTATACAGGAAACGTGTATACCCATACTAGATCATTGTTTGTTTGTTTCCATGGTATATGTCTAGGGAATCCTTTGTAAAACCAAGGCCGTGAGTGTTGTTGAGTAGATGATTGTTTCTACTCATAACAGCTACTAGGTCCCAGTACATAATCTAAGCATGTTTTTATTATTTTCTTGTTAAAATGTAGTCATCGTAACAAAAGAATCTGTCTCTGTAGATAATATATGCTTTGTAAAAAATTGTATAAACACGATTTGGAATGCCTTTGATACCATCTGTATCAGTACTGCCATAAGAAGGGGGCTGTCTAACCACAACATCAATACAAATAACTACTATGATGTAAATATCGGTTCAACCACTCAGCATATATGTCAACACTGCTCAGTGGATTACTACATCAGTATGTTGGAAAATATGAACTATATATGACTATGTCTTTGTATGTTCCACTCTGGCCTGTAAAAGGTATATACACTTCCATATTATTAGAAATGCATGTTCATGTGTGCCAGGTTAATAAGTGTTTACTACCCACTCAGAGGGTTTTGTTTTTACATACAACTGTACATGCTGTCTTTAAGTATCAACTACTATTAAAATGTTGCCTTGTCACTGTTGTGAGCACTGCCATAATTTAATATCCATCTATTAAATCAAAACCAATGTTTTGAAGATTCCTTGATGAATTGTATATGACTACTTAACTAGTGGCTTTCCTGACCTAGAAATTACATGAAACAGTGTATTATCAGAAGGTGAAATAAAAAAAATCTTATAAATGGAAGGAGAAGAAAATGATTATTTATATGACACTGAAGGGCCGTCTAAGAGGGCAAAAGAGTAGTATGATGTGCTCACTACCTTATCTAGTGTTGTTGCATCAGGAGGCAGAAAATGTATCTACTTGCCTCATATTATGCCTTAAAAAAAAGAAAGCCAATATAATAAATAGGGATCTTGCAAGGGATCAATATATTCAGTCCCTAACCAGTGGTAGAGAAGCAGAATGTATAAGCCAATTGAGAATGAAAACCAGTACTTTTCATTTGCTTTGCCACACTCTTCGAGAGAAAGGCCTGTTGAATGACACACGTGAGGTAACAGTAGAAGAAGTTGTTGTTGAATTCATGCACACTATAAGCCATAGTATCCGAAATAAAACAAATAGTGTGTGGTTTTCGAGATCCGGGGAAACCATTAGCAGACACTTTTAAGCTGTGCTACATGCAATAAATCAACTTGTTCTTGACATGCTGACCCAAGATGGGTCTCACACACTGCCGGTGCCATATGGATTTGAGGTATTTTTTGTTGGCTTGTATCATTATTTCATCAATGGAGTTGCATAAAATTTATTGGGTTTTTTTTTTCCTCTTTACGTACTAGTTAGGGGTGTGTTGGAGCGCTCGATGGAACGCATGTTCCCGTCCATGTCCCTCTGTAAAACCATGGTGCGTTTTGAAATAGAAAGGATTTCTTGTCTCAGAATGTCCTTGGTGCCTGTGGGTTTCATATGAATTTCCAATATGTACTCTCGGGCTGAAAAGGATCCGCCATAGACGCACGGGTTTTGCATAGTGCGTTGATATGCACTGACCCATTAATCGTCCCGCAAGGTAATATCATAATTACATTTATTACAGTTCTTTGGGTTTCATCTAAGTAGTATTGTATTAATCTTTTCACTCATACATGTCATTACCTAGGTCGTTATTACTTAGTTGATGCCGGATATGCCAATGCTCTGGGATTCTTTGCTCCATACCGTGGAGTGAGATATCATCTAAGCGAATTCCAGAGTATAAACCCCCATAATGAGACAGAATTATATAACAAATGACACTCACAAGCTAGGAATGTAATAGAAAGGACATTCGGGGTACTAAAGAATTGATTTGCCATATTGAAGACTGCAACCCAGTTTGCCTATAAAGACCAGGTCTCTATAGTAGTTGCATGTTGCGTGATGCACAACTACATACGTAAGAACAATGGGTGTGATGGGTACGACGAGGACGTCAGTATGGACAATGAAGACGTAGCCAGTTTGTCTGGTTTAGAAGCCCTAAATGAATGCACTGACACAAATGAAGTCTACAATTTTGGGACTCCTCAACCTCTTCCCTTATATACTCAAAGACAGAGGGATGAATGGAATAGTATTCGAGACAATATTGCTAAAAGGCTTTGGAATGATTGTGTAAATCAAACTTTGCAGTAGGCTAGCTAAAATAAGTACCTTTTATGTATATCATTTGAATATTTCTAGAATGGGCCAATGTAATAGGTATGATTTCAGTATGTAGTATAACTATTGATGCAATGCCTATTATTCATCGAATCGCTCTATCTTCGTGTCTTATCCGTGTCTTTATTCTGTTGTAACAATGTTTATGGACAAGGAAGTTGCAATGTCCAAGGACAATGAAGTATCAAAATCAAAGGGAAAGCAAGTTAAGAAGTACATTACATTTGATGCATTAATGGACGAGGACATGCTAGACTTAATGTTTGAACAGGTCTTGCTCGGCCAAAAAGTGAACCGTGGTTTCAAAGCTGAAGCATATGAGAGTGTTGTTGCTACAATGACAGAGAAAAGTAATGGGGAATATGTGCTGAATGGCCAGAGTAGATCGAATAGGTGCAAACATCACAAAAAAAAAATACTCCATGGCAACTGAAATGTTAAATGCATCAGGATTTGGTTTTGATAACACAACGAAATGTATCATTGCTTCAGATGATATTTGCAAAGCTTGGCTAGAGGTAAGTCTTCCATACAGACTGTCGGATAAAGTGAATTACGTTTGAATCTATGTGTGGATATATAATATCAACATACCACCTAACTGTTTCATTCATAACTGGAAACAGGGACACCCCGATGCAAAGCCATGGAAGAGCAAGATCATTGACTATGATAAGTTGACTTTGATATTTGGCAGTGATGTTGACACAGGGCAGTACGCCAAACTTGCTACAGTTTCTCCCAGCCGTCAATCAAGTGAGGGTTATACCGCTGGATACAACCCTTGCCAAGTGGACTCCAACATTGGAATTACCAGTCAGTTTAATGGCTGTTAGATTCAGTCTAGTGGCGGGGAAACAAGTTCGAAGCGGAAGAATCCTCGAAAGAAGAATGCTAATTTCATAGAAATCATCTCCTGTATTGAAAAGTGTAATGTGGGTTTAAAACAAGCCATACCGGATGTTGCTGACAGCATTAGGATGCCAAGGAAGCAAGCCGCTGATGCCATTTGGAAGGAGTTACGGCAAATCCCTGAGCTGTCTGGTTTGGACATGCAACTTGCTCATGAATGGTTGATAATCCATCAAAACATGGCTACAATTTTCTTAACGATAGATGACAAGCGTGCTTGGATTGTGCGACAGATGCCGAAGATTCGGGAGAAAAGCATGTAGTAGTCTACATGTTATGCATGTGGTTCCTTATCATGATGACTCCTTACACAAAGTGTCTGGATGAGTGTTTACTTTATTTGGTATTGGATTTTCTTTTGGATATGGGTGAACTTTGTACTTTTATATCGGATATAAAAGTAGTAGTTATGACAAACCTTAATAGACATGCTAATGACTGGTACCTAGCAACTAGGGACTATGACCTATTTTGGTTTGTGTAATAGTTTACATTACAAAGCTGCTTTGCTATCATTTTCTGCCTGGTTTATTCTTTTTGTTGAAGCTTTTGCATCATGCTTATATAATTGTTCAATGCATTAATTGGTCTTCTGCTACAAGCATAGGTATCCGTCCTCTACCATGGCTCGTTATTACTATTACGTTGTTTATAGGGACGTCGACTTGGAATATATCACAGCTGGAATGAATGCAAAGCTAATGTGCATGGGTACCCAAATGCTCGGTACAAGGGGCTTATTCCTTTGGAAGATGCTACTGAAAGTTTCTATTGCTTCAGCGATATCGAGAGGAAAGTAGTTTGAATTGTGCCTCGAAGGAGCCAAAATGTGCAGGAGGCGCTTGTTATGAATTGTGTTGAATGTCTTTTATGAGCTGTGATATTCATTTTATGCATTATCATTTTAATGTGTGGTTTAGTTATCTACATTGCTTTCTCTATGTCCTACTGATTCAATGCAGGCATTGCTTCTTCACAGGGCTTACGATCATGTTTTGGCATATGCAATTAGTGCAGCTTCTGGACTTGCGGTTATGTATGAATACGCCAGACAAACTGTATGTGTACTTCTCATATCTGTTTGCAACTATGAGTTAGATGTCAATATGGACTATGTTGCATTTTGATGTATAAGGAATGTATGTTCTATGATTGTCTTGCTTGCTGCACGAAGTGCCAGATTACTCTGTGTTGATGATGCATTTGTAATGGAATGATTGTTGTGTACATACCATCAAGTATCTACTGTAGTTGTTGACTATCTATTGCATGATCTATTTTTCAGTATATGTTCCATTCTTGCAATCGTGTAGAAAAGGCTATTTGTAGGTGCCTGTTGCTGGCAACTTCCACCAAAGCACCAATCTTTTTGTTAACATACAGTGGATCTTTCACACATAAGATAGTGACCGGAGTCTCCAAAGATGTGTTCATTGCTCCCACAACCTATTACAACTTGAACAGTGCATGTTGTTTGGAAGGTCATTTTTCTTTTCCAAACCCACCTTTTATGCTTTTAGTAGTATTTACTTGTGCGTTAAAAACCTAAATCTTTTTATGTTGTTTGCAATCTCCACAGTGAGGCATGGCGAGGTTATCATGCTTTGTTAACTCAAGCGAAATATGTTTCTATCGTTACAACCCCTAGTAAGGAAGCTTCATTTTCCATTGCCACTGTTACTATCATACACCAATTCTTCAGATGTATCCAGCTTTGCCTAACATCACATGCTGCTTGTGTTGTAATCTGAGAAGATTTTCCTGATTGTGTATATAGGTCTTTCATAGTACATGATGGGATTCCCAGCCACTACTGTTCATGTTAGTGGAATGAAGGTTATACTAGAGTGGATTGGTAGAGCTATACCAACCCAGAATCTGTGTGGCTTTGATTGAGCAATTCTGCCATCGCCCCATGTCCCCAAGGGAGAATGTCAACAGATTTAGCAAATTACGTCATCAAGGATTTATATGTGCATGGGTTTGGCTCCAATGTCAGAGGTCCTCGAGGTTATCAGGTCGTGTATTGGAACCAACCATATGTTCTGTCCTTCACTAGTGATTCATCAACATTGTTTATTTCTCTTTTGTAGTATGGTCATGTAATGGAGCCTTGTACCCATTGTGTTTACCTTTGTTACAATTTAAAACTGGTGCCATGTTATGCTTCGTTTGGATGACAGGAGTGCATTAATTTTTGCCTCATATATTACAAGGAATCTGTACATGCTGAATTTTACTTAACTCGATAGTATCAGGAAGCCTGATTTTGTAGATTATGATCATGTTAATAGAGGTAAACATAATGTGGAACCTTGGTGTGCTACAGTATTTTACACTGAGAGGCAGATTCATTTACGGCATAACCTTGCTGTTTCAATCATCCCCGTCAATCAGAACAATCTCTGTGAACATTTTTCTCCAGCTCCACATTGATTTTTGTTGACGTCAGAAAGTGCTGCTGTAAGTTGTATATTTTATACGAGGAGTATATCTCTGCATGTGGAAGAAGACCACTTTCCGAGCAGAAAAATAGAACATTTAGCTTCTAGTAAATATGACATGTTACTGTACCGCGTAGACATTTAATTTAAATTTTCGCTGGTGAAATCATGCTGCACAGGAACTCCATTGCGGTCAAAATCCGTTTGGCCCACATGCATTTAAACCGCAACATTTATTCACCGTAACTCATATGCATCCAAACAGGGTTAAATAACTGCCGTGAGTTCTTCAACTTGCTTCCAAATGCAGTACAACAATTTGTGGAAGTCAGGCCACTTTTATTTCAACCACCACCTCTACTTAATGTGACAGCTATTCACAAATCACTTAATGGTAGAGGTATCCAAATACACCCTTATGCAATTCCATAGCTCAATTTGCCTAGTGTGGATGTTGCAAACCCCCTTTAGGTGGGTCACTTATTTCAAACTCTCTGCACCAAATAAAAATTGTTTGTGTGACTTAATAATGAATTTGTAGTGTAGTTCTCCTAACAAATGGCATTCCCTTTTACTTAAAACTTTTCAAACCATTATAAACAGTGTGAGAGGCACTAATAAAGATTGAGATGAAAGAAGTAAAGAAATAGTAACCCACTTGACATTCTCCGCTAAGCCTATTTAGCATACTCAGTTAAGCAGGGATATTCCCGTCTAACATAGTCAAAACACTCAATTAGGTGGGAATATCCTCGCCTAACCTAGTATTTTAATTCTGATGAGTGGGGATAGCCCCGCCCACTTGTGAACGGCTAAACAGAGATATCCTCACTCACCCAAAAAGTGAGAAAAATGATTAAAAAGTGGTATCCCTTCTCATATATAAATCAACGGCGAAATCGCTGCTCAAAAAAAAAAAAAAAAAAAAGGTGGCGGGAGGACCCATATAATATACGTTAAAATTTGAAGGCTTTTCTTGTCTTCAACGAGTCTAAAGGGATTTCTCTACTAAAATTCTCAAAAAGGTATGCTCTAAATCTTCTTAAATTGGAAAAACTCTTTGCCAGAAGAAAGGGATGAAACCACTCTCCACACGAACATGGATTCTCACATGGCTCACATTCATTGAGCAAACAATTTGGAGTATTTCTCTATATGTAAATGCTTTGCCTATGGGCATCCGTACCACCGACTTGAGAAACATTTTCTTCCACAAGTTAGTGGAGCCACTAAATATTATCGATGTCGGCTTTCACCCTATATCCCAAAACTATCCTATCCGACAATCATACCAACATGTATTATTCCTGCTTTAGATACAAATTCCATAAGGCCCCCATGTGTTGTATTATACGATATTGTTCCTGCTATCACCCTATATCCCAAAATGCATAGTGTTTACACCCTAAATACCAGTTATTTTTATGGAAAAACATCTCTTGAAGTTGAGAAAAATGATGGAGGGCCCAAACACATCGTAACGACCATTGAAGGCTTACCACGAATACATTCCATCGTTAGTACTATGATTGTAATCCATTCCACATTCCATCTGGTGGGTTCCACTTCAGCTCCTAATATGCGCAATACAAATTGCACACTGATACAAAGCAACTTCACTTGATGATCATAACCATCTCATGAGGGGCCGCCAAAATAAATGGCTTGAACAAATCATTGAACAAATCAATCTAGTAGTTCAATTTGCTTGTTAATTCTTGATTCTATAGTCATGCCAACTGAATCAAACTACAAATTAAGCAATCTTGTATCAACCATTCAGTGTGTCTGCATGGGTTTCCCTGGTGAACCCACAAGGTGGGTTGGATTGCTATAATAATTTAACCATTTTAATTTGGTCATTTTTCTAAACAGAAACTAATGGATTTTGTGCAACTTCTGCATTAGGAAGTTCTGTACTTTTCCAAATTGGACATGTGGCAAAATTTATGAGGTTCATTAGCATATCATCATATTAGTCACAAAAGAATTAGGTCCATTTAATGCTGTAAGCTGTCTAATCTAAAGCAAAGAAATAAGTGATAAGTGAAATTTCTTTTTTAATTAGTTGGCATGATTTTTAAAAAAATTGTCGGTTTTTACTATAATACCAAGCCCAAATCAAAAAGAAAGAATTTCATTAAATAGGTTGAAAGCCAGCCTAGAGATTTGTAAGAATCTAAATATGAATTCTAATAGGCCAAAGAGATCATACTTGGGACAAGACTCTGATGACAGTGGAGTTGGATAGATTCCAAACCCCTCTATATTTGTGAGGCTGGTTGACTCCCAATTTATGAAACCTATCCTACTTTAATAAGCAAGGGCTAGTGGACTCCATGGCCCTTACGCATAAACATGTTATTCTTACACATGTTGCACTTTTCTCGGTTTATGAATTGATAGGTTAATGAACTTGGCCCCATGACTGGTAACAAGTCAATTGTGTCACCACTGAGCTAGAATCTAGATTCTAGATCATGGGTTGGCATTCATATGCCACTAGAGCCATTAGTTTACTTCTATTCTATCTTTTCCCTTTCTTAACCCACAAAACGTGACTACCATTCAATCAATTGATAGAGTACACATGTTCCATGATATAAAAGTAATGCAATCAAGAGCACCAATTGATTACAAGATATTTTTTCATTATACTAACTAACCTAAACAAATAACAAGGTAAGTTGCTATGGACCCATTTTTATTATTCATTTGAACACGCATCTGCTCACCAATGAAGGGGCAGGTGTGGGGCTTGAATAATTCTAGTTGAATGAAAGGAAATAGCAATGAATGCCCTAAGGTATGCTTTTCTTTTCTTTTTTTTTTATTTTTATTTATAGAAATAGTCGAAGTCTAACCCATCTAAATGAATTGTGAGTGGTCAGATATGATTTATGAATCCTCATGTATGCCATAAATTTTATTTTAGTACAGTGATGGCTACCATTAGATTGAGAGCATGCAAAATGAACAATTATATCAGATGGTTTTGACCGTTTATACTTCAAGCCCTCAATGAGATAACTGTCACAGCAAATATTGCTGTAAACTCATAGAAGGAAATCCTCCTACACACGGTTCACATGTAAATAATAGTCATCTATCACTTTGAGAAAGGTCTCATAAGCATGATTCACGTATCCACAGTAGAAGTGGGACTCATAAGATGAGTTATCTATACTTGTTAACTTGTTGATTTGATGTATGTAGGCTCTACTTTTTCTTGTTTCAAGGCATTTCCATGACAATTCACAGCCTCGGCTCATTTGAAATAGCTTATAGTGATATCTAAGTCATGTCATGCCACACATTTAAGCATTAAAGTGAAAGCAAGGAATAAGTGGATGTGAATGGCTAAGATAAAGTAGAATAGGGGGCCCTCCATGCCGACATGATGATCAGTTCTCCTCACCATTTTTTTAGGTGAGCAATCAATGGAGGCTGTTGTATGATTGAAGGATACAGGAAAATGTGGGGTGTGATCCACGCCTGGTCCACCTGAAGAAAAGCATCGAATACTATCAGCAGGCCCAGGGAAGGCATGATTGAGTGCCCATCGCTCTTATGCATGATTGAACCCATGGTCCCTGCAGGGTCATGACACACATGGCCAACTTTTCCCATGCTCCGTCTACACATGTGGACAGTGGAAAAAACAAAGACATGTGGATTGTGATTTGTGGGGGAAGAATATCTCAAAGATGGAAAATTGCAAGTTTTCCTATTACTACTTCTATGGGAACCTTTTAGTGTTGGCCATTTAAAGTAGAGAGCACAAGACATTGCAGGCCCATGTATTGTTGGATTGAGGGAAAAATGAGGAAGTAATGCCACCCTTTCCTTGATGGAAGACCCAAAATGTTCCTTTGGATCAATGAGGATTAGGGAAGTCAATGGGTGTTGAATTATTGGAATAATTTATATTTTTTTATAATTTTATTTAGAAATTTTCTCAATTTAAAATCAAATTCTTGCGCTTTCATGACCGAAGTATTTGGTTCCAAACCATTAAAAAAATCCAAACCCAACTATAGTTTATTTGTAAGACTACGTCGACTTTGCAGGACCAGATGATTTCATGATAAAAATAAAAATCCGTAGGGCACTCAAAAGTCCTATGATGGGACCTTTTTTTGTGCAAGAATAAATTAAGTTTTCTCAATAGAGAGGATTTTAATTTCCAATGGAATGGGTAAGAACATACAATTCCTCTCACCAGAGAAAATGAAAATTTGTAGATTTTGAAATCCATAGACTGCAGAAACACACCATAGGAGCCCCACCTTTATGGCTAATAAATCTGCTTTGATAAATGTTACTCTTTTGATGACTACCAGTCCCGAATTCGACCCAAATTTTAAGCTTTTTAGTTGATTAGGGATCCCGATAGGTCTCATGAGGGCATGTTTGTGTAACCGTTTTCGTCCAAAATAGAGAGAAAAAGCGGGATATTTCTCATGGAAAATGCTTTTGATCATTTAGTACAAATGCCTTCTCACGAGAAAAAGGATCAAAAGTATTGTAATTTTTTTTTTATTATAAGAAAAGTGTATCCGATAAAAGGATAAGAAAAATATTTTCTGCAGAGAAGTGAAAGTTCATGAACTTCCATTTTTTGCAAAAACTATACAAACAAGTCCTTTTTCAACCCTTCAAGTTTCAAGATAATTGATGCTTATAAGTTAAAATGGATCGATATGAAATTATTTATATTTATAAAGCAAAATTGTATGATGTATTTCATGGAAACATTTTTTTTTTTAAATTGCTTTTTTTGAAAAATAGAGACCATTTTAACAGCTAAGGGGAATGAGTGTACTAGTTAGGGTCTGTTTGTGCAGCGATGGCTTCCGCTGAAATGGGTGGCGACAAGGCGCCGGTTTTTCTGGCTTCTTCCCCATTACCATTATGTTCGGTGCAGAGATTATTCATTTTTTCCTGATTTTACGGCGTGCCTTTAAAGCTCCATTTTCTTCGCTGGATTTTCTCACCTCCCAACATGGAACCAAATACCGCGAAAGAGGAAACAAGTGGTTTGCTTTTCCGTGGTTCCGCACAAACAGACTCTTAGTGTGCTGTAGTTGGAGTCTCCGTTATAGCAAAAAAAATTAAAAATCCACCTCCTAAAAAGATTTGGTCCCATTTCAAGAAAATTGGACAAGGCAAGATCTTCCATTGCATGATTACTCGCAAATGGGCTGAATGCGTCACATTTCACTGCACTCATCCGTGTTTGCAAATTTCCAAACATCCAAAAAGATTATCAAAATCACACTACCTCCCAGAGAAAAAAAAAAAAAAAAAAAAAGAAGAATGGTAAAACACAAGTCAAAACAAATCTAGTACTAAATCTCAAGAGAATCGTGGCGTACTAAGATATTTTGTCAGCCCCCACTGTGTCCATTATTATTGGTTTGGGGTCATCTTCTCCATAGAGACTGAGATGTGACCTTTCAACAAAGCAAAACCCTGGAAACTTGGAAATTTATCAACTCAGATTAAATAACAGTATTTTGCAAGATTCTCGCGAGGGTCGCTGCTGTTTTGATGATGACCATAAACACCTGGAAGGTTTTATGATTCAGGAAATTCTGCCTCTTACAAGTTAGTATGTACTACTGCTACTATTATATTCATTATTGTTTATAGAGATTTATAAACACACCCACCTTTTTTTTTCTATGAACATCATAAGTGGAATTCATCATACTCTCCCATCTTTCACATTGGAAGTCAACTTTACATAAATATAATCAAAGATATATATGTTTTTTAGCAGAACACAGAGATAAAATTGATAAATTTTAAAATGTATTTTGAGAGCATTTAGAGGTAATCAATAGAGGATAAATTAAGAGAGACTAACTTGAGAGGTGGTTTGACAATATCCAATACAAACCAATGACAACGTGAGCGAGAAAATATTTCTCTATGAAATCTAATGGCTCAATAACAAAGAAGGGTAGGTGGAAGAGGACATTGATGAAAGTATTACGGATAAGATATTAGGAAACATTACCTATCCAAAGATTTGGCTCAGAACATAATGAAATAGCAAAATAGAGTTCATGTAGCTGACTCTAATATAATTAAGACAAGTCTTTGATGATGACGATGAAAACGCAAAGCTAACACCACTAAAATTTTAGCTATATAACCGATGGAGTTGAGATTTCGTTCCACTTCTTCCTTGATCGGAGTGTATTCAGGTGAACTAGAGAAGGAAATACAAAATTTATACCTACTCTGAAAGTTTTGCAGGCTACCAGCCAGAATGGATACTAGTTCTAATTTAACCAATCAACATGCAACGGAAATAACCAAAGAAATAATATAAAACTAGCAATCTACCAATCACACCCCACAAGAAAGCAGACAAAACATTTAGCGTGGAAACCCTATCCAGGGAGAAAAACCACGAACTAGAAATCAATAACTCACGAACAGTTCCAAGATATACTCACAGCTCATTTCCCTCAGTCTGTACCTCAACATAAAGACTGTACTTGTTCTTGCACAGAAACCACTAACAGGACATCCACCGTGCACCATTCTCCTTACTCGATCTCCTCGCACCTTATCAGTCAAGATAAATTATCTTCTACAAGAAAGCAGAAGCAACAATAACCTTCTAGAGCAACCCTTCAAAAAAATCTTCCAATGACTCTAGAGAATATTTCTCTCTCTAAGATATCTCTGATTCAGATTAATAAGAATTGTGGTTTCTAGGGTTGAAAGCAATATCCTATTTATAGCCCCAAATTTGTGCCTTTTAGTTAGAATACAAATAGAACTCAAAGTGGGAAACCAAGTCTCAAAAGGAAACAACTTCATAGTAGTTTTAGGAGACTTTCCCATATAGCCCGTGCATGTCCAATCGATCGGACAGTAATTTCGATCAATCGGACCACCCAAATAGCTAGAGCGCGTCTGCTATACAATCAGTCAGACAAAGGCTCCGATTGATAGGGCCTAGCAGTTTCGCCCAGTCTTCTTTTTTCTTCTGTTCAGCTTTTCCGGCGACACAACCACAGTCTATTTTAAAATAAAATAGAAAATACAACTTAATGGACATAGAGTTTTGTCCAACCAATGAATTAGCCAACATAAAATACTAACATACTTTGTGGGTAAAATACCGTAATGACGAGATTAAGTAAGGACCACGGTAATCCACCAACCCTTCACCTTGGTCTCGGTAATTAGAGCCAGCAGCTCGGCGACTCGATAAGAAGCGTTAGCTCAGAAGGCTCGGAAGCTCGGCAGCTCGGTTAAAGAGTGTCAGCTCAGTGTATTAACTCAGCAGCTCGGCAGCTCTGTTCGGAGTGTCAGCTTGACAGGAGCAGCTTGGCAGCTCGGTATGTGTGCCAGCAGAGTGCCAGCTCAGCCAGACCATCCCTGGTCCTGGTAAGAGTACGAAGGCAAAGAGTGGGCCATCACACCTACCAAAAGCACGGGCGAGCCCTGACAAATAAGGACGCTCATTTATGGCGATAAAAAGTCGGCTTTATCATCCCTTCACATCAACTGACCAAAAGTCTGGAAAGTTACTGATGGGATGCTCCCTTTTTACCTACCGCCAAATGTCAGGGTAAGGCTGATGGGACCTTATCCCACCTACCCCCACTCACAGAGAATAAACGAAAAATCTCCTTCATATATACATGGGGTCAGCCCCATGGAGGTACGCGATATGCAACACGCAATACACAGATGCTTCTCATTCTCCTCTTCCTCCTCCTACTTAGTTTTCTCAGAACAAACTCAGGCATCGAAGTGCCTTCGGCTCACGACAGTCAGGAGTTCTAACCTTAGCCTTTTTCCTTCCCTTTTTAGGTTCCCGGTGTTCGGTCTTCCCTGATCTAAGAAGTTCATCTCAATCTAAGTAGGTGTCGTTTTTACCGCCTACACATACTCTAATACTTTGGTCTCAATTTTCAATTGAATGGAAGCTTTTGCCAACCACAAAATATAAATTAACAGTATGATCTAAATAAATGGAAGGAAATCCAAGGCCATTATTTGAGAGAAGTATGGCAACACAAGTAACTTACATTTAAAAAGGAAAAAAAAAAAAAAAAAGAAAAGAAAACAGCAATAAAGAATTAATGGGTTGAGTCAAAATGTCAAGTTTGGTGCATGGGAGCACATCGGAAGATGCAGATTCACCACCCATTTTGAAGATAAGAAACCGGAGATCCCAACCCACCAGCACGTTGTGGAGACACCATGTGCACCCTGGCGTGGGTTGAGTGGTCAGAATATGGGCAACAATTCCTTATTCAATCCAATCGCTTCCCTCTACTTGTCTAGTGCCCTTGCCGACTGTGTCAGCTACAACTTGCCCAGAGACATCAATCACATACTGATCTCATATCTCACAACTTGGGCTACAGTAGCTGTTGATGTTGGCTTTGTTTGCTTTGATTTCCCTGTCGCTGTTTCCACTAGCACACGCTGTACCAGACCTGGCTCTTGCTGGCCTGTAAAAGCTGGCTGCCCATTGGACACCAGTGGCTCTTCTCCTGTTCTAAACCAATCTAATATCATTTGGGTCCCACTGTTTGGTGCCTTTTTTTAGAGCAGCAGGTGCACATGTTTGGTGGGCCACCCTTGGATGTTGTTATCCTTCTCATTTGGGTGGGATGCAATGCCTACTTAAGCCCTGCCCATGTAAACAAGCCTTAACACAAGATCGTGAAACAAGCCCCCATTCACTCCCCACCCTAACAAACCCCCCCACCCCACCACACCCCCCATATATTTTTCTTCTTGTTTGGTGAGAAGATGGGTTCTAAGCCATCTGAAAGCTGGGAGAAAGTGGTGGAAAACCCACAAGAGATCAATGGTGCACTTCTCATGGCCTTGATGGATGAAACCCATGTGGAAGATGCAGAAGATGAACGGCTAGGATGTGTGATTCGGTCTCTAGAGAAGGAGATTGGTCCTATTGAAGCTGGCAATAGTAGCAGAAGAGTGGAGTCTGAAGGTTCCAATTACGACGACTGCATGGATTGTAGTCTGGAGAACAAGGGATTGGTGGACGGTGACGATTGTTCGAGGTCCACGTGGCACATCAATGATCCATTCGTTTGGGCAGACGTGGACATGGTCCCTGGATCAAACTGTGATTACATTGGCAATTGGTATTTGGACACATGTCCCATAGAAATGGGGATGGCTGGATTTGAAGAGTTGAGAGACTATTCCTATTGCTATGGAGATACCTCCATTGAGCATGCCTACAGCCCCCTGTGGCAAGAGACATAGGGTTTCTACCATCTTGGGAGATGTAGTTTTAGCCACTGGATGTATCATGTATGTGGACAGGGGTTAAGAAAAAAAAGGGTTTGCCATAGATTGGACCATGGTCTAGGGTTGCCCTTATTTCCTAGAATATGTGCTCTTTGTTATAAAGTAAGAAGAGGATAAAAAAAAAAAATTGTAGACCCTTGTGGTAAAGTGAGTGGGGGTGTTTGTAATTAGTTTTGAATTTCTCTCCCAACATTCTCATGGCAGTTTTTAATATAATTTAATCTTATTTATTTATTTTGAAAGGTTTCTGAGTGAAGGTGCTTAATTTACTGAGAGAATACTTCAAACTGTGAAGACGAGATGTCTAGGCTTGGGAGAAGTTCATAACAGAATGGGTCTTGGGAGAAAAGGCAGGGAAGGACTTGGAACAAGTCCAATGAAATGAAACCTCCATTTTCAGCATAAAACATAACCCTGTGTTTGATAATTATAAAACCAATGCACAATTATAGTTGCTAAATGACAATTACAGTTGTTAAAAATGACACCCAATGATTATTTTATGGAAGTTCTTTCTAATATGCAAACTGGCCAATTGGATAGGGAGAGGTATATTATTGGAGCAGGTGAAGTTGTGGGTGGGCCATGACTCAAGATATAGTGTGAATGCATGACCTTTGTCCTCCTCGAGATGTTTGTACAATTCGGTTCGACGACCTGTGTTGCATGTGCTAGAGATGGGAATTAGGGTTTTGGGAGAGTTGTACAGAGAAATTCCGATTACTTAATGGTAGTGAGGGTTGAAAGGAGGGTGCACTGTGGAGAAATATGATAGCTGAAAAGAAGGGTGAAGGTTTTGGGGTGGGTCGGGTGGGGTGTAGTTCACGGAATCAAGAATCAAAAGTCTTGTTAAGGAGTCTTGTGTCCAACGTTAGAAAATATTTCATACGTGTGGTCCTTATTCCTAGGTTGAGAAAATAAAAGGTGAGTTTTTGAAACTTTATAACTTATATAGGTTGGTGTCTCAAAAAGAGATGTTAGTCAATCAATTTTTCAAATCTTGGGGATTTTTATTTTACCCCAGTCAAATTGGCGGAAAGAAAGTCCACACAAGTGGGAATGGAGTCTGCACACGCGGGGTTTGAACGATGGATAGCCTGGTGAGATACGCGGTGTCAGAAATAGGCAAATGGGAAGAATAAATTGTTTGGAGAAAATCGTGTACTCTTAGGGTTGCATCCTTGTCATTACAACTCAAGTTCCTAAGTTATAGTTAACATAATAATACAAGTTCCTCGATTGACAGAAACTTGGGATAAGGAGCCCTCTCAAATCTTGGGGATTGAAATGTGTGACTTCTTTTTAAAAGCTTCTATATGAAGGGGGTTGCAAGTGGTAAAGTGAAATCCAAGGTAAAATAATCTCAGCCACCAAAAATTTAACGTTACCATAATTGATTCATCAAGACAAGTGGGAAAGTAAAGTCTCAGCCACCATTTTTTTTTTTAACTTTATTGGACCCCAAAAGGTTTTACCTCATAAAAGACAAGTGGTTACTTTACCACTTGCTGACTTTTCATATCACTTTACCAAATTATACCTTATCAAAACAAATGCACTTTTATTTTACCAAGAAGTATACTTGACCTTCACCTAACCATTACGTTTTTCATTGATTTTATATTTAGTTTACCTCGTTTTGCAGATAAATAAAACAAACATGCCTTTAGTGAAAAAAAAAAAAAAAAAAAAAACAGAGGCTTCTCTTTGTTTGTGATACAGGCATACCAATAAACCACGTAAATCTCGTGTGATTTCCTGTGTGCGGTTGTATGGTCTTTTGATCGCAAATTTCCTCTTCTACACTGATCAAAAAGACTTCAAAAAACTGGAACAAATATTATTTCCCAGATAAAGTTGTACACCACCGAACTACGTATTTGCCCAATTGTGCCGAACATTCATATGATAATAACTCCCTCCATCAGACCTTCGGAGCTTTGATATCTGCACCCATGATATAGAATCACTGATCCTTCTTTAGTAATATGTACCATAATTTAAAGATAGTAACTCAATCTCCTTAAATAGTCAAATCTGTAGGAAAAAGGGAAAACATCTATCCAATTCTTTCATCTCTTTTTAAGTCTTTTAAACCTCTATTTATGAGTCCACGGATCAAAAGCAAGACAAATTGCAGGAAACAGAGATATCTCATGTTGAAATGTAAGTTATGCTACTTAGTTGATCAATGAATATTTGCTATAGTGTTTACAAAACATGTACGAAGAAAATGTGAGAAAATGCAAGCAAGAATAAGAGAAAGAAACTTAATCTGAAACTGGGGCAAAGGAGAGAATGAAATGTGCCCCATTTATTCTAAGTTAATGTGCAAGTTACCTCCCTGGATGAAGGTGGTCGATCGGGATGGAAGGAGAGTGATGATAATATAGGCCAACAACCGAAAGTCGTAGAAAGAGAAAGCTCCCTGCGTAAGGATTTATGAAACTTAATTTAGTCCACTGTCTTGGATGAACCAATATCAGTAAGAATTGGCAGACTGTTAAGTATACCTGTAAGGCTGTAACCACATAGATCCCATTGTTGGAGCTGTGTTCAGAGCGTCAGGCATCATAAAATCCAATGAAGAACCGCAGAAGCACATGCCTTGCCTGATAGTCATCCATCTAGCCCAAGAAGTTTATTCTTATATTATGAAATAGGATGTTCGTATTGACAGGCCAATGGGTGTTTAAGGAAGAATTACATGTTATCTCCATTTTGTGAAGTTCTGGATGCGTTTCAAAGTCTACCTACTGGCAACCACTTTGCTGAAAAAGTTATGATCAATACGAGAGCAGACTAGAGCTCTTCATCACTACAGTTCAAACTGTCTTTGGCTTCCCTAGCATGTGTTTTAGAGTGGAGTCATTTGAACATGTTGACCTCAGGTGCCAGGTTAATCACACTCGTGGGCTGGCGAAGGGGTTACTCGCTCTGTGATCGACCATGGAGGCTAATCTGCTGTTGGGTCCTCTAGCCCTCCTTTCATATGTCTTGGGCTCATAGGCTGCATCATTCTGATAG
Organism: Persea americana; assembly: GCA_029852735.1. Classification (NCBI taxonomy): domain Eukaryota; kingdom Viridiplantae; phylum Streptophyta; class Magnoliopsida; order Laurales; family Lauraceae; genus Persea; species Persea americana. Next base: position 3,316,368 of record CM056813.1, read on the forward strand.
GTTAAAAGCATGACTATTTTTATTTTTTTTTATCATTGTTGGCCTAAAAGCAACCATGAACAAATTTTGAGCATCCCTTCCAAACAAAATATAGAAAGTGCAACGATTTGCAGACTGTGAAATATCATTTCAAAATGCAACGATCTCCAACAAACTTCAGGGATATAAAACATATATATAAAAAAAATCACACATATTACAATATTGACAACTAGTGCTTGAGTTTCTGACTATTAAAAAACATATAGACAAAGCATACAGTAGCCATATCTGCTAGTGACAAATGGTCACTAAACAGATAATCACACTCAAGGTCCTATTGGGAGTTGTCAGGTTCAATTAAAAGTGACCCTCAACAAATCCGATCTACCAAGCAGGTTGTGCTACTTTCCTTCCAAACTCTCCTCAGAAATGCTGAGAGACACAGATTTTGGAACTTCTTCATGGTGATCGTTGGTGTGGTCTGCAGGAGTTTCATCCATCCTACCAGAACCTTGATTAGATACCTTCCTACCAGGAGATTTTGCAAGGCCTTCAACGTCATCATTCATCTGCTCATCATCTTGAGAAGATACTATCTTATAAGCTAGAGATTCCCCATTCCCAGCCACAATGGAAGCCATCTCTCCACCTTGAAAAGATACCTTCCTAACTAGAGGTTCCCTGGTAACTCTTGGAGAAACAGATGAAACTGGTTGAACATTTTCTTCCTTGTCACTGGGAGATCCTTTACTGCTACTGACTACAGAAGATGATTCTATTGGAATATCTTCAATTATTGGGGAATAGTCCTCTGATGAGGATAGATATTCCTTGACAGATAAATCAGCTGAGGTCACTGCAGATGGTTTTGGAACCTCCTTGGATTTGTATAAATCCTTCCTGCTAAGTGTATGCTTTAGACTCTGAGCAGATTTTCCAGCCTGCTTTATAATTCTCTTTGGCATGCCCCTCATGCGGCCCTTGCTCGGGCTCGGTGCGTCAACCTTGATTGGGATAAGGCTCCCATTGTCCGAGTTTTGGTCTTGGAGAGCTCCAGAATTGTCATCATGGACTACAAAATTGACACCTATCTCCTTTTCAGCACTCCCCTCATCTGATTTTTCATCTTCAATGGTTTCAGAGTTGTCACCATCCAATACAAAATTGGCACCTACCTCCTTTTCGCTGTGCTCCTTGTCTGAATTTTGGTCTGGGACGGCTCCAGAATTCTCATCATCACATACAAACTTGACACTTATCTCCTTTTCTCCAATGGCATGGATATTGATATGTGGTGAGGGAACAGCCTCTCCTTTATTTTTGGGACTCTGATTTCTGGGGCTTCGTTGAAATACAGAACCAATCTTATTTAGGCCCCTTTTGATTGTGTCAAGCGGACCTAATCTATTTCTTGCTGGATTTTCTGATTCACTGCTACTGTCACACTGGCCAGAGCCAGCTGCTACTGATCTAGGACTGTTCACGGAATCAGTATCCTCTTTAAGAATTTCAACTTCAGGGCGCCTACCCTTACCCTCCCTTTTCCGGGGCTCCCAAGTTTGTGAAACATCACTTCCCGGGTGATGGACCCATATGCCAGTCTGTTGTTGCCCTTCTATGTTAATGGGTTCAAATTCATCTGCCCTTTCTGAAGCCTTTCGTGTAGAGTCTTGTTGAGCAGCTTCACTTTCACTTGTGTTTGCATTTTGTTTTTCATTAAGCAGTTCCTTACCATTTAAATTCTCTTCCTCCTGTTAAAATTCTGCTCAAGTTAAAAACCCATAAAGTGAATCTTAAATATTTAAAAAAAAAAAAAAAAAAAAAAAAAAAACATACAAAAATCATGCACCTTTCCATCATCTTCCAGTATAGTCACCGCTAGATGCAGCCTTCCCATTTTAATGTTTTGTAGAGGCAACCATTTGTCATGCCTCTGCCCTCCTCTTAGATCGCTGATGTTTACAGAGCAATGACTGCAAATTATGTTAGGAATTGTCAGAATCAATGAAAATGTTTGAATTCATGCACATGCATATGATCCCCGAGGATGTGAAAAGAACAAGAAAAGGAGAAGACAACCATGCATTAAAGTTGAGCCACAAAAGAATCAAAACCTGAAACCCAAATGATCGGACCTAACACCTATTTCCCTGAGACCATATCTCAGAATTAGAAACTCCATTACCAAAAGCATGTTTTGCTCAGCCACCTCAGGCTCCTATACTGAGGCCACTCGTCAGAGGGACAGCATGGCCTATAGTATGGATAACTGGGCCCGAAATGAAGTTGGGGGACACACCAAATGGACCACAGATGCTGTTTCCTTTTAATCCTTGTTGTTTCACATGTGAACCACCAAATGAGTGAAATCAGTTTGAACTCAGAAATCTGGTCTCCACCATCACCCCTGATGAGCTGCTTGGATCTTACATGTGTCAGATGTCAAGTAGGCTTCACTAATTCCCAAATTGTTGAACCCACAATAGTTAAAAGCTAGTGAAATGCATAAAAATGCTACAAGGATTTGGTAATCATAAAAATGACAAAAAAGATTGTCACAGTAGCTCTACATTCTATATTAGGGGCAAAAGCCATACAATCTATTTTTTTTTTATCGGTAACAGTAAATTAAATTAAGGATAAAACAACAGTAAAAGAAAATCTCCAACAAAAAGAAGAAACAAAAAAAAAGGAGTTGGTACAAAAGCCTTATACCAACACCAAAAACAACAAAACTAATCTTTCAACAGTGGATCTTTTAACATTCAATACTAAAGTGCCCACCCTTTTATTTTTAAGTCGCGAATATGATGACTGACAATCTTTCAACAGTCAAAGATAAGCTATGGACTTCATCTGTGCACTAAGTCCAAGTGAAGGCCCAAGAAGACACAAAAATAAATCATTTGACCTGACAGCCAAACTAATCTACGCTATATAATGGATGAACCCCATATATAATGTAAGATATATAAACATGTATTCAAATATGGATCATTTGCAAAATTCATTTTTCAAAAAGAAATAACAAAATGACCCCAGATAGGTGGGATAGGGGGCATCAATGATTGTGAGATGAATTAGCCTTTATGAGATGCATCTTGATTTATCGGAGTCCCATAAAACCTCAGTTTCCATTACCAGATTTGAACTATAAATTAATTAATGGGAAAGAGAATTCTCTTGAAAAATGTAAGAAACTGGTTATAACCCGTGTAAGGAGCAGACCCCAAAGAATCATCAAATATGCGGTCTTTATCAAAAACTTCGAGAAGTAGCACATTAGGTGGCTCCCATGTATGGATGGGAATCTTAAATTCTTCCTGCCACTTTGGAGCCAACGTTTTCTTTTGGATTTTTGTCCGGAACTGGTAAGTACCAAGTTTTCCTTTCACATATGGATCTGATAACCCTGCAAGATAAGCTCAGTCAGAGAAGAAATTCAACATGCTATAATTACCCGAGAACAGAATACCAATTGGCTAAAAGAGTTGTTTAAAAAACCAACCATTTAAATCAGCAGCTTTCATGTCTGCTGCTTCGATTACTTCCACTTTAGCAAAAGCAATAGGATGTTTTTCAACCACAGTGAACCAATTTTCTGAAAATTGACAACATCAAGGCATGTAATGATCAGTGATTTGGCAGCATCTTTCCATATGACTAGTTTATATATCTTACATTCATTTAATGAGGAAAAAAATGCTGGAAAGAAAAGCCGCATTAAATGGTTTCAAGATCCTGCTAAATCTTCAAGGTAAACATGGCAATCTGGTATTTGTCGAAGGTAAACTTCAGTTGAACAAAGTGAGAGAAGGGGCAGTAGGGAATTTGACTACACATTGAGAGGCTAAGTGCTTATTGAATGTTATCATAAACAAGGAAAGTGGGATCAGGGGTGAGATTCTATTTTGTCATCTGTTAAGTTATCTTTACAGAGGCAAAACAAATTTACTTTTATAAGAAAAGGTAGTAAAGTTAAAAAAATGAGGTTGTTGCTTTAAAAGTTAAAACAACTTCTAAGTGCACCATGAAGTTCCTCACACCAGTATATAAAATAACAGAAAAAAATGCCAGGGATCTACTGCAGGATTGACAAAAGTAAGAAAATATGCAGTCAACCAGACTAACACTTTTATAACTGAATTCATTTTTGCTATATGACATCTAGCAATGGACCATGCTGCTGGCAGCCTGGCACTAAAGCTGTAACCTGATTATTCTTCTTTGTGTTTACCTGGTGATGTTGAAGCAAACTTTTCCACGTCAACAACAAGCATATTAGGCTGCAAGGGCATGAACAGGAATCAGCTCCCGAGCATATGTAGGTTGTTAAAACCTAAATTGTGAATGTTTTATTTTAGACATGCAGCAGGATACAACTACTGCTGAAGTGCGAGCAATACATTTTAACTTTCACAAGCAGCAGCAATAACAGTTATTTTACAGAGTATGCATTTCTTTTCACATGCGCAAATCAGCATAAAACTGTAATAAAGGGTCTTGTTTCAAAAGATTCAAGGTGTACGAAAAGAGTTGAATCAGAGCAGTATCAGCATTCAACAATAATAGCTGAACTAACCTCAACTAGTGTCTCTTCAAATGCAACAGCCAGGAGCTTGTCCTGTCAAAACAAAAGGCAAAGAAATGTTGAGAAAAAGGATGACTCCCTTAGAAGATAAACAATGTAAACACGTTCTCATGTGTTAAGCTTCCACATGAACTTACTAGCCATCCTGAAATCCCTGGAAGTTCAGTAACATCAAGTCCATGGCTGAATAAAGGTTTTGCTGTCATCTGAAAATACGGTGGCTCAACAAAGCACACTCGCAAGCGACCAAGGAAAGGCCAATCACGAAGAAACTTCACTCCAACCAAGACCTATACAGTGAGAAGATTGTCCACACGATAAAAAGATAAATTTTACTATTGTCAAGCCATGCAGTGAGGTGATTTGGGTGGCATGCCATAATGTTGAGAGGAATTATAGAATCCAGAGCATCAGGAACTGCAGAGTTTTCCATACCCCTCTTCCCAATTCCATTAATGTAGTGCAATGGAGTTTTAATGCTACTACTATAGAGATTCTAAAAATTCTCTCTCCAGCCATGCATTTAGTTTTCTTGAGGGGTGGCCACATGGCACTTCCTTAAGATCTCCTTCATTAAGTCTCCAACCTCATGAGAGATTCTTTCCAGGCAAAGGGGAATAAATTCTCACTTTCTGGGAGCTAGCTTTAGATGCTTTCCTCCCGCATGTGGCACAAGCAATTCCTCTTATCTGTCCTCAACAAGTGGATAGGATTCAAACTCCTTAGGCTCTTTTGCCAATGTTCCAATGATCCAGAGGGTTAATATGAGGGGCCCAAAGCATGGGCAGGAGATGTATAACTAATTAACTATCCCCCACTAGTAGATCATAGCCATCTTTTTCCTTTATTTTCTTTTATATCCAGAAACTCAGGACCTATAATTCCACTTCAAATGCTGTTTTTAAAAGTGGGGAAAAAGAACATGAAGCTTATGAACAAATTTATTTACTTAAAAGAAGAATTCTGTATTATACACTATACCCTTCCTTCAATGTGCATGCATGTTATGTGCATCTTTGTCCATATACCAAATCCTAAACTTTTCCTAAGCTTCACAGCCAGTATTGCACTCATATCATCTGCTGTGAGGAAATTCATTCCCAACTCCAGAACCTATAACAGGTTAATAATAAATCAAAACACCTCAGAATGTAACATACTGTTGCAGAAGGTAAACGCAAGTATGGTTCAGTTAATGACTAGGCCAGTGGTATAAGAGCAGTTCATTGAATACAAAGCATACCAAGTGGTCATCATCTGTTGATTCACGAAGAACTCTTATTTCTGTGAACATAGGTGGGTTTCTTCCCAAGTAGAGGTGTTGCACAACTGCTTCTTCCTGTGAATATAGAATGGGATCAAGATGAGGATTCTCATGACATAATTTCCAGTACTTGACAATTGACATTAAAAACCAATTAAAAAAAAACAAGCAATTGACATTAAAAAGAACTTCTAAAAGTAGCCAGGACTTCAGAAACGCCCACCAGAAAAATGAATGCATTAACCAACAAAACAACTACTTAGAAACATGGAAAACAAATAAATACACTAGCACAACAAAATGTAAAATGGATAAGAAGAATAACTGCACAGGAGTTATTAACAGTGTGAGGACTACTGTTGATATAAATTGTTATGCCGTTCACTAAAAGCTCGGGCTTTTGGTGTTTCCGGTTATTAACATGGTATCAGAGCCAGATGCCAGTTGTTCGAAACCCATGAGAGGCAAGTTACCTCTAGCTGTTCACTAACAGCTCAAGCTTTTGGTGTTTTCATTTATAAACAACTACAACCCTACAATGCTAACCCACTATGATGCCTAGATCTGGCAAGGACGTGCCATGAACAACATGACAGGGACACTGATTTTACACATAAAAGGTGAAGTATCAGATACAATACGACACAATAAGTTGCCCATTTTGTGCATCATAGTACCCCCAACAATTTCAAACAGCCCAGATCATCATGACAAAATGTGGTAATATTAAAATAAAAGATCAAGAAATACTGAAACAGCGCCACAATCTAAAAGAAACACTTCACATGAAAATGCATCAGTGTCATCATTAATTAAGTACTGATCATGGGCTTAAATTAGTTCCTACAGAAGAAACAATGGAACATACAGCAGTCCATGGTTTGTACTTGTCCAAAAACCAAGGTACAATGGGCAGAAGGATTTTCTGTGATGTGATCTGCTCCATGCATATGGGCCAAATCTTCTCGACTGCATGATTCAACCACCTTACTGTTTCCGAATCAGAAAGAACCTGAAGAAAATTACAGTTAGGAAACCATGAATCATCATTTATGGCCTTCAAATATCCAACATGAAAATCAAAGTAACAAAAAAAAAAAATGAAGAGGCAAAGACCAACATAAATTGCATCCCTTGAGAATAAGAACTACTAAAACAAACATCAAAATGTATGAGTGGATCGTAAATTACCCTTTTCTGGCTTGCTTGTTTTTTTTCCTTAAAATGCACCCTTCTCCGTAATTTCAGTGTACAGTGCTCATTAACCTTGAAAAGGAAAAATTAAAGATCTGATAAATAAGACATGGTTTAAGGGCATGAAGTTGACCAAGCTCAACTACGTTAAGCATTTAATTGCTCAATCATGGGACTGCAACAATTTGGAACATAAAGGATGATATAATAGCATTATAAGGAAAAATCAAATTCAATAACATTATAACAGAATAGATTGCAACTTAGAAGGATGTCAACTATCACTGAAGGCACATTTGACAAATTTCTACTGAATTTACTAGGTGTGTGCGGAATTGATGGAAATTGCTCAGACCACATTAGGGCTGAGTATATTATGAATAAAAAGTTCTACAATATGACAATTGTGTCCATGATAAACAGGAAAATAAAAAATAAATGATGCGCTTGTACGTGACCATATTTTTTTGTACAACATTCCTTGAGCTAGTGCATAGATGTCAATTCCTAGCTATCAGCAATAGTATCCATCTAACACTTAATGCCTTGGTTAATATGTCTACCAACTGTTCTTCAGATTTACAAAGGGAGTTTAAGTCCTAAAAAATCTCATATGAAATGGCAGTCAACTTTTTCATGCTTAGGTCATTTATGAAACATTGTATTTGAAGATAAGCAGATAGTCATTTGGTCATTACAGTGCATAAGAATGGGACTCACCCATTCTTATAGATTCTTATGTGGGTTATTATGGGATTCTTATATATCGATTCTTATGTGATTTTTTGTAATGACTTATCTACAAACAATTGCTATATATGTGGATTTATTTGAGCATATATGTAGGTTTATTTGAGTGCTACGATGCTCAGGTAAGATGTGGATATGGTAGGGACACGGATTTTATATATAAAAAGTGAAGTATCAGACTCGATACAACACAACATGTTGACCATTTTGAAGTATCTAGGTTTCATAGTTTCAGCATGATTTTTAAATGGGTTCTTAATAGCATGGGATCTAATGTTTAGTCACATATTTAGATTCAACTCTAATTGCCCACCTCTTGGATGTGCCACTGCCTCGAAAACAAAGTGCTACAAAATCCCAATGGCATGCTATAGAGGAAATTACGAGACAGGGTTTTTTTTTCTTATATAAATCTAGGATCCATTTGTTTGATCGATATTTAATTCATGAGAATTCAATGCAATGCATTCTATCAGGGGACTAAAATTGATAGTTAAACGATAAGATTCATCAATACCATAAAAAAGTCTTCTCTTAAAGAAAATGACCATCACCCTACTAAATCATATTGTTGTGAAGTGAAATTTCCATCTACAATCATTTTGCTTGTTGCATTGCACACAAGCTTAGATAAAGGGGGTTAATGTCATGTTGACACTAGGTGCCCAATGGCAGTGTAGGAAAAACTTTTTTTTTTTCTTTTGAAGTCTGGTTTTCCTCCCTTCAAGCCCTGGCCTAGAGGGCTGGTTAAGGGGCTATGGAGTGCAGGCCCTCCGAGGGCTTTGGCCCACACTAGGCGCGGCCTGCAAATGTTGATGTTGAGAATAGCGGGTAGGGCTTGGACAACCTCCTGCTCAGCCTGACCTATCGATCTAAGCAGGTGGAAAAACGTGAGCGCACTCACGCAATACGGCTTTTCCGCCGTATCTTGAGCCTTTCGTCACTCTATCAAAGTGTTCCACCTATCTATCCTTCCGTGAATAATAGCCAGGCCGGCAACAAAAAAGATCGCGAGCCTCTTTATTATTTTCTTATGTTGTTCTTAGAACCATTATTTTCAATCTGGAATAGCCTTTTCCCTTCTTAAGGCTTCGCTCCACCCTTCCAGTAGCTCTCCCTAGCTACCTCCACCATCTTGAAAATCCAAGGCCCTTTGGCAGCCCTGACATTCAACCATAAGCACGGTGGACCCAAGTGGTCATACACGGGTGCCACCGCCCGCTGAATTTGATAAACTCTTTTAATAATACATTAAAATTTTTGTTTTATTATTTGACTTATTCACTTGACTATAGCCCGCACAACCCAAAGAAAAATCCTGAGTCGGCCATTGCCATCAAGTAAAGTTGCAGAGGTGCCATGTGGGCCTCCCCCACAGGCCAGACCATTCCTATTGTAGAAAGATTAAAAACAGTTTTATCACAAAATAAAAATACAACAACCCCGCTATATTAATATCTAAATTACCAATAAACCCTCTTTATCCAGATCCTTGGGTGCATTACAAAACGGGTCCAAATCTGGACTCATACAGCAGGACTAGTCCAATCACATGTCCCCCTTTTCCTCCAATTCTGCACAGTGAGTGGCAAGATCCACATGAAAGTCACCATCACTTTCAATTTCAAAAGCAAAGGGGGTGTGCTAAAAGGTACGGATAACGTTAGCAATCCACAAAGTTCACATCTTTCTCAGCAAAGTTCACACATCTTTTGATGCCCCCATGAATTTCCCCACCTTCACGTCTTCACTAGCCTAGAAAAATCTGAAATTTTCAGTCAAAATCATCCAAAAAACTACCTAAACCCATCACTCAGATCCATGAATCTCAATACTACCTAAACCCATCACTCAGATCCATGAATCTCCATACTCCCTGACAATTTTAAGAATCTAATCTAAGATAGAAACATGCCCTACATCACTAAATCAATCACCCCACCAAATCAAACATGAAAAACAAACAAACCCAAACAAAGACGAGTGATTTTGCAGTAACTTCACCTGGTAGAGATAGACGAAAGAAATGAAGTAAAGAAGAGGATGACTGATTCCAAAAGACGACAGAACCCAAAGCAGCAAAAGCGCGATTCCGATATGATGCAACACCGAAACCTCCGTTACATCCATTCTCTGACGAGTACTCCAAATCTCGACTGCAGAATCCACTTTCAGATGCAGATTTCCTGCGTTCCGATGCCTACACGTTTCCGATTTCGTTCGTGGAACTTCGCTGACGACATGGATCGTTTTCTTTTCAGTTCTTGAAGCAGAGAAAGGTGGAAACTTTGAAATGAGGGAGAAAGAATTTGAAGCGTTTGGGTGAGACTGGTAGACGGGAATCTCGGAGGGACGAGGGAAATCGTTGGTTGGAGATTAGATCATCATTAGCAGTTAATGAAGGGAGAAAAACGGATTAGAGAGAGAACGAGGGAAAGGAGACATTTCGAGGAAAGATGTTTTCCATGGATTTTTATAAGATCCAACGGTCTACTTGTGGCGAGAGGAGGCCACGCGGGGAGCACGCGTTGGCTTTAAATGATGGGAAGTTTCTTTTTATCAAATAGTCCCTGGACTGTGAGTTAATTACTCATAAGTTCATATGGGGCCCATTTGTTTGCATTACAATTTCAAGAAATTGATTAGATAGATTTCATTGAATAGATAGGTTTCATTGAAGACTGTATGTGAATTCTTCTTCTTAAAAGCTAAATAACGGTCACAAAAAAGAGACACTTTTACCAAATTTATGAGGAATGGGTGGGGCCCTCACTTCCACATCCACTATCACCAACTTAAATGTAAGGACCTAAATATGGAAGTGAGAGCTCCACCCATCTCTCATAAACTTGGTGAAAGTGTCTCTCATAAGAGTACCTCCTCACAAAAAAAAATCCTACATCCTCAAACTTTCACTTAGCCGCATCAATATGTCTGTCCGCATCAGCAAGTTGCAACCCTCTTCATCAAATGTCCGCTCATGAATGCCACTTCTCCATCTCTCTCTTTCCGGTGTCGCTGCCCGTTCCCACACTTCTCTCTACCACTGCATTAGCTTGTGATGTGCTGTTTTCCTTCCCTCTCAAGGAATTGAGACATCTTTATTTTTGTTCAAACATGGGAGAATACTGTTCTGTTGTATGAAATGGGTTTCAGATATGGTTTTTACATTATTCTTACTTATGAAGAAATTGGCTTCTGAGATGGGACTACTCTTGTGTTATTTTTTTTTATCTATAGAAATGGATATCCACCATTTTCTGGTTATTTTCACTATTGAGTTTGCGGTTGGTTTTGATTTGTTTAATGACTCTTTCAAGTTTCCTTTGAAATGACATTCGGTTTTCTTGTTTTAGGAAATAAGTCTTCTCATCAGCAATTCCAAGATGTGATGCTACTGTTCTGATCTAAATCTAATATAGTTTTGAATTGATGGGTTTTTGATATGGGATCTCTCTTGATTTTATGCTCTTCTATTATTATGACATTATGGTCATGGTTAATTTGGTGTACGTCTCGGACTATTGATATAGCACTAGAACCAGTGTAGAATTTCTATCAAAATTTAAATTTTAACCTCTTTTTTAATTATGGTGGGTGCACATGTTAATACTTCTGGTAATTTAATTAGGTGTGTGCCTTTCGGGTTATTGAATAAAATTAGTATTTCATATGGGCTAAACTAATCTTTGGTGCGCCTTAACCTTTTTATTAATTGTTATTTGTTTTAGATATTAATTTGAACTTATAAATTAATTTATGTGGGACTTAACCGTACGTGAATCGCATTGAGCTTTCTCAACTATTTCACTTAGATGATATTTAACCCAGCATTGCAGGGCCTTTCATGCTAGTTCTTATAAAAGAGCATCAAATGACCTTTCTCCTAGGATGTAAGGGGAAAAAACATGAGAAATGAATAAATTAGCCATCACCATAGCAGTTCATTTCCTATCTTCTTTTAAATTTTATTTCTCTAAATGAAGGGGTTGTTTTATACTCATTTTTTTAGGATTAATCTTTTATCTTCTTTTAACTACTAATGATATGAAACCATTGAATGCAATTCCTATATATTTTAATGTAAATAAACAGGTCTATAATATTGAGTTATTTTTTTAAGTTTTTAATATTTGTGATTTATTAAAATATATTTTTTTTGGCTAAATGATTTTTAATAAATAGTAAAAGAAAGACCCTGTATATGATGAAAGGTTAGTTCTTTTGGTTCTTTATTTCTTTTATTTTTTTACTTAAAATCCATGATATCTAATTTTGGTGTTATGTGATAGTTAGGTTCAAATTAGGAGTGGTGATTCTTGCTTGACTTGCCGACTCGAGTTAGTAATTTATGTTTTTTTTTTTTTTTTAATTTGAGTTTGGATTGGGATTTCTTATCCCATTAATAAGTAAGTAGGGGTTAGGTTAAATTTTAAATCTATTCTAACAATTTGGTTAGCCAATCGGACCCAACATTTATAAGCTAAACCCAAACTTAAATAAATTTATTAATTAGGTAGACAGTGTCAACTTGAAGCTAGCTAATAAGTTAAATAGGCCACATGAATCTTAATTAACAAGTCAAATTCTAGCTGGGTTGTAGGTTTTTAGGGCCACTAGTTGGGTTGGTTAAATTGGTGGTTGAATGGTAGAATGAACTTAACTTGAGTTCAATCAAATCAAGTAATTCAGTGAAAATGTCACCTAAATTCAATGGTCAAAAACATGAACTTGAACTTACTTAACATTTAAGTTGGGTTGAAGATTCAAGTTAGAAATTGCCATTTGTAATTGCCTCATGAAACCAATATACATAATACTCTTACGCTAAAAAAATGTGATTTAAAAGTTAGAATAAGTCTTATTGAATTGGCTCATCACACTATTACACTACACTCTTACACTAAAAAAGCAAGACTCTAACAGCCAAAATAAACAAAATAAAATTTACACTGGAAAGAGGCATTTGTGTCATTTATTAAATTTTAATAAACTATAAATTATAGACTTAAAAAAGGGCCACTCTCTATTGAGCACCTGTCTTTGTGTGCCCCAACTGAGGATGGGACAGGGGGATCGAAAGATCTCCCCACACCTACCAATATATGATGGTGGAGGCTCAGATCATCATTTTAACAACATGAACAATGGTCCATAAATTTTCAAAGTCCCAATTAGTGTACATTCATTTTAATAGCCCAGTTTGTTTGGACGAGTGCCAAACTTGAAGTGCTTGTTTGGTAAACATCCAAGCTGGGGAATCCTTCCGCTTCTCCACAGTTCTGTGGATTTTCCACATTTGATAAGGAGTTGATTTGGAGACCAATGACTTCACCCTTCTGTGCTTGCAATTATTTTGTGCATCTGACCTACACCGTCCGATTTGGAAAATCAACAAAATGGAGGTAAAGCGAAGCTATAGTGTTATGGACGTTAGAAAGAGGTTATCAGTTTTGCCTTTTGAAAACCTACCTTATAGGTCCCATAATCACGATCCGAATCGTTGATCACGTTTAGAAGGTTCAAAATGTCTAGGAGATCAAATATCAACCGTTGATTCATCATAGATATCTTGAAAAAAAAAAAAAAAAAACTCCAAACAGTCAGATCATGATTCTAGACTTCTATGGCGTCAGTTTGCAAAATCTGAACTATTTTCATCATGCCTAAAACAGCTATGAGGTCAAATCCCACACCGTGATTCATTGTAGATAATGAGAAAAATAGGAAAAACAATATCAACCGTTGAAGATACTTTCATCTAACCTGACAAATTAGGAAGACGCTGCAACTACGTGCTACAATACCTACACCGGTAACTCATAGGTTATCTTTCTTTCCTTTAGAACCCTATGGTATGGGCCCCACGATCAAGATCTGAGCCATTAATCATAATTGGAATGTCCAAAACGGCTATCATATAAAATTCCAGCCGTTGAACTGCCATGAGTTTTGAGGTATTTGCAAATAAGTTCAGACTCTGAGATACTAGTTTTTTTATTCCTGTGGCCCCAGTGCTCCACGGAGGGTTTTTTTTTGTTTTTTCCTCAGTCGGCATACAGGCCAATAGAACTTATAAAGAGTTAGGCCAAAAGACAGGGACTATAATATAAATTTCCCTTTAATCATTGAAGCTTCTTTTGTGCTGGGGAGGCGGCTACCGTGGGCCGACAGTTGTCGGCATGAGTTAGTTGGAGGGGAAGTTGAAACACGAAATGCAAGGAATTACGTGGGTCCCACTTGGAAAGCAAGGCCAATATCCACCCAATTATTGACCCTACCTGCCAATTCAACCCAAGTTTTCTTGATTAGACTTCTTCTTTCTTTTTTCATTTTTGGGCTTTATGTATCGAACTCAATTAATAAAGGGACAATTACCGTATATACTGTATTAAAATTGATAATTACTCTAAAATAGTTAGAACAAATTTATTTACCACAGAACATTCCGATCCATAAAATATCGCATGGAAGTGGAATATCCTACAGTCAAAAGCAGGAAAATCTGAACAGTTAATTTTCTTTTTATTTTTATTCCTTAATTGTGAGACCACCAAACCATAATCCAAACCGTTGGATAGCTGTATGAGAGTAAGAACTAATATCGCACTAAATTTGAACCGTTAATCTATCACGGTTATCTAGAAATTTATAAAAAAAAAAAAATTACAAAATAATGTGATTTTTTACAAATTTCTAGATAACCGTGATAGATCAACGGTTCAAATTTGGTGCGATATTAGCTTTTACACTAATACAGCTATCCAACGGTTTGGATGGTAGTTTGGTGGTCCCACAGTCAAGGAAAAAAAAAACTAACTGTTCAAATTTTCCCGCATTTGACTTTAGGATATCCTACTTCCATAGCTGCAATATCCTACGGATCGGACTGTTCGGCGGTAAATAAACTTTTTCCAACTGTTTTGGGGTAATTATCAATTTTAAAGTAGTCCGTACGGTAATTGTCCCTTATTAAATGGGGTGGGTTCTGAGACTTGCCATTTAACTTATGAACCTAAACTAATTGCATTGTGCATATCAACTTGAACTTGATTTGTTTCGTTAATTAAGAGTTTGGATTGAACTTTTTAACTTTTAAATTGATCAGTTTCAACTCGACATATTAAACTCGATAATAAATTGAGCTAGATTTGAGTTGAATCTGTACATGTTAATCACAACTCTAAGCCTGGTTTAACCCAAAGTCACCTTCACTATTTGTTTGGTGGATTGATTTATTAAATGTTAATTTTGGCCTATATGAGAATATGATGATAGCCGAATTCCAATTTGGGGTATCCAAATGCAATTTGAAACAATAATACAGCTATATCAAGACTTACCAACTTTTTTTATTCTTTGTTTAGCAGAATTGGTGCATAGACTATGCTGTACAAATTGTATTTTACAAACCCAATACAAAGGTTGCAAGTGGACAAACTCACTCATGTACAAAAATGGCATGTAGCTTTCACATAGCATTTTCAAGTCATACACACAAGAAGTGTTTGTCCACAAGTAAGGCTACGTGACAACAAATGGCATGTAAACAAATAATGTTGTGTAGGGCTTACTATAGAATTTACAAGTAGGACACAAAAGAAGTGTTTGTGTGCACAATAAAAAAAAAAAAAAAGAGGCTACGTGACAACAAATGGCATATATAACAAATGTTTCTAACCATCTCATGGCTAGCGGAGAAAACTATCTAGTCATGGAAGGGCAAAGACACACATGGCAATTGATTTTGATCTTCAAATGTCTTAGTGATGGATTAAATAAAGAGGTCCCACGTGGCTCCGCCCTTATCCTAGCATCTGAAAGGTCCGCACAAAGGCCACGTAAGCAAGGAAATGGGATCTGCAAATATCTAATGACAAGATTTATATGTAAGTTTGGAAAACTTTTTAATCGGATGAATAGAATTTTTTTTTTTTATGATTGAGTGTTGTTGGCACCTTCGTATTAGATGCATAGCCCAAAATTGATCGCTGGGGTCAAGTTTAAAGGGCCACTATTGACTGGCAGTCCAATTTAGCATACATACATAAATAAATAAAAAACAAAAGATATTTAAAAACGAATGTGTCCATATCATGGGACCCACTTGATGAGTGGTTGGGGCAACTATATTATTGGATAAGATGGTTTCACAGGATTCTGTTATGATAAACATGTGCGACGTCAGCACACGCGAAAACTGAGGTTAGGATCTCCTTCCTGCATCAACAGTCAACGCTGTCTCCTGCCAGGTCTAATTTCAAAAAAATTGTGAGTCGACCTTTTGAAATGCAAACCACATTGTCCCCTCTTAGGCTCATATGCTAAGGCTCACTTCAGTCTAATTAAAATTGGGCCATTATCAAATTGGTTACAAGTAAAATCAGGGCCGGCTCGAGGCAATTCAAGGCATAAAGCGATAATTCTAAATAACGAATTTTCTATATTTTAATATTATTATATATATTATTTAAAATTCATTTTTCTCGCTTTTTGTGATATAAAATTACTAATTAAGTTTTTATATTTACCACCTCCAAAACTAACATGGAAATTTTGAGCCTATTCACAAAACTCACATGAAAATCTCCGGTTACAAAATCCAACTATCTTGAGTATGTCACTGGTGGGGGGCTCAAAACATTTTTACCTGCGCACCATGTGCATATGCACCATGAGTCAGGACCATCCAAGATAGGCTTTAGAGGAGTGCCTCACGTATTGGATGTTCCAGATGCATGGTGCTCATATGCATTGTGGGTAAGTGAATAAATCCCAGCAAGGGCCGATTGTTTATCTTAGATTTTAAGATTTATTATTAGGGCTGAAATTCTAAGCTATGAATTTATTACAACCACATCATGGATCAAGTCTAAATAGACCCCTATTGAAATAGGATACACAAAATTAATGAGAAAGCCTTGTGAAGCAAATTCATGACGAGATGTATGGTTGAGATTTGATGTAAATGGATAGCTAGAAATATAATAGTGTGCTAAAATCAATTAGACTCCTAGCACTAGAAATATAAGGAGTAGATTTGGGAATATAATGTGCCATAAATGACACTTTAATAAGGCCTCATGAAAATCTTTGTCGTATCTTCTCAAGAGAGAGTGATTATGGGGCCTTATATTTTGGGGAGAAGAAAAAAGGAATGGCAGTTCACAAGTTTGATTTTTTGAAATTTCAAAAGATATAAGTTGACGTTATGGGGCTTTTTTGGGGCCTTATTTTTTGGGAACTAAAGCAAAGGCTTTGTTGGCCTTAAGGTACATCTGGCCTGAGTAAAACATGTGACTAATAGGAAGAAAAAAGGAGTTAGAAAAATTGTGTTTTGCTATATAAGCAATTTTAAGCAGTGTAGATTTTAAAGGTATATTCATGAATTTCTTGTTTTATCAACCATTTTATGATGAACTTAGAGAGCTTCCCCTTCAGTGTCACCCTCGTCGATTTAGCCCATACCGGTCCATTTAACCATATCTGGGCCTAGACACACAGGTCTAGTTCATGCCCCACTGGAGCTTTGTCTTTGTAGCTGTGCATGCCTCATAGTATTTGAATGTCTCCTAAAAAACCTCCAATTAGAATGTGGACCTCATTGTTATATTTCCTTCTTAATCTTCAATTTGCAGGCTGTCTCAAAAAGGTGTTATATTGCACAGGAGGTATGGCCCTCCTATCTTTGGCATCCATCTAGGGGGATGTAGTGTGAGTCTGTGAAAAATATTTTTAGTTCAATATTTATTTTTATATTTCAGTAGTAGAAAATATGAAAAATGTTTTATTGCATCTCCATAGGAAGGAAGAAGTTTGAACTACAATTTCCATCTATGCTATTTCCACCTCTATAAGATAATATTAATAAAGTTAAGACAACTATAACATTATAATCTACTAAAAAATAATGTAATTTACTCGTAAGCGAGACAAAACAAAGAGGCAGCGGGAGAGGGTATTGATGAAAATAGCAAGAATAGGTTTATTAGATAGACTCAAATGCTGAAATAAAATTCATATCATTAACCCAACTTAGTTTCGACAAAGCTTTGATGATGACGACCAAAGAATAAATGGGATAATATGGAGTATCTAAAATCCAAATCTACTATGGAATGGACTCGGTCAAAGTCTTCAAAAAATGGTTGATAGAGTAGGACTAAACATAAGTTATTATCTAGTCAAGCAGGTGTAGTGCAATTATTTTTCCTCGAAAAATTCAAACAGGTGTAGAGCAATTATTTTTCCTCAAAAAATTAAGAATAATAATAATAATCATAAAAGAGGGAGAACCCTTTACAAAATGAATCTACGTCCATCTGATTGTATATATGCTTTCCAAAGTATATGGACATGAGTAGCAAGTAAGAATGTAAATAGTTTCCCGCTTCTCTGATAATATGGAAGTTTTGACCCGTTAATAATTGGGTTTGGGCCCTTATTTTGTTCCCGATAAGTATATGGGTATGGGTCTTGCTCCGGTTCTAGTTTAGTTCCGGCCTGTGGATGCAAGACCCGACATATTACTTCAATTTTCGAGAATTTCTCCTAAATGCTAGTTCTTTTTTTCCAAATAATTCTCTATCGAGACACGGACCCGGACTTATCCCATGTACCAAACCAGTTCCGGTTATGGAACCAAAAAACTTGTTCCGGATCTAGATCAAGTTCCATCTTTTCATTAACAGTTTTGGTTCCGGGTCTACCATGAATCCCAACCGAAACCAACTCATTTACATCCCTAGTAACAAAGTTTACTAACCTGAATCTCATCCCATTTGTGAGTGCTCTGCAAAGTTTCCTTGTATTTCACATGTCCCATTGGGTGTACACAAATCCAAATGGACAAAGAACGTTGGATCAAGATTGAAAACTTCTAATTACTTGTAGGCCATTGGATCAAGGGATTAAGATGATGTGAATGACTTAACATTTCATTTACCGGCCAGGCTCACTTGGATCTTTCCATCCCTCGCCCCATTCCTTGAATGGTGGGGGCCCCACAGGCTGAACTACAAAGCTACAACAGTCAAATTGTAGGGGGGGGGGGGGGGGGGTGTTTTAGGCATTTCCATGAAAAGTCCCATTTTGCCCTCGCTCAACGGGTGGATAGTGCGGGTATTCTGGGCATTTCTTTCATCCAAATATCAACGTCCCCAACGTTAAACCCAGCACTCTCTTTCTGCAGTACTAACTCACTCTCTTTCTCATCCATCCCTAACTCAAAAACCGATCTCTCAGCTGCCATTTCTCTTTCTTCTGATCTTTCTCTTCAATTTACAGAAACCCCAGGAAGCACGGTGGTGATTGCCTGATTGGTAAGTGCTTTTCGGTGTACTTGGTCCAAGTAATTCATGAGAAAATCAACGGTTTCTCCGATCTCAATGAGTTACTTTTCATGTTTTCCCATGGGATTTGTCATTATTATCTGTGATTGAGTCGGTGGACATATTGGTAATAATTTTGAACTTGGATTTGGAATGGAATTTTGTTGAATTGCAGCTTTGTGAGAGAAGTGTAATATTTAGTTATTGGATTTGGTCTCTGTTGGGTCTCTTTTTTTTATTAGGTTTAGGAAGGCTCTTTGAAGGATTGGATTATTTGAGTTATCGTTTTGATGGTATTAGAATCCAAGCATCATTTAAGTGTGACATTGTATTGTTTGTTTGGACACATTTTTTCTTCTGCTGGATTGGGTTCGAGAATGATATGGTTTCGATCTTTTCTCAATTAATGTTGTGCCAGATGAATGTATTGCTTTGTTTAACTGATTTTCTATTGTATGGGCCTGTTTTAGGGATTCAGTAAAAAGAACATGAAATCTGTGTGTTGGTATTGATTTCTGTGAGAGAGAGATGCACATCCAATACAGATTGTTTAACACTTTTAGGGAGGTTAAGGATGATGCAGAAGAATGTTCTTCGGTTTAAACGGACTCAAGGTTTGACTATTTGAAGCATATGCAGTTCACAATAGTCATGCAAGTTGTCCTTCTATATGCAGTCCACAGGAGCATGAGAATTTAAATTTCGTGGGCTGAAATAGAAATCCCAATATGCTCGTTTGTGCTGAACGATTGTAATTGCCCTTTTAGTACCCAGCTTAGGGGGGCAGGGACCCACCCCTTGGGTGAGGGAAGGTGGCATGTCGAGGGTTCGAACTTTGGGCAGTGAGGTAAGAACCGACGCCTCTTCCTACTGAGGTGGTTTAGGAGTTGGAATCCCATTAGGATGTGGCTTTGAGTGAGTTGGAATGCTACACATTCAGGATGTGTAGAATTCCTCGAATAGTTCAGATCGGCCTAGGAATGCACTTCTTTCCTCTTTGCTCAATCCATCGGCAATCAGACATTGATATAGTCAAATTTGCATTAGGCATCAAATTGTTGGCCTTATTTCATTTCATTAAACTATAGAGTGCTTACCAAGAAAAAAAATTGGACTCGGGACCGATTAGGTCAGGGGAGAGTACCAATTTAAAATAAAAATACTCGGCCAAGTCAGATTTGGCCGAGTCCCCATAATTCAAGTCCGTGTCCCATAGGACCCGACTCGTTTAGGGCCGAGTCCAAGTCGACTCCAACTCAACAGATTTTTTAATCCATGATGCTTACTCTTGAAATGAATTCAACCATTTTTACAGCTTGTTGCAGTTGTTGTATTCATCAAATCACCAGATAACTAGTTACTCGCTTCACATCATTCTGTAGAAAAACAATTTTAAACAGTGTTATCAGTACACCATGCGGTCATCAACTCACCAGCTAACTAGTTACACACTTCACATCAATCATTTTGTAAAAAAATAATTTTCAACAGTTTTATATGTAAACCATGCAGTCATTGAAATAAATTTGAGATTGCTGAGGAATTGATGTTTCTTTTGTTAAATTAACGTGTAGCCTTTTATCATCTTTGTATCTCATGCTAATTGAAGGCAGTGTTATATTTTAATTGCTGTTTTGTATTATGAGGCTTTAGCCCTAAGTCCAAAAAACCCCCCAAAAGGCTCCTAGGCCCTAATACCATGCTAAAGTGCAATTCCAAAAGGCCCTATGATTTGATGATTGGTTGATCTAAGAAAAAATGGATGATGCAGATTAGTCAATGGACTTGTTAGAAGTTCTTGGATTTTATATGGTGTGAACTTAGAATATTTAAATTGTTTATACTCCTAATTACTAACTTTATAATGTTTACAATTTTTTTTTTCTCTTGCAGGTTTTTAGACAACAAAATCAGAATAACTAGAGTCAACAAGCGGGCATTCCCCCCCAAAATTAGTATTTCTTTTCATTTTTAAACTTTTATATTACATACTCGGATTAAATATAGGGTTAGCTTTTATGCCATTAAAACATGTGTGAATTTTATATGCCATTTAGGTATTTGTGTTTTTTTTTCTTTTGACAGTTTAGTTAATATTTTTGAATATCTGTTGACTTTTTTTTTATAGTTTTAGGCATGGCTACTCCAGCTTTTAATAGTGCTAGTAGTCATAATAACAATGACCTTATCCCCATTGATGAGGTGGGTGATGGCAGTCACCATGGTCATGAGTCCAACCCCTCTAGACCCTCTGCTGCTCCCACTCTCACTACCACTGCTGCTCCATTTGAAAGAAGGTTAGAGGAGCCTATGGCCAAAAGGCCAAAAAAGCTTTAGAAATTTGGCATTATTTTACACCAAAAAGTGAAAGTAAAAAATCAGAAGATGATGGAAGAAGTATAATTGAACCTCGTTCCAAGGGACAAGTAAGTAGAGATTGTAGACATGGAACTACCCAAATAAGTGGACACTTTAGTGTGTGTAGAAGCAAAACCAAACATTGATGAAAAGGAACAATTTTTGTCTACAGCTTTTAGCAGTTCCAATAGTACGATTGTCCATAAATTTGATCAAAAAAAGTGTCGAGAAGCACTTGCAAAAATGATCATATTACATGAGCACCCATTTGACATTGTCACACAACAAGGTTTTATTGAATATTGTAGGACTCTACAACCTCAATTTAAGATGGTGTCATGTAACACCGTCAAGTCAGATAGTTTAGAAATATACAAACAAGAGAAGTGTAAACTATCAAAAGTATTTGATGGTTTTACTTCTAGGATTAGTCTCACAGCAGATATAACCTCAATTTAAGATGGTGTCATGCAACACCGTCAAGTCAGATTGTTTAGAAATATACAAACAAGAGAAGTGTAAACTATCAAAAGTATTTGATGGTTTTACTTCTAGGATTAGTCTCACAGCAGATATGTGGACATCTAAGCAAACTATAGGTTATATGGCTATTGCAGCACATTATATTGACTCTGATTGGAATCTACAAAAACGTATAATTAATTTTGTAATTGTTGATTCTCCACACCCTGGGGTAGTTCTAGCTGAGACTATTAAATCAAATTTAATGAAGTGGAAAATTGATGACAAAATATTTGGTTTGACTTTGGATGATTGTTCTATAAATGATCATATTGTAACAATGCTTAAAAACTATCTTACAGAAAGTGATGGCCTCCTATTATCTGGTAATTTATTTCACATCCATTGCACTGCACATGTTTTTAAGCTTATAGTGCAAGACGGGTTGAGAGAAATAACCTCCAATACTCAAAATATTAGGGATACAATAACTTTTATTAAGAATTCAACTCTTTCTCTACATAAATTTCGAGAGCTTGTTGCTGAATTAGGGCTTAATACCAGTAAGGGGTTACCTCTTGATGTTTCTACCAGAAGGGACTCCACCTATCTAATGTTGGAGTCTGCATTATATTTTCGAAAAGCTTTTTCTCGATTACAAGTAGAGAATTCAAATTATAGTATTATTCCTTCGGACTATGACTGGGATAGGGTTGCTGTAGTTATTGACTTTTTGAAGGGAGCCACAATAAAATTATCTGGAATTAAATTTCCAACTATAAATTTATTTTTACGGGAAGTTATTAAAATACAATCTAAATTGGTAGAGAAATTAAATGATGACGACTCGTTCTCTAGAAACATGGCCAGAACCATGAAGGAGAATTTTGATAAATATTTGTTGAATTATAATAAAAAAATTTAAATCGCCATATTGCTTGATCCTTCGCGTAAGCTACTATACTTAGAATATGTTTTTACAAAATTATATGGATTACATGATTATATAATCATGCGTAAGAATGAAGCTCTTAATCTTTTTAGAAAGATTTATGAAGAGTATTGTATGAGAGTTGATTGTACGCTTAGGGCTCAAAATGTATATAAAGTTGATGTAACCAATAGACTGTTGCCCAATGATGATGATGATTTTACAATGTTTGAGGAGTCTTGTATGAGTCAAGAAAGGGTTGTAAAACAAAAAACAGAATTAGATCGTTACTTGGAAGACCCTCGGGAACAATCTCTAACATTAGATGTATTGGATTGGTGGAAAAGAAATTCATCAAAGTATCCAATTTTATCAAGTATGGCTTGTGATATTTTGGCTATTCCAGTTTTCACAGTTGATTCTAAGTTAGCATTTAGCACCGAAGGAAGGGTACTTGACCAATATAAAAGTTTTTTAAAGTCGGAGATAGTAGAAGCCTTAGTTTGTGCCCAAGATTGGATACATGCAGAGCAATACTGTGACAACGATGCACTAGATGATGATCTTTTAGATATATTGAAAGAAGAGTAGATTCTTAAGTTCTGAAGATTCCATTATATGTAGTATTATTAGAAAAAGTAATTTTATTTGTATTGTTCTCACTTATTAATATTTTTTTACTCCCAACAAGCCAAATAAAAAATAAATAAATAACTCTGCCTTTGTTGCTTATTGCATTGCATTGTTAGCCCTAAGCCTGGATAAAGGAGGATTAATGTCGGTTGACACTCAGTATCCAGTGGAATTGTAGCAAAAATTAAAAAAAAATCTTGTCTTCGGGCGCTGGCCCCACCCTCATGTGTTGAGGGTAGTGGGCCCTTTGAGAGCCCCTAATGGTGTAAGGTTTCTAACCTTTTTGTAGGGTCTAGAATGTCTATTTTTGTTTCTGGGATTCCTTGATGTTATCATTAAATTTACCTGACTCTAGAGCCATTTGAATATTTGATGTTAAAATTGGTATATTTTTCACAGATGTGTTGCTTGTTAGTTCCAATTTAAAAGTATATGAAAACAAAAGACATTTGTGATTGTTTCAATACTGAGGAAAACTGGAGAGCATGTTCTATTTAGGAACCTTGATGCATGACAATCACTGCAGTAGGGTTTCAGGTGGGATAGGAAGGTGTGTCCATATGGATTAGAGGTTGGAAAAATCTTCACTACAATCTCTTGAAACTCTGGCCAACCTTGCTATATGGTGATTGATAATCCACATTAGAAACCTTTTGATCTTACCCTACCCTATTGATTGGCATGCATGCATCAAGGTGGGAGTTGAGAGTATAAAGACTAGGAAAGTTGTGGTTGCTGGTTCTGTTAAGCTATTGTCATTAATATTATGATTGGTGTGATTATATTAGAGAGAATATCCTCATTATAATTAGAATAAATTGTTAATGCTGTATGATTAAGTTTCCTTATTTTTTCCCATTGTTCTATATAAATAGGTCTTGTGTAATTCTCAACACATGCAAGAGGCAAGATTTTTAATATATAAGCCTCTGTGGAACCTGAGACAAAGTTTAGAGATTACATCAGATACCCTACCCTATTGATTGGCATGCATGTATCAAGGTGGGAGTTGAGAGTATAAAGATTAGGAAAGTTGTGGTTGCTGGTTCTATTAAGCTATTGTCATTAATACTATGATTGGTGTGATTATATTAGAGAGAGTATCCTTACTATAATTAGATTAAATTGTTAATGCCGTGTGATTAAGTTTCCTTATTTTTTTTTCCCATTGTTCTATATAAATAGGTCTTGTGTAATTCTCAACACATGCAAGAGGCAAGATGATTCTTATGTAATCTCTAGACTTTGTCTCAGGTTCCACAGAGGCTTGTATATTAAAAATCTAGGCTGGTTCCAGCTGAATCGTCCTCTGTAGATAATATTCTTTATAATCTCATATAAGATTCTCTTTAAGAGAATCCAAGAGTATGTTGGTTTGTGTGGGGGTGTCAGGACAAGGCGATCCATCCATTAGCTTGGCTAGCTTGCTCTTCTTGGCTTCAACCTTGGTATGCCTATGGGGGGCTAAGGGGTCTAAAGCAGTGTAGGGTTCAGTTGTGCTGAAGCCTATCCATGTGGACGAGGAATTATCAATCATGGGGTTGGGAAGACGACTTTAATTGAGGCCACATGATCCAACATTGTCGTATCCTTTTTTATAGAGGTAACATGATGTGAACTTCAACTGTGCTACAGGTTTCTGGCATCTTTTCACTGTTTCTGGTATTTTATAGGCCAATATCACCAATGATATGTGTAGGGGTCGCTTTAGTAAGAATAATTACACGAGTACTCGTCGGAGTTACCTGCCTCAATGACTATGGCTCATTGACCAGTTGTTGCGTGCCAATGCCTTTCCTACATACCACAGGGATGAGAGGCAGGGTGATTTCCTCGAAACTTTGTACGCTATCCACTCTGGATACGCAGTATCTCTTCCAAGTATGATTTTCCAAGAGATGTGCAAAGTTTATAGGCTGATTAAGGAATCAAATAAAGACCCAGAAAAGAAGAGGCCTTTGCCTTTTTCTCATTTGCTCACTACGTTATTTCAAAATCCTTCGAGTATTACAGCTGTACCCCTTCCCATTCCTAGTGGTGAGGAATTATTCCCATGCTCTGACATACTGTGAGCAGCAATGGACACAGAGTGTCCAATCTATACTTCGCGATATGCAAAATGCTCACCCCACCATGATGCTTGGAGTGGACACACCTGTTGTTGAGCCCCTCCGTACCACCTCAAGCCCCTCCAGTTGTCCCACGTCCTGCGGGGCATGCTAACCCGCATTACGTGTCGTATGCCCAATATGAGGTTATCATCCATGGTCAGCAGGCCCTCCATGCCTGTCAGGTGCTTTTGAGTCCCTCTTTGAGGACTTTGCCACTCATACCACCGACTCTATCCTAACAGCTTGTGAGTCATGACTTTTGTGTTGACATTAGTTTCTATTAATCTCAAGATTAGTTAGACTGGTTCGAATCTAAACCCTCTGTATCTATTATAAAGAGTTCTGTACTTTTCATTTTGTTTAATGAAATTCTATCAGCTGATTTTATCATCTCCTCTCTACTTCTGCATTATACTTCACCTTCAAGATTTATGTCCCTCGCACCATCAGCACTATAGCGGGGGATCAAGCCGGGGATTGATCCCTAGTTGTTTCTGTGAAAGGGAGGTTCCTCGCCAGCTGAGCCACCGGATGCAATGAATTCTATTGCCCGGGATCTCTCCAGGATCTCCCTTACACCCTTACATATATATTAAAAATGAAAAACAACTCAACCGATTCTATAATACCATTGCATTTTGTAATTGTTACTTGATTCATATCATTGACTTGGCCCTATTATATTCTTATTCCTTTATATCTATTATAAAGAGTTCTGTACTTTTCATTTTGTTTAATGAAATTCTATCAGCTGATTTTATCATCTTCTCTCTACTTCTGCATTATACTTCACCTTCAAGATTTATGTCCCTCGCACCATCAGCACCATCAGCACTATAGCGGGGGATCAAGCCGGGGATTGATCCCTAGTTGTTTCTGTGAAAGGGAGGTTCCTCGCCGGCTGAGCCACCGGATGCAATGAATTCTATTGCCCGGGATCTCTCCAGGATCTCCCTTACACCCTTACATATATATTAAAAATGAAAAACAACTCAACCGATTCTATAATACCATTGCATTTTGTAATTGTTACTTGATTCATATCATTGACTTGGCCCTATTATATTCTTATTCCTTTATATCATTGACTTGGCCCTATCATTAACATAAGTTCTTCATTTCCTGTTTTTCATCTTCTGTTGCATTTGGATGATGTGGTTCTTTACTGTTGTGTTGTGTCACAGTTGCCGAATGAATTTTTGCATCATTTTGCATTGGAATGCTTTCCTATATAGGATTTTACTCCTGGGTTAACAACTAGATTATTTTAAATTTTAAAATGATTATTATAAAATGCAGGTTGGCAATAAGATATGAAATATATATATATATATAGGGGAATGCTCACATGCATCTTTCCCTCACCATAGGTGGGGGACACTCCCCTTTTTGAACATTTTTAAGTACATAGGGTGAGGTACACTTCCTTGTCTTCATGTGCAAAAAGGAAAGTGTTTTCACCTTATGGTGAGGGAAAGATGCATATGAAAATTCATCGTATATATATATTATATATATATATAAATAAAAGCTTCTCAATGAGACGAGTGGCACACTTAGAAAAAAAATAAAAGAAAAACCCAAAGGCCTCTAGATGGTAGTTGCTACCTGGTACATTGTAGTCTCTTAGTGAACTTTATTCTTGTAGTACTGTTAATGTCATTTTTTGTCATCTTATGTGAATAAACACCAAGACACGATCATCAGGTAACGACTGTGTGGATCCAATACTCGGACTTGATTATCATTTGAGGTCCAGAAAGATGGTGTACATGTATACTCATAGATCGAGTTCTGGCTGTGTTGGGTTATATTCTAAAAATATGTAACATAAACTAGGATGCAACATGGATCTGTTCCAGTTAAGTTATTCTGGAATTCAAGGTGGCATGAGGTTGGGTCAAGTCAGGGTGAAGCCTGATTTTAGGACCCAAACCTGACCAAATCCACGCACGTTGCATCCCTACTTTGAGACTAGTTTTGGGTGGTCCAACCTGGCCTGGTCCCTCCTTGCATGTGTGAGTTGTGTCTCCCTACTTGTGTGAGTTCCTATCACCTCACACGAGGCTCATGGGTCCCACGGGTCCACGCACGTTGCATCCCTACTTTGAGACTAGTTTTGGGTGGTCCAACCTGGCCTGGTCCCTCCTTGCATGTGTGAGTTGTGTCTCCCTACTTGTGTGAGTTCCTATCACCTCACATGTGCAAGTCCCACGGGTCCCACCCCTTTAGATGAGATACCAAAAATAAATAAATAACAAGACTTTTTTTCTTGGTTGACATGCGGGCTACAGTACTTGAAAAGTCTAGTACTGGAGTTTAGAAGACTGAGAAAGAAAACAAACCTGAAATCAAGGGTACGAAAATCAAGGGTATGACCTGACTTATACTTGTCCACCTCACAGGCAAGTGAGTAATAGATCACTTAGTGGGATCAATTCCTAATCATATGCTTAATTTTATGGTGGGACCAAATATTATTAGAGTAAAATTAAGCAGCTCACTTTGTTTAATCTCATTATCAGTCATGTGCTCAATCTAACGGTGGCACTCACTCTAGCTGAAGTGAAATTTAAAGATATCTCACTAGAAAGATGACATTCATCTTGAACAATCTAGCTTATCGTTATGTGGGCCCCTTATATTACATGGGAAGCATGTAATGGACACAACGGGGATCCAGACTCTCGAATCGGATCCTACTTAACGAAAGTATGGTTGAGTGCTAGTAAGAGAGTGATTGAGTGATTGGAGTTGCTGGGGTTTTTCCTCATTTTATGAGACAGGTTTGATATCATGATATCACAAACCATAAAACCTATTGCAGTTGAATTCTATTTTAGTCTTACTGGTAACAAATTTCATCCATTTGAGTCCAAATGCCCATATACATATTTATTATCACGTTTTTATTGAAATGGTCAATCTTACAGTGGGGACCAATGCTTATTGTGGTGAGATTTAGTAATCCCTAGCAGGGGTTCCTATTTTTTATAGGCGAGCCTCACCGTGGAGCTCCACTCTTTCCATTCCAAATCCGGATCCTCAAGCTAAAACCCAGATAAGTCCTTAATTAAAAGAGTGAACTCCACACTGGGGCCTACCTGTTCAAATCCAAACCGTTAGAAATAAACGTCCTCCCAGCATATGCAGCATGCTCAAATGTTAAGACAATTGGAGTTTCTTCCACCACTTGACCATTTGAGAAAAAAAAAAGTAATTAACACAATCTTATGCATCCACTGTTGCATTTTTCTTCAAACAGTCAATTCAGAGGTGGTAAAAACTCTAATTGATGCATACTTTGAAGATCAACCATATACTTTAAGGGTATTTATTTTGAATTGTTCGGATTTCAACATGTGGGCCCACTCTTTTTTAATAAGATTTCTCAAGGTTGAAGCTTCTGGAATTTATGTTCTATTTTGTTAGTACACGACAGGGTGACTAAGTGAGAGGAGTGCGTACAATATACGTGAGGAGTGTGTTATTTAAAGCAACCCAAGGCTATTTCAGCATCCAGAACCTGATTGATTTCTTCAGCCATCTCTCCTTTGTCATCCCTTTCCTAGACAGACCATGGCAACAGAGAAAGAAGGGACCTCAGAAGAGTTCGAATACGAGCGATTTGTAAGAACATTTTTTCACAAATACAGCCTTTTCTTCATTCTTTTTCTCATCATCATCATCATCATCAAAGCCTTGTCCTATCTATGTTAGGTTCTACTACATGAATCCCATTTCTCCATTTTGATTTATCTTATTTTTCTTCTTCTTTTACCAAATAGAAATCTTGACTCTTCGTGTAAAAATCATACTTGATTAAAATAATGTTTGAGTACTGAGAAATATAAAAAAATAGACAGAATGAGTAAATATACCTTTTGGGGGTTGTGGGGAGCGCCACTGTGTAACAAATATAATTTTTTTGTGGAGGTCAATGATTTTCCTTATCCTGAGAGAGTTTTGTAAAATTCTGCACCTGATGATAGGGATGAATGGTCAGGCTCCAATAAAATTGATAAGATTAGATTCGTATGCAATATTGGTCCCATTTTAATGATTCTGTAATGGATGCATGGAACTTCACCTTGAGACCCACATGATGATAATCCGGACCCTTAATCTTGAATGTCATCTCCTCCCATGGCAAGTCTTGAAATTTCAGTTCAATAGAAGCGGGTCCCACCATCCGATCGAGCAGGTGAGGAAAATGTGATTTATGCTATGTCGTGAGTGTGATTATGATACTAAGGTGCCAAACCACTCACTCAACCATGAGTTTACTGGCTAAAAGTGTACAAGTTGGTTTTACTTTTGCTTTGCTTTTTTTTTTTTTTTTTTATAATGCCTTTTCAGTCCCTGGAAATCTAAATACATGATTATATTTGAATGCCTTCCCTAGTAAATGTGCCCCATGTATAAAAACTATATGATTTCTTTTAATTGAGTTCATGAGTTTAGTAAAAGAACAGTACTATTGTAGGGCCAACTCATATTTAGAGTAAGATTAGGTGGTCAGATTTTCAATGGGTGCGCTTCACCATGGATCCCACTCTGCTTATGGGAAGCATGAGTGAGACACTAAGGAGGATGGGACTAAACAATTCAGATCACAAAAAACTGATTTTCTGGACTACTTAGACAATCACAACCAAGTGATGACATAAGTTAAAGAACTTTGGAAACATTTGAAGTTTCATGATTTCTGGGCCTCTTGACAATTGCAAGTAACAAAATTCAGTTTTTTAGCATATGAAGATATTGAAATGTTTGTTTGTGCCTCTCCATGTGCTTTCTCTATATAATCAAACCTATATAAAACTATTTCCATAGATAACAATAAAAGAGTTTCCCACATTTTGCATGACTTGTCATCATTGGAGCCTGCCACATTTCCCACATTTGCAGGACTTGCCAATGTGGGCCTCTTGACAATTGCAAGTAACAAAATTCAGTTTTTTAGCATATGGAGATATTGAAATGTTTGTTTGTGCCTCTCTATATGTGCTTTCTCTATATAATCAAACCTAAATAAAACTATTTCCATAGATAACATTAAAAGAGTTTCCCACATTTTGCATGACTCGTCATCATTGGAGCCTGCCACATTTCCCAAATTTGCAGGACTTGCCAATGTGGGAGAGGCAAGAGAAATGGATGGCTAGCATTAGGCGTGCATACAAGGATGAAGCAGATAAGGCACGCCGTTTGAAGATATTCACAGAAAATGTCGAATATGTAGAGTCATTCAATAAACAAGAGGGTCAGACATATCGACTAAGCATCACTGACTCTATGGACCTAACAGACAAGGAGATGAGGGGATGGTATATAATAATGTCTTGCTGGGTATGGTATCCCTTCTTTACGTTACTTATTTCCACTCTTTATGTTTCTACTCTGCAGTCGCACCCATGAGATTCAAGAAATCCTTCACATGAGACCTTAAAAGATTCAATTTAATCATTTAACTTGTTCACTTGATCAATGCCCCAACCACATAAATGAAAATCCTGGTCTGCCATTGTTCGTGTGTATAGAAAGAGAGAGAGAGTGGGTAACATGAAGTCATGAACTGCAGCAGCACATTGTTAGACTGTAGTCTACTCCTCATGATTCCGTGTCCACTTGATTTTCTTATTTCATAAACAAATGAAACAGAACATCAATTACATCTATTGTGTGAGTTTTGATTATGTAACTTTTAGATTATAGAGTATCAATACCGGATCGAAATGTGGCTCAACGAGATCTTTACTTTGGTTTGGCTCCACTTACTTCGAATAATAGAGGCTTGTTGCTGAGGTGTGTGTGGTGTGTGGGCCTGCATTATGTTCTTCATCTTTACTAGATACGTAAACGCAAAGTGTTTTGACAATTGATGAGGATTTAGGGGTTAGACATGTAGTATAAATGTCAGTTCTATGACTGTGTACCTAAGTCTGCTTTGATTTTTACAATGTTGTGCGGGTAAGGCTTGGGAAGGATGGGGATGAGGAAATAGTTGAGTATTCTGATAACGAGGAAAACGATTTGGAACATCTCAAGGCCCAGACCAGAGCAAACCCTGAACTAAGGTTTAGGTGGGTTGTTGGTGAATAAGATCGATCCATCAGTTGCATTACTGTAATGAATAAGACAATATTTGTTTAGCTTGTGGTGTTCTTCCTAGTCTTTCCTCATAAACATATTGAGGCATATTTATTTGGACATTTGTTTTGAATGGATATGGTTTCACATATGATTGGAATGGATATGGTTTCATATCTTTTTTGTGGCATTGATTTGAATGAAATCTGGTTTGAGCTGCACTTGTCATGCTTCATGTCAAAATTCTCTTTGTTCGATACAAGCACATTTTCACCACCTCCCTGTTGTGAAGTATTCTCCCCCAGGATAAAGTCCCAGCAGGAATCTTGTTTGACATTACCTTACATCTCTCAAATGCTGTTTTGACTTGAACTGTGTGGGTAATATGATTTCCAATTTGTCCTACTTGTTTGTATTAAAATACATTGGAATTGAATACATATGGTGGTTAAAAATGAATATCAATGATGAGTTTCCCCAAAAAAGAAAGGCATCAAATAGCCTCTTCTTTTGATTCTATTTTCCAAAAAGGAAACCTTATTTGATGTTCATTTTTTGAAATTCACCTTTAATCTTCATTTTTAATTGCACTATATTTTCAATTCCTATCTATTTTAATACAAACAGACAGGTTAAGGGAAGAATATTTGATTTACTGAGATTGTGATTATGGCTAGGCATTCGGTTTCCGTTAGAGTCATATCTTCTTCAACCCTGTTTTGATAGCAATACATCTCTTAGTACTAATCGGAATTCAATTCCACACAAACCTTATTTGATGTTATTTTCCAAAAAGGAAACCTTATTTGATGTTCATTTTTTGAAATTCACCTTTAATCTTCATTTTTAATTGCACTATATTTTCAATTCCTATCTATTTTAATACAAACAGACAGGTTAAGGGAAGAATATTTGATTTACTGAGATTGTAATTATGGCTAGGCATTCGGTTTCCGTTAGAGTCATATCTTCTTCAACCCTGTTTTGATAGCAATACATCTCTTAGTACTAATCGGAATTCAATTCCACACAAACATCTAGATCTGGTACACTTATGGGGCCCACCAAATCCACACAGCTCCATGCTGTTAGACTTGTCAGGTGGTTTGGATAAAAGCACATTAAAACATTACAAGTGTTACACCCATCATGTAATATGAACTTTGCTTGTAACTCATCTATTTGTCGCGTTTTCTTACCAAACTTATACATCTCATTAGGTCATTGAGCAGATCAATAAATCATGTGTGGATAAAATAATAATCTTGCATTCCCTATGAACAAGTGAGAAATCAGATTATGTTAAGAAAGTAGGAAAGGGACGAATTGGGCAGTTTTTAAAAGAGAACTTCGATCTTCAAGAGGTGGTCATGTCTATTGACCCCTCAAGGGACTCAACCCCACCTCCCTCCACCTGCTTCACTGTGGAGTTCCACTTACTCCTCCAGTTCAGTTCAGGTTCGGGGCTTCCACATAAAAAATCTAGTACTCCATTACTACTGACTAACGTGTGAAAATTATGATTTAAATCAGCTTGCATAGGGGGTTATGAATGTGCTGGTTGGTCAAGAAATGGTGTATCTAAAATGAAATCATGAGCATTACAGCTCCCATGAGATCACCGGCACATCTCATGCTAAAAAATGTGTAGCTTTGCCTAGGTGACCAGCTACATCTGTAAATTGTTTAAAGTATTCCACAGTACATTCATTTTAACATGGAGACTCATAATCACGAGAAAGTACCCTTATTTTCTACAACATATCACTGGATAAAACATACAACCCCATTTTTATTCTACTAATGGTAATTTATACATACCAAACTCTACTTTAATTTGATATTTCATAAAACCTCCTACGGCGAGGATATGGGATAAGAAGCAAGCGCCGCAATACCACACAGCCCTTTCTCGCCCACGCCTCTCTGTAGCCGCATATAACCTTGTTCACCCCATGTTGAACCCCAGGAATTTTTAATGATCCAATATTTAGTTCCATCGCGATCTGTAGCATATCCAACCACCAAGACTCCATGGTTTAGTTTGCCATCACAGGGCCTCTAAATAAACCACCTTTGTACCTTTTGAACTCTGTCGAGTTTACTGAAATGTAGGTTGAAACCAGTCGTTTAACCACAACTGCCATTAAAGGTAATTCGGTGGAGGCCACATATCAGTAACCCTTTATCAAGGCCCTTGTAGGAACAAAACGATTACAATCACCAGCTCTAGCAATGTAAGGATATTGGTCTTCATTTGCAATACCATGGTCTATGATGTACCGAAAGGCCGGGCGCATTCTGCCGGATTTACAACCATGATTGCCGCTGTCGCAATCCACCGACTGTTACACTGATAAATCTTTTAATTCTCTACTACGGATCTGATGTGCTCCTTCCACAGCTCCAACAGCTGAGAATGCGCAACAAGATCCTATTTCGAAAAATTTACAGACATTCAAAAGCCATAAGTAAAAAATGTAGTAGAGAGGAGAAAGTACTGATATTGTCTTGCTTACCATAGTGGTAAGTTGCCTTGCTGTTTCATAAAAGTAACCGCACCTCTCGTTCTCCAATCTACATAAGCAGGCAAAAAAGTAGGGACATCAACTTTGTTGTCCTTTAATAGCTTAGAGACTAAAACTGCCTCTTTTTGTATTTCACCGAGGAACTTCCAATCTGCACATATAGTTGGTTCATTCACATCTAAATGCGTCGAGGTTTCCAAAGGCCTAAGAAAATGAAGAGGCAGATTAGGTATGCTAAAGCCATGATGTTGTATGATATTAAAGATAGATTTTTGTTTATAAAAGACCTAGGAATGATGTTCTATATATAAGCAACATGGTTTCTGGTGATACGAGGGACTCACATGTGATCACATGTTTTTTCCGGTGCTTGTTCCGACGTAGACCTTGAATTCCAGATTTACTAGAACCATGTGATCACATTTGAGCCCCTCTTGTATCATGAGAGCTCATGTAATGTTGCTTATATATAGGATCTCATTCCTAAGTCTTTTACAAACAAAAACCTATCTTATATATCATACAGTATCATGGCTTTAGCAAACTTAATCTGCCTCCTCATTTTCATAGTTCGGCCTTTTGGAAAGCTCCAGGCATTTAGATATAAATGAACCACATGTATGTACAGATGAGAAGTTCATTATTTAAATACAAAAAGAGACACTTTTAGCCTCTACTTCAAGGACGACAAAGTTGACGTCGATAATTTGCCTGCCAATGTAGATCGGAGAGCGAGAGGTGCGGTTACTTCTATGAAACAGCAATGCAGATGTGGTAAGCAATGCAATTTCAACACTTTATCCTCTCTACTACATTCTTTACTTATAGTTTTTGTATGTCCGTGAAATTTTCAAAATATGATCTTGTTGGGCATTCTCAGTTGTTTGAGCTGTGGAAGGAGCACATCAAATCCATACTAGAGAACTAAAAGATTTAGATGGTGGACTGTGACAGCGGGTGTCGCAATCATGGTTGTCAGACCTTTTGGTAATTCATAAACTATGGCATTGCAAATGATGACCAATATCCTTACACTGCTAGAGATGTGATTGTAATCGTACAATGGACTTGATAAAGGGTTATTAATATGTGGCACCCCATTGAGTTGTGGTTGCGGCTAAACAACCAATTTCAGCCTACATTTCAGCAAGCGTTAGGAAAATACAAAATTTGGTTTATTTAGAGGCCCCTGTGATGGCGACCTAAACCATGGGGTCCTCGTGGTTGGATATGCTACACATCACGCTGCAACTAAATATTGAATCATTAAGAATCCCTGGGAAACTTCAAAATGGGGTGAGCAAGGTTATATGGGGCATGGGGCTGCGGGGCTAAAGAGCTATGTGGTATTACGGCACTTGTTTCCTATCCAATACCCTCCCTCGCCCTAGGAGATTTTATGAAACATCAAATCAAAATAGTTTAGTATCTATAAATTACCATTAAGAAAAATGGAGTTGCATGTTATGTTATAAAATATATATATATATATATATACACTTTCTCATGATTATGAGTCTCCCCGTTTACGCGAATGTACCAGTGAAATGCTCAAAAACAATTTACAGATGCAGAGAACAAGGTCAAGGAGGGAACCAATGAAAAACCAGTAATGATTTCAACAAGGTCAGTTGTTGAAGAGTCCGAATTATATCTATGAGGGCCTCACAATGGAGTTGCAGGAATTTGTACGGGGGATTTTTTTTCATATAAAATCCCCTAAAAAATAAATTAAATTAGTGGGGACACAGAAAGCATTCCTAAACTACCCGAAGCCCACACAAAATACACCGGAATCCTAAAGCCCCTCTCTGATCCTATTCTTATCCTATTTAGAGGCTTACCAACTTTGCATGTTGCCTCCTTTAAGTCTTTTACAAACAAAACCTCATTTTGATAGTCAGACCTTTTGAAAGCTCTAGGCATTTAGATGAATCAGACCAAATAGTTTACATGTATGTGCGGATGAAAGAGACACTCTTAGCCTCTAAGCTCTTCATGGATGAGAAAGCCGATGCACTGTAGAGGTGCAGTAAGTTTTGTCAAGCACCAATGCAAATTATGTGGTAAGGAACATAGTTTCAATATTTTCTCTTCTATTAAATTTTTACTTATGGTTTTCATATGTTCCTAAACATTTTGAAACAGGAGCTAGTTGAGAATTTTCAGCTATAGGAGTTGTGGAAGGTATCAAGACCCAAGAATTGCTAACTCTTTCAACACCCTAATTGGTGGATTGCAGTAATCGTGGTTGTCAATCTGAAAATGCCAGCAACCCTTTATCAATGTCAGACTTATCATACTTGCAACCCTTTATCATCACAAGTGCCAACTTTACAAGTGAAAAAATATTGATCTTCAATTGCAATACCATGTTTCATACTATATATGAAGCAAGACACATTATGCCAAATTGACAATTGAGAGTGACGCAAGTTACTACATCTCTCCTTCTCCGATCTACCCTAATGTGTATTTATTATTGCTTGTATTTATTTTATTTGTTTATTATAATTTATTTCTTTTTCCCAGCAACATTCGCATATATCATTTATGATAATATCATATCAATATGTTATCGTCTTCTTCAAATAATGATATCGAAGGAAAAAATATGGTATCAGAGCGAAGATCCATATCGCTCCTATCCGTCTTCACATTCCCCCTTCTTCGATCACATCCCGAACCCATAGAGAAAAAAAAAATTCAGAAAGAAGAGCAGAAAAAAGAAGAAGCACAGAAAAGAGGAAAACAGAAAGAAAGAGCAGCAAGAAGAAGCATCTGGAAAGAGAGAAAGAAAGAGCATACACCGTGCACCATTTGGAACCCTGCTCTTCATCGAAGACGAGTCCAAGCAGCAGCAGCAGCGCCGACTCCACCTCGTTGCAGTCCAGCGCTCGCCCGTCGTCCGCATCAGCTCATTGCTCATCACTTCGTTGAAGCGGAGAGCAGCGAAGGAGGAGAGCCTTCGTTTTCTTTCCTTGCACAATCTCAGAGGCAGAACAAAAGCAGAGAGAGAAGTTCTCTCTGGCACACGTGTCTATCAAGCCACGCAAATTAGGTTTTTTTGTGGGCGTGAGTGCAGGTTCAGATCCGGGTTGAGGTCTAAGTCAATCCGACCCTTCTTGAGGCCCAGCAGAGTCTACTGACATCATCATTGCATCACAGTATCGAATCAACAGAAAATCAACGGTTGAGACTTCTTCTTACGATATTGGGCTCATCCACCGTCCGATTTCAAATCCATTTGTACTAGCGTGATCGTGCAGAGTAGACCTACTCACCAGGTCAGCCAAAAAATTTAATTTTTTTTATTAAGAACATGCCTCTCAAGAAGCATGTAGAAGTGCAGTCTCCCTTCAATAATGATGATGATTTGAGGGCAACCGTTGCGTAATTATCGGTAACTATTAATCAATTATCCGCAATGATGGTTCAAATGTAAGACACTCTTGCAAAGATTAAAACCCGATTAACCTTAGAAACTAATCGGCATGAGGATAATTATCGAGATGATCGAAGACATAAACGGAATCAACGAAATCCTCAGATCAAGTTGGGTATTAAACTCGTAATTCCCAAATATGATGGAAAATTGAACCTGGATGAATTCATGGATTGGTTAGTGTGTGTTGAAAGTATTTTTACACACAAGCTAATGACGGATAAGCATAAAATTACACTATTGGCAACTCGATTTCTATGGTGGGCCGAGTTGCAAAGGAAGAGAAGAAACTAAAATATTGACCCCGTTGACACATGGATCGAGATGAAGAATTTGTTTAAGAAAAATTCCTCCCTGTGAATTATTCAAGAGACCTTCGTTCAAGTTTTCAATATTTGAAACGAGGTTTCAAAACTGTTATTGAACATTCTAAGGAGTTCCTAACCATACAGGCTCGTTGTGGCTTCAATAAGGATGATGATGTGTTGGTTGATCGATATTTTCATGGGTTGTGCATTGACATACAACATATCCTTACATTCAAGAATTTTGATAATGTTGATGAGATCATCCAACATGCCATCAAAGCTGAAGACATTGCTAATTATCAAGCCCGAAAGTTTAGGGCACGTTTGTGTAGAGGCAACTTCCATGGAAAGATGAAATTGTCATATCAACAAATTCTATGGTTTTTAAATACATCAGAAAAGGTTTTCTAAGGAAGTTAGAAATTCATGTTTGGTGCAAAAAAAACTCCCCCGATGAATTGGTGCAGCTGCAGATTTCTTTAGTGAAAATTATTGTTTTAGTGAAAACTACTAGGTGCCCCCC
Organism: Persea americana; assembly: GCA_029852735.1. Lineage (NCBI taxonomy): Eukaryota > Viridiplantae > Streptophyta > Magnoliopsida > Laurales > Lauraceae > Persea > Persea americana. The sequence continues at coordinate 3,354,871 of CM056813.1, forward strand.
CCCCCCCCCCAATAGGAAGTCCATTTCCATACCTAGAAAATAAAAAGTTGACGTGGCGAAAAAGCAGTTCCGCGGAAAGCTGCCGCACTAAATATATGAAAAATGAGTTTTTCGCGAAAAACCACATCCTTTTCCGCTAAAATGGGCTACACAAACATGCCCTTAGTGTGTCTAAACTAGCCTGCACAAAAGATCCCCGTAAAGCCAGACTTCAATCCAAGTGTTAGTTCCTCAGAAAAGTTTTCCTCCAAGTTTGAAGATCAGAACAAGTTCACATATTTTTATTGTAAGCAAAAGGGTCACCGTGCGTTTGAATGTTCAAAAAGAATCACTTTAATGGAAGGTACACAAGAAGAACCGGATCCTCAGAAAAGTTTTCCTCCAAGTTTGAAGATCAAAACAAGTTCACATGTTTTCATTGTAAGCAAAAGGGTCACCGTGCGTTTGAATGTCCAAAAAGAGCCACTTTAATGGAAGGTACACAAGAATTGGAAACAAAAGCTAATCCTCAAAGCGAAGAATCCGATGAAGTGGAGGAAATAGCAACAAGAGTCTATACCCATTGTTAAGAAGAAATGGTTGCGGAAAAATATTTTTCGTTCCATCGGTACAATACATGGGCAAAATTGTACAATTGTGATTGATGGTGGAAGTTATGAGAATACTATCTCTCAAACTCTTGTTGATCACTTGAAGTTGAAGGTTTACAAAAGCACAATCGTCCCTATTTTGTCAAATGGCTAAATGATAGGAGATGAAGAGCAAGTGCGACATACATGTCAAGTTACTTTTACAGTTGGCATTGATTATCAAGATACAATTTGGTGTGACATGTTACCAATGGATAGTGGAGATATCCTATTGGGTCGCCCGTGGATGTATGACAAGAATGGAACTCATGGGATGCGCGGTACACATTCAGGCACGACAAGAAGAAAGTTACACTCTATCCTAAGAAGCCAGATTCATCGAAGAAGAAATCATGGGCCCATGCTACAAAGAAAGTGCTTCATGTACATCATATATAAAGATTCATCGAAGAAGAAATCAAGGGCCCATGCTACAAAGAAAGTACTTCACGTACATCATATATACAGAGGCAACTTAAAGAAGACTCGAGTTCGATGTCAAACTCTTCTTTCAACTTGGGAGGAATGATGCAGAGCGGACTACCACTCCACCGCTGGTCCCCCACCCAACATAGTTTTAAGGATATTTATTTTTTTTAGTAGCTTCCTAATTTTATTGTAATTAAGATTAGCCTTCTTATTTATTTGGTTTCCTAGTTTGATTAAGATGGTTTCTATTATTATATTGGATTTTATTAGGCCCTAAGTTTACTTTTGCCTATTGATGTTGCATTGTAGAGATGATAATCTCATATTTGGAGTTGAGTAAACAATTGGGATTTTCCCTTAGAGAGGTTTTCCTCGTGTTAAAAATATCTGCGTAGATAATTTGAGGTGTCTTTGACACGTGCTTCGGCATCTATGGAAGCCCTAACCCTGGGCCTGCATCAGTTTTGCTGAAAATTAGCCGATGGCTTGCCAACTTCAGTGTTCTATGTAAATTTTCTTCCCTCTATGCTGGGAATTGTGATCTACCCTTTTTTTTATTTTTTTGGAAAATCACCCTCTAGACAGAAATATTGTTTCTTACTATTTGGAAAGAAAATGAAAAAAAAAAGTAGTTTATTTATGTAGTGTAGAAGCGGCATCATAATACCCACAGTGACAGAATGTTTTGGTCGACATAAACTACATTTCATAAATCAATCAGCTATAAAACCACAGGAGAGCATTCCAATGCAAAATGACACAAATTTATCTGGCAACTCAGGCAAAACATGACAGTAAAGAACCACAGCATCCAAATGCAAAAGGAGATACAAAACAGGAAATGATGAAGAACTCATGTCGACTCATCAGTTATTTAGCTTTTAAGCTTCCTCAAGGATAGATATTGTGACTTAATTTTGCCACAGGCTTGTATTTGCTGCTCCAAGCTTTTTGGTAGGCTGAATTCTCAAACTTTCCCTCCCATCTGTAAGATCATAAACAGAGAGATCAAATCAAGGGCCAGAGATATCAAGACAATTTGGATAATTGATATGATAGCAAGTTTTGATGAATTGACCTGCATGCTTCTCCCTCCACTGGGATTTGGAGTTCCAGTTCCTCTTTAAATGGTTGGAAGACCAGGTCTAATTTCTCATGGCTCACTTCATCAAGAACTGGTGGGTCCCACTACATAAGGACTTACAAGTGTAAGAGTTTACTTGTATGCGCGCGCTCACACACACACAACAGAGACAGAGGTCATACCTTGGGAGCTTGGTCTTTATCGATGGTCAGCGCTCGAATGCCCTTAACAAGCAGAAAGGCAAGAAAATAAGGAAAAGCTGGGAAACAATTCAAAAGTTCTGCCGAATAGATTTGTCCTGTATTTATTTGTTTACCTCATAGACATCGCCAGATATTTTCGATCTGAGGATGTTCATTGTAAGTCTGAATTCCTTCTTCAAGCTCTCAGGTAGAGTTTGCTTCCGTCCTTCACGAATCTGGGAGGGATAAGGGGATGTGATTGACACTAAAGGAGAGTATTTTTTAGGGATTCTGCAATGATTTTTTATTTTTTATTTTTATTTTTATTTTTATTTTGGCAAAGCAGCAAAGAAAACTTAAAAGCCTAGAGACTGCTGCATGTTGCTTATGAGAAGTTGCACTACTATATATCCTTTTGGATATTTTCTGATAATAAAAAGTGGAACAGAATGCAAATGAGAGTTGAAGTTTCTGCAATGATAAGGATGGCATTCAGAGCATTTGAACTCTAAAATTCTTGTTAATAGCTCTTAAGCAAGAAAATTGATACAATAAATGCTCTGAAGTTCTTATTAATAGTTCTTAAGCAAGAAAACTGATTGAACTCTAAAATTCTTGTTAATAGCTCTTAAGCAAGAAAACTGATACAATAAATGCTCTGAAATTCTTATTAATAGTTCTTAAGCAAGAAAACTGATGCCATGGTAAGTGTAACACTTCATCCAAACCCCAACCTTTGCGATACATACTATTATCAGTTTGTAATAGTAGGTTTTTTCCCCTTAATCTTGATAGAGTACCAGACATTTGCAGTGAACAGATCCAACAGCAACTAACCTAGTATAGCCATGTAGGAAGAACTGCAATATACTACAAAGACTGTTATTGCTGTTGAACATTTAACTTGTTAAAGATGTAAATTTTTTGTACTTCTCAAGACCTTACAGATGTGCTCTCTAATTTTCTCATAACATATTACAGATCAATAAAGGCCCTACCTATTGTATTTTATTTTTTTTGGGACAATGTGTAATTTGGTATTTAATAACAGGACAAGCATGAAATGGCATGAAGAAGTAGCTACCGATCTTAATGTTATCTTCAATCCAGTGGGTGATGATCTTTTCAATCCCTTGAGCACCGCATTTATCCATCCATTGCCCTCAATGCTCGCTTCAGCTTCCTACACAGCAATCTCATTTCAATACCCAAAATCATTTTTTATATGAATCATAGACATGAGATGATATCAGAATCAGCAATCTCTCTTGAATTCTAGGATTCAATGTAACACTTCATGAAAAACATAAAGGATGGTATAAAACATGCAGTGAACAGGTTAAATAACATTTTCAGGATAATGATGGGTTAGTGATTTAAATTAAAAAAAAAAAAAAAAACACGAAGAGATGTTTATGATAAACTTACAAATGATTTTATGATCTCCTCCACAGAGTCCTTATCAAAGCATTTATTGATCGTTGAATGCCTGCAAGAGAAGCAAAGTGTGCTTATTAAATTCAATGTTTATAAGAACATTGGTATTCCTCATACTAAGAAATGGAAAGACATGCTTCATCCTTAATTATAAGATAGTGATCAGATCTGTTACTTGTTTAGGATACTTTCTTCATCGGGTTTAACATCCAAAGAGAATTCCTCAATCACCAACTTGACTGCAATCTCATTCCCGGAGTTCAAACTTATTAAACGCTTCTCAAGTTCAGCCAATTTCTGCAAAGCACATGAAAGTTAGCATTCATGCCAGACTTAATTACTATTTTAACTTTAATATTCTTTGTTGCTGTTTAGATAAAACACTTATAAAGGTTAGTTTCATGATTTGTTGCAGGGGCTTAACAATAGTTGTGTGTTTAAGATGGGCTAAAGGAAGTTCACAGAGCTGCAATTTAGTGCAGATCAGCACCAATAAGTTATCAGGTAATCTAATGCAAAGTAGGAATGTAGGATAATTATTCTACTTACATCTCAAAGAAACAAAAAGACAAAAAAAATCCAGTGAAAATCAGCAATTGGGTATGTACTAGACCTGATTGAAAATAATACACACATCTATAGACAACCAACATCATTTTATAATTGAACTTTACCTCAGAAGGGACAAAATGGGTTGCTAGACCAGCAGCAACCATTTCCTTTCCATTCAGTCTTGCACCAGTTAGGGCCAAGTATTCCCCTGTGGAATTTCCCAATCACATTCTCAGGGTCATCTAACTATTTTTGAAGTTGGTATTTCATTCCTCTCTACACAACTGCATGCTCACCTAAGTGTCCAGGAAGATGAGAGAGAATGTAAGAGAAGCTGCAGTCAGTGTGAAATCCAATACTTGCTTCGGGCACCGCAAACACCTACAAGACCAAGTTAAATCATTCATGACCATCCATTGTGCCTAAGATTTACCCAGTTCATCTCAAATATAACTCACTGTCTTCTCCGTGACAACTGAGAACTTCAGTGGAACAGTTAGTGATCCACCCCCACCCATGACAATTCCATGAATGAGAGCAACCTGTCAACAGCTCAATAATTAATTAGCATATTCTACCACAAGGGAAATTTTGTAAAGCCCAAGCAAGTAAAGCACCACCATTCTTTTCACAAGAGTTTTTTCTTTTCTTTTTTTTTTTGGGGGTTCATTTTTTCTATACAAGGAGACAAACTCATGCACCCACACACGCTACACATGCCGCTAACCAGCTGAGCAACAGCCGGGATCAAGAATAAGCTGATTTTGGGAAAGATTTTATGACAATACCTGGGTCTTCTTATAGGTGTGGATGTGATAGCATAGCCAGTACATTCTATACACAACCTCAAGACAGGAATCATCTGCAAAAAGGCAACTGTTCAGATGATGTATTAAAACATATAGATATAACTAATAGAAACACTAAATCGAAAATAGGTAATATGACTCCAGAGAAAACTTTAAGCTTCAATTCATGACATGGATCACTAGTATGAAGTTAAAAATCAGCAAATTGTTTACTCACCTGACCTCCCATCATAGAACATTTTTAGATCCCCACCAGCAGAAAATCCGCGTCCAGCTCCCTAAAGAAAGATTGCAAGTGAACTTTAGAACTGAAAAATAGAATGAAGTAAAAAGTAACCGGTTGCCTATAAGTCAAGATCTTCTTGAAAATGTGGAAGCAATACTGGCCTTGATTATCACAAGCTCCGCATCATCTTCTTTCTCCCATTTCTCTAGAAATCCAGCTAATAGCAAAACCTGAACATTGATTAAATGATTTCAAAATCTTAGTTGATAAGTCTCAATAATTTGATGTAGACCATCCTGACAGTGAAACTGAATTCAGTTAACATACCACTTTGGATGAGATAACATTCAATTGGCGAGGCCGGTTTAAGGTTATAAGCTTTACATGGTCTACCTCTACTGCTAAAACAACCTGAGGAGAGTGCAGAAAGTAAATTAGCATTTAAAATGAAGATCTAACTGCTCGCTATAGAAATTCATGTCAATTCAGGGAAGAGATTCTTGAATCAATCAACTGAGAAACTCATATGAAATGCCGAAGAACATATGCCATCACAAGAAGAAGGAAAGATAGAGACAACAAAAATTGAAAAAGAGCAGAGTACCTCTTCTGGGTTTATGGGCTCTTGTGCCATTTGTACTACACAATTTATCCCCACACCAAAGAAGAGAAAACGAAAACCTGGTCAGGCCAAAAACAGAAAGAGAAAAGCCCAAAACTGTTAAGATATATGTATGAAACAGGCGCATATACAGTAGATAGCAATTGTGGAATGCAGGCTGTGCAATAGCCTAATACACTCTTGTGTATGTGTTGGTAGAATAATGGCAACTGCAAACTGTTTCTTCCCAATCACAACATTAAGCAAAGAGTATTACTGCTCATCAAAATATATGAAGGAAATCTCAACTGCCCAAAATTAACATCCAAATGTATCTGACTCTGAAAATTAAGAGCACCCAAACAACAGAAAAGGAACCCAAGATAAAAACCCAGGGGAATCATCAAACACCCAATATAAAAACAGAAAAAGCAGAGAAACAATATAGATTAAAAATGAAATAATTTGAGCTCTTAAAATAAATAAATAATAGCGAAGACCCCAGTACTCATCCAACCAATATATCTAAGACTAGTCAAGAATTCAACATATAAGATTTGAATATGAAGGGAAAAAAAATAAAGTGAAGCAGAGAAAGATCAAAAAATTATAATGGGATGAAACTCACCAGAGCAATGACAGGGTTGTTTGCAGAGCACAAATTGAAATTGTTCAGGACAAAAGGAACTATATATCAAGAGAAGTCGCTGGTAGGTAAAAACTTGAGAGAGAGAGAGAGAGAGAGAGAGAGAGAGAGAGAGAGAGAGCACGTTTTTAGCAACTCCCGAGCTCACCAACCACCATGGTCTGAATTTTAATGATGGACCAGGGCATTTTGGTGGGGCCCAGCTCACTATCAATGGCCACGACCTAAAGACCACAATCGGCAGAGTAGTCTTTGGATTTTATTTTCGGGTGAATAGGTCTAAACTGGACTTTCATATTTTCATAGGTACCCCTGATAAGATCAACGGTTGGATGGAGAGAGAGTTTAGGCCCACCATATAATACTGGACCGCCAATGGAGAGAGATTTTAGGCCCACCATATAATACTGGACCGCCTATGGAAGGACCCCACCGATGGTGTGGTCCCACCCAAGTGACACTACAGTTCTGTTGAAATATAGCTGGACCTACTGTTGGTTTTAACTCTTAAAATTTTTAAATGGCCGATTGCATCTTGATGGCAACGAATCAAATGGTTAGCATTATCTGTTACAACTGAATGGTAGGTACATCAGCCAATGTCTTAAGTCCACACTGACACTGGGTTGGGTGCTATTAAGTAATTGATCACATGAACATGCATGTTTTGTATTTCTTCTTCCTTGTTGATTGGTGGGGATTTCCCAGGGTTGTTCAGCCCAGACCACGTAGGGTTGGGTTTTAGATTTGATATTGGGCCCTTGGGCTCCTGGTTTGGCAGGTAAATGTCGTGGGGGTGGGCCTGCCGGTCTGAACTTTTATGCCTGTGGGGCTACATAGAATAGAATAGAAGACTAAATATTAGGCCATTTTTCCAAACCGACCGGTGTTTGGACAAGCTTTGACCAAGTGCAGCTTGAAACAACTCAAGGATATCTTATTGTGCATGCAAAGATTGAGTTTAGAGGTGCCAAGCCCAAAATTTGAACAAACCATGACCAGCCTGATCAAATTTCTAACCCGTAAATCGAAGTTTTGAGGTTCTCAGAGTTGTCGGATGCTTTCTCCCCTTAATGTTAATTTTTGCATAATTAATTGTTGGGATCGTAGAATGATAATATATGTATAGGGCTTATAGATTGATCATAAAGTAAAGTAACGAAAGCGAAGACCCCACATGATGGACATTTCCGCACACTTAATATAATCAATGAGGTATCTGAGGTGAGCAGAGAGGTGGAAGCTAGGTTTCTGGCTCATTTTTTTTTTTCCTTTTTCTTCTCTTCTTGCAAATTGTCTCTTTATTTTGTGAAAGAAATGTAGCAAAAGTTTCCTACTTTTTATGGACCTTAGAGTTGGTGGAGCAGCATAAGACTGGAGTTTACTCTCTACTTTCCGTGCGGGTCTAGCAGGAACCACCTGGGATGTGAGTGGTACATAACATATGAGACAACCTCCTTAGATTCCTTGAAGGCTGTGTGAGATGAGGGGTGTCTCATATTTCTCAAATGGCTTAGTAAAAACCAAACGCTTGACAGGGCCATTGATGCCCACATACCTTTAAAAATTTTTTTGCCTGAATATCCATTCCCGTGGTATTTTTACCCAACAGGACTAGTCATTGATGCCCACATACATTAGATTAAACCCCGAGTGGAAGGGATGCTAGTCCCACATGGGCAAGGAGAATGGACTCAGAACATAGATTTGAAGATAGAAAAGATGATGGGCTTCTCTCTTCTTCTTGTTTTTTCGAAAAAATGGACTTCAAATTAGTGTAGCACCTAAACAATTACTAACCTTTAAGGGCCTATTCACACCAACCTCCAATCTGCTTATCATGACAACTCTACACCAATACACAATAAAAGCTTCCAATCCCACACTAACCCCACCATTATTGGACACAGCAGGCCATTTGAACGGTACTGAGCCAAAACTGCTATGAATCAAATATAAATACGATAAATTCCATATTGAAATCTTGAAGGGTAATATATATCCTGATACGTATTGAAAAAATATAAAAAGAAGTCATTGCATACCCAAAGGTACCCCCAAAGGGGTCTGATTTTTAACCAAACCAAAATCTAGACCCTGGATTTTCAAAGTCAAAATCAATTGGGAAGGTAGTAAGTTAGTCTGTCACAATCACCAACTCAACACTCGAGACAAATATTGGACCTCAAGGTCAAATGCAATTAAGGAGTATATGCATAAGTATGAAACCCAACTGGCACCTGATAAGAAAATGGCAGACATCCAGAAGATGAGTTTTGTAGTAGGTGGGTTGGGGTCTTTTCATATCGACCTATCAACCATATGCTGGAAAGTAAAATTCCTTGATAAGCAAAAGGCATCAATCATCTTTGAAACGGAAACATGCAATCACACTCGGGCTTCATCTAACCAGTAACCACAAATAGATGAATGTAAACAATGATGGTATTTACCCCATCAAAATTGAAAACATAGAAAGTAAAGATAAAGATGATGACAGTTTGGCAATGAATATGGCAAAGAGAACTGAAAAGGTGTCATCACACACAAAAAAAAAATATATATTTGGGTTAAAAAAAACTTATTATTTATTACTAGAATATAGCAGGAACGCGTTGTAGACCATCATGTGAAACTGTTAACCTTCTTGGAAGGCAAGTGAAGAATCATTGACTAGATTTAGAAGATTTTGGCTTGGATGTGTAAATTAATCAAACGGAAAAATTGATAAATTTACACCTCCCAGTTCTAGCCATTATGTAGGCAACAGGGAAAAAGAGGTAACCAATAAGAAACTGGTCACCTCGGCAAAGCTGCCTGTGTTTACTGCATTTTAGTATGACACATGCTGGTGACTCATGGGAGCTGCAATGCTCATTTCATTTTAACAGAGGGCATTTCATGATCCAATCTCAGCACATGCACACACCCATTGCTGAGTTAAATGACAATCTCCTATACATGAGTAATTCAAAGATGCATTCCTCCGTATCAAAAGTAGTTAAGTGAAAGTAAAGTGAATCACAAGAAATGACAAGGGATCATATCAAAGTACACAATTTCAGAATTTCCTCTAAATTTTTCAAAGAAAGTAAAAAAAAGCAACTTCATTTCTCTACTAAAAGACAAAAAAACTCCAATTCTCTATATAAAAACTCAAAAAGATTCCATACCAAATAACTAAAAACAAAACACCGTCATAACCCCTTATATTTCACTCTCCATTGATTTGATACTTCACCTCACCGTACTTCAATTCACCATACATCCAAACACGCCCTAATAGAGTGGATTTGAGCCTGTACCTGTCCAATATGGGGCCCAACATTGGACAACAGCATAGAATCATTTCTCTCTAAGCACTACAAGATGCAAGGACTTCGATTGCAACAATGTTGGCTCACAGGGCTTGTTGAAAGAAGGAGAGACCTCAATCAACTTGTAGCACCCAGCCTTAACCAAGTTCAATGTAGGCAACAGGGAAAAAGAGGAAAACCAAAAATAATATGGTCACCTCGGCAAAGTTGCCTTAGTTAATTTCATTTTGAAATTAGAGATAAGAAAACGTAAAAGAAAATGTTACCTTTACCTATTTCTGACTGCTTAAAAAAGTTTAATTGCAGCACTTTGCACCCACAACAAAATTATTTTACCAATGTGCATGGCAATTGCAAGTTCCAAAACAAAAGCAACAAACAACTATCAAAGGAGCACAAATATATGCTAACAAACTACAGGAATAAAAAAGAGGCTGACAATAATAGAATAACCAAAAATCCCTAGGGAATTCTTCCTTCACTGCAATGTCTCAAAAGTCAAAACATACTAGGACAAATCATAAAACAAACCGACAAAGGTTTCTAACATAGACCAAATCGCAGATATGAAGGTTCAATCTAGATTCTCTACTTATGCTGCAATTAATCTGAACAGTTGAAAAATTGCAAATGTCATAGACCAGAATTACATGAACAAATTAGGCCTCGACGCCTTGTATGTGGTTTTAAGCTTCCTACTTGGTGGCCTAACCTTCTTGAACACCAAGGGGAACTTGATCTTGGAATCATGGAACTGTTTTGTGCTCTCTCGCTTGCAAAGCTTTGCAGGTATGGTAGCTGTTTTGATGATTTGGATGCAGGGAGATCTTACCCTGTGGCGAGAAGCCATCTCATTGTACATCTGCTCAACCGCACCATTAAGAGTGGTATCACGGTATTCCTTGTACATGTTGTGGTAACCAGTTCGGCTTTGGTACCTCAACCAAATACCATAGTTCTTGATCTTAGTTGGCTTCCTCTCAAAGATCTGTAATTTAAAACTCACTTAGTCCAAAAGATCTAAAGGTAATGAAACATCCAAGCATTATTAGACCATAAATTGTTGTTCCTAGAACACTCACAATTATCACACAATAGTACGCAACCAAAAATTTATAATTACGGAGGGATAAAAAAACATTTGCAAAAACCTTTTCTTTTTTTTTTTTTGCCCAGAAAGAAAGGCCAGCCAACATGGTTGCACCCAGTAATTGTGAGAGAAACAAACAACTAAACATTGATATAGAAGTAAGATTTAATAAGAGCATGGTTGCAACTCAACCAAGGTTGCCTTTGGTCACAAAAAGAACATAAGAGAAAAATTAACTCTAACAAACTTTTTAAACCCAAGAAGGAATGCATCAGTTAATGTGTATGTGTGTGTTTCACAGCTATGTAAATTCTCTCAACTCCTGTGCCCTATCCACATCAAAAATATACTCAACTCAACAATTCCTCCATTTCTAATTTTCTATAGTAAAGAGTAGCAAGAGGATGATATTATGAGAATAAAAAAGGAAGCAATAAAAAAACACCACTCCCTTTATGATAAATGATCCAGTACACATATACATATGTATCCCCTCTTTTTGCATTTTGAAATTTGGACTGTGACAGCAGGGGTCAGAGGCCTGACTACCCCTTTGACCTGAAGGGTATTCAATATTGGACAGGATCATGCTACAAGACTAATTCAACTACCCTGTAATTCAATAACATCTCCTTTGAAGGATTCAGTCAAAAGTGGTAAATATAGAACAGAGAGATGACATAGATTCAATCACTATTAAATAGGTTGTTAACGCTAACCCATTCAAGTAATCACGATCAAAAAATAATTTAGCAATGAAAAAAACCTAACCAAGGAAGATATCAAACATAATATATCTATTGCAGTGAACATCAAATGCACAAGGAAACATGACATGGATCCATGGCAATCACTCAAAGCGCAAACAATGGATACCTCATTGATCGCCAGAACTTGCCCATTGCTCTTTTTTACCTTCTTGAGCTTCCTCAAGAAATACCTATAAAAAATCAACAACAAAAGCATTACTATCAACCCCTACAATCATAACTAATAACAGACCAATCTCATAGCCAAAAACAAAGAAACCCAATGAAAAGCAAATGATCAAAACCAAAACCCTAAAAGATCGATAACAACAAATCATCAACAACAACGAATTCGACCAAAGAAAAAAAAACAGAGAGAAAGGGTTGAATGTGTTACCAGAACTTGGATTTGGCGCGGACCTCGTTCGTGGCCCAGAGCTTCATCCTGTAGATCTTGGGATGTTCATCTCCTGCAGTTGGGAGAGCTCTCCCCACCACCTGATACTGATGAAACTGAAATGCAAAGCAAATCATAGAAAAACCAACATCAGAGCAAAACCCTAGAAATGCATATCAAAGATCCAACTGATTAAAATGCTTCAAGAAAGAAGACTTGGAGATTTTGATTTTCATGAAGAAATGTAATAACTGGAACCCTAGAAGATCAAACAACAAGGGGGAAAATTGCATTTTTGCAGAGGGTGAGAAGATTAGCTTGGTGTAGAAACACTAAAAATTCCAATAGAAGCATCATAGAAATTGGGATCAGATCGAGATTGAAGGGGGGGTGTGGTGGGGGGGGAGTACAAACCCTAAAAGTCACCATTTTTCAGTGCTGGTGGAGGAGGAAGGAGAGATGCCAAGATGCAGAGAGATAGGTTTTAGGGTTTTCTGGGTTTTATAGAAGCGGGTAGGGTCATTTTCTCGTTAAAATGTCGTTTCTGGAGATGTTACAATTTTTCGTTAGATACGAGAAAATGGCTTGGAATTAGGGTTTTGAAGGGCACTAGGCCCGACCTTTAACTCTAAGCTAGGTCCCAACCAGCTTGGCCAAGTATAGGACAAGCAATGGTCAATATATATTTTTTTATTGCACAGTGAGACATGGTGGGGCCCATCCCCCTTTTCATTGATTCCAAGGTTTGGCACACATATGAATGGTATCGACCATTTGATGGAGGGTCAAGTATTTTTTTTTTGGTATATGAAGCGGTTAAATTTGTGGGGCATGGATGAAGGGATTAGAGACATGAGATTTGGAGTCAAACTTAATACTTGAATGGTCCCACATAGATCTTTCTATCATCTGGTCTCATCCCCAAATGGGCCCTTTAGTGGTACTTATAGGAGGTTCGCACATAAGGTTCTAAATCCCTTTTTTATATTTGTCAATTTATTTATATTTTTTTAGATTCTTCAATTTTATTCGGAGAAAATCTCTTAATTTGAAAAATGTCTTTAAGAGTTTTCGAAACATGATTAATTTTTTTCCAAAACTTTGTGTGAGCACTTAGAATGCAAAATATAGTACAACTCACCCTAATGAATTCATACCACTGAATACTAATCCTTTCCCCCTTGTTCAAAAGATTAAGAATTGTATTATATTCCAATCAAAGTAGGATTTATATTGAATGGATCTAATGTGAATCAATCTATCCACAGTGATACTCTGTGATCGTTTGATGGATTGGGAGGTGACACAAATCTATTACTCTGTGATCGTTTGATGGATTGGGAGGCATGGACGCTGAGACGACAACATTTAGAGCAATTCACCAAGTCATGATAACGTGAGTTATGATGATGTAACTGATATGATAATGCAAATTTAGAGTTTGGACTTCCCACTTTAAGGTTTGGTAAAGAAAGATGAATCCTCCATTAAAAGGATTACCTCGTTCTTCTATATCGAAGACATCCTCAAAGAGGATTTTTAAGGAGAGTTCCAAGTTTGGTAAATAGGCAAGACTCATACCATTTTGTAGGATTTGTGATGTATTGGTTATAGATTTTTTGCAATTTTCTCAAAATTCATGAAAAATCAAGGGTTGAGCTTGCACCCCATAACCACTATTAGCTCTCTAGAGAATTTGAATTGTTCGAATCTTACAAATGGTACCTTACAAAAACAAAAAAAAAAAATTATATTTAAGGGTTAGACATTTTGCAAATAGCTTAAAATCTGTCGCGGATCCATGACTGAGATTTTGAACCCTTGGTCATGATTAGTTTTCCAGAAATGATGGACAGTTTAGATCATGATTTCGAGGCCCACAAGACAAAAAAAAAAAAAAAAGAAGGGTGGATTGCTATAAAATTGTGGTTTTTTTGCACTGTGAAAGATCACCAATTTAGTTTCTTTATAATTTTTTCACGATTTATGATGAATCAAGATGTCATATTTAACCCCGACAACCGTTTTAGGCATTCTCAAGAGATTTCATTATTCGGATTTTTCAAAAGGGGCCTACAGAAGTTCATAAATTATGATCCAATGGTATGGACTTTCTTGCAAATACCTGAAAATATATGAGGAATCAACGGCTGATATTAGATCTCCAAGCCATTTTGGGCCTTTTAAAGATGATTAATGACTCATTATAATATATTACAACCGAAGGTTTTGAGTTCGATTTTGATCAGTTTACTTTCAATTTTGAGTTTTTTACTAAGCTGCCTAAAAATGTACTTAGGTTGATCAATACTTATTTATAAATACAATGTCAAAAGTAGTTAAATGGAGCAGGTAAACTAGCCGCGTGGGCCATGCACATACTAGGCACGAGTTATTGTGCTAGTATTTTAATAAAAGGGCTCAAAAAGTAGGTTTTCAAAGACCAAATTGGTGATCCCTAAACTAGCGCCTATTTCACTCTTCATTTGCTTTCTTCATTTGAGTAGATTTCTAAAATCAAATGAGGTGGTTTTTTTTTTTTTTTTTGAATCTTACAAATATTCAAAAATGATGAAGCAAGAAATCTTTTCAGTGATTCTCCATTGCTTACCAAACATGGATTTTCTACGCTAATGAGGAAGAGCACGAGAATTCCTTGCAGAAGATATTCCATCCTTAATGGACCAAGCTATCAAGTTTGGGTTCAATTCCTATACTCGCTTGATTTATGGTCTACGATTTTAATGGCTTATATTAAAATTTGACCCTTGATCCAACAATCCAGTCTTTTTTGATGGGTGCAAACCCATGGGCTCAAACATATTTCAGGGGGGGTCTCGTCTGTGTGGATGGTTCAGATTAGTGATAGGTGGGGCCTATCATGGTGTCTCTCAATGGTAAGACTGTGAGAGTTAACTCTCACAGACACATGTGTGCACGCTAAGCTAGCATATTGGCCTGAGTGATACTACCCACCTAATGACTCAAAATCAATCTATAGGCATGTGTCTAATACTATATATGCTAGGTTGCCTTTGTTGCCCAAAATAATACTACCAACATGAAGGCCCGAGGGTTAATCCCTGGGCATGTGTGTGATATGGAGGTGTCAAATGTATATTAATATTATTGATAGGCACATTGGCAGGGATGTAAATGGGTCTTCGTTTATCAGGAGATTCTGACCCATTAAAACCGGGTTTGGGTCGTTATTTATTCCTTGATAAGTAAAAGGGTTTGGGTCCTTTTTTAGACCTATGATCTAAACAGGTATGAATCCGGTTGTACCTTGGTTCTAACACGTAGACCTGGAACCCAACATATTACCTCAATTTTCTAGAACCCCTCGTAAAATTTAGGCTTTTTTTATATATTATTCTCTACGTGGACTCGGACTCGGACCCGGACCCGGACCTCTCCCAAATATGGAACCGATTTCGGTTTTGAAATAAATCAGGAAACTAGTTCCACCCCCTTATTAATGGTTTGGGTTTCGATTACCTGAATTGACCTGTTTACATCCCTACACATTGGCCACACTGGACCCTTTTTGTTCAATTGTTTATGTTATGTTACTTGTAGTGTGGCTAGGGTGAAATGAAAACAAATGTGGGAATGGTCGGACTGGTGGGCCCCATTTTAAGTAAATCTTATTTTTATATATATATATATATATTTTGGCCCCATTTTAAGTAAATCCTATTTTTATATATTTTTGGCCCTTTGGCCCCAATAACCCTTTTTTCGTTTAAAAAAAAACTTTTTTTAACTATAATGAAGGTCAACTCATTTTGAACGAGTGAGTCGACTCGGACGTCGGACCGCTCGTTTTATCATGACACTGATGACTAGACGCTATCTCAATAAGATTCGACTTCTCAGAGGATCATACAGCACAAAATCTATCCATGGCGTCCCAGGATCACCACCATAACCATAATGATCACCATCACCATCACACCCATGAGTACTGACATCAATCTTTGCATTGTTTCTTCCATTTTCAGAGTTCTACAAACTTCTTTCTTTCCACTGACAATTGTTTTTCACCAAGTTGTTCTTCCCCTTTTCTTTGCAGGGAATCTCATGGCCATGGGTCATCATCATGGGTGGGCCCTGATGGAAGGGTATACCACAGCCATGATGGGTTGGCCCCCCATTCACATGAACCCATATACTCTCCTGGGTTCTTCAGCAGAAGGGCACCTCTTCTTCCCACCAGGGATTTCAATGAAAGAGCTTTCACTATTGGAATTGGTGGACCTGTTGGTACTGGGTATGCTTTTAGATGGGTTCTCTCTAATGACTTTTAATTTTGTTTGAAAATTCAGGTTTTCATAAGTTTTGCAGTTGCTGTTGGTGTATGGGTGGGACTTTAGTCATGATCTCTAGTGTTTGGCATTTTCACTTTCTTTGTAATTTTTGACATGTTTAGTAGCTTTTGGGTTTGTGGGCATTGGTTGATAAATTACAGTGCCTATGTTTTCATGGCCTGTTGGATCATGTTTCCAATGTTTTTTGTAACTGCAACCTGGTTCCTCTTTCTTTTTTTCTTACTTTTAATTTTGTCATCTTTTACTGATTCTGGTCTCTAGTTAATTGTTACTAGATTCGTAGAAAGGTTAAGCAGACGGATTTTACAAACATTTAGGTGTTCTCATGCAGTTGAGTGATTGATTATTGATAATTATATTTAGCCTGTCCGCTAATATGTTTCAATGTGAAGCATTTTCTAGTTTTTTTTTTTTTTTTCTCCTTTTCTTTTCAATTTCTTTTAGGACCTGTTTCTTTGAAATAGAATACATAGGAATTCATGGTCAAATGAGCTCCACCGAAGGATTATTAAAGAGGTTAAGTGTGGATGATAAGAAGTGAGGGGTGAAGGATATAAGTTAGCAATGCAAATGAGACCTTGACTTACATAGGATTTGAATTACTAGGGTGATGGCTGGGTATCGTTTCCATCTACCCTTTATTCACTTTCCATTAAAAAAGTGGAGTCTATTTTTGTAAATTCACCTTGATCTTCATTTTTAACCACTTATTCCTATATATTTTATGTAAAAAAAGGAACCCTTAAGGCCCATTTGCCCACTTCGTACTGAATTTCTAGGAACTCATTGTAAACTTGGTTCTAATGAAGAATATTACGAAGGTAAGGAGTGAAGGACATAAGGTGGAGTTGTAGATGAGACCCTGACTTTCCCAAGACTTCACTTACTAAGGTGATTGTTGGGTCATCATTTCATACCAAAGTGGAGACTATTTGATGCCCTTTTGCAAATCTTCATTTTTACTCCAATTTTAGGCCCTTAGGTAGGAAGGCATTGCTAAGAATTTCAAGAAATTCTATATGGATTTAACAAACTGGCCCGTAATGTCTAATTTCTTTTGGTTTAAGAGTATTCATTGTTTTATTATTCACGTGAAATTAATTTATTACATACTTATTTGATGTTTTTTTCACATTGTTCAGGAAAACAGCTTTAATGCTGGCTCTGTGTCAATTCTTGCGTGATAAATACAGTCTTGCTGCGGTATGTATAACATATATTTGTTTGACATATTTTTAAGAAAGAGGGCTTTGGATCAATTATTTAAATTGAAGTGTCTGCTGGCAAACCCTTTTCAAAGCAAAAAAAAAAAAAAGTGTCTGCTGGCAAACTTTTGGCTTGAGTGATTTTCTGCATTATTCTTTGGACTTTGGAGTTGATGATATCGATTTCTCAATAGGTTAAATGAATGGATGGATGACTTTAAATCTTAATTACTTGGGTGTGTCTAAATGGGAAAACCTCTTACGGGCACTGCAACATGATTTACAGTGTTGAAGAAAGCATATATAAAAGTTTTTGCTGAGTAATTTTCTCGTCAAAGTAAATATCTACTGTTTTTGAGTCTGAGTAATTTTCAGTCATGCAAAGAAACAACTTTGTGGTACTAGTGTTGCTAGTTGATATGTTGCTGATACATGAATCTTTCACAAAAGGTATGCCAGGTGCCAACTGCCAATAACTTAGGGGTTTGAGGAAAAAACAAAGGCTCAGAAAAATAAGGGTCAAATATAAACGCAAAGCAGCCAACTAGGACAAGATCAGCTTACGACCAGTCTATCATAAATAAAATAAACAAAACGCAGGACAGGTAAAAGGGTTTTAGAGCAATCTGACTGCATGCAATTTTGATATTAGAACAATAAAGGTCAGTTTTGACTGTCAATGAAAACATTGTTCAAGGATCAACAAGATATAAGGAAGTGTGGTAGACTCAGAAGTCGTACAGGTACAATCTAGCAACAATCTGTCTATACAGAACTGTAAGGCTTAGTGTGAACCTATGACAAGAAAGCAAATAAATGATAGCTTGAAGAAAGGCTTCTATTCAAATGGATTGAAATTAGTAAAACAAAGGTAGAATGTATCAGGTACAAACTTAGTGCATTAGAGAATTGCAATGATGCATTGGTTGTAATCTATCTTGAAGCAACTATAGAATAGAATGGAGATTTAAGTTGGTTATAACAAATAGGACCAGCGCAGGTTAGGTAAAGTGGAGCTAGGCTAGTTAAGTGTTGTGCACTCATCATGTGTTACTTTAATTAAATGGGCTTCTTTATAAGACAACGGCTGGACTGCTTTGTTCTGTGGAGGCAAACATTGGACAACAAAGAAATGACAAGTCAAAGTATATGTGGCTGAGATGTGGATGCTGAAATTTATGTATGAAATCACAAGAAATAATAGAAATAGTAATGATTACACAAGAAGAATTTTGTGAGTGTCCTCTAGAGGACAAAATTGAGAAAAACCTATTCAAATGGTTTGCAAACACACAAAGAAGGCTGTATACATTGTCCGTATGAAGTTTTGAAGTGTTACAAGTTCAAGGAAGTAGGGGAAGGGGGGACACAAGTACTGACGTGAAATCAAGTAGTGATTAAGAGACATGGTAGATCATAGAGTTATTGAGAAGATGATTTTAAATGGGTTGAGTGAAAATTAGAACTGAAAACTAACCTAAATAAATGGAAGAAGTTTCCAATGATGATGATTTACTGATTATGATAATGAAATGCATTAGGATAATTTAAGGTTAGAAAGAAGGCTATGCTCCCTAAACACCTCATACCATTAATAGGCACCAAACATTTTCTTTTTCCTCTTTTCTCTATTGATGTAGATTCTTGAAAATTCCAATGGGCCTCTTTTTGTCAACCACATCAACATTAGTTCTTGTAACTGAAGACTGTCTTTTGTTTATGATCTAATTTCTATTAGCATGGATCAGGTGACAAATGATATATTCACAAGAGAGGATGGCGAGTTCTTGGTGAAGCATGGTGCACTTCCTGAGGAAAGAATCCGTGCTGTGGAAACTGGTGGGTGTCCCCATGCTGCTATTCGCGAAGATATCAGTATTAATTTAGGTCCTCTTGAGGAGCTGTCCAACTTGTACAAAGCAGACATACTTCTTTGTGAATCTGGAGGAGGTATTTCCTGCTGCTTTTGTTTCTGATATACTGAAACAGTGGATATATACCCGTTAACCCGTAGGTAAGCACCCCTTGGATGCAATTTGATATTAGAATGATCTAATAAACAACTTACTTGGGATTGGTTGGTTTCATTATCGTTTGAGTAGGTCCTTTCTGATGAGTTTTGGCTAGGCTTGTAAAAGTTATCTTGTAGCATTTTTTTTTCCTTTTTTTTTTTCTTTTTTAAATAAAAAAGATTATATCAAAATTATATTCAGGTTAGGATCTGGGCCTTTTTCATACCTTTTGAATTCTTGCAGCTGATTGTCTTAATAAATCCAACATACAATAAGAAAGGAGCTGCAAATTGTTCTTGTTTGGTTGGTGTCCTGACAAGACTCAGACCTTGATCTAATTATGAAATGTCTACCTGGATCCAATTGAATCCCCCTTCTTGCACCCAAATCCAAATATGAATTAAATTCTGCATTGAAGTACAATGATATTTGAACCTGTCCTCGGATCCAGATCCTGCTCTTTATTCAACTTTTAGTAATTAAAGCCATTAAAATGTTTCTATTTCCAATTTAAATCCTATAATGCCACTCTAGTAATGGGTAATGGGGTCTGGACCCAATAGAACCTGATATGACCAATTTTTAGTTGGGTCAAGAAATCCAGAAAATAGTTGCATACCTGTTTTTCTTGTTCTAGTTGAAATTTTGGATGGGCACCTTGTTTATCTTTTGTGAATCAGAAGTTAACATGACTTGATCAGCATTACGCAGTTGTAGATGAAAAAGGTATCATAGAACATGGAAATGATTTTAACTTCATGTGGATGCAGATAATTTAGCTGCTAATTTCAGCAGAGAATTGGCAGACTACATCATCTATATTATTGATGTTTCTGGTGGTGATAAAATCCCTCGAAAAGGTGGCCCAGGAATCACCCAAGCAGACCTCCTAGTATGGGAAGAACTCACCTTCCATGTTATTTTGGCTTCTTTTCTGCTTTGGCCATATTCAGATTTATTATCCTTTCTGTAACATGAAGGCTTCTGAGCTGGATCTTTTGAGCAATATATATGAATAAAAAGTTTGAATTTCAGGTGATCAACAAGACTGACCTTGCACCAGCAGTTGGAGCTGATTTGAAGGTTATGGAGCGCGATGCACTTCGAATGCGAGATGGAGGGCCTTTTGTTTTTGCTCAGGTCTGTTGATTACTAGTAAACCTGCAAAAGTAAACCTGCAAAAGATTGGTCTATATCATCACTCAGATTTTTCCCATTGTAGGAAGATGTGTGAATTCTCAACTTGTGGAAGATGTATATGTTGATGTCATTTCTTATGGATGGATTATATGACATTACTCGGGATTTGCATTGTTAGATGTTCAAACATTGTACTGTTAGAATCTTCCAATCTCAGTTTCTTTTTGGGACATAGTTTAATAACTTTATTCACAATGTCCATATGATTAATAGTTCAGATAAGAAAACTGTGTCCTAACTCCAATATGTGCTGTTATGCATATCTTTGGGGGCCAGGTGTCATGGAATCATGGATGAAAATAGCGGTAGCGGCCCACCGCCAAATCTCTATAAAGCGGGCGATACGTAGCGTAGCGGTGCGATTTGAAAAAATCTCCCAAAAAATCTGAAAAAATTCCAGAAAATCCAGAAAATTGTAAGATGAAAGAAAATGTAGTTCTTTTGCAAAAGTAAGTAAGAAAAGGGGCGTAGCGGTGCTCTCAATATAAGAAAAGGGGGCGTAGCGGTGCTCTCAATATATGAGGTTCTGCATCGCTGTATAAATAGAAAATAATAATAATGATTAGTTTTTTCACATGTATTCATTTTTCTTAGTCATGCTAACTTAGAAAGTAATGGAAAGCTCGTAAAAAAAAAAATTAGAACATGAAATAAAGGCATAAGACTTAAGAGTTAGGTCATTAGTGAACATTGAACAATCAAATATCAATACTTCAACATTCAAGGTTCAAATTCAATCAAGTGAATAAACTATGAAGTGATCAACAATCAACATTCAACAATCAACACCAATTTAGAAATGACAAAGAGTAGAGAGTTAGTGAAGGAAATAGGAATACCTTAATCACCACAAAAAGGAATGTCTACCAAGATTCAAGGCGCCATGGTTATTCTCATCCCCATCATTGTTATCATTTCTATCGGCACCATATTGAATTTGATATTGATGAGAATTAGGATCCACAAATCCAAACAAGACAGCTGCATCATAGGAACTTGGAGAAGGTGGAGGTGGATATCTTTGCATTTCACCAAAGTCACCATATCCATATGAGTAGGACCCTGAAGCTGAAGACTCTTCTTCTCCTTGTTGCACTTGACCATATGGAAAATATTGTGAGAGTCCTTGTCCACTGTAACTAGGGTCCCACGAATCAGTCCATAACGCCACTTGTTGTCCACCAACGTCTCCACCCATATTTCCTTGCTCACTACTACGTCCAGCCCCAAGTGGCGCATCTTTTCGGCGCTGTTGATAACCACGGCTTGGATTAAATCTTTCAGATGGAGGTAACTCATGTACTTCCTCTACAGGAACGACATCGTCTTCATCATGTTAATAGTATCCACTAGTACCACCTGTCCCACTGTCTCCTCCATCTCCTCTAGTTCCACCATGGCTACTTAAAGAGACGGTGGTGGAACTAGCTTTCTCAGAAGATCCAATATGAGCAAGTTCTTTCCCACTCCTCCTAGTCCTACTGGTACCTTCTCCTTGAGGTGGCTGACCTTTTGCAAGTGCCTTATAGCCCTTACCCATATCCTCATCTATTAACTCTTGAACCGTTCCCTGAAAAACCGGATTTGAATCTAGTAGTGGATCCTCTATCTCGGCTAGCCATGGGAGTAAGGGATCGTCATCTCTGAATATGTGATCCAAATTAATAGGATAATAAGTGGGATCATCCCTTGCCCTTCTCACCCTATTTCTGTTTCTCAACTTCAGATTGTAATGACAGTATACAAGCTTGTTGAGTTTGTGCATGGTAAGCCGATTCCTGGCCTTCGTGTGGATCAAGGAGAAAGTGCTCCAATTTCTCTCACAATTGGAATATGTTGTAGTTTGACTAAGGATGCGAACAACCTCTCTCTCCTTAGATGTGGAGCACTCTCTCCATAATTCATCCATCAATCAGCTAAAATGCAAAAAATAAATAAAGAAAATTAGATATTCGTAACCCTCAAGTCCTTTTGATCAATTAAGATAAATAGATCAAAATTCAAGACTATTGGGTGGGCCGGTGGGGTCTTTTATTCATAGTCATATTACCAGGTGGCATCCTTCCAATCGATCGTTACACAAAAGGGTCAACAAAGGTTCCTCTCCTTTGTGTATGTATAGATATCTACAATGTGAAAATTAGAAATAAGTCAGTAAACCCCTACAACATGTATGGCAATTGGGCCATTGGCACTTGGCAGCATAATTAAATTCTTTTAAGTAACCACCCACTCACCTCTTGTATGGCATCAATTTGACCATCTGGGTTTAACAATCTCTTCAATACCTCTCGTAATCCTACCCGCAAATCCGTATCTATTGCTTCTGTGTGTAGTTCGACATTGAGGTAATAGAATTCGGGATTCAAAAAATAACCTACATAAAAAATATGTAGAATGTACTCTGAGCAAACAAGATAATAAATACATTAGTTAGGAAAACAAAAAAGTATCAAAGATATATATTAATTACCTACAGCATGCAATGGATGGTGCAACTGATCATTCCAACGAGCATAAATAATTTTTATATATTTCTCATGATATCTAACATTTTCCATAATGGATTGCTTTGCCCGATCCATTGCTTCATATATAAAGCCCATTGTCGGCTTGTCATCACCATCTACAAGCCTCAACACTTTAACTAAAGGCTCAAAAACCTTTAATACATTCCTCACTTTCTTCCAAAATTTATTGTCCCTCATCAGGTTTGGGACTTAAAACTTCGGACCACTAGTTGCATTGCCCCATTCCAAACGAAACCATTCTTCTGATGCAAACATCTGAATCAGCTCCGTTCTAAACCTTACAAGGCTTTCCATAACCAGAAAATGGGTTGCAAACCGAGTTAATCCTGGACGCACGAAGGCATGGTTATTTGTGTATCTTTTCATCAAGCGTAACACCCATGAATGATCATATATAAATCTTGTAATTCCTTTACATGCCTTGATCAATGAAGTCACTTTTGTTATCCTTCCAATCTCTTCCAAGATGAGATCTATGTAGTGTGCTGCACATGGGCCCCAGAATAAATGGGTCCTCTTGTCCATTAACAACTTACCTGCTTTCTTGAAATTGGCGCCATTGTTTGTAACAATTTGTACAATGTGCTCCTCTCCCACACTCTCTACAACTTTATCCATAAGAGAGTATATATATGTGGTTGTCCGTCTATGTTCAGTTGCATCAACGGACTTCACAAAGTCGGTCCTAGCGACTGAATACACCAAAAAGTTTATTAATTGTGTTTGGGTGCCGCTGGTCCACCTGTTACACATGATGGTAACACCATTTTGTTGCCACATGTGCTTAAACTTTTCCACCTAATCCTTTATTTCTATATATTCTTCTTCAAGGTATTTAGTGCCCACATCATATACTGAGGGCGCCTGTATACCCCGCCTAGCTTCGGCGGCAACATCAAGAATAGTCTGGAAATATGGGGAATCTACTGCTGTAGGTGGTATGTTCTTGTGAATTAGTCATTTTGCTGTAGCTTTGGCTAATCTATCTCTTGCAGCCTTCATTACCCATTTCACAACACTCGATGTTTTTGGTTGTTTAGCTCCTTCTTTTCTATGTGTTAGAGGATCAACAGGGGGATGAACTGCTCTTCTAGTAGAGATAATTTCTACATCAACATCCCGTTCCCGGGTTCCAAATGCTCTACGCATAGCCCCCGCAATGCCCTTGCCATAGCTTGGCACAGTAAATGAGCCCCCTGCATTATAATATTTGCTTGCAGCAAATGCACGACGTTTATGTTCTTCTTGTTGACTCATGATAGACTCTCGGCGTGCAGCTTCCATCTGTGCATCTTCCTCATCAAAGTATTCATCCCCAAATACTTCATAACGGGCAGCATCAACATCTTGTTGCCTATTTTCTTTTATCTCTACTTTTTTAGCTTTGTTTTGGCCAACCAAAGCTTTCATTTATTCCTTGACTTCTCTTGGTACTTCAGTACAGCCAGCAACATTGCCAGAAATGTGGCCCAAGTGGTGCTTGAATCTTGTAATGCCCCAATTGGTCACTTTCCCACAAAATTTGCATTCGATTTTCAACTTGTTATTCTCAACTGCCTCATCAAAGCTCCATGCGGGATCAATATTACGAGACATTTTAAGTTATCAATAGAAGACTGAATACCTCGCTATAAATAATTAAATATGAACAAGTAGTATGTTAAAAATAAAAAAAACAAAGAAATAAGTTAGAGGAAACATCTATCTAACCATTAGGAATCATTCTCTTGACATTTAATTGGTATTTCATTACTTAAAGTATAATTTTTTTTTCAAAAATTTAAAAAATCCGAAAATAAGAAAATAAAATAGAATTAGGAAACGGCAAAGATATGTTGGATTGGTCTATGCCAAACATAGATATAACATTGAGGAGCATTTTTCAATACATTTGATTGGCATTTCATTATTATTTTTTTTTTTCAAAAAATAATAAAAATCCGAAATTAAAAAAGTAAAAAAAAACAAACAATATATGTTGGAATGATCTGTGGAAACATAAATCTCAAATCTAGGAACCATTTTCAAGGCATTTGATTGGTATTCAAATATTAAAAATTATTTTAAAAAATAAATCCGAAAATAAAAAATAGAGAAAAATCAATAAACATTCAAAATGTGATGAATTGATCTATGGGAAACATAGATCTATCCTCTACAAGCAATTTCCAAGTTGTTTAATTGGTTGTCCATGAGTATTCATATTTTTTTTTCAAAAAATAAATAAATCCGAAAATAAAAAATAGAGAAAAATTAATAAACATTTAAAATATGATGGATTGATCTATAGGAAACATAGATCTATCATTTAGAATGCATTTCCAAGTGGTTTTATGGGTTGTTCATGAGTA
This sequence comes from Persea americana, assembly GCA_029852735.1. Lineage (NCBI taxonomy): Eukaryota > Viridiplantae > Streptophyta > Magnoliopsida > Laurales > Lauraceae > Persea > Persea americana. The sequence goes on from CM056813.1 coordinate 3,380,652, forward strand.
TTCACATTTTTTAAAAAAAAAATAAATAAATATGATCTTTGGGAAACATAGATCTATCATTTACAAGCAATTTCCAAGTTGTGTCATTGGTTGTCCATAAGTATTCACATTTTTTTTTCAAAAAATAAATAAATCCAAAAATAAAAAATAGAGAAAAATCAATAAACATTTAAAATGTGATGGATTGATCTATGGGAAACATAGATTTATCATTTAGAATGCATTTCCAAGTTGTTTTATGGGTTGTCCATGAGTATTCACATTTTTTTTTCAAAAAATAAATAAATCCGAAAATAAAAAATATCAAAAAAAAAAAGAAGAAAGTGTGCATCATCAAAGGAAAACATAGATCTAACAATATTACAAGATAAGGAAGCATTTATAGTAGTTAGAGAGAGATTAATTGAATGTGATCTCAAAAGTCAACTACAAATAATCTAAAAGAAAAAACATACCTAGAATCTTGAATCTTGAATCTTGATTCTTGATGAAGATGGAATGGATTTAATGGTGGCTCTTGAATCTTGTAGTTGTGTAACATTTGTAACTTGTGTTTACTTTTGGTGTAATGATGTTTGTTGTGGATCTTGTGGTAAAATCATGAAAAAACAGTACTTGGGAGGTTCACAGCAAGTAAAAAGATGTTCAAGTGAAAGTGAAAGTGAAATGGGTCAGATGGGGGGTCTTTTATAAAGCTGCCGCTACGTGGCGGTATGCATGTGTAACGGCCGATACGGTGCGATACTTGCTAAAATCAAAACAGCATGGCGGCCACGGCCGCCACGGCCGATATATCGGCCGTTATGCTATGTAGCGGCCGATATTTTCATCCTTGCATGGAATTCCACCCTATTGCAAATGGCAAATGATTGAATAATATCATAACAACTCGCATTAACATTTTTTAAAGGTTGTTTGCCATTTTGTGAAATTTATGCTAGAAACTACTTATTCTAGATACTATTAAGAGAACTAAGTGATCGTCCCAAAATAGGGTTTGCAAATATAATTTATACCCAATTACTATCTCTACTCGTGAGAATAGTGATGTTAGCCGGGTGTCGTCTCTACTGGGACAAAAAGGCTAAGTTGCGTTGTTTCTAAATTCCTAAATTAATCCTACTACTAGAGAACGAAATATTGATTTGGGGTTTATGATTCCTAAATTAGCGAATTAAAAACAAGGTTTGATCCAATTGAAGAAAAGATCTTAGGTTACGAATCCACCCTAGCCTCGTGCAATGGCAAATATAGACCTAGGATTTCACTATCAATGTTTTAAAGACTCGTTTTGGTTACAAACCTCCGCAGAGTCACCAAATAAATTATGCGGATTTAGATCTGGGCATAACCTATCTCTATGGCATAGATAATCTTAGATTTAACTCCACACACATTCAAGCACCATTATATGACTGGTATTCCAAACTACAAGAATAAAATACCAAAACTAGATATTGCATTAATAACCAGATCCAATACATGGGTAGCATTCATGTCATATAATCAAAGTATTCAAAGTAAAACTCTAGAACCTATACATTACCATAAACACAAAACTGGGGCTTCATCGCAACCCTAAGATAGAAATTTAGTTACTCATGGAGAGATTGACGAAGAATCCTTGACAAAATCCCCATTAATGCTCCTTCCAATGCTCCAAAACCTAGCATCCAGTTCCTTCTCTCAAGTCTGGAATGCCCTAAAAACGAGTTTAGCTCGCTTTTTATAGCTTTTGGATCAATTTTCTCTTCAAATCGCGCAAGGAGACGGACTCCATCCGTGTCTGACGTCCAAATGCCAGGAGGCAGTGGCCTCGGCTTCACGTGGCTGGCGCCCGGATGCCCGGAGGCAAAATGCGCCTGTGCGTTTGGATGGTTCCGGCGTCCCGACGCCAGGAGGCAGAGTCTTGGACTTGTCTTGCGTTGGCTCTAACTTTCTCCATTTTTCTTTGAATTCCTTCTCTTCACGTAAAACACCTGAAATCATTAAAATAACACAATTAATGCCAATTAATCTCATTTGAAGGTATAACAAAGTCCTCATTGAGGGGCCTAATTGGTGCATTTAGGTTCTCATCACTAAGCTTCTCAGTGCGTTTCTCCTGGTTGTCTCTAATGGTGTAAGTTAAGGTCTAATGTAGTTTCTTTGTTAATACAAAATACATCCTACTGATTAAAAATATGTGTTTTCCAAATCAAGCTGCCTCTAATGCCCATATATGGCATGTGTGCGACATGGGACATGTCATGGGCAGGGCAGGGAAAAACTCACACAAAAATGAAGTATTAGAATAGATATGATCTAGATGCATAGAATATCTTGAAATATTGGGTTATTGGAGCATACTGCATTGATGTGGTAGGACTTCACAAGCACTTGGCACTGCAACATACATTCTAGTCTTGAATTTGAGTCTTGTAGGCTTGTTTAGTGTCATGTTTGTGTTACCTGATCAAAGGACAATACCCCTTAAAATAATACTGCGATACATAAATCCAAATAAGTCTTCATTAAGTTGTTTTTCTCCAACTGGATTTATGAACCTTTCTTTATATTTTGTCCATAGATCATGTCTGAATTGAAGTTTATGTCGCACCACAGGTGAAGCATGGTCTTGGAGTAGAAGAAATAGTTAATAATATTCTGCAAGCTTGGGAAGCGGCAACTGGCCAGAAGCGACACTGAGCCATGTTATTTTTTGAACCAGGTGTTGTACTTTGGAGCTTATCTAAGCTCTTGCAGTCTACTTTGATATACACTTCACATAAATTTCATTCTCACCCATTTAATGAGGGTTTTTGTACTTCTATGACCAAGAAGCATGACCAGATCTGTCAATCTGAGTTAACTACCTTTATTTTCTCATAGCTACCAACTCATTTCAATCTATTGCAATGATCAATGGCTGCTTTAAAAAAAGACCCAGCGTTGCTTGTGAGGTGAACATGTGTCAATCACAGTTTCATCTGTACACGTCTATGACAAGCAACAAATTTTGGTCAATATAGAATAATGATACATTCCTCAATGAACAATGAAATGATTGTTCAATCCATATCTGGTTGGTCAATGAATGATACAAGACACTCTGGCCAGCAACAATCTACTGTTTTTGGAGTGATGAAATTGGTAGCTAATGCACACGCTTTTAACAGCGGTGACCTTAAGATATCTTGTTTTAGATAATTGTGTCAACTGCCAAGTCTAACCATATTTAACTGTCAAGATTGCAGAAAAGGAAGGAACCATTTTATTATGGAAGCCCAAAAAACATGCTTCTTTTCTCATCTATAGCCATGAAAGATCTCAACGGTTTATTTAGGTCAAATGTTAGATGTCTGTGGCTAGGATATTTTAATCCTGAGGACCTTTGGGGCTTATCTCATATGGCATAGGTTCATCAGATCAACACTATTGAGCCATAGGCTCATCACAGGCAATGCAACATCATGATACAGACAAGTTGTATTATGTTAATGATGTGATCTAAAGTAATAGGTCATCTAAATTGAAAATTCTACACTTCTATGGAAGGATTGAGTATTTCAAATTGAAACCTAAGACTTAATCAAATTGGTGATGGAGGATGGTGGCATCCTGGATTAAGCTCTTTTATGGGCTCATGGCTGTTGCCTTTATAGTTGTGTGTGGAAATCCTTTTTCTAATGATATATAGCTTGTTTTAATGTTTTCAAAACCTGTAGAGACTATTTCTGGAGATTTTGTTGGGTTTGAACATGTCTGGTCTTGAAGTGGATCTCAAAACTATTAAAAGGGTAGAATGAGTAGATAGTTTTAGGATTTTTTAGGGGTTTTATATTTCTTTTAGATGAACTATTGGTGATTTCCATTATGAGATGTTGACGAGTGTTTTTTTGTATTCATTTGGTTTTTTTTTCAAGGATTTTTTTCCACTCAGAGACCTTAGGTTTTAATATATCTATTTTCTTGGTCACTCACCAAACACACACAGAATTTTTTTGTTTAGTTGTGCTCTTTTTTTTTTTTCTTGTTATTCACTTAATTGTCTATGCATCATTTATAAATTCTCTTAACTCTTCCTTTCCTTTCCTTGCAGAGCCATTGCAGGAGCGTGAAATCATGGGATGAACTCTCAACTCCATGGTTTGGATAAGCTGCGTCTTAGCATATGATAGTGATGAATTTGAAGTTTACCAGGAGTCATTATGGGCTTTTGTGAATTAGAAGCTTTGTTATCTTCGGTCTTCCCCAACTGGTATTATGGGATCCTAGTCTTCAGTGGCTTCAATCATCCGTACTCTCACATGGGGCATGCCCCAGCTGTGGGACCTCGTGTTAGAACTTGATGAGTTGATGTCATTTAAAATAAAAGATTAAAACCTTGTAGCCTGCTCTGCCAATTTTATGGTTTTTTGTTAGCCACAGGATGATGCATGTTGATAGCCCAAGTAAAAAGGATAGGCCAAAGAGGACATGGGTGCAAGTAGAAATGATAGATTTGAAGAAGTGAAACCTATCCAAGGATTGGGCTTATGATAGACTGGAATGGTAAAACAAAATTCTTGTAGTTGATCTCAACATAGGTGGAACTAGGATTTGATGATGACTACGATGATAATGTTACATTCATAATTCTATCCATTGCATTTTGTAGATGGTTAAAACCTTGTAGCCTACCCTGCCAATTTTATGGTTTAGATATAGGATTCTATCATTGGATTTTTTCAGAGCATTAACATGTCACCACCTTGTTTGAGGCCGACATATGAATGTAGTACCAAAGAAGATATGCTTCCTCAGAAGTGCCAAGCAGAGAGTCCATTCTCCATACAGCGGTAGGAAGTTGGCCATTGTTGATTTGACTCAGCTTACTTATCATTTTGAACTTCACCATTGAAGCCTGTTCCATCTATGTGGGGATGGCTTTGTCCATTCTACTTTTATCAAATTATACTCGTATTCAAGTGTTTTGTGTTTTTACAACCATCTATTCAAGGCGAAGCTACAGCAATAACAGAATTATGTATCCGGTCCCTGCCAAAAACTTTTCATTGAAAAGGAGGAATCATAAGGTCTTAACCCCAAGGAATACATATTTTCCTTAGAGCCAATTTGGATGTTTGTGAAACCAGTGCATTTGGATAGCTTGAGTTATACTCAAATAACAAGAAGGGATTTTTAAGGATTACTTTCCCTTTATCACATTTTTCATCAGTTAATGCCAACATTTCTGAAAATGTTACCAGAGTTGTTTGGTCCCTCTGTGGTCTCTTACACATGACATGATGCGATCTACACCTTACGATAAAAAAAATGTCTATTTTCATTTTTTTTTTTTTTTTTTGGAAAAAATCATTGTAGTTTCAACGATAAGAATCGCACATTCATTGAGTGAGGTGGATTTTGATTAGGAATAAAAGCTATGATATTTGGCATTATCTCATGATTTCATGGGTTGTCTACAGAATTTGTGAGCCATTATTTTAGTATGCTTGGTATTATTGACTGATAACCAAATGTCAACTTTGTTTTTCCTATTACAATCATTATAAACTCAATAAAAAAAATCTCACATTTCTTAATCGTTGTAACTTTCAGTGAATGTGAATTTTGATTACTGATAAATTTTTTGATTATCCCATGATGTCATGGGTTGTCCACAGAATGTGAATCAAAATTTTTTTCTCAGTATGCTTGGCCTTATTCACTGCTGACCAAATGTCAACATTTTTATTTAAAAAAAAAAAAAAACATCTTAGCCTCAAAAGATAAAAACTTACATTTCTTAAGATAAAAGCCGGAGGAAGAAGAGGAGAATAAGAAGAGAGAAGAGTGAAAACAAGAAGGGAGATTTTTTTTTTTTTTTATTATTATTATTTTTTTGGTGGGGGGGGGGGGGGGGGGGGGGGTTGAATAGTATCTTGTTAGGTATTGAAGATTGCAAGATATAAAGACATCTATGGGGTGGGGTCGGGGAAGGGGAGGGGAGGATAGTATCCTGTTAGATATTGAAGATTGCAAGATATAAAGACATCTATTTCTCTGCCTTTTTCTGTCTCCTAGATGGCCACTGTATTCCGTACCAACTGTATTCGGTCCCAATCAACAGTGATAACGCCCACCTAAAGCTTGGGCTAATCACATTCAGCGGTATAGAACATATCCGATCACATTGGACCCCGTGATCGGAAGAAACTTAGATTTTTTTTTTTTCACCGGCCAACGTCCCTGGACCCTTGAGAGACTTGATCCGTGCAAGAGTGCCTGCACATGTAGGAGAGAGATCCCATGGATCAAACTTTGGCAAGTTGGATGAGAATTGGACTTCCAACCACTGGGCAATTCCTTTGATCTCAATCATCCACCAATTGGGCCTAGTGTGGATGAACCCCAGTCCATAAAATTGCACCAACAGTACAATTCCATATCCCCATCTCATGATTCTGATCAGAGAAAATTTATTCTTGGTAACAATAGTGCATCAACAGTTCCCTCTTTATCTACATGGCCCCAACAAACATGCCACATGACCTCCATAAAAGAACATAAAAGGAAGCTGTAGAGGATCCATACTCAAGGTAGAATAATAGGATTAAAAAGGGGGCAAGTTGGCAACAAGAAAGCCAGATGAGAACCTGAGCTTTCCATATTGACAACATTGTCCCTCAAAACTAAAACAATGCCAAGAGGAAAGTGAGTACTTTCATATCTTTGATGGGTCTATTTATGGGCAATTCCGTCATTTGGGGTGGTCGAAATATGACCGTTGGAAGCGCCTCGCTCGGAATTTAAAATTTTCAGGCGTTTTCATTCGAGAGTGAAAAGAAAAGCAACAAACCAAATCACCCCAAATCAGAAGCCATTACAAAGGAAAAGATTTTTGCTTCTTTTTCATCTTCTCCTTCTCCTTCTCCTTCTCCTTCTCCTTCTCCTTCTCCTCTATCTTTCATTTCCTTTATCTGTGCTTGCATTTCCAAATTCCAACAAGAAGAGCAGAGAAAGAAGGAAAGAAGTTTCATGGAGAAAAGCCCGGCAGAAGAGATACCAGAAGAGGGTCACCCGTATGATTTCCATGTCTCTGGACCTCGCAATCTCTCCACACCCAACTGGAGAGATTTGATAAACTCAAGCTGGTAAGACCCATCTCTCGAAACTCTCATTCTCTGTATTTTGAGATTTTAAAAATTAGGGGGTTCAGAGGAACTGATAGAATAACAGGCTTTGAGCCTTCAACATGAATTGTGATGGGGTGGTCATAGGCTTTTCATGGGTTTGGATTTGACATGCTTTTTATGAACTCTAGAATCGAATGGGGTTTTAAGGAATCTTATTTCACATATAATTCTAAGCGTCATGTTAACTTCGTGGGCATAACAGTCTTCCAACTTGGTATGATTAGAGAATAATGTAGAAAGAGGAAGTTCAAGAAAGGAAAGGAAAATACCTTTTATGTCCTTTGGACATTGATTTGGTGATGTTAACTTCTTCATTTTCATTTTTTTTTTTTCAAGATCAAAAGCAAACTGGGGTTGTTCGAATTGGGTTTGTAGAGATTGTTTGAAGTTGGATTTCAACGAACAGTGATTTTTCCCCTATTGATTTGTCCTTTATAAGATAAATTGAGATCCACAGCCACAGTTAATTTTTTCCACCTTTTATGTCCTTTGAACATTGATTTGGTGACGGTACTTCTTCATTTTCATTTTCGTTTTTTTTTTTTTTTTTCAAGATCAAATGGAGATTGGGGTTGTTCAATTTGGGTTTGTAGAGATTGTTTGAAGTTGGATTTCAAGAAACAGTGATATCTCCCCTATTGATCCTTGATAAGATAAATTGAGATCCACAGCCACAAGCAGTTTTTTCCACGTTTGGAAATTCTTATATACTCTTGATTCAAGGATTTGAGTTTATTTTTCGAAAGTGAGGCCTGGATTTTTCTACGTCAGGGGTGTCATTTGAAGCCACTTGCTTGTGGGTTGGAAGACTCAAACACTCTGCTAGGCCCAGTGTGGATAGGTCATGGTTCAAAAATCAACCCAAGTGATCATCTTGATCATCTGATTGTGGCATATTAATGGACGGTTGAGATAAAAAAAGTTGATAGTCCTCATTCAACCTAGAATAAAAATTCATGGACTAACGTGTACAATTCCATCTCTGGTGGTGAGGCCTACCAGATGGACGGTGTAAATTATCCATTCATGCAGCCATGAATCTACACAGTTGGGTTGTGCTGCAACAGATGCAAAATGAGCTCTCAAACTGTCAACCATCAAAGATCAATTCATTTGATATCATAAGTATCTGTTTGTTTCAGGCACCATACTATTCAATTTAGGAGAACCAGACCATACATTTTCTAAATTCATTTTTAAAGAAACTTGGTTTCTCTGTTTTTCCAATGTGGCTCATCTGGAGTTTTATTCATAATTTTAAGATCCTAATTTCATGCTGTAATGTTATGGTCCTAATTATCCAATGGTCATTGGGACCGCAGGAAGAATTGCAACTACAGAAGAACAGTAATAGCCTGCTTCATACAGGCAGTATACTTGCTTGAACTTGACAGACAAGAGAACAAAACAGAAGAAAATAGCCTTGCTCCAAAATGGTGGAAGCCCTTCAAGTACAAATTGACCCAGACATTAGTCGATGAAAGAGATGGCTCTATATTTGGAGCGATTATAGAATGGGATCGATCTGCGGCGCTATCAGATTTGATACTGATGAGACCAAGTGGCGCTCCAAGGGCTGTTTTAGCATTGAGAGGGACATTGCTGAAAAGCCCAACAATTAGGAGGGATCTACAGGACGATCTGCGGTTTCTAGCATGGGAAAGCTTGAAGGGGTCCGTTAGATTTAGCGTAGCTTTAGATTCACTAAAATCATTGGTCAACAGATTTGGCAGCTGCAATGTTTGTATTGCGGGTCATTCCTTGGGAGCTGGCTTTGCTCTCCAAGTGGGCAAGGCGTTGGCGAAAGAAGGGGTGTTTGTGGAGACCCATCTGTTCAATCCACCTTCTGTTTCACTTGCTATGAGTTTCAGAAACATTGGTGAGAAAGCTGTACTTGCATGGAAGAGACTCAAAAGTATGTTTCCTTCCAATGAGCCCAATGGTGAAGAGAACTCTGATGGAGGAGGGGGCAATGTAAGCGCTGCGATGAAGAACTGGGTCCCACATCTATATGTCAACAACAGCGATTACATCTGCTGTTACTATACAGATCCTGCTGGGACCGCTGAGAACACTACCAGCACCAATGATGATGCTCAAGGTCGCATAGCAGCGAAGCTGTTTGTGATGTCCAAAGGGCCACAGAAGTTCCTTGAGGCTCATGGGTTGGAGCAGTGGTGGTCTGATGACTTGGACCTTCAACTAGCCATCAACAACAGCAAACTTATCCATCGCCAATTGAAGTCACTGTACACGCTCCCACCGCCTTCTCAAGGAAAGCCCGTATAGCAGAAAGGTTTCTGTGGGCTATCCTGTTGAATGAACTCTTTGCTTCTCCTTTCCTCATTGGCTGCCTTACTCTTCTTGAGTGCAAAATTTTTTAGTACCAGGAATGTAATTTGCTTGGGAAGTGATTTCTGCAGTGGCAGTAACATTTGGCCACGAATTAAAGGCATTTCCAGCAATGGTTTGTTCTCATAATAATTTTTCTGAGCAGTATGTTTTCTACTTAACCGATTGAATGGTGAATATGCAGCATATCTTATATTGCTCTTAAAAAAATTGAATTGTAAGTGTGTTTAATATGGTTTCAGTGTACAGGGCTCTTAATGGCCTAGAGCCTATCTGGTTTTTAAACCGTGCCTCAAATTAAACTATACCACACAACTGTCATGCATTCATTTCTGTTTGAGGGTTTTCATTATTTTCACATGCAAGGAAAGAAGAACACGCTGTTTAGTTCCACTTTAACCACACTAACATACAGCCCGTGAGATGCACATGTTAAGTCTCATGTAAATCTTAAAGTGGATTTTATGAAAAAAAACCTCTTAGATGGCCCTTAAACAGAACAGAACCTCATAGTTCCAACCGCATAGAAAAGGCCCTCCCTCCAATTTTAACTTTCTTTTTTGCCTTTTTGATGCAATGACACTACGAAATTTTTTCTCGTAAAATCTTCTAAATAAAAACTAAACATAATTTAATTGAATGATAAACCCATTTGTGTAATCATCGAAATATAAATCCAGTTATAACAAAATTAATTAGAAAGAAATTCATTTATAGCACTTAAACAATTTGTTAGTAAATAGTTGTAAATTCATTTGCGATTCTTCCAACATTAAACTATATGTATATTTAGTTAAATATTTGTATAACTTTGAACTTTATGAAGTACATTTAATTAAATGTTTACTTCAGTCTACTTGTGCGAGAAAAATGACTCTTGAATTACCAATTGACTTGAAACCAAAACAAATTAAGGCGGGCCTACCTAAATAACATGATCACCTTGGGATCATATGAGTAGTGTATGACAGTGGACTCTCTTAAATGATAGCAGACCCGTATGATATCTATTAGATCCAGCTAATCTATCAATCTACAAGACCCATTAGTGAAATATGTAAATAATGGGTTCTGTAGAATGGTGGACGGTTGGATGTGATGAGTCCCATGTACATAGAGACAAAGGATGGGTTCAACAAGCGGGTTGCTTATGGTGGATCTCATTTAGATAAGGCAAGGTGTGCATGATATTCATTTAGTGGATCTCGAATTGCTGGAGTTAAGGAGAAGAGATAGTTGGCCTTTTTTTTCTTGTGACAAGTTCTATTTTGGATGGATTTTGTAAGATTTGAGATGCACACCAATCAATATGTGCAGGACTCCAAAGCCTACACTTTGCTTTCTTATGGATGATCACATCCATTAGCTTGGTCGATCCCACCACAAGGTAGTAGAGGGCACAACCCAGGATCCCACACCATTCAGGCCAATGGAAGTTACTTTGGATTGTTGATATTGAATAAAGCTTCTTTCCCCCTTCTCAACTGTCTTTAAGCAAATGGGCTGTCTGAACAGTGCTTTTCCTTTTTCTCTCTCTTGGGTGTTGCAGCTTTGCTGTTCAATCGTCTTCAACCACTAAATGAATGGTACAGATCCACCAGACACAGTGTCAAATTTCCTTAAGGATGTCTAGCAGTACCTTGAATGTCTTTGAAAGATATGACAACCTTCTGCAATCATTTTAGTTGATAATTGCATTGTATTATTGTTAGTATTTTTGCTAGCTAATTCATGGGTTGGACAAAACTCTGGGTCCATTGAGTTGTATTTTCTATTTTATTTTAGAATGGACTGTGGTTGTGGCACCGATAGAGCTGAACCGATGAAGATTGAAGACTGGGCGAATCAACCAAGGCCCGATCGATCAGAGCCTCTGCTTGATCGATCGGACAATAAATGCGCCTCAATTAAATGGGATGTCCGATCGATCGGTCAGGCGACTTAATTTCGGGAAAGTCTCCTATTTTGCTACGAATTGGTTTCCTTTTGAGACTTGATTTCCCAATTTGAGTCCTACTTGTGCTCTAAGTCTAAGGCACGAATTTAGGGGTATAAATAGGGTGTTGCTTTCAACCCTAAAGTGTGTGTGTGCATATTGAATATTAGAAATACACCTCTCGTTAATATGAATCAGAGATATCTACGAGAGAGATCATTCCCTAGAGCCATTGAGAGATTATTCTGAAGGGCTGCTCTAGAAGGTTGTTGCTGCTTCTGCTTTCTTGTAGGAGATAGTTTCATCTTAACTGACAAGATGCGAGGAGATCAAGTAAGGAGAACGAGGCACGGTGGATGTCGTGTCAGTGGATTCTTTACAAGAATAACTACAGTCCTTAGGTAGAGGTACTGACTGAGGTAATGGAGCTTGTGAGTATATCTTGTAACTGTTTGTGAACTCTTGATTTCTGGTTCGTGGTTTTTTTCCCTAGATAGGGTTTCCACGTTAAAATATTGTGTCTGGCTTCTTGTGGTGTGTGATTGGTAGATAACTAGTTCTATTGTCTGATTGGTTATTTCTGCTACACGTTGTTTGGTTAAATTAGAACTAGTATATCTATTCTGGTAGCCCCTGTAAAAAAACCTTCAATTATGACATAGGAATCAAATATTATCAGTACATTTCTTCATAAAATATTACAATCCTCATATGTAGCTCTATCAGCAAATATCTTAAGGTAAGATAACACTGCTACTAATTCACCCTTGTAACTATTGATCACAAATGATTGGAGGAATCATAAGATCCTGACAGTCAGCCAGCACAAAACAAAAATGGGCCTAATCAGGACCCTTGATTTGGCTGGCCATATAGTTTATGGGAAATGGACCCAGATATCATCCATAAGAGGTCCTAACAATCCCATAGTTCACCTTGCTTCTAGACTGCTACAGTATAATTGCTGGTTAGGAAATCTAAACCTTTCAAGGTTTTAGGGGCATTAGAAATAAGGTGGACCCATCAGTTAACGATCTACACCTGGAGGCATCAATGCACCACCGCCACACCCATCATTGCTCATTTTTCATCATGTAAGACAGCACTGAGCACACCACCTCAAATGATTCTGTTTTCAGTTGTGCCAACAGAAAAGAGCTGGCGGATTCCTCCTCACATGAACTAATCTTTAAATACCTTCCAGACCCATCCTTCCTGCAACACACAGGCCAGAGCTTTCTTTTGCTATTTTCCTCTTCATTCTATTCATAAGCACTGAAGAATGGAGAGTTCCAGGTTGGTCATGGCCCTTGCCATCTACAGCATGATCCTGCTGGGTTTTGCTGCCGCTGCCACAACAGAAGATGCAGGTGAGATTGCCCCATCTCCAGCCATGGAGAACCGTGCAATTTCTTTGGGTGCACCTGCCGTGGCTGCAGCTGTGATTTCTCTGGTAGCATGGTTCTTCTGAGTATGGTCTTGTTGGCAGTTGTTGCTTCTTCTTCCTGTTTTTCTTTTCTTTTCTTTTCTTTTTTCTTCTGGAGTTTTTGGAATTGGAATTTGGTAGTTCTCAGATTCTTTTGTAAATGGATTAATTTGAATGTATGCATGAGGATCAATGTATACCTACCTGATTTCTCCAAATTGATGCAAGTAATATGTTAGCCTTCTCATTTGTATTATGTGACAAGTTAAACTTAGGATGCAGACCAGTCACCAGATCAAAATCAAATGATTTGGCAGGGTGGTTTCCATCTGTTCTCCTGTGGACTTGGGATCCTGCTGGAGAGAACTCATAATTCTTCAAATTTCCCAAATTCCTTCAAACAGCTTAGCAATAAGAATTTTGGAATTTTGAAAATTTTGAAAGGTCAAAATGTGCTGGCAGGTGGTGATTTTGGCTTGAGGTCAGGTTGGACATGCCTGACAATTTTCCTATGTGCAGTAGATAAATGCAGTTGTATGATCTCTAATAGATGATCTCGACCAAAATCATTCTCATGGAACACCCCACTAGTAAGAGAATGGGAGCCAAAATCATCATCATCTAAAGCCTTCTCATCTGTATCATAGCAAGATGAAGTAGGCTTTATGTAACCCACTTTAGACCACCAGCAAAGGGTGGGTGGGTTTTTATCTTCGATACGGCCATGCTAAAAGACGGTTGTTGAATTAAGATAGGTATCAATTTGTTTTTCAAGAGGTGTATACTCATGGTAATTTAATCCAACTGTATGCATTTTTATAATCGTGATCAATGGTTTTTTTCCACCTATTGTGGTCCTGCAAGGTTAAACAAGAGCTCACAACTGAATTTGGGCCAGAATCAGTGGGTTATACGCAGTTGACTGAGGGGTTTGGATAGACCACAGTGCAGATACTGCAAAAAGTTGAACATGAGGTTGGCATGGAATGTATCATTTGCAAGCCAAGCAATGGCGATTTAGCAATGATGTGATAAGATTATTTTGGCCACATTTATAATATAAAAACATTTACTCATTGTCTTCTATGCAAAAATCCCATGGTATTCTTCTAATCTCCAGGCTACCCACTTCTAACTTCCAACAACTCTCTAAATCCCTCTGGTTCCTGTTTCATATTTTATCAACTAGAACACTGAAGTGGCCACCCAAATAGAATAGGCAGCTCGATGAAATCCAAGTTCCAACCCATTTACCAGGCATGAAATTCACATCCAAGCATGGCATAGCCAACATGACACTGGAAAGTGGGATCCAGCTCATCATGATTGAATGATCATGTGAACAAAGGACCTTATCTGCTTGATTAACCGGCAGTAGCAATGTTATCAGACCTGAATTTGTTGTCAACCATACCCTATCACCATTGCTTAAAACAAGTCAACCACAGAATTGTATGTTTTGTGCCAAAACAATAAGTACATCATATTAACTCTATGCTTCATATTTTTCTCAAATAAAAAAATTAACCATTTAGAAGCATAAATTGAATTTTAAGGAACCCTAGCATAAATAATAGAGAACACTCATCCAAGCTCCTAAAGTATAGCTTGTAAATCATAATTCAATTACACAACTTGGTGATCTCAATCATGAATCAAAAGATTCAAAATGCAAAATTGTCAAATCAAAACCTTTCTGCCAACCTAGCGGTAACTGTTCTGAGTTTGGAGTAGACCTTACCAGCTGGCGATCCCAAAATAAGACTACAGAGCGAATCTCTAGCAACCTTGATATTCAAGAAAGACCCCAGTATGTGGATCTTAGTATCAGCAATCACAATTCGTGTTCTTGTAGCATTCTCAATTGCAAACTTTGTTTTACCGCCTTTACCAGACAGTCTACCAATTGCACGAGAAAGGTGCTCCCCTCGAAGTGTCTTAACATCCTTGATCTCAAAAGAATCAACATAGAGATCATCTAGACGCAGAAGGGCAATTGCATCAATAACATCAAAGCCTAGCATGAAGGCATGGACAAAGTCAGCACACTTCTGAAGGTTACTGACATCGGGTGTATCACTTCTTGTCTTCAGCTCTACCTTCCGAGCCTGAAATTTGACAAGTGTAAGCACCAAATTATTACAAGAAAAAGAGGCAACGATCTGTGTTCACCAAAGATTTCCTAGTTAACCCAATTCCTCTCTGTGAAATTTGAATTCTGAGATATGGGCCCATTTGCTTGGTATTGAATTCAAGGGAATTCTAAGCAGTACCTTTTTTTTCCAAAGAGTAAAGCAGTATCTTCCTATCAAAGGGGCCGAAATTGCAAGTTGAAGATCCACAAATATCCATCAAGCTAATTAATGCCCATCCATCACCCTGTAAAACCCACAGGATCCTTGGCTCCTCAACTCTCTGATCCCCCTTTCCCTAGAACCCGCAATAATATAAATCCCACAGAATTCAATACAAAGCAAGCAAACAGGCCCTATATATATACAGCTGATACGAAATCATAATACCATCAACCATATGAAAGCAACCTGGAAACAAAGAAGGAATTCATGAATACAAAATTCTCATTGCAACCAGTAAGATCATTAAAGAAAATTTGAAAGAGAAAAAAAAAACAAAAAATATTAGAATGAAGAGCTTTCACAAGTTGGCATATAAACAAAAAATTGGAGAGACAAAGCTGAACCTTCCAAAAGTAATCCATAGTCAACAGCACATCCAAATGCTTTCTCAAAACTTCCACTGCACCAAATAATAATTTCAAGATTCGAAAGCAAAGTCACTCAATTTCCAAATTCAATTGATTAAACCTTCATAATCCAACTATTAGAGAAAAGAAAAGCCAACTCCATATTTCCAACGTCAGTCCCCAGTCTCCAAATGCAAACAGAAGTCCCAAATATTCAAACACAAATTCAAGTGTCTGCATTTTCAGACAACGTAATGAACTTTCACATTTCAAAACACAGCATAATAAAGACTGATCACAACATTATCAAAAACAAAAAATCAGTCCATACCCACTTCAGTCCATGGAGTTTTTGGGAAAAGAAGCTCCATTACAGAGAACTCATGAAACCCAGGATTGAAGGTGTACTCCTACTATAGATTTCTTCTATTTAGCTGATAGTAGAGAATTTCTGACTTTGGGGTTACTGCCAATTCCAGGAACTCTTATTAGATTTCCAAGCACCCTCCAAAGAGAGGAGATCTCTGCCTCCCCTGGTTTGCAAGTATCCAAAGAAGTACTCTCTAATTTCCACACTACTGAACAAAACCCCAGATTTCTAAACACTAACTAACTAAATACAAATCCATCATATATCCAACTTCAGATTCATGGGTTAAAGACTATGATGATATGAATTAACCAAAACAAATCTCTATTGCCAAATAAACTTCAAATTCAAGAAACCCAAATCTCAATCTCGAAATAAATAATTTGAGTGAGTACCTTGATATTCATTCGGATATCAATCTTCATCTGGTCGTATATGGGAGTGTAGATTTCCATCCAAGCTTTCTTGAGGGGCGTGAAACGATGAGCAGGAACGGATACTTTTCGAAACTGAACTCTTCCATCCGACATCTCCTGAGCTTTCAATGGCTCGAATTTGGGCTTCAATTGAGGAAACCCAGATTCCAATTTCGGTTCCGAAGAAACCCTTCCGATCTCCATGGTAGCCGTGGATGCTTGGTTCGAATCCATGGAGATTGCCCCAAAGAAGATGATAAAACTAGGGTTAGGGTTTTAGAAAAACCCCAGCGGAAGAAAGAAGCAAAAGGCGCGTGCGAAGGTTTCGATACTAAAATCCGAAAACGTGCGAGTTCTGTTTCAATGTGTCAAGGGACCACCAAAGCCATTGTACTCCTGCAGTTTCCTATCTTTTGTGGTTGGTTGTGGTTCCTTAGATTTTGAATTGGGTCCATTTATCAATAATTTTCTTTCATTTAACATTAATTTTCACCTCTGCCCAATGTTTAATTTTATAAGAAAATTACTGTGGTTTTTAATTTCCTTTTTATATTAGATATGAAGAAGTGTAACTTATCTTAAAATTTAGCTCGGCATAGATCGGAAAGGAGAAACATAATTCATATAGTCGGCCCCTACATAGTTGTGATAAGGATTTAATGATAATGACAATAAAATTATTCATTTAGAAGTGTTAGAGCAAATGGGCAACAATATCTTATGAACTGATTTTGATGTGTCACTCAAGTAAAATTTATTAGGATCGTTAGACCTCAATAGGATCATTTATAGAAACTCTAAATGACTTAATTTGTAACTCCTAATTTGAAGTCAAAATAAAGGAGGAGGATTGGGAGTTCAGACCCCTTTTTTTTCGTAGAAATAGGAGATACTGTTTCATCCAATCCTAAATAACCAACTGTGTAAAATCTCTTCCTTGATTTTCTCATTCCAAAAAGGCAATTGAAAGAGTGCATTGGCTGCTATAAGCTTTTACAGTAGACGATTTAGGATTGGATGGAACAATATCTCCCGATCGTACCTAGGAGGATTGGATCAAGTAGGTTGACAACTTGGATATTTTTTTTAATGACAACTCTAACATAAATTCTGATTTATCTTAAAATTTAGGATAGAGGGGGATCAAAGAAACAAAATTCATATAGCTGATTCATGGATTATGTCTTATCCAAGTCGGATATATATGTTTTTTTGGTACAACAGCCCGAATAAAGAGTGCTACTAATTTAGTAATTAACCCGTCCTAGCGATTGCTAGGAAGCTTGAACAACTAATAACAAGCCTGCCCCGATTAAGTAAATATTTGAGGTGGGCTGGGCTTGAACCTGACACTTATGACCTATGCTAGGCTTAAGCTGTATATTGCCTACCAGGCCTGAATATGCCTGGACCTGAACCCTGACCAACCCTAGGTCCATTCCACAAATAATTGTATTAGTGAAGTAGCATGAGGACAGTAGGTTTCCAAATAACCCACCTGAGAGATAGTGTCTCAATGGAGTAGCATGAGGCGTGGGTTTGAAACCGGAAAAATAGTCATGTTGGGTGAAAGACCCTAGGGATACCCACGTCATAATAAAAATAGTAGGTTTCCAAATAAGATGTGGCTATACAAACCCTATAGGAGTTTTTCCCTCCAAGAATTTTATGAAAACAAAATAAATTAAAAAATCACTATTCATTGGTCAAACCCACAAATTTCATCGTTAAAATATAATTGAGGGCCTAGACTTGCATGTGATAGATAGTGATTTGAGGGCCTCAAATTTATCCTCCTTGACCAACAAATAAAGTCAAAATGAGTTTGAACTTTTGAATAATCAAATAGAGGCCCATTAGAGAAGAAATTCGTCAAGATTGTGCCAGTAGCAATTTGGTAAGGGGAGGGTCTGCCGTCAGTAGCATCTATTTGAGTGTCAAACAATAAGCTTTATTGACATAAATGGGCATTTGGTCTAGTGGTATGATTCTCGCTTAGGGTGCGAGAGGTCCCGAGTTCAATTCTCGGAATGCCCCCTTTAGTTTTTACTGGCTTCCTCACCCATCTGAAAATCTTAACCTTTTTAGTCCACATACATGATAAAAAAAAAACTGAAATACAGCCACCATCCGATAGATATAGTAACCTCCATTTATTTATTCATTTATGTCTCTTTTTTTCTTTTTATTCGATTTTTTAACACGCATATTTAACTTGTGGGAGGTATGACATGCAACAAGAAATTACAAACATCTCCTGTTCTTGGGGCCCACTATGGGTGAAAAACTGCATAAAAAAAAATTTAATCAAGTTCATTGGATATTGTTGGATATTGTTAATTCTCTTACTTGAGAGACGTCAGAGCCGATAGATGAGGAGGTTCTCTTTCAATCGTTCAATTCAAAGATAGCAACGGATGTTACTATTTCTTGGCATATGGCCCCACGAACAAGCTATGTGTGTCCCATTTTCCATTGATTCTAGCAAGTGGTGGAGAGGATCTAGAACTTTCTGAATCCTGATGCACCTAATCTGTACAATGTGGGGAGATGGTAGTGTGATCCAGGACTGCTTTCATTTGGTTATAGAGTGGATTAATAGATGAACCAAATCATATGTTAAAACACACAATAATTAAATAGCTATCTTGGAAAAAAGCTAAAATCATCATCATCATCAAAAAAAACTTTGTCCCAACTATATTGGAGTCCACTACACGAATTCTATTTCTTCATTCCGATCTACGTTGAACCAAATCTTCAGATAAATTATACTTTTTTGTATTTATTTTTACTACCTCCACCCACGTCTCTTTAGCCTACCCCCTTCCCCTTAGTGGGCCATCAACCTTTGTGCCAAACTTTTTAGAAAAAAGATAAAATAAATAACATAATGTTGATTTCATGAGTAAAACATACATCCATTAGGAAAATCTGCAACTATATCCGGGCCCTATAGCTGCTTCACAGCACCCAAAGGAAGTTATTGAAGATGATCTTTAAAACAAGTGATGACAAAAACTTCATGTAAAGCTTCAGGTCCCTGTCATTTGATACACCGCGGCCAACTTAAAAAATTTATGGCAATGACTCTTGTTGCTGATACAATAATTTTCTACGCCAACGTTCATACGTACCTGGACAGACAATTGTTAAAGTTTCTGTTTATAAAAATATAGCAGAATGAGCTAACAGTAATGTAACACTTGTAAACTAATACAAATCTGGGAGCAATACAGGTGAAAAGACAGCAATGAAGAAGATGAAAGGAAGCCTATGGTTGGATCCAATAGAAGAGACAACCTAAGGGATAGTGTTTAAAACAGTTTGGCATGTATATAGAAGAATGGTAAAAACGGCCTTGATATGAAGATGAGTAACGTGCAAGAACAAGGAACCAGAAGTAGGGCCAACAAAGACAACCCAAAGGTATAAAATCATATATGATATTTTTCAAACTAAGTATTGTAATCAACAGGCAACTATCATATGATATTCTCATATTTATGATCTATAGAAAAATATACCATGAAAAAGAGAGAAGGGGTAAAAAGTTCAGTGTGGAATATGTGGCATTAGAGGGTGTAAACCTCGGGTCATGCTCAGATGTCTCTGTATGCATCTTTATAGTCCTATCATTGGCATCATTTTAGCCTCATCCCATGAAGATGGGGTTGGCATTAGCAGAGTTGTGCTTAAAAACTAAATAAAAATTGTCATATTGAATTAAACTTATCCAATGGCAGTGTTGAAGGTAGGTTAAGAATTAAGATGCAACACACAACAATGGAAAGCATCATTCCCAAGTGTAAAGTTTGAAAGTTGGATCCAGACACTAGATTCAGAGTAAATAAGTAATAATCAGTCCCAAGTAGTTATTTTTAACTTGACTAGGAACTAAAGCAATTTCATTTTCTTTACGAATGAAGAAAATTGCACCAAAGTAGAAATAAAACTAATGTTTCTATTTGAACAGCAGTTTTCACTTAGTCTCACTTCTCTGCAACATAATTACTGCAATCCAAGTCAACTAGATATCCAAACACAGGCAAAACCATAGGTTCATATTCAAAATAATCAGACACTTGTAAAGGACTCAAGAATTACCTTGGAGATGAAGGTGCTACACCCCTGGCTTCAATGACCCAAAAGCACTTGGTGGCCATATCTACGAACAGAAACAATATTTAAGAAACAGATATAATTCCACAATAATTTATTACCTACTTCAATAAATCAATTTTTTTCTTTTCTGAGCAAAAAAATTATTATTCACCAAATGCAGTGCGTAAAACCTACCCTCCACCTGTTAAAACAAGTTCAAGACGAGCACTTGAAACAAATTTTGGTTTACCACTATATGCAGGCAGACAAGGAGCTTGCCAAGTAGCCATGGTCCACATGCATTGTGCAAGGTGGCACCATTCAAGTAGTCTCATATTATTTGAGTAAAGGTCACATTTTTTTTTGGCTAGATTGGATCAATGATCCAAGAGAGGATGTCCAACTTGAGGATCAATCCCTGGCCGGTACCATGAGACACAGGCACCTTGCCACTATGTCGGTGCAGCTTTGTTAGGAAAGGTCACATTTAGTGCCAAATGATGTCAAATGAAATGCATTTGGCGCTTTTGACGGGTATTCAATTACCTTTCCTATGAACCCAAGTTTGTGAATTTTGAAAAGAAATAAGAATTCTGTGGACCATGTTCTCATAGGTTAAACCCTAATTTTTATTTACTATTTTTTTTTTTTTTATAATACTGGTAACATGACTTTGTGACAATGAGCACCTTCCAACCGTGGTATGGGCTGTTGGCTAGGGAAAACCATAGTTACAATTTATTTAGGGTATTTTTTCCCACTATTGTTCATGCCTAGTTATGAAGACTTGGACTAAAACATCTAAAACCAAAGGAAGGCTAGATGGATAGTTCTGATTGATCGACTTGGACTAAAACATCTAAAACCAAAGGAAGGCTAGACGGATAGTTCTGATTGATCATAGGGTAGAAAATAGATCCAAAAAAATTGGAACAATAAAGAAGGGGGTAGAAAATTGATGATTTCATATATATAAGCTATTGTTTTCCTTTATGGATACATTTTTCATCATTATTAAATCAATGTTTGACATATTCTTCTTCTCCCATAGCCATAAAACCAAGGGTTTCTCAGGCTTGGTTTTCTAGTTAGACTTGACTAGATTTCTTGCTAATTTTTTTCTATCATTATTTTGCATTGTGAGATTTTTTATTTTTATTTTGTGATCTGCATGGAATCTAGTAGTTACAAGTGTGGATCTCCTAGTGTTTTTTATGTGAAGCTCCTTTGGAGTCATTGTCCGGTCCTTTTGACTATTGGGCCCTCTAAGGATTTGATGTGCTATCCTAGTTCTGCCAAGAGCATTATTTCAAATTGCAATTTTTGGTATTTCTCTCCCCTAAGTTGCTCTACCTTTTTGCATTCACATCGAAGATTTTCTTTTTTTGAAACTAACAATTTGTTAGATCAAGGGGAGAATCATGGTCCAATAAACTGGAGGAGAAAATCATGCACAAAGATAGTTGAAGGAAACTTGCAAAGCAAGAGATAAACAACGAATAAAGAAGGTAAGAGGTTTAGTCCCATTTTTAGTCAACTCATCCAGAAAATCATCGGTGAGCGATCAACTCTAACCACATATCTATCATCTATAAGCACTGTTGAGAGTTGAAATTCCAAAGGTAGCTTAGCTTTGCCTTTCACGGCATCACCCATTACCTGACAATATTGGATTCTTCTTTGGCAATCAAAGGGCACAAATGAAGTTCTTGGTTCTCCAATTTAGATACAATTTAAGACCCTAATTAATTCAGCTGCACCAACTGTTCCATAGAAATGGTCAAAGGCAAGACCACCTGCAATAGCTGCCTTCTTGCCATGAAGGCCCATAGAACACCCATCCACAAAAGAACAGAAGGATGAAGGCAATACCAACTTGACAGAACAAACTCAGAAAAAAGTCAAACTCAACCGGCAACATAAATAAATAGAAAAAGGTGGGCAATATCTTCTTCTAATTCCCAACACATGAATAGCATTCACTAAACTTGAGAGACAACATGAAACTTAATATTGAAAATTGTGGCGGTAATTGTATTGCCATGAAGACTATAAGGCTGAAATAAAATGGCCAAGTGGCAAGTGAATAATGCTAAGTGTAGTACTCTGTCAACCAATCTGCACCCTGATTAGAACCATGTGTTATTTGTTTGGCTCAATTGAATAAATTATAAATAAACCGGGCCCCTGTATTGCCCATGTTCTACTGAGATTAGAAGTAGGTCTATTATCATAGGTCTACTGTAATTAGAAGTAGTGTTTGGGTGTAACTGGGTATTGGGCTGATATTATAAATAGAGACTTAGGGTCTCTATGATGTATACCTTCTTCTGATTGGATAGTGAATTCTCCCGTCTTCCCCGTGGACGTAGGTCAAAAGCCGAACCACGTAAATCTCCTGTGTGCTTGATCTCTTCTCTTAGGCCCTAGATCGCAACAAACTGCTCTGATACCAGTTTGTTGCGATCTAGGGCCTAAGAGCAGTTTGTTGCGATCTAGGGCCTAAGAGAAGAGATCAAGCACACAGGAGATTTACGTGGTTCGGCTTTTGACCTACGTCCACGGGGAAGATGGGAGAATTCACTATCCAATCAGAAGAAGGTATACATCATAGAGACCCTAAGTCTCTATTTATAATATCAGCCCAATACCCAGTTACACCCAAACACTACTTCTAATTATAGTAGACCTATGATAATAGACCTACTTCTAATCTCAGTAGAACATGGGCAATACAGGGGCCCGGTTTATTTATAATTTATTCAATTGAGCCAAACAAATAACAAATCTCCACCTTGGCGAACATTGAAGCTGATCCTCATGCACTAAACACGTCTCACCGTCTCCACCTGCCCCTTAGGGCACTCAGGTACTGATCACATTAATCAAGTCCAAGCAATGCTTGAACTTGACTGTTGGAATAGTCTTGGTCATCATGTCTGCTGGATTCTCCGCCGTAGCAATTTTAATTATTGCAATAGCACCCTCGGCGATGACATCTCTAATGAAATGAGCCCTTACATCTATGTGCTTGGTCTTTTCATGATACTTTGGATTATGTGTCAGATCGATCGCACTCTGACTGTCACAGAAAACAGTAACTAGCTTCCGTTCCAATCCCAGATCTTCAACCAAGCCTGTCAGCCAAATAGCTTCCTTCACTGCCTCTGTAGCTGCCATATATTCTGCTTCAGTGGTAGACAAGACAGCTTTGGATTGCAATGCTGCCTTCCAACTAATGGCACCGCTAGCAAAAGTGAAGACATAACCTGTCAGGGACCTTCTTCTGTCTAAATCTCCAGCAAAATCTAAATCAACATATCCAATAACACTTCCAGAAGTGTTATTACTTCTGTCATAAATTATCCCAACATCAGTAGTACCTCTCAAGTAACGGAGTATCCATTTCACTGCCTACCAATGGGCCTTTCTGGGGTTATCCATGTATCTGCTAACTACACTAACCGCGTGTGAAATATCTGGCCTCGTGCAAACCATGGCATACATGATACTCCCAACTGCACCTGCATAAGGAACACGAGACATGTGCTCCACCTCTTCCTCAATTTGTGGTGACAAAGCAGCGGAAAGTTTGAAATGGGCTGCCAATGGAGTATTCACAGGTTTCGAACTTTGCATACCAAAGCGCTCCATAACCTTCTCAAGGTACCCCTTTTGTAACAAAGATAATTTGCCCGCTTTCCGGTCCCTTTGAATCTCCATTCCAAGAATTTTCTTCGCAGCACCTAAGTCTTTCATCTCAAATTCACCACTCAACTGAGTTTTCAACTTGTTGATCTCAGACATGTCCTTTGCAGCAATCAACATGTCAGCAACATATAGCAGTAAATAGACATACGAGCCATTGGAGTGCTTCTTGTGGTATACACAATTGTCGTATGCACTCCTGCAATAACCGTTTCCAACCATAAAGGTGTCGAAACGCTTGTACCACTGCCTAGGAGACTGCTTCAGACCATACAACGATTTCTTTAGCAAACAAACATGGTCTTCCTTTCCATGGATTTCAAACCCCTCTGGTTGATGCATATAAATCTGTTCATCTAGCTCGCCATGTAAGAATGCAGTCTTGACATCAAGCTGCTCCAACTCTAAATTAAATTTAGCAACCATAGCAAGTAGCACCCTGATAGAACTATGCTTCACCACAAGAGAGAACACTTCATTGAAGTCAACACCCTCCCTCTGAGTATAGCCTTTTGCAACCAGTCGTGCTTTGAACCTAGTCTCTTCCACCCCTGGAGTTCCTTCCTTTTTCTTGAAGACCCATTTGCATCCAACAATCTTCTGGCCTTTCGGAGGTTTTACCAACTCCCAAGTCTGATTCTTATGAAGAGATTCAATCTCCTCACCCATGGCTACGGCCTATTTTACTGATTCTTTGCTAGTGATGGCATCCCGATATGTAACCGGCTCAAACTCAATACTCTCAGCTGTATTAAGAGCGTAGGCAACAATATCTTCATACCCGTATCTCTGAGGTTTCTTAATCTGCCTCCTCTTTCTGTCCCGAGTAAGCATGTAATCATCCGGAATTGCACTTTTCTCGTTTGAGCTTTGCATCTCCTCTACATCTTGTTGAACTGGGACATCTGTTTGCACCTTATCCTGCAATTTTCCTGAAGCTTCCTTCTCAAGCTCCACCTGTTTACTGACACCGTTTTGATCCTCCACCTTTCCAGCATCATGACACTCCTTCGGTTTCAACATAGCAGACTTATCAAAGGTCACATCTCTGCTTATAATGCATTTGGGAGATTTCCCATCTAGGCACCACAGCCTATATCCTTTAACACCATCTGCATACCCTAGAAATATGCACTTTCTTGCCCTTGGTTCAAGCTTTCCATCATTCACATGAGCATAGGTAGGACAACCAAATATCCGCAAGTTGGTGTAATCAGCAGGAGCTCCAGACCATACCTCTACAGGAGTTTTGCATTCTATAGCTGTTGATGGAGACCGGTTTATCAGATAACAAGCTGTGTTAACAGCTTCCGCCCAAAACTTCCTAGGTAACCCTGCATTAGAGAGAATGCACCGGGTCTTCTCTAGAATAGTCCTGTTCATCCGTTCTGCAACTCCGTTCTATTGCGGTGTATCTCTGACTGTGCGATGTCTCACAATACCTTCATTCTTGCAGAACTCATTAAAAGCACTATTACAGAATTCCAAGCCATTGTCAGTTCTCAAGCGTTTGAGCTGTTTACCTGTCTGCTTCTCGACCATAGCCTTCCATTGCTTGAACTGTGCAAAAGCTTCATGTTTGTGCTTTAAGATATAAACCCAGACCTTCCGAGAATAGTCATCAATAAAGGTCAACATGTATAAACCACCACCAAGAAATGGAACACGAGAGGGACCCCAAAGATCAGAGTGGATATAATCCAAAGTACCCTTTGTCCGATGAATAGCAGTCCTGAACTTGACTCTACATTGCTTTCCAAAGATACAATGCTCACAGAAGTCTAGCTTTCCTGTTTTCTGACCACACAGTAAACCCTGTTTAGTCAACTCATCCATACCCCTCTCATTCATATGCCCAAGTCGCATATGCCATAACTTGGTAATTTCTGAATCTGAATCTGAGGACGACACAGCTGCAGCACCTGTAATCGTACTACCTTGAAGAAAGTAAAGACCGTTCTGCTTTAGTCCCTTCATCACTACAAGAGCACCCTTCGAGATTCTCATAACTCCACCTCCAGCTTTGTAGGTACTGTTATTTACAGAGCTATTGACAGAAATACCAAACGAGAGAGAAAGAGTTCTCTGGAAAGTTGTCCCCTTCGATTTGTATTACTGTTCTATAAATAGAGTTTACACTGCCTAAGATCAGGCTACAATCAAGTAATCAACTCCTAATTTAGATCAATTAGATCTCTAATCATGGAAGGTAATAATTCTATCGAGCTGTGTATATTTTGACTTGATCTCATATTTACAGTTGGGCTGGGCCTAATATTATACATGTGGGTTGGGTCCAATATCATACAATGTTCCACGTTAACACCCCCCCTCAAATTGATGTGGGGAGTCAACCAGCAACAATTTGCGAACCAGGAATTCATGCCGCGGTCGTGGAAGGCCCTTGGTGAAGATATCAGCAAGTTGGAACTCAGTGGATATATGGGGGAGAGTAATGATTTTATGATCATACTCATCCCGAATGAAGTGACAGTCCACTTCAATATGCTTGGTCCGCTCATGAAACACCGGATTTTCAGTGATTCGAATGGCACTTGTGTTGTCAGCATGAAGAGGAGTTGGTTGAGTCTGGGAGAAACCAAGCTCGGAGAGCAACCCACGAAGCCATAGGATCTCTGAACAAGCGGAAGACATGGCTCGGTATTCGGATTCCGTGGAAGATTTGGAGACTCTATCTTGTTTTTTACATTTCCAGGAAACCAAGGCGTCGCCCAAGTAAACACACCATCCTGTGGTAGAGCGACGGGTGTCCGGACACCCAGCCCAATCCGCATCAGAATAAGCAGTGAGTGTAAGTGGGGTGCCAATTGGAAAGAATAAGCCGCGGGTAGAGGTGCCAAGGATATATCGAATAATCCTTTTTACTGCTGCCAAATGATGATGCCGTGGTGCCGTCATAAACTGACTGACCAGATTAACAGCATAAGAGAGATCTGGTCGAGTAATGGTTAGGTAGACAAGACTACCAACCAAACGACGATAGAATGTAGGATCAGGAAGAAGATCACCTTCTTGTTGATGAAGCTTGGCATTTACTTCCAACGGTGTGTCGACTGGGCTAGAATTACCGAGATCGGCAAGATCCACGAGGTCAGTAGCATATTTGTGTTGATGAAGAAACAAGCCTTTCTTTGATTGATGCACTTCCAAACCCAAGAAATAATTCAAAGGTCCCAAATCTTTCATATGAAACTTATCTAGCAGAGAGGCTTGTATCTGTCGGATCATATCACTGTGAGGGCCAGTAATAATGATATCATCAACATACACAAGGAGAATTGTGGATCCTCTGGATGAAGAAAGTGTGAACATCGAAGGATCATACGGGCTCTGTATGAAAGAAAGCTGAAGGAGAGTGGTTCGGAACTTGTCAAACCAGGCTCTGGGTGCCTGTTTAAGGCCATATAGTGAGCGCCGTAATCGAGCAACAGCGGTTTTGGAAGAAGAAGGAATTCCTTGAGGGAGACGCATGTAGACTTCCTCTTTAAGATCCCCGTGAAGAAAAGCATTCTTCACATCCATCTGATATAGAGGCCATGACTGAGATGCAGCTATTGCAAGAATTGTACGTACAGTTGTCATTTTGGCCACTGGAGCAAAAGTCTCCTCATAGTCGATACCATACTCCTGCCGGTTTCCAAGTGCAACTAGACGGGCTTTGTAGCGATCCAGGGATCCATCGGACTTTAATTTCACCGAATATACCCACTTGCAGCCAATGGGTTTGATAGATGAAGGACAGGGAACAATGTCCCATGTATGATTTGTTTGAAGAGCAGTAAGTTCTTCTTGCATAGCCTGTTTCCAACAATCATGCTGCACAGCCTGTGAGTACGAGGTAGGGATAGAAACAGAAGACAAAGTGGTTAATAATGACGCATGAGTAAAGCCATAGCGATCAGGGGGCTTGATGTGGCGAATGGATCGGCGAAGAGGAAGAGGATCTGGAGCAGGAGGCGCCGGAGGTGGATTAGGTGCAGGATCAGGAGCAGGAGGCGCCGGAGGTGGATCAGGTGCAGGATCAGGAGCAGTCAAGGTAGGCGTAGCGAGAGACCCACAGGCAGGATCACCTGTAATATTCCGTCGTTTATACACAAAATCCGGCTTAAAACGAGTAACAGGTGAAGGCATTGTATCTGAAAATGATGGTAAAAAAGAGAACGAGATAGAGTCATTCGAATCACCATGCCTTGGAAAGAAATATTGATTCTCAAAAAACACGACATTGCGAGACACTCGAATTCTTTTGGCTTTAGAATCATAACATAGATAGCCTTTTTGATTAAGAGCATAACCAAGAAAGGCACAAATGGAGGATTGAGCTGTTAACTTAGTGCGCTCAGTGGGAGGAAGAAGAACAAAACAAACACACCCAAAAGGACGAAGATGATCATAGAGTGGATTCTTGTGAAAAAGTCTAAAAAATGGTGTCTGGTTGTTTAATCTAGATGAAGGTAGGCGATTTATGACATGCACAGCGGTTGAGAGGGCTTCAGGCCAAAACCTTGTTGGAACTGAAGATGCTAACAAAAGTGAACGAGCAATATCCAAGAGATGTCGGTTTTTTCGCTCAGCCACACCATTTTGTTGGGGGGTGTAAGGACAAGATCGCTGAGAGATGATGCCTTTTGATTGCAAAAATGTTTGAAACTCCTTAGAAACATACTCCCCCCCTGAATCAGATCGAAGAATTTTAATGGTAGTGGAAAATTGATTCTCAACATAAGATAAGAAAACTTTAAAAACCGAAAAAACATCAGACTTAGCATGCAAAAAATAAATCCAAGTAAAACGACTATAATCATCAATGAATGTAACAAAATATTTATAATGAGAATGAGGGATAACAGGTGCAATACCCCACACATCACTATGAACAATATCAAAACATTTCATTGCTAAAGAATCATGAAGAGGAAAAGGAAGAGTTTTCCCTTTCCCCATCTTGCAGCTAGCACAATTAAAAGAAACATCCGTAAAAGAAACTTTATTATCATTAATTAAACCAGAATTCAATAAAAACATCAAAGTTTTGGAATTAGGATGTCCTAAATGATTATGCCACAACTGGCATTTATTATGACTCAAATGGGAAACCAAAGCAGACTCCGAAGGAAGCGGTTTTTGTGACGAAATTTGGAGGGGAAACAGTCGTCCCTGCTTAGGGCCCTTCGCTAGCACCTTCCCCGATACTTGATCCTGCACAACACAACCAAAACGAGAAAACAAGATGGAGTAATTATTATCAACAAGTTGACCAACTGATAACAAATTTGTGGTTAAGCGAGGGGAAAGAAAAACATTATGCAAGGGTAAGGAATGAGGAACCTGTCCAACAGCAGAAATGGGAATACTACCACCATCAGCAGTACTGATGCAGAGGTCTCCACCATACTCCTTAATATTAGTCATATTGGCAGGAGAGTGTGTCATGTGATTGGAGGCCCCTGGATCAATATACCAGGTGGATACTGAAGATTTTGGTTTACCTGATAGGCCAAGGGCAGAAAAGGCATTTATGATCATTTGCTGGACCATTTCAGGAGTGAGGGTAGAAGAGGAAGATGCGGCAGGTGGTGCAGGCATGACTGGTGAAGTGGCTTCAGGAAGATGGGCAGAGTAGGCGCGCTGTTGCGGTGCCCGATTCTGAGGGCGCGTCCGGCATTCCGGAAGAACATGACCTTTGGTTTTACAATAGGAACAAAACTTCTGGTTGCACTGAGTGGAAACATGTCCTAGTTTGTGGCAGCAAAAACATTTGACCTTGGTCATGTCCCGGGCTTGAGGCTTACCCCGGGCTGCATAAGCAACATCGATAGGAGCAGCCTGAGGAGCATTCTGTGTAAGTGCCGTCTGAGTCACCAAGCGCTGTTCCTCTCTAAGTAGTTCGCCCAAACATGATTCGAGTGAAGGGGATGGTACCCTGCTCAGTAAGTTGGACCGGACATTTTCAAATTGTGGCCGTAACTTCATCAGAAACTGATCCCGCTGACTTGTCTGATGGATCTCTTGAATAGAGGCTAAGGAGGCAACAGGAAGGTCAGCATAAATAAGCTCAGCGTAATCAGTCCACAGACTTGTAAACTGAGAGTAGTAATCCTGTATTGACAAGGTCCCTTGAACAAACTGCGAGATTTGATGTTCTAAATGAAATCTGCGAGCAGAGTTTTCTTGCAAATATATCTTCTTCAAATAATGCCACATTTCTTTGGCAGTCTTGTATGGGCGAAGGTTCAGGATAAATTGTGCATCGACGGACCCCAATATCCAGGTCATGATCTGCCAATCTGTAACCTCCCATTTAACTAAAAGCTTGTCATCAGTAGGTTTGGGATCTGAATCATCAATATGTCCCTAGAGTTCTTTACCCTTAAGGTAGATTTGAAATTGAAAAGCCCAAGTGGTATAGTTTTTACCATTAAACTTGATCAAATGGATATCACCTTTCTCCATTATGATAAGGCAGAGAGATATTCAGCACAAAAAAAAAACAGACAGCAATCCAACGACCAGCAGAGAAAAAAATTAAGGTGCAGGCACACAGAACAACACCAGAGAGTGCCGAATAGTAAAGAGAGGAACTAGAATCGTGTAGAAAACAAATCATAGAGGATCAGAAGAACGAAGATGTGTGAACTAACCCAATCACGAAGAACTGTTGCAAAAATTCCCAAATCAGGAGCAGAAAAAACCCCAGGCGACCTTGAGCAGTTCTGATGAAGAGATACGTGGGCCCCACAACTTGATCCAATCACAGATCAGAAGACATCATCCTGGAAGATACTGAAAGTGTGTCCTCTAGTCCAAGTGTGATCGGATTTGGAGAAGAATCCAGAAAATTGGACGGTGAAGATGAAAACGTTTTGAAGAAAAATGGCCAAAGTCGTCAGATGAAGAAGGAGTAAATAGCACCTGATCTGATGAAGAAAAAATCCATAAAAATCTTCAAAAATTCTTTTAGGAGCAGTCGATCATCACCATGGAGATTTCTGGCTACCAGGATTTTGATCAGAGGTGGGCCACTTTGATCAGGGTCATCCCAGGCATAGAGGAGGAGAACCGAAACTGTAGAAATGTCTCAGGATGAAGAAGGAAGAAGATCTCCTAGGAACCAGGCTCTGATACCATGTTATTTACAGAGCTATTGACAGAAATATCAAACGAGAGAGAAAGAGTTCTCTGGAAAGTTGTCCCCTTCGATTTGTATTACTGTTCTATAAATAGAGTTTACACTGCCTAAGATCAGGCTACAATCAAGTAATCAACTCCTAATTTAGATCAATTAGATCTCTAATCATGGAAGGTAATAATTCTATCGAGCTGTGTATATTTTGACTTGATCTCATATTTACAGTTGGGCTGGGCCTAATATTATACATGTGGGTTGGGTCCAATATCATACAATGTTCCACGTTAACAGGTACAACCGTTGGAGTCAAGGGTACCCAAGGAAATCAAGTTTTTCTTCAACTCTGGAATATGTCTAACATCTGACAATGTTCTCACAATACCGTCATGCATCTTAATTTTGATTGCACCTATCCCAACAACCTTACAAACTGCATTATTTCCCAAAAGCACTTTACCACCATCAATAGATTGATAATTGGTAAACCAATCTCTGTAAGGACACATATGATAGGAACAGCCTGAATCAAGAATCCACTCAGTGGCTGAGCTACCAACAGTAATCGAAAGAACTTCTGCACCATCAGAATTAGTCTCTGCAACATCGGTTGCAACTCCGGCAATTTCTCCAGAATTAGATTTCTCTTTCCCTTTACGCTCTGGACAATCTTTTCTAAAATGCCCTTCCTTGTGACATTTGAAGCACTTTAATTTTCTAGTTTTTTATTTTGACCTAGATCGGCCTCTTCTATTATGCTCTTTCTTCTCTGTTCTGCCACGCGCTACCAAACCCTCACCAGAACTGTCATAGTTTTCAGTTGCAACCTTTTTCTTTAACTCCTTGGAGTTCAAGGCTGACTCAACATCTTCCTTAGAAAGAGTTTCTCTACCATACATCATGGTATCAACAAAGTTCTCATACGAGGGTGGTAAAGAGCATAGCAACATAATAGCTTGGTCCTCATCATCAATTTTGACATCTATATTTTCAAGATTTAAAATAGCTTTTGTAAAAGAATCAATGTGAGTTGAGATAGACGTACCTTCCTGCATTTGTAATGTGAACAATCGCTTTTTCAGATACAAACGATTCGTAAGAGATTTTGTGATGTACAAGTTCTCCAACTTTTGCCATATGCCAGCAACAGTTTTTTCCTGAACAACCTCTCGCAGTACACCATCACTCAAGAACAGCAAAATCTGACTATACGCCTTTTTCCAGCAACTCATCCTTCTCTTCATCTGACAATTTTTCAGATAGAGCATTCTTTCCTCTCAAAGCTTTATACAACCCATTCTGGACCAACAAAGCATGCATCTTCAGACGCCAAAGACCGAAGTCATTATTATCGTTGAATTTTTCAATGTCGAATTTATCAGCCATTCCGCAAATCTTTCACTGGAACTGTGTAGATCTGGTCACTACGAGCACGCTGGAAAAAATGGATCTGAAATCCGACTCTGGACGGCTAAGATATCGTAGAAATAAGTTTCTACGCTCCGAACAATCAAACTCCTTCGTTGACTGTTATACAGCCAATCTTCTTCCACAACAGTGTAGATCTGCTCGCAACGAGTCCGTAGGTTCAAACGGATCTCCGATCGGACTCCGGATCGTCAAGATATCGCGAAAACAAATTCAGCCTTCGATTTAGTCAAACTGTCTTGACCTTTGAGATGCTGACGTCACTGCTGCTTTGTTTCTAGGCTTCTGATGTGCAGGTCAGGTCGACCTAGACTGGACCCAACCCGAAAACAAGCCCAGAATACCTTCTTCTTCACTTCAATTGGGTTCTGCAACAGAACACCTTTTTCTTTTTTTTTTCGCTCTCGGTGTTCTCCTCTTCCGGTCTTCACTTCTCTTCCTCAGCCACGACACAGTGCAGTAGCAGAGGCGACCCTCTCTCCTCCGGCGACATGCACAACACCGGCGACAGCAACTGTTGCTCTGATTTTCTCCTCTCCAGAACAGAGCCTGGATCGTCTTGTCCAAGCAGCAACGGCGTCCTTTGATCTTCTCAGTAGCAGTCCTCTCCTCCGGTTCCGTCGCAGGCGCAGGCGGCGCTTTTTCTCCGGTGACGAGTAGAGGCAGGGATTCCGTCAAAGCTTTGAACCCAGTCCAAGCGAAAAAACCAAATCGCTGCTGTTTGTTTCGGTTCTTCTTTCTCAAACTGATCCTCCCTCTCGGCACAAACTCAGGCACAAACAGCGGACCTCTTTGGAAACAGATCCTCTGTTTCCTCTGAGTCTCTTGATGAAGTATTGCAGTCCGATCTCTTCTTCTTCTCTAATCGTGACCCCTTAATCCGATCAGATCTTCTGATCTTTGCACGATCCGTGGCCAACTTCGCGATTGATCTGTCACGCCCTCTGAGATCTGATACGTCAGATCTCCTCTGATCACACGCAATGCTCTGATACCAGTTTGTTGCAATCTAGCGCCTAAGAGAAGAGATCAAGCACACACAAGCACACAGGAGATTTACGTGGTTCGGCTTTTGACCTACGTCCACGGGGAAGACGGGAGAATTCACTATCCAATCAGAAGAAGGTATACATCATAGAGACCCTAAGTCTCTATTTATAATATCAGCCCAATACCCAGTTACACCCAAACACTACTTCCAATTACAGTAGACCTATGATAATAGACCTACTTCTAATCTCAGTAGAACATGGGCAATACAGGGGCCCGGTTTATTTATAATTTATTCAATTGAGCCAAACAAATAACACCATGGAACAAAGTACTCTATTAAATCATCCAAAAGCCATGTGAACTAACAAGTCTTGTTAGCCCTTGAAAGGCACAAACAAAAATAGCCCCCATCATACACATTCAAAGAAGCTCCCTGCATTCCACAGGTATAACCGAAACTTTGGCCTTGTCAGAATCAGGATTCTGAATAGGGCCTTAGAATTTACTGAACTGCACACCACTAGAGTCTCTAATAACCACACCTAATACATGCCTTTTAGATTTCCTTGTTAGCTTCCCATTGAAACTCAATTTCCAAACACCAGATGGAGTGGACCAATATGAAGGAAATTTTGGAAACACCATTATTTGAATGCACTCAACATAGCTTCTCCAAAGAACAGAGCACCCTCAAGATCCCTAGTTGTCAAAGCCCAAGCAGTAGCCTCTTCCACAAGTTTTTTAAAGAAATTATTTTGAGAAGTAAAGTTATTTGTCTCATACCATAAAGGCCATAGGATCGCAACTAAAGAAATACACCAAAGGATGCCGCCTGTGCAAGTTGGAGACTAAAAAAGCAATGTTCCCAACCCCTGGCATCACCCAACAAAAACTTAAAGGAGAAGAAAGTACTCCAGAACTTCCATTTGGAAAGGGCAATGAATCAACAGAAAATGAATAGTCTTTGCATCCTTAAAGACCAAGATGTAAACATTTATTATGATGTTGCAATGATGACTTCTCAAAAGAGTGACAGTGAGAATCTTGTTGAGCCTGCAACCAGGAAGGAAAAAAAAAATGCAGAGCACAAGGAAGACTTAAATATGCCAGAGGTAAGAAAATCCCTTGGCCCCTATATTATAATTGGCCAACCCTTGAGAACCTATAAAAAGGACTTGATAAGAAAAATTCCCCTATCAAAATTCCCCCGAGCATCCAGCCTCCATATGTGCCTGTCCCCTCCCCTCCCCTCCCCCAACCAAGGAATAAAGAAGCAACCAAGCTCATACCAGGAAACAGACTTTTGTCTCAACATTCAAAAGGTATCATCAAAAGATAAGCGCCCATGCAACACCATAACCAATTTACCAAAGTAGTCTATAACTAGAGAATCCTTATCGAGAGAAAGATTGTAGAATGTCAGATAGAAGTCCTACAATATAACTCCCACTGAAAACAAATTGTAAGACCTCTACCTACTCAGTATCAGATACAAATTCAAAGGACTGCCCCACACAGAGCATAGCCCTCCACATCCTGGAGGAAGCATGAATTAGGAACAAGAATTTTCCATCCACCCTTCCTACAATTATAATTGCTAATACCATTAAAAAAATGATTATAATTGCTAATTGCGATATCTCTCTGCATCTCTTTGCATTCCAACCCAACCTGACATAAACACTAGCCCAACAATGCTGAATTTACATCATTACATTTGTGAACACCTCACATAAGACTACATCCTGAATATAGATAAAAATGAGTACTACAAACGAATTTGAATCTTCGGAAACTTGTTATCTATCAATATTGTAGTGTTGGGGTTGAAGGCCAAAAATTGTAATGTGTTCATGTCCCAATAAACATTGTGATGTTAAATACCAGCTGACTAGAATATTCCTATTTTGTAGCGTCAAAGCACTTTGATAAAGAAATATTGCAATAAAAAACCATTAACTGACATTATTTACAAAAAAAATATATTCTCAATTCAACAGAGCTACAAGAGATTAAGAGAGGAAGGAAGAACTCACCCTGATAAGTGCCTTTGCTTGAATAAGTGCGTATGGAACAGGACCAAAATTTCGTGAATCATTCGATGCAAAGACGTTATCACCTTGAACCCAGACATGACCCTTCGGCACCTGACCATCCAAAATCCTAGAATACATCAGCCCAAACTAACTGTAAAGATTGATACTCTGAAAAATAGGAAGAAGGATAAGATATAAACTAACTAATAATGCTTAAAGAAAGAAAAAAAAAAAGAATTCAAACTTGGATCATGCCACAACAGTCTTCCATCTATCCTCTTGGCCAGGGCCATCAGCGAAAGTGATGGTGTCACCTTCCATGCCGGTGATGCGCTTTGTAATGGTCTTTCTAGGGTTTTCAGGTGAACGAACAATGACAATGTCTCCACGACCAACATGGCCAATACGGTGGGAGATCCGCTCCGCTAGAACAAGATCGCCCGCCAGGTTGATAGCTGGGAGCATGCTGGGGCCGAATACCTGCATATGGTCAAATTCAAATGATAAAGAAATCAATCACATGACATATATAAAAATAAGAGAGAGAGTGTGTGCGTGTGTGCAGAAATAAAGCATAAATACATACTTTAGCAATGGTGAAGAAGTAGTTGTTGGCAACATGGCAGAAGCAAAGGCACTTGGCTAGAAAGAAAGATTTCTCTGCAGCCTCTAGAGTGATATTTCCAAATGGTACATTTCGCATCCGCTCTACTATACTTCGAATACTCACCATGAGAACAATGCCCTCGTTGATGCTGCTTGACAGTTTAAAACTATATGGTTATAATTTTATCTATAAACAACTACATATCGTAATGCATTTATTGACTGTTTGGCATTCTGTGCCATTACAGTTTTCTTTTCCCTTTCTAATTTAAGATTCAACCTCCTAAAACTGTTTGATCAGTTCTTCAAGCATTGATATGTCTCCTGGCTGTTCAACGCCTTCAACCACAATGATTTGTTAATCATCGTTATTAGATTATACATATTGGCTCTATTGGCACGAAAACAATACCCTATTAATCCCTTGTATCACCCACAAGCCAATGGATCATTACTGATATTGGATGATATGGGCTATTGTTTATCATCTGACAGCAAAATTATGCCGACGGAGCAGATAGGCCTATGCCTATACACTCATAGACATATGTCAGGTACGCAAAATATCCATTTTTATCTCCTGGCTGATTGTGGTGGGTGTGGGGGGGGGGGGGGGGGGGGGGGGGGGGGGGGGTGGGTGTGGTTTGAGGGGTGGGGTGGGGGTGTTGTGGGTTGGGGGTCTAATAATGATACTTGAACCCATGTAGTCAATTTCACATGCCCATAATAGTTGGAAGATGAGATGCTGATTAATCACCAACTTCATCATAGACACAACTACAAGACCCACTTCTCAACAATGCCAACAAATGCCAAAGAGGATTTTCCACAAGTTCAATGGGGTATGTGACACAACCATCCTTTTGTCAATATAATCACTAAAGTGAAAAATACCCCCAAAAATGAAGACTTGGATGGTAAGACCGTGATCAACCACCAACTTCAATAACACAGACCCATTTCTTATTAATGCTGACAAATACCATAAAGGGTCTTCCTCCAGTTTAGTGGGGTATGTATGTAACACTACCATCTTCCAGTCAGTATAATCAGTAAGGAGAAAACCCCCAAAAAATGAAGAATTGGATGGAAAGACCCTGATCAACCACCAACTTCAATCACAAAATAAGACCCATTTCTCAATAACGCTCTCAAATGCTAAAGAGGGTTTTCCACAAGTTTAATGGGCTATTTAACACAACCATCTTCTTGTCACTATAATCACTGAACTGGGAGAAAATCCAAAAAAAAAAATTAAGATTATGGGCATATTTGTGGCGTTGAGAAATCAAAGGAAATCTTAAAAAAAAAAAAAATCTTTTTTTTTTTAATTCCTTCTTTCCAGTTTTGATTTCCTTGGGCGTTGGATGCAGCTAAAAAAGAAACCTCCAAAGCCTCTCTATCTGTGAAAGAAAGAAAGAAAGGTGAGGGTGAGGGTTGAAGGGTGTGTGCTATGAAGGAAAACATACCTGGCGACTAGATTTCACGACGGCCGGGGGGAGAGAGAGGGAGAGGGAGAGAGCTCGTTATTGCAACGTCAAGCACTAGAGCTTTGTGGGTTCGAACGGGGCTTGAAAAATGGGACTCTGCGATGGTGGAGCATGGTTGAATCTGGGTTTGGAGTTTGGACCCAAAGGTATTGACTGTTGACGGAAGCTATTATTAACCGCAAGGGTTAGCTCAATTGACATGCGACACGGATTGCATTGGGAGGTTTTAGGTTTAAAATTGCACCACTGCATTGAGTGCTACATGGGAGTTTATCTGACTTTCTTTTGAATCTGGAGAGATTAGTTCAGTCCAAATGATTGAGAATCCTCCGAAAAAAAAAAGAAGAAAAAAAAAGATATTATTATTATCCCACCACATATTTACGCCAGGTAAATTAAACCTTGGGGCATCAAAGTAGAACACAGGATATGGAGAGCAAACTCATGCTTAATGCTAATGAACCAACATCTATATGGATAAAGGGCATTGAAGGAGTTAATCGCCATGGGCCAAGAGGAAAGCCAGGTAAATCTTCCGTGCCCCGAAGGAGAGGGCACCGGTGGACTCAACCTTCCCTCGAGTGCTTGTTTGGCAACTCTACTAATAGGGTCAAGTAAAATAAAGTCCCCATTTCTCAAAAAAGAGTCACATCAACACTACTTTAATTCAAAAAGGTAAAAAATATTCCATCACAAACAACTAAAAATAAAATACCATTATAATTCACTTATATTTTGTTTTTTATTCAAAATAATCTTTATTTCACTCAATTCCATTAAACCCTCAAACATGCCCTCGGGGTTGGGAAGTGAAAGGGTTAAGAATTGAGATATAGGGTGACTGAGTTTTGGTCTTGTCAACGATTAGTTTTTTCCCAAAAAAAATACTAGATAAATGAGAGGATTTGGATTCATTTAGGGGCTCAAAGTTTAACCACTTTAGAATTTGTTTATCCTGCAAGGCCTTACTATGGATGGACCACAAACCAACTCTGGTTGGATTTGATTGAGTATGGTGCCTGGTAAGGCACGACAGTTCTCACCTAGCTACTAAGGTTTGAACTTTTCGCAGGCTACCTTTTCTCACGCGAGGGATTCTTCCCTCATCCAGTCCCAGGCCCTTACGTCACCTGAGGTTTCCTTCTCTTAACCGAGGGCTCTCCCACTATCGTGGGTTCCATGGTCCCCAGGCCCTTAGCTGGGGTTAAAAATAAAAAATAAAAAAAAATAAAAAAACCTTTGGTTGAACATCCTAGCCCTTAATTTGTAATTTTCTTTTTGGGAAAAAAGGAAGATTAATGTAAACACAAGACTTATGCCACCCAGAATCCGACTTCATTTCACCACTTGAGATTTTCGTATCAGAACTGATTAGAAAATGTCTAAAATAGTTATAGAAAGACAACAATAAGTCACAAAATCAGATATGATGCCTGTTATTGGGAAGGGTGAAGCGTTTCAAAAATGCCACCTAAACCCTGGTCTAAGGCGTAGCTTGCATTTAGGACATGTAGAATGAGACATAATTGATGCATTGGCGCCAAATGAAGCATATGCGTCGGTTACACTTTATATCCAAGGAGTGGGCACACAACTCATCAACAGAACTTGTTTTTAAGAAAAACCAAGGGACAAACTGCAAATTTAAGAACTTAAAGGTTTCTTTTGCCTGCCACTTTTATTTGACGGGTTATCATTCCCATATAGGTTGCACATCTTAAAATCTAATTTTATTACTATCATCTGTGTCTTTTTTGGCCTACCACTCTTATTTGACTGGCCATTAACCTGCATAGAAAAACTTTCCGTGTGTTGTTGGCTTACTTTATGTGTGCTCTTGAGGCTTGCAGCATAAGCATTGAGGCTCAAGCTTCATTCTGCAGCCAATTAAAATGCTTAGCCTCATGCCCCAGCGTTTAAAACATTGATCTAAGATTTAACTAATGACAATTTACTTGAAAATCTTGTACTTAACATCATAGTCCTTCCAAATAATTTAATCCAACAGTTCAATCCATGCATGGCTTCTCCATTGGATCAAATCCATCTTTAACAGTATATATGATTCTTCTTGTTTTTTCCCCTTTCTTTTTGTAATGGGATTTATGCCAATTATGTCAAGCATCATCTCATAGAAAAGGGAGGAAAAGGAGAGAATAGCAACACTCTAGAGAAGCACGAGATAGCTCAGTGGTAAAGGGCATCCCACTCACACCAAGTGCCAGAGCACAGCATGGATTGTTCTGTGGTGGAGGAGCACAGATGAAAGAGCACTTGGGCGGAGCTTATGGCAGAAATACACATGCGGAACACTGGCAAAGTAGTGGAGCACCCTTTGGATGACCTCTTGGCGGTTAGATTAGGCTAGTTTAGGATTAGGATAGTTTATGTTTCCTCCCATGTAATAAAAAATAAATAAATAAAAGAAGTAGCAACACTTTACCTTTTTTTGCGAGTTGGCCTAGTGGCCAAGAGATGTGAGGTAAACCTGCCCACCCAGGGATACGGCGCGCTACACAGCGGCAGCCCTGTGATTCCACTTTACCTAATATTTGACTGGTATCACTAACATGCCATCAAGATGATATTGCATTCTAGTTCCCTCGTATATGATATCAAATTCTCTCTCTTTGATTACTACTATGAAAGTCTGAAACATCACTACACAATCCTCAAAACAACAAAAGAGAGACCAGTCACCTGAGATACAATACCACACTACTATCTTCTGGTACAGAGTGCACGCCTATGTTACATAAACAAGGCTTTTCAGAATTCTTTATTTTGTTCATGTTGCAGTTCAGGGGTGTATCCACACATTGGCAACATTTTATTATGTAGTCACATAAAGGGAGTAGTAACAATGACACACCAGTAACCACTAGCATCAACAAGCACCTCAAAGTTGGTGGAGGATGATTGGAGCTCCAAATTGTGGTTGAAGAGTTATAACAGTGTATGGAGCATGAGTGTAGGAGGGCGAGAGCTCGAAAGAGAAATGTTGCAGAATCGTAGCGAGAGCGATCTTTGCTTCTATCATAGCAAAGCTCTGGCCAATACAAATCCTTGGGCCCCACCCAAATGGAAAGAATGCAAAGTTTTCCTTTGAGGCTGCTGAAATTCCTGCTGAGAACCTCTCTGGTTTGAATTCTTGTGAGTCTTCACCCCAAATTTCAGGGTCATGATGAATGAGGAGTGTTGGTAGATAGAGATCCACATTGGCAGGGAGAGAGATCTCTCCCAGCCTGGTTTTTTCGGTAGTATCCCGAAATAGA
Source organism: Persea americana (assembly GCA_029852735.1). Taxonomy (NCBI): domain Eukaryota; kingdom Viridiplantae; phylum Streptophyta; class Magnoliopsida; order Laurales; family Lauraceae; genus Persea; species Persea americana. The sequence continues at coordinate 3,421,803 of CM056813.1, forward strand.
CCAGTCACAGGTGGATATAGCCTTTGAACTTCATTCAAGATCATGGTTACCTGCATTGGAATAATGTGAGCACATTAGCACAAGCAGCTATATTTGAGAACCAAGAGAGAAAAAATAAACAACTAAGAGAACCTTAATTGATTTGCTTTAAAAAAAATTAGAAATGATAAGACATGCTCTTCTAAAACCACAGTAAGAGCATTCTACTTTTCTTCTCATCAAATGCCAGTGTTTGGATGTGAGATATGCGTCATGGGCGTAGTGAATTCCCTAATTCGACCTGTTTGATACTCATATTACACCCAACGCCACTAGCAAATAAGCCTTCTCTGATGTGGTCTATCCTAAAGATCAAGCAGTAAACACTCACAACACAAGGCGATTTTCTGCTACTCATCCTAATTATTTATAACCGCTTCTTATTGAAAGTTAAAAATAGGGTAACGCTACTGGTTTGTTCTGTGAAAACTAAAAGTCACAAGACCTGCTCTTTCAAAATTTTAATGGAGGCCTAGTTTTTAATTTTATTTTTTCTTTTTCAAGTGCCTATGTTTGTTTTGGGATTAATGTTTTGGATGAATTATATTTATTGATGAGGCAATGTGGAAACTGAAAGCTGTGTTAGGTGGAATACTGTTTTTCTGCTTTTACCCACCCAAACCTTTTTCCAGTGCAGCTAATTGATTTTGATTTAAGCAAGAAAAAGTATATTGGCAACATATCTATTCAAGCAAAATGTTCAAGCCAATTAGTGAGTAGGGTATATAGACATGCACAACTCCAGAATATAAACTTTAACATGCAGTTCAAGGAATCCTTTGTAGGAAATGAGTGCTCTAAACTTAGTTTTGTACTTCATGATAAATGATATTACAAGCAGAGAAGCATCTTCATTCAATCTAAAAAACATAACACGATATTACTAGTGAGCAGTAGTTTTAGTGCTTAAAGCAAAGATCCAGGAAAAAATAATTTAAGGTGATGCGAGAATGAGACGAAGAATACTCACAATCTTAAGTTGGTTTGTGCTTTCAAACTTGGGTGTGTTCTTCCCACATATTTGCAAAACCTCTTCACGTGCGCGCTCTTGCCAGTTCGGATGCATAGCTAAGACAACCATCGTCCATGTTAACCAGACCGAGGTCGTTTCATGGCCAGCAAAGTAGAACAGCTTGCATTCCTCTATCACCTCATCGATTGTCAGCCTGATATTCTTAGAGTTAGTTCCACCTTCATTACAGTCAGTAGATTGCAACAGCAATCCTAACAAGTCATCATTGCTTGATTCTCCCATTTTCATGGCCTCTTCTTTCCTATGGATCAAATCTCTTAATGTACTTTTGATCTCATTGTCCAAATACAATCTTCGCTTATTCTTTTTGGTAGGCACAAATCTGTGGAAACCCAATGGATATGGGGTGAGTATATTTTCAAGTAATTGCTAATATATGATTTAGAAGTGGTTCTGGTGACAGTGTCTTGTATAATATTCATTTTGATTGAAGAGTAATGTTTTCTGGTAACTTTAGGCCTGTTTTCCATCTAGATGTGCCATAAATCACAATCTGGTTGATCAGAAAGTATGGTTATCTATTGATCTGTGCATTGAAGATCAGACTTGATTGGGAGGGATACTAACATTGGTAATGGTGCTGGCTATAATTTAGCACAGAAGACCCAAAAACAAGCACTCAACTTTCATATCCCCTTAGGCGGAAAGCATGGCCAATCTGTCTGTCAAATTGATCAAATCAATAGAGACCTGGGGCGCATCTGCAAACAATCTCCTGTTAATACTGGCTGTGTTATAAGTAATTAGGTGATTCTGATGCATATTGGTTGCTTAGATATCTTTACATGTCAAAAATATAACAAATTGCACAACTAGCATGAAAAGAAGAAAAAAAAAAGAAAGAAAGCAGAGTTGAAATGCACCTGAGACCTGGTACATATACACTGAAAGCAGCTTCAAGCACCAGAACAACTTGCTCCTTCTGAAGTTGGAAGATCCTCTTGCCTTCTACATAGTTGCTGCCGAAGGCCGTTCGAGAGATTATATCTCCTGTAAGGTTTTGGAATTCAGGTCAGACATCCAATTCACAAGATCCTTGAGGACCAACCAACTCCACCCATCTCTTGATCATATCACTACAACTAGTAGAAAATGCTGGTGCCATCCCCTGCATTTAGGATATCCAACACCATCATACGTATTCTTCACCAAGATTATGATAAACAGTACTATATAAAGTGACTAATTTCCACTTAATATGCTCTTCACATGATTAAAAATGGCCATGAAATTCTTAGATTTTTATTTCATATGATAATCTTGTTTAGCTTATCACTACTGGATCTAGTGCATGTTTAGTCAGTAAAAGGGGTTGTAGAAAGCAACCTTCAGCTTGTCTGGGTAAAAAGCTGGAGTGATTATCCTCCTATGTTTGGCCCATTTCTCTCCTTCCATGCTGCTAACTCCCATAGCAATTTGCTTTATAATAGGATTTACTGGTGGTTGCTGAAAATGACCTGACTTGTTTAAAAGGACTTCCTTCATCTGCTCTGGATCATTGACAGTCACCCTTGGAGTTGTCCCATTCCAATGTAGAGATAGCTTGCCTGCATTTCAGTAACCAGATGTAACTACTTGAGAAGGATAAAACAGTGAGAATTGAAGACCCAAAAAATTCACTTTTATAAAGTGTACACAGAGAGGGGGCACAAACTATCAACCAGTATAGATTTCTAGATGTTTGTCATGCTTTCATGGTTTATTTTCTAGTATATCATTTAAGTACTACTTGTTTCTTTGTTGTATTTAACAATTACAAAATAGTTCTGGGCTGGACTTGGCCTATTTTGAAAGAAAAGCCTCTGTTACACAGTGTGGGCTCTTGAGTTAGGCCCAAACTCGGCTCGAGGACCTTTTTTAAACCCAATAAAAACTTTGATCTAATTTTTTGTATAAAATAGTGGGATCAAAGATTTTTGGATCTGGGCCCGTAGCCATGAATATATCAGACCTGAGAACGCAGATCCAGATGTGACTGTAGCCTTAGTATCAATGTTTAATGTAGAATATTGACGCTTCTTTGTGGGTATGGGTCGCAGAACCAGGTCCAAAGCCAGTTCTTTGCTTTCTTCTTGAAGTTGGATCCAGGTCCGATACATGTGAGTATGTGACCCATGTGACCCTAGTAAAGCATAACAGGCCCATTTTCATACTGAAGGCCATTGACACATCTACTTGTTTTAGTCACTTTTCAAAACACAACTTACTAATATCAAAATTTTAAAACATTAGGAGTGAGCACACACTCAATAATTAGATTTACTTACCATAGTTTTGCACTATTTCATGGACGAATGGGATGACACGTGGAACGATTTGATGGGTCAGACTCATGGGCTTGGACCATGCCTCCTCCATGGACCTCACATACTCTTTCCAGTCCCCATGCAAAATCTTGTATGATGTGCCATTGATTCCTTGCTGCCTCAATTGCTTCTCTAGTTTCTTGGGTTTCCACAAGATGGAGTAAGCTGCTCTCACAACACAAGAGAGTAGTATTAGAAAGGAAAAGACAATCAGAGAAATGGAGAGAGAGGCTTCCATATTCTTTATGACCAGATGTGAGCTTGTTTTTATTGAGGAGGACAATGTGGCCAAGGTATTTATAGTTGAGTGAAATCATATCCAGTTTCTTGTGGGTCTTCTTTGAACTTATAATGAATAGAAAATTGAATGGCTGTCTGAGGATCACTGAAGGAGTATGGTCTGCCTCTCTCAAACCAGAGCTCTCTAGCTATTTTTGTTTTCTTGGCTTGAAGTTGACCAAAGGTGGCCAGGGTTTGGGCTGAATTCACATGGGTCTTACTAGGGGTTTGTTAGGAGTTGTAGGGCCCAATTCAAGTCTTGAACAAACAAAGATCCTCTGTCCAACTCAAGTCAGATTAAAGCCCATGTCCTCTAAAAGGTGAACTTAGGTTCAATGGTTCAACTTTCAAGGACAGGACCCAAGGGCAAACCAGTGGGAGTGGACAGTTTGGTCCATTCCAGTTCAACCGAATGGTTTAAGCTTCAGCTGAATCAAGACATTATTAACACCAAGTTTGGAAAAAATTTCAAAATAATTAATGATGGGTCAAACTGGTTCAACCGCCGGTAGAAACCGGTTTCGACCAATTTTTGTTAAGTGCCTAAAGGTTTTATCTAAGCAAACCAATGAGGGCACTGGTTCTGGTCGAACCGATTTTTCTTTCTTTTCTTCTTCTTCTTTTGGCTTAATCAAAACCGAACGAAGTTTCAAACACTACTTAATAATCAACCCTTGCCAATTAAGTATGGTAGATCCTAACCTCTGAGTCTGGGTATGACCTGGTGGGACAACATACTGTTCAAATCATAGTTCAAAACTCAGAAACATGGCTAGGGTTCGAAATAGGCGAAGTCAATTTGGAGATATGACCAAGTGATCCAAAAATAAAATTGGAACTGAAAGCATGTATAGAAGTACTTTTCTGATCAGTTTTGGTCAGATCAACAAAGTATTAAGCGAGTTAACCTTACTCTACCCAAAATTCATTTCAGGTCATTCGCTTGCGCCGATTTACATATGTAACGGCAGAAATTGCATAATGGTTACGTATCAATCATGTTTGTATGCACTTATTTACGCATGTGGTATGTAAACGGCCCCGGATTTGAGTTCCTCTGAGTCCTTTATTGCCCTAGGGAGCTGAGTATTGAGTCCCACCAAGTCCCAGAACTATGGTTCAAATCCATTGTTATTGGAATTGGGCTGCACCATGGGGTATTGAATCTACAGTCTGATCATATATTTTTCTTGATTCAGATTCTCCCCATATTTTATTTTTGTTATCACATTGGCCAAACTTGGGTGTCCTTGTGGATCACCATATGAATCCATTTTATAAAACTATTGAATGAGGGAAATTTAGGGCCTAGTGGTCAAACATTTCTGGCAGAAGAAGATATGGTGGTTGTTTCTTGGGTACCAAGGGAAATATCATAAACAGAAAGAAGGGCCTTAGTGAAGTCAAACCAATGCCTTTTCAAAACTCACTAAACATTCAAATGCAATTTCTTGCACCCAAAGCATATGGGTTCCACCATGATCTGGCCTCTATGTCCAGAAGAAAGAATCCCAGAGGGCTTTAGCAAGTGGTAAATGAAAAAGGGATACTAGAAAGACTGAACTGGAAAAAGGTATGGGCCGGGTTAATATTTAAGCCAGTTTATAAGGGTTCCGGTCCACAAACATATTCGAATGAAGTTCAGGTATGACCTTAGGTCCAGGGATTTCAGCTATGACCTGAATAACCAATGCAAGGAAGGAAAACTCGATGAGTTGACTCGTGATGAAGGGCTCAGTCAAATACATGGGTAAACTCGACTGAGTCACAATAGTTTTGATAAGTTATTTGTATTTTGAGCCACTTAAAAGCTAGATTTGAATATGAACAATTGAAGTTTATTTTAAAGTAATTAAAGCTTGAAGTTTGGAGTTGGTAATTTAAAAAATGATAATTGGAATGTAATTTGAGACTTATATTTGGTCTTCTACACTCGATGTTTGACTTAAAAATTATGTAATACACGAGATTGTTTTTCTTCTTTCATCTTCCATATTGTATTATTTTTCTTGCATATATGAACTTATTAGTTTGAATTGAATACCAAGAACACATAAATAAATCTATATTTATATTTTCAAAGTATTTCGCCTATTTTAAATAGTTTTACATTATATTTTTAAAAAGTCATGACTCTATGATGTTGCCACATTGGATCTCTTCTAGCCAAATCCTTTGAGTTGGACGAGTCGAGTCCGAGTCTCATGTTTTTGAACCTTGACCCATTGCACAGACAATTTTTATATTTATGTACTTTAGTATACTAAGCATATTATAGAAGTAACTTTGCCTTAATTTGGGCCCAGGTCCAAGCCCAGGTCCTTTATTTGGGTCCCGACTGGATTCTCTAACTTGAACTGAAGTTGGGTACGCTTACAAATATAGATCTAGGGTTTCAAGTTATCAGGGCCAGGTCTAGTCTGCAGGCATTTCTAGCTTATTTGCAACATTTTTATGTCCCTTTGTGTTAAAAATGTTGGATGGGCTGTGATTATAGTAGGGGCCTTTATACTAAAGAGCCCAAAACATAGGCTGGAGCCGGGCCCACAACCTAATGCATTAGTGTGGTTTCTCAGTGCCTCTTAAGTAGGTTTAATGCATAAAGCATAAAATCTTCCCCCTCTAATGAAATCTTAAAGAAGAAAACTTGTGTAGAAGAACATCATTGATTTTATATAAAAAGCACAAATTATGTCATTTGGGGCATGGCTAGGCTGCCATATGTAACATTACACAAAAAAAGCCCAAGATTATCATTGGAACTTTATTCCTCTCATTTTACGACAGTTTTGTGAGTTTTACTTTTCCATTTGACCTGTTTTAATATCATTTCTTTAGCAAAGGTCTTCATTGTGTTTCACTCTCTCCATTCTTCATACTTGGAAGCCAATATTAAATGCTATAATTCCTATGTATTGTTTTAGATGTTGTGTGTGCATATCTTATGTGGCAGTTTTTAATTTCTCCTTTCCTAGAGATATTTTGAAGTTTCCTCCAATGGGCCTCTTTGCATAAAATACATAGGAATTAAATACATATGACTTTATGGTCAAATGAATTCCACCAAAGGATTATTAAAATATGAAGGGCGAAGGATATGAGGTAGTGATGTAGATGAGACCTTGGCTTTCCTAGGATCTAAATCACTAGGGTGATGGCTGGGTATTCATTTCTCATATTACCATTCAATTTCTAATAAAGAGAAGATTATTTGGTAGTATTTTTGGAAATTCACTTTGATTCTTCATTTTTAATTATGTATATAAATAAACTCGTAGGAGTTCAATAACACCTAGGGCCTGTTTCACATGGGAGCTGAATACATAGAAATTCATGCCAAGAGTGATTAAAAATGAAGATCAATGGTGGAGACAGGAAATGAATATGAAAGAGCATCCCCTCTATTCCGATCAATCTAGAGAAGATAGGAAATGAATATGCAACCATCACTATAGCAACTCAAATCCTAGGAAAATCAAGGTCCTAATTGTTGTATATGTGTTGTGTGTGTTCAACATGTGTGAAGCCAAATCCCCTTTATTTGCTTTTTACCTTTGTACTTTTCTTTATTATATTTTTATTCTCTTTTAGCTTTTTTGATGTGAGCCATTGGATTGAGCTTGAAAACCGTAGGAAAAAGTGAATGAAATTCTATAGCATTCCTTTATATTCCTTGGTAGAGAGAGTGTAGAGATTTGGATGAAAGGGAGGAAAGAAAACTTTGAAAGCTTGTAACTTGTAAGTGGGTTGCTATAGCTTCACTTGATAGTGGGCTTGTAATCTCCGTTAAAGATAAAAAGAAAACTTTGCTTTGTTCTCCCATGGATATAGGTTACACATTATGACTGAATCATGTAAAAATTATGTTTTATGTGTCTTTTTGTCTTATTTGATTTCTCTACATGATGGTGGTTTGATGTATGTTTGCCTTAATTGCATTGTGATGACACTTGGTTGATGATTAGTGTTGTAAAATCACATTGCTTACCTAGTGTTTGTACTATCTTATATCCTTCACCCCTCACCCCATGCTATTCACACTTCACCTCTTTACCTTTGCAAGAGCTTATTTGACTACGGATTTGTTGGCCAAGGGTGCAAGGGTGCAGACTAGGTGGGTTCAAGGTCATGGATATTTTGGTAATTGTCAAAGGCTTTCTTGTGGGCTAAGAAATGAATTCTTGGGAGAAAAAAAATAAAAAGCATGGATTATATAGTTGGGCTTCTTTCCCACAGACGTATGCAATCTTGCCGAATCACATAAATCTCTCTGTGTGATGTTGTGTCTTCTTGTGTGGATTGAGTCATTGTTAATCACAATTTTTCACACTTCGAGACCATACCACAACAAGTGGTATCAGAGCCACAACAGAATTTCAATGTATTTTAACGCAAACAAACTGTTACATTATTTCTAATTATGTCATTTCTTGAAACTCTAGACATCTATCTTGGCATGCACATTTCAACTTGTACTCTTAATTCTTCATGTATTGCTTGTTTCAAATTAAAGCCAATTCATTAATTCTAATTCATTAATTCTTAATGTATTTCAACTTTTTCTCCTCTATTTTATGCACATTCTTACGCAAGAGAGTTGTTTCAAATTGAAGCCAATTCATTAATTCTAATTCCTTTACTCTTGTTTATCCTGATTTGTTGGGTTGATCTATATCTTGACAGTTGGTAACATGGCAGAACAAAAGGAACTTGGCTACAAAGAAAGATTTCTCTGCAGCTTCAAACATTGATATGTCTGTCTTGGCTGTTCAACACCTTCAACCACATCAGATTGTTAATCGTGGTTATCAGATTTTTAATCATGATTATCGGCTTATACGTATTGGTTCCATTCGCATGATACCCTATGTATCTATCACCCACTTGTGAAATGGGCTACTGTTTAGCATCTTCATCTGACAGCAAAACCATGCTGATGGAGGGCATAGGCCCATGCCTACACACTCATAAACATTGGCCGGATAGGCAAAAATATACAATTTTCTCTACTGGCTAATACGGGTCTGATAATGATACTTGAACCCATGTTGTGAACATCATAAGCCAACAACAGTTGGAAGGTAAGATCCTGATCAATCACCAACTTCGATAACACATGCTAGACCCATTTCTCATTAATGCTAACAAATGCTAAAGAAGGTTTTCCACAAGTTTAATGGGGTATGTAAGTGTGACAACCATCTTCTTGGTAGTATAATCAACTGTAAGGGGAAAAGCCCAAAGAATGAAGTTTTGTACAGTAAGACCTGATCAACCACCAAGTTCAATGACAAAACAAGACTCATTTTTCAATAATGCTGACAAATGCTAACAAATGCTAAAGTGGGTTTTCCACAAGTTTAATGTGGTATGTAACACAACCAACTTCTTGTCCAAAAAATTAAGAATATGGGCAAATGTAATGACTTCAGAAGTTGTTCATCTTGGAGGCCTTACTACAGATGAACCACAAAACAAAGCTCAATCGGGTCGGACCGTGGACGTCCTAGCCCTTAGTTTGGATTTTAGTATTTTGTTTAAGAAAAATGGAAAATTAATGCAAGTAAAATTCAATTGACTTGTTTCATTAATCAATGGTCAGTACAATTAACATCTTGGTCCTCTAAATAATTTAATACAACAGTTCAATCTGTGTATGGCTTCTCCTCTGCATCAAATCCATCCTAACCTGTATAGTATTCTTCTTCCTTTTCTTTTTTTCACTTTTTCTGTTAATAATGGGATATATGGGGTTATCTCAGACATCATCTCATAGACTTATAGAAAGGGAGGAAAAGAAGAGAACAACTAGAACACTTTTACTTAATATATTTGACTGGCATACACTAACAAGCCAACAAAATGATAATACATTCTAGTTTCCATGTGTATGATATCAAATTCTCTTTTTGATCACTACTATGAAATTCTGATATATCATTACTGAGAACTTGCAGGACAACAAACAAGAGACCAGTCATCTAAGAAACAAAATACCACATTACTATCTTCTGGTACAGAGTGCATGCCTATGTTACATATACCAGGCTTTTCATACTAACTATTTTGTTTATTGCAAGAAGATATCACTTGGATATCATTTTATTATATAGTCATATAAAGGGGAGTACTAACAATGACACAACAATAACCACTAGCATCAACAAGCACCTCAAAGTTGGTGGAGGATGATTTGAGCTCCAAATTGTGGTTGAAGAGATATAACAGTGCGTGGATCATGAGTGTAGGAGGGTGAGAGCTCGAAAGAGAAACGTTGCAGAATCATAGCGAGAGCGATCTTAGCTTCAATTGTAGCAAAGCTCTGACCAATACAAATCCTTGGGCCCCACCCAAATGGATAGAATGCAAGGTGTTCCTTTGAGGCCGATGAAATTCCTGACGAGAACCTCTCTGGTTTGAACTCTGCTGAGTCTTCACCCCAAATTTCAGGGTCATGATGGATGAGGATTGTTGGTAGATAGAGATCCACATTTGCAGGGAGAGAGATCCCTCCCAAGCTGGTTTTTTGGGCAGTTTGCCGAAACATACCATGCACAGGTGGATATAGCCTTAAAACTTCATTCAAGATCATGGTTACCTGCATTGGAAGAATGTGAGCACAAGCAACTATATTTGAAAACATGAGAGAGAGAGAGAGAGAGAGAGAGAGAGAGAGAGAGAGAGAGAGAAAGAGAACTAGGAGAACCTTACTTGGTTTGTTTTAAGAAAATTAAGTGATAAGACAATTCTCTTTCAAAATCACAATAAGAGCATTCGATTTTTCTTCTCATCAAATGCCTGTGTTGGGATTTAAGATATGTTTCAAGGGCCTACTGAATTCCCTAATTTGACCTGTTTGAAACTCGTCTTACGCCCAACGCACTCGCGAATAAGCCTTATCTGATGTGGTCTATCCTTGAGATCACGCAGTAGGCAATTTTCTGCAACTCATCCTTATTATTTATGACTGTTGCTTATTGAAAGTCGAAAATAGGGTAATACTACTGGTTTGCTCTGTGAAAACTAGAACTGAAAAGATATGTTCTTTCAAAATTGAAGTGAAGACTAGCTGTTTTCCCCTTCTGATTAAGTGCCTACGTTTGTTTGGGGATGAATGTTATGGATGGTTTATAGTTATTGATGAGGCAACATGGAAACTGGAAACTGTATTAGGTGGGGTACTGTTTTTCTGCTTTTACCAACCCAGACCATTTTCCAGTGCAGCTCATTGATTTTGATTGAAGGCAGAAAAAATAATATTGAGAACATATCTAAAACTGATGTCTGTTCAAGCAAAATCTTCAATCCAATTGTGAGTTGGGTATATATACCTGCACAATTCCATAATATAAACTTTGAAATGCAGCTCAAGGAAACCTTTTTTATGAAATGAGTGCAGTAACTTAATTTTTTACTGCATGATAAAGGATATTACAATAGAGAAGCATTTTCAAGCTATAAAATGCAACACCCTATTACTAGTGAGCAGTAGTTTTAGTGCTTAAACAAAAGAATCATGAAAAAAAACTTTAAGTTGATGCAAGTATGCGACCAAGAATACTCACAATCTTAAGGTGGTTTGTGCTTTCAAACCTGGGTGTGTTCTTCCCACACACTTGCAAAACCTCTTCACGTGCGTGCTCTTGCCAGTTCGGATGCATAGATAGGACAACCATTGTCCATGTTAACCAGACTGAGGTCGTTTCCTGGCCAGCAAAGTAGAACAGCTTGCATTCCTCTATCACCTCATCAACTGTCAGCCTGATATTCTTAGAGTTATTTCCACCTTCATTACAGTCAGTAGATTGCAACAGCAATCCTAACAAGTCATCGTTGCTTGATTCTCCCATTTTCATGGCCTCTTCTTTCCTATGGATCAAATCTGTTCAGGTCAACGTTCACCCTTGCTCCTGAGCAGTCATAATTGTGGTCGAGCCCCCGCCCTCACCATAAAACTATTGTTGTGCCGTTTCTTATCACCAATTGGTTTTGGGATAAGTGGTACCTCAATGGGGTGTAAGATCCTACAAGATCTCTTAACATACTTCTGATCTCTTTGTCCAAATACATTGTTCGCTTATTCTTTTTGGTAGGTACAAATCTGTGGAAACCCAATGGATGGTGGGATGAATATATTTTCAAGTCACTGCTAATATATGATTTAGAATTGGTGCTGGTTGGGCTGTCCTGTATAATATTCAGTGTTATTCAAGAGGAATGTTTTCTGGTAACTTAAAGTTGGTTTCGTGTCTAGATGAGCCATAAATTACAATCTGGCTGAACAACAGAATGTATGATTATCTATTCACATGTGCATTGAAAATCTGACTTAGGAGGGATACTATTTTTTATTTCATATAATTATGTTGCCTCAAACTAACATTGGTGATGGTGCTGGCTATAATTTAGCTGAGAAGGTGAAAACCAGCACTCAGACTTTCGTATCACCTTAGGTGGAAAGGTTGGCCAGTCCTTCTGTTAAATTGATTAAATCAATTAAGTTCTGGGGTGCATCTGAGAACAATCCCCTATTAATACTTGCCGTGTTAAAAGTAATTTGGTGAATTTTATACATGCTGGTTGCTTAGATATCTTTACATGTAAAAAATAGAACAAATTGCACAACTAGCACAAAAAAAAAGGGTGGAAATACACCTGAGACCTGGTACATATACACTGAAAGCAGCTTCAAGCACCAGAACAATTTGCTCCCTCTGAAGTTTGAAGATCCTCTTGCCTTCTTCATACCGAAGGAGGTTCAAGAGATTACATCTCCTGTAAGTCTTTGGAATTCAGGCCAGACATCCACTTCACATGATCCTTGAGGACCAACTAACTCCTCCCATCTCTTGATCAACTCACTACAACTAGTAGAAAATGCAGGTGCCATCCCCTGCATTTAGAATATCCAAGAACAGCATACATATTCTTCAGAATGATTGCGCTAAACAGTACTAAATAATGTGACTAATGTCCAATTAATTTGCTCTTCACATTATTAAAAATGGCTGAAAAAATATTAGATTTTTGTTTCATATGATAATCTTGTTTAGCTTAGCACTACAAGGTCTAGTGTATGTTAATAAGTAAAAGGGGTTGCAGATGTAGAAAGCAGCCTTCAGCTTGTCTAGTTAGAAAGCTTGAGTGATTATCCTCCTATGTTTGGCCCATTTCTCTCCGTTTAGGGTGTTGACTTCCACAGTCAATAGGTTTACAAGAGGATTTAGTGGTACTTGCTGAAAGTGGCCTGACTTGTTTAAAAGGACTTCCTGCATCAGCTCTGGATCATTGACAGTCACCCTTGGAGTTGTCCCATTCCAATGCAGAGATATCTTGCCTGCATTTTTAATACCCATATATAACTACTTGACAAGGACACTGATAATAATAAAAAAAGAACACTTGAGAAGGATAAAGCAGTGAGAATTGAAGACCCAAAACATTCACTTTTCTAAGTGTAACAAGGAGGGGGCAAAACTATCAACCATCATAGTACTCTAGATGTTGTTCATGCTTTCATGGGTTATTTTCTAGTTTATCATTGAAGTTTAACTTGTTTTCTTATTGTTAATAACAATTTCTCTGCTGGACTTGGCCTATTTATCTTAATCAGCCTTTCGGAAGAAAAGCCTCTGTTGCAGACTGTGGGCTACCTAAACTCAGCTCAAGGATTTGTTTTTGGATCCCATAGAAATTTTGATCCAATTCCTTGTATAAAAAAAATGGCTCCAAAGACTTTTGAATGGGGTCTGTGGCCATAAATAATTGGACCTGAGGACACGGATCCAGATGTGACTATAAGCCCAAGTATTGATAATTTTAATGGAGAAAATTGATGGGTGCTCCCTAATAAAGCATACCAAGCCCATTTAGATACTAAACGCCCATTGAAACGTCACTGATCCCAAGTTTGGCCCCATCCGAATGAACTAGACCGTTTGATTGACTGGGCACTCGTTTGAATGGTGAAAATTTGTGGGCCGTGGTTAGAATGATAATCCAAACATGCATCACCATGAAAGGGACTGTGGAGGCAGGGCGGTTACGGTGGAGCCCCAAGTGGGCCTGCAAGGACAGGTGCTCACCATAAGGCGAGCATCGACCCCTCTAAGTTTTATTACATAGGGAGTGAGTACAAACTAAATAATGTTCAATAATCCAAATCATAGAGACCTGCATATCCTTGAAAAATTGGTTTTTCCTGCCTATGTATGGCAAAAATGAAAATCTCGTATCGTTCAGGGGATACAAAAAGCTAGAGGTCTAGTGGGACTTCTTGCTAAACTGATGATTTGGAGTCGAACTCTATTTATTGATTTAGATATGCCTGATTCAATTGGATGTCATTGGGATCTTCCTCCTAATAGAGTTTATCGAATGAATTCGCCTATTTTGCCTTTACCTCCTATGTGGAGACTTACTTGAGCTCATATCTCACATTTGATGATTGGTATTGTGTGGACTGATTTGGGTGTTCTTTATCAAGGTGCTAGTTTTGAAGTTTCTGATTTATATCAAAATATCATACTACTTCTTGACTTGCTTCCTTCATGGACTACTCAGTTGTGCTTTGAGATGGATGATTATCTTATGAAAATTGTGAAATCTCCTGATACTTCACATTGGATGACTTGGTTTCAGGTTCGTCAGATCTCAAATGCTATCGAAGCAAAACCCCCAGTCAACATTATTTCAATTTCATGCTCTTTAAGGATGCTACTTAGAAGAAAAGAGTATTGCCTCTCCCAACGTACTTTTCAGAACGGGAGTACGCTCAACTTTTGGACACCAGTGGGTTTAATTCACGTACACAGGATGTGGGTTTATTTCATTTGACCTTAGCATGGGCTGTGGGCTTTTATTGTTTGCGTATCTTTTAATGTGATTAGAAGTAGGTCTATTATTGTAGGTCTCTTGCGGTTAGAAGTAGTGTATGGGTGTAACAGGTTTTGAGGCTGATATTATAAATAGAGACTCAGAGTCTCTATGATGTACAACCTCTTCTTGATTGTATAGTAAATTCTCCCGTCTTCCCGTGTATGTAGGCCAAAAGCCGTGGTTAGAGATAAATGACTTATATCCCTAGTGAATTTTACCACTTTATGCACGTGCTTGCGATGATTTTCTATCGACATTGTTGTGTTTGGGGTACAATCCAATGCCCTACTTAGCTTTGCACTTTAATCAATTAGACTTCTTACACATATCTGACACTAAAACAAACTTATTTGCACTTACTGCACATATAATTTTTTGAATCATTTTTTATGTGTATATTGGATATTTATATTGGTTAATTTGAACCGCCCATGTGCACCCCTCCACACTAGGGTCCACTAGACTGAAATCTATGTGCGATCGTAAATTATTTCAAAAGGTCACAAGTCTATCTGACATGGTCAAAATCCCACTAATCTGCCTAATTCCACATAAAATCTTCCAAAATAATATTAGATGCCTAATTGAGTTTAATTAGGCATTGATTAGGTTTAGATGGGGTCGGGGTGTTATATTTGTCAAATTAAGTACAGTAGTTGATTAATTATTTATATGTATTAATTCTGAGGCTCTGCTCAAAACTAGGTGAAGCTAAAAAAAAACAGAGAACTTTAAAAGTGAGTTAGCTTTCTTCTCATTTTCCATTTTTATAGATGTTGATTGCTTATTAAAGAAACTTTTATTTTTGGTAAAGCTTATTAAAAAGGGCTAATTTGGCACTTTACTGGCATAGTAAAAGTCAAGTAAAGCCTTCATTTTTCAGATAATATGTCACATCAAAAGCACTTTAATTCAAAACTCCCTCTATCTTTTTTTTAAAAAAAAGTAAAAAAGCAACCACCTTTATTCACTAAAATACAAAAAAACTCTATTTTATACAAAAAGTAAAAAATATTTCATAACAAACAATTAAAAATAAAATACTATCATAACCCACTTATATTTTATTTTTTCTTCAAAACCAACTTGACTTCACTTGACTCTATTAGTAGAGTTGCCAAACTAAGAAACTTGAAATATAGATGGGTACATACAACTGTACAAGAAGAGAAAGGAAAAACGTGTGTTGGGGGAAAGAGTGGCGGACAAAAGAGTATACGAATCCTCAGTTTTGGTCTTTAAACCGATGTCCTTCTCATGTGGTCGAGCGAGCAAGGAAAGTGTGAAAGACAATGGAATGGCGTTTAGAAAATTTGCATAAAACGTGGAGTCGATGGGTCGATCTTCAATTTTTCTTTCTTTGATATATTAGTTCTCTTTACATTTGGTTGTTTCAAGATTTAATGAGGGAAATTCAAATAATATCACCAGAGTTGATTGAGTTGATTGGCTCTGATCCATATTTTTTTAGCGTTTTCTATCACATGATATCATGAGATTTATTAGTTTTTGTATCATTTACTTTCTGTAATTAAGTGAATTCGTTTTTCATATAATAGAAAAATGATATTTTGTGAAAAGTAAATTCACATTTGACTACCATTTTTCAAGTCCTATCATTTGAATTTTTTTTACCTAAGACACTGCATAAAAGTTCCATGATATCATGGGATTTATCAATTTCTGTGAAATATATTGTTCACATGATATCATGAGATTTGGGGCAAAAGAGTTTTTTAAAAGTGTTATCTAAATTTCGGTCATTAAATTGAAAAAACCAGATTTAAGGATGACTAATATGTCAAAATCCCTTTGTTCTATATTGGGCTATTGATTTACTTTTTGACTTACCACCCGGGGCTCAATCGTGGGCACATGTCTGAAACTTTCCAACACCTTGGCCAAGGGTGGAACCTTTAGTTTATCTTTTCCTTCCAACTCAAATACTCCACTTAGAGGTGGGATTTGAAATTCCACCTTACAGAGGAGAATTCAAATTTCTTCTAACATAAACTTTGAAGTTTTGGAAAAGAACCGCAAGCCCTAATGTATTTCTGTCTAGTGGCAGATGTCCTATGTCACAAGTAAAATGTTGAGGGCATATTTATTTATTTAATGTGCTAACGTGGCGGTATGAAACCACGCACTCTGTTGTAAGATCGAAATGTAAGAGACTCAATATAAATATGTGTTAGTTGAAGACAATTTTTCATCTCTAGCAAAAAAAAGAAGACATTTTTTCATCAAATCTTAAAATCCAATTTAGAAAATTTTCAAGAATCTTTGACAATTCTATCAAACGTTATCATTGGTTCTTTCCTGGCAGACGACAAGGGCCTTTGGCCTTATTGGTTATAGGCTTGTGTATTAGGTCTAGGTGGTTGGGTCATCCGGTCATGGGTGGGCAAGGTCACTCGGTTTGACAGATGCATTCAAATTTCAATCCTTTCCCACAGTGCACATGTGTTTACTATAGATATAGTAATTGTCGGTGGGTTTGAAATAATGACATCCATATCTGTATCCTTGCCCTTTCATTTTCACTTGAATTAAAAGTCTCCCCATCAATACCTCCAAACAGCATTGGAAAGAAATCATAGCCGTTTGGAGGCATAATTTTGTTATTCCGCTTTCATTTCTCAACCGTCCGACCCGAGTGCTGAGGTTTGATGCTCAATAATGCAATGCCCTGTTCACATCCGCCTTAGAAATATAAATGGATGTCAGCAGCTTCACTGTCTAGTACTATTTGAAAACATCTTGTGTGGCTGAGCCACTGCCAAAGTGCTTTCTGGATAAGCCATGGACCTTTCTTGCTTTCTCTTTGGTAAGCATCCACGGTAGAGAGATGATTTTATGCTTATGATCATTCCTCTGTTCCAGTGGAATCAAACCATCCTCATATAGGATTTGTGCAGAGAGATTTATGTTTGGTATTGAAAGAGGATTCCCACCATTAGTAGAATATGTGATACAATAGTTGTAAGTTTTTTTTTGAAATAACTCACGATCTATGACGAATCAGGACCTTAGATTTTTACTCAAAGTCAAGCTAAGCCATCTAGTGTATTTGAATGGTTCGGATCGTGTAAAGGGGCCCCACAAAAATTAAAAAAAAATATTTTAGAATCTGGACGTTTTTGCAAATATCTCAATATACAGACATGATCAACGGATGAAATTCGATCGACTAGCCGTTTTTGACCTTCTAGAGATAGCTGACGGTTTAGATCATGATAATAGGCCCTACAGGAACCAAAAAATTGAAAAAAAGGCACTGTTTTTCATCCCGTTTTTGGCCTTGTGAGAAATCAGCGGTCTAGACCTTTTGGCCAATTTCTCATGATCCACATTGAATCAGGCTGTCAAATTTGGACCTAGAGCAGTTTTAGTCATTCTGAAGAGATTGGACGGTTTGGATTTTGCAAATGGGCCCCACAGAATTTCAGAAATTGCCATCCAACGGTCTGGACTTTTTGTAAATATCTCAAATTCCGTAAACAATCAACGGTTGAAATTTGACGTTCTAGCCGTTTTGGAGCTTTTAAACAAAACTACTAGTTCAGATCTTACTTGTGGGGCCTAGAAAAGATCAGATTTTGTAAAAAACGGACTGCCCTATATTTACTTGCAGGTTCACCGTAGCTCCGCCTTTCAGTGGGTTTGTGGATTTCTGAAATCAGAGGGGGGAAGCTTGGACTGGGGTTATCCATGGGAGCATGGATTCATGGATTCCTTGATGCAGCTTTTTTTGCAATGCCAAACGTGGAAATCTACGGAATTGCAGAAAATGTGGGAGGAATCCTCATAGAGGATGCTTGCCAAGCGTCGTTAAAGCATGCATAAGCATCCATATAGTCTGGTCAGATGCTCATTTCATTACTTTCCTTTCCTTCAGTTTCTTTCTTCCTGTGAGAGAACACAGCATGGCAGCAGAAGCAGTTCTCTCCGCCGTCCTGAAAGAGTTGCTGAGCAAGTTAAGCTCCCTTGTTCAAAATGAAACTGGGTTGCTGTGGGGTTTGGAAAAGGATAAACAAAAGCTTGAAAGCAACCTGTCAGTGATTAGAGCCGTGCTTTATGATGCAGAAAAGCAACAAGTGAGCAAGATAGCGGTGAAAGATTGGCTTTGAAAACTTGAAGATGCAACCTATGATGCAGAAGATCTAGTTGATGAGTTCATATTCGAAGCACGACGAAGGAAGGTTGTGAATCAACAAGGCATGCAAAAAAAGGTACGCAACTTCTGCTCGCTTTCGAATCCACTTGTTTTTTGTACGAAAATGGCACATAAGATGCAAAAGATGAGGGAACGATTTGATGCCATTGCTGAAAAGAGAGGAATGCTTTCCATTTCAAGGAGGAAGCTGTAGAAAGCCGGCCTCCGATCTCAAGAACAAGAGAAACGGATTCATATGTGATTAAGTCGGAGGTTCGTGGGAGAAAAAATGAGGCTGAAAAGTTGATACATTCACTAATCAACTCTGAAAATGAAGAGGTCCTCTCAGTCATTCCCATAGTTGGAATGGGTGGAATGGGCAAGACCACATTGGCTCAATTGGTATTTAATGATGAGAGAGTCGGGACTCATTTTGACTTAAAGATGTGGGTCTACGTGTCTAAGGACTTTGATGTGGGAAGGCTCTTAAAAGAAATTTTACAGTCTGCAATTAAAGGCAAAGCTGACGAATTGAGCTTAGATCTGTTACATGCTCATCTTTGAGAAACACTGAACGGGAAGAAATATTTACTTGTTTTGGATGATGTCTGGAATGAAAAAGTTAACGAATGGAGCAGACTGAAAACATGGCTGAAATGCGGCGGTATGGGAAGCAAGATATTAGCAACCACTCGCAGTAATAATGTTGCGGCGATCATGGGCACTTTTCCAGCACATGAGTTGGGTATACTATCTGAAGAAGGTTCTTGGACTTTGTTTGAGACACTGGCACGACCACATCCAAACTTTGTATCGATGGGAAAGGAAATGGTAGGTAAGTGAGGTGGTCTCCCTTTCGCAATCAAGACTTTGGGAGGCTTGATGTCTTCTAAAACAACTGTCGCGATCTAGAGCCTATGGAAAGAGATCAATCACACAGGGAACAAGGAGATTTACGTGGTTCGGCTTTTGGCCTACGTCCACGGGGAAGACGGGAGAACTCACTTTATTATCAGAAGAAGGTGTACATCATAGAGACCCTAAGTCTCTATTTATAATATCAGCCCAATACCCAGTTACACCCAAACACTACTTCTAATCACAGTAGACCTATGATAATAGACCTACTTCTAATCTCAGTAGACCATGGGCAATACAGGGGCCCGGTTTATTTATAATTTATTCAATTGAGCCAAACAAATAACAAATCTCCACCTTGGCGAACATTGAAGCTGATCTTCATGCACTTAACACGTCTCACCGTCTCCACTTGCCCCTTAGGGCACTCAGGTACTGATCACATTAATCAAGTCCAAGCAATGCTTGAACTTGACTGTTGGAATAGTCTTGGTCATCATGTCTGCTGGATTCTCCGCCGTAGCAATTTTAATTATTGCAATAGCACCCTCGGCGATGACATCTCGAATGAAATGAGCCCTTACATCTATGTGCTTGGTCTTTTCATGATACTTTGGATTATGTGTCAGATCGATCGCACTCTGACTGTCACAGAAAACAGTAACTAGCTTCTGTTCCAATCCCAGATCTCCAACCAAGCCTGTCAGCCAAATAGCTTCCTTCACTGCCTCTGTAGCTGCCATATATTCTGCTTCAGTGGTAGACAAGACAGCTTTGGATTGCAATGCTGCCTTCCAACTAATGGCACCGTTAGCAAAAGTGAAGACATAACCTGTCAGGGACCTTCTTCTGTCTAAATCTCCAGCAAAATCTGAATCAGATAGAGCATTCTTTCCCCTCAAAGCTTTATGCAACCCATTCTGGACCAACAAAGCATGCATCTTCAGACGCCAAAGACCGAAGTCATTATTACCGTCGAATTTTTCAATATCGAATTTAGCAGCCATTCTGCAAATCTTTCACTGGAACTGTGTAGATCTGGTCACCACGAGCACGCTGGAAGAAACGGATCTGAAATCCGACTTTGGACGGCTAAGATATCGCAGAAATAAGTTTCTGCGCTCCGATTAGTCAATCTTCTTTGTTGACCGTTGAACAGCCAATCTTCTTCCACAACAGTGTAGATCTGCTCGCAACGAGTCCGTAGGTTCAAACGGATCTCAGATCGGACTCCGGATAGTCAAGATATCGCGTAAACAATTTTCAGCCTTCGATCTAGTCAAATCTGCCTTTGACCGTACAGGTGCTGACGTGTTGCTGACGTCAGCAGACCTTACCAGCGGGCTTTGTTTCTGGGCTTCTTCTCCACGGGTTAGGTCAACCTGGACTTGACCTGACCTAGACTGGCGAATGGGCCTTTTTAAAACGAGTCAGGCTGGACCTGACCTGCACCCGACCCGGAACTACTGCAGAGCCCAAGCCCACCTTCTTCTTCTTCTTCAACTGCCCTGTTCTGCAACACAGAACACTGATTTTGGCGTAGAACCCACACGGCCACGGGACGGCAGTGCAGCAACACTTCTTCTCCGGTGACGGGATGCGCGTCTGGCGAAGACTCCGGCGACGGGTGAATAAGTCCGGTGAGATTTTCTTCACGGCGAGGTGGGGCCCAGCAAGAAACCCAAAAAAACACGATCGCCCTTCCCTGTAGTTGTCGTCCTCTCCGGTTTCCTTCTCCTTCTTCCACGGCAACAGCGATGGCTTCCCCTGATTTCTTCTCCAGTGATGTGCAGAACCTGATTTACTCTTTGTCCACGGAGGAACAGAACTGTGAGGGAAGACACTACAGAGGCAGTCTTCTTAGGCGGCGAGGCAGTCTTCTTCTTCGATCCGTGGCCCACTTCGAGATCACCTAATCTTATGCAAGATTTGTGGCCCTCTCGAAATCCGATTTAACGGATCTCCTCCGATCAAAGCTCTGATACCAGTTTGTCGTGATCTAGAGCCTATGGAAAGAGATCAATCACACAGGGAACACGGAGATTTACGTGGTTCGGCTTCTGGCCTACGTCCACGGGGAAGACGGGAGAACTCACTTTATTACCAGAAGAAGGTGTACATCATAGAGACCCTAAGTCTCTATTTATAATATCAGCCCAATACCCAGTTACACCCAAATACTACTTCTAATCACAGTAGACCTATGATAATAGACCTACTTCTAATCTCAGTAGACCATGGGCAATACAGGGGCCCGGTTTATTTATAATTTATTCAATTGAGCCAAACAAATAAAAACAACTCAAAGTGCGTGGGAGTCTGTGAAAAATAGTGAATTTTGGAAGCCACAAGATAATGGTGGAGAAATTTTACCTGCATTAAGATTGAGCTATGATCATTTGGCGCCATCTTTGAAGCGATGCTTTGCGTATTGTGCTATAATTCCCAAAGGGCTTGAATTTGAGAAAGATAAACTTATCAGGAAATGGATAGCCCAAGGCTTTATTCATTCTGATGGAGAAAATGACCCCCTAGAAGAAAAGGGCAAAGGTTATTTCAATGAATTGCTGCAGAGGTCTTTGTTTCATGTTGGAGCGAATCCATATGACTTGAAAGAAACACAGTACAGTATGCATGGCCTTATACATGATCTTCTCAAATTCATTGTAGGAGCAGAATACTCAATTGTGGAAGCTTCAATGAAAATTGACCCTAGTATTGAAATTCGCCATTTATCATCGCAAGATTGGAATGAGCAAAAAGAATTAAAGATTTTGGAGGCATTGGAGATATGTAAGAAGTTACGTATAGTATCTCTCCTATGTTAATCCGTTGATGTATCTCTCCGACGTTATTCCTTTGATGTAAATATTTTGTCAAGCTTGAGGTGCCTACCCGTTTGGTAATTTTACTTGTAAAGTCAAGTAAAGTAAAATAAAGTTAAGCATAAAATCAAAACCACTTCAATTCAAAACTCACTCCTCCTTTTTGAAAAAAAAAGTCAAAAAGCAATTACCATTATTTACTGAAAGATAAAAAAACTCCATTTCCCCATACAAAAAGTCAAAAACATTTTATCCTAAACAACTAAAAACAAAATACCATCATAACTCACTAAAAATAAAATACCATCATAACTCATTTATATTTTATTCTTTCTTTTCATTTCACCTTACTCCACTTTATTTTAAAGTAAAATGCCAAATAGGCCCTAACGGTATTGGAGTTAAGTCACCGTGAAATTAGGTACTTGCCAAATTCAATAGACAAGTTGAAACATCTTAGGTACCTTGACATCTCATATACATCGATCTGAGAGCTACCTGAGTCCATTTGCAACTTACATAGCTTGCAAACATTGAAATTAAGATGTAGAATTAAGAATTTTTCAAAAAATATGAAGAAAATGATCAGCCTTAGACATGTTGAATTTGATGGAGAATACCCTATATCCGAGGGGTTTGAAGATTACCCTGCACCCAAAGGGATTGGAGAGTTGACTTGCCCAAGGACCTGGCCTACATTTGTTGTTAGTGAAGAGAGTGGAGCTGGAATAGAAGAGCTGAAAAGTTTAAATCAGCTTTCGGGGCATATTCACATTAAAGGTCTTCATAATATAAGAAATGGCGCATGTGCTCGGGAGGCAAGTTTAAAGGCGAAGCAATACCTCAGCGCTTTGGAATTATCCTGGTCTCACGTCGATAGAGTAGCTGATATTGAAGAAAATTCAGAGAAAGTGATTCAGAACCTCGAGCCCCATCCAAACCTGAAGAAATTAATTGTTAATAGTTACATTACATGGGTCTGAATTTTCCAGGTTGGATGATGATCCTTACAAATCTAGTTGATATAAAGTTTTCAGGTTGCAAAAGATGTGAAAAGCTGCCACCTCTCCTTGAATCACTCGAGATGGAAGAATTGAGTGATTTAAAATACATTGTTGAGTTTGATGGGGACCATAACTGTAAAGATGTGTTTCCGTCATTAAAAAGACTTCACCTCTCTAATATGCCTAATCTGGAGGAATGGTCATCACAAGCAACGAATGGCGTTACGCAAGGAAAAGAAAGAGATCAACAAGTGATCTTGAAAAGCCTTTTGTCATTTGTCCATCTGGCGTTGTGAGAAACTAATACAATTGCCGTGGCTTCGTCTTCTTCCAAGTCTTAAATATCTCGAAATTATAGGAGTTGGCTGGGATGCGATAGAGTTGCCCACATCCCCGTCGTCGCTGATGGAGCTCCTCGAGGTGTCTGTTATGCCTAATTTGGAGAGATGGTCCCCACAAGAAGCGGATGGTGATGAAGGTAACCAAGTGATCTTCCATTCACTTGGTACTCTGAAAATCTATGAATGCCCAAAATTAGTTTGTTTACCTGGTGTGTACTTCTTTCAGCACCACGAGAAGCATATGATGGGCGAGTGGTCTTCCCTCGCCTCATGAAATTGAAACTCAAACAATGCCCCAGGATTGTTCACTTTCCCCATCTTCTTCCATCACTTAAGATATTAAGTGTAGGTGCTAGCTATCAATCAAATGCTATTAGGGTCGGTGGCCAACTACACTTCACTTACCGAGCTCTCTATTGTAGGGTTTCCAGAGGTCAGGTGTTTGCTAGAAGAATTAGGGCCAAACCATGCTGTGCTACGCACCTTTAAAATTAGGGATTGCCCAAGACTAATGTCCGTATCAAATCAGCTGGAGAATCTCCATGCTCTCGAGACACTATTTATTGATGGGTGTGCAGATCTTTTGCTATCATTGCCGGATGGGGGATTGCAACATCACCAGCAGCAGTCTCCTCCTCTAAATCCTCTCGAGATGTTGCGAAACCTTACCTTCCTTCGAATTGATGGCTGTCCAAAGGTGTTTTCTTTTCTTTCTCTGAAAAATCTCAAATCGCTTGAGCAATTAAAGAATTTCAAGGTGTCCAGATGTGATGAATTTACTACAGCATGCGGAAAGCCTCACATCACTCGCTTGGCTAATGATTTGGAATTGCCCTGGTATCTCATCTTTGCCAGAATCGATGGGGGACCTCACATCACTCACTATGCTATGGATTTCGGATTGCCCTGGTTTGTCATCTTTGCCAGAATCGATGGGGGACCTCACTTCGCTCAAGATTTTAGGTATTTCAAAATGCCCGGAAATAACGACTTTGCCAGATGGGCTGCAACGCCTCACTGATCTCCAACATTTGTTGATAAGCGGCTGCCCTATTCTGAAGACAAGACTGCGATGCAATGAGGGCCAGGACTGGCATAAGGTAGCGCATGTTCCATACATCAAGATTGACTACCAAGATCTAAGAGATTCCCTCTCATCGGTTGGGCATCCAAGTCTGATGGATTCTTTGAAGATGGGATGCAACATGTTCAACACGAAGAAGCTCCTTTTGCCCTCATGCTGCTCATCTTCTCCATCTTCTTGTTCTACTTCTCGTCCTACCTGATCATGGAGCTGTCATTTTATGTTGTGTGCAATGTAAGAAATAATGCTTTGGGCATATTCGTTCCTTACAACTGAGGAATTTGAGCTGGATTCGCCTCGCCCAACGTCTGTGGCTAGAAATGGGTTGGTAAGTCTTGCCGTCATTTGTATTGTAGGTCCATTTCTGATGTTCACTCTTCATTTAAGCTATACAGCTTTATGTTCTTTTATCTGATTATAGATTTCCAATTTGATGAATCTTGGCCAAGTTGAACTCACCCCCATCAAGATGATGAGCCGAGTCATTGCACAGCCTGGACATGTCGAAGACTCGGCTTGAATCATTTTAGTGGAGCAAACAGAGTCACCTGACCTGCTAATTGTTGAATTTCTTTTTTAACGATTGAAATGATATGTTTAATTTCATCGCGAGACATGTTTTTTTATTGGTCCTTATGTGATCTTTCAATTCTAATTTTGTTATTTCAGGTTTTTTGGATATTCATTTGATCATAGCTCATCAATTTGGCATCTCTCACCAGCCTTGCAGACTGCACTGATCATCAATATAACAAGTTGAGCCATTTGTTTTAGAACTCTTATTATTCTGGTGAAAAATTACTACATTTCAACCATATTGGGCATAATTACATGGGTAGCCGTCCTATATGATTTTCTTATACGATCATCGGCCTTTAAAAATAATTAGCATATACAGTTTCTTTAAATGGATTTTAAGATAATTACTATATATAATTTCCTTATATATACGAGTACTCAATACATGTTACTACTCAACGCATCTCACTCTTTCTCTCTCTACCAATGATGAAAAAGTCAATTTTCTGAGAATATTATGCCTTCAAAACTGCCCTTCTCACATTCCAGCTTTTTCAGTCCTATATGTGTTTAAGGAACCAGGGAAAAAGGTTGAGGAATGGAGGAGGATATAAATTAGGGTAGGTAATCTCTCTTCTGTCTAAAACTTCAAAGGGTGTTGGGGTGCACTAAAGGTCCAGGTCATTCATTGAGTGGATCAGATACATATGTGATCATTGGATAATGAGATTTCTGACTTCCATGTCAGATGATGCAAAGTGGACTCACCATGGAGAATGGCATGGATGGTGCAACCATGCACTTGTGGAATGATGTATGGGTATGACAACCATTTCTTATGGTAATTTGAGTGTGAATTTGACTTTGACAGACTCCTTCAACTTGTTTGAATAGTGAGTAATTGTGATGGGTACACTAGAATTTAGAGTTGCCAAAGAGAAGTATGTAGTGGCAGTATATGTGCATTATAAGGTCATCTCAATCCATTTTAGGTTTCTTTCCTTTGTTGAACTTGTCTTTGTGTGTATTTGGAAATTAGGTGATTGGAATGGAGATAAATAATTACTTCTAATGGATGTTGGAAAGAGAAATGACATACATTCATTGAATGAATGTTGGCTAAAGATAAATGATGACCATCTCTAGTGAAACTCACCCTTTGTGCAATTCCTTTTGTTGATCTTCCACTCATGTTGTGTTCAGAGCACAAGCTGATGCCCTGCTAAGGTTTGCACTTTAATTGATAAAACTTCTTACACATCTGACACTAAAAACAAACTTATTTGCACTTACTGCGTCTATAATTTTTAGAACCATTTTTTTTCTGTGTATATATTGGTTATTTGTATTGGTTTAGTTGATCATCATACCTTTTTCTTCAGTCTGATGAAAATTTTATCCCCTGCAGAGACCTTGGCATTAACAATTAAACAAGAGAAACTCCAACTAACTTTGACCCGTCTGCAACAGTCTTTATGTAAGTAGACAGGCATTTCTTATCTTGTCTTTTTTTGCCCTCTTTCTTTACACTTGAAAATTGAAAATTGAAAGAATTGCTCATATTTTGTAGTGGTCCTCGCATTCACAATGATTTTTTTTTCTTTTGCCAACAATTTAGGTATCTTACAGAGAACATGCTGACTGGGAAAGTACCCAAATGGATCTTGAAAAGCAACATAAACTTGCGTGTAATCCTTTCAAAACTACTACTGAGGCTAGTGTGTTGAGACATGCTTAAACGTGCTATCCCTAGGTTTCTTACAAACAGCATGCTAACTGAGGAAGTACCCAATTGAATCTTGAAAAGCATCGGAAACTCGTGCGTAATTCATTCAGAACTACTACCAACGCGAGTGTGTTTTCCCTTGAGACATGCATAAAAATGATATCTATGCCCGTGGTTCTTTTCTTGCAGTGACTCATCTTACTACAATTTTACAAGATCTACTCCTTCAAATTGTGCACAAGGGAAGTTGTAAGAACACTCGTCCACCCTTTTGTTTCCATTATTGCCTGAGATTAACCATGTTTCTTGTTTCTCACATCTAATTACCCTTCTCCTTTGCTCCTTTCAGAAATTTGGTTTCTAGTTATTCCTACTTGGAAGCTTTTTACACCCTATCTGCCATTATTCTGTGGATTTATGATGGCAAACCACCTTTTATTTTGAGTAAGGTAATAAAATGTATAAATGCTTGTGAGCTGTTTTTTAGTTCTTGTAGAGTTGAGCAGTTGCTTCATGCTTGAAGAAAACCTTCCCTGCCCTGCATAGGCGCAATATTATAATTATTGAATTCAAAAGCTGTGTTCTCTGTGAAAATTGTGCTACTAGAATGTTGTTAAATTGGTGATACAAAAAAATCCCATGCTTGGCACAGATTGTTGTGCTAGTTGATTATTATACCTCAACCACATGATTCTCAAAGGCGAAGACAGATCGGATGATCAAATTATTCGAGCAATCTATTGTTGGTCATTAAAATTGCAGCTGATTAGATAATTTAAGTACCACATTATGAACGGTGTATGCTAATTTATTGAACGGTTGAGATTGTCTTATCCTTTTGTTTTGATGAATGCCGCCACCTCAGGGTGTCATGGTTTGTGCATTTTGAGTTGCAGTTAAAAAGCACGAATGAATACGTGCAATGCAAAGAGTCAGAGTCTTGGTCTAGACAATTTAAATACAAACTATTGCATTTCGTAGCCAATAAGCCCCACAAATTATAAATTGTAAAAGCTTTGGCAGAAGCAGCAGATCGGATGTGATCTCAAAGAAGACTCAGATGGATTCTCTCCTCATCTTCCTGTTTGGCCCCATACACTAAGTACTTATTTTTTGTATATTTTCACGTCTAATTAAAGAAAATGTGGTTGTGTGTGAACATGTTGAATGGTGTTTGCAAATAAATAATTGTAATACATGCAACACGTGTAAACCCACCTGCATACAACTAAATTTGGAGTCAATCAAATGAGGGGGAGAGGGGAGTGGAACTGGAACATACATATTGATAATTCAAATAGTTTAAAATGAATGTCCTCACCTCATAGGATGTCCCCACATTTTAATGCAATAAAAGTTCATCCCATCATATTGGTTATTGAGCATAGGGGTGTACACGGATCGGATTGGTGCGGATTGGGCCAAATCCATCACCAATCCGTTGCTTACGGATTGACGGATTTGTAATCCATCACCAATCTGTTAATGTTTAAATCTGATCCGATCCGATCCGTGGAGGAACGGATTGGCTCGGATTAATCCTTTCAATCCATTCCTGTACATTACATGGAAAAAGAAAGAAGAAAAAACTTTTGAATTTTGAAACCATTGAATTAAAGGGGCATGAGTTGAGAGTTGTATGCCTATTCTATTTATAAGGTTAGTGACTCCTTACATTTTTTTTCTTATTATATATATTTTATTTATATTTAATGACAACGGATTGGATCGGATTGAATCCGCGGATTAAGAATGAAATCCGCCACCGATCCATTGCTAATGGATTACACAATTTCCAATCCGTCACCAATCCGTTGGCCTTCGGATCGGATTAACATCCGCGGATTGGATCGGATCAGACCGGATTGACGAATTGACGGATTTTTTGTACACCCCTAATTGAGCATATAATTAGTGTGATAGGGTTAAATCAATCTCACGGTGGAACCAACCCCTATTTGAGTAAAATTCTGAGTTCTGCTGAATGAATGGAAGAGAGAATGCAGTTTAAAATAGATTCAGGTTTGAATCCTCTCCCCACATTGGTGGTAGCAAGAATTTATAGGGACCTCTTGCTGACATTGGTACCCACTTTTCAACCATCTTGATCCAAGGCGAACATTGATGCAAGTAATTAGGAATGTGATATCACTTTCGGCCTGGTACATCATATGAAAAATGTATCTTATGATTTATAAATTTTAATTTAATATTTGCTTTGGGCCTGTTTGTTTGCATATAAATTTTAATTTAATATTCAAGCCATACAGCTTTGCGTTCTTTTATTTGATTATAGATTTCCAATTTGATGAATTTTGGCCAAGTTGAACTCACTCCCATCAAGATGATGAGCCGAGTCATTGAGTCATTTTAGTGGAGCAAACAGAGTCACCTTGCAATTCTAATTCCGTTGAATTTTTTTTTTAACAATTGAAATGATATGTTAAATTTCATCGTGAAACATGTTTTTTTTATTGGTCCTTATTTGCTCTTTCAATTCTAATTTTGTTATATCACATTTTTCGTATATTCATTTGATAATAGCTCACCAATTTGGCATCTCTCATCACCCTTGCAGCCAGCTGAGTCATTGCCATGAGTTCATGTATTTGTTTTGGATCTCTTATCATTCTGCTGAAAAATTGTTACATGTTGACCATATTGAAAATAATTACATCGGTAGTGGTCCCGTATGGTTTTCATTCACGGTCATCAATTTTTAAAGATATTTAGCATATACATTTTTCTTGAACCGCTTTTAAGATAATTACTATATACAATTTCCTTATACAAGTACTCAGTATATGTTTATACCCAAATCATCTCTCTCTCTCTCTCTCTCTCTCTCTCTCTCTCTCTCTCTCTCTCTCTCTCTACCAATGATGAAAATGTCAAGTTTCTGTAAATATTATACCTTCAAAACTTCCCTTCTCACATTCCTGCATTTTCAATGTTATGTGTACAAGGCGCCGGAGAAAAAGGTTGATGAATGGAGGAGGATATAGATTAGGGTTAATTAAGCTGTCTCTTCTTTCTACTACTTCAAAAGGCGCTGTGGGCTTGGGCCAGTCACACTAAAGATCCAGTTTGTTCATTTAGTGGACCAGATGCATATGTGATCATTGGATAATGAGATTTCTGACTTCTATGCCACATGATACAAAGTGGACTCACCATGGAACCCATGCACTTGCGGAATGACAAATGGGTACGACAGCTATTTATTATGGTAATTTGAGTGGGAATTTGACTTTGACAAATTCTTTATCTTGTTTAAATAGTGATCGGTTGTGATACACTAGAATTTAGAGCTCAATTTGAGGTCGCTAAAGAGAAGTACATGGTTTCCTATTTATTTTTTTGGTAAAAAAACAGAAGTACATGTTAGTAGTATATAAGCATTATAAGGTCATCTCCATTCATTTTAAGTTGTGTTTTGCTTTCTTTTCTAGTTGTACTTGTCTTTGCATGTATTTGGAAATTAGGTCATCGGAACAAAGATAAATGAATGTTGGTTATAGATAAATGACTTATATCCCTAGTGAATTTTACCGCTTTGTGCACTTGCTTTCGATGATTTCCTATCGATATTGTTGTGTTTGGAGCACAAGCCAATGCCCTACTTAGCTTCGCACTTAAATCAATTAAACTTCTTACACATCTCTGACACTAAAACAAACTTATTTGCACTTACTGCGTATATAATTTTTAGAGCCTTTTTTTTTTTTTGTATATTGGATATTTATACTGGTTACATTGATAATAATACCTTTTGTTGTTCTGATGAAAATTCTATCTACCGCAGAGACCTTAATTTTAACAATTTGACAAGAGTCAATTTGGTGGAGCAAATAGAGTCGCCAACTCTCTAATTATTGAAATGTTTTTAAGGATTGAAATGATATTCTAAATTTCATCTTGGAATGTTTTTCTTTATTGGTCCTTTTGGATCTTTCTATTTTCATTTTGTTATATCATACTTTCTGTAATTTTATTTGATAATAGATCACCAACTTGTCATGTCTCAGCCTTCTAGACTGCACTCATCAAGATAACAAGTTGAGTAATTGCCATTGGTTCATGTATTTTTTTCAGCTCTCTTTATCATTCTGGCGAAAAATTGTTACATGTAGACCAAATTGGGAATGTACATTGGTAACGGTCCTATATGATTTTCTAAGACAATTATCATATACAGTTTCCTTAAATGGCTTCTAAGATAAATCACTATATACAATTTTCATACACGAATACTCAATACATGTTTATACTCAATGCATATCTCTCTCTCTCTCTCTCTCTCTCTCTCTCTCTCTCTCTCTCTCTCTCCCAACAATGAAAACATCAAATTTCTGAAAATATTATGCCATCGAAATGCCCTTCTCACATTCCTGCTTTTTCGGTCTTAGGGTTAAGTAAGCCCTCTTTTCTTTCTATTACTTCAAAGGGTGCTGGGGCACACTAATTAAAGATCTATGTCATTCATCAACTGGACCAGATGCATATGTGATCATTGGATAATGAGATTTCTTACCAAATGATGCAATGTGAACTCACCATAGAGAATGGCCTGAATGGTGCACCCATGGACTTGTGGAATGATATATGGGTTTGATAGCCATTTTTTCTGGGTAATTTTGAGTGTGAATATGACTTTGACAGAATTCTTTAACTTGTTTGAATAGTGAGTGGTTGTGATACACTAGAATTTAAAGCTCAAATTGAGGTCATCAAACAGAAGTACATGTTAGTAGTATATATGCATTATAAGGTCATCTCAATCCATTTTAAGTTGTGTTTTTCTTTCTTTTCTTGTTGTAATTGTCTTTGCATGTATTTGAAAATTAGATCATATGAACAGAGATAATTGATCACTTTAATGGATGTTGGAAAGAGAAATGACATGCATTCATCAGTTGAATGTTGGATAAAGATAAACTACTTATATCCCTAGTGAAACTTTCCACTTTGGGCAATTGGTTTTGTTGATTTTCCATTGTTATTGTTTTGTTCGGAGCACGAGTTGATGCCCTGCTTAGCTTTGCACTTAAATTAATTAAACTCCTTGCACATATTGACACTAGAAAGCAAACTTATTTGCACTTACTGTGTATATTATTCTTAGAACGATTTCTTTTATGTGTATATATTGGCTATTTGTATTGGTCACGTTGATAACCATAATTGTATCTACTGCAGAGACTTTGGTTTTAACAACTTAACAGGAGAAACTCCAACTAACTTTGATGGGTTGTCCACAGTAGACTTTATGTAAGTAAACAGGCATTTCCAATGCTATCTTTTCCCCCCCTCTTTTTCCCACACAATTTCTTTACACGTAGAAAGTAGAAAATCTAAAGATTTGCTCGTGTTTTGTAGTGTTCCTTGGATTTGCAATGATTTTTTGTTTCCAATAATGTAGGTTTGTTACAACATGCTGACTGGAGAGGACCCAATTGGATCTTAAAAAGCAACAGAAACCTGTATGTGATCCTTTCAGAACTACTTTGGAGGCTAGTGTGTTTTCCCTTAACACATGCATAACATGATATTTGTTACTGTGGTTCTTTTCTTTCAGTGACTTTATGTTACAACAGTTTTAGAAGATCCCCTCCTTCAAGTTGTGCACAAGAATAACTTGTAAGAACAATCATCCACACTTTTTGTTTTTATTTGTACCAGAGATTTACTGTGTTTCTTGTCGCTCACATCTAATTACCTCTCCCTTTTGTTCCTTTTGGAAATTTGATTTTGAGTTATTCCAACTTGCAAGCTTTCTACACCCCTTCTGCCATTAATCTGTAGATTTATGATGGCAAAACATCTTTTATTTTGAGTGAAACAATAACATGTATAAATACTTGATAACTTTTTTTTTTTTTTTTTTTTGATGTTTCTTGTAGAGTTGCTTCATGCTTGAAGAAGAATCTTCCCTGCTCTAGAAAGGCGCGATGTAAGTATTAAATTCAAAAGCTGTGTTTTCTCTGTGAAGATTGGGGAATTTGAATGTTGTTAGATTAGTAGTACAAATAAATCTGAGAGGGCTACAATATTTGGAGACTAGAAATTATTAATAAATTGTGGTGGTGGGAGGTTTGATGATTCGTGATAATGAATATGTCAAGGATTCATCACTAAGGGACATCTACATATTGTTCAACTGATTAGATGGGCATATAGCAGTACAGGGGCCTTCCTAGGCAATGACAATGCAAACTACGTTGCAACAAACACATCCTCTATATTGTAGGAAGAAAGAGGTTGCGGCAAATTAAGTTGGAAGTATGAAGTGGTGATTAAACATCTTTTCCGAAGCAAGCTCCACATTATGGGAAAGGGACACTTTGAAGGAAGAAAAGATACACTGGCAGCATCAATTAAATACACTGCATATGGTTTGAATTAGGAGAGACCATGTGATTTGGTGGTTTTTTTTTTTTTTTTTTTTTTTTTCTGTTTTGTAATGGGATGTTATTTACCCATGACTGATTATTGGCTTCTTTAATGGGATAGCTGTTATCTTCTTGTTGTTGAAACCTTACGAGGTTATTTCAATCTTTTTTTTGTACATCTAAATTATGTCTTTTTAATAGTTGGTAATGGTGATGTATATGTGTGGTTCTGAATGATGGTGTGAAGTAACAGGTTTCGTTTTGTTTTAGGTGACGATCCAAAGGTGTTTTCTTCTCTTTCTTAGGAAAATCTCAAATCGCTTGAATATTTAACAATGTCAAGGTGTCCAGATGTGGTGAATTTACTACAGGACGCAGAAAGCCTCACATAACTCGCTCGGCTAGAGATTCCGAATTGCCTTGGTACGTGGGCTTTGCCAGAATCAGTGGGGAACCTCACTTCACTTAAACATTTATACATTATGAATGGCCCAGGAATAACGACTTTGCCAGAGGGGCTGCAACGCCTCACAAATCTCGAATATTTGTATATAGACGAATGCCCTGTTCTAAAGAGAACTGAGATGCGATGAGGGCCAGGACTGGCATAAGGTAGCACATGTTCCACGCATCGAGATTGACTACCGAAATCCAAGAGGTTCCCTCTCATTCGTTAATGATGGGATACAACAGATTCAACACAAAGAAGCTCCTTCAACCTCCTCCTTCTAATATCATGGATGGATTAGTGAACCCCTGCAACTAACATCTCAGAACCCCTGCAACTAACTTCTCATACTTTATAAACTTTTATGTATATATCATGCATGCAAAAAACAGGTGTTGTCAATCTATATTGGGTGCAATGTAAGAAATAATGCAGTCGGCTTTTGTTCGTTACAACTGAGGAATTTGAGCTGGATGCACCCAATGCCTGTGGCTAGAAATGGGTTAGTAAGTCTCATCAGCCCTGGAGACTGCACTGATCATCAAGATAACTAGCTGAGTCATTGCCATGAGTTCATGTATTTGTTTCAGATCTCTTATCATTTTGGTGAAAAATTGTTACATGTCGACGACGTTAAGAATAATTACATCGGTAGCTGTCCTTTTTTATTTTCATATACAGTCATTTATCTTTAAAGATAATTAGCATATACAGTTCTCTTAAATGGATGTTAAGATAATTACTATATACAATTTCCTTATACGAGTACTCAATTCATGTTTATACTCAATGCATCTCTTTCTCAATGTGTGAGAAAGTCAATTTTCTGAAAATACTATGCCTTCAAAACTGCCCTTCTTACATTCCTACATTTTTAGTCCTGCCTTCAAAATGTGCGGAATGATATATGGGTATGACGGCCACTTTTATGAGTAATTTGAGTGTGAATTTCACTTTTACAAAACTCTTCAACTTGTTTCATTGGTGAGTAATTATGACCGATACACTAGAACTTAGAAGCACAATTTGAAGTCACTAAACAGAAGTATGTGGTAGCAGTATACATGCATTATAAGGTCATCTCAATCCATTTTAGGTTGTGATTTTCTTTCTCCTGTTTTTGAACCTGTCCTTGCGTGTATTTGTAAATTAGGTGATAGAAACAGAGATAAATAATTGCTTCCAATGGATGTTGGAAAGAGAAACGACATACATTCATTGAATGAACGTTGGTTAAAGATAAATGACTTGTATCCCTAGTGAGACTTACCTTTTGTGCAATTCCTTTCGCAGATCTTTAATTGATGTTGTTGTGTTCAGAGCACAAGCTAATGCCCTGCTTAGCTTTGCACTTAAATTGATTAAACCGTTTCTTTTTGTGTGTATATATTGGTTATTTGTATTGGTTACGTTGATGATCGTAACTTTTTTTCGTTCCTATGAAAATTTTATTTGCTGTAGAAGACCTCGGCATTAACAATTTAATAGGAGAAACTCCAACCAACTTTGACGAGCTGTCTGCAACAGTCTTTATGTAAGTAGACTTGTCTTTTTTTGCCCTCTTATTCCCACACTTTCTTTACACTTGAAAGTTGAAAATTGAAAGATTTGCTCATATTTTGTATCGTTCCCTGCATTCACAATGATTTTTTTCTTTTTTCAACAATTTAGGTTTCTTACAAACAACATGCTGACTGGGGAAGTACGCAAATGGATCTTGAAAAGCAACATAAACTTGTGTGTAACCCTTTCAAAACTACTACTGAGGCTAGTGTGTTAGACATGCATAAACATGATATCTGTTACTCCTAGGTTTCTAACAAACAGCATGCTGACTGAGGAAGTACCCAATTGAATCTTGAAAGCAAAAGGAACTCATGTGTAATTCTTTCAGAACTAATACTGACGCTAGTGTGTTTTCCCTTGAGACATGCTTAAAAATGATATATATGGCTGTGGTGTTTTTCTTGCAGTGACTTAATAAAATATCTAAATCATTTGTCTGGAAATATCAAGGCCAAGGGACCCGTCTTATAATTGAGTTTCGGGCTGTCTTAAAATTTTGAATCTACCTCTCTATCATTTAAGTTTTATTTCATTCTCATTCCCACAAGATTTTTTTGGTCATTGGAAAACCGAATCCTTGGGTTGTGATTAGTGGGTCCACGTTCTGGTGATTTGAACCGTTGAAGAGATGATGTCTTGATAATTGCAGAGGGATAAAGCTATCGTAACCATCTCCGGAGGATCTTTATATTAATGTCATATAAGTGTTTAGTAGCAGAGTTAGTGGCCCGTAAGTTCCTTGAGTCATCAAGGATGACTTAGTCTGAACATATAATAAATATTAATAATGATAGAGAAAAATACTTGTCCTTTTTAAGAATATTTTGAAAAGAAATAAATTTGATGTGTTTAGATTCATAGTTTTGGTTTTTAAACATCATTGCCAATATTTTATTAGTCTCTTTTTGGACTCATGTACGGACAGTGAAGTAAATTTACTTACGAAGAGAGTTAAAATAGGAAAGCGGGCTCCACGTATCACCCGTTTCGGTTGCAAAACTCTTAATCCGTCATTAAGACCGTCAAAATAAGGAAGACAGAAAGACCTGAAAAAAAGATCAGCTTCAATATCGAATTGGAAACGGGTCTCTCTCGCTGACTATAAAACCCAGATGATATTGATTTTTTACCGTCGGATTTAATAACGAGTGGACACCACCCAATTTGTTCACTTCTCGCTGGCTATCTACTTCATATATGGTTAACTTACTTTACCAGTGAAGTGAAGTGATTGGGTATTTGCAGTGACAGTAAAAGGAGAGGAGGTCAAGTCACAATTGATAGTAAGTTTCAAAAATCACCTCGTCAAATGAACAAAAAGAATGTAAAAAGAAACATTCGCGTGCCCCTGAATGACGAAAGAAGAAAAAGACTTGGGGTTTTCATGGACCACCCATGGCTAGGCCGAGGAATGACGAAAACGGCCCGACTTATAAACTAGAAACCTAAGCCCGGCCCAAGCTTGAGTCAGGCCTGAAGTTGCTAGCCAGAGCCTAGCCCGCATGGAAATGATGAAGCCCGAGCCCGACCCGTGTTAGACTCACATAAACACAGAAATGAGTTCCGGACCGGCTCCTAGGCCAGCTCAGTTGGTCTGTTCATATCACCATCTGCGAGAGGTCACGCCCTCACTACTCCCTCCCTTATAATTATATGTATATTTGGGCTGGGCGGGTATTCCGGCTCTCAAACACTCAGTTCAAATAAAAGAAAATTGAGCACGCCCCATCTATTATTGCCTAAATGCGATGCCCAACCCAAAGGGACCCGGCCCGATCCATGAGCACCCTTATAAATTATAAAAAAAAAAAAAAAATCTTCCTTCTGAAAGAGAATTTCAAAAAACCGATCTCTCACCTTTTGGTTAGACCAAACCTTGAACTTTCTTCTCTCTCATACTAACCCTTAACTTCACTTCACAAGTAAAGTAAATTTACCAAACAAGCAATATATTGTGTATTTGTTGTGATTTAATATTATTCCATTCAAATGTTAATCATACATTCCCATTCGTGATATATTGTTTGGACCTAAGCCCCTAACCGTGACCACGTCAAGATGTAAAAAAAGAGAAAACAAAAAGGAAAAAAATGGTTTTTAAGTTGGAGTGCCGGTTTTCCTCCTCTCGGAGAGGAGGAAAAGTGGCAAATGCAACTTTCCCGCCTCTAAGAGAAACGGTAAAGCTGCAATGCCACCTTTCCTCCGCTCAGAGAGGAGGAAAAGTGGAAAATGCAACTTTCCCGCCTCTAAGAGCAGCGGTAAAGCTGCAATCCCAGTGGCAAAATGCAACTTTACCGCCTCCGGCAGCAGCGGTAAAGATGCAATGCAACTTTTCCTCCGCTGAGAGAGGACGAAAAGTTGCAGCAGCGCTATGGCTACAAGAATACACATACAAACCTCTCCTGTCTCTAAGTTAACGTCACTTATCTCCTTTTCGGCCTTATTCTCACACACGGGGGTCCATCTCCAATCAAATGTACTTCATCCAAGCGGGGCCAATCAGTGACTAACCTATAGCATTTGTCAGCTGAGGCCCACCCCGGATGGGAAAGGAACAAAGATTGGCACATTAATAAAATATCTAAATCATTTGTCTGGAAATATCTAGGCCAAGGGACCCCTCTTGTAATTGAGTTTCGGGCTGTCTTAAAATTTTGAATCTACCTCTCTATCATTTAAGTTTTATTTCATTCTCGTTCCCACAAGATTGTTTTGGTCATTGGAAACCCGAATCCTTGGGTTGTGATTAGTGGGTCCACGTTCTGGTGATTTGAACCGTTGAGGAGATGATGTCTTGATAATTGCGGAGGGATAAAGCTGTCCTAACCATCTCCGGAGGATCTTTATATTAATGCCATATAAGTGTTTAGTGGCCCGTAAGTTCCTTGAGTCATCAGGGATGACTTAGTCTGAACATATAATAAATATTAATAATGATAGAAAAAAATACTTGTCCTTTTTAAGAATATTTCGAAAAGAAATAAATTTGATGTGTTTAGATTCATAGTTTTGGCTTTTAAACATCATTGCCAATATTTTATTAGTTTCTTTTTGGACTCATGTACGGACAGTGAAGTAAATTTACTTACGTGAGTTTCACTCTTGCATTTGCTTCTATGTCTAGAAAATAAAAAAATTAATTTTCGCTGTTGTGTTAATAGTTTGATAAAATATCGGGAGAAATATACTTATGATTATGTTAATCATATTTTTATGAAAGGGTCAAGTCAATCGAACGGTCGGATTAATTCATATTCTCGATATCAGAGACAATTGATCGTATATATATATATATATTTTGTTATAGGGCTCTGATTTCAGTACTTGGGTTCCACAGTAACGTTCTGCTCTTTTTTTCTCAATATATGCCCAAGTGCCTATGTAGAGCTCAATGTCGCTCAAAATAAGACGAGTTAAAACATATAAGAATGCCCAACCGGGTGTTGGCACGGTTAGGACACTGGGTCTTAACCCTAGAGGTCCCGGCGTCGA
This sequence comes from Persea americana, assembly GCA_029852735.1. Taxonomy (NCBI): domain Eukaryota; kingdom Viridiplantae; phylum Streptophyta; class Magnoliopsida; order Laurales; family Lauraceae; genus Persea; species Persea americana. The sequence goes on from CM056813.1 coordinate 3,460,749, forward strand.
TTCCCCGGGGCGTTAACCGTCCCCCGTCTGAGTGGGTGCGGGCGTGGGGCGCAGGGATTGGCCCCGCCAAAGGTGGGGACACCCTGAGATATATATGCATATATATGAACAAAAAACCACGTAAGAATGAAGAGGGTGCTTTGGATGCTTTACACGTAACCCATTTAACGGTATTAGCTATTCAATTTCATTCACCATTTGCCTTTTACGCATAAAATTATAGAAATTTCAGAAATTGATTTTTGACTACTCATTTCTTTTTTTTGGAGCGCAACAAATCTTCTCTTTCACCATTTGCTGATGTTGAGAAAAGGCTAGCAAAGTCTAGAAAAATTCAACCCCGCCCAAACAAGATTCTTGGGCCCGCCACTGTCTCAAAGAAGGAGACGTGGATAGTGTCGGAAACGGGATTTCTCCGGATCGAAACCTTGGTGGACCCGAACCCGGGTCCGGAATCGGGTCCGGCTAGAGGACTGCAATCTAGTCCAAAATCGATTTTAATTTCCCTTTATTCATGATTTTTTCTAAAAATAAGCATATCATTCAACTTATAGCAGTGCATCAAGTCTACTACATCCAGTATTATACCTAAAAGTGTTAAAAAAAGAAAAGAAGAAAGAGAGAACTGATTTCGAGGTATAAATTGTTATATTAAAGGGTCATATGCCGGGTCGCGGGTCGGAACATATCTGCACCCGGAACCGTTTTTCAGTCGGAACATATAATAGGTTCCGCACGCTGTTTTTTGCGGGTCGGAACTTCGGAGCAATGGGAGAATCGGATACCCGTTTGCAACCCCAGGTGCGGAGGAGTTAACCGACTATGGGGTGCAGGGGACAGTTGTGGATTTTCTCCAAACCCTATTTCAGTTAAAGCTCTATATCACTAAGAGAGTTAAAATAGGAAAGCGGGCTCCACGTATCACCCGTTTCAGTTGCAAAACTCTTAATCCGTCATTAAGACCGTCAAAATAAGGAAGACAGAAAGACTTGAAAAAAAGATCAGCTTCAATATTGAATTGGAAACGGGTCTCTCTCACTGACTATAAAACCCAGATGATATTGATTTTTTACCGTCGGATTTAATAACGAGTGGACACCACCCAATTTGTTCACTTCTCGCTGGCTATCTACTTCATATATGGTTAACTTACTTTACCGGTGAAGTGAAGTGATTGGGTATTTGCAGTGACAGTAAAAGGAGAGGAGGTGAAGTCACAATTGATAGTAAGTTTCAAAAATCACCTCGTCAATTGAACAAAAAGAATGCAAAAAGATACATTCCCGTGCCCCTGAATGACGAAAGAAGAAAAAAACTAGGGGTTTTCATGGACCACCCATGGCTAGGCCGAGGAATGACGAAAACGGCCCGACTTCTAAACTAGAAACCTAAGCCCGGCCCAAGCTTGAGTCAGGCCTGAAGTTGCTAGCCAGAGCCTAGCCCGCATGGAAATGATGAAGCCCGAGCCCGACCCGTGTTAGACTCACAGAAACACAGAAATGAGTTCCGGACCGGCTCCTAGGCCAGCTCAGTTGGTCTGTTCATATCACCATCTGCGAGAGGTCATGCCCTCACTACTCCCTCCCTTATAATTATATGTATATTTGGGCTGGGCGGGTATTTCGGCTCTCAAACACTCAGTCCAAATAAAAGAAAAATGAGCACGCCCCATCTATTATTGCCTAAACCCGATGCCCAACCCAAAGGGGCCCGGCCCGATCCATGAGCACCCTTATAAATTATAAAAAAAAAAAAAAAATCTTCCTTCTGAAAGAGAATTTCAAAAAATCGATCTCTCACCTTTTGGTTAGACCAAACCTTGAACTTTCTTCTCTCTCATACTAACCCTTAACTTCACTTCACAAGTAAAGTAAATTTACCAAACAAGCAATATATTGTGTATTTGTTGTGATTTAATATTATTCCATTCAAATGTTAATCATACATTCCCGTCCGTGATATATTGTTTGGACCTAAGCCCCTAACCGTGACCACGTCAAGATGTAAAAAAAGAGAAAACAAAAAGGAAAAAAATGGTTTTTAAGATGGAGTGCCAGTTTTCCTCCTCTTGGAGAGGAGGAAAAGTGGAAAATGCAACTTTCCCGCCTCTAAGAGCAGCGGTAAAGCTGCAATTCCACCTTTCCTCCGCTCAGAGAGGAGGAAAAGTGGCATATGCAACTTTACCGCCTCTGGTAGCAGCGGTAAAGATGCAATGCAACTTTTCCTCCGCTCATAGAGGAGGAAAAGTTGCAGCAGCGCTATGGCTGCAAGAATACACATACAAACCTCTCCTGTCTCTAAGTTAACGTCACTTATCTCCTTTTCGGCCTTATTCTCACACACGGGGGTCCATCTCCAATCAATTGTACTTCATCCAAGCGGGGCCCATCAGTGACTAACCTATAGCATTTGTCAGCTGAGGCCCACCCCGGATGGGAAAGGGACAAAGATTGGCACATTAATAAAGTATCTAAATCATTTGTCTGGAAATATCAAGGCCAAGGGACGCGTCTTGTAATTGAGTTTCGGGCAGTCTTAAAATTTTGAATCTACCTCTCTATCATTTAAGTTTTATTTCATTCTCGTTCCCACAAGATTGTTTTGGTCATTGGAAACCCGAATCCTTGGGTTGTGAATAGTGGGTCCACGTTCTGGTGATTTGAACCGTTGAGGAGATTATGTCTTGATAATTGCGGAGGGATAAAGCTGTCCTAACCATCTCCGGAGGATCTTTATATTAATGCCATATAAGTGTTTAGTGGCCCGTAAGTTCCTTGAGTCATCAGGGATGACTTAGTCTGAACATATAATAAATATTAATAATGATAGAAAAAAAATACTTGTCCTTTTTAAGAATATTTCGAAAAGAAATACATTTGATGTGTTTAGATTCATAGTTTTGGCTTTTAAACATCATTGCCAATATTTTATTAGTTTCTTTTTGGACTCATGTACGGACAGTGAAGTAAATTTACTTACGTGAGTTTCACTCTTGCATTTGCTTCTATGTCTAGAAAATAAAAAAAATTAATTTTCGCTGTTGTGTTAATAGTTTGATAAAATATCGGGAGAAATATACTTATGATTATGTTAATCATATTTTTATGAAAGGGTCAAGTCAATCGAACGGTCGGATTAATTCATATTCTCGATATCAGAGACAATTGATCGTATATATATATATATATTTTGTTTTGTTATAGGGCTCTGATTTCAGTAATTGGGTTCCACAGTAACGTTCTGCTCTTTTTTTCTCAATATATGCCCAAGTGCCTATGTAGAGCTCAATGTCGCTCAAATTAAGACGAGTTAAAACATATAAGAATGCCCAACCGGGTGTTGGCACGGTTAGGACACTGGGTCCTAACCCTAGAGGTCCCGGCGTCGATTCCCCGGGGCGTTAACCGTCCCCCGTCTGTGTGGGTGCGGGCGTGGGGCGCAGGGATCGGCCCCGCCAAAGGTGGGGACACCCTGAGATATATATGCATATATATGAACGAAAAACCACGTAAGAATGAAGAGGGTGCTTTGGATGCTTTACACGTAACCCATTTAACGGTATTAGCTATTCAATTTCATTCACCATTTGCCTTTTACGCATAAAATTATAGAAATTTCAGAAATTGATTTTTCACTACTCATTTCTTTTTTCTGGAGCGCAACAAATCTTCTCTTTCACCATTTGCTGATGTTGAGAAAAGGCTAGCAAAGTCTAGAAAAACTCAACCCCGCCCAAACAAGATTCTTGGGCCCGCCACTGTCTCAAAGAAGGAGACGTGGATAGTGTCGGAAACGGGATTTCTCCGGATCGAAACCTTGGTGGACCCGAACCCGGGTCCGGAATCGGGTCCGGCTAGAGGACTGCAATCTAGTCCAAAATCGATTTTAATTTCCCTTTATTCATGATTTTTTCTAAAAATAAGCATATCATTCAACTTATAGCCGTGCATCAAGTCTACTACATCCAGTATTATACCTAAAAGTGTTAAAAAAAGAAAAGAAGAAAGAGAGAACTGATTTCGAGGTATAAATTGTTATATTAAAGGGTCATATGCCGGGTCGCGGGTCGGAACATATCTGCACCCGGAACCGTTTTTCAGTCGGAACATATAATAGGTTCCGCAAGCTGTTTTTTGCGGGTCGGAACTTCGGAGCAATGGGAGAATCGGATACCCGTTTGCAACCCCAGATGCGGAGGAGTTAACCGACTACGGGGTGCAGGGGACAGTTGTGGATTTTCTCCAAACCCTATTTCAGTTAAAGCTCTATATCACTAAGAGAGTTAAAATAGGAAAGCGGGCTCCACGTATCACCCGTTTCAGTTGCAAAACTCTTAATCCGTCATTAAGACCGTCAAAATAAGGAAGACAGAAAGACTTGAAAAAAAGATCAGCTTCAATATCGAATTGGAAACGGGTCTCTCTCACTGACTATAAAACCCAGATGATATCGATTTTTTACCGTCGGATTTAATAACGAGTGGACACCACCCAATCTGTTCACTTCTCGCTGGCTATCTACTTCATATATGGTTAACTTACTTTACCGGTGAAGTGAAGTGATTGGGTATTTGCAGTGACAGTAAAACGAGAGGAGGTCAAGTCACAATTGATAGTAAGTTTCAAAAATCACCTCGTCAATTGAACAAAAAGAATGCAAAAAGATACATTCCCGTGCCCCTGAATGACGAAAGAAGAAAAAAACTAGGGGTTTTCATGGACCACCCATGGCTAGGCCGAGGAATGACGAAAACGGCCCGACTTCTAAACTAGAAACCTAAGCCCGGCCCAAGCTTGAGTCAGGCCTGAAGTTGCTAGCCAGAGCCTAGCCCGCATGGAAATGATGAAGCCCGAGCCCGACCCGTGTTAGACTCACAGAAACACAGAAATGAGTTCCGGACCGGCTCCTAGGCCAGCTCAGTTGGTCTGTTCATATCACCATCTGCGAGAGGTCACGGCCTCACTACTCCCTCCCTTATAATTATATGTATATTTGGGCTGGGCGGGTATTCCGGCTCTCAGACACTCAGTCCAAATAAAAGAAAATTGAGCACGCCCCATCTATTATTGCCTAAACCCGATGCCCAACCCAAAGGGGCCCGGCCCGATCCATGAGCACCCTTATAAATTATAAAAAAAAAAAAAAAAAATCTTCCTTCTGAAAGAGAATTTCAAAAAACCGATCTCTCACCTTTTGGTTAGACCAAACCTTGAACTTTCTTCTCTCTCATACTAACCCTTAACTTCACTTCACAAGTAAAGTGAATTTACCAAACAAGCAATATATTGTGTATTTGTTGTGATTTAATATTATTCCATTCAAATGTTAATCATACATTTCCATCCGTGATATATTGTTTGGACCTAAGCCCCTAACCGTGACCACGTCAAGATGTAAAAAAAGAGAAAACAAAAAGGAAAAAAATGGTTTTTAAGTTGGAGTGCCGGTTTTCCTCCTCTCGGAGAGGAGGAAAAGTGGCAAATGCAACTTTCCCGCCTCTAAGAGCAGCGGTAAAGCTGCAATCCCACTTTTCCTCCGCTCAGAGAGGAGGAAAAGTGGAAAATGCAACTTTCCCGCCTCTAAGAGCAGCGGTAAAGCTGCAATTCCACCTTTCCTGCGCTCAGAGAGGAGGAAAAGTGGCATATGCAACTTTACCGCCTCTGGTAGCAGCGGTAAAGATGCAATGCAACTTTTCCTCCGCTCATAGAGGAGGAAAAGTTGCAGCAGCGCTATGGCTGCAAGAATACACATACAAACCTCTCCTGTCTCTAAGTTAACGTCACTTATCTCCTTTTCGGCCTTATTCTCACACACGGGGGTCCATCTCCAATCAATTGTACTTCATCCAAGCGGGGCCCATCAGTGACTAACCTATAGCATTTGTCAGCTGAGGCCCACCCCGGATGGGAAAGGGACAAAGATTGGCACATTAATAAAGTATCTAAATCATTTGTCTGGAAATATCAAGGCCAAGGGACGCGTCTTGTAATTGAGTTTCGGGCAGTCTTAAAATTTTGAATCTACCTCTCTATCATTTAAGTTTTATTTCATTCTCGTTCCCACAAGATTGTTTTGGTCATTGGAAACCCGAATCCTTGGGTTGTGAATAGTGGGTCCACGTTCTGGTGATTTGAACCGTTGAGGAGATTATGTCTTGATAATTGCGGAGGGATAAAGCTGTCCTAACCATCTCCGGAGGATCTTTATATTAATGCCATATAAGTGTTTAGTGGCCCGTAAGTTCCTTGAGTCATCAGGGATGACTTAGTCTGAACATATAATAAATATTAATAATGATAGAAAAAAAATACTTGTCCTTTTTAAGAATATTTCGAAAAGAAATACATTTGATGTGTTTAGATTCATAGTTTTGGCTTTTAAACATCATTGCCAATATTTTATTAGTTTCTTTTTGGACTCATGTACGGACAGTGAAGTAAATTTACTTACGTGAGTTTCACTCTTGCATTTGCTTCTATGTCTAGAAAATAAAAAAAATTAATTTTCGCTGTTGTGTTAATAGTTTGATAAAATATCGGGAGAAATATACTTATGATTATGTTAATCATATTTTTATGAAAGGGTCAAGTCAATCGAACGGTCGGATTAATTCATATTCTCGATATCAGAGACAATTGATCGTATATATATATATATATTTTGTTTTGTTATAGGGCTCTGATTTCAGTAATTGGGTTCCACAGTAACGTTCTGCTCTTTTTTTCTCAATATATGCCCAAGTGCCTATGTAGAGCTCAATGTCGCTCAAATTAAGACGAGTTAAAACATATAAGAATGCCCAACCGGGTGTTGGCACGGTTAGGACACTGGGTCCTAACCCTAGAGGTCCCGGCGTCGATTCCCCGGGGCGTTAACCGTCCCCCGTCTGTGTGGGTGCGGGCGTGGGGCGCAGGGATCGGCCCCGCCAAAGGTGGGGACACCCTGAGATATATATGCATATATATGAACGAAAAACCACGTAAGAATGAAGAGGGTGCTTTGGATGCTTTACACGTAACCCATTTAACGGTATTAGCTATTCAATTTCATTCACCATTTGCCTTTTACGCATAAAATTATAGAAATTTCAGAAATTGATTTTTCACTACTCATTTCTTTTTTCTGGAGCGCAACAAATCTTCTCTTTCACCATTTGCTGATGTTGAGAAAAGGCTAGCAAAGTCTAGAAAAACTCAACCCCGCCCAAACAAGATTCTTGGGCCCGCCACTGTCTCAAAGAAGGAGACGTGGATAGTGTCGGAAACGGGATTTCTCCGGATCGAAACCTTGGTGGACCCGAACCCGGGTCCGGAATCGGGTCCGGCTAGAGGACTGCAATCTAGTCCAAAATCGATTTTAATTTCCCTTTATTCATGATTTTTTCTAAAAATAAGCATATCATTCAACTTATAGCAGTGCATCAAGTCTACTACATCCAGTATTATACCTAAAAGTGTTAAAAAAAGAAAAGAAGAAAGAGAGAACTGATTTCGAGGTATAAATTGTTATATTAAAGGGTCATATGCCGGGTCGCGGGTCGGAACATATCTGCACCCGGAACCGTTTTTCAGTCGGAACATATAATAGGTTCCGCACGCTGTTTTTTGCGGGTCGGAACTTCGGAGCAATGGGAGAATCGGATACCCGTTTGCAACCCCAGGTGCGGAGGAGTTAACCGACTATGGGGTGCAGGGGACAGTTGTGGATTTTCTCCAAACCCTATTTCAGTTAAAGCTCTATATCACTAAGAGAGTTAAAATAGGAAAGCGGGCTCCACGTATCACCCGTTTCAGTTGCAAAACTCTTAATCCGTCATTAAGACCGTCAAAATAAGGAAGACAGAAAGACTTGAAAAAAAGATCAGCTTCAATATTGAATTGGAAACGGGTCTCTCTCACTGACTATAAAACCCAGATGATATTGATTTTTTACCGTCGGATTTAATAACGAGTGGACACCACCCAATTTGTTCACTTCTCGCTGGCTATCTACTTCATATATGGTTAACTTACTTTACCGGTGAAGTGAAGTGATTGGGTATTTGCAGTGACAGTAAAAGGAGAGGAGGTGAAGTCACAATTGATAGTAAGTTTCAAAAATCACCTCGTCAATTGAACAAAAAGAATGCAAAAAGATACATTCCCGTGCCCCTGAATGACGAAAGAAGAAAAAAACTAGGGGTTTTCATGGACCACCCATGGCTAGGCCGAGGAATGACGAAAACGGCCCGACTTCTAAACTAGAAACCTAAGCCCGGCCCAAGCTTGAGTCAGGCCTGAAGTTGCTAGCCAGAGCCTAGCCCGCATGGAAATGATGAAGCCCGAGCCCGACCCGTGTTAGACTCACAGAAACACAGAAATGAGTTCCGGACCGGCTCCTAGGCCAGCTCAGTTGGTCTGTTCATATCACCATCTGCGAGAGGTCATGCCCTCACTACTCCCTCCCTTATAATTATATGTATATTTGGGCTGGGCGGGTATTTCGGCTCTCAAACACTCAGTCCAAATAAAAGAAAAATGAGCACGCCCCATCTATTATTGCCTAAACCCGATGCCCAACCCAAAGGGGCCCGGCCCGATCCATGAGCACCCTTATAAATTATAAAAAAAAAAAAAAAATCTTCCTTCTGAAAGAGAATTTCAAAAAATCGATCTCTCACCTTTTGGTTAGACCAAACCTTGAACTTTCTTCTCTCTCATACTAACCCTTAACTTCACTTCACAAGTAAAGTAAATTTACCAAACAAGCAATATATTGTGTATTTGTTGTGATTTAATATTATTCCATTCAAATGTTAATCATACATTCCCGTCCGTGATATATTGTTTGGACCTAAGCCCCTAACCGTGACCACGTCAAGATGTAAAAAAAGAGAAAACAAAAAGGAAAAAAATGGTTTTTAAGATGGAGTGCCAGTTTTCCTCCTCTTGGAGAGGAGGAAAAGTGGAAAATGCAACTTTCCCGCCTCTAAGAGCAGCGGTAAAGCTGCAATTCCACCTTTCCTCCGCTCAGAGAGGAGGAAAAGTGGCATATGCAACTTTACCGCCTCTGGTAGCAGCGGTAAAGATGCAATGCAACTTTTCCTCCGCTCATAGAGGAGGAAAAGTTGCAGCAGCGCTATGGCTGCAAGAATACACATACAAACCTCTCCTGTCTCTAAGTTAACGTCACTTATCTCCTTTTCGGCCTTATTCTCACACACGGGGGTCCATCTCCAATCAATTGTACTTCATCCAAGCGGGGCCCATCAGTGACTAACCTATAGCATTTGTCAGCTGAGGCCCACCCCGGATGGGAAAGGGACAAAGATTGGCACATTAATAAAGTATCTAAATCATTTGTCTGGAAATATCAAGGCCAAGGGACGCGTCTTGTAATTGAGTTTCGGGCAGTCTTAAAATTTTGAATCTACCTCTCTATCATTTAAGTTTTATTTCATTCTCGTTCCCACAAGATTGTTTTGGTCATTGGAAACCCGAATCCTTGGGTTGTGAATAGTGGGTCCACGTTCTGGTGATTTGAACCGTTGAGGAGATTATGTCTTGATAATTGCGGAGGGATAAAGCTGTCCTAACCATCTCCGGAGGATCTTTATATTAATGCCATATAAGTGTTTAGTGGCCCGTAAGTTCCTTGAGTCATCAGGGATGACTTAGTCTGAACATATAATAAATATTAATAATGATAGAAAAAAAATACTTGTCCTTTTTAAGAATATTTCGAAAAGAAATACATTTGATGTGTTTAGATTCATAGTTTTGGCTTTTAAACATCATTGCCAATATTTTATTAGTTTCTTTTTGGACTCATGTACGGACAGTGAAGTAAATTTACTTACGTGAGTTTCACTCTTGCATTTGCTTCTATGTCTAGAAAATAAAAAAAATTAATTTTCGCTGTTGTGTTAATAGTTTGATAAAATATCGGGAGAAATATACTTATGATTATGTTAATCATATTTTTATGAAAGGGTCAAGTCAATCGAACGGTCGGATTAATTCATATTCTCGATATCAGAGACAATTGATCGTATATATATATATATATATTGTTTTGTTATAGGGCTCTGATTTCAGTAATTGGGTTCCACAGTAACGTTCTGCTCTTTTTTTCTCAATATATGCCCAAGTGCCTATGTAGAGCTCAATGTCGCTCAAATTAAGACGAGTTAAAACATATAAGAATGCCCAACCGAGTGTTGGCACGGTTAGGACACTGGGTCCTAACCCTAGAGGTCCCGGCGTCGATTCCCCGGGGCGTTAACCGTCCCCCGTCTGTGTGGGTGCGGGCGTGGGGCGCAGGGATCGGCCCCGCCAAAGGTGGGGACACCCTGAGATATATATGCATATATATGAACGAAAAACCACGTAAGAATGAAGAGGGTGCTTTGGATGCTTTACACGTAACCCATTTAACGGTATTAGCTATTCAATTTCATTCACCATTTGCCTTTTACGCATAAAATTATAGAAATTTCAGAAATTGATTTTTGACTACTCATTTCTTTTTTCTGGAGCGCAACAAATCTTCTCTTTCACCATTTGCTGATGTTGAGAAAAGGCTAGCAAAGTCTAGAAAAACTCAACCCCGCCCAAACAAGATTCTTGGGCCCGCCACTGTCTCAAAGAAGGAGACGTGGATAGTGTCGGAAACGGGATTTCTCCGGATCGAAACCTTGGTGGACCCGAACCAGGGTCCGGAATCGGGTCCGGCTAGAGGACTGCAATCTAGTCCAAAATCGATTTTAATTTCCCTTTATTCATGATTTTTTCTAAAAATAAGCATATCATTCAACTTATAGCCGTGCATCAAGTCTACTACATCCAGTATTATACCTAAAAGTGTTAAAAAAAGAAAAGAAGAAAGAGAGAACTGATTTCGAGGTATAAATTGTTATATTAAAGGGTCATATGCCGGGTCGCGGGTCGGAACATATCTGCACCCGGAACCGTTTTTCAGTCGGAACATATAATAGGTTCCGCACGCTGTTTTTTGCGGGTCGGAACTTCGGAGCAATGGGAGAATCGGATACCCGTTTGCAACCCCAGATGCGGAGGAGTTAACCGACTACGGGGTGCAGGGGACAGTTGTGGATTTTCTCCAAACCCTATTTCAGTTAAAGCTCTATATCACTAAGAGAGTTAAAATAGGAAAGCGGGCTCCACGTATCACCCGTTTCAGTTGCAAAACTCTTAATCCGTCATTAAGACCGTCAAAATAAGGAAGACAGAAAGACTTGAAAAAAAGATCAGCTTCAATATCGAATTGGAAACGGGTCTCTCTCACTGACTATAAAACCCAGATGATATCGATTTTTTACCGTCGGATTTAATAACGAGTGGACACCACCCAATCTGTTCACTTCTCGCTGGCTATCTACTTCATATATGGTTAACTTACTTTACCGGTGAAGTGAAGTGATTGGGTATTTGCAGTGACAGTAAAACGAGAGGAGGTCAAGTCACAATTGATAGTAAGTTTCAAAAATCACCTCGTCAATTGAACAAAAAGAATGCAAAAAGATACATTCCCGTGCCCCTGAATGACGAAAGAAGAAAAAAACTAGGGGTTTTCATGGACCACCCATGGCTAGGCCGAGGAATGACGAAAACGGCCCGACTTCTAAACTAGAAACCTAAGCCCGGCCCAAGCTTGAGTCAGGCCTGAAGTTGCTAGCCAGAGCCTAGCCCGCATGGAAATGATGAAGCCCGAGCCCGACCCGTGTTAGACTCACAGAAACACAGAAATGAGTTCCGGACCGGCTCCTAGGCCAGCTCAGTTGGTCTGTTCATATCACCATCTGCGAGAGGTCACGGCCTCACTACTCCCTCCCTTATAATTATATGTATATTTGGGCTGGGCGGGTATTCCGGCTCTCAGACACTCAGTCCAAATAAAAGAAAATTGAGCACGCCCCATCTATTATTGCCTAAACCCGATGCCCAACCCAAAGGGGCCCGGCCCGATCCATGAGCACCCTTATAAATTATAAAAAAAAAAAAAAAAAATCTTCCTTCTGAAAGAGAATTTCAAAAAACCGATCTCTCACCTTTTGGTTAGACCAAACCTTGAACTTTCTTCTCTCTCATACTAACCCTTAACTTCACTTCACAAGTAAAGTGAATTTACCAAACAAGCAATATATTGTGTATTTGTTGTGATTTAATATTATTCCATTCAAATGTTAATCATACATTTCCATCCGTGATATATTGTTTGGACCTAAGCCCCTAACCGTGACCACGTCAAGATGTAAAAAAAGAGAAAACAAAAAGGAAAAAAATGGTTTTTAAGTTGGAGTGCCGGTTTTCCTCCTCTCGGAGAGGAGGAAAAGTGGCAAATGCAACTTTCCCGCCTCTAAGAGCAGCGGTAAAGCTGCAATCCCACTTTTCCTCCGCTCAGAGAGGAGGAAAAGTGGAAAATGCAACTTTCCCGCCTCTAAGAGCAGCGGTAAAGCTGCAATTCCACCTTTCCTGCGCTCAGAGAGGAGGAAAAGTGGCATATGCAACTTTACCGCCTCTGGTAGCAGCGGTAAAGATGCAATGCAACTTTTCCTCCGCTCATAGAGGAGGAAAAGTTGCAGCAGCGCTATGGCTGCAAGAATACACATACAAACCTCTCCTGTCTCTAAGTTAACGTCACTTATCTCCTTTTCGGCCTTATTCTCACACACGGGGGTCCATCTCCAATCAATTGTACTTCATCCAAGCGGGGCCCATCAGTGACTAACCTATAGCATTTGTCAGCTGAGGCCCACCCCGGATGGGAAAGGGACAAAGATTGGCACATTAATAAAGTATCTAAATCATTTGTCTGGAAATATCAAGGCCAAGGGACGCGTCTTGTAATTGAGTTTCGGGCAGTCTTAAAATTTTGAATCTACCTCTCTATCATTTAAGTTTTATTTCATTCTCGTTCCCACAAGATTGTTTTGGTCATTGGAAACCCGAATCCTTGGGTTGTGAATAGTGGGTCCACGTTCTGGTGATTTGAACCGTTGAGGAGATTATGTCTTGATAATTGCGGAGGGATAAAGCTGTCCTAACCATCTCCGGAGGATCTTTATATTAATGCCATATAAGTGTTTAGTGGCCCGTAAGTTCCTTGAGTCATCAGGGATGACTTAGTCTGAACATATAATAAATATTAATAATGATAGAAAAAAAATACTTGTCCTTTTTAAGAATATTTCGAAAAGAAATACATTTGATGTGTTTAGATTCATAGTTTTGGCTTTTAAACATCATTGCCAATATTTTATTAGTTTCTTTTTGGACTCATGTACGGACAGTGAAGTAAATTTACTTACGTGAGTTTCACTCTTGCATTTGCTTCTATGTCTAGAAAATAAAAAAAATTAATTTTCGCTGTTGTGTTAATAGTTTGATAAAATATCGGGAGAAATATACTTATGATTATGTTAATCATATTTTTATGAAAGGGTCAAGTCAATCGAACGGTCGGATTAATTCATATTCTCGATATCAGAGACAATTGATCGTATATATATATATATATATTGTTTTGTTATAGGGCTCTGATTTCAGTAATTGGGTTCCACAGTAACGTTCTGCTCTTTTTTTCTCAATATATGCCCAAGTGCCTATGTAGAGCTCAATGTCGCTCAAATTAAGACGAGTTAAAACATATAAGAATGCCCAACCGGGTGTTGGCACGGTTAGGACACTGGGTCCTAACCCTAGAGGTCCCGGCGTCGATTCCCCGGGGCGTTAACCGTCCCCCGTCTGTGTGGGTGCGGGCGTGGGGCGCAGGGATCGGCCCCGCCAAAGGTGGGGACACCCTGAGATATATATGCATATATATGAACGAAAAACCACGTAAGAATGAAGAGGGTGCTTTGGATGCTTTACACGTAACCCATTTAACGGTATTAGCTATTCAATTTCATTCACCATTTGCCTTTTACGCATAAAATTATAGAAATTTCAGAAATTGATTTTTGACTACTCATTTCTTTTTTCTGGAGCGCAACAAATCTTCTCTTTCACCATTTGCTGATGTTGAGAAAAGGCTAGCAAAGTCTAGAAAAACTCAACCCCGCCCAAACAAGATTCTTGGGCCCGCCACTGTCTCAAAGAAGGAGACGTGGATAGTGTCGGAAACGGGATTTCTCCGGATCGAAACCTTGGTGGACCCGAACCCGGGTCCGGAATCGGGTCCGGCTAGAGGACTGCAATCTAGTCCAAAATCGATTTTAATTTCCCTTTATTCATGATTTTTTCTAAAAATAAGCATATCATTCAACTTATAGCCGTGCATCAAGTCTACTACATCCAGTATTATACCTAAAAGTGTTAAAAAAAGAAAAGAAGAAAGAGAGAACTGATTTCGAGGTATAAATTGTTATATTAAAGGGTCATATGCCGGGTCGCGGGTCGGAACATATCTGCACCCGGAACCGTTTTTCAGTCGGAACATATAATAGGTTCCGCAAGCTGTTTTTTGCGGGTCGGAACTTCGGAGCAATGGGAGAATCGGATACCCGTTTGCAACCCCAGATGCGGAGGAGTTAACCGACTACGGGGTGCAGGGGACAGTTGTGGATTTTCTCCAAACCCTATTTCAGTTAAAGCTCTATATCACTAAGAGAGTTAAAATAGGAAAGCGGGCTCCACGTATCACCCGTTTCAGTTGCAAAACTCTTAATCCGTCATTAAGACCGTCAAAATAAGGAAGACAGAAAGACTTGAAAAAAAGATCAGCTTCAATATCGAATTGGAAACGGGTCTCTCTCACTGACTATAAAACCCAGATGATATCGATTTTTTACCGTCGGATTTAATAACGAGTGGACACCACCCAATCTGTTCACTTCTCGCTGGCTATCTACTTCATATATGGTTAACTTACTTTACCGGTGAAGTGAAGTGATTGGGTATTTGCAGTGACAGTAAAACGAGAGGAGGTCAAGTCACAATTGATAGTAAGTTTCAAAAATCACCTCGTCAATTGAACAAAAAGAATGCAAAAAGATACATTCCCGTGCCCCTGAATGACGAAAGAAGAAAAAAACTAGGGGTTTTCATGGACCACCCATGGCTAGGCCGAGGAATGACGAAAACGGCCCGACTTCTAAACTAGAAACCTAAGCCCGGCCCAAGCTTGAGTCAGGCCTGAAGTTGCTAGCCAGAGCCTAGCCCGCATGGAAATGATGAAGCCCGAGCCCGACCCGTGTTAGACTCACAGAAACACAGAAATGAGTTCCGGACCGGCTCCTAGGCCAGCTCAGTTGGTCTGTTCATATCACCATCTGCGAGAGGTCACGGCCTCACTACTCCCTCCCTTATAATTATATGTATATTTGGGCTGGGCGGGTATTCCGGCTCTCAGACACTCAGTCCAAATAAAAGAAAATTGAGCACGCCCCATCTATTATTGCCTAAACCCGATGCCCAACCCAAAGGGGCCCGGCCCGATCCATGAGCACCCTTATAAATTATAAAAAAAAAAAAAAAAAATCTTCCTTCTGAAAGAGAATTTCAAAAAACCGATCTCTCACCTTTTGGTTAGACCAAACCTTGAACTTTCTTCTCTCTCATACTAACCCTTAACTTCACTTCACAAGTAAAGTGAATTTACCAAACAAGCAATATATTGTGTATTTGTTGTGATTTAATATTATTCCATTCAAATGTTAATCATACATTTCCATCCGTGATATATTGTTTGGACCTAAGCCCCTAACCGTGACCACGTCAAGATGTAAAAAAAGAGAAAACAAAAAGGAAAAAAATGGTTTTTAAGTTGGAGTGCCGGTTTTCCTCCTCTCGGAGAGGAGGAAAAGTGGCAAATGCAACTTTCCCGCCTCTAAGAGCAGCGGTAAAGCTGCAATCCCACTTTTCCTCCGCTCAGAGAGGAGGAAAAGTGGAAAATGCAACTTTCCCGCCTCTAAGAGCAGCGGTAAAGCTGCAATTCCACCTTTCCTCCGCTCAGAGAGGAGGAAAAGTGGCATATGCAACTTTACCGCCTCTGGTAGCAGCGGTAAAGATGCAATGCAACTTTTCCTCCGCTCATAGAGGAGGAAAAGTTGCAGCAGCGCTATGGCTGCAAGAATACACATACAAACCTCTCCTGTCTCTAAGTTAACGTCACTTATCTCCTTTTCGGCCTTATTCTCACACACGGGGGTCCATCTCCAATCAATTGTACTTCATCCAAGCGGGGCCCATCAGTGACTAACCTATAGCATTTGTCAGCTGAGGCCCACCCCGGATGGGAAAGGGACAAAGATTGGCACATTAATAAAGTATCTAAATCATTTGTCTGGAAATATCAAGGCCAAGGGACGCGTCTTGTAATTGAGTTTCGGGCAGTCTTAAAATTTTGAATCTACCTCTCTATCATTTAAGTTTTATTTCATTCTCGTTCCCACAAGATTGTTTTGGTCATTGGAAACCCGAATCCTTGGGTTGTGAATAGTGGGTCCACGTTCTGGTGATTTGAACCGTTGAGGAGATTATGTCTTGATAATTGCGGAGGGATAAAGCTGTCCTAACCATCTCCGGAGGATCTTTATATTAATGCCATATAAGTGTTTAGTGGCCCGTAAGTTCCTTGAGTCATCAGGGATGACTTAGTCTGAACATATAATAAATATTAATAATGATAGAAAAAAAATACTTGTCCTTTTTAAGAATATTTCGAAAAGAAATACATTTGATGTGTTTAGATTCATAGTTTTGGCTTTTAAACATCATTGCCAATATTTTATTAGTTTCTTTTTGGACTCATGTACGGACAGTGAAGTAAATTTACTTACGTGAGTTTCACTCTTGCATTTGCTTCTATGTCTAGAAAATAAAAAAAATTAATTTTCGCTGTTGTGTTAATAGTTTGATAAAATATCGGGAGAAATATACTTATGATTATGTTAATCATATTTTTATGAAAGGGTCAAGTCAATCGAACGGTCGGATTAATTCATATTCTCGATATCAGAGACAATTGATCGTATATATATATATATATATATTGTTTTGTTATAGGGCTCTGATTTCAGTAATTGGGTTCCACAGTAACGTTCTGCTCTTTTTTTCTCAATATATGCCCAAGTGCCTATGTAGAGCTCAATGTCGCTCAAATTAAGACGAGTTAAAACATATAAGAATGCCCAACCGGGTGTTGGCACGGTTAGGACACTGGGTCCTAACCCTAGAGGTCCCGGCGTCGATTCCCCGGGGCGTTAACCGTCCCCCGTCTGTGTGGGTGCGGGCGTGGGGCGCAGGGATCGGCCCCGCCAAAGGTGGGGACACCCTGAGATATATATGCATATATATGAACGAAAAACCACGTAAGAATGAAGAGGGTGCTTTGGATGCTTTACACGTAACCCATTTAACGGTATTAGCTATTCAATTTCATTCACCATTTGCCTTTTACGCATAAAATTATAGAAATTTCAGAAATTGATTTTTGACTACTCATTTCTTTTTTCTGGAGCGCAACAAATCTTCTCTTTCACCATTTGCTGATGTTGAGAAAAGGCTAGCAAAGTCTAGAAAAACTCAACCCCGCCCAAACAAGATTCTTGGGCCCGCCACTGTCTCAAAGAAGGAGACGTGGATAGTGTCGGAAACGGGATTTCTCCGGATCGAAACCTTGGTGGACCCGAACCCGGGTCCGGAATCGGGTCCGGCTAGAGGACTGCAATCTAGTCCAAAATCGATTTTAATTTCCCTTTATTCATGATTTTTTCTAAAAATAAGCATATCATTCAACTTATAGCCGTGCATCAAGTCTACTACATCCAGTATTATACCTAAAAGTGTTAAAAAAAGAAAAGAAGAAAGAGAGAACTGATTTCGAGGTATAAATTGTTATATTAAAGGGTCATATGCCGGGTCGCGGGTCGGAACATATCTGCACCCGGAACCGTTTTTCAGTCGGAACATATAATAGGTTCCGCAAGCTGTTTTTTGCGGGTCGGAACTTCGGAGCAATGGGAGAATCGGATACCCGTTTGCAACCCCAGATGCGGAGGAGTTAACCGACTACGGGGTGCAGGGGACAGTTGTGGATTTTCTCCAAACCCTATTTCAGTTAAAGCTCTATATCACTAAGAGAGTTAAAATAGGAAAGCGGGCTCCACGTATCACCCGTTTCAGTTGCAAAACTCTTAATCCGTCATTAAGACCGTCAAAATAAGGAAGACAGAAAGACTTGAAAAAAAGATCAGCTTCAATATCGAATTGGAAACGGGTCTCTCTCACTGACTATAAAACCCAGATGATATCGATTTTTTACCGTCGGATTTAATAACGAGTGGACACCACCCAATCTGTTCACTTCTCGCTGGCTATCTACTTCATATATGGTTAACTTACTTTACCGGTGAAGTGAAGTGATTGGGTATTTGCAGTGACAGTAAAACGAGAGGAGGTCAAGTCACAATTGATAGTAAGTTTCAAAAATCACCTCGTCAATTGAACAAAAAGAATGCAAAAAGATACATTCCCGTGCCCCTGAATGACGAAAGAAGAAAAAAACTAGGGGTTTTCATGGACCACCCATGGCTAGGCCGAGGAATGACGAAAACGGCCCGACTTCTAAACTAGAAACCTAAGCCCGGCCCAAGCTTGAGTCAGGCCTGAAGTTGCTAGCCAGAGCCTAGCCCGCATGGAAATGATGAAGCCCGAGCCCGACCCGTGTTAGACTCACAGAAACACAGAAATGAGTTCCGGACCGGCTCCTAGGCCAGCTCAGTTGGTCTGTTCATATCACCATCTGCGAGAGGTCACGGCCTCACTACTCCCTCCCTTATAATTATATGTATATTTGGGCTGGGCGGGTATTCCGGCTCTCAGACACTCAGTCCAAATAAAAGAAAATTGAGCACGCCCCATCTATTATTGCCTAAACCCGATGCCCAACCCAAAGGGGCCCGGCCCGATCCATGAGCACCCTTATAAATTATAAAAAAAAAAAAAAAAAATCTTCCTTCTGAAAGAGAATTTCAAAAAACCGATCTCTCACCTTTTGGTTAGACCAAACCTTGAACTTTCTTCTCTCTCATACTAACCCTTAACTTCACTTCACAAGTAAAGTGAATTTACCAAACAAGCAATATATTGTGTATTTGTTGTGATTTAATATTATTCCATTCAAATGTTAATCATACATTTCCATCCGTGATATATTGTTTGGACCTAAGCCCCTAACCGTGACCACGTCAAGATGTAAAAAAAGAGAAAACAAAAAGGAAAAAAATGGTTTTTAAGTTGGAGTGCCGGTTTTCCTCCTCTCGGAGAGGAGGAAAAGTGGCAAATGCAACTTTCCCGCCTCTAAGAGCAGCGGTAAAGCTGCAATCCCACTTTTCCTCCGCTCAGAGAGGAGGAAAAGTGGAAAATGCAACTTTCCCGCCTCTAAGAGCAGCGGTAAAGCTGCAATTCCACCTTTCCTCCGCTCAGAGAGGAGGAAAAGTGGCATATGCAACTTTACCGCCTCTGGTAGCAGCGGTAAAGATGCAATGCGACTTTTCCTCCGCTCATAGAGGAGGAAAAGTTGCAGCAGCGCTATGGCTGCAAGAATACACATACAAACCTCTCCTGTCTCTAAGTTAACGTCACTTATCTCCTTTTCGGCCTTATTCTCACACACGGGGGTCCATCTCCAATCAATTGTACTTCATCCAAGCGGGGCCCATCAGTGACTAACCTATAGCATTTGTCAGCTGAGGCCCACCCCGGATGGGAAAGGGACAAAGATTGGCACATTAATAAAGTATCTAAATCATTTGTCTGGAAATATCAAGGCCAAGGGACGCGTCTTGTAATTGAGTTTCGGGCAGTCTTAAAATTTTGAATCTACCTCTCTATCATTTAAGTTTTATTTCATTCTCGTTCCCACAAGATTGTTTTGGTCATTGGAAACCCGAATCCTTGGGTTGTGAATAGTGGGTCCACGTTCTGGTGATTTGAACCGTTGAGGAGATTATGTCTTGATAATTGCGGAGGGATAAAGCTGTCCTAACCATCTCCGGAGGATCTTTATATTAATGCCATATAAGTGTTTAGTGGCCCGTAAGTTCCTTGAGTCATCAGGGATGACTTAGTCTGAACATATAATAAATATTAATAATGATAGAAAAAAAATACTTGTCCTTTTTAAGAATATTTCGAAAAGAAATACATTTGATGTGTTTAGATTCATAGTTTTGGCTTTTAAACATCATTGCCAATATTTTATTAGTTTCTTTTTGGACTCATGTACGGACAGTGAAGTAAATTTACTTACGTGAGTTTCACTCTTGCATTTGCTTCTATGTCTAGAAAATAAAAAAAATTAATTTTCGCTGTTGTGTTAATAGTTTGATAAAATATCGGGAGAAATATACTTATGATTATGTTAATCATATTTTTATGAAAGGGTCAAGTCAATCGAACGGTCGGATTAATTCATATTCTCGATATCAGAGACAATTGATCGTATATATATATATATATATATATTTTGTTTTGTTATAGGGCTCTGATTTCAGTAATTGGGTTCCACAGTAACGTTCTGCTCTTTTTTTCTCAATATATGCCCAAGTGCCTATGTAGAGCTCAATGTCGCTCAAATTAAGACGAGTTAAAACATATAAGAATGCCCAACCGGGTGTTGGCACGGTTAGGACACTGGGTCCTAACCCTAGAGGTCCCGGCGTCGATTCCCCGGGGCGTTAACCGTCCCCCGTCTGTGTGGGTGCGGGCGTGGGGCGCAGGGATCGGCCCCGCCAAAGGTGGGGACACCCTGAGATATATATGCATATATATGAACGAAAAACCACGTAAGAATGAAGAGGGTGCTTTGGATGCTTTACACGTAACCCATTTAACGGTATTAGCTATTCAATTTCATTCACCATTTGCCTTTTACGCATAAAATTATAGAAATTTCAGAAATTGATTTTTGACTACTCATTTCTTTTTTCTGGAGCGCAACAAATCTTCTCTTTCACCATTTGCTGATGTTGAGAAAAGGCTAGCAAAGTCTAGAAAAACTCAACCCCGCCCAAACAAGATTCTTGGGCCCGCCACTGTCTCAAAGAAGGAGACGTGGATAGTGTCGGAAACGGGATTTCTCCGGATCGAAACCTTGGTGGACCCGAACCCGGGTCCGGAATCGGGTCCGGCTAGAGGACTGCAATCTAGTCCAAAATCGATTTTAATTTCCCTTTATTCATGATTTTTTCTAAAAATAAGCATATCATTCAACTTATAGCCGTGCATCAAGTCTACTACATCCAGTATTATACCTAAAAGTGTTAAAAAAAGAAAAGAAGAAAGAGAGAACTGATTTCGAGGTATAAATTGTTATATTAAAGGGTCATATGCCGGGTCGCGGGTCGGAACATATCTGCACCCGGAACCGTTTTTCAGTCGGAACATATAATAGGTTCCGCACGCTGTTTTTTGCGGGTCGGAACTTCGGAGCAATGGGAGAATCGGATACCCGTTTGCAACCCCAGATGCGGAGGAGTTAACCGACTACGGGGTGCAGGGGACAGTTGTGGATTTTCTCCAAACCCTATTTCAGTTAAAGCTCTATATCACTAAGAGAGTTAAAATAGGAAAGCGGGCTCCACGTATCACCCGTTTCAGTTGCAAAACTCTTAATCCGTCATTAAGACCGTCAAAATAAGGAAGACAGAAAGACTTGAAAAAAAGATCAGCTTCAATATCGAATTGGAAACGGGTCTCTCTCACTGACTATAAAACCCAGATGATATCGATTTTTTACCGTCGGATTTAATAACGAGTGGACACCACCCAATCTGTTCACTTCTCGCTGGCTATCTACTTCATATATGGTTAACTTACTTTACCGGTGAAGTGAAGTGATTGGGTATTTGCAGTGACAGTAAAAGGAGAGGAGGTGAAGTCACAATTGATAGTAAGTTTCAAAAATCACCTCGTCAATTGAACAAAAAGAATGCAAAAAGATACATTCCCGTGCCCCTGAATGACGAAAGAAGAAAAAAACTAGGGGTTTTCATGGACCACCCATGGCTAGGCCGAGGAATGACGAAAACGGCCCGACTTCTAAACTAGAAACCTAAGCCCGGCCCAAGCTTGAGTCAGGCCTGAAGTTGCTAGCCAGAGCCTAGCCCGCATGGAAATGATGAAGCCCGAGCCCGACCCGTGTTAGACTCACAGAAACACAGAAATGAGTTCCGGACCGGCTCCTAGGCCAGCTCAGTTGGTCTGTTCATATCACCATCTGCGAGAGGTCACGGCCTCACTACTCCCTCCCTTATAATTATATGTATATTTGGGCTGGGCGGGTATTCCGGCTCTCAGACACTCAGTCCAAATAAAAGAAAATTGAGCACGCCCCATCTATTATTGCCTAAACCCGATGCCCAACCCAAAGGGGCCCGGCCCGATCCATGAGCACCCTTATAAATTATAAAAAAAAAAAAAAAAAATCTTCCTTCTGAAAGAGAATTTCAAAAAACCGATCTCTCACCTTTTGGTTAGACCAAACCTTGAACTTTCTTCTCTCTCATACTAACCCTTAACTTCACTTCACAAGTAAAGTGAATTTACCAAACAAGCAATATATTGTGTATTTGTTGTGATTTAATATTATTCCATTCAAATGTTAATCATACATTTCCATCCGTGATATATTGTTTGGACCTAAGCCCCTAACCGTGACCACGTCAAGATGTAAAAAAAGAGAAAACAAAAAGGAAAAAAATGGTTTTTAAGTTGGAGTGCCGGTTTTCCTCCTCTCGGAGAGGAGGAAAAGTGGCAAATGCAACTTTCCCGCCTCTAAGAGCAGCGGTAAAGCTGCAATCCCACTTTTCCTCCGCTCAGAGAGGAGGAAAAGTGGAAAATGCAACTTTCCCGCCTCTAAGAGCAGCGGTAAAGCTGCAATTCCACCTTTCCTCCGCTCAGAGAGGAGGAAAAGTGGCATATGCAACTTTACCGCCTCTGGTAGCAGCGGTAAAGATGCAATGCGACTTTTCCTCCGCTCATAGAGGAGGAAAAGTTGCAGCAGCGCTATGGCTGCAAGAATACACATACAAACCTCTCCTGTCTCTAAGTTAACGTCACTTATCTCCTTTTCGGCCTTATTCTCACACACGGGGGTCCATCTCCAATCAATTGTACTTCATCCAAGCGGGGCCCATCAGTGACTAACCTATAGCATTTGTCAGCTGAGGCCCACCCCGGATGGGAAAGGGACAAAGATTGGCACATTAATAAAGTATCTAAATCATTTGTCTGGAAATATCAAGGCCAAGGGACGCGTCTTGTAATTGAGTTTCGGGCAGTCTTAAAATTTTGAATCTACCTCTCTATCATTTAAGTTTTATTTCATTCTCGTTCCCACAAGATTGTTTTGGTCATTGGAAACCCGAATCCTTGGGTTGTGAATAGTGGGTCCACGTTCTGGTGATTTGAACCGTTGAGGAGATTATGTCTTGATAATTGCGGAGGGATAAAGCTGTCCTAACCATCTCCGGAGGATCTTTATATTAATGCCATATAAGTGTTTAGTGGCCCGTAAGTTCCTTGAGTCATCAGGGATGACTTAGTCTGAACATATAATAAATATTAATAATGATAGAAAAAAAATACTTGTCCTTTTTAAGAATATTTCGAAAAGAAATACATTTGATGTGTTTAGATTCATAGTTTTGGCTTTTAAACATCATTGCCAATATTTTATTAGTTTCTTTTTGGACTCATGTACGGACAGTGAAGTAAATTTACTTACGTGAGTTTCACTCTTGCATTTGCTTCTATGTCTAGAA
Source organism: Persea americana (assembly GCA_029852735.1). Taxonomy (NCBI): domain Eukaryota; kingdom Viridiplantae; phylum Streptophyta; class Magnoliopsida; order Laurales; family Lauraceae; genus Persea; species Persea americana. The sequence goes on from CM056813.1 coordinate 3,484,516, forward strand.
AATAAAAAAAATTAATTTTCGCTGTTGTGTTAATAGTTTGATAAAATATCGGGAGAAATATACTTATGATTATGTTAATCATATTTTTATGAAAGGGTCAAGTCAATCGAACGGTCGGATTAATTCATATTCTCGATATCAGAGACAATTGATCGTATATATATATATATATATTTTGTTTTGTTATAGGGCTCTGATTTCAGTAATTGGGTTCCACAGTAACGTTCTGCTCTTTTTTTCTCAATATATGCCCAAGTGCCTATGTAGAGCTCAATGTCGCTCAAATTAAGACGAGTTAAAACATATAAGAATGCCCAACCGGGTGTTGGCACGGTTAGGACACTGGGTCCTAACCCTAGAGGTCCCGGCGTCGATTCCCCGGGGCGTTAACCGTCCCCCGTCTGTGTGGGTGCGGGCGTGGGGCGCAGGGATCGGCCCCGCCAAAGGTGGGGACACCCTGAGATATATATGCATATATATGAACGAAAAACCACGTAAGAATGAAGAGGGTGCTTTGGATGCTTTACACGTAACCCATTTAACGGTATTAGCTATTCAATTTCATTCACCATTTGCCTTTTACGCATAAAATTATAGAAATTTCAGAAATTGATTTTTGACTACTCATTTCTTTTTTCTGGAGCGCAACAAATCTTCTCTTTCACCATTTGCTGATGTTGAGAAAAGGCTAGCAAAGTCTAGAAAAACTCAACCCCGCCCAAACAAGATTCTTGGGCCCGCCACTGTCTCAAAGAAGGAGACGTGGATAGTGTCGGAAACGGGATTTCTCCGGATCGAAACCTTGGTGGACCCGAACCCGGGTCCGGAATCGGGTCCGGCTAGAGGACTGCAATCTAGTCCAAAATCGATTTTAATTTCCCTTTATTCATGATTTTTTCTAAAAATAAGCATATCATTCAACTTATAGCCGTGCATCAAGTCTACTACATCCAGTATTATACCTAAAAGTGTTAAAAAAAGAAAAGAAGAAAGAGAGAACTGATTTCGAGGTATAAATTGTTATATTAAAGGGTCATATGCCGGGTCGCGGGTCGGAACATATCTGCACCCGGAACCGTTTTTCAGTCGGAACATATAATAGGTTCCGCACGCTGTTTTTTGCGGGTCGGAACTTCGGAGCAATGGGAGAATCGGATACCCGTTTGCAACCCCAGATGCGGAGGAGTTAACCGACTACGGGGTGCAGGGGACAGTTGTGGATTTTCTCCAAACCCTATTTCAGTTAAAGCTCTATATCACTAAGAGAGTTAAAATAGGAAAGCGGGCTCCACGTATCACCCGTTTCAGTTGCAAAACTCTTAATCCGTCATTAAGACCGTCAAAATAAGGAAGACAGAAAGACTTGAAAAAAAGATCAGCTTCAATATCGAATTGGAAACGGGTCTCTCTCACTGACTATAAAACCCAGATGATATCGATTTTTTACCGTCGGATTTAATAACGAGTGGACACCACCCAATCTGTTCACTTCTCGCTGGCTATCTACTTCATATATGGTTAACTTACTTTACCGGTGAAGTGAAGTGATTGGGTATTTGCAGTGACAGTAAAAGGAGAGGAGGTGAAGTCACAATTGATAGTAAGTTTCAAAAATCACCTCGTCAATTGAACAAAAAGAATGCAAAAAGATACATTCCCGTGCCCCTGAATGACGAAAGAAGAAAAAAACTAGGGGTTTTCATGGACCACCCATGGCTAGGCCGAGGAATGACGAAAACGGCCCGACTTCTAAACTAGAAACCTAAGCCCGGCCCAAGCTTGAGTCAGGCCTGAAGTTGCTAGCCAGAGCCTAGCCCGCATGGAAATGATGAAGCCCGAGCCCGACCCGTGTTAGACTCACAGAAACACAGAAATGAGTTCCGGACCGGCTCCTAGGCCAGCTCAGTTGGTCTGTTCATATCACCATCTGCGAGAGGTCACGGCCTCACTACTCCCTCCCTTATAATTATATGTATATTTGGGCTGGGCGGGTATTCCGGCTCTCAGACACTCAGTCCAAATAAAAGAAAATTGAGCACGCCCCATCTATTATTGCCTAAACCCGATGCCCAACCCAAAGGGGCCCGGCCCGATCCATGAGCACCCTTATAAATTATAAAAAAAAAAAAAAAAATCTTCCTTCTGAAAGAGAATTTCAAAAAACCGATCTCTCACCTTTTGGTTAGACCAAACCTTGAACTTTCTTCTCTCTCATACTAACCCTTAACTTCACTTCACAAGTAAAGTGAATTTACCAAACAAGCAATATATTGTGTATTTGTTGTGATTTAATATTATTCCATTCAAATGTTAATCATACATTTCCATCCGTGATATATTGTTTGGACCTAAGCCCCTAACCGTGACCACGTCAAGATGTAAAAAAAGAGAAAACAAAAAGGAAAAAAATGGTTTTTAAGTTGGAGTGCCGGTTTTCCTCCTCTCGGAGAGGAGGAAAAGTGGCAAATGCAACTTTCCCGCCTCTAAGAGCAGCGGTAAAGCTGCAATCCCACTTTTCCTCCGCTCAGAGAGGAGGAAAAGTGGAAAATGCAACTTTCCCGCCTCTAAGAGCAGCGGTAAAGCTGCAATTCCACCTTTCCTCCGCTCAGAGAGGAGGAAAAGTGGCATATGCAACTTTACCGCCTCTGGTAGCAGCGGTAAAGATGCAATGCGACTTTTCCTCCGCTCATAGAGGAGGAAAAGTTGCAGCAGCGCTATGGCTGCAAGAATACACATACAAACCTCTCCTGTCTCTAAGTTAACGTCACTTATCTCCTTTTCGGCCTTATTCTCACACACGGGGGTCCATCTCCAATCAATTGTACTTCATCCAAGCGGGGCCCATCAGTGACTAACCTATAGCATTTGTCAGCTGAGGCCCACCCCGGATGGGAAAGGGACAAAGATTGGCACATTAATAAAGTATCTAAATCATTTGTCTGGAAATATCAAGGCCAAGGGACGCGTCTTGTAATTGAGTTTCGGGCAGTCTTAAAATTTTGAATCTACCTCTCTATCATTTAAGTTTTATTTCATTCTCGTTCCCACAAGATTGTTTTGGTCATTGGAAACCCGAATCCTTGGGTTGTGAATAGTGGGTCCACGTTCTGGTGATTTGAACCGTTGAGGAGATTATGTCTTGATAATTGCGGAGGGATAAAGCTGTCCTAACCATCTCCGGAGGATCTTTATATTAATGCCATATAAGTGTTTAGTGGCCCGTAAGTTCCTTGAGTCATCAGGGATGACTTAGTCTGAACATATAATAAATATTAATAATGATAGAAAAAAAATACTTGTCCTTTTTAAGAATATTTCGAAAAGAAATACATTTGATGTGTTTAGATTCATAGTTTTGGCTTTTAAACATCATTGCCAATATTTTATTAGTTTCTTTTTGGACTCATGTACGGACAGTGAAGTAAATTTACTTACGTGAGTTTCACTCTTGCATTTGCTTCTATGTCTAGAAAATAAAAAAAATTAATTTTCGCTGTTGTGTTAATAGTTTGATAAAATATCGGGAGAAATATACTTATGATTATGTTAATCATATTTTTATGAAAGGGTCAAGTCAATCGAACGGTCGGATTAATTCATATTCTCGATATCAGAGACAATTGATCGTATATATATATATATATATTTTGTTTTGTTATAGGGCTCTGATTTCAGTAATTGGGTTCCACAGTAACGTTCTGCTCTTTTTTTCTCAATATATGCCCAAGTGCCTATGTAGAGCTCAATGTCGCTCAAATTAAGACGAGTTAAAACATATAAGAATGCCCAACCGGGTGTTGGCACGGTTAGGACACTGGGTCCTAACCCTAGAGGTCCCGGCGTCGATTCCCCGGGGCGTTAACCGTCCCCCGTCTGTGTGGGTGCGGGCGTGGGGCGCAGGGATCGGCCCCGCCAAAGGTGGGGACACCCTGAGATATATATGCATATATATGAACGAAAAACCACGTAAGAATGAAGAGGGTGCTTTGGATGCTTTACACGTAACCCATTTAACGGTATTAGCTATTCAATTTCATTCACCATTTGCCTTTTACGCATAAAATTATAGAAATTTCAGAAATTGATTTTTGACTACTCATTTCTTTTTTCTGGAGCGCAACAAATCTTCTCTTTCACCATTTGCTGATGTTGAGAAAAGGCTAGCAAAGTCTAGAAAAACTCAACCCCGCCCAAACAAGATTCTTGGGCCCGCCACTGTCTCAAAGAAGGAGACGTGGATAGTGTCGGAAACGGGATTTCTCCGGATCGAAACCTTGGTGGACCCGAACCCGGGTCCGGAATCGGGTCCGGCTAGAGGACTGCAATCTAGTCCAAAATCGATTTTAATTTCCCTTTATTCATGATTTTTTCTAAAAATAAGCATATCATTCAACTTATAGCCGTGCATCAAGTCTACTACATCCAGTATTATACCTAAAAGTGTTAAAAAAAGAAAAGAAGAAAGAGAGAACTGATTTCGAGGTATAAATTGTTATATTAAAGGGTCATATGCCGGGTCGCGGGTCGGAACATATCTGCACCCGGAACCGTTTTTCAGTCGGAACATATAATAGGTTCCGCACGCTGTTTTTTGCGGGTCGGAACTTCGGAGCAATGGGAGAATCGGATACCCGTTTGCAACCCCAGATGCGGAGGAGTTAACCGACTACGGGGTGCAGGGGACAGTTGTGGATTTTCTCCAAACCCTATTTCAGTTAAAGCTCTATATCACTAAGAGAGTTAAAATAGGAAAGCGGGCTCCACGTATCACCCGTTTCAGTTGCAAAACTCTTAATCCGTCATTAAGACCGTCAAAATAAGGAAGACAGAAAGACTTGAAAAAAAGATCAGCTTCAATATCGAATTGGAAACGGGTCTCTCTCACTGACTATAAAACCCAGATGATATCGATTTTTTACCGTCGGATTTAATAACGAGTGGACACCACCCAATCTGTTCACTTCTCGCTGGCTATCTACTTCATATATGGTTAACTTACTTTACCGGTGAAGTGAAGTGATTGGGTATTTGCAGTGACAGTAAAACGAGAGGAGGTCAAGTCACAATTGATAGTAAGTTTCAAAAATCACCTCGTCAATTGAACAAAAAGAATGCAAAAAGATACATTCCCGTGCCCCTGAATGACGAAAGAAGAAAAAAACTAGGGGTTTTCATGGACCACCCATGGCTAGGCCGAGGAATGACGAAAACGGCCCGACTTCTAAACTAGAAACCTAAGCCCGGCCCAAGCTTGAGTCAGGCCTGAAGTTGCTAGCCAGAGCCTAGCCCGCATGGAAATGATGAAGCCCGAGCCCGACCCGTGTTAGACTCACAGAAACACAGAAATGAGTTCCGGACCGGCTCCTAGGCCAGCTCAGTTGGTCTGTTCATATCACCATCTGCGAGAGGTCACGGCCTCACTACTCCCTCCCTTATAATTATATGTATATTTGGGCTGGGCGGGTATTCCGGCTCTCAGACACTCAGTCCAAATAAAAGAAAATTGAGCACGCCCCATCTATTATTGCCTAAACCCGATGCCCAACCCAAAGGGGCCCGGCCCGATCCATGAGCACCCTTATAAATTATAAAAAAAAAAAAAAAAAATCTTCCTTCTGAAAGAGAATTTCAAAAAACCGATCTCTCACCTTTTGGTTAGACCAAACCTTGAACTTTCTTCTCTCTCATACTAACCCTTAACTTCACTTCACAAGTAAAGTGAATTTACCAAACAAGCAATATATTGTGTATTTGTTGTGATTTAATATTATTCCATTCAAATGTTAATCATACATTTCCATCCGTGATATATTGTTTGGACCTAAGCCCCTAACCGTGACCACGTCAAGATGTAAAAAAAGAGAAAACAAAAAGGAAAAAAATGGTTTTTAAGTTGGAGTGCCGGTTTTCCTCCTCTCGGAGAGGAGGAAAAGTGGCAAATGCAACTTTCCCGCCTCTAAGAGCAGCGGTAAAGCTGCAATCCCACTTTTCCTCCGCTCAGAGAGGAGGAAAAGTGGAAAATGCAACTTTCCCGCCTCTAAGAGCAGCGGTAAAGCTGCAATTCCACCTTTCCTCCGCTCAGAGAGGAGGAAAAGTGGCATATGCAACTTTACCGCCTCTGGTAGCAGCGGTAAAGATGCAATGCGACTTTTCCTCCGCTCATAGAGGAGGAAAAGTTGCAGCAGCGCTATGGCTGCAAGAATACACATACAAACCTCTCCTGTCTCTAAGTTAACGTCACTTATCTCCTTTTCGGCCTTATTCTCACACACGGGGGTCCATCTCCAATCAATTGTACTTCATCCAAGCGGGGCCCATCAGTGACTAACCTATAGCATTTGTCAGCTGAGGCCCACCCCGGATGGGAAAGGGACAAAGATTGGCACATTAATAAAGTATCTAAATCATTTGTCTGGAAATATCAAGGCCAAGGGACGCGTCTTGTAATTGAGTTTCGGGCAGTCTTAAAATTTTGAATCTACCTCTCTATCATTTAAGTTTTATTTCATTCTCGTTCCCACAAGATTGTTTTGGTCATTGGAAACCCGAATCCTTGGGTTGTGAATAGTGGGTCCACGTTCTGGTGATTTGAACCGTTGAGGAGATTATGTCTTGATAATTGCGGAGGGATAAAGCTGTCCTAACCATCTCCGGAGGATCTTTATATTAATGCCATATAAGTGTTTAGTGGCCCGTAAGTTCCTTGAGTCATCAGGGATGACTTAGTCTGAACATATAATAAATATTAATAATGATAGAAAAAAAATACTTGTCCTTTTTAAGAATATTTCGAAAAGAAATACATTTGATGTGTTTAGATTCATAGTTTTGGCTTTTAAACATCATTGCCAATATTTTATTAGTTTCTTTTTGGACTCATGTACGGACAGTGAAGTAAATTTACTTACGTGAGTTTCACTCTTGCATTTGCTTCTATGTCTAGAAAATAAAAAAAATTAATTTTCGCTGTTGTGTTAATAGTTTGATAAAATATCGGGAGAAATATACTTATGATTATGTTAATCATATTTTTATGAAAGGGTCAAGTCAATCGAACGGTCGGATTAATTCATATTCTCGATATCAGAGACAATTGATCGTATATATATATATATATATATATATATTTTGTTTTGTTATAGGGCTCTGATTTCAGTAATTGGGTTCCACAGTAACGTTCTGCTCTTTTTTTCTCAATATATGCCCAAGTGCCTATGTAGAGCTCAATGTCGCTCAAATTAAGACGAGTTAAAACATATAAGAATGCCCAACCGGGTGTTGGCACGGTTAGGACACTGGGTCCTAACCCTAGAGGTCCCGGCGTCGATTCCCCGGGGCGTTAACCGTCCCCCGTCTGTGTGGGTGCGGGCGTGGGGCGCAGGGATCGGCCCCGCCAAAGGTGGGGACACCCTGAGATATATATGCATATATATGAACGAAAAACCACGTAAGAATGAAGAGGGTGCTTTGGATGCTTTACACGTAACCCATTTAACGGTATTAGCTATTCAATTTCATTCACCATTTGCCTTTTACGCATAAAATTATAGAAATTTCAGAAATTGATTTTTGACTACTCATTTCTTTTTTCTGGAGCGCAACAAATCTTCTCTTTCACCATTTGCTGATGTTGAGAAAAGGCTAGCAAAGTCTAGAAAAACTCAACCCCGCCCAAACAAGATTCTTGGGCCCGCCACTGTCTCAAAGAAGGAGACGTGGATAGTGTCGGAAACGGGATTTCTCCGGATCGAAACCTTGGTGGACCCGAACCCGGGTCCGGAATCGGGTCCGGCTAGAGGACTGCAATCTAGTCCAAAATCGATTTTAATTTCCCTTTATTCATGATTTTTTCTAAAAATAAGCATATCATTCAACTTATAGCCGTGCATCAAGTCTACTACATCCAGTATTATACCTAAAAGTGTTAAAAAAAGAAAAGAAGAAAGAGAGAACTGATTTCGAGGTATAAATTGTTATATTAAAGGGTCATATGCCGGGTCGCGGGTCGGAACATATCTGCACCCGGAACCGTTTTTCAGTCGGAACATATAATAGGTTCCGCACGCTGTTTTTTGCGGGTCGGAACTTCGGAGCAATGGGAGAATCGGATACCCGTTTGCAACCCCAGATGCGGAGGAGTTAACCGACTACGGGGTGCAGGGGACAGTTGTGGATTTTCTCCAAACCCTATTTCAGTTAAAGCTCTATATCACTAAGAGAGTTAAAATAGGAAAGCGGGCTCCACGTATCACCCGTTTCAGTTGCAAAACTCTTAATCCGTCATTAAGACCGTCAAAATAAGGAAGACAGAAAGACTTGAAAAAAAGATCAGCTTCAATATCGAATTGGAAACGGGTCTCTCTCACTGACTATAAAACCCAGATGATATCGATTTTTTACCGTCGGATTTAATAACGAGTGGACACCACCCAATCTGTTCACTTCTCGCTGGCTATCTACTTCATATATGGTTAACTTACTTTACCGGTGAAGTGAAGTGATTGGGTATTTGCAGTGACAGTAAAAGGAGAGGAGGTGAAGTCACAATTGATAGTAAGTTTCAAAAATCACCTCGTCAATTGAACAAAAAGAATGCAAAAAGATACATTCCCGTGCCCCTGAATGACGAAAGAAGAAAAAAACTAGGGGTTTTCATGGACCACCCATGGCTAGGCCGAGGAATGACGAAAACGGCCCGACTTCTAAACTAGAAACCTAAGCCCGGCCCAAGCTTGAGTCAGGCCTGAAGTTGCTAGCCAGAGCCTAGCCCGCATGGAAATGATGAAGCCCGAGCCCGACCCGTGTTAGACTCACAGAAACACAGAAATGAGTTCCGGACCGGCTCCTAGGCCAGCTCAGTTGGTCTGTTCATATCACCATCTGCGAGAGGTCACGGCCTCACTACTCCCTCCCTTATAATTATATGTATATTTGGGCTGGGCGGGTATTCCGGCTCTCAGACACTCAGTCCAAATAAAAGAAAATTGAGCACGCCCCATCTATTATTGCCTAAACCCGATGCCCAACCCAAAGGGGCCCGGCCCGATCCATGAGCACCCTTATAAATTATAAAAAAAAAAAAAAAAAATCTTCCTTCTGAAAGAGAATTTCAAAAAACCGATCTCTCACCTTTTGGTTAGACCAAACCTTGAACTTTCTTCTCTCTCATACTAACCCTTAACTTCACTTCACAAGTAAAGTGAATTTACCAAACAAGCAATATATTGTGTATTTGTTGTGATTTAATATTATTCCATTCAAATGTTAATCATACATTTCCATCCGTGATATATTGTTTGGACCTAAGCCCCTAACCGTGACCACGTCAAGATGTAAAAAAAGAGAAAACAAAAAGGAAAAAAATGGTTTTTAAGTTGGAGTGCCGGTTTTCCTCCTCTCGGAGAGGAGGAAAAGTGGCAAATGCAACTTTCCCGCCTCTAAGAGCAGCGGTAAAGCTGCAATCCCACTTTTCCTCCGCTCAGAGAGGAGGAAAAGTGGAAAATGCAACTTTCCCGCCTCTAAGAGCAGCGGTAAAGCTGCAATTCCACCTTTCCTCCGCTCAGAGAGGAGGAAAAGTGGCATATGCAACTTTACCGCCTCTGGTAGCAGCGGTAAAGATGCAATGCGACTTTTCCTCCGCTCATAGAGGAGGAAAAGTTGCAGCAGCGCTATGGCTGCAAGAATACACATACAAACCTCTCCTGTCTCTAAGTTAACGTCACTTATCTCCTTTTCGGCCTTATTCTCACACACGGGGGTCCATCTCCAATCAATTGTACTTCATCCAAGCGGGGCCCATCAGTGACTAACCTATAGCATTTGTCAGCTGAGGCCCACCCCGGATGGGAAAGGGACAAAGATTGGCACATTAATAAAGTATCTAAATCATTTGTCTGGAAATATCAAGGCCAAGGGACGCGTCTTGTAATTGAGTTTCGGGCAGTCTTAAAATTTTGAATCTACCTCTCTATCATTTAAGTTTTATTTCATTCTCGTTCCCACAAGATTGTTTTGGTCATTGGAAACCCGAATCCTTGGGTTGTGAATAGTGGGTCCACGTTCTGGTGATTTGAACCGTTGAGGAGATTATGTCTTGATAATTGCGGAGGGATAAAGCTGTCCTAACCATCTCCGGAGGATCTTTATATTAATGCCATATAAGTGTTTAGTGGCCCGTAAGTTCCTTGAGTCATCAGGGATGACTTAGTCTGAACATATAATAAATATTAATAATGATAGAAAAAAAATACTTGTCCTTTTTAAGAATATTTCGAAAAGAAATACATTTGATGTGTTTAGATTCATAGTTTTGGCTTTTAAACATCATTGCCAATATTTTATTAGTTTCTTTTTGGACTCATGTACGGACAGTGAAGTAAATTTACTTACGTGAGTTTCACTCTTGCATTTGCTTCTATGTCTAGAAAATAAAAAAAATTAATTTTCGCTGTTGTGTTAATAGTTTGATAAAATATCGGGAGAAATATACTTATGATTATGTTAATCATATTTTTATGAAAGGGTCAAGTCAATCGAACGGTCGGATTAATTCATATTCTCGATATCAGAGACAATTGATCGTATATATATATATATATATTTTGTTTTGTTATAGGGCTCTGATTTCAGTAATTGGGTTCCACAGTAACGTTCTGCTCTTTTTTTCTCAATATATGCCCAAGTGCCTATGTAGAGCTCAATGTCGCTCAAATTAAGACGAGTTAAAACATATAAGAATGCCCAACCGGGTGTTGGCACGGTTAGGACACTGGGTCCTAACCCTAGAGGTCCCGGCGTCGATTCCCCGGGGCGTTAACCGTCCCCCGTCTGTGTGGGTGCGGGCGTGGGGCGCAGGGATCGGCCCCGCCAAAGGTGGGGACACCCTGAGATATATATGCATATATATGAACGAAAAACCACGTAAGAATGAAGAGGGTGCTTTGGATGCTTTACACGTAACCCATTTAACGGTATTAGCTATTCAATTTCATTCACCATTTGCCTTTTACGCATAAAATTATAGAAATTTCAGAAATTGATTTTTGACTACTCATTTCTTTTTTCTGGAGCGCAACAAATCTTCTCTTTCACCATTTGCTGATGTTGAGAAAAGGCTAGCAAAGTCTAGAAAAACTCAACCCCGCCCAAACAAGATTCTTGGGCCCGCCACTGTCTCAAAGAAGGAGACGTGGATAGTGTCGGAAACGGGATTTCTCCGGATCGAAACCTTGGTGGACCCGAACCCGGGTCCGGAATCGGGTCCGGCTAGAGGACTGCAATCTAGTCCAAAATCGATTTTAATTTCCCTTTATTCATGATTTTTTCTAAAAATAAGCATATCATTCAACTTATAGCCGTGCATCAAGTCTACTACATCCAGTATTATACCTAAAAGTGTTAAAAAAAGAAAAGAAGAAAGAGAGAACTGATTTCGAGGTATAAATTGTTATATTAAAGGGTCATATGCCGGGTCGCGGGTCGGAACATATCTGCACCCGGAACCGTTTTTCAGTCGGAACATATAATAGGTTCCGCACGCTGTTTTTTGCGGGTCGGAACTTCGGAGCAATGGGAGAATCGGATACCCGTTTGCAACCCCAGATGCGGAGGAGTTAACCGACTACGGGGTGCAGGGGACAGTTGTGGATTTTCTCCAAACCCTATTTCAGTTAAAGCTCTATATCACTAAGAGAGTTAAAATAGGAAAGCGGGCTCCACGTATCACCCGTTTCAGTTGCAAAACTCTTAATCCGTCATTAAGACCGTCAAAATAAGGAAGACAGAAAGACTTGAAAAAAAGATCAGCTTCAATATCGAATTGGAAACGGGTCTCTCTCACTGACTATAAAACCCAGATGATATCGATTTTTTACCGTCGGATTTAATAACGAGTGGACACCACCCAATCTGTTCACTTCTCGCTGGCTATCTACTTCATATATGGTTAACTTACTTTACCGGTGAAGTGAAGTGATTGGGTATTTGCAGTGACAGTAAAACGAGAGGAGGTCAAGTCACAATTGATAGTAAGTTTCAAAAATCACCTCGTCAATTGAACAAAAAGAATGCAAAAAGATACATTCCCGTGCCCCTGAATGACGAAAGAAGAAAAAAACTAGGGGTTTTCATGGACCACCCATGGCTAGGCCGAGGAATGACGAAAACGGCCCGACTTCTAAACTAGAAACCTAAGCCCGGCCCAAGCTTGAGTCAGGCCTGAAGTTGCTAGCCAGAGCCTAGCCCGCATGGAAATGATGAAGCCCGAGCCCGACCCGTGTTAGACTCACAGAAACACAGAAATGAGTTCCGGACCGGCTCCTAGGCCAGCTCAGTTGGTCTGTTCATATCACCATCTGCGAGAGGTCACGGCCTCACTACTCCCTCCCTTATAATTATATGTATATTTGGGCTGGGCGGGTATTCCGGCTCTCAGACACTCAGTCCAAATAAAAGAAAATTGAGCACGCCCCATCTATTATTGCCTAAACCCGATGCCCAACCCAAAGGGGCCCGGCCCGATCCATGAGCACCCTTATAAATTATAAAAAAAAAAAAAAAAAATCTTCCTTCTGAAAGAGAATTTCAAAAAACCGATCTCTCACCTTTTGGTTAGACCAAACCTTGAACTTTCTTCTCTCTCATACTAACCCTTAACTTCACTTCACAAGTAAAGTGAATTTACCAAACAAGCAATATATTGTGTATTTGTTGTGATTTAATATTATTCCATTCAAATGTTAATCATACATTTCCATCCGTGATATATTGTTTGGACCTAAGCCCCTAACCGTGACCACGTCAAGATGTAAAAAAAGAGAAAACAAAAAGGAAAAAAATGGTTTTTAAGTTGGAGTGCCGGTTTTCCTCCTCTCGGAGAGGAGGAAAAGTGGCAAATGCAACTTTCCCGCCTCTAAGAGCAGCGGTAAAGCTGCAATCCCACTTTTCCTCCGCTCAGAGAGGAGGAAAAGTGGAAAATGCAACTTTCCCGCCTCTAAGAGCAGCGGTAAAGCTGCAATTCCACCTTTCCTCCGCTCAGAGAGGAGGAAAAGTGGCATATGCAACTTTACCGCCTCTGGTAGCAGCGGTAAAGATGCAATGCGACTTTTCCTCCGCTCATTGAGGAGGAAAAGTTGCAGCAGCGCTATGGCTGCAAGAATACACATACAAACCTCTCCTGTCTCTAAGTTAACGTCACTTATCTCCTTTTCGGCCTTATTCTCACACACGGGGGTCCATCTCCAATCAATTGTACTTCATCCAAGCGGGGCCCATCAGTGACTAACCTATAGCATTTGTCAGCTGAGGCCCACCCCGGATGGGAAAGGGACAAAGATTGGCACATTAATAAAGTATCTAAATCATTTGTCTGGAAATATCAAGGCCAAGGGACGCGTCTTGTAATTGAGTTTCGGGCAGTCTTAAAATTTTGAATCTACCTCTCTATCATTTAAGTTTTATTTCATTCTCGTTCCCACAAGATTGTTTTGGTCATTGGAAACCCGAATCCTTGGGTTGTGAATAGTGGGTCCACGTTCTGGTGATTTGAACCGTTGAGGAGATTATGTCTTGATAATTGCGGAGGGATAAAGCTGTCCTAACCATCTCCGGAGGATCTTTATATTAATGCCATATAAGTGTTTAGTGGCCCGTAAGTTCCTTGAGTCATCAGGGATGACTTAGTCTGAACATATAATAAATATTAATAATGATAGAAAAAAAATACTTGTCCTTTTTAAGAATATTTCGAAAAGAAATACATTTGATGTGTTTAGATTCATAGTTTTGGCTTTTAAACATCATTGCCAATATTTTATTAGTTTCTTTTTGGACTCATGTACGGACAGTGAAGTAAATTTACTTACGTGAGTTTCACTCTTGCATTTGCTTCTATGTCTAGAAAATAAAAAAAATTAATTTTCGCTGTTGTGTTAATAGTTTGATAAAATATCGGGAGAAATATACTTATGATTATGTTAATCATATTTTTATGAAAGGGTCAAGTCAATCGAACGGTCGGATTAATTCATATTCTCGATATCAGAGACAATTGATCGTATATATATATATATATATATTTTGTTTTGTTATAGGGCTCTGATTTCAGTAATTGGGTTCCACAGTAACGTTCTGCTCTTTTTTTCTCAATATATGCCCAAGTGCCTATGTAGAGCTCAATGTCGCTCAAATTAAGACGAGTTAAAACATATAAGAATGCCCAACCGGGTGTTGGCACGGTTAGGACACTGGGTCCTAACCCTAGAGGTCCCGGCGTCGATTCCCCGGGGCGTTAACCGTCCCCCGTCTGTCTGGGTGCGGGCGTGGGGCGCAGGGATCGGCCCCGCCAAAGGTGGGGACACCCTGAGATATATATGCATATATATGAACGAAAAACCACGTAAGAATGAAGAGGGTGCTTTGGATGCTTTACACGTAACCCATTTAACGGTATTAACTATTCAATTTCATTCACCATTTGCCTTTTACGCATAAAATTATAGAAATTTCAGAAATTGATTTTTGACTACTCATTTCTTTTTTCTGGAGCGCAACAAATCTTCTCTTTCACCATTTGCTGATGTTGAGAAAAGGCTAGCAAAGTCTAGAAAAACTCAACCCCGCCCAAACAAGATTCTTGGGCCCGCCACTGTCTCAAAGAAGGAGACGTGGATAGTGTCGGAAACGGGATTTCTCCGGATCGAAACCTTGGTGGACCCGAACCCGGGTCCGGAATCGGGTCCGGCTAGAGGACTGCAATCTAGTCCAAAATCGATTTTAATTTCCCTTTATTCATGATTTTTTCTAAAAATAAGCATATCATTCAACTTATAGCCGTGCATCAAGTCTACTACATCCAGTATTATACCTAAAAGTGTTAAAAAAAGAAAAGAAGAAAGAGAGAACTGATTTCGAGGTATAAATTGTTATATTAAAGGGTCATATGCCGGGTCGCGGGTCGGAACATATCTGCACCCGGAACCGTTTTTCAGTCGGAACATATAATAGGTTCTGCACGCTGTTTTTTGCGGGTCGGAACTTCGGAGCAATGGGAGAATCGGATACCCGTTTGCAACCCCAGATGCGGAGGAGTTAACCGACTACGGGGTGCAGGGGACAGTTGTGGATTTTCTCCAAACCCTATTTCAGTTAAAGCTCTATATCACTAAGAGAGTTAAAATAGGAAAGCGGGCTCCACGTATCACCCGTTTCAGTTGCAAAACTCTTAATCCGTCATTAAGACCGTCAAAATAAGGAAGACAGAAAGACTTGAAAAAAAGATCAGCTTCAATATCGAATTGGAAACGGGTCTCTCTCACTGACTATAAAACCCAGATGATATCGATTTTTTACCGTCGGATTTAATAACGAGTGGACACCACCCAATCTGTTCACTTCTCGCTGGCTATCTACTTCATATATGGTTAACTTACTTTACCGGTGAAGTGAAGTGATTGGGTATTTGCAGTGACAGTAAAACGAGAGGAGGTCAAGTCACAATTGATAGTAAGTTTCAAAAATCACCTCGTCAATTGAACAAAAAGAATGCAAAAAGATACATTCCCGTGCCCCTGAATGACGAAAGAAGAAAAAAACTAGGGGTTTTCATGGACCACCCATGGCTAGGCCGAGGAATGACGAAAACGGCCCGACTTCTAAACTAGAAACCTAAGCCCGGCCCAAGCTTGAGTCAGGCCTGAAGTTGCTAGCCAGAGCCTAGCCCGCATGGAAATGATGAAGCCCGAGCCCGACCCGTGTTAGACTCACAGAAACACAGAAATGAGTTCCGGACCGGCTCCTAGGCCAGCTCAGTTGGTCTGTTCATATCACCATCTGCGAGAGGTCACGGCCTCACTACTCCCTCCCTTATAATTATATGTATATTTGGGCTGGGCGGGTATTCCGGCTCTCAGACACTCAGTCCAAATAAAAGAAAATTGAGCACGCCCCATCTATTATTGCCTAAACCCGATGCCCAACCCAAAGGGGCCCGGCCCGATCCATGAGCACCCTTATAAATTATAAAAAAAAAAAAAAAAAATCTTCCTTCTGAAAGAGAATTTCAAAAAACCGATCTCTCACCTTTTGGTTAGACCAAACCTTGAACTTTCTTCTCTCTCATACTAACCCTTAACTTCACTTCACAAGTAAAGTGAATTTACCAAACAAGCAATATATTGTGTATTTGTTGTGATTTAATATTATTCCATTCAAATGTTAATCATACATTTCCATCCGTGATATATTGTTTGGACCTAAGCCCCTAACCGTGACCACGTCAAGATGTAAAAAAAGAGAAAACAAAAAGGAAAAAAATGGTTTTTAAGTTGGAGTGCCGGTTTTCCTCCTCTCGGAGAGGAGGAAAAGTGGCAAATGCAACTTTCCCGCCTCTAAGAGCAGCGGTAAAGCTGCAATCCCACTTTTCCTCCGCTCAGAGAGGAGGAAAAGTGGAAAATGCAACTTTCCCGCCTCTAAGAGCAGCGGTAAAGCTGCAATTCCACCTTTCCTCCGCTCAGAGAGGAGGAAAAGTGGCATATGCAACTTTACCGCCTCTGGTAGCAGCGGTAAAGATGCAATGCGACTTTTCCTCCGCTCATAGAGGAGGAAAAGTTGCAGCAGCGCTATGGCTGCAAGAATACACATACAAACCTCTCCTGTCTCTAAGTTAACGTCACTTATCTCCTTTTCGGCCTTATTCTCACACACGGGGGTCCATCTCCAATCAATTGTACTTCATCCAAGCGGGGCCCATCAGTGACTAACCTATAGCATTTGTCAGCTGAGGCCCACCCCGGATGGGAAAGGGACAAAGATTGGCACATTAATAAAGTATCTAAATCATTTGTCTGGAAATATCAAGGCCAAGGGACGCGTCTTGTAATTGAGTTTCGGGCAGTCTTAAAATTTTGAATCTACCTCTCTATCATTTAAGTTTTATTTCATTCTCGTTCCCACAAGATTGTTTTGGTCATTGGAAACCCGAATCCTTGGGTTGTGAATAGTGGGTCCACGTTCTGGTGATTTGAACCGTTGAGGAGATTATGTCTTGATAATTGCGGAGGGATAAAGCTGTCCTAACCATCTCCGGAGGATCTTTATATTAATGCCATATAAGTGTTTAGTGGCCCGTAAGTTCCTTGAGTCATCAGGGATGACTTAGTCTGAACATATAATAAATATTAATAATGATAGAAAAAAAATACTTGTCCTTTTTAAGAATATTTCGAAAAGAAATACATTTGATGTGTTTAGATTCATAGTTTTGGCTTTTAAACATCATTGCCAATATTTTATTAGTTTCTTTTTGGACTCATGTACGGACAGTGAAGTAAATTTACTTACGTGAGTTTCACTCTTGCATTTGCTTCTATGTCTAGAAAATAAAAAAAATTAATTTTCGCTGTTGTGTTAATAGTTTGATAAAATATCGGGAGAAATATACTTATGATTATGTTAATCATATTTTTATGAAAGGGTCAAGTCAATCGAACGGTCGGATTAATTCATATTCTCGATATCAGAGACAATTGATCGTATATATATATATATATTTTGTTTTGTTATAGGGCTCTGATTTCAGTAATTGGGTTCCACAGTAACGTTCTGCTCTTTTTTTCTCAATATATGCCCAAGTGCCTATGTAGAGCTCAATGTCGCTCAAATTAAGACGAGTTAAAACATATAAGAATGCCCAACCGGGTGTTGGCACGGTTAGGACACTGGGTCCTAACCCTAGAGGTCCCGGCGTCGATTCCCCGGGGCGTTAACCGTCCCCCGTCTGTCTGGGTGCGGGCGTGGGGCGCAGGGATCGGCCCCGCCAAAGGTGGGGACACCCTGAGATATATATGCATATATATGAACGAAAAACCACGTAAGAATGAAGAGGGTGCTTTGGATGCTTTACACGTAACCCATTTAACGGTATTAGCTATTCAATTTCATTCACCATTTGCCTTTTACGCATAAAATTATAGAAATTTCAGAAATTGATTTTTGACTACTCATTTCTTTTTTCTGGAGCGCAACAAATCTTCTCTTTCACCATTTGCTGATGTTGAGAAAAGGCTAGCAAAGTCTAGAAAAACTCAACCCCGCCCAAACAAGATTCTTGGGCCCGCCACTGTCTCAAAGAAGGAGACGTGGATAGTGTCGGAAACGGGATTTCTCCGGATCGAAACCTTGGTGGACCCGAACCCGGGTCCGGAATCGGGTCCGGCTAGAGGACTGCAATCTAGTCCAAAATCGATTTTAATTTCCCTTTATTCATGATTTTTTCTAAAAATAAGCATATCATTCAACTTATAGCCGTGCATCAAGTCTACTACATCCAGTATTATACCTAAAAGTGTTAAAAAAAGAAAAGAAGAAAGAGAGAACTGATTTCGAGGTATAAATTGTTATATTAAAGGGTCATATGCCGGGTCGCGGGTCGGAACATATCTGCACCCGGAACCGTTTTTCAGTCGGAACATATAATAGGTTCTGCACGCTGTTTTTTGCGGGTCGGAACTTCGGAGCAATGGGAGAATCGGATACCCGTTTGCAACCCCAGATGCGGAGGAGTTAACCGACTACGGGGTGCAGGGGACAGTTGTGGATTTTCTCCAAACCCTATTTCAGTTAAAGCTCTATATCACTAAGAGAGTTAAAATAGGAAAGCGGGCTCCACGTATCACCCGTTTCAGTTGCAAAACTCTTAATCCGTCATTAAGACCGTCAAAATAAGGAAGACAGAAAGACTTGAAAAAAAGATCAGCTTCAATATCGAATTGGAAACGGGTCTCTCTCACTGACTATAAAACCCAGATGATATCGATTTTTTACCGTCGGATTTAATAACGAGTGGACACCACCCAATCTGTTCACTTCTCGCTGGCTATCTACTTCATATATGGTTAACTTACTTTACCGGTGAAGTGAAGTGATTGGGTATTTGCAGTGACAGTAAAACGAGAGGAGGTCAAGTCACAATTGATAGTAAGTTTCAAAAATCACCTCGTCAATTGAACAAAAAGAATGCAAAAAGATACATTCCCGTGCCCCTGAATGACGAAAGAAGAAAAAAACTAGGGGTTTTCATGGACCACCCATGGCTAGGCCGAGGAATGACGAAAACGGCCCGACTTCTAAACTAGAAACCTAAGCCCGGCCCAAGCTTGAGTCAGGCCTGAAGTTGCTAGCCAGAGCCTAGCCCGCATGGAAATGATGAAGCCCGAGCCCGACCCGTGTTAGACTCACAGAAACACAGAAATGAGTTCCGGACCGGCTCCTAGGCCAGCTCAGTTGGTCTGTTCATATCACCATCTGCGAGAGGTCACGGCCTCACTACTCCCTCCCTTATAATTATATGTATATTTGGGCTGGGCGGGTATTCCGGCTCTCAGACACTCAGTCCAAATAAAAGAAAATTGAGCACGCCCCATCTATTATTGCCTAAACCCGATGCCCAACCCAAAGGGGCCCGGCCCGATCCATGAGCACCCTTATAAATTATAAAAAAAAAAAAAAAAAAATCTTCCTTCTGAAAGAGAATTTCAAAAAACCGATCTCTCACCTTTTGGTTAGACCAAACCTTGAACTTTCTTCTCTCTCATACTAACCCTTAACTTCACTTCACAAGTAAAGTGAATTTACCAAACAAGCAATATATTGTGTATTTGTTGTGATTTAATATTATTCCATTCAAATGTTAATCATACATTTCCATCCGTGATATATTGTTTGGACCTAAGCCCCTAACCGTGACCACGTCAAGATGTAAAAAAAGAGAAAACAAAAAGGAAAAAAATGGTTTTTAAGTTGGAGTGCCGGTTTTCCTCCTCTCGGAGAGGAGGAAAAGTGGCAAATGCAACTTTCCCGCCTCTAAGAGCAGCGGTAAAGCTGCAATCCCACTTTTCCTCCGCTCAGAGAGGAGGAAAAGTGGAAAATGCAACTTTCCCGCCTCTAAGAGCAGCGGTAAAGCTGCAATTCCACCTTTCCTCCGCTCAGAGAGGAGGAAAAGTGGCATATGCAACTTTACCGCCTCTGGTAGCAGCGGTAAAGATGCAATGCGACTTTTCCTCCGCTCATAGAGGAGGAAAAGTTGCAGCAGCGCTATGGCTGCAAGAATACACATACAAACCTCTCCTGTCTCTAAGTTAACGTCACTTATCTCCTTTTCGGCCTTATTCTCACACACGGGGGTCCATCTCCAATCAATTGTACTTCATCCAAGCGGGGCCCATCAGTGACTAACCTATAGCATTTGTCAGCTGAGGCCCACCCCGGATGGGAAAGGGACAAAGATTGGCACATTAATAAAGTATCTAAATCATTTGTCTGGAAATATCAAGGCCAAGGGACGCGTCTTGTAATTGAGTTTCGGGCAGTCTTAAAATTTTGAATCTACCTCTCTATCATTTAAGTTTTATTTCATTCTCGTTCCCACAAGATTGTTTTGGTCATTGGAAACCCGAATCCTTGGGTTGTGAATAGTGGGTCCACGTTCTGGTGATTTGAACCGTTGAGGAGATTATGTCTTGATAATTGCGGAGGGATAAAGCTGTCCTAACCATCTCCGGAGGATCTTTATATTAATGCCATATAAGTGTTTAGTGGCCCGTAAGTTCCTTGAGTCATCAGGGATGACTTAGTCTGAACATATAATAAATATTAATAATGATAGAAAAAAAATACTTGTCCTTTTTAAGAATATTTCGAAAAGAAATACATTTGATGTGTTTAGATTCATAGTTTTGGCTTTTAAACATCATTGCCAATATTTTATTAGTTTCTTTTTGGACTCATGTACGGACAGTGAAGTAAATTTACTTACGTGAGTTTCACTCTTGCATTTGCTTCTATGTCTAGAAAATAAAAAAAATTAATTTTCGCTGTTGTGTTAATAGTTTGATAAAATATCGGGAGAAATATACTTATGATTATGTTAATCATATTTTTATGAAAGGGTCAAGTCAATCGAACGGTCGGATTAATTCATATTCTCGATATCAGAGACAATTGATCGTATATATATATATATATATTTTGTTTTGTTATAGGGCTCTGATTTCAGTAATTGGGTTCCACAGTAACGTTCTGCTCTTTTTTTCTCAATATATGCCCAAGTGCCTATGTAGAGCTCAATGTCGCTCAAATTAAGACGAGTTAAAACATATAAGAATGCCCAACCGGGTGTTGGCACGGTTAGGACACTGGGTCCTAACCCTAGAGGTCCCGGCGTCGATTCCCCGGGGCGTTAACCGTCCCCCGTCTGTGTGGGTGCGGGCGTGGGGCGCAGGGATCGGCCCCGCCAAAGGTGGGGACACCCTGAGATATATATGCATATATATGAACGAAAAACCACGTAAGAATGAAGAGGGTGCTTTGGATGCTTTACACGTAACCCATTTAACGGTATTAGCTATTCAATTTCATTCACCATTTGCCTTTTACGCATAAAATTATAGAAATTTCAGAAATTGATTTTTGACTACTCATTTCTTTTTTCTGGAGCGCAACAAATCTTCTCTTTCACCATTTGCTGATGTTGAGAAAAGGCTAGCAAAGTCTAGAAAAACTCAACCCCGCCCAAACAAGATTCTTGGGCCCGCCACTGTCTCAAAGAAGGAGACGTGGATAGTGTCGGAAACGGGATTTCTCCGGATCGAAACCTTGGTGGACCCGAACCCGGGTCCGGAATCGGGTCCGGCTAGAGGACTGCAATCTAGTCCAAAATCGATTTTAATTTCCCTTTATTCATGATTTTTTCTAAAAATAAGCATATCATTCAACTTATAGCCGTGCATCAAGTCTACTACATCCAGTATTATACCTAAAAGTGTTAAAAAAAGAAAAGAAGAAAGAGAGAACTGATTTCGAGGTATAAATTGTTATATTAAAGGGTCATATGCCGGGTCGCGGGTCGGAACATATCTGCACCCGGAACCGTTTTTCAGTCGGAACATATAATAGGTTCCGCACGCTGTTTTTTGCGGGTCGGAACTTCGGAGCAATGGGAGAATCGGATACCCGTTTGCAACCCCAGATGCGGAGGAGTTAACCGACTACGGGGTGCAGGGGACAGTTGTGGATTTTCTCCAAACCCTATTTCAGTTAAAGCTCTATATCACTAAGAGAGTTAAAATAGGAAAGCGGGCTCCACGTATCACCCGTTTCAGTTGCAAAACTCTTAATCCGTCATTAAGACCGTCAAAATAAGGAAGACGGAAAGACTTGAAAAAAAGATCAGCTTCAATATCGAATTGGAAACGGGTCTCTCTCACTGACTATAAAACCCAGATGATATCGATTTTTTACCGTCGGATTTAATAACGAGTGGACACCACCCAATCTGTTCACTTCTCGCTGGCTATCTACTTCATATATGGTTAACTTACTTTACCGGTGAAGTGAAGTGATTGGGTATTTGCAGTGACAGTAAAACGAGAGGAGGTCAAGTCACAATTGATAGTAAGTTTCAAAAATCACCTCGTCAATTGAACAAAAAGAATGCAAAAAGATACATTCCCGTGCCCCTGAATGACGAAAGAAGAAAAAAACTAGGGGTTTTCATGGACCACCCATGGCTAGGCCGAGGAATGACGAAAACGGCCCGACTTCTAAACTAGAAACCTAAGCCCGGCCCAAGCTTGAGTCAGGCCTGAAGTTGCTAGCCAGAGCCTAGCCCGCATGGAAATGATGAAGCCCGAGCCCGACCCGTGTTAGACTCACAGAAACACAGAAATGAGTTCCGGACCGGCTCCTAGGCCAGCTCAGTTGGTCTGTTCATATCACCATCTGCGAGAGGTCACGGCCTCACTACTCCCTCCCTTATAATTATATGTATATTTGGGCTGGGCGGGTATTCCGGCTCTCAGACACTCAGTCCAAATAAAAGAAAATTGAGCACGCCCCATCTATTATTGCCTAAACCCGATGCCCAACCCAAAGGGGCCCGGCCCGATCCATGAGCACCCTTATAAATTATAAAAAAAAAAAAAAAAAATCTTCCTTCTGAAAGAGAATTTCAAAAAACCGATCTCTCACCTTTTGGTTAGACCAAACCTTGAACTTTCTTCTCTCTCATACTAACCCTTAACTTCACTTCACAAGTAAAGTGAATTTACCAAACAAGCAATATATTGTGTATTTGTTGTGATTTAATATTATTCCATTCAAATGTTAATCATACATTTCCATCCGTGATATATTGTTTGGACCTAAGCCCCTAACCGTGACCACGTCAAGATGTAAAAAAAGAGAAAACAAAAAGGAAAAAAATGGTTTTTAAGTTGGAGTGCCGGTTTTCCTCCTCTCGGAGAGGAGGAAAAGTGGCAAATGCAACTTTCCCGCCTCTAAGAGCAGCGGTAAAGCTGCAATCCCACTTTTCCTCCGCTCAGAGAGGAGGAAAAGTGGAAAATGCAACTTTCCCGCCTCTAAGAGCAGCGGTAAAGCTGCAATTCCACCTTTCCTCCGCTCAGAGAGGAGGAAAAGTGGCATATGCAACTTTACCGCCTCTGGTAGCAGCGGTAAAGATGCAATGCGACTTTTCCTCCGCTCATAGAGGAGGAAAAGTTGCAGCAGCGCTATGGCTGCAAGAATACACATACAAACCTCTCCTGTCTCTAAGTTAACGTCACTTATCTCCTTTTCGGCCTTATTCTCACACACGGGGGTCCATCTCCAATCAATTGTACTTCATCCAAGCGGGGCCCATCAGTGACTAACCTATAGCATTTGTCAGCTGAGGCCCACCCCGGATGGGAAAGGGACAAAGATTGGCACATTAATAAAGTATCTAAATCATTTGTCTGGAAATATCAAGGCCAAGGGACGCGTCTTGTAATTGAGTTTCGGGCAGTCTTAAAATTTTGAATCTACCTCTCTATCATTTAAGTTTTATTTCATTCTCGTTCCCACAAGATTGTTTTGGTCATTGGAAACCCGAATCCTTGGGTTGTGAATAGTGGGTCCACGTTCTGGTGATTTGAACCGTTGAGGAGATTATGTCTTGATAATTGCGGAGGGATAAAGCTGTCCTAACCATCTCCGGAGGATCTTTATATTAATGCCATATAAGTGTTTAGTGGCCCGTAAGTTCCTTGAGTCATCAGGGATGACTTAGTCTGAACATATAATAAATATTAATAATGATAGAAAAAAAATACTTGTCCTTTTTAAGAATATTTCGAAAAGAAATACATTTGATGTGTTTAGATTCATAGTTTTGGCTTTTAAACATCATTGCCAATATTTTATTAGTTTCTTTTTGGACTCATGTACGGACAGTGAAGTAAATTTACTTACGTGAGTTTCACTCTTGCATTTGCTTCTATGTCTAGAAAATAAAAAAAATTAATTTTCGCTGTTGTGTTAATAGTTTGATAAAATATCGGGAGAAATATACTTATGATTATGTTAATCATATTTTTATGAAAGGGTCAAGTCAATCGAACGGTCGGATTAATTCATATTCTCGATATCAGAGACAATTGATCGTATATATATATATATATATTTTGTTTTGTTATAGGGCTCTGATTTCAGTAATTGGGTTCCACAGTAACGTTCTGCTCTTTTTTTCTCAATATATGCCCAAGTGCCTATGTAGAGCTCAATGTCGCTCAAATTAAGACGAGTTAAAACATATAAGAATGCCCAACCGGGTGTTGGCACGGTTAGGACACTGGGTCCTAACCCTAGAGGTCCCGGCGTCGATTCCCCGGGGCGTTAACCGTCCCCCGTCTGTGTGGGTGCGGGCGTGGGGCGCAGGGATCGGCCCCGCCAAAGGTGGGGACACCCTGAGATATATATGCATATATATGAACGAAAAACCACGTAAGAATGAAGAGGGTGCTTTGGATGCTTTACACGTAACCCATTTAACGGTATTAGCTATTCAATTTCATTCACCATTTGCCTTTTACGCATAAAATTATAGAAATTTCAGAAATTGATTTTTGACTACTCATTTCTTTTTTCTGGAGCGCAACAAATCTTCTCTTTCACCATTTGCTGATGTTGAGAAAAGGCTAGCAAAGTCTAGAAAAACTCAACCCCGCCCAAACAAGATTCTTGGGCCCGCCACTGTCTCAAAGAAGGAGACGTGGATAGTGTCGGAAACGGGATTTCTCCGGATCGAAACCTTGGTGGACCCGAACCCGGGTCCGGAATCGGGTCCGGCTAGAGGACTGCAATCTAGTCCAAAATCGATTTTAATTTCCCTTTATTCATGATTTTTTCTAAAAATAAGCATATCATTCAACTTATAGCCGTGCATCAAGTCTACTACATCCAGTATTATACCTAAAAGTGTTAAAAAAAGAAAAGAAGAAAGAGAGAACTGATTTCGAGGTATAAATTGTTATATTAAAGGGTCATATGCCGGGTCGCGGGTCGGAACATATCTGCACCCGGAACCGTTTTTCAGTCGGAACATATAATAGGTTCCGCACGCTGTTTTTTGCGGGTCGGAACTTCGGAGCAATGGGAGAATCGGATACCCGTTTGCAACCCCAGATGCGGAGGAGTTAACCGACTACGGGGTGCAGGGGACAGTTGTGGATTTTCTCCAAACCCTATTTCAGTTAAAGCTCTATATCACTAAGAGAGTTAAAATAGGAAAGCGGGCTCCACGTATCACCCGTTTCAGTTGCAAAACTCTTAATCCGTCATTAAGACCGTCAAAATAAGGAAGACGGAAAGACTTGAAAAAAAGATCAGCTTCAATATCGAATTGGAAACGGGTCTCTCTCACTGACTATAAAACCCAGATGATATCGATTTTTTACCGTCGGATTTAATAACGAGTGGACACCACCCAATCTGTTCACTTCTCGCTGGCTATCTACTTCATATATGGTTAACTTACTTTACCGGTGAAGTGAAGTGATTGGGTATTTGCAGTGACAGTAAAACGAGAGGAGGTCAAGTCACAATTGATAGTAAGTTTCAAAAATCACCTCGTCAATTGAACAAAAAGAATGCAAAAAGATACATTCCCGTGCCCCTGAATGACGAAAGAAGAAAAAAACTAGGGGTTTTCATGGACCACCCATGGCTAGGCCGAGGAATGACGAAAACGGCCCGACTTCTAAACTAGAAACCTAAGCCCGGCCCAAGCTTGAGTCAGGCCTGAAGTTGCTAGCCAGAGCCTAGCCCGCATGGAAATGATGAAGCCCGAGCCCGACCCGTGTTAGACTCACAGAAACACAGAAATGAGTTCCGGACCGGCTCCTAGGCCAGCTCAGTTGGTCTGTTCATATCACCATCTGCGAGAGGTCACGGCCTCACTACTCCCTCCCTTATAATTATATGTATATTTGGGCTGGGCGGGTATTCCGGCTCTCAGACACTCAGTCCAAATAAAAGAAAATTGAGCACGCCCCATCTATTATTGCCTAAACCCGATGCCCAACCCAAAGGGGCCCGGCCCGATCCATGAGCACCCTTATAAATTATAAAAAAAAAAAAAAAAAATCTTCCTTCTGAAAGAGAATTTCAAAAAACCGATCTCTCACCTTTTGGTTAGACCAAACCTTGAACTTTCTTCTCTCTCATACTAACCCTTAACTTCACTTCACAAGTAAAGTGAATTTACCAAACAAGCAATATATTGTGTATTTGTTGTGATTTAATATTATTCCATTCAAATGTTAATCATACATTTCCATCCGTGATATATTGTTTGGACCTAAGCCCCTAACCGTGACCACGTCAAGATGTAAAAAAAGAGAAAACAAAAAGGAAAAAAATGGTTTTTAAGTTGGAGTGCCGGTTTTCCTCCTCTCGGAGAGGAGGAAAAGTGGCAAATGCAACTTTCCCGCCTCTAAGAGCAGCGGTAAAGCTGCAATCCCACTTTTCCTCCGCTCAGAGAGGAGGAAAAGTGGAAAATGCAACTTTCCCGCCTCTAAGAGCAGCGGTAAAGCTGCAATTCCACCTTTCCTCCGCTCAGAGAGGAGGAAAAGTGGCATATGCAACTTTACCGCCTCTGGTAGCAGCGGTAAAGATGCAATGCAACTTTTCCTCCGCTCATAGAGGAGGAAAAGTTGCAGCAGCGCTATGGCTGCAAGAATACACATACAAACCTCTCCTGTCTCTAAGTTAACGTCACTTATCTCCTTTTCGGCCTTATTCTCACACACGGGGGTCCATCTCCAATCAATTGTACTTCATCCAAGCGGGGCCCATCAATGACTAACCTATAGCATTTGTCAGCTGAGGCCCACCCCGGATGGGAAAGGGACAAAGATTGGCACATTAATAAAGTATCTAAATCATTTGTCTGGAAATATCAAGGCCAAGGGACGCGTCTTGTAATTGAGTTTCGGGCAGTCTTAAAATTTTGAATCTACCTCTCTATCATTTAAGTTTTATTTCATTCTCGTTCCCACAAGATTGTTTTGGTCATTGGAAACCCGAATCCTTGGGTTGTGAATAGTGGGTCCACGTTCTGGTGATTTGAACCGTTGAGGAGATTATGTCTTGATAATTGCGGAGGGATAAAGCTGTCCTAACCATCTCCGGAGGATCTTTATATTAATGCCATATAAGTGTTTAGTGGCCCGTAAGTTCCTTGAGTCATCAGGGATGACTTAGTCTGAACATATAATAAATATTAATAATGATAGAAAAAAAATACTTGTCCTTTTTAAGAATATTTCGAAAAGAAATACATTTGATGTGTTTAGATTCATAGTTTTGGCTTTTAAACATCATTGCCAATATTTTATTAGTTTCTTTTTGGACTCATGTACGGACAGTGAAGTAAATTTACTTACGTGAGTTTCACTCTTGCATTTGCTTCTATGTCTAGAAAATAAAAAAAATTAATTTTCGCTGTTGTGTTAATAGTTTGATAAAATATCGGGAGAAATATACTTATGATTATGTTAATCATATTTTTATGAAAGGGTCAAGTCAATCGAACGGTCGGATTAATTCATATTCTCGATATCAGAGACAATTGATCGTATATATATATATATATTTTGTTTTGTTATAGGGCTCTGATTTCAGTAATTGGGTTCCACAGTAACGTTCTGCTCTTTTTTTCTCAATATATGCCCAAGTGCCTATGTAGAGCTCAATGTCGCTCAAATTAAGACGAGTTAAAACATATAAGAATGCCCAACCGGGTGTTGGCACGGTTAGGACACTGGGTCCTAACCCTAGAGGTCCCGGCGTCGATTCCCCGGGGCGTTAACCGTCCCCCGTCTGTGTGGGTGCGGGCGTGGGGCGCAGGGATCGGCCCCGCCAAAGGTGGGGACACCCTGAGATATATATGCATATATATGAACGAAAAACCACGTAAGAATGAAGAGGGTGCTTTGGATGCTTTACACGTAACCCATTTAACGGTATTAGCTATTCAATTTCATTCACCATTTGCCTTTTACGCATAAAATTATAGAAATTTCAGAAATTGATTTTTGACTACTCATTTCTTTTTTCTGGAGCGCAACAAATCTTCTCTTTCACCATTTGCTGATGTTGAGAAAAGGCTAGCAAAGTCTAGAAAAACTCAACCCCGCCCAAACAAGATTCTTGGGCCCGCCACTGTCTCAAAGAAGGAGACGTGGATAGTGTCGGAAACGGGATTTCTCCGGATCGAAACCTTGGTGGACCCGAACCCGGGTCCGGAATCGGGTCCGGCTAGAGGACTGCAATCTAGTCCAAAATCGATTTTAATTTCCCTTTATTCATGATTTTTTCTAAAAATAAGCATATCATTCAACTTATAGCCGTGCATCAAGTCTACTACATCCAGTATTATACCTAAAAGTGTTAAAAAAAGAAAAGAAGAAAGAGAGAACTGATTTCGAGGTATAAATTGTTATATTAAAGGGTCATATGCCGGGTCGCGGGTCGGAACATATCTGCACCCGGAACCGTTTTTCAGTCGGAACATATAATAGGTTCCGCACGCTGTTTTTTGCGGGTCGGAACTTCGGAGCAATGGGAGAATCGGATACCCGTTTGCAACCCCAGATGCGGAGGAGTTAACCGACTACGGGGTGCAGGGGACAGTTGTGGATTTTCTCCAAACCCTATTTCAGTTAAAGCTCTATATCACTAAGAGAGTTAAAATAGGAAAGCGGGCTCCACGTATCACCCGTTTCAGTTGCAAAACTCTTAATCCGTCATTAAGACCGTCAAAATAAGGAAGACGGAAAGACTTGAAAAAAAGATCAGCTTCAATATCGAATTGGAAACGGGTCTCTCTCACTGACTATAAAACCCAGATGATATCGATTTTTTACCGTCGGATTTAATAACGAGTGGACACCACCCAATCTGTTCACTTCTCGCTGGCTATCTACTTCATATATGGTTAACTTACTTTACCGGTGAAGTGAAGTGATTGGGTATTTGCAGTGACAGTAAAACGAGAGGAGGTCAAGTCACAATTGATAGTAAGTTTCAAAAATCACCTCGTCAATTGAACAAAAAGAATGCAAAAAGATACATTCCCGTGCCCCTGAATGACGAAAGAAGAAAAAAACTAGGGGTTTTCATGGACCACCCATGGCTAGGCCGAGGAATGACGAAAACGGCCCGACTTCTAAACTAGAAACCTAAGCCCGGCCCAAGCTTGAGTCAGGCCTGAAGTTGCTAGCCAGAGCCTAGCCCGCATGGAAATGATGAAGCCCGAGCCCGACCCGTGTTAGACTCACAGAAACACAGAAATGAGTTCCGGACCGGCTCCTAGGCCAGCTCAGTTGGTCTGTTCATATCACCATCTGCGAGAGGTCACGGCCTCACTACTCCCTCCCTTATAATTATATGTATATTTGGGCTGGGCGGGTATTCCGGCTCTCAGACACTCAGTCCAAATAAAAGAAAATTGAGCACGCCCCATCTATTATTGCCTAAACCCGATGCCCAACCCAAAGGGGCCCGGCCCGATCCATGAGCACCCTTATAAATTATAAAAAAAAAAAAAAAAAATCTTCCTTCTGAAAGAGAATTTCAAAAAACCGATCTCTCACCTTTTGGTTAGACCAAACCTTGAACTTTCTTCTCTCTCATACTAACCCTTAACTTCACTTCACAAGTAAAGTGAATTTACCAAACAAGCAATATATTGTGTATTTGTTGTGATTTAATATTATTCCATTCAAATGTTAATCATACATTTCCATCCGTGATATATTGTTTGGACCTAAGCCCCTAACCGTGACCACGTCAAGATGTAAAAAAAGAGAAAACAAAAAGGAAAAAAATGGTTTTTAAGTTGGAGTGCCGGTTTTCCTCCTCTCGGAGAGGAGGAAAAGTGGCAAATGCAACTTTCCCGCCTCTAAGAGCAGCGGTAAAGCTGCAATCCCACTTTTCCTCCGCTCAGAGAGGAGGAAAAGTGGAAAATGCAACTTTCCCGCCTCTAAGAGCAGCGGTAAAGCTGCAATTCCACCTTTCCTCCGCTCAGAGAGGAGGAAAAGTGGCATATGCAACTTTACCGCCTCTGGTAGCAGCGGTAAAGATGCAATGCGACTTTTCCTCCGCTCATAGAGGAGGAAAAGTTGCAGCAGCGCTATGGCTGCAAGAATACACATACAAACCTCTCCTGTCTCTAAGTTAACGTCACTTATCTCCTTTTCGGCCTTATTCTCACACACGGGGGTCCATCTCCAATCAATTGTACTTCATCCAAGCGGGGCCCAGCAGTGACTAACCTATAGCATTTGTCAGCTGAGGCCCACCCCGGATGGGAAAGGGACAAAGATTGGCACATTAATAAAGTATCTAAATCATTTGTCTGGAAATATCAAGGCCAAGGGACGCGTCTTGTAATTGAGTTTCGGGCAGTCTTAAAATTTTGAATCTACCTCTCTATCATTTAAGTTTTATTTCATTCTCGTTCCCACAAGATTGTTTTGGTCATTGGAAACCCGAATCCTTGGGTTGTGAATAGTGGGTCCACGTTCTGGTGATTTGAACCGTTGAGGAGATTATGTCTTGATAATTGCGGAGGGATAAAGCTGTCCTAACCATCTCCGGAGGATCTTTATATTAATGCCATATAAGTGTTTAGTGGCCCGTAAGTTCCTTGAGTCATCAGGGATGACTTAGTCTGAACATATAATAAATATTAATAATGATAGAAAAAAAATACTTGTCCTTTTTAAGAATATTTCGAAAAGAAATACATTTGATGTGTTTAGATTCATAGTTTTGGCTTTTAAACATCATTGCCAATATTTTATTAGTTTCTTTTTGGACTCATGTACGGACAGTGAAGTAAATTTACTTACGTGAGTTTCACTCTTGCATTTGCTTCTATGTCTAGAAAATAAAAAAAATTAATTTTCGCTGTTGTGTTAATAGTTTGATAAAATATCGGGAGAAATATACTTATGATTATGTTAATCATATTTTTATGAAAGGGTCAAGTCAATCGAACGGTCGGATTAATTCATATTCTCGATATCAGAGACAATTGATCGTATATATATATATATATATATTTTGTTTTGTTATAGGGCTCTGATTTCAGTAATTGGGTTCCACAGTAACGTTCTGCTCTTTTTTTCTCAATATATGCCCAAGTGCCTATGTAGAGCTCAATGTCGCTCAAATTAAGACGAGTTAAAACATATAAGAATGCCCAACCGGGTGTTGGCACGGTTAGGACACTGGGTCCTAACCCTAGAGGTCCCGGCGTCGATTCCCCGGGGCGTTAACCGTCCCCCGTCTGTGTGGGTGCGGGCGTGGGGCGCAGGGATCGGCCCCGCCAAAGGTGGGGACACCCTGAGATATATATGCATATATATGAACGAAAAACCACGTAAGAATGAAGAGGGTGCTTTGGATGCTTTACACGTAACCCATTTAACGGTATTAGCTATTCAATTTCATTCACCATTTGCCTTTTACGCATAAAATTATAGAAATTTCAGAAATTGATTTTTGACTACTCATTTCTTTTTTCTGGAGCGCAACAAATCTTCTCTTTCACCATTTGTTGATGTTGAGAAAAGGCTAGCAAAGTCTAGAAAAACTCAACCCCGCCCAAACAAGATTCTTGGGCCCGCCACTGTCTCAAAGAAGGAGACGTGGATAGTGTCGGAAACGGGATTTCTCCGGATCGAAACCTTGGTGGACCCGAACCCGGGTCCGGAATCGGGTCCGGCTAGAGGACTGCAATCTAGTCCAAAATCGATTTTAATTTCCCTTTATTCATGATTTTTTCTAAAAATAAGCATATCATTCAACTTATAGCCGTGCATCAAGTCTACTACATCCAGTATTATACCTAAAAGTGTTAAAAAAAGAAAAGAAGAAAGAGAGAACTGATTTCGAGGTATAAATTGTTATATTAAAGGGTCATATGCCGGGTCGCGGGTCGGAACATATCTGCACCCGGAACCGTTTTTCAGTCGGAACATATAATAGGTTCCGCACGCTGTTTTTTGCGGGTCGGAACTTCGGAGCAATGGGAGAATCGGATACCCGTTTGCAACCCCAGATGCGGAGGAGTTAACCGACTACGGGGTGCAGGGGACAGTTGTGGATTTTCTCCAAACCCTATTTCAGTTAAAGCTCTATATCACTAAGAGAGTTAAAATAGGAAAGCGGGCTCCACGTATCACCCGTTTCAGTTGCAAAACTCTTAATCCGTCATTAAGACCGTCAAAATAAGGAAGACGGAAAGACTTGAAAAAAAGATCAGCTTCAATATCGAATTGGAAACGGGTCTCTCTCACTGACTATAAAACCCAGATGATATCGATTTTTTACCGTCGGATTTAATAACGAGTGGACACCACCCAATCTGTTCACTTCTCGCTGGCTATCTACTTCATATATGGTTAACTTACTTTACCGGTGAAGTGAAGTGATTGGGTATTTGCAGTGACAGTAAAACGAGAGGAGGTCAAGTCACAATTGATAGTAAGTTTCAAAAATCACCTCGTCAATTGAACAAAAAGAATGCAAAAAGATACATTCCCGTGCCCCTGAATGACGAAAGAAGAAAAAAACTAGGGGTTTTCATGGACCACCCATGGCTAGGCCGAGGAATGACGAAAACGGCCCGACTTCTAAACTAGAAACCTAAGCCCGGCCCAAGCTTGAGTCAGGCCTGAAGTTGCTAGCCAGAGCCTAGCCCGCATGGAAATGATGAAGCCCGAGCCCGACCCGTGTTAGACTCACAGAAACACAGAAATGAGTTCCGGACCGGCTCCTAGGCCAGCTCAGTTGGTCTGTTCATATCACCATCTGCGAGAGGTCACGGCCTCACTACTCCCTCCCTTATAATTATATGTATATTTGGGCTGGGCGGGTATTCCGGCTCTCAGACACTCAGTCCAAATAAAAGAAAATTGAGCACGCCCCATCTATTATTGCCTAAACCCGATGCCCAACCCAAAGGGGCCCGGCCCGATCCATGAGCACCCTTATAAATTATAAAAAAAAAAAAAAAAAATCTTCCTTCTGAAAGAGAATTTCAAAAAACCGATCTCTCACCTTTTGGTTAGACCAAACCTTGAACTTTCTTCTCTCTCATACTAACCCTTAACTTCACTTCACAAGTAAAGTGAATTTACCAAACAAGCAATATATTGTGTATTTGTTGTGATTTAATATTATTCCATTCAAATGTTAATCATACATTTCCATCCGTGATATATTGTTTGGACCTAAGCCCCTAACCGTGACCACGTCAAGATGTAAAAAAAGAGAAAACAAAAAGGAAAAAAATGGTTTTTAAGTTGGAGTGCCGGTTTTCCTCCTCTCGGAGAGGAGGAAAAGTGGCAAATGCAACTTTCCCGCCTCTAAGAGCAGCGGTAAAGCTGCAATCCCACTTTTCCTCCGCTCAGAGAGGAGGAAAAGTGGAAAATGCAACTTTCCCGCCTCTAAGAGCAGCGGTAAAGCTGCAATTCCACCTTTCCTCCGCTCAGAGAGGAGGAAAAGTGGCATATGCAACTTTACCGCCTCTGGTAGCAGCGGTAAAGATGCAATGCGACTTTTCCTCCGCTCATAGAGGAGGAAAAGTTGCAGCAGCGCTATGGCTGCAAGAATACACATACAAACCTCTCCTGTCTCTAAGTTAACGTCACTTATCTCCTTTTCGGCCTTATTCTCACACACGGGGGTCCATCTCCAATCAATTGTACTTCATCCAAGCGGGGCCCATCAGTGACTAACCTATAGCATTTGTCAGCTGAGGCCCACCCCGGATGGGAAAGGGACAAAGATTGGCACATTAATAAAGTATCTAAATCATTTGTCTGGAAATATCAAGGCCAAGGGACGCGTCTTGTAATTGAGTTTCGGGCAGTCTTAAAATTTTGAATCTACCTCTCTATCATTTAAGTTTTATTTCATTCTCGTTCCCACAAGATTGTTTTGGTCATTGGAAACCCGAATCCTTGGGTTGTGAATAGTGGGTCCACGTTCTGGTGATTTGAACCGTTGAGGAGATTATGTCTTGATAATTGCGGAGGGATAAAGCTGTCCTAACCATCTCCGGAGGATCTTTATATTAATGCCATATAAGTGTTTAGTGGCCCGTAAGTTCCTTGAGTCATCAGGGATGACTTAGTCTGAACATATAATAAATATTAATAATGATAGAAAAAAAAATACTTGTCCTTTTTAAGAATATTTCGAAAAGAAATACATTTGATGTGTTTAGATTCATAGTTTTGGCTTTTAAACATCATTGCCAATATTTTATTAGTTTCTTTTTGGACTCATGTACGGACAGTGAAGTAAATTTACTTACGTGAGTTTCACTCTTGCATTTGCTTCTATGTCTAGAAAATAAAAAAAATTAATTTTCGCTGTTGTGTTAATAGTTTGATAAAATATCGGGAGAAATATACTTATGATTATGTTAATCATATTTTTATGAAAGGGTCAAGTCAATCGAACGGTCGGATTAATTCATATTCTCGATATCAGAGACAATTGATCGTATATATATATATATTTTGTTTTGTTATAGGGCTCTGATTTCAGTAATTGGGTTCCACAGTAACGTTCTGCTCTTTTTTTCTCAATATATGCCCAAGTGCCTATGTAGAGCTCAATGTCGCTCAAATTAAGACGAGTTAAAACATATAAGAATGCCCAACCGGGTGTTGGCACGGTTAGGACACTGGGTCCTAACCCTAGAGGTCCCGGCGTCGATTCCCCGGGGCGTTAACCGTCCCCCGTCTGTGTGGGTGCGGGCGTGGGGCGCAGGGATCGGCCCCGCCAAAGGTGGGGACACCCTGAGATATATATGCATATATATGAACGAAAAACCACGTAAGAATGAAGAGGGTGCTTTGGATGCTTTACACGTAACCCATTTAACGGTATTAGCTATTCAATTTCATTCACCATTTGCCTTTTACGCATAAAATTATAGAAATTTCAGAAATTGATTTTTGACTACTCATTTCTTTTTTCTGGAGCGCAACAAATCTTCTCTTTCACCATTTGCTGATGTTGAGAAAAGGCTAGCAAAGTCTAGAAAAACTCAACCCCGCCCAAACAAGATTCTTGGGCCCGCCACTGTCTCAAAGAAGGAGACGTGGATAGTGTCGGAAACGGGATTTCTCCGGATCGAAACCTTGGTGGACCCGAACCCGGGTCCGGAATCGGGTCCGGCTAGAGGACTGCAATCTAGTCCAAAATCGATTTTAATTTCCCTTTATTCATGATTTTTTCTAAAAATAAGCATATCATTCAACTTATAGCCGTGCATCAAGTCTACTACATCCAGTATTATACCTAAAAGTGTTAAAAAAAGAAAAGAAGAAAGAGAGAACTGATTTCGAGGTATAAATTGTTATATTAAAGGGTCATATGCCGGGTCGCGGGTCGGAACATATCTGCACCCGGAACCGTTTTTCAGTCGGAACATATAATAGGTTCCGCACGCTGTTTTTTGCGGGTCGGAACTTCGGAGCAATGGGAGAATCGGATACCCGTTTGCAACCCCAGATGCGGAGGAGTTAACCGACTACGGGGTGCAGGGGACAGTTGTGGATTTTCTCCAAACCCTATTTCAGTTAAAGCTCTATATCACTAAGAGAGTTAAAATAGGAAAGCGGGCTCCACGTATCACCCGTTTCAGTTGCAAAACTCTTAATCCGTCATTAAGACCGTCAAAATAAGGAAGACGGAAAGACTTGAAAAAAAGATCAGCTTCAATATCGAATTGGAAACGGGTCTCTCTCACTGACTATAAAACCCAGATGATATCGATTTTTTACCGTCGGATTTAATAACGAGTGGACACCACCCAATCTGTTCACTTCTCGCTGGCTATCTACTTCATATATGGTTAACTTACTTTACCGGTGAAGTGAAGTGATTGGGTATTTGCAGTGACAGTAAAACGAGAGGAGGTCAAGTCACAATTGATAGTAAGTTTCAAAAATCACCTCGTCAATTGAACAAAAAGAATGCAAAAAGATACATTCCCGTGCCCCTGAATGACGAAAGAAGAAAAAAACTAGGGGTTTTCATGGACCACCCATGGCTAGGCCGAGGAATGACGAAAACGGCCCGACTTCTAAACTAGAAACCTAAGCCCGGCCCAAGCTTGAGTCAGGCCTGAAGTTGCTAGCCAGAGCCTAGCCCGCATGGAAATGATGAAGCCCGAGCCCGACCCGTGTTAGACTCACAGAAACACAGAAATGAGTTCCGGACCGGCTCCTAGGCCAGCTCAGTTGGTCTGTTCATATCACCATCTGCGAGAGGTCACGGCCTCACTACTCCCTCCCTTATAATTATATGTATATTTGGGCTGGGCGGGTATTCCGGCTCTCAGACACTCAGTCCAAATAAAAGAAAATTGAGCACGCCCCATCTATTATTGCCTAAACCCGATGCCCAACCCAAAGGGGCCCGGCCCGATCCATGAGCACCCTTATAAATTATAAAAAAAAAAAAAAAAAATCTTCCTTCTGAAAGAGAATTTCAAAAAACCGATCTCTCACCTTTTGGTTAGACCAAACCTTGAACTTTCTTCTCTCTCATACTAACCCTTAACTTCACTTCACAAGTAAAGTGAATTTACCAAACAAGCAATATATTGTGTATTTGTTGTGATTTAATATTATTCCATTCAAATGTTAATCATACATTTCCATCCGTGATATATTGTTTGGACCTAAGCCCCTAACCGTGACCACGTCAAGATGTAAAAAAAGAGAAAACAAAAAGGAAAAAAATGGTTTTTAAGTTGGAGTGCCGGTTTTCCTCCTCTCGGAGAGGAGGAAAAGTGGCAAATGCAACTTTCCCGCCTCTAAGAGCAGCGGTAAAGCTGCAATCCCACTTTTCCTCCGCTCAGAGAGGAGGAAAAGTGGAAAATGCAACTTTCCCGCCTCTAAGAGCAGCGGTAAAGCTGCAATTCCACCTTTCCTCCGCTCAGAGAGGAGGAAAAGTGGCATATGCAACTTTACCGCCTCTGGTAGCAGCGGTAAAGATGCAATGCGACTTTTCCTCCGCTCATAGAGGAGGAAAAGTTGCAGCAGCGCTATGGCTGCAAGAATACACATACAAACCTCTCCTGTCTCTAAGTTAACGTCACTTATCTCCTTTTCGGCCTTATTCTCACACACGGGGGTCCATCTCCAATCAATTGTACTTCATCCAAGCGGGGCCCATCAGTGACTAACCTATAGCATTTGTCAGCTGAGGCCCACCCCGGATGGGAAAGGGACAAAGATTGGCACATTAATAAAGTATCTAAATCATTTGTCTGGAAATATCAAGGCCAAGGGACGCGTCTTGTAATTGAGTTTCGGGCAGTCTTAAAATTTTGAATCTACCTCTCTATCATTTAAGTTTTATTTCATTCTCGTTCCCACAAGATTGTTTTGGTCATTGGAAACCCGAATCCTTGGGTTGTGAATAGTGGGTCCACGTTCTGGTGATTTGAACCGTTGAGGAGATTATGTCTTGATAATTGCGGAGGGATAAAGCTGTCCTAACCATCTCCGGAGGATCTTTATATTAATGCCATATAAGTGTTTAGTGGCCCGTAAGTTCCTTGAGTCATCAGGGATGACTTAGTCTGAACATATAATAAATATTAATAATGATAGAAAAAAAATACTTGTCCTTTTTAAGAATATTTCGAAAAGAAATACATTTGATGTGTTTAGATTCATAGTTTTGGCTTTTAAACATCATTGCCAATATTTTATTAGTTTCTTTTTGGACTCATGTACGGACAGTGAAGTAAATTTACTTACGTGAGTTTCACTCTTGCATTTGCTTCTATGTCTAGAAAATAAAAAAAATTAATTTTCGCTGTTGTGTTAATAGTTTGATAAAATATCGGGAGAAATATACTTATGATTATGTTAATCATATTTTTATGAAAGGGTCAAGTCAATCGAACGGTCGGATTAATTCATATTCTCGATATCAGAGACAATTGATCGTATATATATATATATTTTGTTTTGTTATAGGGCTCTGATTTCAGTAATTGGGTTCCACAGTAACGTTCTGCTCTTTTTTTCTCAATATATGCCCAAGTGCCTATGTAGAGCTCAATGTCGCTCAAATTAAGACGAGTTAAAACATATAAGAATGCCCAACCGGGTGTTGGCACGGTTAGGACACTGGGTCCTAACCCTAGAGGTCCCGGCGTCGATTCCCCGGGGCGTTAACCGTCCCCCGTCTGTGTGGGTGCGGGCGTGGGGCGCAGGGATCGGCCCCGCCAAAGGTGGGGACACCCTGAGATATATATGCATATATATGAACGAAAAACCACGTAAGAATGAAGAGGGTGCTTTGGATGCTTTACACGTAACCCATTTAACGGTATTAGCTATTCAATTTCATTCACCATTTGCCTTTTACGCATAAAATTATAGAAATTTCAGAAATTGATTTTTGACTACTCATTTCTTTTTTCTGGAGCGCAACAAATCTTCTCTTTCACCATTTGCTGATGTTGAGAAAAGGCTAGCAAAGTCTAGAAAAACTCAACCCCGCCCAAACAAGATTCTTGGGCCCGCCACTGTCTCAAAGAAGGAGACGTGGATAGTGTCGGAAACGGGATTTCTCCGGATCGAAACCTTGGTGGACCCGAACCCGGGTCCGGAATCGGGTCCGGCTAGAGGACTGCAATCTAGTCCAAAATCGATTTTAATTTCCCTTTATTCATGATTTTTTCTAAAAATAAGCATATCATTCAACTTATAGCCGTGCATCAAGTCTACTACATCCAGTATTATACCTAAAAGTGTTAAAAAAAGAAAAGAAGAAAGAGAGAACTGATTTCGAGGTATAAATTGTTATATTAAAGGGTCATATGCCGGGTCGCGGGTCGGAACATATCTGCACCCGGAACCGTTTTTCAGTCGGAACATATAATAGGTTCCGCACGCTGTTTTTTGCGGGTCGGAACTTCGGAGCAATGGGAGAATCGGATACCCGTTTGCAACCCCAGATGCGGAGGAGTTAACCGACTACGGGGTGCAGGGGACAGTTGTGGATTTTCTCCAAACCCTATTTCAGTTAAAGCTCTATATCACTAAGAGAGTTAAAATAGGAAAGCGGGCTCCACGTATCACCCGTTTCAGTTGCAAAACTCTTAATCCGTCATTAAGACCGTCAAAATAAGGAAGACGGAAAGACTTGAAAAAAAGATCAGCTTCAATATCGAATTGGAAACGGGTCTCTCTCACTGACTATAAAACCCAGATGATATCGATTTTTTACCGTCGGATTTAATAACGAGTGGACACCACCCAATCTGTTCACTTCTCGCTGGCTATCTACTTCATATATGGTTAACTTACTTTACCGGTGAAGTGAAGTGATTGGGTATTTGCAGTGACAGTAAAACGAGAGGAGGTCAAGTCACAATTGATAGTAAGTTTCAAAAATCACCTCGTCAATTGAACAAAAAGAATGCAAAAAGATACATTCCCGTGCCCCTGAATGACGAAAGAAGAAAAAAACTAGGGGTTTTCATGGACCACCCATGGCTAGGCCGAGGAATGACGAAAACGGCCCGACTTCTAAACTAGAAACCTAAGCCCGGCCCAAGCTTGAGTCAGGCCTGAAGTTGCTAGCCAGAGCCTAGCCCGCATGGAAATGATGAAGCCCGAGCCCGACCCGTGTTAGACTCACAGAAACACAGAAATGAGTTCCGGACCGGCTCCTAGGCCAGCTCAGTTGGTCTGTTCATATCACCATCTGCGAGAGGTCACGGCCTCACTACTCCCTCCCTTATAATTATATGTATATTTGGGCTGGGCGGGTATTCCGGCTCTCAGACACTCAGTCCAAATAAAAGAAAATTGAGCACGCCCCATCTATTATTGCCTAAACCCGATGCCCAACCCAAAGGGGCCCGGCCCGATCCATGAGCACCCTTATAAATTATAAAAAAAAAAAAAAAAAATCTTCCTTCTGAAAGAGAATTTCAAAAAACCGATCTCTCACCTTTTGGTTAGACCAAACCTTGAACTTTCTTCTCTCTCATACTAACCCTTAACTTCACTTCACAAGTAAAGTGAATTTACCAAACAAGCAATATATTGTGTATTTGTTGTGATTTAATATTATTCCATTCAAATGTTAATCATACATTTCCATCCGTGATATATTGTTTGGACCTAAGCCCCTAACCGTGACCACGTCAAGATGTAAAAAAAGAGAAAACAAAAAGGAAAAAAATGGTTTTTAAGTTGGAGTGCCGGTTTTCCTCCTCTCGGAGAGGAGGAAAAGTGGCAAATGCAACTTTCCCGCCTCTAAGAGCAGCGGTAAAGCTGCAATCCCACTTTTCCTCCGCTCAGAGAGGAGGAAAAGTGGAAAATGCAACTTTCCCGCCTCTAAGAGCAGCGGTAAAGCTGCAATTCCACCTTTCCTCCGCTCAGAGAGGAGGAAAAGTGGCATATGCAACTTTACCGCCTCTGGTAGCAGCGGTAAAGATGCAATGCGACTTTTCCTCCGCTCATAGAGGAGGAAAAGTTGCAGCAGCGCTATGGCTGCAAGAATACACATACAAACCTCTCCTGTCTCTAAGTTAACGTCACTTATCTCCTTTTCGGCCTTATTCTCACACACGGGGGTCCATCTCCAATCAATTGTACTTCATCCAAGCGGGGCCCAGCAGTGACTAACCTATAGCATTTGTCAGCTGAGGCCCACCCCGGATGGGAAAGGGACAAAGATTGGCACATTAATAAAGTATCTAAATCATTTGTCTGGAAATATCAAGGCCAAGGGACGCGTCTTGTAATTGAGTTTCGGGCAGTCTTAAAATTTTGAATCTACCTCTCTATCATTTAAGTTTTATTTCATTCTCGTTCCCACAAGATTGTTTTGGTCATTGGAAACCCGAATCCTTGGGTTGTGAATAGTGGGTCCACGTTCTGGTGATTTGAACCGTTGAGGAGATTATGTCTTGATAATTGCGGAGGGATAAAGCTGTCCTAACCATCTCCGGAGGATCTTTATATTAATGCCATATAAGTGTTTAGTGGCCCGTAAGTTCCTTGAGTCATCAGGGATGACTTAGTCTGAACATATAATAAATATTAATAATGATAGAAAAAAAATACTTGTCCTTTTTAAGAATATTTCGAAAAGAAATACATTTGATGTGTTTAGATTCATAGTTTTGGCTTTTAAACATCATTGCCAATATTTTATTAGTTTCTTTTTGGACTCATGTACGGACAGTGAAGTAAATTTACTTACGTGAGTTTCACTCTTGCATTTGCTTCTATGTCTAGAAAATAAAAAAAATTAATTTTCGCTGTTGTGTTAATAGCTTGATAAAATATCGGGAGAAATATACTTATGATTATGTTAATCATATTTTTATGAAAGGGTCAAGTCAATCGAACGGTCGGATTAATTCATATTCTCGATATCAGAGACAATTGATCGTATATATATATATATATATTTTGTTTTGTTATAGGGCTCTGATTTCAGTAATTGGGTTCCACAGTAACGTTCTGCTCTTTTTTTCTCAATATATGCCCAAGTGCCTATGTAGAGCTCAATGTCGCTCAAATTAAGACGAGTTAAAACATATAAGAATGCCCAACCGGGTGTTGGCACGGTTAGGACACTGGGTCCTAACCCTAGAGGTCCCGGCGTCGATTCCCCGGGGCGTTAACCGTCCCCCGTCTGTGTGGGTGCGGGCGTGGGGCGCAGGGATCGGCCCCGCCAAAGGTGGGGACACCCTGAGATATATATGCATATATATGAACGAAAAACCACGTAAGAATGAAGAGGGTGCTTTGGATGCTTTACACGTAACCCATTTAACGGTATTAGCTATTCAATTTCATTCACCATTTGCCTTTTACGCATAAAATTATAGAAATTTCAGAAATTGATTTTTGACTACTCATTTCTTTTTTCTGGAGCGCAACAAATCTTCTCTTTCACCATTTGCTGATGTTGAGAAAAGGCTAGCAAAGTCTAGAAAAACTCAACCCCGCCCAAACAAGATTCTTGGGCCCGCCACTGTCTCAAAGAAGGAGACGTGGATAGTGTCGGAAACGGGATTTCTCCGGATCGAAACCTTGGTGGACCCGAACCCGGGTCCGGAATCGGGTCCGGCTAGAGGACTGCAATCTAGTCCAAAATCGATTTTAATTTCCCTTTATTCATGATTTTTTCTAAAAATAAGCATATCATTCAACTTATAGCCGTGCATCAAGTCTACTACATCCAGTATTATACCTAAAAGTGTTAAAAAAAGAAAAGAAGAAAGAGAGAACTGATTTCGAGGTATAAATTGTTATATTAAAGGGTCATATGCCGGGTCGCGGGTCGGAACATATCTGCACCCGGAACCGTTTTTCAGTCGGAACATATAATAGGTTCCGCACGCTGTTTTTTGCGGGTCGGAACTTCGGAGCAATGGGAGAATCGGATACCCGTTTGCAACCCCAGATGCGGAGGAGTTAACCGACTACGGGGTGCAGGGGACAGTTGTGGATTTTCTCCAAACCCTATTTCAGTTAAAGCTCTATATCACTAAGAGAGTTAAAATAGGAAAGCGGGCTCCACGTATCACCCGTTTCAGTTGCAAAACTCTTAATCCGTCATTAAGACCGTCAAAATAAGGAAGACGGAAAGACTTGAAAAAAAGATCAGCTTCAATATCGAATTGGAAACGGGTCTCTCTCACTGACTATAAAACCCAGATGATATCGATTTTTTACCGTCGGATTTAATAACGAGTGGACACCACCCAATCTGTTCACTTCTCGCTGGCTATCTACTTCATATATGGTTAACTTACTTTACCGGTGAAGTGAAGTGATTGGGTATTTGCAGTGACAGTAAAACGAGAGGAGGTCAAGTCACAATTGATAGTAAGTTTCAAAAATCACCTCGTCAATTGAACAAAAAGAATGCAAAAAGATACATTCCCGTGCCCCTGAATGACGAAAGAAGAAAAAAACTAGGGG
Organism: Persea americana; assembly: GCA_029852735.1. Classification (NCBI taxonomy): domain Eukaryota; kingdom Viridiplantae; phylum Streptophyta; class Magnoliopsida; order Laurales; family Lauraceae; genus Persea; species Persea americana. The sequence continues at coordinate 3,527,889 of CM056813.1, forward strand.
TTTTCATGGACCACCCATGGCTAGGCCGAGGAATGACGAAAACGGCCCGACTTCTAAACTAGAAACCTAAGCCCGGCCCAAGCTTGAGTCAGGCCTGAAGTTGCTAGCCAGAGCCTAGCCCGCATGGAAATGATGAAGCCCGAGCCCGACCCGTGTTAGACTCACAGAAACACAGAAATGAGTTCCGGACCGGCTCCTAGGCCAGCTCAGTTGGTCTGTTCATATCACCATCTGCGAGAGGTCACGGCCTCACTACTCCCTCCCTTATAATTATATGTATATTTGGGCTGGGCGGGTATTCCGGCTCTCAGACACTCAGTCCAAATAAAAGAAAATTGAGCACGCCCCATCTATTATTGCCTAAACCCGATGCCCAACCCAAAGGGGCCCGGCCCGATCCATGAGCACCCTTATAAATTATAAAAAAAAAAAAAAAAAAAATCTTCCTTCTGAAAGAGAATTTCAAAAAACCGATCTCTCACCTTTTGGTTAGACCAAACCTTGAACTTTCTTCTCTCTCATACTAACCCTTAACTTCACTTCACAAGTAAAGTGAATTTACCAAACAAGCAATATATTGTGTATTTGTTGTGATTTAATATTATTCCATTCAAATGTTAATCATACATTTCCATCCGTGATATATTGTTTGGACCTAAGCCCCTAACCGTGACCACGTCAAGATGTAAAAAAAGAGAAAACAAAAAGGAAAAAAATGGTTTTTAAGTTGGAGTGCCGGTTTTCCTCCTCTCGGAGAGGAGGAAAAGTGGCAAATGCAACTTTCCCGCCTCTAAGAGCAGCGGTAAAGCTGCAATCCCACTTTTCCTCCGCTCAGAGAGGAGGAAAAGTGGAAAATGCAACTTTCCCGCCTCTAAGAGCAGCGGTAAAGCTGCAATTCCACCTTTCCTCCGCTCAGAGAGGAGGAAAAGTGGCATATGCAACTTTACCGCCTCTGGTAGCAGCGGTAAAGATGCAATGCAACTTTTCCTCCGCTCATAGAGGAGGAAAAGTTGCAGCAGCGCTATGGCTGCAAGAATACACATACAAACCTCTCCTGTCTCTAAGTTAACGTCACTTATCTCCTTTTCGGCCTTATTCTCACACACGGGGGTCCATCTCCAATCAATTGTACTTCATCCAAGCGGGGCCCAGCAGTGACTAACCTATAGCATTTGTCAGCTGAGGCCCACCCCGGATGGGAAAGGGACAAAGATTGGCACATTAATAAAGTATCTAAATCATTTGTCTGGAAATATCAAGGCCAAGGGACGCGTCTTGTAATTGAGTTTCGGGCAGTCTTAAAATTTTGAATCTACCTCTCTATCATTTAAGTTTTATTTCATTCTCGTTCCCACAAGATTGTTTTGGTCATTGGAAACCCGAATCCTTGGGTTGTGAATAGTGGGTCCACGTTCTGGTGATTTGAACCGTTGAGGAGATTATGTCTTGATAATTGCGGAGGGATAAAGCTGTCCTAACCATCTCCGGAGGATCTTTATATTAATGCCATATAAGTGTTTAGTGGCCCGTAAGTTCCTTGAGTCATCAGGGATGACTTAGTCTGAACATATAATAAATATTAATAATGATAGAAAAAAAATACTTGTCCTTTTTAAGAATATTTCGAAAAGAAATACATTTGATGTGTTTAGATTCATAGTTTTGGCTTTTAAACATCATTGCCAATATTTTATTAGTTTCTTTTTGGACTCATGTACGGACAGTGAAGTAAATTTACTTACGTGAGTTTCACTCTTGCATTTGCTTCTATGTCTAGAAAATAAAAAAAATTAATTTTCGCTGTTGTGTTAATAGCTTGATAAAATATCGGGAGAAATATACTTATGATTATGTTAATCATATTTTTATGAAAGGGTCAAGTCAATCGAACGGTCGGATTAATTCATATTCTCGATATCAGAGACAATTGATCGTATATATATATATATATATTTTGTTTTGTTATAGGGCTCTGATTTCAGTAATTGGGTTCCACAGTAACGTTCTGCTCTTTTTTTCTCAATATATGCCCAAGTGCCTATGTAGAGCTCAATGTCGCTCAAATTAAGACGAGTTAAAACATATAAGAATGCCCAACCGGGTGTTGGCACGGTTAGGACACTGGGTCCTAACCCTAGAGGTCCCGGCGTCGATTCCCCGGGGCGTTAACCGTCCCCCGTCTGTGTGGGTGCGGGCGTGGGGCGCAGGGATCGGCCCCGCCAAAGGTGGGGACACCCTGAGATATATATGCATATATATGAACGAAAAACCACGTAAGAATGAAGAGGGTGCTTTGGATGCTTTACACGTAACCCATTTAACGGTATTAGCTATTCAATTTCATTCACCATTTGCCTTTTACGCATAAAATTATAGAAATTTCAGAAATTGATTTTTGACTACTCATTTCTTTTTTCTGGAGCGCAACAAATCTTCTCTTTCACCATTTGCTGATGTTGAGAAAAGGCTAGCAAAGTCTAGAAAAACTCAACCCCGCCCAAACAAGATTCTTGGGCCCGCCACTGTCTCAAAGAAGGAGACGTGGATAGTGTCGGAAACGGGATTTCTCCGGATCGAAACCTTGGTGGACCCGAACCCGGGTCCGGAATCGGGTCCGGCTAGAGGACTGCAATCTAGTCCAAAATCGATTTTAATTTCCCTTTATTCATGATTTTTTCTAAAAATAAGCATATCATTCAACTTATAGCCGTGCATCAAGTCTACTACATCCAGTATTATACCTAAAAGTGTTAAAAAAAGAAAAGAAGAAAGAGAGAACTGATTTCGAGGTATAAATTGTTATATTAAAGGGTCATATGCCGGGTCGCGGGTCGGAACATATCTGCACCCGGAACCGTTTTTCAGTCGGAACATATAATAGGTTCCGCACGCTGTTTTTTGCGGGTCGGAACTTCGGAGCAATGGGAGAATCGGATACCCGTTTGCAACCCCAGATGCGGAGGAGTTAACCGACTACGGGGTGCAGGGGACAGTTGTGGATTTTCTCCAAACCCTATTTCAGTTAAAGCTCTATATCACTAAGAGAGTTAAAATAGGAAAGCGGGCTCCACGTATCACCCGTTTCAGTTGCAAAACTCTTAATCCGTCATTAAGACCGTCAAAATAAGGAAGACGGAAAGACTTGAAAAAAAGATCAGCTTCAATATCGAATTGGAAACGGGTCTCTCTCACTGACTATAAAACCCAGATGATATCGATTTTTTACCGTCGGATTTAATAACGAGTGGACACCACCCAATCTGTTCACTTCTCGCTGGCTATCTACTTCATATATGGTTAACTTACTTTACCGGTGAAGTGAAGTGATTGGGTATTTGCAGTGACAGTAAAACGAGAGGAGGTCAAGTCACAATTGATAGTAAGTTTCAAAAATCACCTCGTCAATTGAACAAAAAGAATGCAAAAAGATACATTCCCGTGCCCCTGAATGACGAAAGAAGAAAAAAACTAGGGGTTTTCATGGACCACCCATGGCTAGGCCGAGGAATGACGAAAACGGCCCGACTTCTAAACTAGAAACCTAAGCCCGGCCCAAGCTTGAGTCAGGCCTGAAGTTGCTAGCCAGAGCCTAGCCCGCATGGAAATGATGAAGCCCGAGCCCGACCCGTGTTAGACTCACAGAAACACAGAAATGAGTTCCGGACCGGCTCCTAGGCCAGCTCAGTTGGTCTGTTCATATCACCATCTGCGAGAGGTCACGGCCTCACTACTCCCTCCCTTATAATTATATGTATATTTGGGCTGGGCGGGTATTCCGGCTCTCAGACACTCAGTCCAAATAAAAGAAAATTGAGCACGCCCCATCTATTATTGCCTAAACCCGATGCCCAACCCAAAGGGGCCCGGCCCGATCCATGAGCACCCTTATAAATTATAAAAAAAAAAAAAAAAAATCTTCCTTCTGAAAGAGAATTTCAAAAAACCGATCTCTCACCTTTTGGTTAGACCAAACCTTGAACTTTCTTCTCTCTCATACTAACCCTTAACTTCACTTCACAAGTAAAGTGAATTTACCAAACAAGCAATATATTGTGTATTTGTTGTGATTTAATATTATTCCATTCAAATGTTAATCATACATTTCCATCCGTGATATATTGTTTGGACCTAAGCCCCTAACCGTGACCACGTCAAGATGTAAAAAAAGAGAAAACAAAAAGGAAAAAAATGGTTTTTAAGTTGGAGTGCCGGTTTTCCTCCTCTCGGAGAGGAGGAAAAGTGGCAAATGCAACTTTCCCGCCTCTAAGAGCAGCGGTAAAGCTGCAATCCCACTTTTCCTCCGCTCAGAGAGGAGGAAAAGTGGAAAATGCAACTTTCCCGCCTCTAAGAGCAGCGGTAAAGCTGCAATTCCACCTTTCCTCCGCTCAGAGAGGAGGAAAAGTGGCATATGCAACTTTACCGCCTCTGGTAGCAGCGGTAAAGATGCAATGCAACTTTTCCTCCGCTCATAGAGGAGGAAAAGTTGCAGCAGCGCTATGGCTGCAAGAATACACATACAAACCTCTCCTGTCTCTAAGTTAACGTCACTTATCTCCTTTTCGGCCTTATTCTCACACACGGGGGTCCATCTCCAATCAATTGTACTTCATCCAAGCGGGGCCCATCAGTGACTAACCTATAGCATTTGTCAGCTGAGGCCCACCCCGGATGGGAAAGGGACAAAGATTGGCACATTAATAAAGTATCTAAATCATTTGTCTGGAAATATCAAGGCCAAGGGACGCGTCTTGTAATTGAGTTTCGGGCAGTCTTAAAATTTTGAATCTACCTCTCTATCATTTAAGTTTTATTTCATTCTCGTTCCCACAAGATTGTTTTGGTCATTGGAAACCCGAATCCTTGGGTTGTGAATAGTGGGTCCACGTTCTGGTGATTTGAACCGTTGAGGAGATTATGTCTTGATAATTGCGGAGGGATAAAGCTGTCCTAACCATCTCCGGAGGATCTTTATATTAATGCCATATAAGTGTTTAGTGGCCCGTAAGTTCCTTGAGTCATCAGGGATGACTTAGTCTGAACATATAATAAATATTAATAATGATAGAAAAAAAATACTTGTCCTTTTTAAGAATATTTCGAAAAGAAATACATTTGATGTGTTTAGATTCATAGTTTTGGCTTTTAAACATCATTGCCAATATTTTATTAGTTTCTTTTTGGACTCATGTACGGACAGTGAAGTAAATTTACTTACGTGAGTTTCACTCTTGCATTTGCTTCTATGTCTAGAAAATAAAAAAAATTAATTTTCGCTGTTGTGTTAATAGCTTGATAAAATATCGGGAGAAATATACTTATGATTATGTTAATCATATTTTTATGAAAGGGTCAAGTCAATCGAACGGTCGGATTAATTCATATTCTCGATATCAGAGACAATTGATCGTATATATATATATATTTTGTTTTGTTATAGGGCTCTGATTTCAGTAATTGGGTTCCACAGTAACGTTCTGCTCTTTTTTTCTCAATATATGCCCAAGTGCCTATGTAGAGCTCAATGTCGCTCAAATTAAGACGAGTTAAAACATATAAGAATGCCCAACCGGGTGTTGGCACGGTTAGGACACTGGGTCCTAACCCTAGAGGTCCCGGCGTCGATTCCCCGGGGCGTTAACCGTCCCCCGTCTGTGTGGGTGCGGGCGTGGGGCGCAGGGATCGGCCCCGCCAAAGGTGGGGACACCCTGAGATATATATGCATATATATGAACGAAAAACCACGTAAGAATGAAGAGGGTGCTTTGGATGCTTTACACGTAACCCATTTAACGGTATTAGCTATTCAATTTCATTCACCATTTGCCTTTTACGCATAAAATTATAGAAATTTCAGAAATTGATTTTTGACTACTCATTTCTTTTTTCTGGAGCGCAACAAATCTTCTCTTTCACCATTTGCTGATGTTGAGAAAAGGCTAGCAAAGTCTAGAAAAACTCAACCCCGCCCAAACAAGATTCTTGGGCCCGCCACTGTCTCAAAGAAGGAGACGTGGATAGTGTCGGAAACGGGATTTCTCCGGATCGAAACCTTGGTGGACCCGAACCCGGGTCCGGAATCGGGTCCGGCTAGAGGACTGCAATCTAGTCCAAAATCGATTTTAATTTCCCTTTATTCATGATTTTTTCTAAAAATAAGCATATCATTCAACTTATAGCCGTGCATCAAGTCTACTACATCCAGTATTATACCTAAAAGTGTTAAAAAAAGAAAAGAAGAAAGAGAGAACTGATTTCGAGGTATAAATTGTTATATTAAAGGGTCATATGCCGGGTCGCGGGTCGGAACATATCTGCACCCGGAACCGTTTTTCAGTCGGAACATATAATAGGTTCCGCACGCTGTTTTTTGCGGGTCGGAACTTCGGAGCAATGGGAGAATCGGATACCCGTTTGCAACCCCAGATGCGGAGGAGTTAACCGACTACGGGGTGCAGGGGACAGTTGTGGATTTTCTCCAAACCCTATTTCAGTTAAAGCTCTATATCACTAAGAGAGTTAAAATAGGAAAGCGGGCTCCACGTATCACCCGTTTCAGTTGCAAAACTCTTAATCCGTCATTAAGACCGTCAAAATAAGGAAGACAGAAAGACTTGAAAAAAAGATCAGCTTCAATATCGAATTGGAAACGGGTCTCTCTCACTGACTATAAAACCCAGATGATATCGATTTTTTACCGTCGGATTTAATAACGAGTGGACACCACCCAATCTGTTCACTTCTCGCTGGCTATCTACTTCATATATGGTTAACTTACTTTACCGGTGAAGTGAAGTGATTGGGTATTTGCAGTGACAGTAAAACGAGAGGAGGTCAAGTCACAATTGATAGTAAGTTTCAAAAATCACCTCGTCAATTGAACAAAAAGAATGCAAAAAGATACATTCCCGTGCCCCTGAATGACGAAAGAAGAAAAAAACTAGGGGTTTTCATGGACCACCCATGGCTAGGCCGAGGAATGACGAAAACGGCCCGACTTCTAAACTAGAAACCTAAGCCCGGCCCAAGCTTGAGTCAGGCCTGAAGTTGCTAGCCAGAGCCTAGCCCGCATGGAAATGATGAAGCCCGAGCCCGACCCGTGTTAGACTCACAGAAACACAGAAATGAGTTCCGGACCGGCTCCTAGGCCAGCTCAGTTGGTCTGTTCATATCACCATCTGCGAGAGGTCACGGCCTCACTACTCCCTCCCTTATAATTATATGTATATTTGGGCTGGGCGGGTATTCCGGCTCTCAGACACTCAGTCCAAATAAAAGAAAATTGAGCACGCCCCATCTATTATTGCCTAAACCCGATGCCCAACCCAAAGGGGCCCGGCCCGATCCATGAGCACCCTTATAAATTATAAAAAAAAAAAAAAAAAATCTTCCTTCTGAAAGAGAATTTCAAAAAACCGATCTCTCACCTTTTGGTTAGACCAAACCTTGAACTTTCTTCTCTCTCATACTAACCCTTAACTTCACTTCACAAGTAAAGTGAATTTACCAAACAAGCAATATATTGTGTATTTGTTGTGATTTAATATTATTCCATTCAAATGTTAATCATACATTTCCATCCGTGATATATTGTTTGGACCTAAGCCCCTAACCGTGACCACGTCAAGATGTAAAAAAAGAGAAAACAAAAAGGAAAAAAATGGTTTTTAAGTTGGAGTGCCGGTTTTCCTCCTCTCGGAGAGGAGGAAAAGTGGCAAATGCAACTTTCCCGCCTCTAAGAGCAGCGGTAAAGCTGCAATCCCACTTTTCCTCCGCTCAGAGAGGAGGAAAAGTGGAAAATGCAACTTTCCCGCCTCTAAGAGCAGCGGTAAAGCTGCAATTCCACCTTTCCTCCGCTCAGAGAGGAGGAAAAGTGGCATATGCAACTTTACCGCCTCTGGCAGCAGCGGTAAAGATGCAATGCAACTTTTCCTCCGCTCATAGAGGAGGAAAAGTTGCAGCAGCGCTATGGCTGCAAGAATACACATACAAACCTCTCCTGTCTCTAAGTTAACGTCACTTATCTCCTTTTCGGCCTTATTCTCACACACGGGGGTCCATCTCCAATCAATTGTACTTCATCCAAGCGGGGCCCATCAGTGACTAACCTATAGCATTTGTCAGCTGAGGCCCACCCCGGATGGGAAAGGGACAAAGATTGGCACATTAATAAAGTATCTAAATCATTTGTCTGGAAATATCAAGGCCAAGGGACGCGTCTTGTAATTGAGTTTCGGGCAGTCTTAAAATTTTGAATCTACCTCTCTATCATTTAAGTTTTATTTCATTCTCGTTCCCACAAGATTGTTTTGGTCATTGGAAACCCGAATCCTTGGGTTGTGAATAGTGGGTCCACGTTCTGGTGATTTGAACCGTTGAGGAGATTATGTCTTGATAATTGCGGAGGGATAAAGCTGTCCTAACCATCTCCGGAGGATCTTTATATTAATGCCATATAAGTGTTTAGTGGCCCGTAAGTTCCTTGAGTCATCAGGGATGACTTAGTCTGAACATATAATAAATATTAATAATGATAGAAAAAAAATACTTGTCCTTTTTAAGAATATTTCGAAAAGAAATACATTTGATGTGTTTAGATTCATAGTTTTGGCTTTTAAACATCATTGCCAATATTTTATTAGTTTCTTTTTGGACTCATGTACGGACAGTGAAGTAAATTTACTTACGTGAGTTTCACTCTTGCATTTGCTTCTATGTCTAGAAAATAAAAAAAATTAATTTTCGCTGTTGTGTTAATAGCTTGATAAAATATCGGGAGAAATATACTTATGATTATGTTAATCATATTTTTATGAAAGGGTCAAGTCAATCGAACGGTCGGATTAATTCATATTCTCGATATCAGAGACAATTGATCGTATATATATATATATATTTTGTTTTGTTATAGGGCTCTGATTTCAGTAATTGGGTTCCACAGTAACGTTCTGCTCTTTTTTTCTCAATATATGCCCAAGTGCCTATGTAGAGCTCAATGTCGCTCAAATTAAGACGAGTTAAAACATATAAGAATGCCCAACCGGGTGTTGGCACGGTTAGGACACTGGGTCCTAACCCTAGAGGTCCCGGCGTCGATTCCCCGGGGCGTTAACCGTCCCCCGTCTGTGTGGGTGCGGGCGTGGGGCGCAGGGATCGGCCCCGCCAAAGGTGGGGACACCCTGAGATATATATGCATATATATGAACGAAAAACCACGTAAGAATGAAGAGGGTGCTTTGGATGCTTTACACGTAACCCATTTAACGGTATTAGCTATTCAATTTCATTCACCATTTGCCTTTTACGCATAAAATTATAGAAATTTCAGAAATTGATTTTTGACTACTCATTTCTTTTTTCTGGAGCGCAACAAATCTTCTCTTTCACCATTTGCTGATGTTGAGAAAAGGCTAGCAAAGTCTAGAAAAACTCAACCCCGCCCAAACAAGATTCTTGGGCCCGCCACTGTCTCAAAGAAGGAGACGTGGATAGTGTCGGAAACGGGATTTCTCCGGATCGAAACCTTGGTGGACCCGAACCCGGGTCCGGAATCGGGTCCGGCTAGAGGACTGCAATCTAGTCCAAAATCGATTTTAATTTCCCTTTATTCATGATTTTTTCTAAAAATAAGCATATCATTCAACTTATAGCCGTGCATCAAGTCTACTACATCCAGTATTATACCTAAAAGTGTTAAAAAAAGAAAAGAAGAAAGAGAGAACTGATTTTGAGGTATAAATTGTTATATTAAAGGGTCATATGCCGGGTCGCGGGTCGGAACATATCTGCACCCGGAACCGTTTTTCAGTCGGAACATATAATAGGTTCCGCACGCTGTTTTTTGCGGGTCGGAACTTCGGAGCAATGGGAGAATCGGATACCCGTTTGCAACCCCAGATGCGGAGGAGTTAACCGACTACGGGGTGCAGGGGACAGTTGTGGATTTTCTCCAAACCCTATTTCAGTTAAAGCTCTATATCACTAAGAGAGTTAAAATAGGAAAGCGGGCTCCACGTATCACCCGTTTCAGTTGCAAAACTCTTAATCCGTCATTAAGACCGTCAAAATAAGGAAGACAGAAAGACTTGAAAAAAAGATCAGCTTCAATATCGAATTGGAAACGGGTCTCTCTCACTGACTATAAAACCCAGATGATATCGATTTTTTACCGTCGGATTTAATAACGAGTGGACACCACCCAATCTGTTCACTTCTCGCTGGCTATCTACTTCATATATGGTTAACTTACTTTACCGGTGAAGTGAAGTGATTGGGTATTTGCAGTGACAGTAAAATGAGAGGAGGTCAAGTCACAATTGATAGTAAGTTTCAAAAATCACCTCGTCAATTGAACAAAAAGAATGCAAAAAGATACATTCCCGTGCCCCTGAATGACGAAAGAAGAAAAAAACTAGGGGTCTTCATGGACCACCCATGGCTAGGCCGAGGAATGACGAAAACGGCCCGACTTCTAAACTAGAAACCTAAGCCCGGCCCAAGCTTGAGTCAGGCCTGAAGTTGCTAGCCAGAGCCTAGCCCGCATGGAAATGATGAAGCCCGAGCCCGACCCGTGTTAGACTCACAGAAACACAGAAATGAGTTCCGGACCGGCTCCTAGGCCAGCTCAGTTGGTCTGTTCATATCACCATCTGCGAGAGGTCACGGCCTCACTACTCCCTCCCTTATAATTATATGTATATTTGGGCTGGGCGGGTATTCCGGCTCTCAGACACTCAGTCCAAATAAAAGAAAATTGAGCACGCCCCATCTATTATTGCCTAAACCCGATGCCCAACCCAAAGGGGCCCGGCCCGATCCATGAGCACCCTTATAAATTATAAAAAAAAAAAAAAAAAATCTTCCTTCTGAAAGAGAATTTCAAAAAACCGATCTCTCACCTTTTGGTTAGACCAAACCTTGAACTTTCTTCTCTCTCATACTAACCCTTAACTTCACTTCACAAGTAAAGTGAATTTACCAAACAAGCAATATATTGTGTATTTGTTGTGATTTAATATTATTCCATTCAAATGTTAATCATACATTTCCATCCGTGATATATTGTTTGGACCTAAGCCCCTAACCGTGACCACGTCAAGATGTAAAAAAAGAGAAAACAAAAAGGAAAAAAATGGTTTTTAAGTTGGAGTGCCGGTTTTCCTCCTCTCGGAGAGGAGGAAAAGTGGCAAATGCAACTTTCCCGCCTCTAAGAGCAGCGGTAAAGCTGCAATCCCACTTTTCCTCCGCTCAGAGAGGAGGAAAAGTGGAAAATGCAACTTTCCCGCCTCTAAGAGCAGCGGTAAAGCTGCAATTCCACCTTTCCTCCGCTCAGAGAGGAGGAAAAGTGGCATATGCAACTTTACCGCCTCTGGTAGCAGCGGTAAAGATGCAATGCAACTTTTCCTCCGCTCATAGAGGAGGAAAAGTTGCAGCAGCGCTATGGCTGCAAGAATACACATACAAACCTCTCTTGTCTCTAAGTTAACGTCACTTATCTCCTTTTCGGCCTTATTCTCACACACGGGGGTCCATCTCCAATCAATTGTACTTCATCCAAGCGGGGCCCATCAGTGACTAACCTATAGCATTTGTCAGCTGAGGCCCACCCCGGATGGGAAAGGGACAAAGATTGGCACATTAATAAAGTATCTAAATCATTTGTCTGGAAATATCAAGGCCAAGGGACGCGTCTTGTAATTGAGTTTCGGGCAGTCTTAAAATTTTGAATCTACCTCTCTATCATTTAAGTTTTATTTCATTCTCGTTCCCACAAGATTGTTTTGGTCATTGGAAACCCGAATCCTTGGGTTGTGAATAGTGGGTCCACGTTCTGGTGATTTGAACCGTTGAGGAGATTATGTCTTGATAATTGCGGAGGGATAAAGCTGTCCTAACCATCTCCGGAGGATCTTTATATTAATGCCATATAAGTGTTTAGTGGCCCGTAAGTTCCTTGAGTCATCAGGGATGACTTAGTCTGAACATATAATAAATATTAATAATGATAGAAAAAAAATACTTGTCCTTTTTAAGAATATTTCGAAAAGAAATACATTTGATGTGTTTAGATTCATAGTTTTGGCTTTTAAACATCATTGCCAATATTTTATTAGTTTCTTTTTGGACTCATGTACGGACAGTGAAGTAAATTTACTTACGTGAGTTTCACTCTTGCATTTGCTTCTATGTCTAGAAAATAAAAAAAATTAATTTTCGCTGTTGTGTTAATAGCTTGATAAAATATCGGGAGAAATATACTTATGATTATGTTAATCATATTTTTATGAAAGGGTCAAGTCAATCGAACGGTCGGATTAATTCATATTCTCGATATCAGAGACAATTGATCGTATATATATATATATTTTGTTTTGTTATAGGGCTCTGATTTCAGTAATTGGGTTCCACAGTAACGTTCTGCTCTTTTTTTCTCAATATATGCCCAAGTGCCTATGTAGAGCTCAATGTCGCTCAAATTAAGACGAGTTAAAACATATAAGAATGCCCAACCGGGTGTTGGCACGGTTAGGACACTGGGTCCTAACCCTAGAGGTCCCGGCGTCGATTCCCCGGGGCGTTAACCGTCCCCCGTCTGTGTGGGTGCGGGCGTGGGGCGCAGGGATCGGCCCCGCCAAAGGTGGGGACACCCTGAGATATATATGCATATATATGAACGAAAAACCACGTAAGAATGAAGAGGGTGCTTTGGATGCTTTACACGTAACCCATTTAACGGTATTAGCTATTCAATTTCATTCACCATTTGCCTTTTACGCATAAAATTATAGAAATTTCAGAAATTGATTTTTGACTACTCATTTCTTTTTTCTGGAGCGCAACAAATCTTCTCTTTCACCATTTGCTGATGTTGAGAAAAGGCTAGCAAAGTCTAGAAAAACTCAACCCCGCCCAAACAAGATTCTTGGGCCCGCCACTGTCTCAAAGAAGGAGACGTGGATAGTGTCGGAAACGGGATTTCTCCGGATCGAAACCTTGGTGGACCCGAACCCGGGTCCGGAATCGGGTCCGGCTAGAGGACTGCAATCTAGTCCAAAATCGATTTTAATTTCCCTTTATTCATGATTTTTTCTAAAAATAAGCATATCATTCAACTTATAGCCGTGCATCAAGTCTACTACATCCAGTATTATACCTAAAAGTGTTAAAAAAAGAAAAGAAGAAAGAGAGAACTGATTTCGAGGTATAAATTGTTATATTAAAGGGTCATATGCCGGGTCGCGGGTCGGAACATATCTGCACCCGGAACCGTTTTTCAGTCGGAACATATAATAGGTTCCGCACGCTGTTTTTTGCGGGTCGGAACTTCGGAGCAATGGGAGAATCGGATACCCGTTTGCAACCCCAGATGCGGAGGAGTTAACCGACTACGGGGTGCAGGGGACAGTTGTGGATTTTCTCCAAACCCTATTTCAGTTAAAGCTCTATATCACTAAGAGAGTTAAAATAGGAAAGCGGGCTCCACGTATCACCCGTTTCAGTTGCAAAACTCTTAATCCGTCATTAAGACCGTCAAAATAAGGAAGACAGAAAGACTTGAAAAAAAGATCAGCTTCAATATCGAATTGGAAACGGGTCTCTCTCACTGACTATAAAACCCAGATGATATCGATTTTTTACCGTCGGATTTAATAACGAGTGGACACCACCCAATCTGTTCACTTCTCGCTGGCTATCTACTTCATATATGGTTAACTTACTTTACCGGTGAAGTGAAGTGATTGGGTATTTGCAGTGACAGTAAAACGAGAGGAGGTCAAGTCACAATTGATAGTAAGTTTCAAAAATCACCTCGTCAATTGAACAAAAAGAATGCAAAAAGATACATTCCCGTGCCCCTGAATGACGAAAGAAGAAAAAAACTAGGGGTTTTCATGGACCACCCATGGCTAGGCCGAGGAATGACGAAAACGGCCCGACTTCTAAACTAGAAACCTAAGCCCGGCCCAAGCTTGAGTCAGGCCTGAAGTTGCTAGCCAGAGCCTAGCCCGCATGGAAATGATGAAGCCCGAGCCCGACCCGTGTTAGACTCACAGAAACACAGAAATGAGTTCCGGACCGGCTCCTAGGCCAGCTCAGTTGGTCTGTTCATATCACCATCTGCGAGAGGTCACGGCCTCACTACTCCCTCCCTTATAATTATATGTATATTTGGGCTGGGCGGGTATTCCGGCTCTCAGACACTCAGTCCAAATAAAAGAAAATTGAGCACGCCCCATCTATTATTGCCTAAACCCGATGCCCAACCCAAAGGGGCCCGGCCCGATCCATGAGCACCCTTATAAATTATAAAAAAAAAAAAAAAAAATCTTCCTTCTGAAAGAGAATTTCAAAAAACCGATCTCTCACCTTTTGGTTAGACCAAACCTTGAACTTTCTTCTCTCTCATACTAACCCTTAACTTCACTTCACAAGTAAAGTGAATTTACCAAACAAGCAATATATTGTGTATTTGTTGTGATTTAATATTATTCCATTCAAATGTTAATCATACATTTCCATCCGTGATATATTGTTTGGACCTAAGCCCCTAACCGTGACCACGTCAAGATGTAAAAAAAGAGAAAACAAAAAGGAAAAAAATGGTTTTTAAGTTGGAGTGCCGGTTTTCCTCCTCTCGGAGAGGAGGAAAAGTGGCAAATGCAACTTTCCCGCCTCTAAGAGCAGCGGTAAAGCTGCAATCCCACTTTTCCTCCGCTCAGAGAGGAGGAAAAGTGGAAAATGCAACTTTCCCGCCTCTAAGAGCAGCGGTAAAGCTGCAATTCCACCTTTCCTCCGCTCAGAGAGGAGGAAAAGTGGCATATGCAACTTTACCGCCTCTGGCAGCAGCGGTAAAGATGCAATGCAACTTTTCCTCCGCTCATAGAGGAGGAAAAGTTGCAGCAGCGCTATGGCTGCAAGAATACACATACAAACCTCTCCTGTCTCTAAGTTAACGTCACTTATCTCCTTTTCGGCCTTATTCTCACACACGGGGGTCCATCTCCAATCAATTGTACTTCATCCAAGCGGGGCCCATCAGTGACTAACCTATAGCATTTGTCAGCTGAGGCCCACCCCGGATGGGAAAGGGACAAAGATTGGCACATTAATAAAGTATCTAAATCATTTGTCTGGAAATATCAAGGCCAAGGGACGCGTCTTGTAATTGAGTTTCGGGCAGTCTTAAAATTTTGAATCTACCTCTCTATCATTTAAGTTTTATTTCATTCTCGTTCCCACAAGATTGTTTTGGTCATTGGAAACCCGAATCCTTGGGTTGTGAATAGTGGGTCCACGTTCTGGTGATTTGAACCGTTGAGGAGATTATGTCTTGATAATTGCGGAGGGATAAAGCTGTCCTAACCATCTCCGGAGGATCTTTATATTAATGCCATATAAGTGTTTAGTGGCCCGTAAGTTCCTTGAGTCATCAGGGATGACTTAGTCTGAACATATAATAAATATTAATAATGATAGAAAAAAAATACTTGTCCTTTTTAAGAATATTTCGAAAAGAAATACATTTGATGTGTTTAGATTCATAGTTTTGGCTTTTAAACATCATTGCCAATATTTTATTAGTTTCTTTTTGGACTCATGTACGGACAGTGAAGTAAATTTACTTACGTGAGTTTCACTCTTGCATTTGCTTCTATGTCTAGAAAATAAAAAAAATTAATTTTCGCTGTTGTGTTAATAGTTTGATAAAATATCGGGAGAAATATACTTATGATTATGTTAATCATATTTTTATGAAAGGGTCAAGTCAATCGAACGGTCGGATTAATTCATATTCTCGATATCAGAGACAATTGATCGTATATATATATATATATATATTTTGTTTTGTTATAGGGCTCTGATTTCAGTAATTGGGTTCCACAGTAACGTTCTGCTCTTTTTTTCTCAATATATGCCCAAGTGCCTATGTAGAGCTCAATGTCGCTCAAATTAAGACGAGTTAAAACATATAAGAATGCCCAACCGGGTGTTGGCACGGTTAGGACACTGGGTCCTAACCCTAGAGGTCCCGGCGTCGATTCCCCGGGGCGTTAACCGTCCCCCGTCTGTGTGGGTGCGGGCGTGGGGCGCAGGGATCGGCCCCGCCAAAGGTGGGGACACCCTGAGATATATATGCATATATATGAACGAAAAACCACGTAAGAATGAAGAGGGTGCTTTGGATGCTTTACACGTAACCCATTTAACGGTATTAGCTATTCAATTTCATTCACCATTTGCCTTTTACGCATAAAATTATAGAAATTTCAGAAATTGATTTTTGACAACTCATTTCTTTTTTCTGGAGCGCAACAAATCTTCTCTTTCACCATTTGCTGATGTTGAGAAAAGGCTAGCAAAGTCTAGAAAAATTCAACCCCGCCCAAACAAGATTCTTGGGCCCGCCACTGTCTCAAAGAAGGAGACGTGGATAGTGTCGGAAACGGGATTTCTCCGGATCGAAACCTTGGTGGACCCGAACCCGGGTCCGGAATCGGGTCCGGCTAGAGGACTGCAATCTAGTCCAAAATCGATTTTAATTTCCCTTTATTCATGATTTTTTCTAAAAATAAGCATATCATTCAACTTATAGCCGTGCATCAAGTCTACTACATCCAGTATTATACCTAAAAGTGTTAAAAAAAGAAAAGAAGAAAGAGAGAACTGATTTCGAGGTATAAATTGTTATATTAAAGGGTCATATGCCGGGTCGCGGGTCGGAACATATCTGCACCCGGAACCGTTTTTCAGTCGGAACATATAATAGGTTCCGCACGCTGTTTTTTGCGGGTCGGAACTTCGGAGCAATGGGAGAATCGGATACCCGTTTGCAACCCCAGATGCGGAGGAGTTAACCGACTACGGGGTGCAGGGGACAGTTGTGGATTTTCTCCAAACCCTATTTCAGTTAAAGCTCTATATCACTAAGAGAGTTAAAATAGGAAAGCGGGCTCCACGTATCACCCGTTTCAGTTGCAAAACTCTTAATCCGTCATTAAGACCGTCAAAATAAGGAAGACAGAAAGACTTGAAAAAAAGATCAGCTTCAATATCGAATTGGAAACGGGTCTCTCTCACTGACTATAAAACCCAGATGATATCGATTTTTTACCGTCGGATTTAATAACGAGTGGACACCACCCAATCTGTTCACTTCTCGCTGGCTATCTACTTCATATATGGTTAACTTACTTTACCGGTGAAGTGAAGTGATTGGGTATTTGCAGTGACAGTAAAACGAGAGGAGGTCAAGTCACAATTGATAGTAAGTTTCAAAAATCACCTCGTCAATTGAACAAAAAGAATGCAAAAAGATACATTCCCGTGCCCCTGAATGACGAAAGAAGAAAAAAACTAGGGGTTTTCATGGACCACCCATGGCTAGGCCGAGGAATGACGAAAACGGCCCGACTTCTAAACTAGAAACCTAAGCCCGGCCCAAGCTTGAGTCAGGCCTGAAGTTGCTAGCCAGAGCCTAGCCCGCATGGAAATGATGAAGCCCGAGCCCGACCCGTGTTAGACTCACAGAAACACAGAAATGAGTTCCGGACCGGCTCCTAGGCCAGCTCAGTTGGTCTGTTCATATCACCATCTGCGAGAGGTCACGGCCTCACTACTCCCTCCCTTATAATTATATGTATATTTGGGCTGGGCGGGTATTCCGGCTCTCAGACACTCAGTCCAAATAAAAGAAAATTGAGCACGCCCCATCTATTATTGCCTAAACCCGATGCCCAACCCAAAGGGGCCCGGCCCGATCCATGAGCACCCTTATAAATTATAAAAAAAAAAAAAAAAAATCTTCCTTCTGAAAGAGAATTTCAAAAAACCGATCTCTCACCTTTTGGTTAGACCAAACCTTGAACTTTCTTCTCTCTCATACTAACCCTTAACTTCACTTCACAAGTAAAGTGAATTTACCAAACAAGCAATATATTGTGTATTTGTTGTGATTTAATATTATTCCATTCAAATGTTAATCATACATTTCCATCCGTGATATATTGTTTGGACCTAAGCCCCTAACCGTGACCACGTCAAGATGTAAAAAAAGAGAAAACAAAAAGGAAAAAAATGGTTTTTAAGTTGGAGTGCCGGTTTTCCTCCTCTCGGAGAGGAGGAAAAGTGGCAAATGCAACTTTCCCGCCTCTAAGAGCAGCGGTAAAGCTGCAATCCCACTTTTCCTCCGCTCAGAGAGGAGGAAAAGTGGAAAATGCAACTTTCCCGCCTCTAAGAGCAGCGGTAAAGCTGCAATTCCACCTTTCCTCCGCTCAGAGAGGAGGAAAAGTGGCATATGCAACTTTACCGCCTCTGGCAGCAGCGGTAAAGATGCAATGCAACTTTTCCTCCGCTCATAGAGGAGGAAAAGTTGCAGCAGCGCTATGGCTGCAAGAATACACATACAAACCTCTCCTGTCTCTAAGTTAACGTCACTTATCTCCTTTTCGGCCTTATTCTCACACACGGGGGTCCATCTCCAATCAATTGTACTTCATCCAAGCGGGGCCCATCAGTGACTAACCTATAGCATTTGTCAGCTGAGGCCCACCCCGGATGGGAAAGGGACAAAGATTGGCACATTAATAAAGTATCTAAATCATTTGTCTGGAAATATCAAGGCCAAGGGACGCGTCTTGTAATTGAGTTTCGGGCAGTCTTAAAATTTTGAATCTACCTCTCTATCATTTAAGTTTTATTTCATTCTCGTTCCCACAAGATTGTTTTGGTCATTGGAAACCCGAATCCTTGGGTTGTGAATAGTGGGTCCACGTTCTGGTGATTTGAACCGTTGAGGAGATTATGTCTTGATAATTGCGGAGGGATAAAGCTGTCCTAACCATCTCCGGAGGATCTTTATATTAATGCCATATAAGTGTTTAGTGGCCCGTAAGTTCCTTGAGTCATCAGGGATGACTTAGTCTGAACATATAATAAATATTAATAATGATAGAAAAAAAATACTTGTCCTTTTTAAGAATATTTCGAAAAGAAATACATTTGATGTGTTTAGATTCATAGTTTTGGCTTTTAAACATCATTGCCAATATTTTATTAGTTTCTTTTTGGACTCATGTACGGACAGTGAAGTAAATTTACTTACGTGAGTTTCACTCTTGCATTTGCTTCTATGTCTAGAAAATAAAAAAAATTAATTTTCGCTGTTGTGTTAATAGTTTGATAAAATATCGGGAGAAATATACTTATGATTATGTTAATCATATTTTTATGAAAGGGTCAAGTCAATCGAACGGTCGGATTAATTCATATTCTCGATATCAGAGACAATTGATCGTATATATATATATATATATTTTGTTTTGTTATAGGGCTCTGATTTCAGTAATTGGGTTCCACAGTAACGTTCTGCTCTTTTTTTCTCAATATATGCCCAAGTGCCTATGTAGAGCTCAATGTCGCTCAAATTAAGACGAGTTAAAACATATAAGAATGCCCAACCGGGTGTTGGCACGGTTAGGACACTGGGTCCTAACCCTAGAGGTCCCGGCGTCGATTCCCCGGGGCGTTAACCGTCCCCCGTCTGTGTGGGTGCGGGCGTGGGGCGCAGGGATCGGCCCCGCCAAAGGTGGGGACACCCTGAGATATATATGCATATATATGAACGAAAAACCACGTAAGAATGAAGAGGGTGCTTTGGATGCTTTACACGTAACCCATTTAACGGTATTAGCTATTCAATTTCATTCACCATTTGCCTTTTACGCATAAAATTATAGAAATTTCAGAAATTGATTTTTGACTACTCATTTCTTTTTTCTGGAGCGCAACAAATCTTCTCTTTCACCATTTGCTGATGTTGAGAAAAGGCTAGCAAAGTCTAGAAAAACTCAACCCCGCCCAAACAAGATTCTTGGGCCCGCCACTGTCTCAAAGAAGGAGACGTGGATAGTGTCGGAAACGGGATTTCTCCGGATCGAAACCTTGGTGGACCCGAACCCGGGTCCGGAATCGGGTCCGGCTAGAGGACTGCAATCTAGTCCAAAATCGATTTTAATTTCCCTTTATTCATGATTTTTTCTAAAAATAAGCATATCATTCAACTTATAGCCGTGCATCAAGTCTACTACATCCAGTATTATACCTAAAAGTGTTAAAAAAAGAAAAGAAGAAAGAGAGAACTGATTTCGAGGTATAAATTGTTATATTAAAGGGTCATATGCCGGGTCGCGGGTCGGAACATATCTGCACCCGGAACCGTTTTTCAGTCGGAACATATAATAGGTTCCGCACGCTGTTTTTTGCGGGTCGGAACTTCGGAGCAATGGGAGAATCGGATACCCGTTTGCAACCCCAGATGCGGAGGAGTTAACCGACTACGGGGTGCAGGGGACAGTTGTGGATTTTCTCCAAACCCTATTTCAGTTAAAGCTCTATATCACTAAGAGAGTTAAAATAGGAAAGCGGGCTCCACGTATCACCCGTTTCAGTTGCAAAACTCTTAATCCGTCATTAAGACCGTCAAAATAAGGAAGACAGAAAGACTTGAAAAAAAGATCAGCTTCAATATCGAATTGGAAACGGGTCTCTCTCACTGACTATAAAACCCAGATGATATCGATTTTTTACCGTCGGATTTAATAACGAGTGGACACCACCCAATCTGTTCACTTCTCGCTGGCTATCTACTTCATATATGGTTAACTTACTTTACCGGTGAAGTGAAGTGATTGGGTATTTGCAGTGACAGTAAAACGAGAGGAGGTCAAGTCACAATTGATAGTAAGTTTCAAAAATCACCTCGTCAATTGAACAAAAAGAATGCAAAAAGATACATTCCCGTGCCCCTGAATGACGAAAGAAGAAAAAAACTAGGGGTTTTCATGGACCACCCATGGCTAGGCCGAGGAATGACGAAAACGGCCCGACTTCTAAACTAGAAACCTAAGCCCGGCCCAAGCTTGAGTCAGGCCTGAAGTTGCTAGCCAGAGCCTAGCCCGCATGGAAATGATGAAGCCCGAGCCCGACCCGTGTTAGACTCACAGAAACACAGAAATGAGTTCCGGACCGGCTCCTAGGCCAGCTCAGTTGGTCTGTTCATATCACCATCTGCGAGAGGTCACGGCCTCACTACTCCCTCCCTTATAATTATATGTATATTTGGGCTGGGCGGGTATTCCGGCTCTCAGACACTCAGTCCAAATAAAAGAAAATTGAGCACGCCCCATCTATTATTGCCTAAACCCGATGCCCAACCCAAAGGGGCCCGGCCCGATCCATGAGCACCCTTATAAATTATAAAAAAAAAAAAAAAAAATCTTCCTTCTGAAAGAGAATTTCAAAAAACCGATCTCTCACCTTTTGGTTAGACCAAACCTTGAACTTTCTTCTCTCTCATACTAACCCTTAACTTCACTTCACAAGTAAAGTGAATTTACCAAACAAGCAATATATTGTGTATTTGTTGTGATTTAATATTATTCCATTCAAATGTTAATCATACATTTCCATCCGTGATATATTGTTTGGACCTAAGCCCCTAACCGTGACCACGTCAAGATGTAAAAAAAGAGAAAACAAAAAGGAAAAAAATGGTTTTTAAGTTGGAGTGCCGGTTTTCCTCCTCTCGGAGAGGAGGAAAAGTGGCAAATGCAACTTTCCCGCCTCTAAGAGCAGCGGTAAAGCTGCAATCCCACTTTTCCTCCGCTCAGAGAGGAGGAAAAGTGGAAAATGCAACTTTCCCGCCTCTAAGAGCAGCGGTAAAGCTGCAATTCCACCTTTCCTCCGCTCAGAGAGGAGGAAAAGTGGCATATGCAACTTTACCGCCTCTGGCAGCAGCGGTAAAGATGCAATGCAACTTTTCCTCCGCTCATAGAGGAGGAAAAGTTGCAGCAGCGCTATGGCTGCAAGAATACACATACAAACCTCTCCTGTCTCTAAGTTAACGTCACTTATCTCCTTTTCGGCCTTATTCTCACACACGGGGGTCCATCTCCAATCAATTGTACTTCATCCAAGCGGGGCCCATCAGTGACTAACCTATAGCATTTGTCAGCTGAGGCCCACCCCGGATGGGAAAGGGACAAAGATTGGCACATTAATAAAGTATCTAAATCATTTGTCTGGAAATATCAAGGCCAAGGGACGCGTCTTGTAATTGAGTTTCGGGCAGTCTTAAAATTTTGAATCTACCTCTCTATCATTTAAGTTTTATTTCATTCTCGTTCCCACAAGATTGTTTTGGTCATTGGAAACCCGAATCCTTGGGTTGTGAATAGTGGGTCCACGTTCTGGTGATTTGAACCGTTGAGGAGATTATGTCTTGATAATTGCGGAGGGATAAAGCTGTCCTAACCATCTCCGGAGGATCTTTATATTAATGCCATATAAGTGTTTAGTGGCCCGTAAGTTCCTTGAGTCATCAGGGATGACTTAGTCTGAACATATAATAAATATTAATAATGATAGAAAAAAAATACTTGTCCTTTTTAAGAATATTTCGAAAAGAAATACATTTGATGTGTTTAGATTCATAGTTTTGGCTTTTAAACATCATTGCCAATATTTTATTAGTTTCTTTTTGGACTCATGTACGGACAGTGAAGTAAATTTACTTACGTGAGTTTCACTCTTGCATTTGCTTCTATGTCTAGAAAATAAAAAAAATTAATTTTCGCTGTTGTGTTAATAGTTTGATAAAATATCGGGAGAAATATACTTATGATTATGTTAATCATATTTTTATGAAAGGGTCAAGTCAATCGAACGGTCGGATTAATTCATATTCTCGATATCAGAGACAATTGATCGTATATATATATATATATATTTTGTTTTGTTATAGGGCTCTGATTTCAGTAATTGGGTTCCACAGTAACGTTCTGCTCTTTTTTTCTCAATATATGCCCAAGTGCCTATGTAGAGCTCAATGTCGCTCAAATTAAGACGAGTTAAAACATATAAGAATGCCCAACCGGGTGTTGGCACGGTTAGGACACTGGGTCCTAACCCTAGAGGTCCCGGCGTCGATTCCCCGGGGCGTTAACCGTCCCCCGTCTGTGTGGGTGCGGGCGTGGGGCGCAGGGATCGGCCCCGCCAAAGGTGGGGACACCCTGAGATATATATGCATATATATGAACGAAAAACCACGTAAGAATGAAGAGGGTGCTTTGGATGCTTTACACGTAACCCATTTAACGGTATTAGCTATTCAATTTCATTCACCATTTGCCTTTTACGCATAAAATTATAGAAATTTCAGAAATTGATTTTTGACTACTCATTTCTTTTTTCTGGAGCGCAACAAATCTTCTCTTTCACCATTTGCTGATGTTGAGAAAAGGCTAGCAAAGTCTAGAAAAACTCAACCCCGCCCAAACAAGATTCTTGGGCCCGCCACTGTCTCAAAGAAGGAGACGTGGATAGTGTCGGAAACGGGATTTCTCCGGATCGAAACCTTGGTGGACCCGAACCCGGGTCCGGAATCGGGTCCGGCTAGAGGACTGCAATCTAGTCCAAAATCGATTTTAATTTCCCTTTATTCATGATTTTTTCTAAAAATAAGCATATCATTCAACTTATAGCCGTGCATCAAGTCTACTACATCCAGTATTATACCTAAAAGTGTTAAAAAAAGAAAAGAAGAAAGAGAGAACTGATTTCGAGGTATAAATTGTTATATTAAAGGGTCATATGCCGGGTCGCGGGTCGGAACATATCTGCACCCGGAACCGTTTTTCAGTCGGAACATATAATAGGTTCCGCACGCTGTTTTTTGCGGGTCGGAACTTCGGAGCAATGGGAGAATCGGATACCCGTTTGCAACCCCAGATGCGGAGGAGTTAACCGACTACGGGGTGCAGGGGACAGTTGTGGATTTTCTCCAAACCCTATTTCAGTTAAAGCTCTATATCACTAAGAGAGTTAAAATAGGAAAGCGGGCTCCACGTATCACCCGTTTCAGTTGCAAAACTCTTAATCCGTCATTAAGACCGTCAAAATAAGGAAGACAGAAAGACTTGAAAAAAAGATCAGCTTCAATATCGAATTGGAAACGGGTCTCTCTCACTGACTATAAAACCCAGATGATATCGATTTTTTACCGTCGGATTTAATAACGAGTGGACACCACCCAATCTGTTCACTTCTCGCTGGCTATCTACTTCATATATGGTTAACTTACTTTACCGGTGAAGTGAAGTGATTGGGTATTTGCAGTGACAGTAAAACGAGAGGAGGTCAAGTCACAATTGATAGTAAGTTTCAAAAATCACCTCGTCAATTGAACAAAAAGAATGCAAAAAGATACATTCCCGTGCCCCTGAATGACGAAAGAAGAAAAAAACTAGGGGTTTTCATGGACCACCCATGGCTAGGCCGAGGAATGACGAAAACGGCCCGACTTCTAAACTAGAAACCTAAGCCCGGCCCAAGCTTGAGTCAGGCCTGAAGTTGCTAGCCAGAGCCTAGCCCGCATGGAAATGATGAAGCCCGAGCCCGACCCGTGTTAGACTCACAGAAACACAGAAATGAGTTCCGGACCGGCTCCTAGGCCAGCTCAGTTGGTCTGTTCATATCACCATCTGCGAGAGGTCACGGCCTCACTACTCCCTCCCTTATAATTATATGTATATTTGGGCTGGGCGGGTATTCCGGCTCTCAGACACTCAGTCCAAATAAAAGAAAATTGAGCACGCCCCATCTATTATTGCCTAAACCCGATGCCCAACCCAAAGGGGCCCGGCCCGATCCATGAGCACCCTTATAAATTATAAAAAAAAAAAAAAAAAATCTTCCTTCTGAAAGAGAATTTCAAAAAACCGATCTCTCACCTTTTGGTTAGACCAAACCTTGAACTTTCTTCTCTCTCATACTAACCCTTAACTTCACTTCACAAGTAAAGTGAATTTACCAAACAAGCAATATATTGTGTATTTGTTGTGATTTAATATTATTCCATTCAAATGTTAATCATACATTTCCATCCGTGATATATTGTTTGGACCTAAGCCCCTAACCGTGACCACGTCAAGATGTAAAAAAAGAGAAAACAAAAAGGAAAAAAATGGTTTTTAAGTTGGAGTGCCGGTTTTCCTCCTCTCGGAGAGGAGGAAAAGTGGCAAATGCAACTTTCCCGCCTCTAAGAGCAGCGGTAAAGCTGCAATCCCACTTTTCCTCCGCTCAGAGAGGAGGAAAAGTGGAAAATGCAACTTTCCCGCCTCTAAGAGCAGCGGTAAAGCTGCAATTCCACCTTTCCTCCGCTCAGAGAGGAGGAAAAGTGGCATATGCAACTTTACCGCCTCTGGCAGCAGCGGTAAAGATGCAATGCAACTTTTCCTCCGCTCATAGAGGAGGAAAAGTTGCAGCAGCGCTATGGCTGCAAGAATACACATACAAACCTCTCCTGTCTCTAAGTTAACGTCACTTATCTCCTTTTCGGCCTTATTCTCACACACGGGGGTCCATCTCCAATCAATTGTACTTCATCCAAGCGGGGCCCATCAGTGACTAACCTATAGCATTTGTCAGCTGAGGCCCACCCCGGATGGGAAAGGGACAAAGATTGGCACATTAATAAAGTATCTAAATCATTTGTCTGGAAATATCAAGGCCAAGGGACGCGTCTTGTAATTGAGTTTCGGGCAGTCTTAAAATTTTGAATCTACCTCTCTATCATTTAAGTTTTATTTCATTCTCGTTCCCACAAGATTGTTTTGGTCATTGGAAACCCGAATCCTTGGGTTGTGAATAGTGGGTCCACGTTCTGGTGATTTGAACCGTTGAGGAGATTATGTCTTGATAATTGCGGAGGGATAAAGCTGTCCTAACCATCTCCGGAGGATCTTTATATTAATGCCATATAAGTGTTTAGTGGCCCGTAAGTTCCTTGAGTCATCAGGGATGACTTAGTCTGAACATATAATAAATATTAATAATGATAGAAAAAAAATACTTGTCCTTTTTAAGAATATTTCGAAAAGAAATACATTTGATGTGTTTAGATTCATAGTTTTGGCTTTTAAACATCATTGCCAATATTTTATTAGTTTCTTTTTGGACTCATGTACGGACAGTGAAGTAAATTTACTTACGTGAGTTTCACTCTTGCATTTGCTTCTATGTCTAGAAAATAAAAAAAATTAATTTTCGCTGTTGTGTTAATAGTTTGATAAAATATCGGGAGAAAT
Source organism: Persea americana (assembly GCA_029852735.1). NCBI lineage: Eukaryota > Viridiplantae > Streptophyta > Magnoliopsida > Laurales > Lauraceae > Persea > Persea americana. The sequence goes on from CM056813.1 coordinate 3,554,030, forward strand.
ATACTTATGATTATGTTAATCATATTTTTATGAAAGGGTCAAGTCAATCGAACGGTCGGATTAATTCATATTCTCGATATCAGAGACAATTGATCGTATATATATATATATATATTTTGTTTTGTTATAGGGCTCTGATTTCAGTAATTGGGTTCCACAGTAACGTTCTGCTCTTTTTTTCTCAATATATGCCCAAGTGCCTATGTAGAGCTCAATGTCGCTCAAATTAAGACGAGTTAAAACATATAAGAATGCCCAACCGGGTGTTGGCACGGTTAGGACACTGGGTCCTAACCCTAGAGGTCCCGGCGTCGATTCCCCGGGGCGTTAACCGTCCCCCGTCTGTGTGGGTGCGGGCGTGGGGCGCAGGGATCGGCCCCGCCAAAGGTGGGGACACCCTGAGATATATATGCATATATATGAACGAAAAACCACGTAAGAATGAAGAGGGTGCTTTGGATGCTTTACACGTAACCCATTTAACGGTATTAGCTATTCAATTTCATTCACCATTTGCCTTTTACGCATAAAATTATAGAAATTTCAGAAATTGATTTTTGACTACTCATTTCTTTTTTCTGGAGCGCAACAAATCTTCTCTTTCACCATTTGCTGATGTTGAGAAAAGGCTAGCAAAGTCTAGAAAAACTCAACCCCGCCCAAACAAGATTCTTGGGCCCGCCACTGTCTCAAAGAAGGAGACGTGGATAGTGTCGGAAACGGGATTTCTCCGGATCGAAACCTTGGTGGACCCGAACCCGGGTCCGGAATCGGGTCCGGCTAGAGGACTGCAATCTAGTCCAAAATCGATTTTAATTTCCCTTTATTCATGATTTTTTCTAAAAATAAGCATATCATTCAACTTATAGCCGTGCATCAAGTCTACTACATCCAGTATTATACCTAAAAGTGTTAAAAAAAGAAAAGAAGAAAGAGAGAACTGATTTCGAGGTATAAATTGTTATATTAAAGGGTCATATGCCGGGTCGCGGGTCGGAACATATCTGCACCCGGAACCGTTTTTCAGTCGGAACATATAATAGGTTCCGCACGCTGTTTTTTGCGGGTCGGAACTTCGGAGCAATGGGAGAATCGGATACCCGTTTGCAACCCCAGATGCGGAGGAGTTAACCGACTACGGGGTGCAGGGGACAGTTGTGGATTTTCTCCAAACCCTATTTCAGTTAAAGCTCTATATCACTAAGAGAGTTAAAATAGGAAAGCGGGCTCCACGTATCACCCGTTTCAGTTGCAAAACTCTTAATCCGTCATTAAGACCGTCAAAATAAGGAAGACAGAAAGACTTGAAAAAAAGATCAGCTTCAATATCGAATTGGAAACGGGTCTCTCTCACTGACTATAAAACCCAGATGATATCGATTTTTTACCGTCGGATTTAATAACGAGTGGACACCACCCAATCTGTTCACTTCTCGCTGGCTATCTACTTCATATATGGTTAACTTACTTTACCGGTGAAGTGAAGTGATTGGGTATTTGCAGTGACAGTAAAACGAGAGGAGGTCAAGTCACAATTGATAGTAAGTTTCAAAAATCACCTCGTCAATTGAACAAAAAGAATGCAAAAAGATACATTCCCGTGCCCCTGAATGACGAAAGAAGAAAAAAACTAGGGGTTTTCATGGACCACCCATGGCTAGGCCGAGGAATGACGAAAACGGCCCGACTTCTAAACTAGAAACCTAAGCCCGGCCCAAGCTTGAGTCAGGCCTGAAGTTGCTAGCCAGAGCCTAGCCCGCATGGAAATGATGAAGCCCGAGCCCGACCCGTGTTAGACTCACAGAAACACAGAAATGAGTTCCGGACCGGCTCCTAGGCCAGCTCAGTTGGTCTGTTCATATCACCATCTGCGAGAGGTCACGGCCTCACTACTCCCTCCCTTATAATTATATGTATATTTGGGCTGGGCGGGTATTCCGGCTCTCAGACACTCAGTCCAAATAAAAGAAAATTGAGCACGCCCCATCTATTATTGCCTAAACCCGATGCCCAACCCAAAGGGGCCCGGCCCGATCCATGAGCACCCTTATAAATTATAAAAAAAAAAAAAAAAAATCTTCCTTCTGAAAGAGAATTTCAAAAAACCGATCTCTCACCTTTTGGTTAGACCAAACCTTGAACTTTCTTCTCTCTCATACTAACCCTTAACTTCACTTCACAAGTAAAGTGAATTTACCAAACAAGCAATATATTGTGTATTTGTTGTGATTTAATATTATTCCATTCAAATGTTAATCATACATTTCCATCCGTGATATATTGTTTGGACCTAAGCCCCTAACCGTGACCACGTCAAGATGTAAAAAAAGAGAAAACAAAAAGGAAAAAAATGGTTTTTAAGTTGGAGTGCCGGTTTTCCTCCTCTCGGAGAGGAGGAAAAGTGGCAAATGCAACTTTCCCGCCTCTAAGAGCAGCGGTAAAGCTGCAATCCCACTTTTCCTCCGCTCAGAGAGGAGGAAAAGTGGAAAATGCAACTTTCCCGCCTCTAAGAGCAGCGGTAAAGCTGCAATTCCACCTTTCCTCCGCTCAGAGAGGAGGAAAAGTGGCATATGCAACTTTACCGCCTCTGGCAGCAGCGGTAAAGATGCAATGCAACTTTTCCTCCGCTCATAGAGGAGGAAAAGTTGCAGCAGCGCTATGGCTGCAAGAATACACATACAAACCTCTCCTGTCTCTAAGTTAACGTCACTTATCTCCTTTTCGGCCTTATTCTCACACACGGGGGTCCATCTCCAATCAATTGTACTTCATCCAAGCGGGGCCCATCAGTGACTAACCTATAGCATTTGTCAGCTGAGGCCCACCCCGGATGGGAAAGGGACAAAGATTGGCACATTAATAAAGTATCTAAATCATTTGTCTGGAAATATCAAGGCCAAGGGACGCGTCTTGTAATTGAGTTTCGGGCAGTCTTAAAATTTTGAATCTACCTCTCTATCATTTAAGTTTTATTTCATTCTCGTTCCCACAAGATTGTTTTGGTCATTGGAAACCCGAATCCTTGGGTTGTGAATAGTGGGTCCACGTTCTGGTGATTTGAACCGTTGAGGAGATTATGTCTTGATAATTGCGGAGGGATAAAGCTGTCCTAACCATCTCCGGAGGATCTTTATATTAATGCCATATAAGTGTTTAGTGGCCCGTAAGTTCCTTGAGTCATCAGGGATGACTTAGTCTGAACATATAATAAATATTAATAATGATAGAAAAAAAATACTTGTCCTTTTTAAGAATATTTCGAAAAGAAATACATTTGATGTGTTTAGATTCATAGTTTTGGCTTTTAAACATCATTGCCAATATTTTATTAGTTTCTTTTTGGACTCATGTACGGACAGTGAAGTAAATTTACTTACGTGAGTTTCACTCTTGCATTTGCTTCTATGTCTAGAAAATAAAAAAAATTAATTTTCGCTGTTGTGTTAATAGTTTGATAAAATATCGGGAGAAATATACTTATGATTATGTTAATCATATTTTTATGAAAGGGTCAAGTCAATCGAACGGTCGGATTAATTCATATTCTCGATATCAGAGACAATTGATCGTATATATATATATATATATTTTTTTTGTTATAGGGCTCTGATTTCAGTAATTGGGTTCCACAGTAACGTTCTGCTCTTTTTTTCTCAATATATGCCCAAGTGCCTATGTAGAGCTCAATGTCGCTCAAATTAAGACGAGTTAAAACATATAAGAATGCCCAACCGGGTGTTGGCACGGTTAGGACACTGGGTCCTAACCCTAGAGGTCCCGGCGTCGATTCCCCGGGGCGTTAACCGTCCCCCGTCTGTGTGGGTGCGGGCGTGGGGCGCAGGGATCGGCCCCGCCAAAGGTGGGGACACCCTGAGATATATATGCATATATATGAACGAAAAACCACGTAAGAATGAAGAGGGTGCTTTGGATGCTTTACACGTAACCCATTTAACGGTATTAGCTATTCAATTTCATTCACCATTTGCCTTTTACGCATAAAATTATAGAAATTTCAGAAATTGATTTTTGACTACTCATTTCTTTTTTCTGGAGCGCAACAAATCTTCTCTTTCACCATTTGCTGATGTTGAGAAAAGGCTAGCAAAGTCTAGAAAAACTCAACCCCGCCCAAACAAGATTCTTGGGCCCGCCACTGTCTCAAAGAAGGAGACGTGGATAGTGTCGGAAACGGGATTTCTCCGGATCGAAACCTTGGTGGACCCGAACCCGGGTCCGGAATCGGGTCCGGCTAGAGGACTGCAATCTAGTCCAAAATCGATTTTAATTTCCCTTTATTCATGATTTTTTCTAAAAATAAGCATATCATTCAACTTATAGCCGTGCATCAAGTCTACTACATCCAGTATTATACCTAAAAGTGTTAAAAAAAGAAAAGAAGAAAGAGAGAACTGATTTCGAGGTATAAATTGTTATATTAAAGGGTCATATGCCGGGTCGCGGGTCGGAACATATCTGCACCCGGAACCGTTTTTCAGTCGGAACATATAATAGGTTCCGCACGCTGTTTTTTGCGGGTCGGAACTTCGGAGCAATGGGAGAATCGGATACCCGTTTGCAACCCCAGATGCGGAGGAGTTAACCGACTACGGGGTGCAGGGGACAGTTGTGGATTTTCTCCAAACCCTATTTCAGTTAAAGCTCTATATCACTAAGAGAGTTAAAATAGGAAAGCGGGCTCCACGTATCACCCGTTTCAGTTGCAAAACTCTTAATCCGTCATTAAGACCGTCAAAATAAGGAAGACAGAAAGACTTGAAAAAAAGATCAGCTTCAATATCGAATTGGAAACGGGTCTCTCTCACTGACTATAAAACCCAGATGATATCGATTTTTTACCGTCGGATTTAATAACGAGTGGACACCACCCAATCTGTTCACTTCTCGCTGGCTATCTACTTCATATATGGTTAACTTACTTTACCGGTGAAGTGAAGTGATTGGGTATTTGCAGTGACAGTAAAACGAGAGGAGGTCAAGTCACAATTGATAGTAAGTTTCAAAAATCACCTCGTCAATTGAACAAAAAGAATGCAAAAAGATACATTCCCGTGCCCCTGAATGACGAAAGAAGAAAAAAACTAGGGGTTTTCATGGACCACCCATGGCTAGGCCGAGGAATGACGAAAACGGCCCGACTTCTAAACTAGAAACCTAAGCCCGGCCCAAGCTTGAGTCAGGCCTGAAGTTGCTAGCCAGAGCCTAGCCCGCATGGAAATGATGAAGCCCGAGCCCGACCCGTGTTAGACTCACAGAAACACAGAAATGAGTTCCGGACCGGCTCCTAGGCCAGCTCAGTTGGTCTGTTCATATCACCATCTGCGAGAGGTCACGGCCTCACTACTCCCTCCCTTATAATTATATGTATATTTGGGCTGGGCGGGTATTCCGGCTCTCAGACACTCAGTCCAAATAAAAGAAAATTGAGCACGCCCCATCTATTATTGCCTAAACCCGATGCCCAACCCAAAGGGGCCCGGCCCGATCCATGAGCACCCTTATAAATTATAAAAAAAAAAAAAAAAAATCTTCCTTCTGAAAGAGAATTTCAAAAAACCGATCTCTCACCTTTTGGTTAGACCAAACCTTGAACTTTCTTCTCTCTCATACTAACCCTTAACTTCACTTCACAAGTAAAGTGAATTTACCAAACAAGCAATATATTGTGTATTTGTTGTGATTTAATATTATTCCATTCAAATGTTAATCATACATTTCCATCCGTGATATATTGTTTGGACCTAAGCCCCTAACCGTGACCACGTCAAGATGTAAAAAAAGAGAAAACAAAAAGGAAAAAAATGGTTTTTAAGTTGGAGTGCCGGTTTTCCTCCTCTCGGAGAGGAGGAAAAGTGGCAAATGCAACTTTCCCGCCTCTAAGAGCAGCGGTAAAGCTGCAATCCCACTTTTCCTCCGCTCAGAGAGGAGGAAAAGTGGAAAATGCAACTTTCCCGCCTCTAAGAGCAGCGGTAAAGCTGCAATTCCACCTTTCCTCCGCTCAGAGAGGAGGAAAAGTGGCATATGCAACTTTACCGCCTCTGGCAGCAGCGGTAAAGATGCAATGCAACTTTTCCTCCGCTCATAGAGGAGGAAAAGTTGCAGCAGCGCTATGGCTGCAAGAATACACATACAAACCTCTCCTGTCTCTAAGTTAACGTCACTTATCTCCTTTTCGGCCTTATTCTCACACACGGGGGTCCATCTCCAATCAATTGTACTTCATCCAAGCGGGGCCCATCAGTGACTAACCTATAGCATTTGTCAGCTGAGGCCCACCCCGGATGGGAAAGGGACAAAGATTGGCACATTAATAAAGTATCTAAATCATTTGTCTGGAAATATCAAGGCCAAGGGACGCGTCTTGTAATTGAGTTTCGGGCAGTCTTAAAATTTTGAATCTACCTCTCTATCATTTAAGTTTTATTTCATTCTCGTTCCCACAAGATTGTTTTGGTCATTGGAAACCCGAATCCTTGGGTTGTGAATAGTGGGTCCACGTTCTGGTGATTTGAACCGTTGAGGAGATTATGTCTTGATAATTGCGGAGGGATAAAGCTGTCCTAACCATCTCCGGAGGATCTTTATATTAATGCCATATAAGTGTTTAGTGGCCCGTAAGTTCCTTGAGTCATCAGGGATGACTTAGTCTGAACATATAATAAATATTAATAATGATAGAAAAAAAATACTTGTCCTTTTTAAGAATATTTCGAAAAGAAATACATTTGATGTGTTTAGATTCATAGTTTTGGCTTTTAAACATCATTGCCAATATTTTATTAGTTTCTTTTTGGACTCATGTACGGACAGTGAAGTAAATTTACTTACGTGAGTTTCACTCTTGCATTTGCTTCTATGTCTAGAAAATAAAAAAAATTAATTTTCGCTGTTGTGTTAATAGTTTGATAAAATATCGGGAGAAATATACTTATGATTATGTTAATCATATTTTTATGAAAGGGTCAAGTCAATCGAACGGTCGGATTAATTCATATTCTCGATATCAGAGACAATTGATCGTATATATATATATATATATTTTGTTTTGTTATAGGGCTCTGATTTCAGTAATTGGGTTCCACAGTAACGTTCTGCTCTTTTTTTCTCAATATATGCCCAAGTGCCTATGTAGAGCTCAATGTCGCTCAAATTAAGACGAGTTAAAACATATAAGAATGCCCAACCGGGTGTTGGCACGGTTAGGACACTGGGTCCTAACCCTAGAGGTCCCGGCGTCGATTCCCCGGGGCGTTAACCGTCCCCCGTCTGTGTGGGTGCGGGCGTGGGGCGCAGGGATCGGCCCCGCCAAAGGTGGGGACACCCTGAGATATATATGCATATATATGAACGAAAAACCACGTAAGAATGAAGAGGGTGCTTTGGATGCTTTACACGTAACCCATTTAACGGTATTAGCTATTCAATTTCATTCACCATTTGCCTTTTACGCATAAAATTATAGAAATTTCAGAAATTGATTTTTCACTACTCATTTCTTTTTTCTGGAGCGCAACAAATCTTCTCTTTCACCATTTGCTGATGTTGAGAAAAGGCTAGCAAAGTCTAGAAAAACTCAACCCCGCCCAAACAAGATTCTTGGGCCCGCCACTGTCTCAAAGAAGGAGACGTGGATAGTGTCGGAAACGGGATTTCTCCGGATCGAAACCTTGGTGGACCCGAACCCGGGTCCGGAATCGGGTCCGGCTAGAGGACTGCAATCTAGTCCAAAATCGATTTTAATTTCCCTTTATTCATGATTTTTTCTAAAAATAAGCATATCATTCAACTTATAGCCGTGCATCAAGTCTACTACATCCAGTATTATACCTAAAAGTGTTAAAAAAAGAAAAGAAGAAAGAGAGAACTGATTTCGAGGTATAAATTGTTATATTAAAGGGTCATATGCCGGGTCGCGGGTCGGAACATATCTGCACCCGGAACCGTTTTTCAGTCGGAACATATAATAGGTTCCGCACGCTGTTTTTTGCGGGTCGGAACTTCGGAGCAATGGGAGAATCGGATACCCGTTTGCAACCCCAGATGCGGAGGAGTTAACCGACTACGGGGTGCAGGGGACAGTTGTGGATTTTCTCCAAACCCTATTTCAGTTAAAGCTCTATATCACTAAGAGAGTTAAAATAGGAAAGCGGGCTCCACGTATCACCCGTTTCAGTTGCAAAACTCTTTATCCGTCATTAAGACCGTCAAAATAAGGAAGACAGAAAGACTTGAAAAAAAGATCAGCTTCAATATCGAATTGGAAACGGGTCTCTCTCACTGACTATAAAACCCAGATGATATCGATTTTTTACCGTCGGATTTAATAACGAGTGGACACCACCCAATCTGTTCACTTCTCGCTGGCTATCTACTTCATATATGGTTAACTTACTTTACCGGTGAAGTGAAGTGATTGGGTATTTGCAGTGACAGTAAAACGAGAGGAGGTCAAGTCACAATTGATAGTAAGTTTCAAAAATCACCTCGTCAATTGAACAAAAAGAATGCAAAAAGATACATTCCCGTGCCCCTGAATGACGAAAGAAGAAAAAAACTAGGGGTTTTCATGGACCACCCATGGCTAGGCCGAGGAATGACGAAAACGGCCCGACTTCTAAACTAGAAACCTAAGCCCGGCCCAAGCTTGAGTCAGGCCTGAAGTTGCTAGCCAGAGCCTAGCCCGCATGGAAATGATGAAGCCCGAGCCCGACCCGTGTTAGACTCACAGAAACACAGAAATGAGTTCCGGACCGGCTCCTAGGCCAGCTCAGTTGGTCTGTTCATATCACCATCTGCGAGAGGTCACGGCCTCACTACTCCCTCCCTTATAATTATATGTATATTTGGGCTGGGCGGGTATTCCGGCTCTCAAACACTCAGTCCAAATAAAAGAAAATTGAGCACGCCCCATCTATTATTGCCTAAACCCGATGCCCAACCCAAAGGGGCCCGGCCCGATCCATGAGCACCCTTATAAATTATAAAAAAAAAAAAAAAAATCTTCCTTCTGAAAGAGAATTTCAAAAAACCGATCTCTCACCTTTTGGTTAGACCAAACCTTGAACTTTCTTCTCTCTCATACTAACCCTTAACTTCACTTCACAAGTAAAGTGAATTTACCAAACAAGCAATATATTGTGTATTTGTTGTGATTTAATATTATTCCATTCAAATGTTAATCATACATTTCCATCCGTGATATATTGTTTGGACCTAAGCCCCTAACCGTGACCACGTCAAGATGTAAAAAAAGAGAAAACAAAAAGGAAAAAAATGGTTTTTAAGTTGGAGTGCCGGTTTTCCTCCTCTCGGAGAGGAGGAAAAGTGGCAAATGCAACTTTCCCGCCTCTAAGAGCAGCGGTAAAGCTGCAATCCCACTTTTCCTCCGCTCAGAGAGGAGGAAAAGTGGAAAATGCAACTTTCCCGCCTCTAAGAGCAGCGGTAAAGCTGCAATTCCACCTTTCCTCCGCTCAGAGAGGAGGAAAAGTGGCATATGCAACTTTACCGCCTCTGGCAGCAGCGGTAAAGATGCAATGCAACTTTTCCTCCGCTCATAGAGGAGGAAAAGTTGCAGCAGCGCTATGGCTGCAAGAATACACATACAAACCTCTCCTGTCTCTAAGTTAACGTCACTTATCTCCTTTTCGGCCTTATTCTCACACACGGGGGTCCATCTCCAATCAATTGTACTTCATCCAAGCGGGGCCCATCAGTGACTAACCTATAGCATTTGTCAGCTGAGGCCCACCCCGGATGGGAAAGGGACAAAGATTGGCACATTAATAAAGTATCTAAATCATTTGTCTGGAAATATCAAGGCCAAGGGACGCGTCTTGTAATTGAGTTTCGGGCAGTCTTAAAATTTTGAATCTACCTCTCTATCATTTAAGTTTTATTTCATTCTCGTTCCCACAAGATTGTTTTGGTCATTGGAAACCCGAATCCTTGGGTTGTGAATAGTGGGTCCACGTTCTGGTGATTTGAACCGTTGAGGAGATTATGTCTTGATAATTGCGGAGGGATAAAGCTGTCCTAACCATCTCCGGAGGATCTTTATATTAATGCCATATAAGTGTTTAGTGGCCCGTAAGTTCCTTGAGTCATCAGGGATGACTTAGTCTGAACATAAAATAAATATTAATAATGATAGAAAAAAAAATACTTGTCCTTTTTAAGAATATTTCGAAAAGAAATACATTTGATGTGTTTAGATTCATAGTTTTGGCTTTTAAACATCATTGCCAATATTTTATTAGTTTCTTTTTGGACTCATGTACGGACAGTGAAGTAAATTTACTTACGTGAGTTTCACTCTTGCATTTGCTTCTATGTCTAGAAAATAAAAAAAATTAATTTTCGCTGTTGTGTTAATAGTTTGATAAAATATCGGGAGAAATATACTTATGATTATGTTAATCATATTTTTATGAAAGGGTCAAGTCAATCGAACGGTCGGATTAATTCATATTCTCGATATCAGAGACAATTGATCGTATATATATATATATATATATTTTGTTTTGTTATAGGGCTCTGATTTCAGTAATTGGGTTCCACAGTAACGTTCTGCTCTTTTTTTCTCAATATATGCCCAAGTGCCTATGTAGAGCTCAATGTCGCTCAAATTAAGACGAGTTAAAACATATAAGAATGCCCAACCGGGTGTTGGCACGGTTAGGACACTGGGTCCTAACCCTAGAGGTCCCGGCGTCGATTCCCCGGGGCGTTAACCGTCCCCCGTCTGTGTGGGTGCGGGCGTGGGGCGCAGGGATCGGCCCCGCCAAAGGTGGGGACACCCTGAGATATATATGCATATATATGAACGAAAAACCACGTAAGAATGAAGAGGGTGCTTTGGATGCTTTACACGTAACCCATTTAACGGTATTAGCTATTCAATTTCATTCACCATTTGCCTTTTGCGCATAAAATTATAGAAATTTCAGAAATTGATTTTTGACAACTCATTTCTTTTTTCTGGAGCGCAACAAATCTTCTCTTTCACCATTTGCTGATGTTGAGAAAAGGCTAGCAAAGTCTAGAAAAATTCAACCCTGCCCAAACAAGATTCTTGGGCCCGCCACTGTCTCAAAGAAGGAGACGTGGATAGTGTCGGAAACGGGATTTCTCCGGATCGAAACCTTGGTGGACCCGAACCCGGGTCCGGAATCGGGTCCGGCTAGAGGACTGCAATCTAGTCCAAAATCGATTTTAATTTCCCTTTATTCATGATTTTTTCTAAAAATAAGCATATCATTCAACTTATAGCCGTGCATCAAGTCTACTACATCCAGTATTATACCTAAAAGTGTTAAAAAAAGAAAAGAAGAAAGAGAGAACTGATTTCGAGGTATAAATTGTTATATTAAAGGGTCATATGCCGGGTCGCGGGTCGGAACATATCTGCACCCGGAACCGTTTTTCAGTCGGAACATATAATAGGTTCCGCACGCTGTTTTTTGCGGGTCGGAACTTCGGAGCAATGGGAGAATCGGATACCCGTTTGCAACCCCAGATGCGGAGGAGTTAACCGACTACGGGGTGCAGGGGACAGTTGTGGATTTTCTCCAAACCCTATTTCAGTTAAAGCTCTATATCACTAAGAGAGTTAAAATAGGAAAGCGGGCTCCACGTATCACCCGTTTCAGTTGCAAAACTCTTTATCCGTCATTAAGACCGTCAAAATAAGGAAGACAGAAAGACTTGAAAAAAAGATCAGCTTCAATATCGAATTGGAAACGGGTCTCTCTCACTGACTATAAAACCCAGATGATATCGATTTTTTACCGTCGGATTTAATAACGAGTGGACACCACCCAATCTGTTCACTTCTCGCTGGCTATCTACTTCATATATGGTTAACTTACTTTACCGGTGAAGTGAAGTGATTGGGTATTTGCAGTGACAGTAAAACGAGAGGAGGTCAAGTCACAATTGATAGTAAGTTTCAAAAATCACCTCGTCAATTGAACAAAAAGAATGCAAAAAGATACATTCCCGTGCCCCTGAATGACGAAAGAAGAAAAAAACTAGGGGTTTTCATGGACCACCCATGGCTAGGCCGAGGAATGACGAAAACGGCCCGACTTCTAAACTAGAAACCTAAGCCCGGCCCAAGCTTGAGTCAGGCCTGAAGTTGCTAGCCAGAGCCTAGCCCGCATGGAAATGATGAAGCCCGAGCCCGACCCGTGTTAGACTCACAGAAACACAGAAATGAGTTCCGGACCGGCTCCTAGGCCAGCTCAGTTGGTCTGTTCATATCACCATCTGCGAGAGGTCACGGCCTCACTACTCCCTCCCTTATAATTATATGTATATTTGGGCTGGGCGGGTATTCCGGCTCTCAAACACTCAGTCCAAATAAAAGAAAATTGAGCACGCCCCATCTATTATTGCCTAAACCCGATGCCCAACCCAAAGGGGCCCGGCCCGATCCATGAGCACCCTTATAAATTATAAAAAAAAAAAAAAAAATCTTCCTTCTGAAAGAGAATTTCAAAAAACCGATCTCTCACCTTTTGGTTAGACCAAACCTTGAACTTTCTTCTCTCTCATACTAACCCTTAACTTCACTTCACAAGTAAAGTGAATTTACCAAACAAGCAATATATTGTGTATTTGTTGTGATTTAATATTATTCCATTCAAATGTTAATCATACATTTCCATCCGTGATATATTGTTTGGACCTAAGCCCCTAACCGTGACCACGTCAAGATGTAAAAAAAGAGAAAACAAAAAGGAAAAAAATGGTTTTTAAGTTGGAGTGCCGGCTTTCCTCCTCTCGGAGAGGAGGAAAACTGGCAAATGCAACTTTCCCGCCTCTAAGAGCAGCAGTAAAGCTGCAATCCCACTTTTCCTCCGCTCAGAGAGGAGGAAAAGTGGAAAATGCAACTTTCCCGCCTCTAAGAGCAGCGGTAAAGCTGCAATTCACCTTTGCTCCGCTCAGAGAGGAGGAAAAGTGGCATATGCAACTTTACCGCCTCTGGTAGCAGCGGTAAAGATGCAATGCAACTTTTCCTCCGTTCATAGAGGAGGAAAAGTTGCAGCAGCGCTATGGCTGCAAGAATACACATACAAACCTCTCCTGTCTCTAAGTTAACGTCACTTATCTCCTTTTCGGCCTTATTCTCACACACGGGGGTCCATCTCCAATCAATTGTACTTCATCCAAGCGGGGCCCATCAGTGACTAACCTATAGCATTTGTCAGCTGAGGCCCACCCCGGATGGGAAAGGGACAAAGATTGGCACATTAATAAAGTATCTAAATCATTTGTCTGGAAATATCAAGGCCAAGGGACGCGTCTTGTAATTGAGTTTCGGGCAGTCTTAAAATTTTGAATCTACCTCTCTATCATTTAAGTTTTATTTCATTCTCGTTCCCACAAGATTGTTTTGGTCATTGGAAACCCGAATCCTTGGGTTGTGAATAGTGGGTCCACGTTCTGGTGATTTGAACCGTTGAGGAGATTATGTCTTGATAATTGCGGAGGGATAAAGCTGTCCTAACCATCTCCGGAGGATCTTTATATTAATGCCATATAAGTGTTTAGTGGCCCGTAAGTTCCTTGAGTCATCAGGGATGACTTAGTCTGAACATATAATAAATATTAATAATGATAGAAAAAAAATACTTGTCCTTTTTAAGAATATTTCGAAAAGAAATACATTTGATGTGTTTAGATTCATAGTTTTGGCTTTTAAACATCATTGCCAATATTTTATTAGTTTCTTTTTGGACTCATGTACGGACAGTGAAGTAAATTTACTTACGTGAGTTTCACTCTTGCATTTGCTTCTATGTCTAGAAAATAAAAAAAATTAATTTTCGCTGTTGTGTTAATAGTTTGATAAAATATCGGGAGAAATATACTTATGATTATGTTAATCATATTTTTATGAAAGGGTCAAGTCAATCGAACGGTCGGATTAATTCATATTCTCGATATCAGAGACAATTGATCGTATATATATATATATTTTTTGTTATAGGGCTCTGATTTCAGTAATTGGGTTCCACAGTAACGTTCTGCTCTTTTTTTCTCAATATATGCCCAAGCGCCTATGTAGAGCTCAATGTCGCTCAAATTAAGACGAGTTAAAACATATAAGAATGCCCAACCGGGTGTTGGCACGGTTAGGACACTGGGTCCTAACCCTAGAGGTCCCGGCGTCGATTCCCCGGGGCGTTAACCGTCCCCCGTCTGTGTGGGTGCGGGCGTGGGGCGCAGGGATCGGCCCCGCCAAAGGTGGGGACACCCTGAGATATATATGCATATATATGAACGAAAAACCACGTAAGAATGAAGAGGGTGCTTTGGATGCTTTACACGTAACCCATTTAACGGTATTAGCTATTCAATTTCATTCACCATTTCCCTTTTACGCATAAAATTATAGAAATTTCAGAAATTGATTTTTGACTACTCATTTCTTTTTTCTGGAGCGCAACAAATCTTCTCTTTCACCATTTGCTGATGTTGAGAAAAGGCTAGCAAAGTCTAGAAAAACTCAACCCCGCCCAAACAAGATTCTTGGGCCCGCCACTGTCTCAAAGAAGGAGACGTGGATAGTGTCGGAAACGGGATTTCTCCGGATCGAAACCTTGGTGGACCCGAACCCGGGTCCGGATTCCGGTCCGGCTAGAGGACTGCAATCTAGTTCCAAAATCGATTTTAATTTCCCTTTATTCATGATTTTTTCTAAAAATAAGCATATCATTCAACTTATAGCCGTGCATCAAGTCTACTACATCCAGTATTATACCTAAAAGTGTTAAAAAAAGAAAAGAAGAAAGAGAGAACTGATTTCGAGGTATAAATTGTTATATTAAAGGGTCATATGCCGGGTCGCGGGTCGGAACATATCTGCACCCGGAACCGTTTTTCAGTCGGAACATATAATAGGTTCCGCACGCTGTTTTTTGCGGGTCGGAACTTCGGAGCAATGGGAGAATCGGATACCCGTTTGCAACCCCAGATGCGGAGGAGTTAACCGACTACGGGGTGCAGGGGACAGTTGTGGATTTTCTCCAAACCCTATTTCAGTTAAAGCTCTATATCACTAAGAGAGTTAAAATAGGAAAGCGGGCTCCACGTATCACCCGTTTCAGTTGCAAAACTCTTTATCCGTCATTAAGACCGTCAAAATAAGGAAGACAGAAAGACTTGAAAAAAAGATCAGCTTCAATATCGAATTGGAAACGGGTCTCTCTCACTGACTATAAAACCCAGATGATATCGATTTTTTACCGTCGGATTTAATAACGAGTGGACACCACCCAATCTGTTCACTTCTCGCTGGCTATCTACTTCATATATGGTTAACTTACTTTACCGGTGAAGTGAAGTGATTGGGTATTTGCAGTGACAGTAAAACGAGAGGAGGTCAAGTCACAATTGATAGTAAGTTTCAAAAATCACCTCGTCAATTGAACAAAAAGAATGCAAAAAGATACATTCCCGTGCCCCTGAATGACGAAAGAAGAAAAAAACTAGGGGTTTTCATGGACCACCCATGGCTAGGCCGAGGAATGACGAAAACGGCCCGACTTCTAAACTAGAAACCTAAGCCCGGCCCAAGCTTGAGTCAGGCCTGAAGTTGCTAGCCAGAGCCTAGCCCGCATGGAAATGATGAAGCCCGAGCCCGACCCGTGTTAGACTCACAGAAACACAGAAATGAGTTCCGGACCGGCTCCTAGGCCAGCTCAGTTGGTCTGTTCATATCACCATCTGCGAGAGGTCACGGCCTCACTACTCCCTCCCTTATAATTATATGTATATTTGGGCTGGGCGGGTATTCCGGCTCTCAGACACTCAGTCCAAATAAAAGAAAATTGAGCACGCCCCATCTATTACTGCCTAAACCCGATGCCCAACCCAAAGGGGCCCGGCCCGATCCATGAGCACCCTTATAAATTATAAAAAAAAAAAAAAAAAATCTTCCTTCTGAAAGAGAATTTCAAAAAACCGATCTCTCACCTTTTGGTTAGACCAAACCTTGAACTTTCTTCTCTCTCATACTAACCCTTAACTTCACTTCACAAGTAAAGTGAATTTACCAAACAAGCAATATATTGTGTATTTGTTGTGATTTAATATTATTCCATTCAAATGTTAATCATACATTTCCATCCGTGATATATTGTTTGGACCTAAGCCCCTAACCGTGACCACGTCAAGATGTAAAAAAAGAGAAAACAAAAAGGAAAAAAATGGATTTTAAGTTGGAGTGCCGGTTTTCCTCCTCTCGGAGAGGAGGAAAAGTGGCAAATGCAACTTTCCCGCCTCTAAGAGCAGCGGTAAAGCTGCAATCCCACTTTTCCTCCGCTCAGAGAGGAGGAAAAGTGGAAAATGCAACTTTCCCGCCTCTAGGAGCAGCGGTAAAGCTGCAATTCCACCTTTCCTCCGCTCAGAGAGGAGGAAAAGTGGCGTATGCAACTTTACCGCCTCTGGTAGCAGCGGTAAAGATGCAATGCAACTTTTCCTCCGTTCATAGAGGAGGAAAAGTTGCAGCAGCGCTATGGCTGCAAGAATACACATACAAACCTCTCCTGTCTCTAAGTTAACGTCACTTATCTCCTTTTCGGCCTTATTCTCACACACGGGGGTCCATCTCCAATCAATTGTACTTCATCCAAGCGGGGCCCATCAGTGACTAACCTATAGCATTTGTCAGCTGAGGCCCACCCCGGATGGGAAAGGGACAAAGATTGGCACATTAATAAAGTATCTAAATCATTTGTCTGGAAATATCAAGGCCAAGGGACGCGTCTTGTAATTGAGTTTCGGGCAGTCTTAAAATTTTGAATCTACCTCTCTATCATTTAAGTTTTATTTCATTCTCGTTCCCACAAGATTGTTTTGGTCATTGGAAACCCGAATCCTTGGGTTGTGAATAGTGGGTCCACGTTCTGGTGATTTGAACCGTTGAGGAGATTATGTCTTGATAATTGCGGAGGGATAAAGCTGTCCTAACCATCTCCGGAGGATCTTTATATTAATGCCATATAAGTGTTTAGTGGCCCGTAAGTTCCTTGAGTCATCAGGGATGACTTAGTCTGAACATATAATAAATATTAATAATGATAGAAAAAAAATACTTGTCCTTTTTAAGAATATTTCGAAAAGAAATACATTTGATGTGTTAGATTCATAGTTTTGGCTTTTAAACATCATTGCCAATATTTTATTAGTTTCTTTTTGGACTCATGTACTGACAGTGAAGTAAATTTACTTACGTGAGTTTCACTCTTGCATTTGCTTCTATGTCTAGAAAATAAAAAAAATTAATTTTCGCTGTTGTGTTAATAGTTTGATAAAATATCGGGAGAAATATACTTATGATTATGTTAATCATATTTTTATGAAAGGGTCAAGTCAATCGAACGGTCGGATTAATTCATATTCTCGATATCAGAGACAATTGATCGTATATATATATATATATATATTTTGTTTTGTTATATGGCTCTGATTTCAGTAATTGGGTTCCACAGTAACGTTCTGCTCTTTTTTTCTCAATATATGCCCAAGTGCCTATGTAGAGCTCAATGTCGCTCAAATTAAGACGAGTTAAAACATATAAGAATGCCCAACCGGGTGTTGGCACGGTTAGGACACTGGGTCCTAACCCTAGAGGTCCCGGCGTCGATTCCCCGGGGCGTTAACCGTCCCCCGTCTGTGTGGGTGCGGGCGTGGGGCGCAGGGATCGGCCCCGCCAAAGGTGGGGACACCCTGAGATATATATGCATATATATGAACGAAAAACCACGTAAGAATGAAGAGGGTGCTTTGGATGCTTTACACGTAACCCATTTAACGGTATTAGCTATTCAATTTCATTCACCATTTGCCTTTTACGCATAAAATTATAGAAATTTCAGAAATTGATTTTTGACTACTCATTTCTTTTTTCTGGAGCGCAACAAATCTTCTCTTTCACCATTTGCTGATGTTGAGAAAAGGCTAGCAAAGTCTAGAAAAATTCAACCCCGCCCAAACAAGATTCTTGGGCCCGCCACTGTCTCAAAGAAGGAGACGTGGATAGTGTCGGAAATGGGATTTCTCCGGATCGAAACCTTGGTGGACCCGAACCCGGGTCCGGAATCGGGTCCGGCTAGAGGACTGCAATCTAGTCCAAAATCGATTTTAATTTCCCTTTATTCATGATTTTTTCTAAAAATAAGCATATCATTCAACTTATAGCCGTGCATCAAGTCTACTACATCCAGTATTATACCTAAAAGTGTTAAAAAAAGAAAAGAAGAAAGAGAGAACTGATTTCGAGGTATAAATTGTTATATTAAAGGGTCATATGCCGGGTCGCGGGTCGGAACATATCTGCACCCGGAACCGTTTTTCAGTCGGAACATATAATAGGTTCCGCACGCTGTTTTTTTCGGGTCGGAACTTCGGAGCAATGGGAGAATCGGATACCCGTTTGCAACCCCAGATGCGGAGGAGTTAACCGACTACGGGGTGCAGGGGACAGTTGTGGATTTTCTCCAAACCCTATTTCAGTTAAAGCTCTATATCACTAAGAGAGTTAAAATAGGAAAGCGGGCTCCACGTATCACCCGTTTCAGTTGCAAAACTCTTAATCCGTCATTAAGACCGTCAAAATAAGGAAGACAGAAAGACTTGAAAAAAAGATCAGCTTCAATATCGAATTGGAAACGGGTCTCTCTCACTGACTATAAAACCCAGATGATATCGATTTTTTACCGTCGGATTTAATAACGAGTGGACACCACCCAATCTGTTCACTTCTCGCTGGCTATCTACTTCATATATGGTTAACTTACTTTACCGGTGAAGTGAAGTGATTGGGTATTTGCAGTGACAGTAAAACGAGAGGAGGTCAAGTCACAATTGATAGTAAGTTTCAAAAATCACCTCGTCAATTGAACAAAAAGAATGCAAAAAGATACATTCCCGTGCCCCTGAATGACGAAAGAAGAAAAAAACTAGGGGTTTTCATGGACCACCCATGGCTAGGCCGAGGAATGACGAAAACGGCCCGACTTCTAAACTAGAAACCTAAGCCCGGCCCAAGCTTGAGTCAGGCCTGAAGTTGCTAGCCAGAGCCTAGCCCGCATGGAAATGATGAAGCCCGAGCCCGACCCGTGTTAGACTCACAGAAACACAGAAATGAGTTCCGGACCGGCTCCTAGGCCAGCTCAGTTGGTCTGTTCATATCACCATCTGCGAGAGGTCACGGCCTCACTACTCCCTCCCTTATAATTATATGTATATTTGGGCTGGGCGGGTATTCCGGCTCTCACACACTCAGTCCAAATAAAAGAAAATTGAGCACGCCCCATCTATTATTGCCTAAACCCGATGCCCAACCCAAAGGGGCCCGGCCCGATCCATGAGCACCCTTATAAATTATAAAAAAAAAAAAAAAATCTTCCTTCTGAAAGAGAATTTCAAAAAACCGATCTCTCACCTTTTGGTTAGACCAAACCTTGAACTTTCTTCTCTCTCATACTAACCCTTAACTTCACTTCACAAGTAAAGTGAATTTACCAAACAAGCAATATATTGTGTATTTGTTGTGATTTAATATTATTCCATTCAAATGTTAATCATACATTTCCATCCGTGATATATTGTTTGGACCTAAGCCCCTAACCGTGACCACGTCAAGATGTAAAAAAAGAGAAAACAAAAAGGAAAAAAATGGTTTTTAAGTTGGAGTGCCGGCTTTCCTCCTCTCGGAGAGGAGGAAAACTGGCAAATGCAACTTTCCCGCCTCTAAGAGCAGCAGTAAAGCTGCAATGCCACTTTTCCTCCGCTCAGAGAGGAGGAAAAGTGGAAAATGCAACTTTCCCGCCTCTAAGAGCAGCGGTAAAGCTGCAATTCCACCTTTCCTCCGCTCAGAGAGGAGGAAAATTGGCATATGCAACTTTACCGCCTCTGGTAGCAGCGGTAAAGATGCAATGCAACTTTTCCTCCGTTCATAGAGGAGGAAAAGTTGCAGCAGCGCTATGGCTGCAAGAATACACATACAAACCTCTCCTGTCTCTAAGTTAACGTCACTTATCTCCTTTTCGGCCTTATTCTCACACACGGGGGTCCATCTCCAATCAATTGTACTTCATCCAAGCGGGGCCCATCAGTGACTAACCTATAGCATTTGTCAGCTGAGGCCCACCCCGGATGGGAAAGGGACAAAGATTGGCACATTAATAAAGTATCTAAATCATTTGTCTGGAAATATCAAGGCCAAGGGACGCGTCTTGTAATTGAGTTTCGGGCAGTCTTAAAATTTTGAATCTACCTCTCTATCATTTAAGTTTTATTTCATTCTCGTTCCCACAAGATTGTTTTGGTCATTGGAAACCCGAATCCTTGGGTTGTGAATAGTGGGTCCACGTTCTGGTGATTTGAACCGTTGAGGAGATTATGTCTTGATAATTGCGGAGGGATAAAGCTGTCCTAACCATCTCCGGAGGATCTTTATATTAATGCCATATAAGTGTTTAGTGGCCCGTAAGTTCCTTGAGTCATCAGGGATGACTTAGTCTGAACATATAATAAATATTAATAATGATAGAAAAAAAATACTTGTCCTTTTTAAGAATATTTCGAAAAGAAATACATTTGATGTGTTTAGATTCATAGTTTTGGCTTTTAAACATCATTGCCAATATTTTATTAGTTTCTTTTTGGACTCATGTACGGACAGTGAAGTAAATTTACTTACGTGAGTTTCACTCTTGCATTTGCTTCTATGTCTAGAAAATAAAAAAAATTAATTTTCGCTGTTGTGTTAATAGTTTGATAAAATATCGGGAGAAATATACTTATGATTATGTTAATCATATTTTTATGAAAGGGTCAAGTCAATCGAACGGTCGGATTAATTCATATTCTCGATATCAGAGACAATTGATCGTATATATATATATATATTTTGTTATAGGGCTCTGATTTCAGTAATTGGGTTCCACAGTAACGTTCTGCTCTTTTTTTCTCAATATATGCCCAAGCGCCTATGTAGAGCTCAATGTCGCTCAAATTAAGACGAGTTAAAACATATAAGAATGCCCAACCGGGTGTTGGCACGGTTAGGACACTGGGTCCTAACCCTAGAGGTCCCGGCGTCGATTCCCCGGGGCGTTAACTGTCCCCCGTCTGTGTGGGTGCGGGCGTGGGGCGCAGGGATCGGCCCCGCCAAAGGTGGGGACACCCTGAGATATATATGCATATATATGAACGAAAAACCACGTAAGAATGAAGAGGGTGCTTTGGATGCTTTACACGTAACCCATTTAACGGTATTAGCTATTCAATTTCATTCACCATTTGCCTTTTACGCATAAAATTATAGAAATTTCAGAAATTGATTTTTGACTACTCATTTCTTTTTTCTGGAGCGCAACAAATCTTCTCTTTCACCATTTGCTGATGTTGAGAAAAGGCTAGCAAAGTCTAGAAAAATTCAACCCCGCCCAAACAAGATTCTTGGGCCCGCCACTGTCTCAAAGAAGGAGACGTGGATAGTGTCGGAAACGGGATTTCTCCGGATCGAAACCTTGGTGGACCCGAACCCGGGTCCGGAATCGGGTCCGGCTAGAGGACTGCAATCTAGTCCAAAATCGATTTTAATTTCCCTTTATTCATGATTTTTTCTAAAAATAAGCATATCATTCAACTTATAGCCGTGCATCAAGTCTACTACATCCAGTATTATACCTAAAAGTGTTAAAAAAAGAAAAGAAGAAAGAGAGAACTGATTTCGAGGTATAAATTGTTATATTAAAGGGTCATATGCCGGGTCGCGGGTCGGAACATATCTGCACCCGGAACCGTTTTTCAGTCGGAACATATAATAGGTTCCGCACGCTGTTTTTTGCGGGTCGGAACTTCGGAGCAATGGGAGAATCGGATACCCGTTTGCAACCCCAGATGCGGAGGAGTTAACCGACTACGGGGTGCAGGGGACAGTTGTGGATTTTCTCCAAACCCTATTTCAGTTAAAGCTCTATATCACTAAGAGAGTTAAAATAGGAAAGCGGGCTCCACGTATCACCCGTTTCAGTTGCAAAACTCTTAATCCGTCATTAAGACCGTCAAAATAAGGAAGACAGAAAGACTTGAAAAAAAGATCAGCTTCAATATCGAATTGGAAACGGGTCTCTCTCACTGACTATAAAACCCAGATGATATCGATTTTTTACCGTCGGATTTAATAACGAGTGGACACCACCCAATCTGTTCACTTCTCGCTGGCTATCTACTTCATATATGGTTAACTTACTTTACCGGTGAAGTGAAGTGATTGGGTATTTGCAGTGACAGTAAAACGAGAGGAGGTCAAGTCACAATTGATAGTAAGTTTCAAAAATCACCTCGTCAATTGAACAAAAAGAATGCAAAAAGATACATTCCCGTGCCCCTGAATGACGAAATTAGAAAAAAACTAGGGGTTTTCATGGACCACCCATGGCTAGGCCGAGGAATGACGAAAACGGCCCGACTTCTAAACTAGAAACCTAAGCCCGGCCCAAGCTTGAGTCAGGCCTGAAGTTGCTAGCCAGAGCCTAGCCCGCATGGAAATGATGAAGCCCGAGCCCGACCCGTGTTAGACTCACAGAAACACAGAAATGAGTTCCGGACCGGCTCCTAGGCCAGCTCAGTTGGTCTGTTCATATCACCATCTGCGAGAGGTCACGGCCTCACTACTCCCTCCCTTATAATTATATGTATATTTGGGCTGGGCGGGTATTCCGGCTCTCAGACACTCAGTCCAAATAAAAGAAAATTGAGCACGCCCCATCTATTACTGCCTAAACCCGATGCCCAACCCAAAGGGGCCCGGCCCGATCCATGAGCACCCTTATAAATTATAAAAAAAAAAAAAAAAAATCTTCCTTCTGAAAGAGAATTTCAAAAAACCGATCTCTCACCTTTTGGTTAGACCAAACCTTGAACTTTCTTCTCTCTCATACTAACCCTTAACTTCACTTCACAAGTAAAGTGAATTTACCAAACAAGCAATATATTGTGTATTTGTTGTGATTTAATATTATTCCATTCAAATGTTAATCATACATTTCCATCCGTGATATATTGTTTGGACCTAAGCCCCTAACCGTGACCACGTCAAGATGTAAAAAAAGAGAAAACAAAAAGGAAAAAAATGGTTTTTAAGTTGGAGTGCCGGTTTTCCTCCTCTCGGAGAGGAGGAAAAGTGGCAAATGCAACTTTCCCGCCTCTAAGAGCAGCGGTAAAGCTGCAATCCCACTTTTCCTCCGCTCAGAGAGGAGGAAAAGTGGAAAATGCAACTTTCCCGCCTCTAAGAGCAGCGGTAAAGCTGCAATTCACCTTTGCTCCGCTCAGAGAGGAGGAAAAGTGGCATATGCAACTTTACCGCCTCTGGTAGCAGCGGTAAAGATGCAATGCAACTTTTCCTCCGTTCATAGAGGAGGAAAAGTTGCAGCAGCGCTACGGCTGCAAGAATACACATACAAACCTCTCATGTCTCTAAGTTAACGTCACTTATCTCCTTTTCGGCCTTATTCTCACACACGGGGGTCCATCTCCAATCAATTGTACTTCATCCAAGCGGGGCCCATCAGTGACTAACCTGTAGCATTTGTCAGCTGAGGCCCACCCCGGATGGGAAAGGGACAAAGATTGGCACATTAATAAAGTATCTAAATCATTTGTCTGGAAATATCAAGGCCAAGGGACGCGTCTTGTAATTGAGTTTCGGGCAGTCTTAAAATTTTGAATCTACCTCTCTATCATTTAAGTTTTATTTCATTCTCGTTCCCACAAGATTGTTTTGGTCATTGGAAACCCGAATCCTTGGGTTGTGAATAGTGGGTCCACGTTCTGGTGATTTGAACCGTTGAGGAGATTATGTCTTGATAATTGCGGAGGGATAAAGCTGTCCTAACCATCTCCGGAGGATCTTTATATTAATGCCATATAAGTGTTTAGTCGCCCGTAAGTTCCTTGAGTCATCAGGGATGACTTAGTCTGAACATATAATAAATATTAATAATGATAGAAAAAAAATACTTGTCCTTTTTAAGAATATTTCGAAAAGAAATACATTTGATGTGTTTAGATTCATAGTTTTGGCTTTTAAACATCATTGCCAATATTTTATTAGTTTCTTTTTGGACTCATGTACGGACAGTGAAGTAAATTTACTTACGTGAGTTTCACTCTTGCATTTGCTTCTATGTCTAGAAAATAAAAAAAATTAATTTTCGCTGTTGTGTTAATAGTTTGATAAAATATCGGGAGAAATATACTTATGATTATGTTAATCATATTTTTATGAAAGGGTCAAGTCAATCGAACGGTCGGATTAATTCATATTCTCGATATCAGAGACAATTGATCGTATATATATATTTTTTTGTTATAGGGCTCTGATTTCAGTAATTGGGTTCCACAGTAACGTTCTGCTCTTTTTTTCTCAATATATGCCCAAGTGCCTATGTAGAGCTCAATGTCGCTCAAATTAAGACGAGTTAAAACATATAAGAATGCCAGACCGGGTGTTGGCACGGTTAGGACACTGGGTCTTAACCCTAGAGGTCCCGGCGTCGATTCCCCCGGGCGTTAACCGTCCCCCGTCTGTGTGGGTGCGGGCGTGGGGCGCAGGGATCAGCCCCGCCAAAGGTCCATGCAATATGTTGTGTATTTGTTGTGTTTTAATATTATTCCATTCAAATGTTAATCATACATTCCCATCCGTCATATATTGTTTGGACCTAAGCCCCTACCCGTGACCACGTCAAGATGTGAAAAAAGAAAAAACAAAAAGGAAAAAAATGGTTTTTAAGTTGGAGCGCCGGTTTTCCTCCTCTCGGAGAAGAGGACAAGTAGCAAATGCAACTTTACCGTCTTTGGCAGCAGCGGTAAAGATGCAATGCAACTTTTCCTCCGCTTAGAGGGGAGGAAAAGTTGCAGCAGCGGTATGGCTGCAAGAATACACATACAAACCTCTCCTGTCTCTAAGTTAACATCACTTATCTCCTTTTCAACCTTATTCTCACACACGGCGGTGTTGACACCTCGATTTGGCACCCTATGAGGGGCAATTCAGTCCACCCTATTTAATGATGTCTTGATTAGGCCCCGAGTCAAAAGTCACCTATCGTCTCTAGGCCTCTGATCACCCAGGGAATTGGCACATCATTATCTACTCGTCGAGAGCTTTCTGCCCATATATGGAACTCCAAGATCTGACGGGCGGATCAAAAATCTTGACAGCAGGTCCCACACCCTCGGGACGCTCGCGTGAAAAATCACCTATCATCTATGGACCTCCGATCGCCCTGAAAATTGGTTCATCGGGATCTTCTCGCTGAGTGCTTTTCATCGATATGTGGAACATCAAAATCCGACAAGCAGATTGAAATCTTCGAAACCTGGGCCCCAGTAATGATAACCCGGCCAATCTCCACCGGACCCCACCTTCTCGACCCAAACCAGTTTATTTTAAATCCAAACCCACCAGGCCTGGCCCAATGAGCTCCAACACAAGCTGAACCTGACCCAATGAACCCTGATCCAAACCCATCAGACCCAGCTCACCAAACCCAACCCATACGTGAACTTGACTTGACCCGACTCGGCCCATTAGCTGCATGGGAGAGGACAGTCCACGAGATTTGGACTCTCCCCACTCCCTGAGATTTCTCTCTCCCTCTTAATCTCTAACACCCAGGCCTGATCCCTCTCAATTTTAAAACTCCCAGGCCTTATCCTTCTCACCCAGGCGCATATCTCATCATCCCACCCATTCCAGATCCGGGACTCACGATCTCACGCACCTGAGTTCTCTCTCTCTTGGTCTCTCTCCCTGGTCTTCCTCGCCCTCCGTCTCCTCTCTTCTTCTCCCCTTCCTGGCTCTCTCCACCTCTCCCTCTCCCAGTCGCAGCACCATCGCCCTCCATCCTCTTCCCTCCACTCGTCTCCCTCACACACTCCCTGTGCAGACCCGGACGGAGAACCCATCTGACGCTCATCTCTCCCCAGCCATTCCTACATGAGACCACCATCTCCCCTCCATCACCATCACCCTCTCCATCGCCCCTCTTCCTGCACGCAGCAACCCATCTCACCCCTGCGACCCATCATCCTCCATCTGCCGCACCACCATCGCCCTCCATTCATCTCCCTCACACACAGCCCCCAGACGCACGCCGCAGAAGCACCTCGCACATCCACACACAGCAGTCGCTGGACGCACGCAATAGCACCTTCTTCCTCCTCTTCGCGCTGCCGGACGTCTCCCCCTGCACCAGGTACGCCTTCTTCTCTTCCTCCCCACCACTTGCACCCACTACACACCATCCCTCTCTCTCTCTCCCCATCTCTCGCTCACTCTCTCTGTCTCTCCTCCCTCACGCTCTTTCTTTTCTTCCTCTCTCGCCTGCACACCTTCTCCTCTTCCTCTTTCATCCTTTCTCTCTCTTTTTTCTTTTTTCCTCTATTCTCTTCCCCTGCCATCATTCTCCTTCTCCGCTCCACCCACCTGCACGTCTCTCTCTCTCTCCCCATCTCTCACTCCCCATCTCTCACTCACTTTCTCTGTCTCTCCTCTCTCACGCTCTTTCTTCTCTTCCTCCCCACCACCTGCCCCCCATTGTACACCGTTCCTCCCTCTCTTTGTCACTCTCTCTCTCCATCTCTGCACCCTCTCTCCCACTGCGCACCCTTCTTTCTCGCTCTTGATTTCTCCCTCCACTCTCTCTCCCTCTCTGCTCGGTCTGCCCTTTCTTTTCTCTATCTCTGTTCCCTCTTTGTCTCCCTTCCCCCTGCTCTGTCTCTCCCCCGCACCCACCTGCTCATCCTCTCTGTCTCCCCTGCTCCTTCCTCTCTTCCCAGCGCCAGTCCCTGCTCTCTCTACCCTCTCTCCTTCATCCCCTTCGCGCGCACCGCCCTCTCCCCCTCCTTTCCTGGTTTTCCTCTCTCCCTCTTCCCTGTTCTCTTATCTCCCTCTCCTTCCTCTTCTTCCACTCCTTTGCCACCCGCGCAGCCACCACCTCTCATTCTCTCTTCCCCTCTTGCTTCACCTTCCTCTCTCCTTCTCTCCATTCCCTCTCCCCGTCTCTCTACTCTCTGTCACTCTCTCTCCATCCCTGCACCCTCTCTCCTTCTCCACTCTCCCTCACTCGCTCACCATCTCTCCACCCCCTATTCTCTTCTGCACTTCCTCCCTCTCTGATGTTCCCCTCTCCCTCTCCACTCTCCCTCTCTGCTCCACCTCTCCCTCTCGTTCTCTCCTTCCTCCTCTGCTTGCACTCTCTCTCTCTCGTTCTCTCTCTACCCCCTCAGCCCCACTACCTGCTTTCCCTATCTCCCTACTCTCTCAGTCCCTCTTTCCCTCACCTCTCCATTTCTCCCCTCTGCACATCCATTTCCTCTGACCGAGCCACTGCCCACCTGCACCACGTGCATCACACCTGTGCTCCCACCTGCACTCCTTCATCGCACACCCACTACTAGCACCACTTGCACCTTCTTCACCTCCGACCTGCCGGTTTGGATTGCCAATTATGGGAGCTACCAATCCAGCCCAAGCACGCACAGCCATTAGGGAAATGGAACACTTAGATTGAATCCAAGTAGGAACTCCCCTAGTTAGGCCCTTCTAGCCCTAATTATTAAAATCCAAAAAAACTATAAAACCAACAAAACCAATCCCAAAAATATTTTCTTCTCTTTTCCTCCACCTCCGATGCCAAATATTTATCTGAACCCAATGATCAAAGGGAATAGAGGCAGATTCCGAGAACCTGAATTAATGAGGATGACGAAACGAGACGAGTGATTTCACACACTCTAATATCAGTTTATTTACTACCGGCCCATCATCGGCCACCCTCAATCAATCCCGGCCCAACATCGGCCATTTTTATCTTAGTTCTGGCCCATCATCGGCCATGCACTTTTATCACCTGCGTATCGCACGCAAACCCACAGAAATCACAACTCGAAGTTTCGTCTGCATTATTCTTTTGATTCGAAGAATCAACCTTTAAACCCTAGGTCGTCAAAGGACATTGAAGGGGGTACTCAGGAATGGGGTTGATCCTCTTCTAAATATTTGGCACCTTTCCCCTTATTTTCTTAGTTTATTTTCATTTTAATTCGCTTATCCCCTAGAATACTTGGATTTAACTTTAATTAGTCTGTTCAACCTTGGATGTTGATTTCCCCTGCCTAGTTCATTATGGTCCCATCTTGAAGCCCATAATTTGACCCTTGACCCAAGTTCGACCCGAATTGAAAGACCCAAATTAAGTGAAGAGACAACCGTCGTGTGTCGCCTGCGGCACATTAGACAAGAGAAGAACCCACCCCATTTTCCTCCCGCATTCTTTCGGCTTTCGTCGAAGGACGGTGTTACAGCCGAATCCATAACTGGCGATCGTGATCCATCGATTTTGAGGGTAGTCAGAATCCTCATTTTCGATATCTGACACTGTTGAATGGCAATTCCCCTCTCGGGGGGGGGGGGATCAAAATTCACATCCAACAGCCTGGCGATCGTGATGGGACGTCTTCTGTTGTCTCGTCACGAATTTGAGTCTTTTTCAGGTCCCACGATCTCCATGCCAACAACCTGGCGATCGTGATGGGACATCTTTCGTTGTCTTATCGTTTACTTGGGTCTTTTAGAAGCTTTATTATGAAACACGAACCTTCGATCAATGACCGAATGTCCGTGTCTCGTTTATTTAAGGGTCATTATGGGTATAAATCAAATGTGAAATGGCGTTCGCATAACCGCCTGCTGAAGCTCTCCCCTTTACAACATAAGAGCGCAGCCCTATTAGTCTTTCCTCTTTCCCGCATTAATTCCATAAAACATTCTCTTCTTTCCTAAATTCTTTCCATTCTCATCTTTTCTAAAGTCTTTCTCTTCTCACCCCACTTTCTTACAAATGGCGAATCACCCATGGGGAATGCCGGACATTCCTCCAATTTCAGCCCCGGGAGCAACTCAAGCCATCGGTGAGGCTTATTTCCCCCCATTAGATACTGAGATCTCTAGATCTCTTTCTACCCCATTATCTGAACCGCGCTATTCCCTGCGCATATCGGGCCCTCCGATTGTCGAACGGGTCCCTTCTCCCATGAATGCAGTAGTCGTGAGAAAAAGTCACTCTAGTCCTCCAACTCCAATAAGGAGGGACTCATACTCTGCCGACTCTCGAGTCACTATAAGGATTTGGTCGGATCAAGCAAATAGACGGTAGAGCATAAGACCTATGCCAACATCACAACACGGGCTCGCCGTGTGCTTCAACCGGTCACTTCACAAGTCATCCATCATTCAGCTACGGTTACCCGAATTGAACCGATTACCTCTATGGTCCCCCAATATAGAACACCTTTTGATACATCCATTGTGACCACCACTAGACAAGCAAGACAACAACTAGCCCCGATCCCATATGCAAGTACACGCCTCCATATAGGCCAAGGACAGGTGGGCCTGGCTCGATCACTCACGCCGAGGGTCCCGCGGCGAAGCCCTGCTGTTTACACCAGCGCACAGAACACACCCATAATCCACCATCAATACCAGCATGAGGTAGTCCAACCCCAACTTCAAGCAATGACTCCTCCAACTGTCTTCGTAAGCCGATCGATCCCAAACTCATCTGGCCTTAGGCTAACCTATCATCAACGGACGGGATACGAAAGATCACCTCTAACGTATCAAGATCAATTGACTCCAACTTACGAAATTTTAGACGAGGAGCAGGATCCCCCACTCTATTATGATGAAGTTGCGGATGATGTAGACCCTCATGAGCTTCACGAGGAACATCGGCCGGACCATCCAGCCCACGAGCTCTCCCGCCAATTGACTTATGTGGGTCGACGATTAGGATTAGCTCATGACTTGGATAAAACTCGAAACCAAACCCAAATTTAGGCCCCTAGGAGAACACGAGTCGAGGAAAGCTACCAATATGCGCCTTTGGGACCCCAACCGGACCCTCAACATGATCTTGTAGAACAGATTTATTATCGAACCCCAGTTGAGGCCCCGAGACGTGGCCAGGCACACGAAGATCAAAACCCTGATTCCCAGGCAATTAGAGAAATGCGGAAGGAAATAGAAGGGCTGAAGAGTGAAATTAGAAAGAAGTCGTCGTTACGACAAGGCAAAAGGTTAGGGTTATATGACTTCACGAAGAAAGAAGAGACCAAGAAATCACCCTTCCCAGCTAAAGCCCCAAAGTTCGTAGCGTATGACGGGACTACAGACCCTCAACACCATTTGGTGTCCTTTTGCAGTAAATGTCGTATAATCGCTGATGACGATGCCCTCCTCATTAATTACTTTCAAGAATCGCTAGCTGGAGATGCGCTAACTTGGTACACATCTGTGCCCTCACACGAGATCAATACCTTCGAGGATGTGATAGAAAAATTTCTGGTGCAATACCAAGACCTAACTAAGAACAAACCCCTGTGGCATGACTTAGCCAACTTAAAGCAAAAGAACAATGAGGATTATGAAGAATTTGCCGCGAGATGGCTGAGTCAATTCACGAGGTTTGACTGCAATATGAAGGAGGAGGAACAA
Source organism: Persea americana (assembly GCA_029852735.1). NCBI lineage: Eukaryota > Viridiplantae > Streptophyta > Magnoliopsida > Laurales > Lauraceae > Persea > Persea americana. Next base: position 3,584,637 of record CM056813.1, read on the forward strand.
GTCAGGATGGTCATTTCGAACATGAAAGAACCGATGAGGACATTGATGACAATCGGGGAAGTCATGAATTGGAGCGGCCTACACCATCGATTGTCGAGAATGAAACAGAACCTAGACGATGGAATATTGAATAACCTAGGCATCTCCAATCAAAAAAGGATTGTCCGTCGTGTGACCAATCAAGTGGAAAATCGCGCGACCTTGGAAGTAAACTCGACCCAAGAGGTGGTTTATCGCCCATATAATCTTGGTCAGGAAATGAATTTCAACCAACAGCGGAATCAAGGAAAAACCGGGATGTTAATTTCCAACTAAACACACAAGGTTTCCGGAACGATCAAAGCAACCGGGATTTTCCTCGGAATGATCAAAGATATAACCAACAACCACATGACCAAAGGGGACCCGTTCATCCAAGGCAAAACATAAATCCTGCACGACAACCTGTGAATCAGCCGGTGATGCCTCAAAACCCGAATCAGAGTACTAATCCTCGGCCGAATTATAACGCAATCTCATTCAATTATAACGACAATTCAGGCCAAAACAACGACGGGAACAAGAGAAGGCTTGGACCGAAAAGGGCTAACTACCCGCCCCTCCCTCAACCTTGGATCACTGTTTTCTGGTCTCTCATAGAACAAAACGCTATCCAGCTTCCACCAGAAAGACAACAGCAATGGCCAGACCACCTTGATCGGAAGAGATTCTGTGCATACCACATGATGCCGGGACATGACCTAACCCATTGCTATACGGCCAGAGACCTGATCTACGACCTCAGTGATGAAGGGGCGATTGAGTGGAATAGCATCAAACCCATTAGAGTCTACGGTCCGCAGAAAATGCCACAAGCCCAAGGTCTGCTTACCGGTAAGACGCAGCAAGTGCCGAACATGCAAATCTACACAAACCCGATGCCACAACACGCTGCGTCAACCTCGACGCAACCGTTGCAGGGACCGTCGGCCAATGTCGCCACCGTGTCACATCAATCAACTGATTTCCCGATCCAGCCAGCCATTAGTCAAAATCAGCCCTACTATGATGACTTTTTTGAAGATGATGACTATTGGAAATACGTCAATTGGGATGGGAAAACTAAATTCAGACTAGATAACATCAAAACCGGCATGGTAATCGACTCCCCGGACCTCTACAAGGTGTTCTTTAATGATGATATCGTGTACAAGGGGTCTCGGACCAGCACTCACTCCCAATTTAATCACCCCCAGGATGTTGGGTCATCAAGCACACCTCCGATCAGGACAGATCCGCCCACCACTGCTACCTCCGATCGCCAGTGCGCGCCGGATTCGGGCTTACAAATCCCCAACGCGCAGACCGAAGAGGTTGTCGAAGAGAGACATCATGTTCAGCTGGAGACTGGGATAGAGTATGATCTCCTAGGGCATCTAACGAAGATACCAGCTAAGATGTTGATCCTCGATCTGATCAAGACTTCCCCTATGCATCAAAAACAGCTGATGGACGCCATCACCCACTTACAAGTTCCGGAAAATATAACCCCAGAGCAACTACGGGCGTCCATTGCGTCCTTCTTGTCTGAGACATCCTTACCAATCCTCAACTTTACCGAGGAGGAACTAAAAGAAATACCACCTGAAGCGAGGACCTCACCGCTACATCTCACAGTTAGGGTGGCCGAGAAGGAGATATCCGGCGCTTTGGTAGACATCGGGGCATCCCTAAACATCTGTCCACTGAAAACATACAAGACACTGGATCTAACTGCCAAAGACCTAACCCCAGCTCCGTTGGTGGTGACAGGATATGACGGAAATAGGAAGAACATTTGTGGGAAAATCATGTTAATGGTGCAAGCAGGCCTGATCTCAGTACCCGAAGAATTCTATGTCATGGATATCCCAGCGACCTTCAACTTGATATTAGGGCGTCGCTGGCTGAATCACATGAAGGCGGTCATGTCCACTAGGCACCAATGTATTAAGTTTCCCCACTTAGGAAAAATCGTGAAGCTAATGAGGGACCCGCCTGTGATCGAACCAGAAGGACTTCAGATACTTCCCACCTTGCGACCGGCCCCTATCCCGCCTGGAACCAAAACCCATGGATACAGGGTTGATCCCACCATTTCCCTGACGAACATCAATCCGGTCCGGAGTATGATACCAGATTCGGTCCCTCTACCAAAACCGCCATTAAGAAATGAATGCATACATGGTTGGAGCCTCATGAGAAAACTTGGATATCAGCCCGGGTTGGGGCTAGGTAGGAATGAGGATGGGATTCTTGACCCCGTTATCCTGGAAGCAAGGATAGGAACAGAAGGACTGGGATTCAACCCGTATGATCAGGTAACACTCTCCAGAAAGGATTGGAAACTAGGGGAACACTTCGTCAGGCGTAGCAAGCTCTTGGACCCCAATGAACCTCCCGACGGAGGAGGATGCCATCAGATCCACCCCCAAGAAAAAGGGAAAGAACTCTTGATAGAAGGTATAACCGATTTGTTGTCTGACGACGAGGAGGCCGAAACTTATGAAGACATCTTTGGTACCTGGGAAGAATTCCATGAATCTGATGAAATTAGAGGTTCAAGTTCCCCCCTGGAGGAAAGTTTCCAAATGCTGTCTTGTAACATGATTGGTACTAGTGATTCGGTGAAATTGCCCAAAAAAAAAGCCGATTTCCGAAAAGAGAAACGACTATGAAACCTGGGAAGTCAAAGACCCCGATAGCCAAGAAGTCGTATACTGGCCAGCTGCGTGGCGACACTGGAGAGCAGGACCTTCAGAAGAAGACATCAAAACCTGGGAGATCGAAAATCCCGAAGGCAACGAAGTGGTGTATCGCCCCGCAGTTCGGCATTGCCTGGGGCAGGGATCTTCCTCCTTAGATAGCCCCTCCTCAACCCAACCTGTACCATATCAATCTAAAAACCCAAAAAAATCACAAAACCCTAAAATCCCAAAAAAAGTAGAAAACCAAAAACCCAAAAATGTAAGTAGTTTAGGAGTAGAGACCTTTGACTATTGTAGGGCCATAAGAAAACCTGAGCGTTGGAAAATTCCCCCGGTAGAGCAATCACGGCTAGAGGGAACCATGAGCCAAATTAGCAAGATAAAGTATGAGTCAATGCCCATTATTTCAGAGCCAGAATCATCTCCGGGAACCAAGAACGTAAAGGACGAGATGGGCGTTTACGAATTAGTAGATGCCGAAGGAGAAGACGATGAAGTCTCGGAAGAGTTCCAAAGGGTCATCAAGAGGTTTGACGAGCAAACTCAGTCGACGGCCGAAAAGACAAAGGAGATAAACTTGGGGACTGAGGAAAGGCCCAAGCTAGTCTAGATTAGTGCATGCTTGGAACTTGGCGAAGAAGAAAAGATCCTTAGAGTCCTGGATGAATATCAGGACGTATTTACGTCGGACTACCATGACATGCCAGGACTAGACCCGCTTCTAGTAGAACATCAAATTCCATTGGAAGAGAGTGCGAGACTGGTTAAACAGAAGCTGAGAAGAATGCTCCCTGACGTCGCGGTGAAGGTGAAACAGGAAGTTGACAAACTTCTCCAGGCCAAATTCATCAGGGTAGTGCTGATTCCTCAATGGATTGCCAACATTGTCCCGGTCAAGAAGAAAGACGGACGTATCAGGGTCTGCATCGACTTCCGGAACCTGAACAAGGCCTCACCTAAGGACGACTTTCCCTTACCACACATAGATGTGCTCGTCGACAACACCGCTGGGCATGCAATGCTCTCATTCATGGATGGATACTCAGGGCACAACCAGATAAAGCTTTTAGAAGAGGATCAAGAAAAGACCTCGTTTAATACCCCTTGGGGGACTTATTGCTACGTTGTCATGCCCTTTGGATTGAACAATGCAGGTGCAACCTACCAAAGAGCCATGATGGCGATATTCCACGACATGATGCACGATTGTATGGAAGTATATGTCGATGACATCTTAATTAAATCCCAAACTCGTGCAGACCACGCTGCAGCTCTGAAGAGGGTCCTCCAAAGGTCAAAGGAGACAAAGTTGAGAATGAATCCGAAGAAGTGTGTCTTTGGGGTGTCGTTACGAAAACTTTTAGGGTTCATTGTCAGCAATCGGGGAATCGAAGTCGACCCCTCGAAGGTGAAAGCTATCCTCCAAAATGCTGCCCCCGAAGAACCTCAAAGAATTAAGAGGCCTCATAGGGTGACTACAGTTCATTAGAAGATTCATTTCACAGCACTCGCAAAGATGTGAGCCGTTCTACAAATTACTAAAAGGAGGCATGGAATACCACTGGGACGACGACTGCCGAAAGGCATTTGAGGATTTGAAGAAATATTTATTGAGTCCCCCCGTTTTGAAGCCCCCTGCTAAAGATAAGCCTCTCATTTTATATGTGTCAGCGACGGAATCCGCGATAGGCATAGTCCTGGGTCAACATGATGAGACTAGCCGGAAAGAGAATGCAATTTATTACTTGAGCAAATCTTTCCTGCCATATGAGCGGAAATACTCCTCGATAGAAAAAATGTGCTTAGCGGTGGTTTGGGCTGCCCAGAAACTCAGACACTACTTCTTAGCCCACTAAATCAAACTCTTAGCCAGAATGGATCCCTTGAAATATATCTTTGAGAAACCTGTCACTTCAGGCTGAGTGGCACGATGGCAGATGCTCTTGGCAGAATTCGACATAACATACGTAACTCAGAAGTCAATAAAAGGGCAAGCCATCGCTGATCACCTTGCACATCTCCCCCTTACCATAGTATGAACCGGTCAAAACCGACTTTCCAGATGAAGACGTGCTATGTGTAGACATAGAGGAGATAAAGGACCCCGAGTCGTGGGCGATGTACTTCGATGGTGCCTTGAATCAGAATGGAAAAGGGATCGAGATAGTGCTTTTGTCCCCAGAAGGAGTGGCGATACCGAAGGCCTTCAAAGTCGGATTCCAAGCCACCAATAATGAAATGGAGTATGAAGCACTCTTAGCAAGTTTAAGAGAGGCCGCGAAGTTGGAAGTTAAGAAACTCCGAGTTCTCGGGGATTCAAAGGTGGTCATATCCCAAGTGGCAGGTGAATGGAAGGTGAACGCCCCTAAGCTCGTTCATTATCATGACAAGGCCAAGAAAGCTATGTCCCAGTTTAAGAAAGTGTCCTTTCTTTATATCCCGCGAGCTTTAAACCAGCTGGCCGACTCGTTGGCCACCTTGGCCTCGATCGTGGAAGTCCCCCTCGACAAGGGATCCGAGACCTTTCACATCCAAAGGATAGACACTCCCTCGGTTGAACTAAAAGACTTGGCCCTCGGAGATCCAGATGAGATTCCATCCAAAGATGAAGGACCGAAAGGAAGGAAAGCAAAAGGGAAAGAGACAGAGGCAGAGGAACCTAATCGAGAGCGGATACTGGCCCCCCTACAGCATGAAGAAGAACTCACAGGCGACCATCTGTGGTACTTCTATATCTGGAACTACCTGCGCGATGGATACATCCCTGAATATGCCACCAAATCCGACAAAAGGGCACTGAAAGAAATGGTTCAAAGATACGTCATTGTCGGAGGACTGTTATATCGCCGATCATTCAGTGGGATCCTCATGCAATGCATGACGGTTAAGGAAGGACGAGAAATAATTGAAGAAGCTCATTCCGGCATATGTGGAGGACACGTAAACGGCCTGATGCTCTCCAAGAAAATCATCCGGTTAGGATATCACTGGCCGTCATTGGAATCAGACTTCGTGGACTACGTCAGAAAGTGCAAGAAATGTCAGCTGCACGCTGACTTGATTCACGCTCATGCATCTTCGCTGCATCCCACTACTGCTCCGTGGCCTTTTTCGACTTGGGCGTTCGATATCATAGGACCTCTGGTCCCGACCATGGAAAACACCCAGAACAAAGCTTTCATATTAACGGCAACAGAATACTACACCAAATGGGCAGAAGCTGAGGCATTTATCCATATCAAAGCATCCACGGTGGTCAAGTTCATTCAAAAGAGCATAATAGCCCGGTTTGGCGTTCCGAAAGTGTTCATAACTGACAATGGCCCCCAATTCATATCTCAGGTAATGGAGGATTTGTGCACAAAATATGGCATAGAACTACATCATTCAATCCCTTATTACCCCCAAGCAAACGGACAGGCTGAAGCTACAAACAAGACACTACTCAAGATCATCAAGAAGACAGTGGAAACAACCAAGGGCAGTGATTGGCCAAACCGTTTGGTCGAGGCATTGCGGGCATATCGAACCTCCATTAGGACTCCGACAAGTGAGACCCCATATGCATTGACTTACGGGATGGAGGCAGTCCTTCCGTTCGAGCTCCTGCACCCATCTTTGCAGATCCAATTAGATGAAGAGATGACAGAAGGCCAAAGACAAGAAGCATTGCAAATACAACTGGACTTCCTCAATGAGAAAAGGATGAAAGCAGCAGAGCATGCTCAGGTGTACAAGAAGCGAATCGCAAGAGCCTACGATAAGCATGTCATAGAGAGGAAATTCAAAACAGGTGACCTTGTATTGAAACGCATCACTCAATCACAACTCCCACACATTAAAGGCAAATTGTGACCTAATTGGGAAGGCCCATATGTAGTTAAAGAAGTATATTCTGGCAATGCATATAGACTAGTAAATGCAGAAGGGGAAGAGCTCCCCGATCCATGGAATGCTATGTACTTGAAAAAGTACACCACATGACCCTTCTCCACTTCTTGCGGAGTATGACCCTCGGTCTCTTGATATGGTTGTATAAATCCCGTAGGGAATACCGAGGAGAGGTGCAATAGCCAAACTTGGAAGTCAAACACACACTGGCACAAAAAAAAAAAAAAAAAAAAAAAAAAAAAAGAAGAAAACACTAGAATAGTGAGTCTGCCCCCACACAATGTTATGCACGGTTGAAGCTATTCAACGCAAAAGTTTATAGGCGAGCTTGCCCATGTCATGAAAGCTTCCCCCTATCACTCACAAAAGAGAGAAAAGAGAAACCACGGTGGAGTTGCATGAGATGTGGGCGTGCTCCCCATGCCTGATGCTTCAGAAGCCAAAACCCTAGGCACCCCTCTCCCAAACCAATCCAAAAAAAAAAAAAGAAAAAAAGGAAAAAAAAAAGGGAGTTTAGTTAGAAGTCCTGAAAAGAATAAAAGTTTTGTGACTAGTTTGGGTTTATAGCCTTTTTAACCCAAGTCAGTAAGCCCGTAGGGGTATTTACATACCTAGTGCCCTAAAGCCATTTGGTTTGGGAGTCATTGGCGTAACGCTCGTTACATGGGTTAATTAGAAAGCTTAAGGGACCTAGGCATTGTACAGTCATAAATCGAAAAAAAAAAGAAAAAAAATCAAAAAATAAAAATAAAAAAAAGAGACAAAAAAGAGAATAAAAAAAAAGAGAGCAAAGGGCCAAAAGGCCAAAGTAATGGAATAGCATTCATAAAACCCAAGCCCGCTCGAATGACATGGGCCCTTGCCTAATGAACCAAGCGGAGAGTGGCTGATAACCACAACATTAAGGAAGCACGGCGACTCACTATCTCCCACACACGAAACTCGTGCTCACACATGAATTCCAGGGGCAGCCTAGCGCTCTCTAAAGTTCAACTAAAAGGACCAAAACGGCTAGAAAAGAATCATGAGGGATCAATCTCCAAAGGATAGTTGGGGAAGGTCATATCATAATCAAACTAGCAGCAATGGATCAGAGAGCTAGACCACCTTCACTCTCTCACTCCCAACCAGAAAACACACCAGCTTCATGCTGGGGCATTTTATATATACATATATGTAAATGCGTACACGCACACGCATATGAGTACTTATTCTGCACGGCTTCCCAATTCAGGTCCCATCACATGCACAGTTGTCACAAACACTCACCAATCCACACACTCTCACCTCATGCATGCTTTTGTTACTAATGCCTTATGGTTGAATGCATGATAGGTTATACATTGTTTTGTTTCAGGGATCGTTCACATATGTCACCCCATATGCTGGGGCTTTATATATATATATATATATATGAACCTACGTAAACATGCCTCACACTTCCCTGGTTAACCCTTGATCCAAAACCCCACGCGGATACCATGTTTTGTGCATGACTCCTCTCGAAACGAGATATACTATCGATCGGAAAATGATCACCCCTTTGTTTCGGATTAGCCAACAACGATTTGCCTCTAGTCTTGGTATTGGATGTGTACTGTTTCATGCTATGTGTGTGCTATGGATAAGTTTTAGATATCTTTCGATCTCAATTTCCTACTCGATCTACCTACATCCAAAGGATGGGCCCCTGCTGTTTATCTTTTATTCTTTTTCCTTGCATGTGGTGGATGCATTTCTGTTATTTTCTTTTATCTCTATTGACTATCATGGTAGTGGTTGATTAATGTCATGACTACAGGATGATGTCGAGAACATGCCTTGCATTAGCACTGACATTTTAAATTTAGTCTGCATCACACTTACAAGCCTTCTTAACATCATCACATGCATAACACACACTTGGCACGTTTATGTACTAACTTCACCACAAGGCGAGCTGTTGCTCCCTTCTTTCCTTCTAGCCAAGATTTATTGCAGGTGAAAATGTGAGGGCCACCACACCGAAAGGAACAGGATACAAGAGGTAAGTGTCGCTGAACTGAAAAACCCAAACTTAATCTTCCAAACTTGTGCTCTTACATTTAATATCATTACCGTAACATGCTCTTTCAGAATCTTGCTTTGACACTTTGCGCACCCCCCGAGTAGGATGATCCACTTTGTAGGGATTTAATTTTGGGTAGAAAATGGAAAGGCACGAGGTGACATCCTCATATCACGTGATCAAGCTCAGACCTAAAAGGAGACCTAATTAACTGGATGGCCTAGAACAACCTTATCCCGATTCCCTCGAATCAGTTCGACCTCACCCTCATAGGCTGCCACTCCTTTGAGTACAAAGGCTCAAACGGAGGCATGAGTATGCGTCTATTTATCTTTGGAGAACAACTCTGTATGTGCTGTCCTCCAAAGAGGGGGATACTGTAGACACCTCGTTTTGGCACCCTATGAGGGGCAATTCAGTCCACCCTATTTAATGATGTCCTGATTAGGCCCGGAGTCAAAAGTCACCTATCGTCTTTAGGCCTCTGATCACCCAGGGAATTAGCACATCATGATCTACTCGTCGAGAGCTTTCCGCCCATATATAGAACTCCAAGATCTGACGGGCAGATCAAAAATCATGATAGCGGGTCCCACACCCCCGCCTCTCTACTCTCATTCTCTCTTCCCCTCTTGCTTCACCTTCCTCTCTCCTTCTCTCCATTCCCTCTCTCCCCGCCTCTCTACTCTCTGTCACTCTCTCTCCATCTCTGCACCCTCTCTCCTTCTCCACTCTCCCTCACTCTCTCGCCATCTCTCCACCCCCTGTTCTCTTCTGCACTTCCTCCCTCTCTGCTGTTCCCCTCTCCCTCTCTGCTCCACCTCTCCCTCTCATTCTCTCCTTCCTCCTCTGCTTGCACTCTCTCTCTCTCTCTTGTTCTCTCTCTACCCCCTCAGCCCCACTACCTGCTTTCCCTATCTCCCTACTCTCTCAGTCCCTCTTTCCCTCACCTCTCCATTTCTCCCCTCTGCACATCCATTTCCTCTGACCGAGCCACTGCCCACTTGCACCACGTGCATCACACCTGTGCACCGACCTGCACTCCTTCATCGCACACCCACTGTTGGCACCACTTGCACCTTCTTCACCTCCGACCTGTCGGTTTGGATTGCTAATCATCGGAGCTACCAATCCAGCCCAGGCACGCACAGCCCGGTTTCACTCCACTATCTATTTTTTGCATTCAATTCTTCAGTCACTGTGGTCCGTCTTTTGTTCTTCATGCATCTAACATGCCATGCATTTAGATTAGTGTTGTAGGCCATTTTTATTATTATTATTTTTTAAATTAGCCTTAATCTGTATGTCAACATGCATTTAACATGCCCATGCATTATAATCGTATTACATCTTGTTTCTTTAGTTTATCCTCTTTATAAAAATTGAGACTGCATTCCCTTTATCCGTTCATGTTATTTTCTATATAAAAATTAGAATAAAAACCAAAAACACCAAAAGAAAATAAAAATAGCAGTAAAAAGTAAAGATTAAAAATAGGACTTTAGCTACCCTATTAATTAGGATAATTAGGCTAAATTTAATAATTAAGTTCTTTTCATCCCTCCTCTCATTAAGATTAGGAAATATTATTTAGGAAATTTCAAATAAATTCTTAATTAAAAAAATTAGAAATTCACTCCCCTCTTCTTCCCATTTCAATAGGATAAATTAATTTAGATCTTAGGCCCTATAAATAACCTCAAAAATAAAGTAAAAACTATAAAAATCAAAAAGACCAAAAACAAAGTAAAAGATATTAAAAAAAAACCAAAATATTAATAAGTTGGAGTTAGAAATTAGACAGTAGCCTAGATTGATTAGGTCAGACCCCGGACCTAGAAGGTCTCCCCTAGCCATCTTAGATTACCCTAGTTTTATTAATCCCAACTGATTAGGTCCCACTTTCTCTCCGGGCCCCGCTAAGGGACCGGGAGAGCAAATGTGGGCGGTTAGGACCTTAGGATAGGGTAGAGATCCATTAGGGAAATGGAACACTTAGATTGAATCCAAGTAGGAACTTCCCTATTTAGGCCCTTCTAGCCCTAATTATTAAAATCCAAAAAAACTATAAAACCAACAAAACCAATCCCAAAAATATTTTCTTCTCTTTTCCTCCACCTCCGGTGCCAAATATTTATCTGAACTCAATGATTAAAGGGAATATAGGCTGATTCCGAGAACCTGAATTAATGAGAATGACGAAACGAGATGAGTGATTTCACACACCCCAATATCAGTTTATTTACTACCGGCCCATCATCAGCCACCCTCAATCAATCCCGGCCCAACATCGGCCATTTTTATCTTACTTCTGGCCCATCATCGACCATGCACTTTTATCACCTGCGTATCGCATGCAAACCCACAGAAATCACAACTCGAAGTTTCGTCTACATCATTCTTTTGATTCGAATAATCAGCCTTTAAACCCTAGGTCGTCAAAGGACATTGAAGGGGGTACTCAGGAATGGGGTTGATCCTCTTCTAAATACTTGGCACCTTTCCCTTTTTTTCTTAGTTTATTTTCATTTTAATTCGCTTATTCCCTAGAATACTTGGATTTAACTTTATTTAGTCTGTTCAACCCTGGATGTTGATTTCCCCTGCCTAGTTCATTATGGTCCCATCTTGAAGCCCATAATTTGACCCTTGACCCAAGTTCGACCCGAATTGAAAGACCCAAATTAAGTGACGAGACAACCGTCGTGTGTCGCCTGCGGCACATTAGACGAGAGAAGAACCCACCCCATTTTCCTCCCGCATTCTTTCGGCTTTCGTCGAAGGACGGTGTTACGGCCGAATCCGTAACTGGCGATCGTGATCCGTCGATTTTGAGGGTAGTCGGAATCCTCATTTTCGATGTATTTTTTTATCTCACACTGTTGAATGTCAATTCCCCTCTATGGGGGGATCAAAATTCACATCCGACAGCGGGTCCATCTCTAATCAATTGTACTTCATCCAAGCGGGGCCCATCAATGACTAACCTATAGCATTTGTCAGCTGAGGCCCACCCCTCCAAGCGGGGCCCATCAATGACTAACCTATAGCATTTGTCAGCTGAGGCCCACCCCGGATGGGAAAGGAACAAAGATTGGCACATTAATAAAATATCTGAATCATTTGTCGGGAAATATCAAGGCCAAGGGACCCGTCTTGTAATTGAGTTTCGGGCTGTCTTAAAATTTTGAATCTACTTCTCTATCATTTAAGTTTTATTTCATTCTCATTCCCACAAGATTGTTTTGGTCATTGGAAAACCGAATCCTTGGATTGTGATTAGAGGGTCCACGTTCTGGTGATTTGATCCGTTGAAGAGATGATGTCTTGATAATTGCAGAGGGATAAAGCTGTCCTAACCATCTCCGGAGGATCTTTATATTAATGTCATATAAGTGTTTAGTAGCAGAGTTAGTGGCCCGTAAGTTCCTTGAGTCATCAAGGATGACTTAGTCTGAACATATAATAAATATTAATAATGATAGAAAAAAATACTTGTCCTTTTTAAGAATATTTTTAAAAAAAAAAGTAAATTTGATGTGTTTAGATTCATAGTTTTGGTTTTTAAACATCATTGCCAATATTTTATTAGTTTCTTTTTGGACTCATGTACGGACAGTGAAGTAAATTTACTTACGTGAGTTTCACTCTTGCATTTGCTTCTATGTCTAAAAAATAAAAAATTAATTTTCGCTGTTGTGTTAATAGTTTGATAAAATATTGGGAGAAATATACTTATGATTATGTTAATCATACTTTTATGAAAGGGTCAAGTCAATCGAACGGTCGGATTAATTCATATTCTCGATATCAAAGACACTTGAAGGTATTTTTTTTTGTTATAGGGCTCTGATTTCAGTAATTGGGTTCCACAATAATGTTCTGCTCTTTTTTTCTCAATATATGCCCAAGTGTCTATGTAGAGCTCAATGTCGCTCAAATTAAGACAAGTTAAAATATACAAGAATACCGAACCGGGTGTTGGCACGGTTAGGACACTGGGTTTTAACCCTAGAGGTCCCGGTGTCGATTCCCTAGGGCGTTAACCGTCCCCCGTCTGTGTGGGTGTGGGCGTGGGGTACAGGGATCAGCCCCGCCAAAGGTGGGGATACCCTGAGATATATATGCATATATATAAACAAAAAACCACGTAAGAATGAAGAGGGTGCTTTGGATGCTTTACACGTAACCCATTTAACAGTATTAACTATTCAATTTCATTCATCATTTGCCTTTTACGTATAAAATTATAGAAATTCAGAAATTGATTTTTGACTACTTATTTCATTTTTCTGAAGCGCAACAAATCTTCTCTTTCACCATTTGCTGATGTTGAGAAAAGGCTAGCAAAGTCTAGAAAAATTCAACCCCGCCCAAACAAAATTCTTGGGTCCGCCACTGTCTCAAAGAAGGAGACGTGGATAGGGTCGGAAACGGGACGTCTCCGGATCTGAACCTTAGTGGACCCGAACCCGGGTCCGGAATCGGGTCCAGCTAGAGGACTGCAATCTAGTTCCAAAATCGATTTTAATTTCTCTTTATACATGATTTTTTCTTAAAATAAGCATATCATTCAACTTATAGCAGTGCATCAAGTCTACTACATCCAGTATTATACCTAAAAATGTTAAAAAAAGAAAAAAACAAAGAGAGAACTGATTTCGAGGTATAAATTGTTATATTAAAGGGTCATATGCCGGGTCGCGGGTCGGAACATATATGCACCCGGAATCGGACCCGGAACCGTTTTTGAGTCGGAACATATAATAGGTTCCATACCCTGTTTTTTGCGGGTCGGAACTTCCGAGTAATGGGAGAATCGGATACCCGTTTGCAACCCCAGATGTGGAGGAGTTACCCAACTACGGGGAACGGGGGACAGTTATGGATTATCTCTTCAACCTATTTCAGTTAAAGCTCTCAATCATTAAGAGAGTTAAAATAGGAAAGCGGGCTCCACGTATCACCCATTTCAGTTACAAAACTCTTAATCCGTCATTAAGACCGTCAAAATAAGGAAGACAGAAAGACTTGAAAAAAAGATCAGCTTCAATATCGAATTGGAAACGGGTCTCTCTCACTGACTATAAAACCCAGATGATATTGATTTTTTACTGTCGGATTTAATAACGAGTAGACACCACCCAATTTGTTCACTTCTCGCTCGCTATCTACTTCATATATGGTTAACTTACTTTACCAGTGAAGTGAAGTGATTGGTTATTTTGCAGTGATAGTAAAAGGAGAGGGCTCAAGTCACAATTGATAGTAAGTTTCAAAGATCACCTCGTCAATTTAACAAAAAGAATGTAAAAAGATACATTCTCGTGCCATTGAATGACGAAAGAAGAAAAAAACTAGGGGTTTTCATGGACCACCCTTGGCTAGGCTGAGGAATGACGAAAACTTCTTGACTTGTAAACTAGAAACCTAAGCCCGGGCCAAGCTTGTGTCAGGCCTGAATTTGCTAGCCAGAGCCTAGCCTGCATGGTCTGATCATATCACCATCTGTGAGAGGTCACGGGTTTTAGGCCACCCCTCACTACTCCCTCCCTTATAATTATATGTATATTTGGGCTGGGCGGGTATTCCGGCTCTCAACCACTCAGTCCAAATAAAAGAAAATTGAGCACGCCCTATCTATTATAGCCTAAACCCCATGCCCAACCCAAAGGGGCCGGGCCCGATCCATGAGCACCCTTACAAATTAAAAAAAAAAATCTTCCTTTTGAAAGAGAACTTGAAAAAACTGATCTCTCACCTTTTGGTTAGACCAAACCTAGAACTTTCTTCTCTCTTAGATTAACCGTTAACTTCACTTCAATAGTAAAGCAAATTTACCAAACAAGCAATATATTGTGTATTTGTTGTGATTTAATATTATTCCATTCAAATGTTAATTATACATTCCCATTCGTTATATATTGTTTGGACCTAAGCCCCAACCCGTGACCAGATCAAGATGTTAAAAAAGAAAAAACAAAAAGGAAAAAAATGAGGAGGAAAAGTAGCAAATGCAACTTTACCGCCTCTAAGAGCGGCAGTAAAGCTGCAATCCAACGTTTTCTCCGTTCAGAGAGGAGGAAAGTGGCAAAATGCAACTTTACCGTCTCTAGCAGCAGCGGTAAAGGTGCAACGCAACTTTTCCTCCGCTTAAAGAGGAGGAAAAGTTGCAGCAGCAGTATGGCTGCATGAACACACATACAAACCTCTCCTGTCTTTAAGTTAATGTCACTTATCTCCTTTTCAACCTTATTCTCACACACGGGGGCCCATTTCTAATCAAATGTACTACCACCAAGTGGGGCCCATCAATGACTAACCTATAGCATTTGTCAGCTGGGGCCCACACCAGATGGGAAAGCAACAAAGATTGGCACATTAATCAAATATCTAAATCATTTGTCTGGAAATATCAAGGCCAAGGGACCCATCTTTTAATTGAGTTTCGGGCTGTCATAAAATTTAGAATCTACCTCTCTATCATTTAAGATTTATTTCATTCTCATTCCCACAAGATTGTTTTGGTCATTGGAAAACCGAATCCTTGGCTTGTGATTAGTGGGTCCATGTTCTGGTGATTTGAACCGTTGAAGAGATGATGTCTTGATAATTGTAGTGGGATAAAGCTGTCCTGACCATCTCCGGAAGATCTTTATATTAATGTCATATAAGTGTTTAGTACCAGAGTTAATGGCCCGTAAGTAGTTCCTTGGGTCATCATGGATGACTTAGTCTGAACATATAATAAATATTAATAATGATAGATAAAATTAAGAATATTTTGAAAAAAAAAATAAATTTGATGTGTTTAGATTCATAGTGTTGGTTTTTAAACATCATTGCAAATATTTTATTAGTTTCTTTTTGGACTCATGTACGGACAATGAAGCAAATTTACTTACGTGAGTTTCACACATGCATTTGCTTCTATGTCTAGAAAATAAAAAAATTAATTTTGGCTGTTACATTAATAGTTTGATAAAATATAGGGAGAAATAAACTTATGACTATGTTAATCATATTTTTATGAAAGGGTCAAGTCAATCGAACTGTCGGATTAATTCTTATTCTTGATATCAAAGACATTTTAAGGCATTTTTTTTTGTTATAGGGCTCTCATTTCAGTAATTGGGTTCCACAGTAATGTTCTGCTCTTTTTTTCTCAATATATGCCCAAGTGTTTATGTACAGATCAATGTCGTTCAAATTAAGGCAAGTTAAAATATACAAGAATACCCAATCGGGTGTTGGCACGGTTAGGACAATGGGTTTTCACTCTAGAGGTCCCGGCGTCGATTCCCCCGGGCATTAACCGTCCCCCGTCTGTGTGGGTGCGGGTGTGGGGCGCGGGGATCAGCCCCACCAAAGGTTGAGATACCCTAAGATATATATATATATATATAAACAAGAAACCACGTAAGAATGAAGAGGGTGTTTTGGATGCTTTACACGTAACCCCATTAAACGATATTAGCTTTTCAATTTCATTCATCATTTGCCTTTTATGTATATAATTACAGAAATTTTTGAAATTGATTTTTGACAACTTATTTCTATTTTCTGAAGCGCAACAAATCTTCTCTTTTGCCATTTGTAGATGTTGAGAAAAGTTTAGTAAAGTCTACAAAAATTCGACCCCGCCCAAACAAGATTCTCGGGTCCGCTGCTGTCTCAAAGAAAGAGATGTGGATAGGGTTGCCAACTAGACGTCTCTGGATCAGAACCTTAGTGGACCCGAACCCTGATTCGAAATTGGGTCCAGCTAGAGGACCGGAATCTAGTTCCAAAATCAATTTTAACTTCCCTTTATTCATATTTTTTCTTAAAATAAGCACATCATGTCTACTTCATCCAGTATTATACCTAAAAATGTTAAAAAAAAGAAAAGAAAAAAGAGAGAACTGATTTCGAGGTATAAATTGCTATATTAAAGGGTCATATGCTGGGTCGCGGGTCGGAACATATATGCACCCGGAATCGGACCCGGAACCGTTTTTGAGTCGGAACATATAATAGGTTCCATACCCTGTTTTTTGCGGGTCGGAACTTCCGAGTAATGGGAGAATCGGATACCCGTTTGCAACCCCAGATGTGGAGGAGTTACCCAACTACGGGGAACGGGGGACAGTTATGGATTATCTCCTCAACCTATTTCAGTTAAAGCTCTCAATCATTAAGAGAGTTAAAATAGGAATGCGGGCTCCACGTATCACCCATTTCAGTTACAAAACTCTTAATCCGTCATTAAGACCGTCAAAATAAGGAAGACGGAAAAACTTGAAAAAACGATCAGCTCCAATATCGAAATGGAAACGGGTCTCTCTCATAGACTATAAAACCCAGATGATATTGATTTTTTACTGTCGGATTTAATCACGAGTGGACACCACCCAATTTGTTCACTTCTCGTTCGCTATCAACTTCATATATGGTTAACTTACTTTACCGGTGAAGTGAAGTGATTGGTTATTTGAAGAGACAGTAAATGGAAAGGGGGTCAAGTCACAATTGATAGTAAGTTTCAAAAATCACCTCGTCAATTTAACAAAAAGAATGTAAAAAGATACATTCTCGTGTCTCTGAATGACGAAAGAAGAAAAAAACTTGGGGTTTTCATGGACCACCCTTGGCTAGGCCGAGGAATGACGAAAACGGCCCGACTTCTAAACTAGAAACCTAAGCCCAGCCCAAGCTTGAGTCAGGCCAGAAGTTGCTAGCCAGATCCTCGCCCGCATGGAACTGATGAAGCCCGAGCCTGATCCGTGTTAGACTTATAGAAATGCAGAAATGAGTTCCGGACCAGCTCCAATGCCAGCTCAACAGGTTTGATCATATTACCGTCTGTGAGAGGTCTCGGGTTTGAGGCCACCCCTCACTACTCCCTCCCTTATTATGATATGTATATTTGGGCTGGGCAGGTATTCCGGCTCTCAGCCACTCAATCCAAAGAAAAGAAAATTGAGCACGCCCCATCTATTATAGCCTAAACCCCATGCCCAACGCCAAGGGGCCTGGCTGAATCCATGAGCACCCTTATAAAAAAAAAAAAAAAATCTTCCTTTTGAAAGAGAATTTCAAATAATTGATCTCTCACCTTTTGATTTGATGAAACCTTGAACTTTCTTCTCTCTTATATTAACTGTTAACTTCCCTTCACAAGTAAATTAAATTTACCAAACAAGCAATATATTGTGTATTTGTTGTGATTTAATATTATTCCATTCAAATGTTAATTATACATTCCCTTCCGTTATATATTGTTTGTACCTAAGCCCCTACCCGTGACTATATAAAGATGTAAAAAAAGAAAAAAAAAAGGAAAAAAATGGGTTTTAAGTTCGAGTGCCAGCTTTCCTCCTCTCAGAGAGGAGGAAAAGTAGCAAATGCAACTTTACCGCCTCTAACAGCAGCGGTAAAGCTGCATTCCAACTTTTCCTCCCCTCAGTGAGTAGGAGAAGTAGCAAATGCAACTTTACCGCCTCTATCAGAAGCGGTAAAGTTACAGTTGCACGAATACACATACAAACTTCTCCAGTCTCTAAGTTAACGTCACTTATCTCATTTTCAACCTTATTCTCACACATGGGGCCCATCTCTAATCAAATGTACATCATCCAAATGGGGCCCATCAATGACTAACCTATAGCATTTGTCAGCTGAGGCCCACCCCGGATGGGAAAGGAACAAAGATTGGCACATTAATCAAATATCTAAATCATTTGTCTGGAAATATCAAGGCCAAGGGACCCGTCTTGTAATTGAGTTTCGGGCTGTCTTAAAATTTTGAATCTACCTCTCTATCATTTAAGTTTTATTTCATTCTCGTTCCCACAAGATTGTTTTGGTCATTGGAAACCCGAATCCTTGGGTTGTGATTAGTGGGTCCACGTTCTGGTGATTTGAACCGTTGAGGAGATGATGTCTAGATAATTGCGGAGGGATAAAGCTGTTCTAACCATCTCTGGAGGATCTTTATATTAATGCCATATAACTGTTTAGTAATAGAGTTAATGGCCAGTAAGTAGTTCCTTGAGTCATCAAGGATGACTTGGTCTGGACATATAATAAATATTAATAATGATTGATAATATATTTGTCCTTTTTAAGAATATTTTGAAAAAAAGAAATTTGATGTGTTTAGATTCATAGTTTTGGTTTTTAAACATCATTGCAAATATTTTATTAGTTTCCTTTTGGACTCATGTACGGACAGTGAAATAAATTTACATACGTGAGTTTCACACTTGCATTTGCTTCTATGTCTAGAAAATAAAAAAATAATTTTTGCTGTTGTATTAATAGTTTGATAAAATACAGGGAGGAAAATACTTATGATTATGTTAATCATATTTTTATGAAAGGGTCAAGTCAATTGAATGGTCGGATTAATTCTTATTCTCGGTATCAAAGACATTTTAAGGCTTTTTTTTTGTTGTAGGGCTCTGATTTCAGTAATTGGGTTTTGTAAGACCCTGCCCCGAGAGTTTCCGATTAGTGCTAATTAAGACGTACTTTAGTTATAAGTGTGATTAGTGAGTTTTGGTTAAATTTGGATTAGAATAGCTCTTTTATAGCTTTGGATTATTTTGGGAACCCTTTTTTATTTAGTGGGACCCTTTGGGGGTTCCTTTATTGTGTTTTGAGTGACTTTGGGATATATTTAATAATTTTGGAAATCCATATTCTGCTCCGTTTGATGTATTTTATTATTCCTGACAACTTTCGTGTTTGCCTTATTTCCGTTCGAGACCTCTAGACCCTACTTTGCTAATGATAGGGGTAAAACTGTCTTTTTGCACAAAATCTGAACACTAATTTCAATGTCTCCGAAACCCGTGAAATATATACTTTTTGGAAACTAGAAATTTTGATGAACAATTCTTCCTTCTTCGTCGAATCCATCCGAGGCCCGGAAGATGATGTTTTAAGCCCAATTAGTTGGTTAAGTTGTGGGACCCACCTTCATTCCCTATATAAGGAGGAGTCCTCTCCCTTCTCTCTCTTCTTGCAATTTCCATTGAGTTAGAAAAGGAGTTCCAGCCCTAGGGTTCTTCTTACTTCTTCTTGCTTCTCCATCTCCCAATCACTCTCAAACTCTTGCTAAAGGAAAAATGGAGGCTACAATCTTCTTCCTCACCTTGAGAGCCTTCCATTGATGCAATTTTTGGAGAAATCCACCTCCTCTAGAGTTCATTTTGAACTACCTTCTCCCATTTGATAACCTTCCAAGTAAGTTTTTCTTTCCATCTCTTATATATGTGTTCTTATAGCCATAGAGAAGCCCCATCTCCATTATTGGAAACTCTCTCTTCCTATTCCTTGAATTGCCATTTTAGGTTTTGTAATGGATGTTATTTTGGGGGTTTTTGTGTAGTTGTGGATTTTGAGCTTGGAGAGTGTGCTTAGAGCTTGATTAGCTTATTTGGAGCCAAGGCAAGTGGATGAATAGAGTATTTTGATGATTTCATGTTTTATTTGAATTTCCACTATTGTTTTCATTTAGGTTCCATGGTTTATACAAGTATGCAAATGAGTGTTTTGATGAGCATCTCCTTCTAATTAGTCTTTTAGAAATAAATGAGTGCATTGCTTTTGGTTAAAGGTTATTTTGTCACTTTTTACATCTTCATTTATGATGGTTGTTTCTTGCATTGAATGAAGTAAGTATCACTACGAATTAATGTGATTCTTGGTTTTAAGTGGACGGTTGTTGGAGGACTTGATGTGGTGGAAGTTGGTAGAAGGAGGGCCATAAATATGGTGTTAATGGTTGGCTGAAATGAAGTTGTGAAGAGAAGAGAAGTTGAGGTCCGGATTGCTGAAACAGAATATTTCTGAAGCAGTCCGCTCGAACGAACCTACATTCGCTTGACCGAACCATCACAGAACATGGTTAGCTTGAGCCAACTTCCAGTTAGCTTGAGCCAACCCCTCCCAGAAGTTAGTTCGCTCGAGTGAACCCCTTCCAAAGACTTGTTCGCTTGAGTCATTCTCCCAGTTCGCTCGAGCGAACTTATATTCGTTAGAGCGAACCCTTCCTAGAATGTTGTTCGCTCGAATGAACCTTTCAGTTCGCTCGAGCGAACTGTACAAAATTACTGGGCTAGTTCTAAACATGATTAAAAGGTTGTTTTACGGTCCAATGAGGTTGGTTTGGAGCCCTAATATGATGTGGAGGAATAAGAAGTGTTTTACGGAGATTGATTGGAAAGGAACCCCAACTCCGGAGATTTATTGAGGATAATGGACTCATCAATTTGTATAGGAAACTCGGGATGTCTCAAACCTTCCGGAGTACCATGCCATAAACTTTAATCGACATACGAGACCCTTATACCTATTGTTTATATCCCGAAACCTCAATATATGGTCCTGAAATATGCGGGGGTCCATAGTGTCTGCTTTTATCAAATCTTATACGTTTTCGACAGTTTTCGCACCTTAGCACAAGTGGCGTTTCAAAACCACTGAAATCTGTAATTCGAATATTTGATCAACCTTATGCATTTTGATAAGATATTATTATGTTAAATGCGCTTACGAGCCTTCAGTTCAGTTTGTTTTGGGTGTTATACACTCCTTTAGATATGTATATGTTTTGAATGCGTTTTGACCTATGAGTCGGCACCACTAAGCTTGGACGACCTTGTTGGTTTGATCCACAGACTTGGGATCCCCCCTCCCCCCCCCCCCCCCCCCCCCAGCTTCTGTCAGCTGTGATAAGTCCTTAAAAATGTAGAATTTCCTTATCATTTTAGAATAATTAAGGACTTAATCATCAAATCATGAACCATTTTAGTAAAAAAATTATGATTTTATGTTTTTGAGCATCAAAGTCTAAATTTGAGTCAAAATTCATCCAAAAATTGTATTTTCACATAAAATCATGAATTTCTCTATTTTTTACATTGAAAGTCACAAATTTCCCATAACTTTTTATTCACACATGAAATGATGAATTTTCTTTGTACCATTGATTTAATTGAAGAAAACTTGATAAAATGGTGACATTTTATGCATTTATTTGGTGTGAATTGGGACCGCATCTTGCATAATTCCTTACCTATATGATTAGATTATTCTTTGATCGTTGCTTCTATTTTTGTAGGGAATTTCAGAAATCGGGGCCCACGGAAGAGAATTGATGAATCAAATGCACCATGGACCCACCTTCCTTTGGCATGGAATCTAAGGTAGGGGCGGCCATGGTAGGGTCCGCTCTCATATGCAAGAAAAAAATCAGATTTAATCTCTTGAAGATAAGTTCCAAATTTGCGGGCCATGAGATGATGAGGTGTCATATCTACTCTCCAACAAATATTGCTTACATGTCAAGATGGATGGCTAAGATTCAATTCAAGCCAAACAAAGAAGAAAAAAAATTGCAAAAGAAAGTCAAGCCAAGGCATGGGACGTTCCATGTTGTGAACACCCAAGTGGGGTCCACATGCATTCAAGAATTGCACATCAAATCTGAAATTCAGATTTGAATTGATCCTTAACCCAAGTGGGACCCAAGAGAGGGAGTTGCATGAGATAAGAACAATCCTAATTTTACTAGGATTGTGAGCCAACCCCTAGAAAATCTCTCAAAAACTCTCCTAATCCTAATCCAACTTGGACCACACACTACTAATCCTTACCCAAATCAAAACCTTGCAACCCAAGCTATCAAAAATATATAAAAAGAGGGCTGGACGTGGATCCCCATATCTCCATTCCCCTTGGACGACCAGCAACAATAATTCCCCCTTTTTCCATTAATTCTTCTTCATCTCTCCTCCTTCCATCAATATTTCATCCAAGGCCTTCACTAAGGCACACTACCACTTGGATTTCTACGCCATCGCGCCGCCGCCGTTGCTATCGTCACTCCACCATCGGATCATCCTTGGAATCATCTTCCCTTGCTTGGATTTCAGATCGCGAAACGAGAGCCGGTTGGATCACCGTTCAAGACCGCGAGTCCCTCTCCTCCGTTTAGTGTTTCTTGTGTCTATGGTAAGGTTGGATGCACTTTATTTTTATTAAAAGAGTTTTGTAATGGTTATTTGCTTGTAATGGGTCTTTCATTAATAAATCAAGTTTATGGGGTCTTGGTCTTCACCAATGAGTCAACATTGAATTTTTGTGCGTAGTGACAGTGCGCACTTGGTGCGGTGGTCTTGATTTTTCTTGATGGCATTAAGCAAAGTAATTATTGCAAAGTTTTAGAATTAAAATCTAATTTCTTTATTCTCTGATTTTATTTGATTTGATTTTATTTTATTTTATTTTATTCTTTATTTTATGCACCTTAACAATTATTGCAATTGGTTGGGCTAATAAATCTTATGGTGATGCAGTGGTTAGATTAGGTTTCTAGATTAGGATTTTAATTTTCTTTGGTTGTAATTAATATTTCAGATTTGTAATTAATTTTTAATTCAATTAGAAAATTTGATTTGTATAGTTTTTTTTTAGGCTAGAACTAGTTTTTTTTATTAGGACAGGTTTTGCGATAACTAAACTCTCCGTAGATCGATCCGGTTTCACCGGTTATTACTACAATCGCGGCCTTGCACTTGGGGCTACGATCATGTTTTTGGCGCCGTTGCCGGGGAGTTTTTCTTCGCTTAAGCTATTTTTTCCAACCTATCTTTTTAATTGCTTTGTGGGTGTGCCTTTACTATTCCGCAATCATTCTAAATCTAAGGGTAGCATGCATGGAATGTTTGGACCAGCCCTATTGCATTAAAAAGTGGATTTTTAATCTCTGATTTTTGATAAAATTGGAACTATTTCAGATCTGAAAATTATTTTTTTCTGATTTTTCAAAAATCACATCCAATTTATGAAAATTGCCTAATTTACTTGTTCTAATTTGGACTAGTTTAGGTCATTTATTTTCATTTTTTTTTTGTTGCTGATTAGGATTAATTAGGGTCTGTTACATTCAGTTGTTTTTCATATTTTTAGGTTTTTAAAGTTTCCAAAAAAATTCTGGAACTTTCCCTCACAAAGGCAAGTCGTAGATCGCACAAATTCGGCTTTTTGGCCACCAAACTTGCAAAAATCTGAAAATTTCAGAACTTTCATTGGAAACTCAGTTTTATTAGTTGTTTTTAAATTTAAAAGGACTCTTAAAAACTTGCTGGAATTTTTTTTAGAAGGTTAGTTATTTCTTTGGGAAGCCGAACAAACTGCCTTTCTTAATTGGTTCGATGTCTAGGCAAGTCTTGTCCCAATAGATAAGGGAGACAAGTCTCTTGTTCTAGAAAGTGGTTTTTAAGCGGGACCTTTGCAACGCATCGTGACCCCACCACTGATCTGGAGACTTACCTGGTCGGGCCAGTTTCATAGATTTGAGTTTGGGAACTTTCCTTAGAGATATTAAACTCTCTAAGATTAGGACTTTGCAAGAATTTGAGAATCTTCTTTTAAATCTAAGAACGGACCTTAGGTAGTTTTTCTTTCTAGGTTTCTTTATAAAAAAAAAAAAAAGAAATAAAAACTTTTCAAAATTCCAAAAAAGAAGGAAAGACCCCCATCTTCTTGGCAGAGGGACTCCTCAAATCGGTTAGTAAGGAAGGAATTACCTGTCAAGAGCTTGATTAAATTCTACGAATCTAGATCTCCTGGTTCTCTTAGGATTTCCAATATGGCTGATGAGCAGAGTGATAACGAGGAGAACGGTAATGGGAATGGACCCAATAATAATGGGGAGGTGAATCAACCTCTTAGGAGTTTACGTGATTACCTTCACCCTACACGACAAGCCACACCGTCGTGCATGGTCATACCCGCAGGTGCGGGTCAATTTGATATCAAACCGGGAGTAATCCAACTTCTCCCCAAATTTCATGGACTTGAATCAGAAAGTGCATATTTGCACATTAAAGAGTTTGAAGAAGTGTGTGCAACACTACACTTCAATAATGTGAGGGAAGACCTTATCAAATTTCGTTTATTTCCATTTTCCCTCAAAGATAAGGCTAAGGCATGGCTTCACTCCTTACAACCCAATTCGATTGCTCTATGGTCCGACATGGTCCGGGAATTTTTAAAGAAATTTTTCCCATTACATAAGACCAACACCTTAAGGAGGAATATTATGAATTTTAAACAAAAAGACAAGGAGTCTTATTATAGGTGTTGGGAACGCTTTAATGAACTACTCCTTGCATGTCCCCACCACGGATTTGAATTGCACAATACAATTGGTCACTTCTATGATGGACTTAGTCCAGAAACACGTCAATTCGTGGAGATGATGTGCAATGGGGAGTTCATGGAGAAAAACCCAAATCAAGCATGGACTTACCTTCAGTTTTTGGCAGATAGTGCACAAAATTGGGACACATCTGAAGGTATAGACCCCGTAAAGCAATCGAGTCAGGCCAAAGGAGGGGGCTTATATGTATTAAAAGAAAGCGATGATCTTCAAGCAAAAATTGCCTATCTTACAAGAGAAGTTGAGTCCTTGAAATTTGTGAAGAATAAGGAACCTGCTATAGTTTGTGGCATCTGCGCTAGTGATAAACACATTTCTTCGGAGTGCCCAACACTCCCTGCTTTTCAAGAAGCGTTTCACGAGCAAGCAAATGCCACTAACGCATACAACCGGCAGTTTAACAATTCTTTGGGTAACACATACAAGCCTAATTGGAGGAATCACCCCAACTTTAGTTGGAGGAATGGCCCAAATGCTACTCAGCCCAATTTCAACCAAATGTCAAATCCATTTGGGGGTACTCCTAGTACATATGCTCAAAACACACAGCAAATGGTACCCCCTACAACACAAACGACACGTTGGGATGAACTTGTGGCTAAGTTTATGGTGAATCAAGAGTCCATCAATAAAAAACATGATCAGAACTTTGAGAATTTACAGAACACCATGCAGAACCTCTGTAAATTGATTGAATCACAAAATAAGGGGGCTTTTCCAGCCCAACCACAGCCCAATCCAAAAGGGCAATTTGAGGTTCATCAAGGTGGTCCGTCAAATTCAAAGGAGCAGGTTCAAGCTGTTACTACTCTACGTAGTGGTAAAGAGATTGCAAAGCCTGATCTGGAAAAAAATAAACAACCTGCATCCTCAGATCAGGAAGGGAAAGAAAATGAAGTTCCTTCTATCAAGGAAAAAAGCCCAGTTCCTCCGGGATTCAAGCCTTTACCACCTTTTCCCAACCGATTAGCTCCTGCCAAGCCAACTATACAGAACCAGGAAATCTTTAATGTACTTAAAGAGGTTAAAATTAACATCCCGTTGTTAGACGCAATCAAACAAGTCCCATCTTACGCAAAGTTTCTTAAGGACTTGTGCACGTTGAAGCGTAAGATACATGTACAAAAGAAAGCGTTCCTCACTGAGCAAGCTAGTGCAATTTTAAAGAATGACGCTCCCCCTAAATTCAAAGATCCAGGATGCCCCACGATTTCGTGCATTATTGGAAATTGTCAAATTGAACAAGCGTTGCTTGATCTTGGGGCGAGTGTCAACTTACTACCCTACTCGGTCTATGTAAAATTGGGGTTAGGCGAACTCAAACCCACCCAGATTACTTTGCAGCTCGCAGACCGATCAATCAAAAGACCGAGAGGGATAGTAGAGGATGTGCTTGTGCAAGTTGACAAGTTCTACTTTCCAGTAGACTTCATTGTGCTAGACACTCATCCTGTGGCAGATCCTCATGCTCAGATTCCGGTAATTCTGGGGAGACCATTCTTAGCCACATCCAATGCATTGATCAATTGCCGGAATGGAAAAATGACGCTATCTTTTGGTAACATGACATTAGAGCTAAATGTTTTTGACCTTTGCAAACAACCACAAGATGATAACATTGACCTTGAAGAAGTAGATTTGATAGTGTTCTTACAGCAGAAACTTTTAAAAAATCAATCTCTGATTCCATTGAGTCAATTGAGGGCCTAACCCTCTGTGAAGAAACACTTGATAACACTGTTAAAATGGTCAACACTATAGGCAAACCCTCTTTTGAAGAGCTATTACCAACTGGTACTCTGTCTCTTCCATCTCAGGTGAGGCCGCCCAAACCTGAGTTGAAACCCTTGCCCTCTCACCTGAAATATGCATACCTTGGAGAAAATGAAACATTTCCTGTAGTAATTTCTGCACACCTTGACAAGGACCAAGAAGTCCAACTCTTAGAAGTGCTCAAACTGCACAAAGGTGCAATTGCTTGGACCGTGGCTGACATTAAGGGAATTAATCCCCTCGTGTGTACACATCATATCTATTTGGAGGAGAATGCAAAACCCTCCCGTCAAATGCAACGCCGGTTAAACCCCACCATGCAGGAAGTGGTTAGGGCGGAAGTTTTGAAACTTCTAGATGTGGGTATGATTTATCCAATTTCGGATAGCCAATGGGTCAGCCCTACCCAAGTTGTACCTAAAAAGGCCGGCGTAACTGTAGTCCGTAATGCTAATGATGAGCTCATCCCAACCCGCATACCCACAGGTTGGCGAGTTTGCATCGACTACAGAAAGTTAAATGCTGTCACACGAAAGGGTCATTTCCCCCTACCCTTCTTGGACCAAATTTTAGAACGGGTAGCTGACCACGAGTATTATTGTTTCTTGGATGGATATTCTGGATACAATCAAATAGAGATCGCCCCGGAAGACCAAGAGAAAACAACTTTCACATGCCCCTTTGGCACCTTTGCTTATCGACGGATGCCCTTTGGGCTGTGTAATGCTCCTGCAACCTTTCAAAGGTGCATGCTGAGTATTTTTAGTGATATGGTGGAACGTTTTCTCGAAGTCTTCATGGACGATTTCTCCGTTTTTGGAGATTCTTTCCAAGATTGTTTGAGCAACTTAACTAAGGTCCTCTCTAGGTGTGAAGAAAAGAACTTAGTACTGAATTGGGAAAAATGTCATTTTATGGTACGACAAGGGATTGTCCTTGGCCACATTGTATCATCTAAAGGATCGGAAGTGGACAAAGCCAAAATAGATCTAATTTCCAATTTGCCCGCCCCAAAAACCGTAAGAGATGTAAGATCTTTCTTAGGGCATGCTGGATTCTACAGAAGGTTCATAAAAGATTTTAGTGTCATTTCTCGACCACTATGCAACCTTCTGCTAAAGGAAGCAGAATTTGAGTGGACGGAGGCATGTCAAGTGGCTTTTACCAAGCTTAAGGACATGTTGACGACTGCTCCAATTATGCAACCTCCAGATTGGAGCCTACCCTTTGAAATCATGTGCGATGCTAGCGATTATGCAGTTGGGGCAGTTCTTGGGCAATGTAGGGACAAAAAGCCATATGTAATTTACTATGCTAGCAGGACTTTAAACAGTGCACAGATTAATTATTCTACAACAGAGAAAGAACTATTGGCTGTGGTCTATGCACTGGATAAATTTCGTTCCTACTTAATTGGATCCAAAATTGTGATCTTTACTGACCATTCTACGCTGAAGTACTTGCTTTCTAAGAAAGATGCCAAGCCCAGACTGATCAGATGGATCCTTCTACTCCAAGAGTTCAATATCGAAATCAAGGATAAGAAAGGAGTAGAAAATGTGGTGGCTGATCATCTTTCTAGGATTGTCCTTTCCAACGCTTTAGAACCCTTGCCAATCCAGGACACTTTCCCTGATGAGCACTTGTTTTCCACATTTTCCCATTCTCCATGGTATGTTGACATTGCTAATTATCTAGCTTCGGGTGAAATTCCAAAAGAATGGACCCAACAAGATAAAAACAAGTTTTTCACTGAGGTAAAACAGTTTTTCTGGGATGACCCATACCTTTTCAAATACTGCCCAGACCAAATCATTAGGAGATGCATTCCAGACCATGAAATGAACAGTGTTATATCATGTTGCCATTCTCAAGCTTGTGGGGGCCATTTTTCTGCTAAAAAGACCGCTCACAAAATTTTGCAATCTGGTTTTTACTGGCCCACTATATTTAAAGATGCATATGATTTATGTAAAGTATGTGAGCGGTGCCAAAAATTGGGTTCAATTTCCAAAAGGAACATGATGCCTTTAAACCCAATTTTGGTCGTCGAGTTATTCGATGTATGGGGTATAGACTTTATGGGACCATTTCCCCCGAGCTTTGGTTTTCATTATATCCTCGTTGCAGTTGATTATGTTTCCAAATGGATTGAAGCAATCCCATGTAGGAACAATGATGCTAAAACGGTAAAAAAGTTTATCTTGGACAGTATCTTTTCCCGTTTTGGAACTCCGCGTGCCATCATTAGTGATGGGGGCACTCACTTTTGTAACCGCATTATTGAGAGTTTGTTTCAAAATTACGGTGTTACACATAAAGTGGCTACCCCCTATCATCCTCAAACAAGTGGGCAGGTAGAGGTCTCAAATAGGGAAATTAAAAGAATTTTGGAGACCACGGTAAAACCGAATCGTAAGGATTGGTCCATGCGGTTAAATGATGCTTTGTGGGCCTATCGCACTGCATATAAGACCCCAATTGGGATGTCTCCATACCGGCTTATATATGGGAAAGCTTGCCACCTTCCGGTGGAGCTGGAACATAAAGCTTATTGGGCCATAAAACAACTGAACTTTGACTTAGACAAGGCTAGGGAGAAAAGAGCTCTTGATCTAAATGAATTAGAAGAATTGAGAAACGAGGCTTATATGAACTCACGAATTTACAAGGACAGGACTAAGGCCTTTCATGATAAACGGATATTAAGAAAATCATTCCATCCGTCTCAAAAATTCCTCTTGTATAATTCTCGACTTCATCTTTTCCCTGGAAAGTTAAGATCTCGTTGGACAGGCCCCTACATTGTTCAAGAAGTATTTCCATATGGGGCAGTGACCCTCATTGATCCATCGAATGGTACCTCTTTTAAAGTTAATGGCCAACGTTTAAAACCATTCTTGGAGACTATTCCTCCAGAGGAAAATGTAATTCCTCTGCTCGATCCTATCTATCAGGATTGATGGGCACTGGATCTGACAGTGGCCCATACCTTTGTATATTATGCATATATTTTTCTATTTTCTTTGTGTGTTCTTTGTCTCACATTGGACAGGGTACTACGCAAAAGCTTCATTACTCCAGGTGCTTTCTACCCTTTTTCCTCCTTTTACATTTTCACCTCATGTTACATTTCATTTCGCATTTCATGTATGACATCGAGGACGTTGTCTAGTTTAGGTTGGGGGGTGGGAACAAGCACACTTGTCCAATTTTAGAAAAAACCAAAAAAAAAAAAAAAAATTTCATTTCTGAGTAGCCGTTTTTTTTCAAAAAATAAAAATAAAAAAAAATAAAAAAAAAGGGGGTTTGTAAAAGAACTTGACGATTTGAAGATGCTTAGAAATCTGGAATTTCAGAATTTTTTTGGAAGGAAGTAAAATGAAGGTTCATTATTTTCTAAAACATAAAATGAATACCGAACTTTGTTTTTCACAGTACCACGTGTACATCATTTCAAAAGTTTTGGACAAAAAGATTTAAGTGTCATTTTCAGAGTTCTTTCAAGAGAGAAAAAGAGACGACTTTCTGAAATTTGGCCATATGAGTTCTCCTGGTTCATCGGCATGGTTAGGCCAACCAAAACCAGTGAATTAATTCGGGTGCATTGGAAAGGGCTGCCTATTGTTGGGGACCGTTTAAAAAGAAAAAAAAATTGCCAAGGGATGCACAAATAAGTGTTCAAAAAAAAAAAAAAAAGAGTTTAGTTATAACTCTTGAAAAGAATAAAAAGTTATGTGACTAGTTTGGGTTCGTAGCCTTTTTAACCCGAGCCAGTAAGCCCGTAGGGGTATTTATATACCTAGTGCCCTAAAGACATCTGTTTTGGGAGTCATTGGCCTAATGCTCATTATATGGGTTAATTAGAAAGCTTAAGGGACCTAAAAATTGCACAGTCACATGTGTGTGTTCAAAAAAAAAAAAAAAAAAAAAAAAAAAAAAAAAAAAAACAAGATGCATCTCGCGGCCTTTGAAAAACAACAGTGCGAAAGCCATCATAGTAGCCTTCAGAGGAGACTTGTATTTTGCCCGAATCTAGGAAAGTTGGAAATTCCGAGGGAGAATTCTGTTTTCTTGGCATTATCGTAGAACATTTAAAATTTTTGTTTTGATGTATACACTTGCACAAGGCACTCAAAGTTTTGGTATAATTTAGAAAAAAAAAAAAAAAAAACGTGAACCGGATTTTGAAAAGTCTGAAATCTTGATTATTCGAGGATTCGAGGCATCCGATTTGACTCAATCATCTTTTGAAAAACCTTCCATTGAATTTCTTTCACTTTTAGGTAAATGAATTTTGTGGGCATATTCACTACAAACCCTCACGAGGCACAACTCGTCCACTAGGGGTAACCTAGGGGTTTAAGGGCTTGCTGCATACGCTAAATGCAGCCGAGAGTGCCAGCGAAAGTGGCGTTTTTCTTTTTGTCTTTGCATTTAGTTTAGATTAGATTAGGCCAGAAGACCTACCATAGTTTGCATATTTTGCTCGGGACTAGCAAAAAGCTGGTTGGGGGGTGTGATAAGTCCTTTAAAATGTAGAATTTCCTTATCATTTTAGAATAATTAAGGACTTAATCATCAAATCATGAACCATTTTAGTAAAAAAATTATGATTTTATGTTTTTGAGCATCAAAGTCTAAATTTGAGTCAAAATTCATCCAAAAATTGTATTTTCACATAAAATCATGAATTTCTCTATTTTTTACATTGAAAGTCACAAATGTCCCATAACTTTTTATTCACACATGAAATGATGAATTTTCTTTGTACCATTGATTTAATTGAAGAAAACTTGATAAAATGGTGACATTTTATGCATTTATTTGGTGTGAATTGGGACCGCATCTTGCATAATTCCTTACCTATATGATTAGATTATTCTTTGATCTTTGCTTCTATTTTTGTAGGGAATTTCAGAAATCGGGGCCCACGGAAGAGAATTGATGAATCAAATGCACCATGGACCCACCTTCCTTTGGCATGGAATCTAAGGTAGGGGCGGCCATGGTAGGGTCCGCTCTCATATGCAAGAAAAAAATCAGATTTAATCTCTTGAAGATAAGTTCCAAATTTGCGGGCCATGAGATGATGAGGTGTCATATCTACTCTCCAACAAATATTGCTTACATGTCAAGATGGATGGCTAAGATTCAATTCAAGCCAAACAAAGAAGAAAAAAAATTGCAAAAGAAAGTCAAGCCAAGGCATGGGACGTTCCATGTTGTGAACACCCAAGTGGGGTCCACATGCATTCAAGAATTGCACATCAAATCTGAAATTCAGATTTGAATTGATCCTTAACCCAAGTGGGACCCAAGAGAGGGAGTTGCATGAGATAAGAACAATCCTAATTTTACTAGGATTGTGAGCCAACCCCTAGAAAATCTCTCAAAAACTCTCCTAATCCTAATCCAACTTGGACCACACACTACTAATCCTTACCCAAATCAAAACCTTGCAACCCAAGCTATCAAAAATATATAAAAAGAGGGCTGGACGTGGATCCCCATATCTCCATTCCCCTTGGACGACCAGCAACAATAATTCCCCCTTTTTCCATTAATTCTTCTTCATCTCTCCTCCTTCCATCAATATTTCATCCAAGGCCTTCACTAAGGCACACTACCACTTGGATTTCTACGCCATCGCGCCGCCGCCGTTGCTATCGTCACTCCACCATCGGATCATCCTTGGAATCATCTTCCCTTGCTTGGATTTCAGATCGCGAAACGAGAGCCGGTTGGATCACCGTTCAAGACCGCGAGTCCCTCTCCTCCGTTTAGTGTTTCTTGTGTCTATGGTAAGGTTGGATGCACTTTATTTTTATTAAAAGAGTTTTGTAATGGTTATTTGCTTGTAATGGGTCTTTCATTAATAAATCAAGTTTATGGGGTCTTGGTCTTCACCAATGAGTCAACATTGAATTTTTGTGCGTAGTGACAGTGCGCACTTGGTGCGGTGGTCTTGATTTTTCTTGATGGCATTAAGCAAAGTAATTATTGCAAAGTTTTAGAATTAAAATCTAATTTCTTTATTCTCTGATTTTATTTGATTTGATTTTATTTTATTTTATTTTATTCTTTATTTTATGCACCTTAACAATTATTGCAATTGGTTGGGCTAATAAATCTTATGGTGATGCAGTGGTTAGATTAGGTTTCTAGATTAGGATTTTAATTTTCTTTGGTTGTAATTAATATTTCAGATTTGTAATTAATTTTTAATTCAATTAGAAAATTTGATTTGTATAGTTTTTTTTTAGGCTAGAACTAGTTTTTTTTATTAGGACAGGTTTTGCGCTAACTAAACTCTCCGTGGATCGATCCGGTTTCACCGGTTATTACTACAATCGCGGCCTTGCACTTGGGGCTACGATCAAGCTGCAGTCTGAATTCTGTCGGTCTTGTCACCCGGTTCCGCGGCCGTGGTTTTGCTCAGTATATTATATATGTATATAGTTGTTTCTCGCCACCTCGTGTGCTCCGAGATCAACGCCTTTAGTGTGCTCTCATCACCTTAGTGATGGAGGATTTAGCTTAAGTGTGGTTGCCATCTTGTCAATTCCTGTTCCTTGGTTACCTTCATGATTTGTATTGCATTTGTACTTTAATTAAACAATGCACCCTGTTTTATAACAAATTACTGTTTATTTACGATTTCATTATGTTTTAGGCTATGCTTTGATTTTTTTCATAGTATTATCTATTCACCCACATGCCAGACCGTCGTGTTTGACCCATTTTTGTGGTACTCGGGTCCAGTCCCCGTTATTGCCTTTGAGGAGGAGCAGGAGGAGGCGGTAGGTGAGCCGCAACGTTTAGTGGAGTGGCAAGCCGACAATGTCATATAGACATCAGATCGTGCGATGAGATGCGAATCATGTTGGGAATTGGGAATTACATTTTGGGATATTCATTTTGGGTTGTAATGGCCTTTGTTGGCCATTATTTTTGGGGAATGTTTAAAGTAACTTATATTGTGTTTAAATTTCTAACTTTACATTTTGGGAATGCCAATGAGATCATTGCTCACTCTGACATCATGTCAGTTACACGTATTTACCATTCTTGTATTGGGAATGGATAAAGAATTTGATTTGCTACACGCTTCCGCACCAATGTAAATGTTTTGTGAGTGTGTGTGAAATCCTCACCGCGGAAACCTGTGGGAAATTAAGTGAGTGTATATCCAAATGTACATTGTTGAATGTATGTATGTTTATCACCATTGTATCACCGCTTGGGGGCCCGGATCCCGGTCCGGGGTTGCGATAGGTTCCACTATAATGTTCTGCTCTTTTTTTCTCAATATATCCCAAGTGTCTATGTAGAGCTCAATGCCGCTCAAATTAAGACAAGTTAAAATATATAAGAATACCCAACCGGGTGCTGGCACAGTTAGGACACTAGGTTTTAACCCTAGAGGTCCCGGTGTCGATTCCCCTGGGCGTTAACCGTACCCCATCTGTGTAGGCGCGGGCGTGGGACGCAGGGATCAACCCTGACAAAGGTGGGGATACCCTGAGATATATATATATGTAAACAAAAAACCACGTAAGAATGAAGAGGGTGTTTTGGATGCTTTACACGTAACCCCATTTAACGGTATTAGCTATTAAATTTCATTCATCATTTGCCTTTTATGTATAAAATTACAGAAATTTTAGAAATTGATTTTTGACTACTTATTTCTTTTCTCTAAAGCGCAACAAATCTTCTCTTTCACCATTTGTTGATGTTGAGAAAAGTCTAGCAAAGTCTAGAAAAGTTTAGCCCCGCCCAAACAAGGTTCTTGGGTCCCCCACTGTCTCAAAGAAAGAGATGTGAATAGGGTTGCAAATGGGACGTCTCCAGATCGGAACCATAGTGGACCCGAATCCGGATCCGGAATCGGTCTAGCTAGAGGACTGGAATCTAGTTCCAAAATCGATTTTAATTTCCCTTTATTCATGATTTTCTTAAAATAAGAATATCATTCAACTTAGAACAGTGCATCAAGTCTACTACATCTAGTATTATGCCTAAAAACGTTAAAAAAAGAAAAGAAAAAAGTGAGAACCGATTTCGAGGTATAAATTGCTATATCAAAGGGTCATATGTCGGGTCGCAGGTCCATGGGTCGGTACATATATGCACCCGGAATCGGATCCGGAACCGTTTTTGAGTTGGAACATAAAATAGGTTCCATACCCGGTTTTTTATGGGTAGGAACTTCCGCGTAATCGGAGAATCGGATACCCGTTTGCAACCCCAGACGTGGAGGAGTTACCCAACTACGGGGTACGGGGGACAGTTATGGATTTTCTCCTCAACTTATTTTAGTTAAAGCACTCTATCATTAAGAGAGTTAAAATAGGAAAGCGGGCTCCACGTATCACCCATTTCAGTTACAAAACTCTTAATCCGTCATTAAGACAGTCAAAATAAGGAAGACGGAAAAACTTGAAAAAAAGATCAGCTTCAAGATCGAATTGGAAACCGGTCTCTCTCATAGACTATAAAACCCAGATGATATTGATTTTTTACCGTCGGATTTAATCACAAGTGGACACCACCCAATTTGTTCACTTCTCGCCTGCTATCTACTTCATATATGGTTAACTTACTTTACCGATGAAGTGAAGTGATTGGTTATTTGAAGAGACAGTAAAAGGAGAGGGGGTCAAGTCACAATTGATAGTAAGTTTCAAAAATCACCTCTTCAATTTAACAAAAAGAATGTAAAAGGATACATTCTTGTGCCACTGAATGACAAAAGAAGAAAAAAACTACGGGTTTTCATGGACCACCCTTGGCTAGGCCGAGGAATGACGAAAACGGCCCGGCTTCTAAACTAGAAACCTAAGCCCAGCCCAAGCTTGAGTCAGGCCTGAAGTTGCTAGCCAGAGCCTAGCCCGCATGGAAATGATGAAGCCCGAGCCCGACCCGTGTTAGACTTATAGAAACGCATAAATGAGTTCCGGACCTGCTCCTAGGCCCGCTCAACTGGTCTGATCATATCACCATCTGTGAGAGGTCACAGGTTTGAGGCCACCCATCACTACTCCCTCCCTTATAATTATATGTATTTTTGGGCTAGGCGGGTATTCCGACTCTCAACCACTCAGTCCAAATAAAAGAAAATTGAGCACGGCCCATCTATTATAGCCTAAACCCCATGCCCAACCCAAAGGGGCCCGACCCGATCCATGAGCACCCTTATAAATAAAAAAAAATCTTCCTTTTGTAAGAGAATTTCAAAAAATTCATCTCTCACCTTTTGGTTTGAGCAAACCTTGAACTTTCTTCTCTCTTATATTAACTGTTAACTTCACAAGTAAATTTACCAAACAAGCAATATATTGTGTATTTGTTGTGATTTAATATTATTCCATTCAAATGTTAATTATACATTCCCATCTGTTATGTACTGTTTGGACCTAAGCCCCTACCCGTGACCTGATCAAGATGTCAAAAAAGAAAAAGCAAAAAGGAAAAAAATGGGTTTAAAGTTGGAGTGCCAGTTTTCCTCCTCTCAGAGAGGAGGAAAAGTTGCAAATGCAACTTTACCGCCTCTAGCAACAGCGATAAAGATGCAATCCAACTTTTCCTCCGCTTAGAGAGGAGGAAAAGTTGCAACAGCGGTATGGCTGCATGAATACACATACAAACCTAGAGACAAGAAAGGTTTGTATGTGTATTCATGCAGATAAACCGCTGTTGCAAGTTTTCCTCCTCTCTGAGACGAGGAAAACCGGCACTCGAACTTAAAACCCATTTTTCCCCTTTTTGTTTTTCTTTTTTTACATCTTGACTTGGTCACAGGTAGGGGCTTAGGTCCAAACAATATACAATAGTTGGGAATGTATATTTAACATTTAAATGGAATAATATTAAATCACAACAAATACACAATATATTGCTTGTTTGGTAAATTTACTTTACTTATGAAGTGGAGTTAACGGTTAACATAAGAGAGAAGAAAATTAAAGCTTTGGTCAAACCAAAAGGTGAGAGATCAGTTTTTTGAAATTCTATTTCAAAAGTAAGAATTTTTTTTTATTTATAAGGGTGCTCACGGATCGGGCCGGGCCCTTTTGGGTTTGGCATGGGGTTTAGTCTATAATAGATGGGTCGTGCTCAGTTTTCTTTTATTTGGACTGAGTGGTTGAGAGCCGGAATACCCGCCTAGCCCAAATATATATATAATTATAAGGGAGGGAGTAGTGAGGGGTGGCCTCAAACCCGTGACCTCTCACAGATGGTGATATGATCAGACCAATTGAGCTGGCCTAGGAGTTGGTCCAAAGCTCATTTCTACGTTTCTGTAAGTCTAACATGGGTCAAGCTCAGGCTTCATCATTTCCATGCGAGCTAGGCTCTGGCTAGCAACTTCTGGCCAGACTCAAGCTTGGGCCGGGCTTAGGTTTCTAGTTTATAAGTTGGGCTGCTTTCGTCATTCCTCGGCCTAGCCCAGGGTGGTCCATGAAAACCCCTAGTTTTTTCTTCTTTTGTCATTCAGTGGCATGAGAATGTATCTTTTTACATATTTTTTATTAAATTGACGAGGTGATTTTTGAAACTTACTATCAATTGTTACTTGACCCCCTCTCCTTTTATTGTCTCTTGAAATAACCAATTACTTCACTTCACTGGTAAAGTAAGTTAACCAAATATGAAGTAGATAGCGAGTGAGAAGTGAACAAATTGGGCGGTGTCCATTCGTGATTAAATCCGACGGTAAAAAATCAATATCATCTGGGTTTTATAGTCTATGAGAGAGACCGGTTTCCAATTCGATCTTGATGCTGATTTTTTATTCAAGTTTTTCCATCTTCCTTATTTTGACGGTCTTAATGAAGGATTAAGAGTTTTGTAACTGAAATGGGTGATACGTGGAGCCCTCTTTCCTATTTTAACTCTCTTAATGATAGAGAGCTTTTACTGAAATAGGTTAAGGAGAAAATCCATAACTGTCCCTCGTACCTCGTAGTTGGGTAACTCCTCCACATCTGAGGTTGCAAACGGGTATCTGATTCTCCGATTACTTGGAAGTTCTGACCTGCAAAAAACCGGGTATGGAACCCATTTTATGTTCCGATTCAAAAACGGGTCCGGGTCCGATTCTGGGTGCATATATGTTCCGACCCATGGACCGACGACCTGGCATTTGACCCTTTAATCTAGCAATTTATAGCTCAAAATCAGTTCTCTCTTTTTTCTTTTATTTTTTTAACATTTTTAGGTATAATACTGGATGTAGTAGACTTGATGCACTGTTATAAGTTGAATGATATGCTTATTTTAAGAAAAATGAAGAATAAAGGGAAATTAAAATCGATTTTGAAACTAGATTCCGGTCCTCTAGGTGGATCCGATTCCGGATCCGGGTTCGGGTCCACTATGGTTCCGATCCGGAGACGTCCCATGTGCAACCCGATCCACATCTCTTTCTTTGAGACAGTGGCGGACCTAGGAATTTAATTTGGGCGGGGCTAAAATTTTCTAGACTTTGCTAGACTTTTCTTAACATCAACAAATGGTGAAAGAGAAGATTTGTTGCACTTCAGAAAAAAGAAATAAGTAGTTAAAAATCAATTTCTAAAATTTCTGTAATTTTTTACGTAAAAGGAAAATGATGAATGAAATTGAATAGCTAATACTGTTTAATGGGGTTACGTGTAAAGCATCCAAAACACCCTCTTCATTCTTACGTGGTTTTTTGTTTATATATATAAATCTCAGGGTATCCCCACCTTTGGTGGGGCTGATCCCTGCACCCCACGTCTGCTGATATAGCTTAATCCCTATGCAACAATATTTCTTAATATCTTAACAATGCCTAAACTAGGAAATACATTAATATTAATATGAAACAAATTAAAATACTTAATAAGATTCCTAAATAACTAGATGTCCAGTTGGGCAAATAGACTGGGCCCAATGGTATGGCCGGCTTATTGTTTGGCCTATATCAATTCTCTCCTGCTTGAAAAAACTCGACTCCGACGAGTTGACAACTTGATAATACAAGAGAAAATCTGACAATAAATTCAGGGTAAAAAATCAATCGCACAAACTATATAATGTTTTTATGATCTTCATTTACTTTGTGTGTCTTGCAAGCTTCGCATAGTCTTTTTCTCCATTCAGAAGTAGATGGGAGGTGTCACTTCTTTTGATATCTGTTTTGAGCTCGGATATGTGATCTAACCATTAGATGCTTCAGGTGTTGCCTTTGTAAATACCAACAGATCATGATCATTGAATATCCATCGTTGATTCCAGAGGATGAAGTCAATGTGAGGGAATTCAACAACTTGATCGTCTTTTGAAATATTTGAAACAACTGATTTGATTTTTGATGATCCAATTGGATTTTCTAAAAGTGGCATTACAATCAAATCCATCAGATGTTCACTCTGTTCGGTAACCCTATCAAAGTATCCAATGTTTGCTTTTCCTTGTTCTTCCTTAACCCTTTGTGACATTGCCTTGATCAATATTATTTGTACCCACGAAATCATCTTTTCCATGAAATTGCTCTTTGATGTCATCCTTGATGTCCTTTGTCTTCCCTTTTGGTGCACTCATGACTTATCTTTCAACTTGGTGTTCTTTCTATGGTTCTTCACTCGAAGGTGATGATGCAAACGAAGATGAGGATGTTGAATTCATTAGAATGAGGCGTGATTCTTTTTCCATTCCACAGAAGGGTATACATGTTCTCTTTATCATTGTGCATTTTCCGATAAAGAAGCCATGGACGTCCAAAAATAATATGAGCAATATTCATATGAATCACATCACACCAAATTTTGTCCTCATAATGGCCCATCTTGAATGATACTAAACATTTATGAGTCATTGGAATGACATGACCATTAGACTGTGTGACTTGGTAGGGCTTAAGAAGCTTAGCTGTTGGCCAATGAAGTTTGTCAATGACCTCTTGCACGAAAATTTTTATTGTACTGCCATTTTCAATAAACAAATTAGCAGACTTGTCTTCAACTCGTATCTGTTTGTGAAATTTCTTAGCATGTCTCTATTCTTCTTCTTCCTTCTCATTTGTACTGAGAAGTTAGCGAATGACAAGTGTGGGATTATCTTCTCCTGCAAAAAGTCTCTTGACAACATGGACTCTTGGTCTTTGTTAGGACTTTCTTTCTTATTGCTTGGAATGTAGCACGCGAGATTGCCTAAGCATATGCTCAACACGGAAAGCTTCTAAGTATGCCTCTTGAGTGGTTTTGCAATGACTTATATTTTCCACAATGCTTGGTCTCAAGTCCCTCATATAACGAGCTAAATCAAGTGTCTCACCTTCCTTCGTTTCGTATGTCTAGCAACTCCTGAAATTGGCGGGAATATTCACCAACCGTCAAGTCTTCTTGCTTCAAATTAAGAAATTGCTCAAAGTAGAACTCATTTTCAAAATACCAATCACCATATGTAAGTTGATACCAAATTCTTTGAATTTCAAATGAGTGTGAAAAATTCTCATGATGACTTGGGCGAAGAAGAACCTTAAAATAAGTTCCTGGTCAATCTCAGGTCGGGTTTGGGTGAGCTGATTAGTGGATGGATTTGCCTTTTGTTTTAATAGTCCGGGTTCCGCTCAAATTGGGCTTGAATTTTAAGCCCAACAGGTATCTGATGATTCAGCACGCGTGTAACACATCGGGCCTCTTTTCCTTTTCACTTTTTATCCCCGGTTTGTGTGCAGAGAGGAAAATTAAAAGGGAAAATCTCAAAATGGGACCTAAGTTTCTTGGAGAGTTCAAAATAGGACAAAATAAAAGTCACAAATGGACCCGACCTGAGGTGATGGCTAATTTGGGCTTGGGTCGATGGGAATGGAGGAGACGGGGTTCGGTGGTGGGATTTAGGGTTTGATGTGCGAGTTGTTCGATGGAGTGGGCTGGGATGTTCGGTGAGTGGAATGGGGCTCATGGAAGGGGTTGGAGGTTTAGGGTTTCATAGGGTTTGGTTTCGGGAGATGTGGGTAGAGAGAGGGGTCAACCGAGGGGTTTTTTTTTTTTTTTTTGCGTGTGTGCGCGCGCGCTGGTGGGGTCTCGATTTGATGACTGATGTTTGGATCAGTGGTTGGGATTTTGGATTAGAGGGTTCAATTGGGTTGCAGGTTTGATGGATTGGAAGTTAGAGGGTGGGGCTCTCATAACTGAAAGATTAATTGATAATAAGCATTCTGAATACATTGTGGCCTTATTATCCTTATATAGAGGATCTGGCTTAATCCTTAAGCAATAATATTTTCTAATATCTTAATAATGCCTAAATAGGAAACACACTAATATTAATCCTAAACAAATTAAAATATTTACTAAGATTCCTAAATAACTGGATGTCCCGTTGGGCTTATGGACCGGTCCCAATGGTTTCGTTGACTTATCGTCTACCCTGCATCAAGATGCCCCACATTATAATTTCTATAAGAGTGGGCCTACAGTGTAAATCCTATAAATGTGCCCCCATATTCTAATTTATGAAGGCAGGCACTACATTGTGATTTCTAAAGAAGGGTCATGTGTTCACAATCATAAAAAATGTGGCTCCACTTTGTCATTCCCAAATGCGGATCACATGGTCATGATCACAAAAGGTGGCCCCACGTTGTAAATCCTATGAATTTAGGCCCATATTCTAATTTCTAAAGGTCTGTACGATATTGTAATTTATAAAGGTGGGTCCCATATTTACATTCACAATAAGGTAGCCCCACATTATAATTTTTATAAATTATAAATCCTATGAATATGGGCCCCATCTTCTAATTTTTAAAGGTGGGTACCATATTATAATTTTACAAGTGGGTCCCATATACAACAATAATAGAATGCCGCAAATAATAGAAGGTAGGTCCCACATTAGAAATCCTATGATTCTCTTGCTTACGTTATTTGGAGAAAAACTTTTATAATGTTACGAAGTAAGTTTTGTACAGCATATTCTTAACTGAATAATTTAATATATTGTCTCCAAACAAGTTCTAGAGAGTATAGTTTCGGCACAACCTGGCCTAAGGATAAAATTGGGAACGATGCCAAACGAGCCCCTACTTAGACTATAACAGTAGCCTAATATAATTCAAGTCTAATCTAATCATATGTTTTTTTAGAATATTCCCTACTATAAATCAGTTAAACAAAAAATAATTTGGCCCTCATAATTTCTCTGCATTAAGAGTGGCCTGTCTCTTTCTTAAAACGCTGCTTTTGATTGTACATCATCCTTAGAAGAACTGAATGTTTCAAGGATCTTAAAATTACAGGTAAAATCTCAATGACTTGGTTCGGGTTTAATCCCAGAGTGAGCATCATGGACCCAGCGCTGATAGGGGAAGTACTAACCAACAAATCTAGTCACTTCAAGAAGACAAAACTGAGCCGAGTTGAAAATGTTTTGGTAACTGGGCTTCTGATCCATGATGGTGAGAAGTGAGTCAAGCATAGGAGAATCATCAACCCAGCCTTCCATCAAGAGAAGTTAAATGTTTCCTATATTGATGATATTCTGTTCACCTTACAATAAGAACCAAACACAAATATATAATTTTCCAAGAAAGTCTTGAACTTACTGATGAAACTAGTACTACAAGAGAAAATTATGATTATTCAAGAATTAATTAGGCTTTTTAGACCTTGCCCCATATTAATTTTATTACATGATTACTGATCAATGTAAGGTTTCTGTTTGGTGTTTGCAACAGAGAATGCTACCAGCATTCCTTACTAGTTGTTGTGAGTTAATAAGCAAATGGGAGGAATCAATTGGTTCAGAGGGGTCTTCTGAGCTGGATGTGTGGCTTGAATTCCAAAATCTCACTGCAGATGTCATTTCTAGGACTGCATTTGGTAGTAGCTACAAACAAGGGATGAGGATATTCCAACTCCAAACAGAACAGGCCCAGCTTTTTGCTCACTCTATTAAGAGCATATTCATCCCAGGCTAGAGGTGCATTTCTTGTTTATATTGACTTCTCTAGTTTAAAAAACAAAACAAGGTTTTATTAAACGAAGAAAACAAAAACTGGCTTGCGTTAGATGTAAGCATTCACTATCCTTTGAGAAAAATAGGGTTGCAAAGCTTCCTTGAGGTTTAAATGGTCCCTAACGGTCTAAAATTTTAACTCTACCATGTTTGGATGAGTCTGGCCCAACAAATGAAGTATTGTTCTCAGCCACATATATATTCATTTCACTTCAACCCTAAATACTCTCATTGCATTCAGTGAAACCGTAACTTAAACTCACTTCTCTCCTCATGTGAAATCTACTTCACTTTACTCAACTCCTCGTTTAGGCCCAAAATGAGAATCTCAATGCTATTGGACACTGCTGTACAATATCAATATGTCTTTGACAATTAGCCTTCATAGAAAACAAGACATTGATCTAAACAAAATACTTTAATGCATTAGGAAGGCGCCCAATTGTGAGTGTAATTATCATTTCACAATGAAGCTGATTGATTTTGATAGAGCATTTGTAGTTCACTCTTTTTAACTGTGGCAAATACAATGCCCTCTGATTTTTCATGCATACAGGTTCTTACCCATAAAAGAGAACAACAGGAGAGATGAAATTAACAGGGACGTATGTGCTCTGCTAAGGGGTATGATTAAGGAAAGAGAGAAAGAAATGAAAATGGGAAATGCTCGCAATGACGACTTATTAGGATTGCTAATGGAATCTAATTTTAGAGACTCTCGAGAGCAAGGAAACTCCAAAGGCTTTTCCATGACAATTGAAGATGTGATAGATGAGTGCAAGCTGTTCTACTTTGCTGGTCAGGAAACCACTGCAGCTTTGTTAACATGGACAATGGTTGTATTGAGTATGCACCCAAACTGGCAAGTGAAAGCAAGGGAAGAAGTTTTGCAAGTCTTTGGGAAAAATAAGCCAGATTTCGACAGCTTAAATCGATTAAAAATCGTGAGTCTTTTCTTTTGATATTCCATTCGACTGATTATGCTGTGTTACTGCCAACGTATCTATCGTTATGCTACAGAAGAAATGACTTTCTTAATCGAACTTTTCGAAAAACCATAGATTTGTTTATCCATTTATCATGAGTTATTTAGATGGCCTTTTGATCATGATTTTTTTTTCAGGTACCTATGATTCTTTATGAGGTTCTTCGATTATAAACCCCCTGTGGTATCCACTGCCCGGCGCGTGGACTAGACGAAACTAGGAGATATCACCTGTCACGCCCCCGAACCGAGGCCCCGATAATCAAGTCCTTAATCCGAGGGTCGCGGCACAGCGAGCCAGAAAATTCCGCCCGCACGCGCGAATTATTTTCCCACAGGATTCCGCTGTGGGGATTCTCTGACAATCCATCACAACTATTTCACAACATATATCTATAGGCGGAAGCTTGTAGCAAAATAAAATTTAATAAATCGTAATAATAAGTGAGCAAACTATGCATCAAAGGAGAAATATATTCATGACATAATCCTGAGGTTATTTTAAGTTGTAAGGATAACAGAAGAGTGTATTAAGTTTTACATCCCAACAAGGCCAACGGAGGCCATAAACAAAGTTCCCAAAATATAAGGGCCACTCCCCAAAAGGTGTTATCGAAGCTCAATCCCAACATGAATGTCTTCATGACATCATTTGGCTGCCACTCACGCTCCGCCGAAGGTTCTACTGCCTCAAACGCAAGCTCCGCCTCAACACCTGCGGGCTTGGCATTTGACACTAAACAAAAACGTATCAGACACAACGGTCTGGCAGGTGAATAAAACAGATAAGATATACAAGTTTTACCAATGTCATATTTGAAATCATGAAAATGCATTTAAAACAAAGAAATTATAATGATAGTCAAAATAGCAATTGCTGCACATAAGGAAATTCACATTAAAACATTTCAAACTGACTGATAAGAAATTAAAACATTGGCAACCAACATTTAGCTAAATTCTCTTATTACCGAGGTAACAAGAGCAAACAGACGAAAATCGTTGCCATATAAAATGGCCGGACAGATAACCGTTGCCATACGAGATTGCCAGAACAGACAGAAACCATTGCCATGGCTGAAGCAAACAGACAGAGGTCCAAACTGCAGTTGGCAAATTATTTAAAATCCTAAGCCGGGTGATCAGCCCAACAAAGTGACCTAAGCATAGTGGTGCCGATCAAATCCAAAATGAAACAATCGAACCAACAAAATACATTTCCATTGATAAAAAGAACTACTCTTGGCAAAGCACAAATGGACA
This sequence comes from Persea americana, assembly GCA_029852735.1. Lineage (NCBI taxonomy): Eukaryota > Viridiplantae > Streptophyta > Magnoliopsida > Laurales > Lauraceae > Persea > Persea americana. The sequence goes on from CM056813.1 coordinate 3,629,534, forward strand.
AATACGAACAAATCAAATGAGTAGTTTTATTGATTATTTTAAACATGACAAACCACTCAATTCCATACATCATTCATATGCTAAGACCACATCATTTGACCTTTGTGGATTTTGAACTAGAATGTCGAAGTTTATATATATATATATATATATATATACAGATTGGTGCCCCAAAGGTGGAACGACATTCTGGGTCCCAAATGCACATTATCAAGTTAAAGGCTCTTAGAACATTCTGCGTTTTCAACCTCATCAAAACCCTACAAATAAAATTCAAGTTTTCAAGTTCAGTCAGCTCTCGATTACCTGTCGGCTAACCAAGGTAGGGTATGTTGGCTAGCTGCCTACTGACCGACGGTTGACCATCAGATCCAAAATCAGGAAAAAGATGTATTCTGGAAATGGAATCGAAATAGGGTTCGGTCACCCCTTGGTTGGTTGTCGGTTACCTTTCGGTTAACCGACAGCTGACCGAAGGGACTCCTAGCGAAAACACGATTCTGGAAATGAAAACGAACTGAGGTCGGTTGCCTATCAGTTAGCCGAACTGGTGTTCAGTCGCCACTTCGGTTAACCGACACCCGACCGACTTTTCTGCGTACAGATTTTTATTCAAGTCAGATTTCTGAATCCTTTCCTCCTTAATTCTCCTTCCCATTCCTTCATATTAAAACCAAATTTCAGTACTCCAATCAACTCTATTCCACCACAATACAATTCCATTCCATTAATCATTAGCAAAACAAAATTTTAAGATTCAACCTAAGAGATAAATGCAGAAATATAAAGATTTAGATTTCTGCCTTGTAAAACAATTTATGATCAAGTCCTTTTTTTGTCATATCAACATTTACTCAAAACTCTGCAGGAAACCATGCATGATCTGAACACACAATATTAGGAAATCAGCAATGCATAACTAAGGGTAACAATTCAAATGAAGAGCATATTTTTATATCAAACTTAAAAGAAAACACTCATTTCCATTGTATGCAATCTAAATCGATTTATTCACTTGCCTCAAGTCCAAATGGTCGCTAAACACTCTAGAAATCACCTTCTCAGCTCAATCTCCAATCTACACCAACAAGCCCCATGGAAAACCCATTCAAAATTCACAAAAATCTGGAAAATAAGGGAGTTCTCCATGAAAACCCTTGCATGCATGATTAGAAGTTTCCTAAGGGTGTAAGAAATCCATATCTAAAAGGAGAAAACGAGACATTACCTGGAAGTACAAAAATCAGCAAGAAGAGGTTGAAGAAGAAGGTTGTTTCAGTAGAAATCTTTCAAAAAGGGTATCCTTAGAGAGCTAGAGATGAGGAGAAGGGAATGGTAGGGTTGGTTTTTCACTTTGGGTTCATTTTCATTGACATGCAAAGGAGGGAAGTTGAGAAGAAGAGAAGAGCTCTCTCTTGGGTTCAAGTGTTGCAGAAAACGAAATGAGGAAGAAGAAGTACTCAACGTGGGTCTTGGCTTATAAATTGGGTGAGTTGTGGGCCCCATTGGCCCCTAAAGATTCAAGGGCTTAAAACTCCTATCTGTGGGTCCCAGATGAAGTTGACAAAGAAGAGAAAAATGATTGTTGAAAAATCTAGTTTTCAAAAAGTATATTTTCCTTATGATTTCAAAATTTAGAAATTTATGCACAGATTGGGTGTGAAACCGTTTTGCCCTTTTTCTTGAAAAACGCGATTTCTAGGGTTCAAATTCAAACGAAGCAAATATGAAAGTTATTGGGATCAAATTAAAAAATCCAAAAATATCGAAATCAATATTTTTCAAAATCAAAGATCAAATTCCCACACTAACACACGTCACACGGGTCACCCCGGGCTCGGTCAAACCAGACTCAACATGCTCAAAATTCCCCAAAGCTATTCAAATTTTGAATCTAACTAAAAATTCAATCTAATCGTCCTCTAATCCTACTTAGACACTAATCATGATTAAAATAATAAATAAAAATACTAAACCTGGATCGGGGTCTGACATCACCCTTCCGCCAGGTGCACAAGTTTCTCTACCAACATTCTAGTTCATCATGATCTTGAAATATGGGGGGAAGATGTGGAAGAATTTAAACCTGAGAGGTTCTCAAAAGGAGTTGCAAAGGCATCAAAGAATCAGCTTGTGTTCTTTCCATTTAGCTGGGGACCACACGTATGTATTGGGCAGAACTTCGCGATGATAGAAGCAAAGATGGCCTTGGCCATGATTCTGCAACATTTCTCATTTGAGCTGTCCCCATGCGCATACTCCCTACATTCTCATAACTCTTCGACCCCAATTTGGTGCTCAGATAATCTTATGTAGTCTCTGAGATCACCTCTTCCATTGGGTGCCATCGAACACAATTAGAAATGCAGTTCCAAATAAACTATGTTGGATAGTTAAAGGATTAGAGGCTTCTTAACTAGTTTGATCTACCTCCAATAATAATAATAGTGAAAAAAGGGTAGTTTGCTCCACCTTGTCTTGTTTTGGCTAAGGTGTTCATGATTGGAGAATGGATTTTATTCTTCCTTCATATAAGTGACCCCTCGTGTATGGTACTATTTTCTTCCATAGTTTCATGTAATGGATGGATAATAAAATTATATGTGTTAGTGATTAGGTGCCTCTGTTTCATAATTTTCATGTAGTTGCACACAAATTATATGAATTGTAGTTGCTGTTGTCTAAATTGTGGATTCCATTAGGCCTTACAGTGAGTCTCATAATTAAGAATATGGTTTCTTTTTCCTGTTATGGTATGCTGATGGTAATGGTAAATGGTAACTTTAGATATGGTATGGTAGCATCTTCTATAACAAATATGTATGTTGACTTGTCCCACAAAACTCCAAGGATAATAGGTCCTGGCCCATCCAATATTAAAAATGTTTTATGTTATATGTTCACTGCTGATTTGTTACATTCCCTCCAACACCCACACCACCCCCCCCCCCCCCCCCCCCCCCCCCCCCCCCCCCCCCCCTCTCTATTAGGAGTGGTTGATCAAAGATTAAAAGAAATCTAAGACTTGTTGGAACCATTTTTCATTCATCCATATCCAGTAAGGATTATAATCCTATTATAATTAATATTGGCAAATTCATTCGGTATTGGACAAAACCTGGGATTTATTTATAATTATAATTTTAGTGGGACTGCCCAAGGAAGATTACTACAAGAGGTATTTGATCAAAACTCCAAGGCTTAGGTGCACTGTGTATGAGTCTCAGGATTCAAAGCTATGGGTTTCCACTTCCCATATATTGGAACGTTTCTTTCAATGCAAACATCATATGGGCATTTTTCTTGTTTCCAACGCCGACGTTATGTGGGCATAGTAGTTGCCATGGCATGGAGATTTGTGTGATAATGATATGGAAACCAAAAGGTCAAAGAAAACAAGCCGCATGTCTTGTCTCCATTATTTTAATATAAAAGAGTGGCTAAGAGCAACTTCAAGAATAGAATTGTACTGGATGATTGATATGCCATGGGATCCGTGCACAGCAAGATGAACGATCGCTCGAGCCAACTTTGGGCGCTCGAGCGGACGACAGGCAGTAAGCCATCTGCTCGAGTGCACATTCATTCGCTCGAGCGGCCAATGCGCAGAAAGTCCGTTTTTATTAGGAAACTGCGTTCTAATTTGGTTCAACTTACTTCTTTGAATCATACTTACCCTACAAGTATTGAGACACGAATTAAAGCCTATAATTGCCTTCCTCTCTCAACTCTAGAATACCACTATCCCATCCAAAAATCTAGAGATCTATTGAGAGACTAATTTCCTCTCCAATGCTTTAAGTTGCTGTGCTGAAGTTCAAGTCTTTGGAGGTTTTTTCTGTTACTTTTCTGAAGTGGATTCATCTTGAAGAGGCATTCAAGGTAGGTTGGTTCAAGCGCGGTGAAGGTGCACGGCGAGCAGTCGGCAGGAACAAAGCAGTCCTTAGGTTGAGTTCGCAACTGGGAAAGGGTTGTGAGTTTTCTTATAACTTTTGATTTATAGTGCTTGGCCGTCTATTGGCCTAGATGATAAAGCCCGTGGTTTTTTGCCGAGTAGGGTTTTCCACGTATAAATCATGTGTCCTTCTCGTTGTTTGGATTGCTTATTTTTAATCGGATTTAGGATTAATAACTAGTTTAATCACTGTGATTGAAATCTAGTAGAGATCCGTTGGTTGGGACCTGAGCCTGATTTAAGGCCGAATTTTTCAATTGGTATTTAAGCAGGCTACACAAATTTACTGTGTGATCCTTTTAAAACTGATCTCTAATGGATTTCAATAGAGAATGAACGTCTATTAATAAGCCCCCTCTCTTAGGCGAAACCAATTATGCTTATTAGAAAGTAAGGATGATTGCTTTTCTCATGGCTATAGACGATCAGGTCTGGGGCCCTATTGTGGACGGGTATGCAGATCCCACTGTGATTGTAAATGGGCAAACTATTAAGAAACCCAAAGCCCAGTGGATTGCTGATGAAAAGACTAAGTCTAATTGCCACAACAACCCATCAATGCAATTTACAATGGAATCACCCCGGTAGAATTCCATAGAATTTCTGCGTATCCGACTACCAAGGCAGCTTGGGATTTGCTTCAAACTGTTCATGAAGGAATGGACAAGGTGGAACAAACCAAACTCCAGAATCTGACCACTGCTTTTGAGACGATCAGAATGAAGGATTCGGAAACTTTTGATGAGTTCAATACAAAAATGAGTGACTGTAAAGCTGAAAAGGAAGATTTAAGAGGAAAGTTGAAGATGGTTCTCACCGAACTGGATTCCGCTAAAGCATCAATCACACGGATGAATACTGGGTCTAAGAAACTTGATGAGATACTTGGAAGCCAAAAGACTGACTTGCCTAAATCTGGAATTGGCTACACTCATGGAGCTTCGTCCTGAAACGATAAAGGTAAATATGTATTTGTTCAAGGACTTACTGCGTACTCCATCACATCCATAATTCATAAGGCTCCACCCTTGAAATTTGTGAATGCTAAGAAAGTGCATAAGCCTAAATTCACCCTCACATGTCACTTTTGTGGAATTAAAGGACGCATTAATTCACCCAAAGTGCATATAGATTTCTGTAGACCGACGCAATAGAATTGTATCCTATAGGGTTCAGAAATTTCTACAAAAAATGAGCACTCGAACTTTACATTACTTTATGCCGAGAAGTTCATAAGATAATCTTTAGTTGGGTTAAAAAAAAAATGCGTGTGACATTAAGGGGGAGTTTCGCACCTCATCACTGATCGGATTGATTGTTTTTTAAAGGTGTTAAATTCGCTATGTATCTGATGATTATTGATTTATGGTCGATCTGCGATTTCTTTGTGTTTTTCATTTGAGATTTTCTTACACAAAATTTACAAACATGATAAATTCCCCAAATTTGTGTTGCCTCATAACTTGCAAATTACAGTGTTTAATCATCAAAGGCTTTCGATTGTTGGCCTGATTAATTTTTGCATTTGTGCATTTTTTTATCGATAATCTAGATTATCTGATTTAGGGGGAGTATGATCTTTGTCAATTATGAGCAGAAAGGGGGAGAAGCTGAGATAGCTCACGTGATTTATACGATTTCACATGTTGTTTAGTGTTTTGATAAGTTTATTATCAAAATTAATTTTAATTCTCTTGATTTCAAGCTTGATCTTTTGTCAAACTTTCGTGAACAGGAATTGCAGGACTGAACTAAAGAAAAGTTTCTTGAAATTTATCTTATTTTTTGTTTGGGTAGTATTTTTCTTGTATTTAGGAGTTTTGTCCATGAATTGCCAAAGGGGGAGATTGTAAGAGTTATAATCCTATTATAATTAGCATTGGCAAATTCATTGGGTATTGGACAAAACTTGGGATTTATTTATAATTGTAATTTTGGTGGGGCTGCCCAAGGAAGATGACTGCAAGAGGTATTTGATCAAAACTCCAAGGCTTAGGTGCATTGTGTATGAGTATCAGGAGTCAAAGATGCGGATTTCCACTTGCCATAGATTCGAATGTTTCTTTCAATGCAAACATCATATGGGCATTTTTCTTGCTTCCAACGCCGACATTATGTGGCCATAGTAGTTGCCATGGCATGGAGATTTGTGTGATGATGATATGGAAACCAAAAGTCAAAGAAAACAAGTTGCATGTCTTGTCTCCATTAATTCTAATGTAAAAGAGTGGCTAAGAGAAACTTCAAGAATAGAGTTGTGATGGATGATTGATATGCCATGGGATCCGTGCACAACAAGATGAACGATCGCTTGAGCCAACTGTGGGCGCTCGAGCGGACAACAGGCAGTAAGCCATCTGCTCGAGCGCACATTCATTCGCTCGAGCGGCCAGTGCGCAAAAATTCCGTTTTGAATAGGAAACTGCATTTTAATTTGGTTCAACTTACTTCTTTGAATCCTACTTACCCTACAAGTATTGAGACACGAATTAAAGCCTATAATTGCCTTCCTCTCTCAACTCTAGGGTACCACTCTCTCATCCAAAAATCTATAGATCTATTGAGAGATTATTTTCCTCTCCAAAGCTTTAAGTTGTTGTGCTGAAGTTCAAGTCTTTGGAGGTTTTTTCTGTTACTTTTCTGAAGTGGATTCATCTTGAATAGGCATTCAAGGTAGGTTGGTTCAAGCGCGGTGAAGGTGCACGGCGAGCCGTCGGCAAGAACAAAGCAGTCCTTAGGTTGAGTTGGCAACTGGGAAAGGGTTGTGATTTTTCTTGCAACTTTCGATTTATAGTGCTTGGCCGTCTGTTAGCCTAGATGATAAAGCCCGTGGTTTTTTCTCAAGTAGGATTTTCCACGTATAAATCATGTGTCCTTCTCGTTGTTTGGATTGCTTTTTTTTAATCGGATTTAGGATTAATAACTAGTTTAATCACTGTGATTGAAATCTAGTAGAGATCCGTTGGTTGGGACCTGAGCCTGTGTTAAGGCCGAATTTTTCATATCCTTTATTAAGATAACGCATGGTAATCAGTGAAGAATCCACAGTTTTAAGGACTCCTCACCGAGGATTTGTATAGTTAAAGATTTCTTAACAAGTAAGAAAACCATGGATTTGATAAATTTACAATTGAGAGAAGGGAAGAGATGGGACCTAAAAGTCCTCAAAAATGATAATCATAGCTGGCCCACATACTTTAGCATTTTTTTTGGCACCCAGCTTAGGGGGCTGGGACCCAACCCTCTGGTGAGCTGGGACCCAATCCTTTATAATTAAGCATTTATAATTGTCAAATGTAGATTTTTCATAATTTTGTTCTTAAATCCTTTTCCTCCTTGATTGGTTGCCAAGCATAACCTAGAGACAAACAAGATGGTGTATCCAAGTACACCTCAAAACTGCATCCGAAATGACCTTCCATGGCAGGACCCACTCTTCTCGAATTCAAATCGTTAGCGCTGCTGTTTCCCTATTGAATAGACGCATGCCTAAATATGACTTTGAACAATGTGATAATATTGACCGTTGGATTGACCTAATCAAAGTTGATGACATTCAAACAGAGTTTAACTCATGCGAGGAGAGTTTGATCCAACTACATTTATTAATAAAAGGGGGTCCCACGCCGACGGAGATGATTTATCTGAATTAAGGAATCTTTTACGATAAACAACTCATAAACTTCAAATCAGGGGAGAGAGAAATTGTTTTGAATATGTCCCTAAACAAAAAAAAATCAATAGTAGAAGTAGACCTAGTATCCCTTTAAGATCAAGCCCCATTTGAGTTGGGGGGTCTTTGCATTTAAGTTGATGAGAGTGAATATAGAAGTGAGGGCCCCCACCTATCTCTCACCAACTTAGTGAGAGTGTCTCTCATAAGAGCATCTCTCATATATATATATATATATATAAATATATATATGAGATTAATACTAGTCTTTTATTTTATTTTTTTCCCATTTGTATTCATTATGTATACGTCCCTAGCCACTAAATCCAAATTGTAAAAGATAAAGAAAAAAAAAAGATTAATAAAAAAAAGAACTTGGACTTGTTTTTCTTAATAATATTTCCATAAATCTTATATTTTAATCTATTATTATTTCTTAGCGTCGATTGAGCATGGGCCTTTGTTGGTAGTTATGTCTACAATATCAAACTTTTATCCCTTCTTTTTTGAGTAATTCCCATGCCTTACAACAAAGAAATTTGAACATTTATGAACTGAAGCAAAAATTTAACAACGCCACTAGAAAAAGGAAAGTAGCTTACATTTTGAGTATCTATTGCAAAGAAAGACGCCTCTTCACTTCCAATGCCTTTCTCCAATAATTTCAAGAAAAGATTTTCTAATATATCCATTCCATCCTTTCTTTGTTTAGACCCACAAAAGCTTATTAAAAAAGTGAACCTTGTGAATGTAAGTTCAATCCAAATCAACCATGTTATTGTCACCAAGAAGTTTGTCCAAACAATTATGCTATCAGTTGATATTGTTAATAATGCTTTTAACATACATTACAAAATTCAGCTAAGATGGAGCACCAAGATGGACAACAATCACATGAATTACACATATCAGTATCTTTTTTTTTATACTCAAACATAGTAATTTATAGTAAATTATCTAGCATATTTTCCTCTCAGATTTTAGTATACTGCCCTCTAATAACGAACAATTGCAGGACAATATTTGGTGTAATAACCATGGTTTGAAGGGACATCGTTACCTAGGACTTAGAATGCCCCTATGAACCACATTGCAACCATTGCGACATATATACACTTTTTCTTATTATGAAACCCTTGAAGTCCCTTCTCTTTTTCCTTTTTTTTCAACTAAGAGCTTGTTTCTTCAAAAGAATTCATGGAATTCTTGTTGGAGAATTTCAAACTCTCTAAAAGTTGTCCCTGGGGTGGAATTTCTAAATCCTCTCCTTGGAGTAGCATTTGAAATTATAGAAAAATGCAAATAGATTGGAATTCCAAGAATTCCGAAAGGTTATTTGAGACATTTTAAGTGCCTACGTTTTGGAATTGTGGTAAAGAAACATAACATTTGTAAATGCTAAGGTGCAATCCACCCCATCATGTACTAAAAACCTCAACATCAAACGTGCTCCCATTCCTTCATGCAATTGCCTTTTTCTTCTTCCTTGATTCTCATATTCATTTGTTTATCTTCATTCTACATGTTTGTGGATCCCATATGCTTCTCTCATCTTCCTAAAGAGGTTATTAATTTTTCTCTTCTTAATTAAAGCATAGAGATCTCATAACTCACCAAAAGATTGATTTTTGTTTTTTCAATTTATAATTGCTCCTTTTATTTTACTCAAGGTGCTTTGAATAGATAAGAAATCATGGGAAAATGGAAAAGCAGCCAAGGAAGGAAACAGATGTAGATTGGGACAAAGGAAGAAGAGGAAAATGCGAAGGTAGAAATAGGCTCGAACAGGACAAGCCTTGACCTCAGGCAATGAACAATTATAAATGGGACCACTTTTGAAAACGTGTCAATCAAAATAAAGATGGTCCGAGTGTAGGGGTCATCCCCCAATTTTATCAGAATATAAGAGGTGGTCCCATCGAAAGGCTGACCACTTGATAAATAACTTGATGAGTCTAGATACTTGAGGGATTTTTATGCTAAATGTAGGGTTGTCAATTTGGTCGTGAGATAAGGGAGCCCGACTCTCAAAAATCCCTTAAAACGAGGGCTTTTGGTTTTAAGAAAAAGCTTTAGAGCCGGACTTGGGTAATTTGTAGCCAGCTTTGAAATTTGAGGGCCGAGCTTGGATAGCCTTGGCCCCACCCTGGAGGAGACAGGAGGAGACTCAGGACCCAGAGAAAATGACGGTCAACTGTCTAATTAATAGCCCATACATTTCACAAAATCAAGGCCACCCACTACTGAGAAATTATAATATCACCAAAACACACTCACCAAAAATAAACTAGAGTTTTTTTCACAAAAAAGACCCCTATATTTTTTAAAAACCTCAAAAAAGCCCCTAAGTTTTGTGATTTTGCTATTACCTCTCTTGACTGACGCTCAAGGTTAATAAAAGAAACCTCTGCCGTTCCCCTCTCAACTTTTGCCCTTTTAACCATTTTATCCTGCCCCTTTCGGGCAAAAAGACAGTTTTATCCCTATCATCTTTGGTGATAAGATATTAATTACGTGAGAAAATGGATAATAGGCTTTCTTCTAAAGAATTTGTGAAATCAATATTTATTTGAATATAAAATATATAAATTTCTCTTTTCCGTTCATTTATATTTGTAATGGGTTCTAGTGGTGTGTTTACAACTATCCAAGTCTTGCAACCATTCTTTATGAATATGTGCTGATTTTATAAAGATTGCATTCAACCATTTGTTTCTTATTTCATGACACGTTATTGGGATGTAAATGTGTCTCTTAGCTGCTCATTGCCATGTGTGGTGGATTCTCTTTGCTGCTCCTTGTCTGTTGGATTGGCACAGTTCTTCATTATTGTGTTTCTATTAATATCATGATATGAAGTTGTCCCTAACCTCCTCTCAGCAGATTGCTTTGCACTATTAAAGGAAAATATGGGTTGAGGCTTATCTAACTTTTAAAAAGATAAAAAGATTCTAAACTACAAAATGGAGTGGAAACAGTCAAGGGAGATTTTAGTAAAAACATGAAAATCAGGGGCTTTTTTGAGGTTTCTAAAAAAATATAGGGGCCTTTTTGTAAAAAAAAACTCAATAAATTAGTCATATTATAATGACTGCATCACATGAGCAGAAAAGATGGCAGTGGAACCAGTAGCAGAGAAAATGGGAAACTTTCTTCTCTTCTCCCTTACAATCTCTGGTGTTTTGCTTCTTTCATTGATCTATAGATTCTTCTATGTTTTCTGGTGGAAGCCCATGAAGCATGGGAGGTATCTCAATGACCAAGGAATCAAAGGCCCTCCTTACAAGCTTGTGGTAGGAAACATGACAGAAGATTTCCGATTGAGAAACGAAGCTCAATCGAAGCCCATGGATCTCTCACATGCCATCGTGCCACGTGTCCTTCCCTTCCAGTATAGAACTTTGAAAACCTATGGTATTTTTTTCCTTTTTTTATGATCAAATACCAGTTCTTTCTTGTTCTTGAAGTTTTGGTTACTGGGGTACCTACCCTCGTGACTGGCCTTTGAATTTCATTTATATGAATTAAGGTTTGGGGTTTTATAGCCTTATAAGTTTCATGCATGAGAGATTGATTTTATATGGTTTTGGTCCAATTAAATTAAGATCATATCCAAGGATGGATTACTGTAAGAGCATGATCAGAATGATTCACTATTACTTCATTGTTGATGGTGGTGACAGATCTCAAGTGGGCCCATCAAATTGGACCACACTGTGATAAGGTGTAGTTGGCTCATACAATATCTAGCATCTCATATCTATTGTGTGATCTGAGAATAAACTTTTTGGGTTCTGGAAATAAGTGGGGTTGGCTTTGTTTCAATTGACTTGCGACCAATTTTTTTTTTTAAATCGAGCTGATTCAAGTATACTTGTATGCAATAGAGATGTTTCAATTATAACTTTTACAAATACGCTGTTCAAACCCCTGAAAGTAGAGATGCCAAACGTTCGCTATGTCTAATTCAATTGGAAAAAGGTTACTTGTCACACTGCTAATGTTGCATGACAATATTTCCTAGAGTAAAAGTAGTACAAACTAATTTGTCAGGAAGAAAGTAGTATAGGCAAATTTCTCATGTTATAAACAGTTACATGGGTGTGGAGAAAAAACCAAAAAGGTGTATGTTTGCTTTAGAACTCATGTATACTTGAAAAAGTTACATTTTGGTTTTGTTTTAAAAAGGAGACAAAAGGTCTTACACTCTGCCAAATCATTTAAAAGGCACTCAAACATTTATTTGAATTAATATTATATTAAATAGACACAAAAAATAGACTTTTCCCTTAGTATTATGCTAAATAGACACAAAAAATAGACTTGTCCAACGGCACCTTACTAAGAGGAGGCCATATGCTTCAACGAGCAACCACCAACCAATTAATTAATGTGGAATGATGATTAATGATACTGGTGGACCTCATAATTTCTCTGTCTAGGAATAGTCTTTTCTTTTCTTTTTTTTTTCCTTAACTGAGGGTTTAGTTCTTGTCTCATCCTCTAAAGAAATGAATTCATCAAGGGTTTGGAAATCACAGGTAAAATTTCAATGACTTGGGTTGGGGCTAATCCAAGCGTGAGCATTATGGACCCAGAGCAGATCAGGGAAGTGCTGTCCGACAAATCCGGTCGCTTTGAAAAGACGAAAGTAAGCCCAGTTTTGAAGGTGTTGGCAACTGGGCTTGTGATCTACGAAGGTGAGAAGTGGGCCAAACACAGGAGAATTATCAACCCCGCCTTCCATCAAGAGAAGTTAAAGGTGTTCTATATTGATGATATTATGTTTATTTGATAATAACAGTCTGCTCTACATCAAGTTTCATTTTACTAGAAGTTTAGGAACTGCAAATGAAACTATTACAACTAGAGAAAACTATTTAGATTATTCAACAATTGACGTGCTATACTTAGAGAGTTATCAATAACCTAGATGACAGACAAGGCTTTTAGAAAACTAACCCTTGTTGAATTTTATTGCTTTGTTACTGATCAATCCAAGCTTTCTGTTTGGTGTTCGCAACAGAGAATGCTACCAGCATTCCTTACTAGCTGTTGTGAGTTAATAAGCAGATGGGAGAAATCAGTTGGTTCTGAGGGGTCTTGTGAATTGGATGTGTGGCCTGAATTCCAAAATTTTACCGGAGATGTCATTTCTAGGACTGCATTTGGTAGCAGCTACAAACAAGGGATGCGGATATTCCAGCTCCAAACAGAGCAGGCCCGGCTTATTATTAAATCTGTTAAGAGTATGGTAATCCCATGCTACAGGTACATTTCTTGCCAGTATTAAACTCAATCCATTTATGACAAGGATTGTCCATCAACACTTCTACACATGATTGTTAGTGTAATTCTCATTTTACATTCTAACGGGTTGATAGCATTCCTACTTCACTGGCTTTAAATGCAGCAAATACCATGCCCTCTGATTTCTCATGTATGCAGGTTTCTGCCCATACAAGTGAACAGGAGGAGGAATGAAATTGACAAGGAAGTACGTGCTCTACTAAGGGGTATAATTATGGAAAGAGAAAGAGAAATGAAAATGGGAAATGTTAGTAATGATGACTTACTAGGATTGCTAATGGAATCTAATTTTAAAGACTTCCAGGAGCAAGAAAGCTCCAATGCCACAGCCATGACAATCGAAGAAGTGATAGAAGAGTGCAAGCTCTTCTACTTTGCCGGACAGGAAAGCACTGCAATTTTTCTAACATGGACAATGGTTGTATTGAGTATGCATCCCAACTGGCAAGTGCAAGCAAGGGAAGAGGTTTTGCAAGTCTTTGGAAAAAATAACCCGGATTTTGACGGCTTAAGTCGCTTGAAAATCGTGAGTCTTTCTTTCATTCAATAGATTAGGGCCTGCTTGCGTGTAGACCGTAGAGTTCTATAGTTGTGCAAGAGATAGACCTCTCTCTCCCTCTCTCTCAGTTGAATATATGAAAGATCATCTACTTGTTTCATGAGATACTCATATAATTGGCTTCTGAAATTTTGAAATTGCTACTTCAGGTAACCATGATTCTTTATGAGGTTCTTCGATTGTACCCGCCTGGGGCTTCCACCGCTCGGCGTGTTGACAAGGCAACGAAACTAGGAGATATTATCCTTCCGCCGGGTGCAGAGGTTTCTCTGCCAACACTGCTAATTCATCACGATCCTGAAATATGGGGAGAAGATGTGGAAGAATTCAAACCAGAGAGATTCAGAGGAGGAGTTTCAAAGGCATCAAAGAATCAAGTTGTGTTCTTTCCATTTAGTTGGGGACCACGCATATGCATCGGGCAGAACTTTGCCATGATAGAAGCAAAGGTGGCCTTGGCCATAATCCTGCAACATTTCTCATTTGAGCTTTCACCATCCTATGCACATGCTCCTTGTAACGTCATAACACTTCAACCCCAACATGGTGCTCAGATAATCTTACATAGGCTTTGAAACCGTCTCTTGCATCCATCACCATCCAAGTTAAGTATCATCCTCTTCTTCATCTGTAAGTAATGCAATTCCAGTTAAACTCTGTTTCACTGTTAGAGAACAAGAGGCTTCTCAACTGGTTTGGTTTGCTCTACGTTTATCTGTTTTATCTGTGGTGTTCATGCTAGCCAGGAGATTGGGCTTTATTATCCCTTTAGACAAGGAACCCCCTTTTCATGTAGGGCACTATTTTCAGCCATACAGCCATAGTTTTATGTAATCCATAGGAATATCATATATGTTGTTGATGAGGGGGGTGTGTTTTGTTTCAGGATATTCATGTAGTTGCATAAAAAATTATATGTATCATGGCTGCTGTTGTGTAAATTTTGGTTTCCATGAGGCCTATTCCTCAGTTCTATCTTACAGTAAAACTCATTAGTAAGAAAATGGTTTCTTTTTCCTGTTATGGTATGCTGATGGTAATGGTAAATGATGACAAAGTAAATGGGAGCTATATACCGAATATGGTGTCTTCTTAGTTCTTGTATTGTGAATGAGGATGTTGAATTGCCCCCCAAATAACCAAGGATAGAATGTCTTCGCCTTCCAATATTATAAATGTGTTATGGTTTTTTTATTTATTTCACAGATAAATACTCACGCATCTGCACGCAACACCCTACCCAAGTCAGGGGTGGTGGGGTTGAAGAGTGGGTGTTAATGGGTCAGGACAAGCCAAGGCTGGGGCATATCCTGGCCTCGATCAACCTTTGGAATACAGGCCCATATCTGGGGTAACCCTGACATTGGTAGTGATTGCTTTGTGATCGGCCCACGTCAAACATGTCAGGCCCAAGGCCGCCATTTAGTTTATCGGACCGGGTCAGGTGGGACTTTTTATCACTTATATGAGCAAAGAAATTGCTAAACTACAATGTTACTTATTCATGCTGGGACAGGCCAAACTTTTAAGGCTTTTTATCACTTGACCCAAGCCCTAGCTCAAATATTAAATAAGCCCAAATTTTAGATCCAGGTCCAGCCTGAGTACAAGTACCCAAGGCCTGAACCCAGTCCAATGGGGGCTGCGCGCGGCCCATGAGAGCCCCTACGGGAAGGGCTGTGCTCAGGTGGCTTTTAGATTTGATTTTATTTCATATGATAGTCTTAAACACAAATGTCATGTGGCCACATAAGATGAAAGCATCCTTTTCAAGGATTTATTTTCCATGGGTCATTTAGTATAGTAAGCCAACAATATGAAGCAAAAGACCAATTGAAAGATATGAACCCTTTTTGCTAAGCATGCTAAGAAGTTACATTAGCAGCTTGAAACGATCATTAGAGTAATTCACTTCATAACACTCATATATAGACAAAATGTAATGAGCTTATTATAACTACTACTCATTAATTAATCTTTGTAGGAAGATTACCAACATTTCTAACCTGAAAACGATGGCCCTGGTTAGGTTACAGAGGCGCACATCACCAACTTCTCTTCTTGATGTAAAAACTTATTTTGCCAACTCAACTACTACACAAATATTTTAAAGATAAAATCTCCCATCATTTAGGTTTAAAGCTGAAGATTTTCTCCTTCTGATGTTCCCATCTGGTTGTCAGAGGTTGGGGCCCTCATCAAATTTAAATTACTGGTAAGACATTTCAAACTACTTCCCACTCACTCACTATGAAATTATTTTGCTTTAAAGTGGGCTCCACTCACGACATTTGTCTCAAGAGTCCGGTTCCTCACTTGTTGGAGTGGAACTCCATAGTGGGACCCCCTATTGAAAATAGGCCAATCAAAATAAAGGCCTTCTGAGTGTATGGGGTATCCCAAATTTTACTCCAATAAGATGTGGTCCCATTGTAAAGTTGATTGATTGATGTATAACTTGATGAGTCCAGATCATTTTGAGTCTCCCAGTTAAAGAACTCCTGAGTTAAAAGAAGTAAAAATTCATGGTGGGCGTACTTATTGAAAATCCAAACCATTCAAATGAAGATCCCGGTCTTGGTCCAATAAGAGTTGGTTCCAAGGTAAGATTGATTATTTGATAAAAATAGGTGTTTAATAAAGCTTATAAGATTGTGTTTATCATATTTTTAATCAAATGATCACTTTTATAATGGGATAGATATCAGATCAAATTAATTGCTCATATTAAATCACCAGTCTTGTTGGTGATCGATCAAAATACAAATACATACATATAGGACTCATTCAAGTTGCAATAAAGCCATTAACCATAATTGGTTTGAATACATCTTGTCTCGCGTATGTTCGTGATAAAAGACATGAATCCTTCAGAGATTCCCTCATAGGGATGGTAGAAGGCAATCTTCATGATGGCCCTGCCTTTTTTAATTGCCTTCCCAATTTCACTATATCACTTCATGATCTAGGTGCCTCTGAAGCTATCACTCTAGGCATCCACACAAAAGGATTCAATATGAAGCCTCAAATACAAAAATGTTGCAATCGTATATAGGATTTATTATAAAGTAATGAATACAATTATCCCTGAAATTGCATATTCATCACAAATTAAAGGAGTAACAACTTTATTCCTTACAAATTTCAAAAATAAAGTCACCACACCTAAATCCATAGCTTGGGAAGATGTCAATCTTTCTGGCAGGTGAGAGCTCGAAGAAGCTCAACCAAGAACCCCTCAACTTCAATATGATGTTGAGACAATTACAGAACATCCAAATGGAAAAGTGACAATAAATTTTGCTAATACACCAAGATCATACTTTTCATCCACAAGAAAATCAATCCCTTCGGAAGCTGGATCTTACATATCAACCACTTCCTCTTTTTACAAATTAATCTATCCCGAAATCACCCTCTTATCATCCATCAGGAATAGCCTTTCCTGTTTATTCAGAAACAAACAATGAAGATATACAGTCAGTCAGATTATCTGCATCTGATTTTGACGCCTCAATAAATACAATCTCTTTAATTCATGATACTAATACAGAAACAAGTGATTTCATAATTGATAAACAATGCATTCAACAAGATCTATTAAAACATCCAAAGACAAAATGGTTCTTGACAAAATTTTCTAAATTTGAAAGATCTCAAGCCAAAGACTTATGGTATGAACAAATGAATCAAGAACAAAGAAACATTCCTTTCTTTGAATGGCTCTCATCAAAAATAAATAAAAAATGAACTCTAATGACAATTAATAAATCCACACAATCATGGGATACCGAAACAGGAAAAATCGAATCAATACACCCCCCTTGGTCTGTCATCAAACATAAAGACATAAATGCTAGTCCTTTCAATAACTGTGCAAACACCTCTAAAACAATCACTATCCAACAAGTTGATCAAGAACCCCATGAAGAAAACATCTCCGATATCTTTGAAACAACAAATACTACATCTAGCTCGTCACCTTCCTATATTATAAACAATTCTATCCAGAAACCGACTTACTGTAAATCTAATCATATAGAAGACAATATATCTCATCCCTCATTTTCATCAATAAATGTATTAAGTGCTCAAGATGAATTAGCCCTTGACATACTAAATCACATCTCTTCTACAAATCAAAAACTGAAATACTTAAAAAAAATCCTTGAGGGTAAATCTTCTGATAAACCCTCAAATCTTATTTTTAAACCAATTTCTATAGTTCCAAATCTTGGAAGATTAAATCAAATTAATTTGCTCGTATCTCATAAAGAAGAATATATTGAAAATCTTGAAAATGACATTACCCTTTGTCGAATCAAGGATCAATTAGAATCAAAAGATTTTGAATCTAAACTCAATAATTTTCAAACCTATTTAATAAAAGAATGTTGTTCTGAATTTCCTTCTGCCTTTTGGCATAGAAAACACATATGGTGTCTTTACCTTACATTTCTACATTCAATGAAAGAGATATTCCAACTAAAGCTAGGCCATCCCAAAGGAGTCCCAAACTCTTAGAATTATGTTATAAAGAAATTAAAGATCTCCTTCAAAAGAACTTAATCCATAAATCACGCTCTACTTGGAGTTGTACAGCCTTTTATGTTGAAAATGCTCCTAAAAAGGAACGAGGGCCTCCTCGCCTTGTAATTAATTATAAACCTTTAAATAAAGTTCTTCAATCAATCCGATATCCAATTCCGAATAAATAAGATCTTATTACTCGATTATATAAGGCCTTTATCTTTCCAAAATTTGATCTAAAATCAGGATTTTGGCAAATACAACTTGAAGAAAAAGATTGCTATAAAACTGCCTTCACTGTCCCCTTTGGACATTACGAATGGAATGTTATGCCTTTAGGGTTAAAAAACGCTCCTTCAGCTTTTCAAGAAATAATGAATGAAATCTTTCATCCTTATAAAAACTTCTCCATTTTATATATTGATGATATTTTAATCTTCTCTCAATCCATTGATGAACATTGGAAGCATTTAAAAATTTTCAAGTGGAGCATTAAGACAAATGGCCTCGTCCTTTCTCAAAGAAAAATCAAGCTTTTTCAAACAGAAACACAATTTCTTGGCTATAAAATAACAATGAAGATTATGCATATCCTTTCTCCCACGGAATGGGCAGACAATTTATCATTACCAAAGTCGGTAGTAAGTCCCACATGAAGTTCTTGGCCCTATGATTATTGGGATTATATGAATGCTTGGGAATATACTTTGTTATATCAAAATTCAAAGAAATCACATTTTTGATACATTAGCTTTTCATCAAAATGCAATCAACCTATCCCCTGTTGGTTTTGGAATAATTGGTGGATCTGTTTTGGACCACAATCATGCATGCTCCCAGAAGCCCTATTAAGTCATTATCAATCATTTGAATCCTTAACTAGTTTTGAAATCCCGGATCCTTCATACTCTTTCTTAAAATTTATCTCTTCCTCTACAATTCTATGGATATTTTGATGGGAATATGGTAAATCTCCGACAATAAAGCCAGCATGCCTTGTTCGTATTTCTTATATAAAATGGTGGGATAAATTTGATGTCTCAAGATTTCTTAATAAATCTCATCATTCCTCTCCTCAAGCTTCTTTCATTACACAACCCCATACAGCAAATCCTCAACCCAAAAGGGAAGCAGCCTTTGATACACTTTTGCCAAAAAGTTTTAAAGAAGTTGTCCATGGCGAATCATCTTCTCCAGCTGCCCCTATCAATACTCAACAACATCTAGATCTTCTTGAAAAAATACAGCGAATGAAAAATGAAATTCAATTTCTTAGAGATCCTATCATAAAGAAATATGGCGGATTTGTACAAGAGGCTTCTTCTTCTAATGGTTCTGTCAATAATAAAGACGATTCTGATGCAATAATGCCTCCTTCTGGCAAACCAGAACCAGAAGAATTTTGAAAATCAAGAATGTTGATCATCAAGTCCGAAAAATCCATAATCTACAACACATGCAACAAATGTCATCAAATTTGTCAACAAACAACAATATCCAATGCATCTCTGAACAAATCTCGAAGCAGCCCGCACAAATTTCCATGCAGCATTATTACACTCCTACAGGTGTCTCAAATACAGAATGCAGCAGCCTTCCATGCAGTCCCGCACCCTGCAAAATTATCCCTATGGCGACAAGTGTCTTGCAATCAATTCATGCAGCAGCTATCTCCTAACACTTGCCATCTTTTGAATAAAGAATTAATCACCATAAATACCATCTATAAAGAATTATTTGAATGCCCCTTCATATCAAAATGGGCTTTAAATATACCTTACTAAAATAATTACAAACCTTTGCATATATGATTTGGAAATTATAAACAATTACATAAAGAAGTGCAAAAGTGACTATAAAGTCAACAATGAAGGCTATGGTGGTCCTCATCATTTGGTGATCCTCATCACCATGTCAGATTAAATTACTACCTCTGGTTCAATTCAATAGCAAAGTCAACAATTGTGGCTACAGCTACAGTAAATGCCAATTATATCAATGTAGCTACAACAACAATCAATTATATGCAGCTACAGCAAATGTGCATGCAGTTGATACAGTTTAAATGACACATACAGTATAATCCGATTCCGGATTTCAAATGAATTTCAAATGTAATTCAGTGTGTAAATGTCTATAAATAGGGGTTGTGAGCCCTTGTCTCACAACATCAACAACATCGGCATCAGCAACAACAAAACATTGTAATCTTTCACTTTTTCCTTCTTTCAATTTTTTTTAGCGAGAGTCCACTGGTCTGATCTCCTGGTCTCGATCTGGTATTACAAATTAAAGGAGTAACATGAATCACAAATCGAAACCAGGAAATATCTCCTATGAGTGTTGGTCTCCTTACGAATATACAATCCACATTTATTTCCTGAATACCAATGTTGTAAATGTGAATTGCTCATATTCTCTCCTAAAACTCATACTTCAAAGACAAGAAATTTTTATAGTCAGCCTTCTCCAATGAATATACAATTTGAAGAAATCCCAGATATTGCAAATGCCAAGTATGATGGTAGTTCATTAGTAGAATGGAACATTGATGGACTCACTGAATATGGAATTCTTAATATTATAAGAAACATGATCATCTATACTAATGCTGGAATGCTTCATGGCAATACACAAGCCGAATTGATAAAACCTATCACTGTCGGATTTACTGGTCAACTTCATGGTTGGTGGGAATATTATCTTACACCAATTCAAAAGACAAGTAAACTAACTTCAGTTAAATTAAATGAAGAAGGAAAACCTCTTCTTAATGCACAAGGTCAAACTATTTCTAACGTAATTGAAACACTAGTTCATAATATTCTTATCAACTTTTCTGGTAATGTTAGTGATCAAATCGAAAAATACAGTGAACAATTAATCAATCTACGTTGTAGAACTTTATCTAATTTTAGGTGGTATAAAGATGTTTTTCTTTCTTGTCTTTCAATTATTTAATTCTCATGAAGAATTTTGGAAAGGAAAATTTATTTCAGGACTTCCAACTCATTTTGCAGAAAAAGTAAAAATTGTTCTGAGAGAACAAAATAAAGTAAGATTAAATTATATGCTAACTATACCTATGGAGATTTAATTCAAAAAATTTCCCGAGTTGGTATGTCACGATGTAGTTATATGAAAATAAAAGCATATTTACATAGACAAAAGAAAATTGGTAAACAAGAATTAGGGGATTTTTGTTATCAATTTGGCTATGAACCCCTTCAAAATCCATCTATTCGCCCCCCTAAAAAATATCATTCCTAAAAGACAAAAAGGTATTTTCATACTAACAAGCCATATAAATCTTGTAAAAAATACTACAAAAAACGAAAACATGAGCGAAGTGACATTTTGCAAATAATTGCTTTGATATAGATTCAAAAAAGAAAATTAATGAATTAGAATATCATTCTCATAATTTAGAAGATGAGAAAGATATCTGTGCATGTTGCGCAAGCGACGAAAGTTCCTATGATTCCTCATCCTCTTCCTCTTATTTTTCAATAAATGTATTAAATGATCAAGATGAATTACTTCTCGAATTAATAGAAAATATTTCTTCTGAAGAAGATCAACGTAAATATCATAGAAAAATACTTAAAGACAAATCCTCGGAAAAATCTTTTAAGAAAAATAAAGATAAAGATTTTATGCCAATCTCAATGAAAGATATTCTTTCTCAAAAGGCAAGCTCTTCAAAACCTTTAAACATTCAAGACCTTCAAAATGAATTAAATGAAACAAAACATGAAATTGCTCAGTTAAAAGAAGAAGCAACTCAAGAAATTGCTAAATTAAGAACAAGAATTGAAATCCTTGAATTAGGAAAAGAACTCAGTGCACACAATCAAGAAAATACTAATCTCGAAACAGAATTTGATGAAGAAATCACAGAATTTGTAAATTCCAACACTAAATATCATTATATAAATGGTATACAACAATAACTCTAAAAACCAAAGACTTTCATCTCTCTGTTGATGGTTTAATTGACAGTGGAGTAGATGTAAATTGCATCAGCAAAGGTTTAATTCCTCTAAAGTATTTTGAAAAAACAAAAAACTACACAATTGGCACTGCAAATGGTAAAATTATAATTGTCAATTATAAAATTCCAAATGCACATGTTTGTAAAAATGGAAAATGCATATAGACTTCATTTGCCGTAGCAAAATTCCAAACTAATGATGTCATCCTTGGAACTCCATTTTCATTAAAAATTCAGCCATTTTCTGTTGACACTAAAGGAATCCATGCCTCAATTGATGATAAACCAATAATTTTTGAATTCATAGAAAACCCATGGCTTGGAAAAATCAATGAAATTAATCTCTAATTGCATACATATTTATATTTCCAAAATCGATTTTGTTGCATCAATAAAGCTTTTCAATAACTATTCCAATTTCTACTCCCATAGGAAAACCCTAATGTCAACAGACAAAGGCAAATAGCCAATCAAGTCCAAAAAAGTATCTGCCCTTACTCATGAAAAACCTCCTTTTCCAATTCCGTTTCCATCCTTTTATCCTCCCCCCTCTGCAGCCTCTCAAATTCTTATTGACAATATTTGGAGTACATATCTTTCTGGCCAATGCAATTTCCTTATGCAAAAGCACCTCTCTGATCTGGCCAATCATCTCAAATATTTGGAAGCAAAAATTCAAATGTTATAATAGCAATGCGCACCATCATCTATCTCTCCAATTGAATACAGAACTCAACTCCTGGAAAAGGTTTATACCCTTCTTCCGGACGATATAGCTGCAAGAATTAGAGATGAAACTCTATCTTGTCAGATAATGGAGCGATTAATTAATCACGCATCCTATCTTAGCTGGGCCACTAGTTTTCCAAAAATGTTCTTGCCAGCAAAAGAGTTTGATATTTCTTATATTGAACAAGGCCTTGTTTATAGATTTGTTCTCGACCAAGACAATCTTGCAATTCATCGAAAGTTGCCTACAATTGTCAAATATGCACTCAGTTGCCTCGGCATCACCAAGTGACATATTCTCGTAACAATCTCTTCCACCCTTAGAGAAAGTAATGAATTCAGATTTTATCAGCCATATCAATTATGGACCATCATGAATTATGAAGACGGAGATTTATTCTGTAAAAAGTACAGCTCTCTTATCAATGACTATGAGCATCTTCCTGACCAACAATGGAATCGAGAATGGATTGAATCCTCAGATGCTGCCACACTTAACTACAGCTTGGAGCGTCTACAATTTTACAATATTCAAGCAGATCAAAATCAAAGGTTCATCAATTTAAAATGACATCTCAAATTTGCCTGCACTTTTAAGGGACTATGGAGCGATAAACATCGTGTTATATGTATAGATGAAGATCTTGCAGATGACACTTTCGTGTATTTTGATCCCTTTAGAGCAGGCCATACACTTCTTGATGAAATTCTCGAAAATTTCAATGATGTATCTTCTCTTCATATCACTGAAAGAACAAAGCGACAGCTCATCCCGCTATTTCAACGGGAAATTGATTCTGGTGTATGGACCCCAAGTCCTCTCTTGCCAGATCAATACATCATTAATGATTCCTAAAGCACAGGCGCCAATTGTCATCAAATTTGTCAACAACCAGCAATTATCTAATGCATCTCATATCGAATCTCATGCAGCTCGCACAAATTTACATGCAGCATCATTACACTCCTATAGGTGTCTCAAATACAGAATGCTACCGTCCCGCAGCCTGCAAAGTTATCCCTATAGCGACAAGTGTCTTGCAATCAATTCATGTAGCAACTATCATCGAATACTTGCCATCTTTTGAATAAAGAATTGATCACCATAAATACCATCTAAGAATAATTATTTCAATGCCCCTTCAAGTCAAAATGGGCTTTAAATATGCCTTACTAAAATAATCACAAACCTTCGCATATGTGATTTGGAAATTATAAACAATTACATAAAGAAGTGCAAAAGTGACTATAAAGTCAACAATGAAGGCTATGGTGGTCCTCATCATTTGGTCATCCTCATCACCATGTCAAATTAAATAGCTACCTCCGGTTCAATGCGATGGCAAAGTCAACAATTGTGGCTACAGCACTTCAGCTACAGTAAATGTCAATTATATTAATGCAGCTACAGCAACAGTCAATTATATGCGTATGCAGTTGATACAGTTCAAATGACGTATACAGCTTATCCAGTCACTGTAACTACTTTAATGCAATATAGTCCTATTTCAGATTTCAAATGAATTTAAAATATAATTTAGTTTGTAAATGTCTATAAATAGGGATTGTGACCCCTTGTCTCACAACATCAACAACATCAGCATTAGCAACAACAAAACATTGTAATCTTCCGCTTTCTCTTTCTTTCATTTTGTTTTAGCGAGAGTCCACTAGTTCAATCTCCTGGTCTTGATCTGGTATCATTCCGAGACCAGGAGATATCTGAAGATATCATACACATTTAAATTCACATTGTAATCACTAATATTAGTGACGAACCTCCCTTCAACCCTCAACATCCCAAAAACCTAACAGTAATTTGCTAAAGAAATAGTCTCTAAAGGCCCATGTTTCTCAAACGCGCTCCCACTCCTTCATGCAATTGCCTTTTTCTTCTTCCTTGTTCCTTGATTCTCATATTCATTTTTTTATCTTCATTCTACATGTTTGTGGACCCCATATGCTCCTCTGATCTTCTTAAAGAGGTCAATTTTTCTCTTCTTAATTAAAGCATAGAGATCTCTTATCTCACCAAAAGATTGAGTTTTTTTTTTTCAATTTATAATTGCTCCTTTTATTTTACTCAAGCTACTTTGAATAGATAAGAAATCATGGGAAAATGGAAAAGCAGCCAAGGAAGGAAACATATGCATATTGGGACAAAGGAGGAAGAGGAAATTGCAAAGGAAGAAATAGGCCCGAAAAGAACAAGCCTTGACCTTGGGCAATGAACAATTATAAATGGGACGACTTTTGAAAACGTGCCAATCAAAATAAAGGTGGTCTGAGTGTAGCGGGTATCCCCCAATTTTACTCGAATAAGAGGTGGTCCCATCTAAAGGCTGGCCACTTGATATATAACTTGATGAGTCTAGATACATGAAGAGTTTTATGCTAAAGGTAGGACAGTCAATTTGGCCATAAGAAAGGGAGCCGACTCTTAAAAACCCCTTAAAACAGGGGCTTTTGTTTCTTAGATAAAGCTTTAGGGCCGGATTTGGATAATTTTTTGCAAGCTTTGAAATTTGAGGCCGGGCTTAGACAGTACTAGCCCCGCCCTGACCCTCATATTTTTATTATATATATATAAAGCACCCTTATCAGAGTCACTTAGTTGTAATAAAAGGGGAATACAAAGGCAGTTTCATACCCACCCACCGATAACAAACAATTGAAAAAATCCATACCCACGTACATGATTCATTTCGTCTATATTTAATTATATAAGAAGTGTTACACGACATAGTTGTGAATTTCGTTTTGGACACCATTTCAGTCTAGTCTTCAAACTAAAATATTTCAGTCATTTCGGCGAAATATTTAGGGTTCTATTTATGAGAAATAAAAACATATAAAATATATACAATTACAGGGAATATCATCAAAATAAAGATGGCACCTGGCTCAGACCTAAAGCCTTTTATAAAACCTACCCCAAAGTAGGCCTAGTACCAAAATAGACCCAACCAGACAGTTGAAATAGAGAGAACTGAAAACTATATTATTCTTCTCTTTAGAGGATAATTATACAAGGAATACAATCCTTACAAGGGAACCAATCCCGGTTAAAGGGGTTATACACGGAGTACAACCCTTACAAGGGAACCAATCTCGGTTAAAGTGGGAATTAACTAAATACACCTATTATGCCTATAACTTGGAAACCTAATTATATACAAAAGTCAACACTCCCCCTCAAGTTGGTGCATAGATGTTACACATGCCCAACTTGGACAGGAACCTAGAAAACACGTAACTTGCAACGGCCTTTGTGAGTATATCTGCCAGCTGATCTTCTGTTCGGATTGGTGTACCTCAATAATCTTCCCTTCTATTTTTTCTTTAATAAAGAATCGATCCACCTCAACATGTTTGGTTCTGTCGTGTTGTACTGGATTATATGCAATATCACGTGCAGCCTGATTATCACAAAACAACTTCATAGGTGAAGGACTTAGGTGGCCTAAGTCCTTCAATAAATTCCAAAGCCAAAGTATCTCACGTATTCCCAATGCCATGCCGCGATATTCTGCTTCTGCAATTGACCAAGTAACTACATTCTGCTTCTTGCTTCTCCAAGTAACCAAGTTACCTCCCACGAATGTGAAATAACCTGATGTAGAACGTCTATCATTAATTGATCCTGCCCAGTCTGCATCTGTATACCCTTCAACTCTAAGATGATTGATCTTCTTGAACAATATACTGTTACTTGGATTTCCTTTCAAATACCGCAATATTCTTATTACAGCATTCATATGCTGCTCTCCAGGATTATGCATAAACTGACTGACTACTCCCAAGATGTGGGATAAGTCAGGCCGGGTGTGTGCCAAGTACATCAATTAGCCAACTAATCTCTGATATCGTCCCCTATCCTCTGGCACTTGATTCAGATCAATCCCAAGCTTCAAGCCTTCTTCTAATGGCATCTCAACAGGTTGACATGCCGACATGCCTGTTTCTTGCAACAGATCCAGGGTATACTTCCTTTGAGACAAGAAAATCCCTTATTTGCAGCGAGATACTTCAATTCCTAGAAAATACTTCAAATCACCTAGATCTTTCATCTCAAATTATGCTGACAAATATTTATGAAGAGCTAAGCGCTCCTTCTCATCATCTCCTATAACCACTGTTATTTGTTTGGCTTAATTGAATAAATTATAAATAAACCGGGCCCCTGTATTGCCCATGTTCTACTGAGATTAGAAGTAGGTCTATTATCATAGGTCTACTGTGATTAGAAGTAGTGTTTGGGTGTAATTGGGTATTGGGCTGATATTATAAATAGAGACTTAGGGTCTCTATGATGTACACCTTCTTCTGATTGATAGTGAATTCTCCCGTCTTCCCCGTGGACGTAGGCCAAAAGCCGAACCACGTAAATCTCCGTGTTCTTGTGTGTGCTTGATCTCTTCTCATAGGCCCTAGATCGCAACAAACTGGTATCAGAGCATTATTGGCGTGATCGAAAGGAGATCTGACGGATCAGATCTTCGAAGGGTTGATCGGAGAAGAGAAGGGATCGCTCCCTGTTTTGGATTGGTACGCAGGCAGAAGCTACAGAGGATCTGGGTTCCATCAGATCGATCTGATCGGCTACAGAAGGAGCGTTGCTGCTGCGTGTCGCCATCGCTGCAGAAATCAGATCACCACAAACTGGGATCAGCCACAAACTGGTAACGTTGTTTGCAGCGATCAACGAACCGTGCTCGGAGAAGGAGGATCGGGGGGATCGGTAGGCCACACAAATTGCACGCCGCTTCGTTGTTACTGTGAAGCCACTGCCCTGCGTTTTGGCTAGGGATAACGTCCCTATTGCAGCAGAAACAGAGGAAGAAAAAGAGAGCGATTTGCATTGGTTTTTTCCGGTGGGGCCCTTATCGCCGTCGCCGGACTCCTCGCCGCTACCGCCGCTGCGTGTCGCCGCCGTCGTCGGAGAAGGGGGGTTGCCCCTGCTGCCCGGCCGTGCCGTAGTCACAGTGAGGAATCGTTCCAGAACCAGAATGAAGGAGGAAGACAACCCAGATTTGTGGGCCTGGTTCCAGGTTGGGTTCGGGTTGGGTCCAGTCTGACCAGCTTCAAAAGCCCATTCGCCAGTCCAGGTCAGGTCAAGTCCAGGTTGACCTGACCCGTGCAGAAGAGGCCCAGAACCAGTTGTAAAAGGAGCTGACATCAGCAGATCGTACGGTCAAAGTCAGTTTGACCAAATCAAAGGCTGAAATTTGTTTTCGCGATATCTTGACGATCCGGAGTCCGATCTGAGATCCGTTTGAACCTACGGACTCGTTGCGAGCAGATCTACGCTGTTGTGGAAGAAGATTGGCTATTCAACGGTCAACAAAGAAGATTGACTGATCGGAGCGCAGAAACTTATTTCTGCGATATCTTAGCCGTCCAGAGTCGGATTTCAGATCCGTTTCTTCCAGCGTGCTCGTGGTGACCAGAGCTACACAGTTCCAGTGAAAGATTTGCGGAATGGCTGCTAAATTCGATATTGAAAAATTCGACGGTAATAATGACTTCGGTCTTTGGCGTCTGAAGATGCATGCTTTATTGGTCCAGAACGGGTTGCATAAAGCTTTGAGGGGAAAGAATGCTCTATCTGAAAAATTGTCATATGAAGAGAAGGATGAGTTGCTGGAAAAGGCTTATGGTCAGATTCTGCTGTTCTTGAGTGATGGTGTACT
This sequence comes from Persea americana, assembly GCA_029852735.1. Taxonomy (NCBI): domain Eukaryota; kingdom Viridiplantae; phylum Streptophyta; class Magnoliopsida; order Laurales; family Lauraceae; genus Persea; species Persea americana. Next base: position 3,657,977 of record CM056813.1, read on the forward strand.
GCGAAAGGTTGTTCAAGAAAAAACTGTTGCTGGCATATGGCAAAAGTTGGAGAACTTGTACATCACAAAATCTCTCATGAATCGCTTGTATCTGAAAAAGCGATTGTTCACATTACAAATGTAGGAAGGTACGCCTGTTTCAACTCACATTGATTCTTTTACAAAAGCTATTTTAGATCTTGAAAATATAGATGTCAAAATTGATGATGAAGACCAAGCTATCATGTTTCTATGCTCTTTACCACCATCGTATGAGAATTTTGTTGATACCATGATGTATGGTAGAGAAACTCTTTCTAAAGAAGATGTTGAGTCAGCCTTGAACTCCAAGGAGTTAAAGAAAAAGGTTGCAACTGAAAACCATGACAGTTCTGGTGAGGGTTTGGTAACGCGTGGCAGAACAGAGAAGAAAGAGCATAATAAAAGAGGCCAATCTAGGTCAAAATCAAAAACTAGAAAATTAAAGTGCTTCAAATGTCACAAGGAAGGGCATTTTAGAAAAGATTGTCCAGAGCGTAAAGGGAAAAAGAAATCTAATTCTGGAGAAATTGCTGGAGTTGCAACCGATGTTGCAGAGACTAATTCTGATGGTGCAGAAGTTTTTTCGGTTACTGTTGGTAGCTCAGCCACTGAGTGGATTCTTGATTCAGGCTGTTCTTATCATATGTGTCCTTACAGAGATTGGTTTACCAATTATCAATCTATTAATGGTGGTAAAGTGCTTATGGGAAATAATGCAGTTTGTAAGGTTATTGTGATAGGTGCAATCAAAATTAAGATGCATGACGGTATTGTGAGAACATTGTCAGATGTTAGGCATATTCTAGAGTTGAAGAAAAACTTGATTTCCTTGGGTACGCTTGACTCCAACGGTTGTACCTACAAAGCTGGAGGTAGAGTTATGAGAATCTCGAAGGGTGCTCTTGTAGTGATGAAGGGACTGAAGCAGAATGGTCTTTACTTTCTTCAAGGTAGTACAATTACAGGTGCTGCAGCTGTGTCGTCCTCAGATTCAGATTCAGAAATTACCAAGTTATGGCATATGCGACTTGGGCATATGAGTGAGAGGGGTATGGATGAGTTGACTAAACAGGGTTTGCTGTGTGGCCAGAAAACAGGAAAGCTGGACTTCTATGAGCATTGTATCTTCGGAAAGTAATGTAGAGTCAAGTTCAGGACTGCTGTTCATCGGACAAAGGGTATTTTGGATTATATCCACTTTGATCTTTGGGGTCCCTCTCGTGTTCCATCTCTTGGTGGTGGTTTATACATGTTGACCTTTATTGATGACTATTCTCGGAAGGTCTGGGTGTATATCTTAAAGCACAAACATGAAGCTTTTGCACAGTTCAAGCAATGAAAGGCTATGGTCGAGAAGCAGACAGGTAAACAGCTCAAACGCTTGAGAACTGACAATGGCTTGGAATTCTGTAATAGTGCCTTTAATGAGTTCTGCAAAAATGAAGGTATTGTGAGACATCGCACAGTCAGAAATACACCGCAACAGAACGGAGTTGCAAAACGGATGAACAGGACTATTCTAGAGAAGACCCGGTGCATTCTCTTTAACGCAGGGTTACCTAGAAAGTTTTGGGCGGAAGCTGTTAACACAGCTTGTTATCTGATAAACCGGTCTCCATCAACAGCTATAGAATGCAAAACTCCTGTAGAGGTATGGTCTGGAGCTCCTGCTGATTACACCAACTTGCGGATATTTGGTTGTCCTGCCTATGCTCATGTGAATGATGGAAAGCTTGAACCAAGGGCAAGAAAGTGCATATTTCTAGGGTATGCAGATGGTGTTAAAGGATATAGGCTGTGGTGCCTAGATGGGAAAATCTCCCAAATGCATTATAAGCAGAGATGTGACCTTTGATGAGTCTGCTATGTTGAAACCAAAGGAGTGTCAAGATGCTGGAAAGGTGGAGGATCAAAACGGTGTCAGTAAACAGGTGGAGCTTGAGAAGGAAGCTCCAGAAAAATTGCAGGCTAAGGTGCAAACAGATGTCGCAGTTTAACAAGATGTAGAGGAGATGCAAAGTTCAAACGAGGAAAGTGCAGTTCCGGATGATTACATGCTTACTCGGGATAGAGAAAGGAGGCAGATTAAGAAACCTCAGAGATACGGGTATGAAGATATTGTTGCCTACGCTCTTAATACAGCTGAGAGTATTGAGTCTGAGCCGGTTACATATCGGGATGCCATCACTAGCAAAGAATCAGTAAAATGGGCCGTAGCCATGGGTGAGGAGATTGAATCTCTTCATAAGAATTAGACTTGGGAGTTAGTAAAACCTCCGAAAGGCCAGAAGATTGTTGGATGCAAATGGGTCTTCAAGAAAAAGAAAGGAAATCCGGGGGGTGGAAGACACTAGGTTCAAAGCACGACTGATTGCAAAAGGCTATACTCAGAGGGAGGGTGTTGACTTCAATGAAGTGCTCTCTCCTGTGGTGAAGCATAGTTCTATCAGGGTGCTACTTGCTATGGTTGCTAAATTCAATTTAGAGTTGGAGCAGCTTGATGTCAAGACTGCGTTTTTACATGGTGAGCTAGATGAACAGACTTATATGCATCAACCAGAGGGGTTTGAAATTCATGGAAAGGAAGACCACGTTTGTTTGCTAAAGAAATCGTTGTATGGTCTGAAGCAGTCTCCTAGGCAGTGGTACAAGCGTTTCGACACCTTTATGGTTGGAAATGGTTATTACAGGAGTGCATACGACAATTGTGTATACCAAAAGAAGCACTCCAATGGCTCGTATGTCTATTTGCTGCTATATGTTGATGACATGTTGATTGCTGCAAAGGACATGTCTGAGATCAACAGGTTGAAAACTCAGTTGAGTGGTGAATTTGAGATGAAAGACTTAGGTGCTGCGAAGAAAATTCTTGGAATGGAGATTCAAAGGGACCGGAAAGCGGGCAAATTGTGTTTGTCACAAAAGAGGTACCTTGAGAAAGTTATGGAGCGCTTTGGTATGCAAAGTTCGAAACCTATGAATACTCCATTGGGAGCCCATTTCAAACTTTCCGCTGCTTTGTCACCACAAACTGAGGAAGAGGTGGAGCACATGTCTCATGTTCCTTATGCTAGTGCAGTTGGGAGTATCATGTATGCCATGGTTTGCACGAGGCCAGATATTTCACACGCGGTTAGTGTAGTTAGCAGATACATGGATAACCCCGGAAAGGCCCATTGGCAGGCAGTGAAATGGATACTCCGTTACTTGAGAGGTACAACTGATGTTGGGATAATTTATGATAGAAGTAATAACACTTCTGGAAGTGTTATTGGATATGTTGATTCAGATTTTGCTGGAGATTTAGACAGAAGAAGGTCCCTGACAGGTTATGTCTTCACTTTTGCTAGCGGTGCCATTAGTTGGAAGGCAGCATTGCAATCCAAAGCTATCTTGTCTACCACTGAAGCAGAATATATGGCAGCTACAGAGGCAGTGAAGGAAGCTATTTGGCTGACAGGCTTGGTTGAAGATCTGGGATTGGAACGGAAGCTAGTTACTGTTTTCTGTGACAGTCAGAGTGTGATCGATCTGACACATAATCCAAAGTATCATGAAAAGACCAAGCACATAGATGTAAGGGCTCATTTCATTCGAGATGTCATTGCCGAGGGTGCTATTGCAATAATTAAAATTGCTACGGCGGAGAATCCAGCAGACATGATGACCAAGACTATTCCAACAGTCAAGTTCAAGCATTGCTTGGACTTGATTAATGTGATCAGTACCTGAGTGCCCTAAGGGGCAGGTGGAGACGGTGAGACGTGTTTAGTGCGTAAGGATCAGCTTCAATGTTCGCCAAGGTGGAGATTTGTTATTTGTTTGGCTCAATTGAATAAATTATAAATAAACAGGGCCCCTGTATTGCCCATGTTCTACTGAGATTAGAAGTAGGTCCATTATCATAGGTCTACTGTGATTAGAAGTAGTGTTTGGGTGTAATTGGGTATTGGGCTGATATTATAAATAGAGACTTAGGGTCTCTATGATGTACACCTTCTTCTGATTGATAGTGAATTCTCCCGTCTTCCCCGTGGACGTAGGCCAAAAGCCGAACCACGTAAATCTCCGTGTTCTTGTGTGTGCTTGATCTCTTCTCATAGGCCCTAGATCGCAACAAACCACCATATCATCAACATAATCTATGAGTGCTATAATTTTACCATTTTCTTTCTTTGTAAACAGAGTATCATCTGAATTACTCTACCTATAACCAAATCATCTCATAGCATGTGTAAATCTCCCAAACCAAGCTCTTGGTGACTGTTTGAGACCATATGAGGACTTCTACAATTGGCACACATGCTTCCCACTAGAACCCGGAACACTATATCCAGGTGGAAGGTCCATATAAACTTCTTCTGTCAGTTCTCCATGCAGAAATGCATTCTTTACATCAAACTGATGCAAAGGCCAATCTAAGTTCGCCGCTAGGGACAATAAGACACGAACTATATTTATCTTTGCTACTGTTGTGAATGTTTTTGTATAATCAATCCCATATTTTTATGAGTACCCTTTTGCAACAAATCTAGCCTTGTAGTGATCAATTGTTCCGTCTGCCAGATACTTCACTGTAAAAATCCATCTGCACCCCACAGGCTTCTTCCCAGCCGGCAAATCAACTATTTTCCATGTGTCATTCTTCTTTAATGACCTTAACTCCTCCCCCATTGCGGCTTGCCAATTCTGATCTAATAAGGTTTCCTGCATACTGTTAGGAATACGTACAAAAAGATAATTGACACACAAATGACTTATTTGATTCTGATAGACGATTAGTGGTCACATAATTACTCATGGGATATTTTACTTTACTTGTAGGATCAGGTTCATAGGTGGGTTTTGGAATACCTCAATTACTTCTTGGTGGAAGACGTGGTAGATGACATTCGTCATTGGTGGAGATTGGTTATCACTGCAGCATTAGGCTCGGGCGGCATAGGTTCATTCGGTTCAGTTATCGGATTGGACTAGTGTTGTACGTCTAGTTCAGGTGTCACCTGTTCAGTTGGTGTAGTCGGTACATGCTGCAGCACCGGCACTAATGGTGTGTCTGGTTCGATCATTGGTGGATTTTCACCACTTTCATCCAAGGAATTGTCACCACTTTTATCCAAATTATCCACAACAACACGATCCGGTATAACCGTATAATCCAGAGTCTACACTTCTCGTCTTCTCTCCCCCTGAAGGGGAGACTAAGGTGAGGAATAATACATGGTCAACTCATGAAACGTCACATCCATAGTTACAATCATCTTCTGTGTCGCGGGAAGATAACATCGATAGCCTTTCTGTTGTGACGCATATCCAACAAAGACACACTACATAGCTCGAGGTTCCAACTTACTCCGTTGGTGCTTATGAAGATGTACATAAGCCACACAGTCGAAAACATGGGGTAGGGGATTCGAAGAATGTGAGGCAGAAATCAAGGAGGTCAGGAGGTGGTGCAATGTCTAAAACTCCACAGTACGAGAAGGCACCCTATTAATCAGATATGCAGTAGACACAAGAGCTTCACCCCAATAAGAGAGAGGGGTATATGCTTCAAGTAACAAAGCACGAACCACATTCAGGAGATGCTGGTTCTTCCTTTCAACAACACCATTCTGTTGTGGAGTATACGGGCAAATTTTCTGATGAATAATACCATGAGCGGTTAAAAAAGTTTGCAAATCAGCATTCACATATTCTTTGCCATTATCACTCTGAAGTACCTGTATTTGTTTGTTATACTGTGTGAGAACCATTCTATGAAACTTTTGAAAGGCAGAACATACATAACTTTTATTTTTCAACAGAACTACCCATGTTGTTTGAGTACAGTCATCAATAAAAGTAACAAACCACTGGGCACCAGCCAAAGTTGCAATTTTAGATGGACCCCAAACATCAGAATGAACAAGCATAAAGGGCACTGAACTTTTATATAAACTAGGTGGAAAAGAGATACGATGGCTATGAGCCAGTTCACAAACATCACATTTGAAACTCGAAACATCACACTTAACAAACAAACTCGGAAAAAGTTTCTATAAATAACCAAATGAAGCATGTCCTAAGCGACGATGCCACAACCAAATATCAGCTATAGATTTCGGCTCCCCATGTGAGGTGTCCACCAACAGAGCTTGAGTCATGCGAGAAGTATTGTCTAATGTCAAATCCATGTAGTATAACTTCCCCTTCCTAATGCCATAACCAATCGCCCGCCGAGTCTGGATGTCCTTAAACACACAATAGTGAGGCCAAAAAACAACAACACAATTCAAAGCAATGGTTAGTTGAGGACAGAAAGCATATTGTAATCAAGGGATGGAACAACAAGTACAGTATCAAGGTTCAAAGTATCAGTGAGAGCGACAGGGCCCTCCCCAATAATAAGAGCGGCACTGTTGTCCACGGTGGTGACACAGGACTGAGTGGAGGGGTTAACCGTGTGGACCAATTCAGAATCAAATGTCATATGTGCCGTAGCACCAGAGTCAGTTATCCAAAACCTTACCCTCATTACCGGTAGTAGTAACTAATGCAGAGGCCTAATTAGCAACAAGGTCCGGTTCATCTTTTGTGTCAGCTATGGTAGCTCGCTGCTTGTTGTAGCGAGGATCACGAGTCTTATCCCATTCTTCAGGATACCTAATCAATTCAAAACACCTAGCCTTCGAATGACCCCCAAGTCCACAGTGAATACACACCAATTTAGAGCGATCAATCTCAGGCCGAGCATGAGTGGATCCGACATTAGGCCGGTGCGAGGAGGAGTTCATAGTGGAAGGCCGGCTAGTTGAACCTAATGGACCAGACCGGTTGTGGGAGGACCTGTTGCGGACCACCATGGCCTTTGCCTTCTCGCCTTCTTGCTTCATAGCCTCCTTCCGATCAGATTCCCTACGAATAAAAACATATGATCCCTGGAGCCCGAGAGGTGGTTCTTTGCGCAAAACTTCTCTTCGAACTTGCTTGAACTCATCATCAAGGCCTCCCAAGAAAAGATAAACGCGTTGCCATTCAAGTGACTCCTAATAGACTTTGATATCTTTATCACAATGCATAGCCACCTCACTATAATGATCCAACTCCTGAAAAATTTCAGAGAGTTCACCAAAGTAGGTGGATACTGGCCTCCCATTTTGACAGAGGCGAGACACCTTCTGGCTTAGAGTATACACACGAACTTCATTCTGCTCATCAAGGAAAGCCATTTTCAGAGCCTTCCAGATTGCTGCTGCAGTCATCTAGTGGATATATCGTCTCATCAGGTCTGGCTTCACAGAGGACATAAGCCAGCTCTTGACACTTTGGTCATCAGCTTCCCAATCTTCATATTTGGGATCATCTTCAGAAGGACCCTTAGTCAAACCCTGAAGATATCCCATCTTCCTACGTCCTGCAATGTGCATCTTGATCAGAGGTGCCCATAAATCATAGTTTGTCTCATCCAATAACACTCCAATATTAAAATTAGAGTTGTCGGATTGAACAACAACTGGGCTAGTTTTATCTTCCTTCGTTGGATCACCCATGGCTTCGTTGGATCAACTGGGGTAGTCGAGAGCGGGTGCGGATATGGCCTAGGGTTTTTTTTTTCTTCCTGGTTTAACGTAGCTCTGATACCAAGTTGAAATAGAGAGAACTGAAAACTATATTATTCTTCTCTTTAGAGGATATTTATACAAGGAGTACAATCCTTACAAGGGAACCAATCCAGGTTAAAGGGGTTATACACGGAGTACAATCCTTACAAGGAAACCAATCCCGGTTAAAGAGGGAATTAACTAAATACACCTATTATGCCTATAACTAGGAAACCAAATTATATATAACAGTCAACACAAACCAACCCAGCACACACCCCGGGCAAAGCCCTACAGTACACAACTTGAGGTCCAACAATTGTTTTGGTAGACTCCACCTGTCCACCACATAGTCCCATCAAATCAATTCCAAAACGCATCTCGATGCAAAAGAAAGAAAATAATAGAGAGGAGGAAGCTTTTCCCATTTTTGAGGAATGAAACTTGTAGAGATAGGGGGAAGAAGAAGAAGAAGAAGAAAGGAGAGGGAGAGAGAAGAAGCGAAGGCGGCAGATCGGCAGTAGCATGGTGGCGGCGGGCGAGGCAAGGCAGACGGCTCTCTTCCAAGTTTCTTTTTCTTCCCTCTCTCTCTCTCTCTCTCTCTCTCTCTCTCTTTTCTTTTTCCCCTTATTGCAAGGCAAATTTTTTCTCCAAGAAAAAAAAAAGAAAAAGAAAAAAAATGAAAATCTAGATTTCTACATTGAAATACATGCTTTTCGGCTGAAATCTAGGATTACGGCCGAGATAGGCGGATATTTTGAATGACAAGTAACATGCTGCATTTCGTTTCGGCCTACTGCTAGAAACTGAAAATCTAGGCCTTTTCGACCGAAATAGCACGAAACTAATAACTTTGCTACACCAAATGTTTTCTTAGTGCGTGTTTGGCACTTTACTAGTAGGCTTAAAAGTGAAGAAAAGCCTCTATTATCTAAGATAAGAAAAGGCCAATGAGTCATATCAAAATATATAAATTTAATATCTCCTCTTTTTTCAAAAATAAGGTATACGAGCAACATCCTTTCCACGCTAAATATTCAAAAAATTTAAAAAAAAATTCTTCTTTTCACACAAAAAGTAAGAAAGAATCCCTATCAAGCCACTAAAAACAAAAAACCAATGTAACTCCTTATATTTTATTCTCTCTTAATTTGATGTTTCACCTTCCTTTAATTCAATTCACAGTATATCCAAACATACTGAGTCCTTCGCAATTGAGGCTAGATTAGTTAAATCTCATACTTGATTCTTGGTAACAGTGCAAAAAAATGAAAAAAATAATATATATATATATATATATTTTTTTTTTTGAGGCTATGTTCCCAACTCTGGTCAGGCTCGACCCTCGAGGGTAGGGTAAGGACTAATGTAGTGTAGGCCTTCCGAGGGCTTTGGCCTGTCTAATTCCGGACCGGCTGGTCCTTTGACAACTCTAATCTTTTTTTTAGGTAACAACTCTAGTTAAAGGAGTAAAAATTCAAGGTGGGTCCAATTGAAAATCTGAACTATTTACACTGAACACCGCTTAAGTTTACGCTTAAGTTTACGGGACATTCATCTATCTTACTCCTCCAATGGAAGTTGGTTTCACAGTAAAAGAAAAGAAAAGAAAAAGAAAGAGGTGATTATAAAACTTGTCCCATTATATCAATCACATTTTTTAATCAAATGCTTGATCTCACACTGAGATCCAACTCTTGCTTGGATCTTGTCTAGGTCAGCCAATAACCAGGTGCCACATGTATGAAGGCCCATGTTAGCTGCTGACTGGCAACCCCTCAATTGCTTTACTTATTTTTTATTATTATTATTTTTATAACGTTCATCAATCCTAATCTTGCGAGGTGTAAGTTGATGGCGATGAAGATGATGGAGTAAAGGTTTTGTTATTATTTGTGATGGCCTTTTCTTCTAGAAAGACTGAGTAGTGCTGATGTAGCACTGATCGAACACTGGGTACTGATCGACATAGACAAAGTCCCATTGATTGACCGATGAATCCCCGCACTCCACAAACAAATCCTCTGTGAACACACAAGGAATCAGGAGGAGACTCAGGACCCTGAGAAAATGACGTTCAACTGTCTTACAACCCATACATTTCACAAATCAAGGCCGCCCACTACTTAGAAATTATAATATCACCAAAACCCACTCACTAAAAGCAAACTAGAGTTCTTTTTCACAAAAAAGACCCCTATATTTTTTAAAAACCTCAAAAAAGCCCCTAAGTCTTGTGTTATTGCTATTACCTCCCTTGACTGACGGTCAAGGTTAATAAAAGAAACCTATGCCCTTCCCCTCTCTACCTTCGCTTTTTTCGACCATTTTATCCCGGCCCTTTCAGCCGAAAAGACGTTTTTACTCCTATCATCCTTTGCAATAAGGTATCAATTACATGAGAAAATGGATAATGGGCTTTCTTCTAAAGAATTTGTGAAACCAGTATTTTACTTAAATATATAAAGAAAATATTCATGTGCATTTATCCCTCACCATAGGGTGAGGAATGCTTCCATAAATAGTATTTTTCAACTACAAAAGTGATTTTTCAAGTACATAGGGTGAGGTACACTTCCTTGTCTTCATGTGCAAAAAGGAAAAATGCCCTCACCCTATGGTAAAGGATAGATGCACATGAATATCCCCAGTATAAAATATATGGCCACGGACATATATTTTCCTTTGTAGTTCATTTATATTTATAATGGGTTCTAGTGGCGTGTTTACAACTATCCATGTCTTGCAACCATTCTTTCTGAATATGTGCTGATTTTATAAAGATTGCATTCAACCGTTTGTTTCTTATTTCATGACACGTTATTGGGATGTAAACGTTTCTCTTGCTGCTCATTGCCATGTGTGATTGATTCTCTTTGCTGCTCCTTGTCTGTTGGATTGGCACAATTCTTCATTGTTGTGTTTCTGTTAACATGATATGAAGTTGTTCCTAACCTCCTCTCATCAGATTGCTTTGCACTATTAAAGGAAAATATGGGTTGAGGCTTATCTAACTTTTAAAAAGGTTAAACAGTAAAAACTACAAAATGGAGTGGAAACGGTCAAGGGAGATTTTAGTAAAAACATGAAAATTAGGGCCTTTCTTGAGGTTTCTAAAAAATATAGGGGCCTTTTTATAAAAAAAAATCACTAAATTAGTCTTAGTTATAATGACTGCATCACATGGGCAGAAAAGAAGACGGTGGAACCAGTAGCAGAGAAAATGGGAAACTTTCTTCTCTTCTCCCTTACAATCGCTGGTGTTTGGCTTCTTTCATTGATTTATAGATTCTTTTATGTTTTCTGGTGGAAGCCCATGAAGCATGGGAGGTATCTCAATGACCAAGGAATCAAAGGCCCTCCTTACAAGCTTGTGGTAGGAAACATGACAGAAGATTTCCGATTGAGAAGCGAAGCTCAATTGAAGCCCATGGATCTCTCACATGCCATCGTGCCACGTGTCCTTCCCTTCCAGTATAGAACTTTCAAGACCTATGGTATTTTTTTCCTTTTTGTATGATCAAATACCAGTTCTTTCTTGTTCTTGAAGTTTTGGTTGCTGGGGTACCTACCTTTGTGACTGGCCTTTGACTTTCATTTATATGAATTAAGGTTTGGGGTTTTATAGTGTTAGGTTGTATGGCTCAATTGAAGTAATAAATCTGATAAATCGGGCCCTGCATTGCCTAGGTTCTACTGTGATTAGAAGTAGGTCTATTAGAATAGGTCTACTGTGCTTAGAATTAGTGTTTGGGTGTAACAGGATTTTGGGGCTTATATTATAAATAGAGACTAAGGGTATCTATGATGTACAACCTCTTTTGATTGCATAGTAAATTCTTCCGTCTTTCCCGTGGACGTAGGCCGAAAGTCGAACAATGTAAATCTCCGGTGTTTTTGTGTGTGCTTGATCTCTCCTTAGAGGCCCTAGATCACAACATATAACCTTACAGGTTTCATGCATGAGAGATTGATTTTGAACGGTTTTGGTCCAATTAAATTAAGATCATATCCATGGATTGATTACAGTAAGAGCATGATCAGAATGATTCACCATTACTTCGTTGTTGATGGTGGTGACAGATCTCAAGTGGGCCCATCAAATTGGACCACACTGTGATAAGGTGGAGTTGGCTCCTGCAATATCTAGCATCTCATATCTATTGTGTGATCTGAGAATAAACTTTTTGGGTTCTGGAATTAAGTGGGGTTGGCTTTGTTTCAATTGACTTGCAACCAATTTTGTTTGAAATCCGGTCTGATTCAAGTATACTTGTATGCAATAGAGATGTTTCAATTATAACTTTTACAAATATGCTGTTCAAACCCCTGAAAGTAGAGATGCCAAACGGCCCCTGTGTCTAATTCAATTGGAAAAAGGTTACTTGTCTCACTGCTAATGTTGCATGACAATATTTCCTACAGTAAAAGTAGTACAAACTAATTTTTCATGAAGAAAGTAGTATAGGCAAATTTCTCTTGTTATAAAAAGTTACATGGGTGCAGAGAAAAAACAAAAAAGGTGTATGTTTGCTTTAGAACTCATGTCTACTTGAAAAAGGAGACAGAAGGTCTTAAAACATCCATGTACACTCTGCCAAATCATTTAAAAGCACTCAAACATTTATTTGAGTTAGTATTAGGTTAAATGGACACAAAAAATTAGACTTGTCCAACGGCACCTTACTGAAAGGAGGCCATATGCTTCAACGAGCAACCACCAATCAATTAATCAATTAATTACTTGTGGAATGATGATTAATGATACTGGTGGACCTCACAATTTCTCTGTCTAGGAAAAGTCTTTTCTTTTCTTTCTTTTCCTTAACTGGGGCTTTAGTTCTTGTCTCATCCTCTAAAGAAATGAATTTATCAAGGGTTTGGAAATCACAGGTAAAATTTCAATGACTTGGGTTGGGGCTAATCCAAGGGTGAGCATTATGGACCCAGAGCTGATCAGGGAAGTGCTGTCCGACAAATCCGGCTGCTTTGAAAAGACGAAATTAAGCCCAGTTTTCAAGGTGCTGGTAACTGGGCTTGTGACCCACGAAGGTGAGAAGTGGGCCAAACACAGGAGAATTATCAACCCCGCCTTCCATCAAGAGAAGTTAAAGGTTTTCTATATAGATGATATTATGTTTATTTGATAATAACAGTCTGCTCTGCATCAAGTTTCATTTTACTAGAAGTTTAGGGACTGCAAATGAAACTATTACAACTAGAGAAAACTATTTAGATTATTCAACAATTGAAGTGCTATACTTAGAGAGTTATCAATAACCTAGATGACACACAAGGCTTTTAGAAAACTAACCCTTGTTGAATTTTATTGCTTTGTTACTGATCAATCCAAGCTTTCTGTTTGGTGTTCGCAACAGAGAATGCTACCAGCATTCCTTACTAGCTGTTGTGAGTTAATAAGCAGATGGGAGAAATCAGTCGGTTCTGAGGGGTCTTGTGAATTGGATGTGTGGCCTGAATTCCAAAATTTTACCGGAGATGTCATTTCTAGGACTGCATTTGGTAGCAGCTACAAACAAGGGATGCGGATATTCCAGCTCCAAACAGAGCAGGCCCGGCTTATTATTAAATCTGTTAAGAGTATGGTAATCCCATGCTACAGGTACATTTCTTGCCAGTATTAAACTCAATCCATTTATGACAAGGATTGTCCATCCACACTTCCACACATGATTGTTAGTGTAATTCTCATTTTACATTCTAACGGGTTGATAGCATTCGTACTTCACTGGCTTTAAATGCAGCAAATACCATGCCCTCTGATTTCTCATGTATGCAGGTTTCTGCCCATACAAGTGAACAGGAGGAGGAATGAAATTGACAAGGAAGTACGTGCTCTACTAAGGGGTATGATTATGGAAAGAGAAAGAGAAATGAAAATGGGAAATGTTAGTAATGATGACTTACTAGGATTGCTAATGGAATCTAATTTTAAAGACTTCCAGGAGCAAGAAAGCTCCAATGCCACAGCCATGACAATCGAAGAAGTGATAGAAGAGTGCAAGCTCTTCTACTTTGCCGGACAGGAAACCACTGCAATTTTGCTAACATGGACAATGGTTGTATTGAGTATGCATCCCAACTGGCAAGTGCAAGCAAGGGAAGAGGTTTTGCAAGTCTTTGGAAAAACTAACCCGGATTTTGACGGCTTAAGTCGCTTGAAAATCGTGAGTCTTTCTTTCATTCAATAGATTAGGGCCTGCTTAGTGTAGACTGTAGAGTTCTATAGTTGTGCAAGAGATAGACCTCTCTCTCCCTCTCTCAGTTGAATATATGAAAGATCATCTACTTGCTTCATGAGAAACGCATATAATTGGCTTCTGAAAATTTGAAATTGCTACTTCAGGTAACCATGATTCTTTATGAGGTTCTTCGATTGTACCCGCCCGCGCCTTTCACTGCCCGGCGTGTTGACAAGGCAACGAAACTAGGAGATATTATCCTTCCACCGGGTGCAGAGGTTTCTCTGCCAACACTGCTAATGCATCACGATCCTGAAATATGGGGAGAAGATGTGGAAGAATTCAAACCAGAGAGATTCTCAGGAGGAGTTTCAAAGGCATCAAAGAATCAAATTGTGTTCTTTCCATTTAGTTGGGGACCACGCATATGCATCGGGCAGAACTTCGCCATGATAGAAGCAAAGGTGGCCTTGGCCATAATCCTGCAACATTTCTCATTTGAGCTTTCACCATCCTATGCACATGCTCCTTGTAACGTCATAACACTTCAACCCCAACATGGTGCTCAGATAATCTTACATAGGTTTTGAAACCGTCTCTTGCATCCATCACCATCCAAGTTAAGTATTATCCTCTTCATCTGTCAGTAATGCAATTCCAGTTAAACTCTGTTTCACTGTTAGAGAACAAGAGGCTTCTCAATTGGTTTGCTTTGCTCTACCTTGATCTGTTTTATCTGTGGTGTTCATGCTAGCCAGGAGATTGGGCTTTAATATCCCTTCAGACAAGCGACCCCCTGTTCATGTACGACACTATTTTCAGCCATACAGCCATAGTTTTATGTAATCCATAGGAATATCATATATGTTGTTTATGGTGGGGTGTATTTTGTTTCAGGATATTCATGTAGTTGCATAAAAAATTATATGTATCATGGCTGCTGTTGTGTAAATTTTGGTTTCCATGAGGCCTATTCCTCATGGAAAAGTGCTTGTTTCTAACTAAAAATTAGCAGAATTTAAGTTCATAATATGGACTTGAAAATCCCCAAATTTCAGAGAAAATGAACCCCGGGAAGTGGGCAAAAAAATTCCCTAAATAGGGGTACTCAGCAACGTCTGTGCAGCCGACTTGAAAATGTGCGACTGTTGAAAACATCGCAAAAGTGCATGTTTCTAGCTGTAAATTAGCAGAATTTAAGTTCATCATATGGACTTGGAAATCCCCAAATTTCAGAAAAAATGAACCGCAGAAAGTGGGCAAAACAATTCCCTAAACAGGGGTACTTAGCAACGTCTTTGTAGATTTTGTCCACCGCCTTAAAAAAGTGCGACTGTTGAAAACATCGCAAAAGTGACTGTTTCTAACTGAAAATTAGCAGAATTTAAGCTCATCATATGGACTTGAAAATCCCCAAATTTCAGAGAAAATGAACAGCGGGAAGTGGGGAAAAAAATTCCCTAAACAGGGGTACTCAGTAACGTCTGTGCAGATTTTGTCCACCGACTTCAAAAAGTGCGACTGTTGAAAACATCGCAAAAGTGCTTGTTTCTAACTGAAAATGAGCAAATTTTAAGTTCATCATATGGATTTGGAAATCCTCAAATTTCAGAAAAAATGAACCGCGGAAAGTGGGCAAAAAAATTCCCTAAACAGGGGTACTCAGCACAGTCTGTGCAGATTTTGTCCACCTACTGGAAAAAGTGCGACCGTTGAAAACATCGCAAAAGTGCTTGTTTCTAGCTTAAAATTAGCAGAATTTAAGCTCATCATATGGGCTTGGAAACCCCCAAACTTCAGAAAAAATGAACCGCGGGAAGTGGGCAAAAAAATTCAACATCGGAAAAGTACTTGTTTCTAACTAAAAATTAGCAGAATTTAAGTTCATCATATGGACTTGGAAATCCCAAATTTCAGAAAAAATGAACTGCGGGAAGTGGGCAATAAAATTCCCTAAATAGGGGTACTCAGCAACGTCTGTGCAAATTTTGTCCACCGACTCGAAAAAGTGCGACTGTTGAAAACATCGCAAAAGTGCTTGTTTCTAACCGAAAATTAGTAGAATTTAAGTTCATCGTATGGACTTGGAAATTCCCAAATTTCAGAAAAAATGAACTGCTTGAAGTGGGCAAAAAAATTCCCTAAACTAGGGTACTCAGCAACGTCTTTGCAGATTTTGTCCACCGACTTGAAAAAGTACGACTGTTGAAAACATCGCAAAAGTGCTGAAAATAACTGCTAATTTTCAGTTAGAAAAAGTGCTGAAAATAACTGCTAATTTTCAGTTAGAAACAAGCACTTTTGCGATGTTTTCAACAGTCGCACTTTTTCAAGTCGGTCGACAAAATCTGCACTAACGTTGCTGAGTACCCCTGTTTAGGGAATTTTTTTGCCCACTTCCCGCTGTTCATTTTTTCTGAAATTTGGGGATTTCCAAGTCCATTTGATGAAATTAAATTCTGCTAATTTTCAGTTAGAAACAATAACTTTTGTGATGTTTTCAACAGTCGCACTTTTTCAAGTCGGTGGACAAAATCTGCACTGATGTTGCTGAGTACCCCTGTTTAGGGAATTGTTTTGCCCACTTCCCGCGGTTCATTTTTTTTTAAATTTGGGGATTTCCAAGTCCATATGATGAAATTAAATTCTGCTAATTTTCAGTTAGAAACAAGCACTTTTGCGATGTTTTCAACAGTCGCACTTTTTCAAGTCGGCAGACAAAATCTGCACAGACGTTGTGGGTACCCCTATTTATGAAATTTTTTTGCCCACTTCCTGCGATTCATTTTTTCTGAAATTTGGGGTTTTCCAAGTCCATATGATGAATTTAAGTTCTACTAATTTTCAGTTAGAAACAGTCACTTTTACGATGATTTCAACAGTCGCACTTTTTGAAGTAGGTGGACAAAATCTGCACAGACGTTGCTGAGTACCCCTGTTTAGGGGACTTTTTTGCCCACTTTCCGAAGAATTTTTCAGCTACATTGCGGAGATCTCCAAGTTCAAATCATGGACATAAAATTTTCTAATTTTCAATTCAGTACAACCACGTTTGCTATGTTTTAAACTGTGGCACTTTTTCAACCCGGCCGACAAAATCTGCACAAAATTTACAACATCAAAACATCGCAATGTGGAGTCATAATAAACTACATAAATAAAGCATTGAAAACATCACAACTGAAATCATGTGATGGAGTCATTCGAAACAAATGACAACAATACACTACAAGTTCCAACATCCTTTGAAAACCTGTGGAGCACCTTAAAATTACAAATCAAAATCAACCAACAACCATCACAACTGAATTCTAAAGCCAAACGCACCTCTTTCATTCGAAACAAATGACCATAATACATTATAAGTTCCAACATCAAAACAACCCGTGGAGTCATATGAAAATACAAAAGTCCAACCTTGACAACATCTTTTGAAAACTTGTGGAGCACCTCAAAATTACAAATCAAAATCAACCAACAACCATCACAACTGAAATCTATACATATTCACCTCTTGCAACCGCTTCTAAACAACATTCATCCATTTCATTTCTTAAATAAAAAGAAAAGAAAAGAAAAGAGTTTCTTTCCACCAAAGCTGCATAAATTAGCTGGCTGTTGCATGATATGTTACCATCAGCGTCAAACACACCAATTTTGGCATCACAGAAGGCAGCATAAACTAGCTGGCTTTTGCATGAGTATACTCCATGAGATATCGGTGAAGCCAGAACATCCTGCGGAACCCACTACAACCAAAGAACATGAGAACAGTTTAGAATCACCCAAAGGCTCATTCCGAACAAGCATCATGCCTGAAATGTAGTAACAACCACCAAAATATGTATATTATTCATGCAAGGAGATCACCCTAAGCACCTTGATTGTTCAATTATTCACACAAATATTATCCACCAATTGAACCATTACTAGTAGCAACAACATAAACCTTTCTAAGTCCAATTTCATTTGAAGCTTACAAAAGAAAAACCTGTAGAGAGCGCGCTGAGTACCCCTGTTTAGGGGACTTTTTAGCCCGCTTCCCGAGGTTTTTTTTTCCCAGAATGGGGGGTTTTGAAGACCATATTATGGACTAAGATTCTGCTATTTTTCAATTAATTACGGTCATGTTTGCCTGCATTTCAAACTGCGCAGTTTTGCAACTTGGTCAAGAAAAACCTACAGAGAGCCCGCTGAGTACCCCTGTTTAGGGGACTTTTAAGCCCACTTCCCGAGGGTTTTTTTTTCCCCAAATTTGGGGGTTTCGAAGTCCATATTATGGACTAAGAATCTGCTATTTTTCAATTAATTACGGTCATGTTTGCCTGCGTTTCAAACTGCGCAGTTTTGTAACTCGGTCAAGAAAAACCTGCAGAGAGCCCGCTGAGTACCCCTGTTTAGGGGACTTTTAAGCCCACTTCCCAAGGGTTTTCTTTCCCCAAATTCGGGGGTTTCAAAGACCATATTATGGACTAAGAATCTGCTATTTTTCAATTAATTACGGTCACGTTTGCCTGCGTTTCAAACCGCGCAGTTTTGCAACTCGGTCAAGAAAAACCTGCAGATGGCTCGCTAAGTACCCCTGTTTAGGGGACTTTTAATCAAAGCAACAAAGATCTCATAACTAACCACTCAAGTGCAAACGAAAGATGAATCTAATAATGGGAGAAGAGTCGGGATATGTTCGCTTTGAGCAGCAGGAAGACGCTCAAAAAGCCCTTGCTGCTGCGGGGGAAGGTGACTTGGTTGTGAAGGATTGCATCATGTGTATGGAGTTAGTAACTGGTATGAGTTCTATAAGCTGTCCATTTATTTCTATGGATCTCTCAATTGATTGAATGCAGTAGTTGTAAGTGGATGTTTATTGGTGGGGGCAAATTTGTAATTTTCGCCTACTGCACTTTCTATATGAAATATGAATCCACCAAAAAAAGTGTGAAAGAGATCACAGTCTTGCTAATGGTTAAATGTGTGACATTTTTTTCTTGTCTCATGTCCTTGCAATCTAAAAGGTACATTTTGACCTGGTCCATTATTTAGAAATTGATTTTTGTATTCTACGTATCTTGGACATGAACATGTATACTCCTGCTGGATGTGGATACTGGGGGTTGGAGTGCTCGATGACCCATACAAGTATTTTAATCTAAAATTTTATGACATTCTGATAGAAGACATCTTTCAAGAAGGGAAGACTAGGAGATGTAAAAGGTTAGTTGTGTTTTGGAAGAAAACAATAGTGTAGACTTGGCATAGGCATGTTTTTATGGATAAGCGACTTGAAGCCAACAGCCAAGAGATACCAGCACAAGTAGTATAAAACAGATCCTCAGAGTCCTGTTTGGCATAGAGAACAAAGATCTCATAACTAACCACTTGAGTGCAAAGGAAAGATAGGAAAAAACACAGAAAGAGAGATATTTTAAAATCAGAATCAACAACAGTAATCATTCTACTGCAGCTACAGAAGAAAAGGAAAACAAAAGAAGAAATGTCAAATAAGCAATCAAATCAATTCAAAACAAACAGAATCAACAAGGATCTGATCAGCAACCACTCGAGTGCAGTAGAAAGATGAAAAAAATAGAGAAATTTCAAAATCAGGATCTGATCTGTGTTGTTTTCAACTGCAGCTGGAGAAGAAAGAGGGAAAACAAAAGCAGAAATGTCAAATAAGCATTCAAAATCATTTCAAACCAAACAATCTCAACAAGGGTCCATTTGAATGCATATAAGAAGGGAAAAAAAGAAAATTTCCAAAACAAGTAAACAAATCAAATCAAGCCAAACAGAATCAACAAAGATCTAATCAGCAGCCATTCAAATGTACATCATAGAAGATGAAAACAAAAAAAAGAGACGAATTCAAAACAAGCAATCGAATTCAAATGTACACCTTATGGTCAAGAATAAGCATGTGTTGACAAATAAGAAACAATAAATTGTCGGACTACCTGATAAACAAAAGAGCTCTGCATCCTAAAGGTTCAATTCAAAATCTACCGCCGAAACCTGCACATGTAACAAAAGTATATGAGGCCATATGCAATATAGTTAATCACAACATATAGTAAATTGGGGGCATTCTTACGGTTAAATTCACAGTCTCTTGTGTGATGATCTCGTCTAATCCCACCGACGTACCCTGCACATGCATGAAGTTGATATCAATTAGATTGTGAATAATTGGATGCTGTGTTTATTTGATTTAAAAAATATAAGTCTTAGACTAACCTTCTTTGTCGCACTTTTGTGTTTTTTCCGAAAGTTTTTAATAATTGTCTCAACCTGAGACTTTCTTCTTTTTTCTGGGGGTCGGCCCTTCTAGCGGCGTTTAATTGGATCAGCAACTAGGTTATTGCTCTCTTGCCAAGAAAGATGTTCATCATGACATGAAGTTGAGGCTTTATGTACACCTATAGACATAGGTCTATTGCATATATTCACCTCTTTTGAAACATCTAGCTCAGCTTCCACTTCTAGCAACGGGGACATTACCATCTGACTCCTTTCATCGAAATCCATGGCCTTATCACTGACCCGATTGAAAATAGTCAACATTCTGTTGTAACGACGCCCTTCGGCCTTGCTTTCCCAATTGTCATACTTGATCTTTATTTTTATGTGCCTTCTTCTCACGTTTTTACTCCACCTTTTTAAAATGTATTTCCCCGGTATTTGATAAACCTTCTTCCTCAAATAAACAACGATGATATGCTTGCAGAGAATACCTCTAAACTCAAACAACCGGCAAGTACAACTAGCTTCCGTTGATATCTCATTAAAATGAACATGGAAAGTAAAAAATCTTATATTGTTTTCTCCTACTATCACATCTTCCTCTACATCAAATTCTGAAAACTCCTCTCCTACCTGAACTGAGGATAGATTGCAACGGATCTTACTAGCTATTTCATTCTGAAACTCCTTAAATTTAGCAAGAGTTTACGCTTCTTGAAATCACCTCTCAAACTCGTAAGGGGTCACACGTGGAATGTATACATTGTAACAACGGGCATCTTCTTCAACTTCTAATTGTACCTTCTTAGACAAAGCATTATCATATTGCTCAACGAACTACTTCAAGGTTGTCTTAGAATTGATGTAGCCATCAAAAAAGGCATGCATGCTCTCAGAACGTTGGGTAGTTGACATCCCTACCCAAAAAATATCCTTCACAAATGCTGGCACCCATCGGTAGCTCTCATCATACAATCCCTCTAGCCAATCGTTGTCCTCTAGCTGATATGCCGTAATGAACTTGGCCCAATTCTCTTCAAACTCCTCAATTGTCATCGAATCGTAAACAACATTAAGAAGATGAAATTTAATTGAATCATAGTCCTTATACGCCCTCAATTTTTCAGGCACCTTTTTCAAGATATGCCACAAACACCACCGATGTCGTGCTTTAGGAAATACTATTCCCATCGCATTTTTCATTGCCTTATCTTGGTCGGTGATTATGGCATTAGGAGGACACCCAGACATGCAATCAAGCCAAGACTGAAACAACCATACAAATGTATCTGTGTCCTCTCGTGATATCAATCCGCATCCTAAGAGTACCGACTGTCCATGGTGATTCACACCCACAAAAGGAGCAAAAGGCATGTCATATTTGTTAACCAAATAAGTGGTGTCAAACGTGACCACATCACCAAATTCAGCGAATGCTGCTCTACTTCTCGGGTCAGCCCAAAAGATGTCCTTTACTCGATGCTCTATATCAAGATCCATGACACAAAAAAAGGATTCGTTGTCTTGCTGCATTTTTTTTAAATAGCTTTGCATTGCCTTGGCATCCCCTTCCTTGAGTTCTAAGCGTCTGAGTTTATCCATGTAATTTCGTGCATCCTTTGCTAACCATGTTAGATTATCATGCCCCCCTACCTCTACCACACATGAGCTAATAGTCTTGTTCAATCTAATACCCGCCTTGTCATTCAATTCAAGCTGCCTCTTCACGTGTGGTGGGATTACCCGATTACTCTTGTGATATCGAGCTTGTTTGGACTCATATTATGGTTATGCTCAAGCACAAATGAGTTTAGAAGCCACTTCCTGTCAAATTACAAAGAAAGATTCAACACTGCTTTGCAATTTGTTCTTGATTGTGGACGGGGTTTAACTGGGTTGCTTGCACTTGGGTTTGGCTTTCTACCCTTTGTACAAGCAAAAGTAACAAACCTCTTCTTTCCATCCGATCCTTTTTTTGAACTCCTTTGGGCAACAGCAAACCCGATTCGCCTAGCATATCTTGCATAATATTCAAGTACTTCTTCAATTGAACCAAGTAGCATTCCCCTATGAGGTTCAATTACTACCTCTTCTAAGTTTTCACCTCCCCCCAAGGGCTTCTCCATCTCAATATTGTCTAATTCATGCTCATTCGTCCCCATTTCAATTTCATTGTCATCTCCATCAAATTCACATGACAATTCATCTTCTTCCATGCTTCTAAAAACAAATAAAGCATTCGGGTGTTGAGAATAATTCAATAAAAACAAACATACACATTTGAAGAAGATGGGAACAAATTCATTGCATTGGATAAGTACACAAATAGCTAAAGTTTTTAAGGAAATAAAAAATAATAAATACATCAGCAAAAAAAAAAAAAAAAAGGTAATCTTTCAAATGGTTCTTCAAGAAACCACAAGATACTTCAGAAAGACTTCCTATGGAAATAAAACATAGAAGATGTTTACATATCTTATTTTCAATCACTGCTTCAATCCCAAAAGGGGAATTCAAAGAAAATTGTGTGTTCCCCAAATGGCTGACCAATTACACCATTGGTTGTGACTCTTGTGACTGGATGACCCAATGGAAAGTATTTTCTACACCATTAATGGCTGTGTTTGGATGTCATTCAAAAAATGCTTAGGACTTGGGAGTTCCATTTCAAGAATTCATATGATTCTTGAATCATATAATAGACCTTAATCAAAACAACACACAACATGAACTTCACAATAACTCTCATAGACAAAGAATGTTTCAGAGGTGGATGGACTGGTGTGATGCCACACAAGATACATTATGAGATGGCAATGAGTTGTGACCACCAACCAATAAGGTCTGATTAGAACATTAGTTGTAATTAGTGGGGATTGTAAAAAATTAGAGACTACATTTTGCCAAATCTCTGGGGTGATTCCTGGTTCAACTGAAACATAAAACCATAGTATTCGAAAATAAGATGGTTAAAATTAGTTAAACCCAATCAAAAGCGATTACTACCACTGTTAATTATTTTGAATAAAAGCAATTACCACAGTTGTTAATTATTTTGAAAATATATTGATCATATCATTTTTCTTATACCATAATTGAGCCATGCTACATTGGATGGTTGAACCAAATTGAACTGAACCATCCCCTGCAACGACTTGCCTTCTGGTCCGATTTTTAAACCATTTTTTTGATCTAGCTAGTAGTAAGGTTGGGTGTTGTTGGCATGTTGGGGCATGAAGAGGCAGGCTCCATGTGAACAGAGGGCCTCAGCATCGGATCCTTTACGCAAGTCCGATTCAAAGGCCCTTTTTCCATGTTTTTATTTACAAGGAGAGCATATTAGGATGCGTGTGTGCATGTGGGGTTCTTCCAACTTCCAGAATCACATGGTTGGATAATAAATTCAATGTCGAACCTTACTTCAAGCTTCATTCCACTTTTGGTTGGGAATAAGCTTTCATTACATTTCATGGTGAAAACAACCCATTTATATATGTATTCAGTATTGAGAGAATGGGGCAAGAGAATACCTCTTCAAGAAGAATCTACGCAGAAGAAGTTTGCAGTAGCAGCAACAGCGTTATTGATCCTTTGAGTGAAATTTCTTGCGATGTGGCAGAAGAAGAGAACGTTCCAACAGCAGAGATTCGTCGAAGAAGAATCTGCGCAGAGAAAGTTTCCAACGGCAGAGAGAGAGATGAGAGAGAGACGAATGGAGAGAGAGAGAGAGAGAGAGAGAGAGAGAGAGAGAGAGAAGAACCAGAGAACTTTCATTCGAAATGGGTTCTCTGTTCACTGCGTAGATTTCAGCCTTTGCGAATGGAGAGATGAGCAATGTCTGTGCAGATTTTCTAATCGCCTTGCGAATGGAGAGAGAGAGAGAGAGACGAATGGCGAGAGAGAGAGAAGAACCAGAGAAGGAACGTCTATGCAAATTTTCTGATCGCCTTGCAAATGGAGAAAGAGAGAGACGAATGGAGAGAGAGAGAGAGAGAGAAGAACCAGAGAAGAAACGTTCGAAATGTGTTTTCTCAGTTCGCCTCCCTCATTTCAGTCTTTTCTTTCGTTTTGGCGGGCTTTGAAAAAACAAAGCCATGGTCCACGTCAGCGCTCGCTAGTCCACCACATCGGATTGGTCACAAATTCGGGCTCTAAATTACGTCCATATAGACTTATTGGTACTTTTTTTTTTTTATAACGTTCATCAATCCTAATCTTGCGAGGTGTAAGTTGACGGCGATGATAATGATGATGATGATGATGATGATGGAGTAAATAAAGGTTTTGTTTTTATTTGTGATGCCTTTTTCTTCCAGAAAAACTGAGTAGTGCTGATGTAGCACTGATCGAACACTGGGTACTGAACATAGACAAAGTCTTGTTGATTGGCTGATCAGATGAATCTCTGCGCTCCACAAACCAACTCTGTGTGAACAGACAAGGAGTCAGGAGGAGACTCAGGACCCAGGGAAAATGACGGTCAACTGTCTATTAACCCATACATTTCACGAAAGGGGGGTTCTAAATACACCACAGAATTGCAAGTTGCAGAATCCGAGACACGTAGAGAGAAGAAATGTCAACAATAATAAAATATGAGGTGGTAAGAAGAGGTGATGAGACCGGCGGTAATGTCATTGGAAAACGTCGCACATACAATCATTTCACAATCTTTTAATCATTCACAAAAATACGTGTGTGGGTGTGAAAGAAGAGGAACCAGTACAAAACGTAGGGCAATAGGATGTGCTTAATTATATTAACATTGATTATCAATTTAATAATGGTTTTTACTCTGAATAAACTGAAATCTACTCCGCAACTTATGCAAAAGAGATTATTCAGCGAGATTTCTTAAATAAGCCCTAATGATAATTCCAGTATAAAAAAATAAATTGATGAAAAACACACTAGGTTTCTTACAAATTATTTCAAATTATATAAAATTAGCACATCAAATTGGAATTTCAAATCAAACAAATTGAAAAACAAATTGAATAGGCAAACCCCGTCGAAATATATCACCACTTGTTATAGCACTAATTATAGTCTTGGATACTTAAAAAAAATTTATTCAAATATATTAACATATGTTACATTCCTAAACTTCCAATACAATGGTTTCAGAAGGAAACCTAAAACGCATATACTGCATGAACGCATTAATTCGCTCCGCATACGGCGTAGCCAATGCAGCTACACAATCATGTCTGAAGTGAACTCATTGAGGCATAATGGGAGGCATCGGGTAACCATCTATCAATGCAACCTAGACGTAGTGATTATTATTTACATACTCGATAGCGATAGCAACACATTGATACGACAGTGGTGGAATAAATCAAAGTGACAAATACGTAAAGCTCTGTGCAACACTTAAAACATGTAATATCACATTGAACTTCGAAGTAATTAAGAGACCCATGTCTAACATGGTCATCCAATGCTCAATCGGTGCTCCTCTATCTAATGCAAAAAAGTTCTGTGAGTTGTAAACACGAGTCCACTGGTCATCACTATCAAATATTGCAATATACTGTGTCTTAAATGTATGCAACTCTTTTATCAAGTTATACCGGATAGACGCCCATGCATCTTCGTGAAGACCAAGACAGATAGCTATTGTCCGAAATCTGCAATTTCCGTAAGGTCTTACGTCTTGTACATGCATAATGTAAGGATGCAGTATAGGTAGAAACTGACGAACATAGGCATGTACAGAGTAGTTGTAAATAGAGAAGCAACTATGTCTCGCTGATTCCTGAAACTGGAAAATATCTGGCTCAACAAACTCAGATGTATCCGCATTAGAACGAGTTGATATGTCTTCCCTGTCCTTCGAGTCGAGGCCTCCAAACGAATAACTGTTTCTACTTGGTTCCTGAGAATGAAGGGTCTCAGACTCAACGAACACTAATGCAGACGGATTAACACGAGTATTTGTTGCAACTTTTTTTTTCGAGGAGGGGCATCCACGAGTGTTCATCTTAATAGCAGGTTCATGAATTGAAGTTGTTGATGGTGTAATTATCTCCCTCAACTTCCTTAAATGACTGAATTTACCATGCATTGTTTGCTGCTTAAACTATTCCGTGAACACTTGTAGCTCGACGTCACAATCGATGTCATCGTCTTGAAGAGACACACACGGTGATAAGTCAAGTTTTCTCCAAAATTTATCTATGGAATCAATTGGTATGTGACGACCATCGTTCAGATATATTACTTGCTTGTGCGCACATGACAGTCCGTAGCTCGTACGAAGTCGACATCCGCATTTGTAGGAAACTTCTCTGACATCCTTAAACCGCTCAAATTCCTTCAAAATCATATGCAATGCGCGGCTTGAAACGAAACCACATAATTCCTGGAAGTGTGGTATATTGAATCGATGTTGGATGATAGTTTTGCATTGCTCAATACTCGCTTTGATAGCTATGTCCTGTGATTGGATGACTTGGTGAATAAACAACAGCGATGTCTTCATCTGACTGTGATGACTCCAAGTATTGTTTCAGCTTCGCATGCTGGCTCTTGACTCTATTAGTTGTCTGGTTGCCAAAATGCAGATATCTGTCGGTTCAGGCGGATACAAACATCTCCTTATACGGTGTCAACCATACATCCTTAAGATAATTAATTATACCTAGAAAGTTTTGTAACACTACCTCAAGGTTCGCCAATTTGCACACATATGCATTTTCAGTTTCAAATTCCAGCAACATATTCCGCATTTTGTAGATTTCATTCCAAGATTTGTTGTCTGTTATTGATGGCCTGCACTTGCTCAAAATACTCATATAAATGTGCCATCTACAAAGTAATTTCTTAGCCTCGGGAAATATCTGGGCAGACGCATTCATCAAAGCTAACTCTCTGTCCATAACAATAACTAGTGGACCAGTGCATCCATCCATTGCTGACTGCAGACGCCTTAAAGCCCAAGTATAATTGAACACTTTTTCTGAGTGCATAAACACAAATGCTATGCAAAATGTTAGATTAATTGCAGTCACGCCGACAATCTCAAGGAGAGGATCATGTACCTGTTTGTTTTATATGTTGCGTCCATTAATAACACGTGCGGGAATGGACGCCATCGCTCTAATGATCCTGGATGTGCAAAGAATAAATTCTCAAGCTCATTGGTTACAACATTTGTTCGACTTTCGAAAATATATCATTCACGTTGTAGGAATGACATGACAACTTACATCTGGGTTTTACCGGCTTTCTCTATAGTCCGAAATTTATGGGGTGCATTGTATATGGTCCTAATGGCAGACACGTTGTCCGGTTTCCACTTCTTCAATGATGTCAAGATCTCTCGTGGCTTTACATTTTTTGTAGACAAATGTACCATCAACTGGATTTCGGATTTAGAGAGCCGATCAGGGTATGGATGTCCCTCCATATATGATGCAGGGGCATGGTTATGTGTTCCACATACCACCATTGCCATCCAGTCATCATTTGTTCGCATTTTCACCCCTTTCACTCTGAAAGGACAATCAATTTTTTTGTGCCTGTAATCTTCGTGGAAGTTTTCTTGCTTCTGTATGTGCCACCGCGATCAGATTTAAACAACAGTCCAGGACTCTTTTCGATTATACTAGTCTCTGACATTTTAATAACAATGATATATCCTAAATTGGTTCCAGTATTTTGAATCCAATCAATTAGAGATTGACGCGAATTGAATACTTGAAAATGTATTAATTCTGTTAGAAATTAACAACTTTTTATTAAAAATTGACAAAATTAAACATAATTAGAATTGAGTTATTATCATACCATGTTGGTGGAAAATTAGTTTGTAACATTTTCATCCACATTTTCGTCTTCTTGTTTTATTTCGTTTATGAGAATATCATCCTAACAACAATATACGTTCACTTGAGCATATGCAATTAATAAAAAATATTTCCTGAAATAATTCAATTGTATATTTACCTGATCACTTGAACCACTTGACAATCGCAGATCATTGGCCAAAATCCTCAGTTGATCCAAATTCATATCTTTTGCTGGTATGTATATTGCCAAGAAGAACCATATCTATGTATAAAGACTAATACATAATGCACACATGTCTAATGGAAGTAAAGAGACACACTTTAACAGAGAATATATTCCTTGAAAACGGAGAATATATTCCCATCCTATTTACTTGATATGCCCACCCTATTTTCCAATTAAGGCTTCTTACGCTGCCCAACACTAATGTTCCCCTTGAACTGCTCATGAGTGTAGTGTATTTGATACTGGGAAATTCCACAGCTATCAAATCAAGTAACCCATTTGGAGTTTGGCTATATCTCTTCCAATGGCCCTACCATTACTTATAAGCTCACAAAGGCCAAGACCACAATATATTTTCAGTCTCTTTGTTAAAGTACTCATCAAAGTGGGGTCACTTGCAAAGCGTAAGCCAATTGCCCACTTCATACAACCAAGAAAGGTGAAAAAGATATATTTGGTGCCCCCTTTCCCAGTGTCCTTTTTACTTCACAATGTTAAAAAAAAAAAAAAAAATTCCAATCACTACATGGAGACTTGCCCTCATGATGTTTGTTTGACTCTAATTTAGATTGATATTGCATTATGTACAGTTGTTTTAACTTGGGGGCAAAAATTCAGAGTTAGGATCATTTCATCATATGCAAATAGATCCATAACATCCTAGTTCTCCTACCTCCCACGATTTTCATGCCTCCTGGTGGTCATTATAGGAAGTGGGCATTTTCCCATGAAAATTTACTGGCTACATCACATGCTGTGGGGCCCACTTTGGCCTAATGGCTGGATTAATTGATCACATGTGGCCAAAGTAGTATTAGCTTGATCTGACAATCATAACCCCACCCCACAAAAAATAAAAAAAGAAAAAAAAAGTCTCAGACGGAAAACAAACTTCTGCCACTAAAATGGGTGGAAAGTTTTATACGTAGGAAGTGAGCAGAAAACGGTTATTTTAGCGGCAAAAAAAACTTTTCGACCCTGAATGTGACTTTAGGGTTGGAAAAAAAAAAAAAAAAAAAAAAAAAAAAAAACTGCCTCTACATTATTCCGCTGTTAAAAGTATTTTTTTTTTTTTTTAGTTTAAAAGCTTAGAAGTTTTGGTAAAAATAATTATTTAATAAAAAATTACTAAATAGCTTCTATTGTAATTGGTTACACCGTACACGTGGCATTTCTGCTCACATCATTTTTACATGCAACACTATTGAAATTATTTTATTGTAAACTGAGTAGGGGTGTAACGGTTCGGTTAACCGCGGTTTTTGGGAAAACGGTTAACCGAACCGTGTTTCACGGTTTTTGGTTTTTAAAAACCGTAACCGTAACCGAACTGTGAAAAACCGTTAAAAACCGAACCGCTGTTAACGGTTCGGTTACGGTTAATTGTCACTTAAAATTTTTTATGAAAATTTTGTTGTTTTGTTTATTAATCAAACTTATTGTGAAAAAAAAAATAGTTAGAGAATGGCATAATATGTTACTCTAAAAAAAAATCACATTTAGGCCCTTAAGTTTTTTTCTTATTAGTGAAACGATTTGGTTAACGTGTGTTTTGGAAATACGGTTAACCGAACCGTGGTTAACGGTTAACTGCGGTCAATAACCGTGAGTCAAGATAAAAATCGTAACCGAACCGTGAAGCACGGTTTTTCGATTTCAAAAACCGTAACCGTAATCGAACCGTGAAATACGGTTATTAATCGCGGTTCGTTCGGTTCGGTTCGATTAGATAGTTTTTCGATTTTTTTTTACACCCCTCAGCTTGAGGAAGAAAAAAGTCTACAGCAACGTGCAATGTCCATAGCCCGTGGCAACCTATGTTGACCAGTTGGGAGACATGACAGGCAGTCTACAGGTACTGGTGTGGCTTATCAATCTATCAAGAAACAATAATCAACGATAGGATAGAGTGGGGGTAAACGTTAAGACCCTTCACAAAATCAAGGCCACAAGCTACATAGAAATTATAATATCACCAAAACACACACACTAAAAATAAACTAGAGTTTTGTTCACAAAAAAGACCCCATATTTTTTAAAAACCTCAAAAAAGCCCCTGAGTTTTGTGATTTTGCTATTACCTCCCTTGACTGACGGTCAAGGTTAATAAAAGAAACCTCTGCCGTTCCCCTCTCGACCTTTGCCCTTTTGATGATTTTATCCTGGTTCTTTCGGATGAAAAGATGTTTTTACCCCTATCATCCTTCGTGATAAGGTATTAAATACGTGAGAAAATGGATAATAAGCTTTCTTCTACAGAATTTGTGAAATCAGTATTTTACTTGAATAGAAAATATACGGTTATAGACATATATTTCTCTTTTCCGTTCATTTATATTTGTAATGGGTTCTAGTGGTGTGTTTACAACTATTCAAGTCTTGCAACCATTCTTTGTGAATATGTGTTGATTTTATAAAGATTGCATTCAACCATTTGTTTCTTATTTCATGACACGTTATTGGGATGTAAATGTGTCTCTTAGTTACTCATTGCCATGTGTGGTCGATTCTCTTTGCTGCTCCTTGTCTGTTGGATTGGCACAATTCTTCATTATTGTGTTTCTATTAATATCATGATATGAAGTTATCCCTAACCTCCTCTCAGCAGATTGCTTTGCACTATTACAAGGAAAATATGGGTTGGGGCTTATCTAACTTTTAAAAAGGTTAAGCAGTCAAAACTACAAAATGGAGTGGAATAGTTAAGGGGGATTTTAGTAAAAACATGAAAATCAGGAGCTTTCTTGAGGTTTCTAAAAAATATAGGGGCCTTTTTAAAAAAAAACTCAATAAATTAGTCTTAGTTATAATGACTGCATCACATGGGCAGAAAAGCAGGCCGTGGAACCAGTGGCAGAGAAAATGGGAAACTTTCTTCTCTTCTCCCTTACAATCTCTGGTGTTTTGCTTCTTTCATTGATTTATAGATTCTTCTATGTTTTCTGGTGGAAGCCCATGAAGCATGGGAGGTATCTCAATGACCAAGGAATCAAAGGCCCTCCTTACAAGCTTGTGGTAGGAAACATCACAGAAGATTTCCGATTGAGAAACGAAGTTCAATTGAAGCCCATGGATCTCTCACATGGCATCGTGCCACGTGTCCTTCCCTTCCAGTATAGAACTTTCAAGACCTATGGTATTTTTTTCCTTTTTGTATGATCAAATACCAGTTCTTTCTTGTTCTTGAAGTTTTGGTTACTGGGGTACCTACCCTTGTGACTTGCCTTTGACTTTCATTTATATGAATTAAGGTTTGGGGTTTATAGCCTTGTAAGTTTCATGCATGAGAGATATTGATTTTGTATGGGTTTGGTCCAATTAAATTAAGATCATATCCAAGGATGGGTTACAGTAAGAGCATGATCAGAATGATTCACTATTACTTCACTGTTGATGGTGGTGACAGATCTCAAGTGGGCCCATCAAATTGGACCACACTGTGAAAAGGTGTAGTTGGCTCCTACAATATCTAGCATCTGATATCTATTGTGTGATCTGAGAATAAACTTATTGGGTTCTGGAATTAAGTGAGGTTGGCTTTGTTTCAATTGACTTGCAACCAATTCTGTTTGAAATCGAGCTGATTCAAGTATACTTATATGCAATAGAGATGTTTCAATTATTAGAACTTTTACAAATACACTGTTCAAAAGTGGCTTGATTTCGTTTTAAGACAATAAGACCCCTGAAAGTAGAGATGCCAAACGTACCCTATGTCTAATTGTCACAACCCAGCCCGAGTTACGATAATCCAGGGCCGTGAACCATACTTACTCCCGTGAACTCTGAATTAACCTAAGCTAAAATAGAATCCACAAGGGATGCATTCATTCGATCATACCTGTCAATTGTACAATTTGCGGAAATACACATTGACAATTAATTCAAAATGTACATGTATACAAAAAGAAATTCTTTATACATGAATAGTCCCTTTGCTTTCTTTCATCAATCATTCCATATTCAAATACTATGCATAGTGATGACTATTCAAATTCTCAAAATATTACATTTCCAAAATGAATTTCAACTATTCAAAAGAATTCACAAAATGAATCTCCCAAAACATCATAGTTCGCTTGCGCACTCAATTGGTATTCCGGCCATCCCATTCCATCAATCCTCCCGGAGGAACCGCAACGGTCTCTTCCGTTGCCGCCGGGGCTACTGCCGAACCGGCATGGGCAATCGAGCCTGTAATGCCATCAATAACACTAATGAATACGACGGTTCAACAATGTATAAACAAAACTTGTAATAGTAAATGTTAATACATCACTAGATTCACTCAATATACTTAGTGAACAATTCCAATTCTAGACAATGGGGGAGCATAATAAGTCAATCAATAAGCATGTACAAGATGGCAACTACCATAGCTTTCATTTCATTCCATCCCATGTCATTTCATTTCGTTTACCATCTTCCCTCAAAGGAAGGATTCATCTTCCAAATGGAAGGCATGAATCAGTACCCATAGATACAATCGGAATTTGTGGGACTTACCAGTGTCCGGGCCAGGGATACTAGCATCACCACGGAGCTCCAGAACGCCCCCAAATCATCTACTGCAGTAGGAATAGTCATTTGGCTCAGGGCGGAAGGGCGTACCATTCATGACCCTGGCCTCATGTACATAATCATTTATTAATTCATTTAGAATTCCATACAATAGCTAGGTAGTGCCAGACTCAAGGGTCAATACATTTCATTATTAATACACTTATGGATTCAATTCTATACAGTGATTCCATTCTTAACAATGGAAAAGAGACAAACCATACCATCAATCTTGTGAGATTGGAATGAAGTGATACAGAACATAATAGCATGAGAGAATCACTGACTATCCGATTCTACTCATTTCTATTCCAGTTCCTACCCACCATTTGGGTGTAACCATTGGTTATCCAATATACGTGTTATTTTCGATGAACATCACATTTGTATTTATATGTACATTGGAATCCCCGTGATTAACACTCATAGAGGTATAGTCTATAAACCAATTATCATTTAACCCATTATTAATCCAAGGGTTCAATTCTCAAGTTTCTATTTCATTATCCAATCCCCATCAATCTCTAATTTTACATTAATTAGCCACGAAGCTAAATTTAGAGGACACATAAATATCCAAAAAGTACCCATGTTTCCTACGAAACCCAAAACCAACTAGATTCTAATAGATTCGCTCGAGCGAACTTAAGTTCGCTCGAGCGGACCAAGACAGAGAAGTGGTCGCTCGAGCGAACCCAAAGTTCGCTCAAGCGAACTCAAATAGAGAAATGGTCACTCGAGCGAACCCAAAGTTCGCTCGAGCGAACTCAAACAAAGAAATGGTCGCTCGAGCAGACCCTTGTCCGCTCGAGCGCCTTCATCCAGAGAGTTGTTCGCTCGAGCAACGAATGCTTTAGAACGTCACTCCGTTCATCGAGAGAGTGGTTCGCTCGAGCGGACCCAAGTTCGCTCGAGCGAATGCTTCAGAAACCCAATCCGGATTTCTGCAACTCTCTCTCTTCTTCACTCCTTTCTCCATTCAATACCACAACCACCTGCAATAAATTTGGACCTCCTGTCCACTCCTCATTCATCATTTAATACACATTAATCACACTTCTATCATTCAATCAATCCATAACATTCCATTCTAAACCAATGGAAATACACAAAAAGAAACTAATATTTATAAGACTCCATTAAAGGCTACAATGACTAACACCATTCACAAGCAGTGTTTACACTTGCCTCTCTTAAGCTTCTTTGATAAAAACCCCCTTTTCTTTGCTTGGCTTGTCACAATCCCTCTCCAAGAATCTTCCAAGCTCTTCAATAATGGAGGATGCACTTGAAGAAGAAGATGAAGATGATGATGCCTTTTCAAAATCTCTCCCAACTCTCAATCCTCACTCTTGGTGGAGAAGAAATGGAAGAGAAGGAAGAAATGAGCCTAGGGTTTGCTAAAAAGGGGAAATGAACCATCTCTTAGCTTATATAAGCTAACTTTTGCACTAAAGTCCTCCTCCATTCTCCTTATTTACATTTTGGGTCAAATGAAGACCCATTTGACCAACCTTATGTCAAATGAAATCAAGTGTATTATGAAAGTTGACGTACTCTTCGAGATACCCACGTTGGTATCAAGGATTTCCGTATTTGACAAAATACGTGAAAACTCGTATTTACAAAAAGGTCCTTAGTTTACCTTGTTTGAGTTTAAATTCTTTTTAATCAACTCAATCCCTTTCAAGTTCGCTTCATTAAGCTTAATTTAATCATTCGAGACTAACCCAACTCATTTTGTCCGCTAATCACAATTAGCACAATTAATTATGCTTAAGCTACTCTAATTGGGATTAATTAGTCATAATCATGATTAGTCCGGGGCGGGGCCTAACACTAATTCAATTGGAAAAAGGTTACTTGTCACACTGCTAATGTTGCATGACAATATTTCCTACAGTAGAAGTAGTACAAACTAATTTGTCATGAAGAAAGTAGTATAGGCAAATTTCATGTTATAAAAAGTTACATGGTGTGGAGCAAAAACAAAAAGGTGTACATTTGCCTTTTGAACTCATGTCTATTTGAAAAGGTTACATTTTGGCTATGTTTTAAAAAGGAAACAAAAGGTCTTAAAACATCCATGTACACTCTGCCAAGTCATTTAAAAACACTCAAACATTTATTTGAGTTAGTATTAAGTTAAATAGACACAAAAAATAGACTTGTCCAACGGCACCTTACTGAGAGGAGGCCATATGCTTCAACGAGCAACCACCAACCAATTAATCAATTAATTACTTGTGGAATGATGATTAATGATACTGGTGGACCTTATAACTTCTCTGTCTGGGAATAGTCTTTTCTTTTCTTTTCTTTCCTTAACTGGGGCTTTTGTTCTTGTCTCATCCTCTAAAGAAATGAATTCATCAAGGGTTTGGAAATCACAGGTAAAATTTCGATGACTTGGGTTGGGGCTAATCCAAGGGTGAGCATTATGGACCCAGAGCTGATCAGGGAAGTGCTGTCCAACAAATCCGGTTGCTTTGAAAATACGCAGTTAAGCCCACTTCTCAAGGTGGTGGTAACTGGGCTTGCGGCCCACGTAGGTGAGAAGTGGGCCAAACACAGGAGAATTATCAACCCCGCCTTCCATCAAGAGAAGTTAAAGGTTTTCTATATAGATGATATTATGTTTATTTGATAATAACAGTCTGCTCTAAATCAAGTTTCATTTTACTAGAAGTTTAGGGACTGCAAATGAAACTATTACAACTAGAGAAAACTATTAAGATTATTCAACAATTGAAGTGCTATACTTAGAGAGTTATCAATAACCTAGATGACACACAAGGCTTTTAGAAAACTTACCCTTGTTGAATTTTATTGCTTTGTTACTGATCAATCCAAGCTTTCTGTTTGGTGTTCGCAACAGAGAATGCTACCAGCATTCCTTACTAGCTGTTGTGAGTTAATAAGCAGATGGGAGAAATCAGTTGGTTCTGAGGGGTCTTGTGAATTGGATGTGTGGCCTGAATTCCAAAATTTTACCGGAGATGTCATTTCTAGGACTGCATTTGGTAGCAGCTACAAACAAGGGATGCGGATATTCCAGCTCCAAACAGAGCAGGCCCGGCTTATTATTAAATCTGTTAAGAGTATGGTAATCCCATGCTACAGGTACATTTCTTGCCAGTATTAAACTCAATGCATTAATGATAAGGATTGTCCATCAACACTTCTACTCATGATTGTTAGTGTAATTCTCATTTTACATTCTAACGGGTTGATAGCATTCCTATTCCATGGCTTTAAATGCAGTAAATACCATGTCCTCTGATTTCTCATGTATACAGGTTTCTGCCCATACGAGTGAACAGGAGGAGGAATGAAATTGACAAGGAAGTACGTGCTCTACTGAAGGGTATGATTATGGAAAGAGAAAGAGAAATGAAAGTGGGAAATGTTAGTGATGATGACTTACTAGGATTGCTAATGGAATCTAATTTTAAAGACTTCCAGGAGCAAGAAAGCTCCAATGCCACAGCCATGACAATCGAAGAAGTGATAGAAGAGTGCAAGCTCTTCTACTTTGCCGGACAGGAAACCACTGCAATTTTGCTAACATGGACAATGGTTGTGTTGAGTATGCATCCCAACTGGCAAGTGCGAGCAAGGGAAGAGGTTTTGCAAGTCTTTGGAAAAACTAACCCGGATTTTGACGGCTTAAGTCGCTTGAAAATCGTGAGTCTTTCTTTCATTCAATAGATTAGGGCCTGCTTGAGTGTAGACTGTAGAGTTCTATAGTTGTGCAAGAGATAGACCTCTCTCTCCCTCTCTCTCAGTTGAATATATGAAAGATCATCTACTTGTTTCATGAGATACTCATATAATTGGCTTCTGTAAATTTGAAATTGCTACGTCAGGTAACCATGATTCTTTATGAGGTTCTTCGATTGTACCCGCCCGCGGCTTTGACTGCCCGGCGTGTTGATAAAGCAACGAAACTAGGAGATATTATCCTCCCGCCGGGTGCACAGGTTTCTCTGCCAGTACTGCTAATGCATCATGATCCTGAAATATGGGGAGAAGATGTGGAAGAATTCAAACCAGAGAGATTCTCAGGAGGAGTTTCAAAGGCATCAAAGAATCAAATTGTGTTCTTTCCATTTGGTTGGGGACCACGCATATGCATCGGGCAGAACTTTGCCATGATAGAAGCAAGGGTGGCCTTGGCCATAATCCTGAAACATTTCTCATTTGAGCTTTCACCATCCTATGCACATGCTCCTTGTGGCGGCATAACACTTCAACCCCAACATGGTGCTCAGATAATCTTACATAGGCTTTGAAACCGTCTCTTGCATCCATCACCATCCAAGTTAAGTATCATCCTCATCTTCATCTGCAAGTAATGCAATTCCAGTTAAACTCTGTTTCACTGTTAGAGAACAAGAGGCTTCTCGACTGGTGTGCTTTGCTCTACCTTGAACAGCCATAGTTTTATGTAATCCATACGAATATCATATATGTTGTTTATTGGGGGGCTGTATTTTGTTTCAGGATATTCATGTAGTTGCATAAAAAATTATATGTATCATGGCTGCTGTTGTGTAAATTTTGGTTTCCATGAGGCCTATTCCTCAGTTCTATCTTACAGTAAAACTCATTAAGACTGTGTTTATCATATTTTTAATCAAATGATCACTTTTATAATGGGATAGATATCATTCAGTTAGGGTCCTTCGTTGAACAGCTCATATTTTACTCACTTAGCCTTAGAAATTCTCAGTGCAACTCTCATTGCAGAATGGAAAATTATTTTGATTTTCCGCACAACTCATTTTTCAATCACAACCCGGATTTGACAGCTTAAATCTCTTGAAAATCATGAGTCTTTATTTATATGTTCCATTCAATAGATTACTTCAATAGTTGTTCAAGAAATAGACCTCTCTCTCTCTCTCTCTCTCTCTCTCTCTCTCTCTCTCTCTCTCAGTTGAAGATTAAATATTCGGCTTTAACACAGGCTCAGGTCCCAACCAACTAATCTTTACTAGATTTCAATGACAGTGATTAAACTAGTGATGAATCCTATATCCGATTAAAAATAAGCAATCCACACAAAAAGGACATAGGATTTATACGTGGAAAACCCTACTCGGGAAAAAACCACGGGCCTTATCGTCTAAGCCAACAGACAACCAAGCACTATAACTTGAAAGTTGCAAGAAAACTCACAACCCTTTCCCAGTTGCTAACTCAACCTAAGGACTGCGCAATTTTATCGACTACTCGCCGTGCACCTTCACCGTACTTGAATCAAACGCCTCGAAGCCATCTTCAAGGAGTCTATACTTCAGAGGAGTAGAATGGAGCCTAACCAAAGCTTGGATCTTCAGCACTTCAGATGATAGCCTTAGGGGAAGATGGATCTCTCAAGTTCTCTCTAGGGTTTGATCTTGATAGAGAGGTGAAGTTGAATAGAGAGATAAAGGCTTTATATAGGCCTAGATTTGTGCCTCAAGTGTTGTAGTTTCATTAGGAATCAGCATGTCACCTTGGGACAATTCAGGAGAGAAATTCTGGGCAAGTTTCTATTTTTGCGCCCATGTTCGCTCGAGCAATCAGGAGGTTTGCTCAAGCGACTATGCTTCTGTATTTGGAATTTTTAACTTCAGTTGTTGGCTTGAGCAAAAATATAATTTAGGTCGAGCGAAGAAGTTACTGTCTTGGTTTCGCTCGAGCGGTTACCAACGTTGCTTGAGCGAAGTGCAAACTTCCTTTGGAATTCAGAGTTGGCTCGAGCGAACTGTTAGAATGGCTTGAGCGACGAGTGTTCTGTAAGGAGTTCGCTCGAGCGGACTCGGACATCGCTTGAGCGATGAGCATTCTATCTTCTTTAGTGAAGGGTAGCTCGATCGAATGAAATGGAAAGCTTGAGCGAAGAAGCTTCTGTCTTGGGTTAGTTCGCTCGAGCGAATTGCATTATGTCTTTTAACTCGAGAGCTAGGTCGAGCGAA
This sequence comes from Persea americana, assembly GCA_029852735.1. Taxonomy (NCBI): domain Eukaryota; kingdom Viridiplantae; phylum Streptophyta; class Magnoliopsida; order Laurales; family Lauraceae; genus Persea; species Persea americana. Next base: position 3,696,572 of record CM056813.1, read on the forward strand.
CTGAAGGAGTGGCTCAAGCACAAATGCTTTTGTGAGGGTTCGCTCGAGTGAATAGTGGTTCGCTCGAGCAACCAATGTCACTTCCAGTTGGGACTACAATTCTTGAAAAACGATCTTCGCAGTCCTTTGTTTAATCAAACTTACATTGTAAAGAAACCCGATTTTGTCCATAACCCAATGAATTAGCCAACCTAAAATCTAACAAACAAGCAGAATAATTCAAACCAGAGAGATTCTCAGGAAGTGTTTCAAAGGAATCAAAGAATCAACTTGTGTTCTTTCTATTTAGTTCGGGGCCATGCATATATATTGGGTAGAACTTTGTGATGATAGAAGCAAAGATGGCCTTGGCCACGATTCAGCCATGATTCTGCAACATTTTTCATTCCACCTCTCGCCATACTATGCACATGCTCCTTCTAATTTCATAACACTTCACCCCAACACGGTGCTCAGATAATCTTACATAGGTTTGGAGACCATCTTTTCCTTTCATCACCAATTCACCATCCAAGTTGATTAGTATCCTTATCTTCATCTTCATCTTCATCTGTCAGTAATGCAATTCCAGATAAACTCTGTTTCATGGTTGGAGAACAAGAGGCTTTTCAACTGGTTTGCTTTACCTTATATTGTTATTTCTGTGGTGTTCATGCTATCCAGGAGAGTGGGCTTTATTCTCCCTTTATACAGGTGACCCCTTTTCATGCAGGTCACTAAATTCAGCCATAGTTGCTTGTAATTCATAGGAATATCATATCTGTTGGTTATAGGGTGTATTTTTGTTTCGGAATTTTCATGTAGTTGCATAAAACATCATATGTATGATGGCTACTGTTGTCCATTTTGGATTCCATGAGGCCTATTCCTGGGTTATATCTTACATGCAGTAAGACTCATCAGTAATGGTTTTTTTTTTTTTTTTTTTTTTGCTTTTCTATTGTATGCTGATGGTATTGGTAAAAGATGACCAGGTAAACGGTAGCTGTATGTCTAATATGGTAGCTTATATTGTAAATATGGATTAAAATTTATAAAAGGATAGAAAATAAAATCAGCTAAAATCTCTCCATTTGTCAATGAGGATATCCATATTCTCAACCGCTGCAATCTCTCCATGAACACAGCAACAATTTCTCCAAAAGATCTGCATTAATTTGATTTTTAGAATCTCACTTTTAATGCAAATATTCTTGTAATTAATCTGATGTCATTCTAAATAGATAATGAAAATGCACCAGCAGAGTAGCATTGGAAGAAAAAGACTTCCATGTCATTTTATGGCATCAGAGCATCCAATGGCTTCCACTGATTCCTTTTCCATTGTATCCCTAAACTCAGTCCATCATCGTATCTCTCTACAACTTGATGGATCCAACTACATTTTGTGGAAATCTCAATTTCTTCCACTTCTCAAAGGCTACAATCTTCAAGGGTATGTTGACGGCACCAACCTGTGTCCACCCCAATTCATAACATAAAAAACCAACAATTCTGAATCATCAATCCTCAACCCAGCCTACACTACTTGGGTTCAACAGGATCAAATTCTTCTTGGATGGATTCTATCTTCCCTCTCAGAATATGCCCTCTCCCGAGTTGTGGGCGCGTCCACCTTGCAGGAAGCATGGAGCACTCTTGAATGACACTTTGCGTCACAAACCAAAGGACACATCATGCAACTGAAGCTTGAACTTCAGACCATGAAGAAAGGAGATCTGTCCATGACAGACTAAAGGCAAAGATCTTATCTGATAATCTCATAGCCGTCTCACAAAACGTGTCTGACTCAAATCTTATTGGACACATTTTGAATGGCCTTAGATCCGAGTATGATCCATTTGTCTTTTCCCTTCATGCATGGCCCGATGAATTCGATCGCACTCTGGACGATCTTCATGGCTTATTGATCAGCCAAGAGTTGTGTCTTCTTCAATCTTAACTAGCATCTGATGGTTCTTCTCCACAAGCCAACATGACTTCCAAAGAAACTACTTCTTCTCATGCACCTGACCACATGCCCACTCGTGATAACCGTTTGCGTGGATGAGGTCGTGGAAGAGGACGAGGTCGAAGTCATCCACCAAACAACGTGCCTCGAGAAGGCTGAGTACAATGTCAACTTTGTGGTCGCTCGAACCACATTGTTCAAAATTGCTGGTACTAGTTTGATTAAACGTTCCAACCACCCACCTCTGCTCTATTGTGATCGTGTGTGCAGAAGTGTGCGATCAACCAGTAAACAAATCAAGCCATCCAAAAGAGAACACAGATTTACGTGATTTGGTGATTTCACACCTACATCCACGGACAAAAGCTCGTTATCTTCTTCTCTACTTTTCAGAGCTTTCCCGCCACACTGGGGTTATAAGCAAAAGAGATAATATGTAGTTTCAACAAAGACCAAATTACCCCTCAACCCTAATACAAATGAATTGGGCCTATAAAATGAGCCAGAAAACCCATAAACCCAACAAATCTCCACCTTGGCGAGATTGCAGGTCACAACATTTTCCACCTGGGCATGCAATCACACGCCTTCAAATGCGCCCATAGGCGCCATACACCCGAAAGTGCTCAAACTCGCAGGATGTTGATAAAGTCCAAGCAATGCTTAAACTTGACTCTAGTCACAACCTTAGTCAGCATATCTGCGGGGTTATCAGCAGTTGTGATCTTCTGAAGAAGTATATCTCCCTCGTCAACAATCTCCCGCACAAAATGATACCATACGTCGATGTGTGTTTTATGTAAATGATGAACCTGATCCTTTGCCAAACAAATTGCACTCTGACTATCACAATGAGCATCCATGTGCTCCTAAAAGATTCCCATGTCATCAAGCAAACCTTGAAGCCAAATGACCTCCTTAATAGCCTCTGTCACTACCATGTACTTTGCCTCAGTAGTCGACAAAGTAACTGTAGAATGTAATGTTGACCTCCAACTCACCGGTCCCCTTGCAAGTGTGAACACATAACCTGTTGTAGACCAGCGCTTATCCAAATCACCAACATAATCGGAATCCACTTATCCAACCACATGCTGACCAATACTATCATCCCACTGAAATACCAAACCAACATCCACGGTACCCAGAATATACCTTAGGATCCATTTCACCGCTTGCCAGTGCCCTTTTCCTGGATCATGCATATATCTACTCACTATACTGACAGCTTGTGAAATGTCGGGCCTAGTACACACCATTCCATGCATCAAACTACCAACAGCACTCTGATAAGGAACCTGAGCCATGTACTAACGCTCATCATTTGTGCTAGGAGACATAGCAACGCTAAGCTTGAAGTGAGAGGCAAGAGGTGTACTTACAGGTTTTGTTTTTACATCCATACCAAAACGCTGTAGTGTCTTCTTCAAATACTGTTTCTGTGACAAACAAACCTTGCCTTGCACCCTGTCTCTATGAATATCCATACAAAATATCTTCTTGGCTTCCCCCAGATCCTTCATTTCAAATTCAATACTCATCTGAGTCTTCAATTTTTCAATCTCCACCTTGCTCTTAGAAGCGATAAGCATATCATCGACATATAAAAGCAAATAAATGAAGGTTCCATTCCGTAGTTTACGATAGTGGACACAATGATTAAAAGAACTTCGGGTGTACTTCTACCCAATCATAAACTTGTCAAATCGTTTGTACCATTGTCTTAGAGATTGTTTCAAACCATACAACGATTTTTTCAGTTTACAAGCCAAATGTTCTTTACCAGCAACCTTATACCCATCCGGTTGGGTCATATAGATCTCCTCATTCAAATCACCATGCAAAAATGCAATTTTAACATCAAGTTGCACAACTTAAGATCAAACTGAGCAACCAAAGCTAACAAAATACAAACCGAAGAATGCTTCACAACAGGAGAGAATACCTCATTATAGTCAATGCCTTCCTTCTGTGCGTAGCCTTTAGCCACCAATCTAGCCTTGTACCTGACACTGTCCTTTCTTGGAGATCCCTCTTTCATGGTGTAGACCCATTTGCACCCAATTGCTTTCTTCCCCTTAAGCAACTGTACTAGCTCCCAAGTGTCATTCTTATGAAGAGATTTCATTTCCTCATCCATTGCATTCTGCCACTCTACACTTTTTGAATGCCTCTTTGCTTCTTTGTAGGTAGTAGGAACACATTTTTCAACCATTGGAAGTGCATATGCCACCATGTCAATGAACCGTTGAAGTTTTCGAATATTCCTTTTTGGTCTACTAGCTGTAATAGAATCTGCTTGTTCTTGTGGAGGCTCTTGGGCTGGAGTCTCCTCTTCATTTGTATTATCACCCTTTGACTCAAATGGGATGACATCAAACTCCACCTGCTTCGATGTACCATTGGCCTTGCTCTCCTCTTAAGAGCCATTTTGCTTGTTCTGTTTACACATAGCAGTTTCATCAAAAGTTACATCCCTGCTCAAAACAAGTTTCTTTGAATCGGAACACCATAGCTGGTATCCTTTCACACCACTGCTGAAACCCAAGAATATAGCTTTCTTGGCCCTTGGATCCAACTTACTCTCTATGACATGGTAATAAGCAGGACAACCAAATACATGCAATTTATCATAATCAATAGTGAGTTTTCCAGAGCATACCTCAATGGGTGTTTTTCCATCAATCGCAGCAGAAGGTAACCTATTGATGAGATGACATGCATAAGCAAACTGCCTCACCCCAAAACGCTTTGCCTAATCCAGAATTAGACAACATACACCGAACTTTTTTCAATATAGTGCGGTTCATGCGTTCTGCCACCCCATTCTGTTGCGGTGTCCCACTAACTGTGAAATGCCTCACGATCCCCTCATCCTGACATACTTGCAAGAACTGATCAGACTTGTACTCACCACCGTTATCTGACCTAAGCCTTTTGACCTTTCTGCCAGTCTGTGTTTCAATTATTTTCTTCCACTTCAAGAACACATTCAAGACTTCATCCTTGTGCTTCATGATGTACACCCATACTCTTCTGGAGAAGTCATCAACGAAAGTAACAAAGTAGTGCATACCTCCTAAAGATGACAACTTGGTAGGACCCCATACATCCGAATGAACATAGTCTAGTGCGCATTGAGTGCGATGGATCGCGGTACCAAACTTCACTTTTGTTTGCTTGCCAAAAACACAATGTTCACAAAATCCCAACTTGCAGGTGTTTACTCCTTGCAGCAAGCCTTTCTTAACCAAACCCTGCAATGCTCTCTCTCCAGCATGCCCTAGATGCATGTGCCACAATCTGGTACTGTCTGTAACGCTCTCATTCGAGCCATCAGATATTGTTGTTGCTCCACCTACAACCGTACTTCCTTGCAAGAAATACAAATTACTTCTTTGGACACCCTTCATCAACACAAGTGCACCATAAACAACTTTTAGAACTCCACCTTCCATGGTAATCTTGAAGTCTTTGGAGTCTAAAGCACCTAATGAGATGAGATTCTTTTTCAAATCCGGTACATACTGAACATCTGACAAAACCCTAACTCCTCCATCATGCATTTTCAAATGGATTTTTCCTATCCCTTTTGTTTTGCAGGCACTATCATTGCCCATCAAAACTGTTCCACCATCCAACTCTTGAAAGCTGGAAAATCATTCCCTGTTGGAACACATATAATAGGTATAACCTGAGTCTAAAATCCACTCGTCAGAATGGCATACCAATGAAGAAACAGTCAAACTAAATTCAGAATCATCATCCTCATTGTGTCTAATGTTTGCAACAGATTTATCTTTGTCCTTATTTTTCAACTTTGGACAATTCTTCTTCCAATGCTCTTTTTTGTGACAAAAGGCACATTCATCTTTTGCAGGTGGTTTTGATTTTCCTCTCGATTTAGAACGAGATTTTCTACCAGATTTTCTGTCACCTGATCTGCCTCTTACTGTCAATACATCAGACGATGAATCCTTGTGGGCTTGTTTGTCCTTCTTCCGATATTCATTATTCATCAAAGCAGCAGATACAACATCATATTTATATCCTCATCATCAATTTTCACATCAATGTTCATCAAATCAGCAATAATTTTATTAAAATCATCGATATGTTCGGTCATTGAAATACCTTGGCTCAGAAGAAGTAATGCCTTATCCTCATCATCAATTTTCACATCAATGTTCATCAAATCAGCAATAATTTTATTAAAATCATTGATATGTTCGGTCATTGAAATACCTTGGCGATACTCGAAGCGGAAAAGTTTTTTCTTCAAATAGATCCGATTCTCCAATTTCTGCCACAACTCTTTTGCAGAAGTTTCTCTCATCATTGAGTATTTTTTATCCTTCGTGAGACATAATCTAATAGTGCTACATGCCTGACGATTGATCTTTTGCCATTCCTTATCTTCCATATCTGAGGGTTTATCCTTGAGAGCAATTTCCAACTCTTGTTGGCTTAGAACATCTCTAACTTCACATTGCCACACACCAAAATTATTGGTACCATCAAACTTCTCGACTTCAAATTTTACATTCGAGATGGTGGTATTTGCCGATGATGAGCTTGCTATTTTTTTTTTCTGCCAAACTATCAATCCACTTTGTTCAGATCATAGACCTCGTCGATACGAATCCAACAAAAAAAAATTAAGCTTAGTTCTGAGTCCGGATGGCTCCGGAAATCAGAAATCAATTATGGTCGTCGATTGGTCAAAATTCTGTCTTGACTGTACTACTAACGTCAGGATGACGTCAGCGGCGGCTGGTGGATGAGTTCTGCTGAAGTGGGCTCCTACGACGTGGGTCAGGTCAAACTAACCTGAAACCTGACCTGGAACCTGAAACCGACCTGAACAGGTTTTCTACCCCTTTTGATTCTGGGTTCTGAAACCAGAACTAGATTGAGACTCTGTCGTCTCTCTTCTTCGACAACAACAAATCACAGCCGACGATGGCAATGATGGGCAGTGGCTGGTGGTCCTCTTTCTCGGGTCAAGTTTTGATGAAGATGGAGACGGGCAGCAGCGGCTTCAAATCACAACTGCCCTTCTCCGTTCCAGAGTCTCCGACGTTCTGCAACAGAGCGTGTGGGGCCCACTAATCAATGATCAAAACCGCCCTTTGTCTTAACAATCTCGATGCAGACAATTTCCGAACAGGGCTGGCCTGATCAGATTTCTCCGAAACTCTGGATCCTTGTCGAGAACCACTTCTGCGATGGGTTCTGCAAAACCAAAATCAAGATCTAACCGATTTATTTGTCGATCGCCTACCACAACAATGCTCTGATACCAATTTGTTGTGATCGTGTGTGCGGAAGCATGCGATCAACAAACAAACAAATCAAGCCATACAAAAGAGAACACAGATTTACGTGGTTCGGTGATTTCACACCTACATCCACGGATAAAAGCTCGTCTTTTTCTTCTCTACTTCAGAGTTTTCCCACTACACTAGGGTTACAATCAAAAGAGATAATATATAGTTTCAACAAAGACCAAATTACCCCTCAACCCTAATACAAATGAATTTGGCCTATAAAACGAGCCAAAGAACCTATAAACCCAACATGCTCGACCTCAAGCAGTGGTTGCTGCGAATGCAATTGCTCCAATTGACACATGATGGTACCCAGATTCTCGTGCAACAGACCACCTCACTGCAAATTTGAACAATCTCTCATTGAAATTTGAGTATCAAGGCCCTGATCAACTCAAAATTGGTAATGGTTCTGCTCTCCCCATAACACATATTGGCTCATCTTCTTTCCATTTTTCTAATCGTTCATTTATGCTGAATAATATCCTTCGAGTACCCACCATTGCTGTGAATCTTCTTTCTGTTTCAAAATTCTGCACTGACAAGGACGTCTTTTTTAATTCCATCCAACTTGTTTTTATGTCAAGGATCGTCATGCAGGGGCTCTCCTGTTCCAAGGGTTGAATAAAGGTGGTCTCTACTGTCCTGAGGCTCATCATTCACAATCAAACAAAGCTTCAAAGCCTGTGTCACTTATGGGTGAACGAGCCTCAATGGACATTTGGCACCAGCGTCTTGGTCATCCTGCTTTACGTACTACTCACTCTATTTTATTTTCAAATAAATTACCTCTCTCCAATCAAAAGTGTATGGACTTTTGTACTGCCTGTCCAATGGGCAAGAGTCATAAACTTCCTTTCATTGCTCACTTTCCCAATGCTTCAACACCTTTTGAAATTATTCATACTGATTTATGGGGTGCTTCACCTGTTTTGTCTTCTAATGGCTATAAATATTATATTCATTTTGTGGATGCTTTTAGCAGATTTACATGGATGTTTCCACTTGCTCAAAAATCTGATGCATTGCTTGCTATTATTCCTTTCAAAACCACAATGGAAAATCAAGTTGGTACCAGAATTAAAATTCTTCATAGTGATGGAGGGGGTGAATTCTTGAAATTTAAACCATTTCTTACAAAACATGGCATAATACATCAAATTTCATGCCCATATACGCCGGAACAAAATGGGATTGCAGAGCGAAAACATCGACATATTGTTGAAACTGGATTGACTCTCATGACTAAATCATCCGTCCCACAAAAATTATGGGATCATGCTTTTGTAACTGTTGTTTTTCTCATTAATCGTTTACCATCTCCTAATCTCAAAAACAAATCCCCCTTTGAATTTCTCTTTCATCACTCACCAAATTGCACTAACCTCAAAGTTTTTAGATGTGAATGCTTCCCTTTACTTCATCCTTACAATAATCATAAATTACATTTTCACTCGCTTCCATGTGTTTTTCTCAGCTATAGTGATTCTCACTTGGGCTACAAATGCTATCACATTCCAACAGGGCGCTTATATATTTCTAGGCATGTCATTTTTAATGAAGCCTCATTCCCCTTCTGCAAGGAAACTCTTAGCACCATCTAACCAACTCATTCCCCAATTTGTGTTTCTAGCCCCCCACCCATCATTCCCATATCCATAAATCTCACACCATCATCACAAAATCCCCCAACATCTCAACCAAGCAATCAACAACCCATTGAGCCAAGCAATAATGATTGTTCAGTTTCTCATTCCCCAGTCCGCCTCATTCAAGCCTAACATCTCTCTTTACCGACCCGATATCAAATCCATCTACCCAACCCAAGCCCTCACACCAAACAAGTGTCAAAAGCCCCTTCTCACCAAATGGTCACTAGAGCAAAGGATGGAATTTACAAACCAAAGGCCCACCTTAGCACACGGTACCCTTTTGAGTGTGATTCAAAAATAGAGCCTACATGCTACAGTCAAGCACAAAAAGATCCTCAATGGCGATCTGCAAGAATTCAATGCCTCGGTTCGCAATCATACTTGGAAGCTTGTCCCGGCCTCTCCTAACATGAATGTGATTGGCAAAAAATGGGTTTTTCGCATTAAAAGAAAACCAGATGGGTCTATGGATCGATATAAGGCAAGGCTAGTTGCCAAAGGTTTCAACCAAAACAAGAAGGTTTGGACTATGATGAAACATTCAGTCCAGTAATGTTACACCCCGACCCAAATTGAGGCTACTAGTAATTAATTGAGTTTTAGTTAACTTAATTGTGATTAGTCGTTGGTTGGTCCCTTATGGGTGAGTTAGAGGTATTTGGAGTCATGATTAGGTGAGTTGAATCCGATTTGACTTAGTGAGGTAGAATCGAGGACCTATCCGTAGTTATCGATTTTCTCATTTTTCATCATACGCATGTCATCTTGGCTTCATTGCATGTATCTCGTCGAGCACGTCGATTTTCGCATTAAACTTTACTGCATTTGATCACTCATTGAAGAAGTGGGCCCTCATTTGACTTAAAATGAAAATACATAAAAAGTACTGGACCTTTATGCAAATTGAGCACCTTTACCACTTCAACCACTCCACTCATTCCACTCATTTGTTCTTCATTGTATCTGGGGGAGAGGAACCCTTCTTCTCATTTCTTTCTCTCCATTTTCCTTCCTTTTCTCTAAACTTTCAAAAACGGAATTGTTGCTTGTGTAATTGGAAGTAAGGCTTCGGGTCTTCTTCTCCATATTCTTCATCTCTTGCTTCCAAGAACCCATTTCTTCTCCATCTCTAAATTTCGGATTCCTTGTCAAGGTAAGAATCAAACCCATCTTTGTTTGTATTTTTGAGTTGAAATGGAGTCAAGAGACTCATTTATAGTCATACATAACTATTCATTGCATTTTCATTGGGATTTGTGGTTAGGGTTTGTTATTTGGGGTTTTTGAATCTTTTGAGCAAAGGTTAGAGAAAAGGGTTGGAAAGCTACATTGAGGCAAGTATAAGCTTTAATTAAAAACACATAGTTGTTTACTTCTTTGATTAGGTATTAAATTCTATGTTTTTTTTTTTTTTTTCCTTTTACTGTGATTAGCCTTTGGGTTCAAAATTTGAGAATGGATGTGGTCTGGATTGCTTGGAAATCTATACCTATTATAAAAGAGGGAAAAGTGTAGTACGGATTTACTACACACATGGCCAATAAAAAGAGAGTGTGATGAATGAGATGAAATAATGAATGAGATGAGATAAAGAAAAGAGAAAGCAAAGAGACAAGAGAGAGTGAAAATGATGGATAAAGATGGGGACATGATAGGAAATTTTCAATTTGTCTAAAATAGACTTTGGGTAATGTATGGATTTAGAGGGGTTTTAAGGATCTGGATCAAGATGAGCTAGAAGACTAAAGTTTAGAAATTAAAAACATCTACCCAACGGTACCATAATCTTAAAAATCTAAAATTACGAAAAAGCCCCCTAAATTCTCTGAAAAATTGCTAACTACTCCCCTACTATACCGAAATGAAATCGGATTTAGACCAAACTTGGCACTCACGATCCTAATAATTTTTTTAATCTCTTCTATTGAGTAGATGCTGATATTTTAAAAGTAATAAAAATTCATTTTAATACATTCCAATAAATTGAGTAATCGTTTTTTCGATTTCTTTGGTTTTTTTTTCTTTAAGGTGGTGGAGAAAATAAAAGGAAAATGTGGATAAGATTGGAATCCATCTCAAATCAATATGTCAAGTCCATTCTTACCTCCTTTCTATTTTTAGTTAATTTATATTTACACCAAATTCATGACGCAATTCTTCTCTTTTATTTCAACTTGAGGCATGAAGCAACTTGACATAAATGTGAATAGCAGAGATAAGAATGTTAAATGAATTTATGATAAAATTAGAAATGAGCACATTCGATCAAGAACATCTACAGGTTGTATCAATATGTGATAAATGAAGTGCAATTGAACTTTGTCCAATGTGGACTAAAGGATAATGTTTGGGAAGAAAAAAAAAAAAAACTTATCTATGCAAGTTGATGCCCCCTCAAAAATGGGTAAGCCAAAGAGGACACAAATGGAGGTAGTAAGAATAGATCCAATGAAGTGCTACCTATTCAAGGATCTAGCCCTTATGCAGCCAAACCCATTAATATAATTGGGACAAGATTTTGATGATGGCGATATTTAAACCAAGAAATATAAAAAAAAGCAATTGAAGATGAAGACTCATTTTGTTTTTCTAAAAAAAAATTGAGCTCATGCACTCTCACAAGCTAATAGGACATTTTGTGTCCCTAACCTACCGAGCTAAACTAGGGACACCCACTATTATCTTATATTTTATATATGTGCCTTTTTTTGGAAAAATAAAGCCAAAATAATGGATAAACTCAATATCAAGCTAGCTGCAAAAAGGTTTTTTCTCTGGTACATTTGAGGTCCTCAACTATGTTCTAAAACCAACATTGAGATCAATCAAACCTTTCATATATCACACTTTGAAAGGACTATTTCCACTTGCCATATATCGCTTTCAATGATTTCTGGTGTGTTCTAGACATAATATGACCCCTTATATATTAAAGCAATAGGAGAGGGGTGCACAAGGGGTACCATGTTAGCAGGGAGGGAGTTCTCCTTTCAAAGAATTACTTTTAAAAAAATATACACAACTTTTTCTTTGATGTAGGCCACTACTCCTCCCAAATCTCCTGCCTAAATCTCTGGAGTTAACTTAAAATTATGTTTCCATAACTACACTTCTAAAATCCTTCTAACTTCTTCTCAAATATCTCTTTTCCTAACTTTCCTATTTTATCTTCCTAACTTAATCGTCACATCACTTTTTAATCTTAATCCATCCTAAAATCTGTCTACCCTATCCTCTTATCATTATAATTTTTAGTATTAATTGACTTTAAAGAGATCAAAGGTGATAAGATAAGCCCATCAATATATGAGTTCCATAATCTTCTCAAAATACCACTCGTAAAATACTGTTACATGGTCTTGTCAACCTCTTTCATCTGCGAAATCCAACAAGCTTTACAGTTGATAGTCCTCTCAAACCCATCATCAAAACCAAGTAAGACAACCTTTAATATAAAAAATTTCAAATGTCATCGGTAATTATTAGTTTTTTTAGTTTTCCACGAATAAGAAGACTAAAAGAGCTTTTTCTTCTTTTGAATAAATTTTTCATTTGCCATTGTATTTTCATAAGATTCATATATTGATTTTTACTAATTCAACCTCATTAAATGTGGGTACTATTAGGATGAACCAAGCCATTTTTCTAAATAATATATTTATTTATTTATTTTATCAATAATATTTTAATCAAAATATTAAGTCTAAATATATTTTTGTTTCTTTGGCTCGGGCTTAGCACGGACCTAGGAAGAAATAATCTGCTTATAATTTTCTCTCCACACCATGGGGCCCACTCAACCAAATCCAAATCGACATATGCCGATTCTTCCCACTCTCAATCGAACTACAAGTCATAATTAACATGATGTATATAGGTAGCGGGCCCCACAAGAGCATGACATGCATGGCATCAAAATGGACGGCTGCCCATCTTCTCACCTCCACTGAACTTCAAATCCTGTCCATCATGACACATAGATATTGGGCCCCAAGAGAGGTGTTTGAGATTTTTATTTTCGCTTTCAAAAGCTCTACACTGCCTTAAAAAAATAAAGAAAACTGAAACAGAACCTATGAGAGTTTTCTCTCCTAAACAATATGATCTATTCTCTTCAAAACTGAGATCAATCAACTCATTGACAACTTTCATGAGATCCACGACTAGATATTAAACTTACATATCATAGCCACAACACTTGATGACTTTCTTCTTTTTTATGCATGTCTTATAGGTATGAAGAAAACCCACTTTTTCTCTTTTGTCTCTTCTTTCTGCATTTTTCTTAACACTAAACCAATAGAAGATCATGCATTGATTTAATGATTTCTTCGGAGTGGGGATTTTTTTTTCTTTTCCCAATTGAATTTCGGGTATTACGATGTGGGTATTTTTCCCATTCACGAGATGATGTGGGATGTTAGTAGATGGCTCACCTACGTGTGGAGGATTTGTGGTTGGATTACAACCTTGGGATGACTTGTATAGGATGAAAATTCATATACCTCCTATTTGTGTATGTTTTATTTTCACATGTCACTATATCCATGAATTGCCACTTATCTAGCTGGGACATGTTTTCCGGCCATTACCTTGTATCATTATCGGCTAGGGGGGTGCTTTCATTCCTTTCTTCTTTATTTTTAAGCGAATTTGTATTGATAAATTACATTTCTATTGGAAAACACTTTGAATATCTTCATTTATCCTTTTTTTTCTACTTATTTCTTTTCTCCATTTATCCATGTCTTATGATATTTGATCTTTAGATTTATCTTTTTCAATATCAAATGAAACTTCAAAAAATTGCCCTTAAGATAGTGAAAAAAGTCAAAAGTGACTAATAATCTCTTTAACATAAATTACTTATTAAAAAGAATTATATTAACAATCCTATTAGTGAGGAAAAATTAAAAATTTAGGTCAGTGAAAAATGCACAAGTCAACGAGAGACTTAAAACATGAGAGAAATTACACCTTAATAAAAGATTAAAATAGTTTTAAATTTAAATAGATAAAAAGCTCGTCATTAAAAGAAAAGAAGCCATTTGAGAATGGAAAATACCAATTTTTATTTTCAATCATAAATTAAATAAACACTATATAAGAGATAAGACATTAAGCTAAATAAATTTGGTTAAAAGTTAATAAAAAGAAAAAAGATATGAAAAGTGTTGTACAATTTAAAAGATGGGATAAAAGAATTAGTAATAAAGGAAAAAAATTATAATGGTAACGGAAAAGGGAATAAAGTAGAACTTTTCAATCCGAAAGAAGGTAAAGCTATAAAAAAATTATACGTTCGGACAAACACTTGTAGCACTATATGAATGGCATGCTATTAAGTTGGATTTACATTATCTTTGTAAAATAAAATGTGAAAGTGCTGATAAAACCTTAATGATAAGTAGGCATCTCAAATTTCAAACAGTCAAATGCCTGAGATTCCTTTTCTTTTATGCTCCTCTTTTGATGAGCTCAAACTTTTGTCACTATACATTTGAGTGTGACTTCCATACCTTTTGATTCCTCTTTTTTCTTGCTTCTTCTTTTAATAGTGATGTTTTAATTAAATTTTATGCATATTTCTTATCATTTGATTCAATTGATGCTATTATTGTTTCTTAACGGGTTTTTTAAGGCTAAGAATAGAAATGATTAGTTAGCTAAAGATGGACTAAGCTGCTTACTATCGTACATGCACGTGTAATAATAAGCTTTGTTTACTTCTATATTTTTAATGCTTGTTTCCAATATAATTTTATGTTATCTTTTTTGTCAAAAAGAAAAAAAAAAGATGGGAGGAGATTAAAGTCGAGAAGAAACTATAGAAAGGGAACCATTTCCAAAACAAGAGCAAATATCTGCTGTCACTCATTTATTTTTTTATCGATATCTTATTTAGTGGAAATACTTAAAAGTATTTCAATCGAGCAATACGGATTTGCTCATTTATAATAAAATAAATAGTACTGTGAGCTGTCATTTTCTTCATATATATATATATATATATATATGGTAAATGGTAAATATGAGATGGGTGGAATAGTATATGTGCATGTGGAATAGTGTCGGCAAACCATTTACATGTGTGCAGGTGAGGCTTGAAATGGGTGGTGAAGTAGTGTCAACACAAATTGCATGTGTGCAATTTGCATGTAAATGGGTGCAGGTGAAATGTGCATGTAAAGTGGAATAGTGCATGTAAAGCACATGTGGAATAGTGCATGTAGGTGCATGCGTGTCCAGGTGGAATTGTATAAAGGTTTGTGCAGGTGAATGAAATGGAAAAATAAAGAAGTGCATGTGGGTGTCAGGTGGAACGAATTGGAAAAAATGAAGAGGTGTCCTCGCTAGGCTTGCTATAGTGAGCCCCACTTCTGGGTTAGCGAGCCATAGCGAGGATGGGTTCTGATTGGGCCTGCATTTTTTACCAAGAATGCTTATTCTTGCACACTGAAGTTGAAGAATTCCTTACATTGTGTAATTATGAAACCAATTAGAATCTTGGACTCCAAAATACTTGTGAGACCCTAGAAAATGGAATCTTTGATGAGATCAACGGACCAATGGTAATTAACCACGTGAGAGATCATTGAAGCTAAGATCATCTCACGTGAATTATATTTTTGTCTAACACCTTGTCATGGGCTCGGAGAACCCAGTACACTACACTTATACAAAGTGGCACCAAATTAAAGATAACCATACACCGGACCTCCAAACTTCATCTTGTGAGAATGCGAAGGACGAGAACCTAGTAAATGACCCTTGATTCTTCTTAATCAATGCATGTGCATATTGGGATTTATTTTCTATTAGTTTTCCAAATTCTAAATAATGATTTATATGCATAAATTGTTTCTTTTCTATTCGTTATACTTGTATGGTTATACGATATTCAATTAAAATTCGAGATGAGTAAGTTATGTGTGAAATATTCTAGATATTATAATTCGATTTGATTCAAGTAAAAATAATCTTACTCGTGTGTATTTATTCGACTCGATTGGTCTGGCACTACTAAGCTTCGACCTCGTGATACCCAACGGGCTTAAACTTGGTTTAGTTATTTGAGATAACTACAGTAGATCGTTTGGAGTACCGAAACTCCAGAACCGAGTAGCTAGCTAGCCTTTGGCCGGGCCGCTGGTGACATCCCAACTAGATTCGCTCTCTATTAAGAGGAGGAGCTTAATGTGGTAGCAAATTAGTGTGTTTTATTCTTCCATTGATTCAGAAAGGATGATTTATTCGATATTGCACAATTGCCTAGTGTACTTAACATTGGCATCTTTTAATCAATTGTCTTTAATTCAATTTGATACAGCATATGATTTATTATTAATGCCTATACTTGTCGAATCGTCGTATTCATGATGCTACCTTTGGTGTCACAGACGCAGGTGCAGTTCTCGGCCTTGAGGAGTCCCAGGAGGGCGAGGAGGAGGACCAAGAGGTTCCTCGAGGACTAGGGTAGTGGGCTAGCAATGGGCCTATATAGTCCGGGTCTTTGGAGAGCGCTATGATTATTCTTTTGCAAACCAAATTGCAGGGTGTGACTAGCCCTTTTTTGTGTGGGTCATACCATTTGGATAGTTGAAAATTCTTTTGAATTAGATTGTAGGGTGATTTTTGTACTCCCAACTTTGGTTAAATGTATAATTATGTTTTGTAAAAACTTAACACTCAGCTTTTAAATAGGACTATGCAATAGTTCAAATTACTATTGTTGATTTGCTTCCTCTATTTAATTATGATTGGCATGTGAAAAAAGAGAAACTTTATTCTTCGTGTTACTGTATTTGACTCGAGGCATGTACAGTGATGCGGGATTACGCGTGTCACACCTCGGGGATTACCCTAGGCTAGGGTTATTCGGGACCGGGATGTGACAAGTAATCAAGCCTACAACCATTGGCACCGTGTTGTGTATTGTTGTCACCAAAAATTGGCCAATGCACCAGCTTGATGTGCAAAATGCCTTTTTACATGGCTACCTCAATGACACTGTCTACATGTGCCAACCTCAAGGCTTCGTAGATCCACAGTTTCCAAATCATATTTGTCATCTTCAAAAAGCACTATATGGTCTAAAACAAGCTCCATGGGCATGGTATTATCGACTTGCCTATTTTCTACGTCAAGTCGGTTTTACAAGCTCCAAGGCAGACGCTTCGCTCTTTATCAAAAGGATAAATGATTTTATTATCTATGTGTTCATTTATGTCGATGATATCATTATCACTGGGTCATCTAGTACGTTGTTCTTCAACTCATCAAGATTTTTCAATCTAAGTTTGCTATCAAAGACCTTGGGCCTCTTCACTACTTTCTAGGCATGGAAGCCATATGAGATCCTGCTGGCTTATTCTTATATCAATCCAAGTATGTCCATGATCTACTTCGGAAATATAATATGGAAAATGCAAAGCCATATCACACTCAACATGGCATCCAGGTTGCAACTTTCTTGACATCAAGGAGAACCACTTGCCGATCCTACATCCTACCGCAGCCTTGTTGGGGCTCTCCAATATGTAACAATTACACGACCTGGCCTCTCATTCCTAGTTAATCGTGCATGTCAATTTATTCATTCACCAACTAATCAACATCTCATGATTGCAAAAAGAATCTTGCGATATCTAAAACACATTGCAAATTTTGGGATCATGCTTCGGCAAGCTACTTGTCCTCATCTCAGTAGTTTTACTATGCCAATTGGGCTGGTTGCCCTGATGATCGTCGAAGCACAAGTGGGTATCTCATCTATCTAGGCCCAAATCTAATCACATGGAGTTCTCGCATGCAAACTACAGTCTCAAAATCTAGTACTGAGTTAGAATATCGAGGCATTGCTCTTGCTACTGCTGAATTATCTTGGTTGCAATCTCTTCTTTGGGAGTTAGGAGTCAGCCTTCCACCACCAACATTATGGTGTGATAACATTGGAGCTACATATCTCTCGGCCAATCCTGTATTCCATGCCAGGACTAAGCACATAGAGATCGATTTCCACTTTGTTCATGAAAAGGTGGCTAACAAACAACTGGATGTGCGGTTTATTTCCTTTAAGGACCAGCTTGCTGACATCCTTACAAAAAGTCTTGGCACACAACATTTTCAAATGCTTCGGGACAAACTCACTGTTTGTGACAAACAGCTTCGTTTGAGGGGGCGTATAAAAGGATAGAAAATAAAATCAGCTACGATCTCTCCATTTGTCAAATATTTCCATCTGTCATTGAGGATATCCATATTCTCAACAGCTGCAATCTCTCCATGAACACACCAACAATTTCTCTAGAAGATCTGCATTAATTTGATTTTTAGAATCTCTCTTTTAATGCAAATATTCTTGTAATTACTGTTATGTCATTATAAATAGATAATGAAAATGCACCGGTAGAGTAGCATTGGAAGAAAAAGACTTTCATGTCATTTTAAAATTGTCCCTCAAAATACCAAGTATAGAAGGTCGGTCCTTCCGATATTAAAAATGTTTAATATTTTTTTCTTCTGATAAATACTCACGCACCTGCACATAACACCCTATCCAAGTCCCTCACCATCACTAGGGGTGGTTGGGGATGAAGAGTCAGGTGTTCATGGCCAGACTGAGCCAGCCCGGGGTATATGCAGGCCTTCGACAACTTAAGAAATACAAGCCCGTTACCCGTATCTGTGCCATGCCCAACATGGGCCGTGAGTACCTGGCTCCAAGCTCAGCCCACCTCAAGCATGTCAGGCCTAAGCTGACCCATTTGGTCAATCAGGACTGGTCAAGAGGGGCTTATCACTTGGTTAAGCAAATAAATCACTAAACTCCAAGCATTACTTAATCAGGCTGTGCGAGGCCAGACTTTCGGGCTTTTATCACTTAATTCAAGCCCAGCCCAAATATAAAGTTAGCCAAAATTGTAAATCCAGGCCTGGACAGATTACTTCTATCCAAGGCCCAAACCCACCAACGAGCACCTCTACAGAAAGGATTGTGCTTAGTGTTTTTCACATTTTAATTCCACTTCATATGATAATCTTACACACAAATATGATGTGGTTGCATAAGATGAAAACATCTTCATGGATGTTTTTCCCAGTGTGCTATTTGGTACAAGCCAACCATCAGAAGCTAAAGTCAAACGACAAGATGTGAGCCCTTGTGCTTAGGGATAAGAAGAAATTGCATTAGCGGATTAAAACAACCATTGCAGCTGATCACTTCATAACAATCAAATGTAGACAAAAAAGTAACAAGCTTATTGTAACTGCTTCTCATTAATTAATCTTTGCAGCAAGATTACCAACAGACATATTCCAACCTGAAAATGACCACCCTGGTTTAAGTGGCATAGGCACACATCACCAGCATCTCTTCTTGATATAAATATTTATTTTGCAAGCCAACTGTTACACAAACACTTTAAAATAAAATCTCCCATCAGCTACAGTCAAAGGCAAAGTTTTCTCACGGGGACGTTTACATCTCCACACCAAAGATACGGGCCGCGGGCGTCAATTAGAAAACTAGAAACCCCTAAATTAAAGGCATTCAACAGTGCGTTCAACAACAGATAAGTGACAATTGCTCAAATGTGGAATTTTTTTCCTGAATTAAAGAAGCTATCAAAGGAATTTTAGTAAAGGCACCCAACTGGGACTTGGTGGAGTGGCATGAGGCTTGAGTTTGCACCAAATTCACCCCATGTTTGCCTGGTGTGTGTTTGAATGGGTCTAGAAAGCACAACTCAGGGGGCTAGTCCTTTGGGGCCAAAGTCCTAAGGGATACCCATGTCATAAAAAAAAAATGAAGTATGGTGAAGTTAAATTTTTCTTTCTTTTTTGTGCAAGATTGCTTGTTTGTTGCTCTACTTTAATTGGGGGTTACTTTTACTTGAAAGCTATCTATGGTTTCTCAGTCTTTTTTGTTAAATATTTAACTTTCTCAAATAAGATAAAGATATTGACTAATCAATAAAAGTCCCCAAACATCACAATATATAAATTGCCATGAAAAATCTTTGTATCCTAAAAATATTAAATGCAATTAAGATGTCATGAACGGATCTCTAATTCTAAGAAATTCGGGTGATCCAAAAGAAACTCGGATCCAGATCCAATGATCTAGACCCTTGTGTGGCATTGAGCATGAAGCCATCTAATCATCTTTTTTTTTTTTGGATGCCTAGGGTATCCAATGCCACCCAACCTTGTGGCCCAGGTCTATGACTCGTATTGGCACGCACAGACTAATTCCTAGGAGTAACTCACATGGCCCCACACAAGAGTCTAATCATCTTATTTGGATAAAAAGAATATTAAGGTGAAACAATTTGGTACATTTTCCAGGGCCCAAACAAAAAAACCATATGGTGGATCTCAACACAAATTACATCCCAAAAGATCTCCATTTCAATTTTCAAGGCCCACTTTTCTCAATTGAAATTGTTACATAATTTTTTTAGTTTTCTTTATGTACGTTGCCTAAGGTTTCGTGCATTTATAAGTAGGTCCATGTGGTTTCAGTATTTAATAATATATCCATACATTTTCATTTTAATACAAATTTTGGGGCGTCGAAGGAGATGCGATAATCAAACACAACTTGGCGGGAAATGAACCAATTTGAAAAGATGTTGGAAAACAAAAACCCTGTTATAACATAAGATATTCCTAGTGTCCTTTTTTAAAAATCTGAAAAAACTTAGGGACCTATAAATATCTTTGCATGGAATTTTGCACCTTGAAGTGGACAGTGGACTCTAGTGGCAAGCTCTTTAATGCTTGTAGCTATTGGCCGGCGAAAAGGACTCAGAGACTAAAGAACAAGTCAAGACACCAAAGTCTACCTTGAATAAAATTCAATTACATGTGTTTCATCAATGGCAGAAGTAGATACAGGACAGAAGAAGGCAACACCAGCAGCAGAAGCTGCACAGTAAAATGGGAAATTCTCTTTTCCTCTCTCTTGCAATCTCTGGAGTTCTGATTCTTTCACTAATTTGGAAATTTTTCCATGTTTTCTGGTGGAGGCCCATGAAACTGGGTAAGTATCTCAAGGACCAAGGGATCAACGGCCCTCCTTACAGGCTGGTGGTGGGTAACATCATGGATGAAGCTCGTTTGAAGAATGAATCCGAACTGAGGCCCATGGATCTCTCTCATGCTATTGTGCCACGTGTCATTCCCTTCCTCCATCAAACTTTCAAGTCCTATGGTATGGTATTTCTCATATCTCAATCCCCCTCTCTTTTGAATTTTGGTTACTGGGTGATGAGTTTCATGCATGATCAACATAGATTTCTTTGGGTTTGAATTTGTTTTTTGAATATCTAACACACTTTTCTTCAGTAGCCCTTTAGTCGTTTGTTTTCAGATATTGAATTCCTAGGACTCTTGGAGAACTTATGCATTTTCAGGCAAAGAAGAGTTAAAGATGGAGATCCGGAAGAGACCATTAAAGGATCTCTCTTTTGATGGGAAATGAGTATTCCCACATCATTCTAAGAAATTAAAATCCTAAGAATATGATGGTCTTATTGCGTGCGCGCGCGATCCAAAGAACTGGATGGTTTTAAGTCCATTAGATCATTCTAACTCTTTGATCTATGACCAATCTGATTTAGAAGGTGTGAGGGTGTAAAATCAATCTCATTTGGATGGGTGTAAAAAAATCAGGTTTCTGTGACATTGAGTGGGTGTGACGGTGTAAAATCAATCTCAATTGGATGGGTGTAAAAAAATCAGGTTTCTGTGACATTGAGTGGGTGTGAGGGTTGGATGGATCATAGAGAGGCCCTGGTGGGTCCCAAAAAGGGAGGCTGCATGGATATTTATGTATATAAGTAGGCCCCTCTTTGGAATGGAGTTTGTACTGATTGATATCTGATCATTGAACCAATATGTCCTTTTCATTATTTATTTATTTATTTTTAAGGTAAGTATTCGTACACACACAAGTTCCTCACCATCAGCGCTGCAGCCGGGATTGATTCCTGATTGTTTATTGGAGGGAGGATTGGGTGTTCTTTCATTATTGCTTCATTACATTAGACTGATGATTTCTCAAGAAAATGATACACTAGGATCATGATCAAAATGATTTGTTCCAAAAGGGATGATGTTTTGGTCATTCCTCATTCATTGAGAGCTTCCCATCTCATCCCTACAACGTTATTGATGGTGGTCACATCTCCCTAGTTGGCCCATCAAAGAGGACTGCACTGTAAAAGGTGTAGTTGGCTCATACTACTAACCTCTGATTTTTAAAATGTGATAATATTGAACTTAGTGAATTCTCTGGATCACTCTGAAATAAAAGCTAATTTAGACCTCCCATGTTCCATGCATAAGAGCAGTTTTTTCTCCTTCTTCACTGATGCTTTTGTTTCTGTCTCTTCCATGGAAGAACTAAAATTGTACAAGGACTTGCAAATCACAGGTAGAATTTCAATGACTTGGTTCGGGGCTAGTCCGAGGGTGAGCATCATGGACCCAGAGCTGATCAGGGAAGTGCTAACCGACAAATCTGGTCATTTTGAGAAGACAAAATTAAGCCCAGTTTTCAAGGTGCTGGTAACTGGCCTGGTGAACCTTGATGGTGAGAAGTGGGCCAAACACAGGAGAATCATCAACCCCGCCTTCCACCAAGAGAAATTAAAGGTTCCTATATCCTGTTTGCATTTTAATAACAATCAAACTGAGAAAATTTAGATTATCTAAGAACTACGATGTTATAATAGTAAGGCTATCAATCATCTTGCCTGGCTTAAAAGGCTTTTAAACCTTGCACCTTATTGACATTTTATTACATAAGTACTAATCAATATCAGCCTTCTGTTTGGTGTTCACAACAGAGGATGCTCCCCGCATTCCATGCTAGTTGTTGTGAGTTAATAAGCAGATGGGAAGAATCAGTAGGTTCTGAGGGGTCTTGTGAATTGGATGTTTGGCCTGAATTCCAAGATTTCACTGGAGATGTCATTTCTAGGACTGCATTTGGTAGCAGCTATAAAAAAGGCATGAGGATATTGCAACTCCAAACAGAACAAGCCCAGCTCATTTCCCACTCTGTCAAGAGCATATTCATCCCAGGCTACAGGTACATTTCTTGCTTGTATTGAGTTTGATGCATCAATGATACGAAAGGAACTGGAATATCCATGAAGAATCCTACATGTGATTGTTCATTTAGTTCTCATTGGGATTGCACATTCAAACTGGTTGATTTCACTGGCATTTCTAGTTCACTGCTTTTAACTGCAGCAAATGCCTTGCCCTCTTATTTCTATTGTATACAGGTTCTTGCCTGTAAAAGTGAACAACAGGAGAAATGAAATTAACAAAGAAGTATGTTCTCTACTAAGGGGTATGATCAAGGAAAGAGAGAGGGAGATGAAAATGGAAAATGTTGGTAACAATGACTTACTAGGACTGCTAATGGAATCTAATTTTAGAGACTCTCAAGAGCAAGGAAACTCTGATGCTGCTGCCATGACGATTGAAGAAGTGATAGGTGAGTGCAAGTTGTTCTATTTTGCTGGACAGGAAACCACTGCAGTTTTGCTAACATGGACAATCATTGTTTTGAGTATGCATCGCAACTGGCAACTGCAAGCAAGAGAAGAGGTTTTGCAAGTTTTTGGAGAAAATAAGCCAGATTTTGATGGCTTAAATCACTTAAAAACCGTAAGTCTTTTCTTTTGATGTTCTGTTCAATGGGTTAAGCAAGAGAAGAAATCTCTTAGTCGAATTTATTAAAAATCATCTACTTGTTTATTTACCAATTTCAACATGAGATTTACTCATTTAGATGGCTTATGAAAATCTTAAATTGCTACTTCAGGTAACCATGATCCTTTATGAGGTTCTTCGATTGTACCCGCCTGTGGTTTACACTGCCCGGAGTGTAGACAAGCCTACAAAACTAGGAGATATTACCCTTCCTCCGGGAGCGCAAGTTTCTCTACCAACCTTACTAATTCACCATGATCCTGAAATATGGGGAGAAGATGTGGATGAATTCAAACCAGAGAGATTCTCAGAAGGAGTTGCAAAGGCATCAAAGAATCAAATTGTTTTCTTTCCATTTAGTTGGGGACCACGCATATGTATCGGGCAGAACTTTGCCCTGTTAGAAGCAAAGATGGCCTTGGCCATGATTCTTCAACATTTTTCCTTTGAGCTATCACCATCCTATGCACATGCTCCTTGCACAGTCATAACTCTTCAACCCCAACATGGTGCTCAAATAATCTTACATAGACTCTGAGACCATTTCTTTCATTCATCACCATCCAAATTAATTATTATTCTCTTCTTCATCTTCATCTGTTAGTAATGCTGTTCCAGATACACTCTGTTTCATGGTTAGACAAGAGGCTTCTCAACTGGTTTTCTCCACCCTCAAGTGTTATTGTTGAGGTGCTCATGCTAGGAGAGTGGGCTTTATTCTCCCTTAATACAAGTGACCCCTTTACCATTTTCATGTAGGAATATCAAATCTGTTGGTTATGGTGTCTATTTTTGTTTCAGAATTTTCATGTGGTTGCATACAAATCATATGTATAATGGCTGCTGTTGTCTAAATTTTGGATTTCATGAAACTCAGTCCTGAGTTCTTTCTGTAATTCTCATTAGTAAGAAAATAGTTTCTTTTTCCTCTTCTGATATGCTGGTGGCAATGGTAAATGGTAACTATGTATCTAATATGGTAGCTTCTTACATTGTAAATATAGATGTCGAATTGTCTCCCAAAATACCAAAGAAAAAAGGTTCTGGCCATCCAATATTAAAAATGTTTTATGTTGAATGTGCATCAGTGCATGGTAGATATTTTTTTTACATTTTTTTTCAATTCTTTCATGAGTGATTAATCAAAAGTTAAAAACAATTTATGATTTTTTTGTACTCCTGGTATGAATGATGAATGTCGAAACATACGTTGCTTGGCTTAATGAGATAGATAGAGCCCACATTACATCCATTCAGATCCTTTATTTGATGTATAGTACATCTCATAGAAATAATCTTGCACACAAATATCATGTGGCTAGATAAGATGAAAACTTCTTCATGGATGTTTTTTTTTTCCAATGTGTCATTTGGTATGAGCCAACCATCTGAAGCCAAAGTCAAAGTACAAGCCGGAAAATTAAGAACAGACCCTGGCTTCGGCTACAAAGGTACACATCACTAACATCTCTTCCTGATATAAAAAATTGTTTTGACAACTCAACTAGTATCTGAACATTTTATAAATAAAATCTCCCACCATCTATATAAAAATTAGACAAGAGTCAAAAAGGCAAAATTTTGTTATGCAGATGTCTCCATCCGACAGTCAAAGTGGAGGGGGAGCATAAAAAAATTAAGACCCCTCTAAATTAAAGACGCCCATTGAAACATCGGTGGAGAAAATTCCCCGAAAGTCAAAATTTTGTCCTTAATAATATAAACAATGATAAGAAAACTACTGAGAAAAGTATGGCAAATAACTTATTTCAACTTTTTCTCTCTCTTTCATGCAAGATTATTTTACTTTAATTGATAATTAATTCTATCGAAAATTAGGCATGGCTTAATTCTTAGTTGATTTTGTTAAATAAATTCTCTTAAATGAAATTCAGATATTGTCTAATAAATACAAATCTCAATATCACAATAAATAAAACTCCATGGAAAATCTTCATACATCAATTAAAAATAGTACACAGCAATGGGTAACCAATTAGAAGAAATTCAGGAGATCCAAAAGAAATTCATCAAGATCTTTTGGAACTTCCAAGTATATATTTATGATCAAGATCCTTGTGTGTCATTAAGCATCGAGCTATCTACCCTTTTTATTTCATAGTGAGAATATTAAAGCGAAACGATATGGTGTATTTAATTATTACAATACAGAAGTGCATTAGATACCCAGAAGGATCTCCATTAAACGGGGGGGCTCACTTTCTCAATTCAATTCAATTTGTTGCATAAATTTTTCCTATTGATTATAAACATTCTCGAATATCTGACTTCGACCAAAGCGTACGGATCAAAAGATAGTATTTGAATAGACATTTTAATGAGAAAAAAGAGTTGCTGGTAATCTCTAGCACCAAACTGTTGGTATGTGGGTCATGTGGTCCACATATAGTAGAGTCAGGATCCCTTGTTTCAATGAAACAGAGGATACTGTTTCATCCGATCATGATTTGATCATTGTTCTTTCATCTAATATAGGGACTCCATCTAGTAACATTTGCGGAAAGAAACAGTTTCTAGAGATTGGAACACAAGTCCCACGGCACTCGTATCATTCACGTTCATAACAAAAAAAATCAAAAGCTCAAAGTATTAGTGAACGACATAATAATATATATCAAAGGGTCCTAACATTACCCACCACACTATCATATATATAATTTTCATCCTTTCCTGCCAAGGTAACTTAAATGGAGTCCCTTCAAACCTCTTTCGTTTTAGAATATTATGCTTTTAAGTTAGCTATTTTGATAGAGAATAAAGGACCAGCCCAGTGGTAGTGAGTCCCCCAAGTGCAAATCGTTTGAGGCTGTGACTTGGCAAAAAGCCTTGGAGTGGAACTCTGTAAATGAGTCCATCTATTTAAAACTTGAACAGCTCAAAACGAATGCCTTCTCAAATTTTACATCAAAAGAAGTTGGTCCAAATGACTATTTGACTCAAAACATGATTAACACAATCTTATGCGTATTTATTAATCACATTTTCAAATCTTACTGTGAGATCAAATTCCATTGGAGTAAGATTTAGGATTATCCTAAACAATGGGAGGGCATTTGTTTTTCCATTTTGAAACTGTTTCTTTAGAAGAATTCCTCGCAGGAATTTTGGACATGGATATTCTTGAGGTCTTTGGCCCAGCAGGCCCCAACAAGGATATTCCCCGTGCTGAAGCACGCAAAACCTACACAACACTCATGAGGCAAATTTGGGGTAGGTTTCAAACACAAGCACACTAGCATGGAGCAAACCCCAGCGTTATATCACTCCACCAACTCCTATGTGGGTCTTTGTTGGAATTTCAAATGGGAATGCTCCCTCAAGGAGGAGGATTTGGAAATTCCAATCTCTTGATACATGAATTCCTGAAATTTTAAGGAGTTTCACTCTTTCAACTAAGACTTCTCAGTCAAAAAGTTGGAGGATTTGGAGTTAGGAAATTCATTTCCATGGGCTCTGGGTATCCACATAAAAATACTTAAAACAAGAAATGGACAAAAAGTGACTAGATACCAAGTCCACCTGATCCTGATGTAACAGTTGTGATAACATATACAACAATGAATGAATGCAGAAGGCAGTACCAGCAGGGGGAAAAAATGGGAGATTTTCTGCCTTGTTTCTGCCTTTAGAAGAACTAAATTTGTAATAGGACTTATAAATCACAGGTAAATTTTCATTGACTTGGTTCGGGCCTAATCCGAGGGTGAGCATCATGGACCCAGAGCTGGTAAGGGAAGTGCTGTCCAACAAATCTGGTCATTTTGAGAAGAACAAACTAAGCCCAGTTTTCAATGTGTTGTTAACTGGGCTTCTGAACCAGAAAGGCCAGAAGTGGGCCAGAAGCGGGCAAAACACAGAAGAATCCTCAACCCTGCCCTCCATCAAGAGAAATTAAAGGTGATATAGACCATATTCTGTTTACATTATAATAGCAATCGAATTGCATCTATTTTCCTTCTCCTAGAAATTTAAGACCTGCAGATGAAACTACTACTACAAGATAAAGTTTAGATTATTTAACGACAAAGTTGCTATAATAATAAGAAGGCAATCAATAATCTAGGCTGGCATACAAGACTTTTAAATCTTGCCCCTGATTGATATATTTTTTTTACACGAGTACTGATCAATGTAAGCATTCTGTTCGGTGTTTGCGACAGGGAATGTTCCCAGCATTCCATACTAGTTGTTGTGAGTTAATAAGCAGATGGGATGAATTAGTTGTTGTCATTTCTAGGACTGCATTTGGTAGCAGCTACAAACAAGGGATGAGGATATTCCAACTCCAAACAGAACAGGCACAGCTTCTTTCCCAATCTGATAAGAGCAAATTCATCCCAGGCTACAGGTACATTTGTTGCTTGTATTGAGTTCAATGCATTAGTATTATGGAAGGAATAGCCATCAAGAATTCTACTCATGTTTGTTAGGTAACTCTCATTGTACATTCTAAATACCATGCCCTGTGACTTCTCATGTATATAGGTTCTTACCTGTAAAAGAGAACAAGAGGAGAAATGAAATTGACAAAGTATGTGCTCTACTGAGGGGTATGATCAGGGAAAGAGAGAGAGAAATGAAGATATGAAATGTTAGTAACGACGGCTTACTAGGATTGCTAATGGAATCTAATTTTAAAGACTCTCAAGAGCAAGGAAACTCCAAAGCCACTGCCACTGCCATGACGACTGAAGAAGTAATAGATGAGTGCAAGCTGTTCTATTTTGCTGGGCAGGAAACCACCTCAGTTCTGTTAACATGGACAATGGTTGTTTTGAGTATGCATCCTAACTGGCAACTGCAAGCAAGAGAACTCTCTCAAATGAGATAAAGATTTTGATGGATTAAATCAGCCAGATTTTGATGGATTAAATCACTTAAAAATAGTAAGTATTTTCTTTGGATGTTCTGTTCAATATATTAATTAAGCCCTGCTTGCAAGAGAACTGTTTGTTTTTTGAATTTATTAGAAGTCATCTACTTTTTTATTTACTGAATTCAACATGAGATACTCATTTTGATGGCTTCTGAAATCATGAAATTGCTACTCCAGGAAACAATGATTCTTTACGAGGTTCTTCGATTGTACCCGCCTGTGGTTTATACTGCCCGGTGCGTGGCCTCTTGGTTACTCTACAAAACTAGGAGATATTACTCTTCCGCCGGGTGCACAAGTTACTCTACCAACCCTACTAATGCATCATGATCCTGAAGTCTGGGAAGAAGACGTGGAAGAATTCAAACCAGAGAGATTCTCAGAAGGAGTTGCAAGGGCATCAAAGAATCAACTTGTGTTCTTTCCATTTGGTTGAGGACCACGTGTATGCATCGGGCAGAACTTTGCTCTGATAGAAGCAAAGATGGCCTTGGCCATGATTCTGCAACATTTCTCATTTGAGCTTTCACCATCCTATGCACATGCTCCCTACACTCTCATAACACGTCAACCCCAATATGGTGCTCAGATAGTCTTACATAGGAATTGAGACCATGTCATCTTGGTTATCTTCCTCTGTTAGTATTGCAGTTGCAAAGAAGCTCTGTTTCATAATTAAAGAACAAGAGGCTTATCGACTGGTTTGCTCTACCTTGTAGTGTTATTGCTCAGGTGTTCTTGCCAGGAGAGTGGTCTTTATTCTCCCTATTTACAAGTGGCCCTTTCATGCAGGGTACTAATTTCTCACATAATTTCATTTAATGCATTGGAATATCAAATATGTTGGTTATGGTGTGTATTTTTGTTTCAGAATTTTCATCTAGTCGGGTACTAACTGTATGTATCAAGGCTGCTATTGTCTAAATTTTAGATTGCATAAGGCGTATTCCCGAGCTCTATCTTACAGCTAGTCTCATTGATAAGAAAATGGTTTTCTTTTTCTTATGGTATCCTGATGGTAATGGATGGTGAATGATAAAGTAAATGGATACTACCAAAATTTTCTTCTATAGGATGTTCTGGATGTTAAAAACGGCGGGAACCCCATCTCTACACTACACCCCTACAGACCATGACAATGTCACAATCTATATATGGGAACGTCTGGCAGGAGAAAATCACTCCTGGTTTCTATATATCTAATATTGTAGCTTCTTATATTGTAAATACAGATGTTGAATTGACCCCAAAAACACCTAGGAAAGGTAATGGTCATCCAATATTTAATGTTTTATGTTGAATGTACATTGTCGATATTTTAGATTTTGCCCCTTTCATTCGGGAGTGGTTAATCTCAGAGTTTAAAAAACAATTTCCAGATTTCTATAAAATCATTTTTTTTCTTGGCTTAATGAATAGAACCTACATTTCAACCATTCAGATGCTTTATTTGATGTACAGTGCATCTGATAGAAATAAGTTCATTGTTGTATGCCAACCTCAGATTGATGTGATGAACTGATGATGCTAAGATTATGAAATCGATGACTGATTATACATTTATATGGCTAAGTTTTCTATGGGAACAAGTTTTAGTCTTGAAGTTGTTGATTAGATCTCTAGAATATCATGTTAGTGAAATTCCTGAGTATGCTTAATGAATGGAAATAACATGTTAAGAAACATGGGGTTTCTTTGACATAGATAGGTAATTTGAATGGCTGTCAATGGGCCAGGTTGGGAGAGGCCAGGTTTTGTCCAACCCAGTCTGTTTACTATCAGGTCTGAAATTTAGGCCGGGTCCTGTCCTATCAGCCCAACCCAAGGCCAATGCTTTTAATTAGTAAATAGTCATTTAGTTTTATTAGATGTGATCTTAACTGTATTATTATAAGATATGAAAAATCCTTTCCAAAGACTCAAATCATTAATGAGCTCATCTTTGAATCCAAAGTAGGAGAAATTAAATGGCAGGTTTTGATCATTTTATATGATATTAACCATATTAATGGAGCTAGGGTTTTTTTTTATCAGGAACAATAACTTTTATTGAACGAGAAGAGATTACAAGGAGAGGATAAAAGAAAAGAAGAAGAAGAAAAAGTGATCAAGGAACACAAAGGTACAAGAGTACTGGAGCTAGGGTTAAAAGCTGAAAGGGTTAGGCCCCTTTTAGTATCTCAGAACTCTGTTCCGTTACATTTAAGTTACCTCTAGCTCTAATTAATTATCATTTGAAATTTTGTGATAAGCAGGGATATCCTCGCCCACTCGTGCACCACTGAGAAGGGATATCACTGCTCCATGAAAAAAATATAGAAAAAAGGGGCAGGAGGTCTCAGACGGTACCTATATTTAAACTTGAGGGCCTTTTTGTTCTTTAACAGATCTAAGAGGATTTTTCAAATAAAACCCTCTATTTTTTAACTTTTTCTCTCTATTTTGAGCAAGATTGTTGCCATATTTTAATGGGATTTTTAAGAAAAAAGTAAATTTACATTTTAATTAAAAAATTTTATGAAGAAAAAGCATAAAATGACGAATTAGTTGTTAGTACATTTTTTCTAACGAAATTACCACACTTGATGGTATCGCCAATTGGGTTGATGATATCATCAATGTCCCTCTAACACGTAAAAAATCCAAAACCGCTTTTCTCGAACCTTGCACGTTACCTCCTTCCATTACAAATGCAAAAAGAACATAAGCAATATGACAAAGAATCAACTATTGGGCAAAACAAATTCAATCTTCCCCACAAAATGCAATGATTTTTATAATAGTGAATAATACTTTTATTGGTTAGAAATTGCACAACATGGCTACTCACACGTTGCTCACAAACATCAAGACCTATGAAATTCCCCCCAAACAAACGGCCATAAGACCCCAAATTTTCACAAAGCACACCCAAATCCATCCCCTTCAACCTCTCTCAAAGCCACCAACTAAATCGAGAGAACATACTCATTTTGACATTTCATTGAACACCTTGTACTCCAGATTCACACCCTCAAAACTCATGAGAATACACTTTTAAAATGAGCGAGAAATGCGTGCATATCAAGCATGGGACCCACACACCTGAGGAAGATTGTCAAGACCACCTAAGTAAGACAATCGGGACACAAAATGCAATAGTTTTTACAGCCTTTTCATTACTAGATAGAGAAAGATGAAGCAACACATAGTTTTTTTGTAATAAAAGTTGACGTTAACATCAATAAATTGACGATATCGTCAACTGGGTTGACGCTATCTACTAGGGTAGTTTTGTCAAAAAAAAAAAAAAATGCATGAACAACTCTCTTGTCATTTTATTATTTTTCTTCATAAAATTGTCGAATTATGATTTAAAATTAATTTTTTCATAAAAATCCCTTAATTTAGCTACTTTTATATAGGAAATACTAATGGTTTTTCCATTGATTTTGCTAGTTATCTTAAATGAAATTAAACACATTGTCCTTTAACAATCTGATCATCCCCCCATGAGCTAGTACTAGGCCCATATTTACTCTCGTCAACATTTATCCACCATTGGATTTAATCTAAAAGTAATCTATGGTTAGAAGACCACTAAACTTTATAGCTACTACAAGCAAGTTGGCCTTTTTAAGCCGCGATTTATTTTTTGCCACTAAAAACTCACTTTTAGTAGCAAAAACTTGATGTCGCCACTAAATATATTATAGTGCCCACATTTAGTGGTAGCACTTGTGTCGCAAGTAAAGTTCACCACTAATTCCATGGCGGGGATTTTTGGCACCATGGGATTTTGGAGGGAAAGAGATTTATGAAAATCCGGGATCCGAAATGTGTGTGTGTGTGAGGGGGGGGGGGGGGGGGGGGGTGGTGTGGGGTGGGGTTGGGGTTTTAATAAGGTGAACTAAAAAACCTAGACCAATTTTAATTTTCTAATGCCAATGATGCTTTGGTGTTAATTTGGGGGGTGGGTGGGGGGTTTTGAATAGGGTGAACTAAAAAACCTAGACCAATTTTAATTTTCTAATGCCAATGATGCTTTGGAGGTTAATTAACTTGACTACAAGTAAAGTTTCTAAGGTATATATGAACAAGTAAAGAAACCATATAATCATTCAACATTGGCGTTAACAAGAAACATTAATAAACTAAGGATATGAGCATCAACCACAAAGTAAAGGATCAACCACCATGGCAACCAAATTTATAGTGGTTCGGCCCATCATGCCTACATCCACTCCCGGTTTCCCTACCGGGTTTTCCACTATCTCAATATGAGGTTTAGGTTCACCTCCAACTTTACAAAACACACTGATGCTTTTCTAGGATTAGCAATAACCTTTACAACCACTTTTTACGCTTTTAAAGGCTAAGCAATAACCTTTGCAACATGAAATTTTTCTCTCAATTCTATGCCTAAGAATGCATTAGAAGAGAATAATTAAGTACAATTTGATGCCTCTAATTAGGTTGATTTGAAAATAAATTCTCAACTTCTAAGTACATGCATGATGATTGCAAACTTCTATGTATGATGCATGTACATGAAACTATCTCCTTTTTGAAAATGGAAACTCAAAATGATCCAAAGATGCTAATCATATGTATGAGATAGAGTAAAATGATGAACACATGTTTTGAATGATGAAACTTGATTTAAAGAAATGCAACTTAAAGCTAGCAAGTTTGTTTTAAAACATGAAACTAAGCACATGTGTAAAACAAGACAAATGTTATAATCATATTGATTATCAAGTTTAAAATCCTAACCATGTTAAGAAAACAACATTCAAACAGTTACAGCATCCTATTAGTTGAAATCAAAGTTAAAAGCATTGCATGAGCTAATTTGAGAAAAGGGAGCAAACCCATTTGTGATGAATCTAAGGTTCAAACCAATAGATTAGCCCCTTAAGCCCTTCACTACCCATCTCAGTTGATTCTCTTTCCTTGGCCTCCAAACATCATTAAAGTTCAGGCACAAATCCCAAGACATAGCTCATTTTTTTAGCCAAAAAGTTGCCAACGGCTAGTCTCCGGTCGACATCCTTCATACCCAGTTGACCGGCATCTCAACTGTAAGAAATTTGCTCGTTCGGAGCAAACGGCTACTTTCCCGGTCGACATCCCGTGTCGCTGGTCGACCGAACCTATGTACCCAATCGACATCTTGTGTGGCAGGTCGACCGGACACACTAGGTCTAGTTTGCCCATATTCACATTTTCTGATTTTTCTAAGTTTTTCTCTATGGGAACTCTTGGGCCATTGTTTTCGTGCTTATATTCATGACTAGAAGTGATGAAAACATTTTTCTGAAGTTATGATTCTTTTATACCAAAACCTAGTTTTAAAGTGAAAACCAATGAAATGCATGAAATAAATTTTGAAACCCAGTTTAAGAAATCGAAGCCTTGACTACCTTTGAATTTAAAAACTGCGGGGTCTATGATAACATCAAAGGTTTTGAAAACATGCACATGATATTTGAAAATCAAAGACTACGCATGAAGATTTCAAGATTAAAAAGTATGAGTGTATGAGAGATTAAGTTATGATGAAAATGAATGCATCCAATTAAATTGCAACAAATGAAAACCCTAACAATTTAGAGGCGAGTTTTGTCTTTTCGCCACGAATGGTTTGGCATTTTTGCATCAACTTTTTAGTTTCGTTCCTAATTGCCAAGATGTTTTACTTTTAGCCGCGGTTTCTTTTTACCAATGCATGTGTGACCTTTTGCGACGAATTTTTACTGCCACTAAAAATATACCACAAAAAACTAGCTTTTAGTGGCAAAGTTTTTAGCCGCAATTTGATTTTTGCTACTAAAAACTTACATTTAGTGGAAAAATTTGATGAAACTACTAAAGGTATTACAGTGCCCACATTTAGTGGCAACTCTTATGGTGCAACTAAAGGTTGTCTTGGTGAAAAATAGATTTAGCAACAAGTTTTAAATTTTTACCACTAATGGCCTGAGATTTTAGTGGCAACTTTTTACTTTTGTCTCTAATTGATTAGGTGTTTTACTTTTAGCCTTTTTTTTTTTTTTTTTCTCTTTGCTGCTATATGTGCCACCTTTTTATGGAAATTTAGTGGTGATAATTTTAGTCACAATTTATTTTTGCCATTAAAAACCCACCTTTAGTGGAAAAATTTGATGTTAAAACACAAGGTATTATAGTGATCACATTTAGTGGAAACTCATATGTCTTGTCCAAAGGTCATTTTGAAGAAAAAGAGAATTAGTAGCAAGTTTTAATCTTTCACCACTAATGATGTAGGACTTTAGTGGCAACCTTTTTTTCGTCACTAATAGCTTAGGTGTCCTACTTTTAACTATACTTTTTATAGGGTATCGTCAAATACTTTGAATGGAGTGGTTCCCACCGTACAAGTGATCACACACTACCGAAGATACCGATGAAGTCTTCTAAAAGAACCAAGTTGGGTTGAGATTTGAGCTTAAAAGATAATAATTTGAGTGAACTTGAGGGTGTCAAGGAGCTACACATGTGACTAAAATATGTGCAGAGCTCCACGAGTGAATCCACCATATTTCTTACACTAAGGCATGGATGAAAATCATAGTATCGGTTGGTCCAAAAAATCAATACCATTGCGGTATCGATCGCGGTTTGTTGTTTGTTGCGATTGTGTGGAAGTCGTGTTAGTGGATTATGTGCAAGAATAACTACGGTCCTTAAGTCGAGGTATAGACTGAGGTAAAGTTGCTGTGAGTCTATCTTGTAACTGTTCGTAAACTCTTGATTTCTAGTTCGTAGTTTTTCTCCCTGTATAAGGTTTTCACGCTAAATACTGTGTCTGCCTTCTTGTGGTGTGTGATTGGTAGATAGCTAGTTTTATATTGTCTGATTGGTTATTTCCGCTGCATTGATTGGTTAAATTAGAACTAATATCCATTCTAGTGGGTTCTGCAAAATTCTTAATTGGTATCAGAGCGAGTTACACTATTTTATTGTGTTGATCCTATTTTTGCTAGAATGGATATCCACCGCGAAGGCACTTCAACCAATAAGCCTCCTCTATTGGACGGTAACAATTATGCTTATTGGAAAGGCAGGATGGTTGCCTTCTTAAAAGCCATAGATCTGAAAGTTTGAAATTTGATGTGAATGGCTATTCCTTGCCCACTATTACTACTGATGGGATAACTGGTCCAAAACCTGAAGATAAGTGGACTAAGGAAGAAGAGTTGGTTGCCACTTGTAACTTTAGAGCTTTGAATGCTATTTATAATGGAGTTAGCATGTCTGAGTTTCATAGAATTTCTACATGCACTACTGCAAAAGAGGTTTAGGATATTCTGCAGACTGTGCATGAATGGGCTGACACTGTCAAACAGTCGAAACTTCAGAAATTGTATACAGCCTTCAAAACCATAAAGATGGAAGATGATGAAACTTTTGATGAGTTCAATTCGAAGCTGAATACAATTGTGAATGATACCTTTACTTTGGGAGAGCCAATTCCTTGAAAATAGAATTGTGAAAAATATTATGCAGTCTCTTTAAGAAGAATTTGATGCAAAGGTTGTGGCTATAGAGGAAAATAAAAATCTAAATACACTCAAAGTTGATGAGTTGGTTGGCAACCTACAAACTTTTGAATCAAACCTTAGGTCTAATGGGAAGACACAAGCTAAAGGTCTTGCTTTGAAATCATCTAAGGAATCATACAAGGAAGCCACAAGTGATTCAGATTCAGATTCTGAGGAAATTGATCCCTAAGTTGTTGTACAGTTTATAAAGCAATTCAAGCTTTTTATGAAGGGGCAGAAAACCAAGTGAGGATCCCTAAAAGTTCTGGAAATAAGAAATCTTTTAAAGGGATTCAATGCTATGAGTGTCAAGGCTATGGACACATTGCTAATGACTGTAGACACAAAAAATCTAAAAAGAAGGCTTTGAATACTACTTGGGAAGATGAAACTTCTGATGAGAATAATGAAAATCCTGAGTCGGACAAGCTTGACACTGGCAAGGGAAAGTTCGTAGCTTTTATGGCAACTTCTGGTTCTGCTGCTTCCCATATTTCTTCCGAAGCTGAGACTAATCAAGGTACTGAGTCAAATGAAGAACCAGATTAGAAAGTTGATTATAAAACACTTTTCAAGAAAACCATGAAGATGGTCAAAGTTAATGAAAAAGTTGCTATCAACTGGAAAGTGTCTAAAGAGAAGAATTCCTCCTTAAAAGTTGAATTTGCAAGAGCTCTTACAAAAATACAAAAATTGGAGGATGAAAATAATAGGTTGGCCGATAAATTGACTGCAAAATTACAAAAGTGTGACATACTTGATTATGATATGAAGACTTTGGAAGCAAAAAATTCTGATCTGAATGGAAGACTCAAGATGGTTCTTTTTGAGTTAGATACTACTAAAGCTTCATTGAATAGGATGAACACTGGATCGAAAAAATCAAATGACATCTTGTGCAGTCAAAAGACACACATTGACAAGCACGGCATTAGCTACGCTGAAGAAGTATCCACTTCGAATGCCAAAGGTATAAACTGTTTTGTTAAAAATTCTGTTATTACTAATCATGTTGTTAGTGTTGCAAAGAAAGCTCCAAAGAAGCAGAATGTGTCACATCCTGAACGAATTCTCACGTGCAATCATTGTGGAATTAAAGGGCACATTCGAGCCCATTGCAATAAGCTGCAAAGTTTACCGAATCAAAAGCAATGGAAAACGCAGAAGGCTGAGCTGAAAAAGAAGAATACGAAAGTTGTTTGGGTAAAAAAAAAAGACATCTCTTCTGTATTGGTACACACTTTGCTGAAATATTTAAATTTATGAGTGTGTATGTCTAAGCTTTATCACCCCGGATCTACAAGATCAAGCCCCCACCCCAATACTGACACGAAGATCATATCAAGGGGGAGTCAATATTGAGGGGGAGCTACTTCATCCGGATTTACAGAAGCTGCATGATGATATTTGTTTATCAATTATGGACAAATACAGGGGGAGAAGAATGGAGAAGAATGGAGCTAGGGGGAGCTATGCAAGCCAAGGCAATTCAAGATTTAAAAGTTCAAGTAAAGGCCATACAAGATTTACAGTGCTGAATTTTTTTTGTTTTAAATTCATTGTATTTTGGGTTTTACTTATGGGTACATCAAATTGTATTTTTTTAGAGGATTTTGTCTAAGAATTGCCAAAAGGGAGAGATTGTTAGGACTGTCAACCTGAGACAGTGAAATGTCTCGCTATAGCGAGACTTATTCTCGCTATAGCGAGAGTGATGGAGGGTGATCCCAGAAGAGGGTCTCACTACAGTGAGACTAATGCTCGCTATAGCGAGCGTGGCGGTAGGTTCCTAGTTCGGTCCAAACTCTATGAAAGTGTTTGAAAAGAACTTTTATTCTAAGTGGATTATTCTTAGAAGTCTCTTGGACGAACTCAGGGCTATATATTGGGTGTTTCTCTCAACCCAAAAAAAGAAGACAAGAAGTGGAAAAGAACTTTTATTCTAAGTGGGTGTTTCTATGAAAGTGTTTGAAAAGAACTTTTATTCTAAGTGGATTATTCTTAGAAGTCTCTTGGACGAACTTAAGGCTATATATTGGGTGTTTCTCTCAACCCAAAAAAAGAAGACAAGAAGTTAATTATATCTCTTGATCTGAGGTTAGAATACCCTAAAAGAGATTTCTTTATTTCTTTATAGCCATTGAGAGATTATTCTGAAGGGCTGCTCTAGAAGGTTGTGATGTTTCTACTCTCGTGTGAAAGATTGATCATCTTGTCTGACAAGGTGCGAGGAGATCAAGTAAGGAGAACGGTGCACCGTGGAAGTCGTGTTAGTGGATTATGTGCAAGAACAACTACGGTCCTTAGGTTGAGGTACAGACTGAGGTAAAGGAGCTGTGAGTATATCTTGTAACTGTTCGTGAACTCTTGATTTCTAGTTCGTGGTTTTTCTCCCTGGATAGGGTTTCCACGCTAAATACTATGTCTGCTTTCTTGCGGTGTGTAATTGGTAGATAGCTAGTTCTATATTGTCTGATTGGTTATTTCTACTGCATTGATTAGTTAAATTAGAACTAATATCCAATCTAGTGGGTCCTGCAAAATTCTCAATGCAGTTTCGTACCCACTCACCGATAACAAACTATTCTAAAAATCCATACCAACGTACTTGATTCATTTCGTCTATATTTAATTATATAAGTTATGTAATGTACTTAATACATAAGCAAAAAGTGTTACACGATTGCTTCTCCAAATGTTTTCTTACTTCGTGCTTGGCACTTTTTAACTAGACTTAAAGTGGAGTAAAGCCTATATTATTCAGACAAGAAAAGGCCAATGGGTCATATCAAAAGTACATAAATTTAAAATTTCCACCTTTTTAAAATATCAAGTAAAAGAGCAACATTCTTTCTATACTAAATGATAAAAAAAAAAAAAAATCCTCTTTTTATACAAAAACTCAAAAAGATTCCCTATCAAGCCATTAAAAAGAAAAGATCATCGTAACTCCTTATATTTTATTCTCTCTTGATTTGATGTTTCGCCTTACTTTACATCAATTCACCATACAACCAAACACATTGACTCCTTCACAATTGAGGTTAGACAAGTTAATGCTCAATCGATACTTGATTCTTAGTAACAATGTAAAAAAAACAAAATAATAATAATATATATATTTTTTGTTTTGAGGCTATGAGCCCAACTCTAGTCCGGCCCTGACCCTCGAGGGTAGGGTAAGGGCTGAGGTAGTGCAGGCCCTCCGAAGGCTCTATCCTACTCAGGTCCGGACCGGCCAAGTCCTTTGACAACTCTAGGTTTTTTTTTTTTTTTTTTAGAGGTAACAACTCTAGTTGAAGGAGTAAAAATTCAAGGTGGGCCCAATTGAAAATCTGAACTATTTACAATGAACACTGTTCAAGTTTACGGGACATTCATCTATCTTAACTCCTCCAATAGGAGTTAGTTCCACCGTAAAGCTGATCATTTCACATAAAAAAAAGGAGGTGATTGTAAGACTTGTCCTATTATATCAATCACATTTTTTAATCAAATGCTTGATCCCACACTGAGATCCAACTCTTGCTTGGATCTTGTCTAGGTCAGCCAATAACCTGGTGTCACATGTATGAAGGCCCATGTTAGCTGCTGTCTGGCAGCCCCTCAATTGCTTTATTTTTTTTTTCCCTTATAAGGTTCGTCAATCTTAATCTTGCGAGCTGTAAGTAGATGGCGATGATGATGAAAAGAGTAAAGGTTTTGTCATTATTTGCGATGCCTGATGTAGCACTGATCGAATCCTGGGTATTGATTGACATAGACAAAGTCCTATTGATTGACTGATCAGATGAATCTCTGCACTCCACAAACAAACCCTGTGAGAACATACAAGGAGTCAGGAGGAGACTCAGGAACCCAGAGAAAATGACGGTCAACTGTCCAATTAATAACCCATACATTTCACAAAATCAAGACCACCCACTACTTAGAAATTATAATATCACCAAAACCCACTCGCTAAAAATAATCTAGAGTTTTTTTTCACAAAAAAAACCCCTATATTTTTTAAAAACCTCAAAAAAGCCCCTAAGTTTTGTGTTTTTGCTATTACATCCCTTGACTGACGGTCAAGGCTTTTAGAAGAAACCTCTGCCGTTCCCCTCTCTACCTTTGCCTTTTTTACCATTTTATCCCAGCCCTTTTGGCTGAAAAGACGTATTTACCTCTATCATCATCCTTCGTGATAAGATATCAATTACTTGAAAAAATGGAAAATGGGCTTTCTTCTAAAAAATTTGTGAAACCAATTTACTTGAATATAAAATATATGGTCACGGACATATATTTCTCTTTGCCATTTATTTATATTTATAATGGGTTCTAGTGGTGTTTTTACAACTTATCCATGTCTTGCAACCATTCTTTCTGAATATGTGCTGATTTTAGAAAGATTGCATTCAACCACTTGTTTCTTATTTCGTGACACGTTAGGGGGATGTAAACGTGTCTCTTGCTGCTCATTGCCATGTGTGGTCGACTCTCTTTGCTGCTCCTTGCCTGTTGGATTGGCACAATTCTTCATTGTTGTGTTTCTATTAATATCATGATATGAAGCTGTCCCTAACCTCGTCCCAGCAGATTGCTTTGCACTATTACAAGGAAAATATGGGTTGAAGCTTATCTAACTTTTAAAAAGGTAAAACAGTCAAAACTACGAAATGGGAGTGGAAAAACGGCGAGGTCGCTTTTATTAACCTTGACAGTCAATCAAGGGAGATTTCAGTTAAAACATGAAACTCAGGGGCTTTTTTGAGGTTTCTCAAAAATAAAGGGGCCTTTTTGTAAAAACTCAACAAATTAGTCTTGCTCTGTATAGTGACTGCATCACATGAGCAGAAAAGAAGGCGATTGAACCAGTAGCAGAGAAAATGGGAAACTTTCTTCTCCTCTCCCTTACAATCTCTGGTGTTTTGCTTCTTTCATTGATTTATAGATTCTTTTATGTTTTCTGGTGGAAGCCCATGAAGCATGGGAGGTATCTCAATGACCAAGGAATCAAAGGCCCTCCTTACAAGCTTGTGGTAGGAAACATTACAGAAGATTTCCGATTGAGAAACGAAGTTCAATTGAAGCCCATGGATCTCTCACATGGCATCGTGCCACGTGTCCTTCCCTTCCAGTATAGAACTTTCAAGACCTATGGTATTTTTTTCCTTTTTGTATGATCAAATACCAGTTCTTTCTTGTTCTTGAAGTTTT
Organism: Persea americana; assembly: GCA_029852735.1. NCBI lineage: Eukaryota > Viridiplantae > Streptophyta > Magnoliopsida > Laurales > Lauraceae > Persea > Persea americana. Next base: position 3,737,887 of record CM056813.1, read on the forward strand.
GGTTACTGGGGTACCTACCCTCGTAGCTGGCCTTTGACTTTCATTTATATGAATTAAGGTTTGGCGTTTTATAGCCTTGTAAGTTTCATGCATGAGAGATATTGATTTTGTATGGTTTTGGTCCAATTAAATTAAGATCATATCCAAGGATGGATTACAGTAAGAGCATGATCAGAATGATTCACTACAACTTCATTGTTGATGGTGGTGACAGATCTCAAGTGGTCCCATCAAATTGTACCACACTGTGATAAGGTGTAGTTGGCTCCTACAATATCTAGCATCTGATAGCTATTGTGTGATCTGAGAATAAACTTATTGGGTTCTGGAATTAAGTGGGGTTGGCTTTGTTTCAATTGACTTGCAACCAATTCTGTTTGAAATCGAGCTGATTCAAGTATACTTGTGTGCAATAGAGATGTTTCAATTATTAGAACTTTTACAAATACACTGTTCAAAAGTGGCTTGATTTGGTTTTAAGACAATAAGACCCCTGAAAGTAGAGATGCCAAACGGCCCCTATGTCTAATTCAATTGGAAAAAGGTTACTTGTCACACTGCTAATGTTGCATGACAATATTTCCTACAGTAAAAGTAGTACAAACTAATTTGTCATGAAGAAAGTAGTATAGGCAAATTTCTCATGTTATAAAAAGTTACATGGGTGTGGAGAAAAAACAAAAAGGTGTATGTTTGCTTTAGAACTCATGTCTACTTGAAAAAGTTACATATTGGTTATGTTTTAAAAAGGAGACAAAAGGTCTTAAAACATCCATGTACACTTTGCCAAATCATTTAAAAGCACTCAAGCATTTATTTGAGTTAGTATTATGTTAAATAGACACAAAAAATAGACTTTTCGATCAGCACCTTAATGAGAGGAGGCCATATGCTTCAACGAGCAACCACCAACCAATTAATCAATTAATTACTTGTGGAATGATGATTAATGATACTGGTGGACCTCATAATTTCTCTGTCTAGGAAGAGTCTTTTCTTTTCTTTTCTTTTCTTTTTTCCTTAACTGAGGCTTTAGTTCTTGTCTCATCCTCTAAAGAAATGAATTCATCAAGGGTTTGGAAATCACAGGTAAAATTTCAATGACTTGGGTTGGGGCTAATCCAAGGGTGATCATTATGGACCCAGAGCTGATCAGGGAAGTGCTGTCCGACAAATCCAGTCGCTTTGAAAAGACGAAAGTAAGCCCAGTTTTAAAGGTGTTGGTATCTGGGCTTGTGGCCCACGAAGGTGAGAAGTGGGCCAAACACAGGAGAATTATCAACCCCGCCTTCCATCAAGAGAAGTTAAAGGTTTTCTATATAGATGATATTATGTTTATTTGATAATAACAGTCTGCTCTAAATCAAGTTTCATTTTACTAGAAGTTTAGGGACTGCAAATGAAACTATTACAACTAGAGAAAACTATTTAGATTATTCAACAATTGAAGTGCTATACTTAGAGAGCTATCAATAACCTAGATGACACACAAGGCTTTTAGAAAACTAACCCTTGTTTAATTTTATTGCTTTGTTACTGATCAATCCAAGCTTTCTGTTTGGTGTTCGCAACAGAGAATGATACCAGCATTCCTTACTAGCTGTTGTGAGTTAATAAGCAGATTGGAGAAATCAGTTGGTTCTGAGGGGTCTTGTGAATTGGATGTGTGGCCTGAATTCCAAAATTTTACCGGAGATGTCATTTCTAGGACTGCATTTGGTAGCAGCTACAAACAAGGGATGCGGATATTCCAGCTCCAAACAGAGCAGGCCCGGCTTATTATTAAATCAATTAAGAGTATTGTAATCCCATGCTACAGGTACATTTCTTGCCAGTATTAAACTCAATGCATTAATGATAAGGATTGTCCATCAACACTTCTACACATGATTGTTTGTGTAATTCTCATTTTACATTCTAACGGGTTGATAGCATTCCTACTTCACTGGCTTTAAATGCAGTAAATACCATGCCCTCTGATTTCTCATGTATACAGGTTTCTGCCCATACGAGTGAACAAGAGGAGGAATGAAATTGACAAGGAAGTAAGTGCTCTACTGAGGGGTATGATTATGGAAAGAGAAAGAGAAATGAAAATGGGAAATGTTAGTAATGATGACTTACTAGGATTGCTAATGGAATCTAATTTTAAAGACTTCCAGGAGCAAGAAAGCTCCAATGCCACAGCCATGACAATTGAAGAAGTGATAGAAGAGTGCAAGCTCTTCTACTTTGCCGGACAGGAAACCACTGCAATTTTGCTAACATGGACAATGGTTGTATTGAGTATGCATCCCAACTGGCAAGTGCAAGCAAGGAAAGAGGTTTTGCAAGTCTTTGGAAAAACTAACCCGGATTTTGACGGCTTAAGTCGCTTGAAAATCGTGAGTCTTTCTTTCATTCAATAGATTAGGGCCTGCTTGCGTGTAGACTGTAGAGTTCTATAGTTGTGCAAGAGATAGACCTCTCTCTCAGTTGAATATATGAAAGATCATCTACTTGTTTCATGTGATACTCATATAATTGGCTTCTGAAAATTTGAAATTGCTACTTCAGGTAACCATGATTCTTTATGAGGTTCTTCGATTGTACCCGCCTGTGGTTTTCACCGCCCGGTGTGTTGACAAGGCAACGAAACTAGGAGATATTATCCTTCCGCCAGGTGCACAGGTTTCTCTGCCAACACTACTAATTCATCACGATCCTGAAATATGGGGAGAAGATGTGGATGAATTCAAACCAGAGAGATTCTCAGGAGGAGTTTCAAAGGCATCAAAGAATCAAATTGTGTTCTTTCCATTTAGTTGGGGACCACGCATATGCATCGGGCAGAACTTCGCCATGATAGAAGCAAAGGTGGCCTTGGCCGTAATCCTGCAACATTTCTCATTTGAGCTTTCACCATCCTATGCACATGCTCCTTGTAACGTCATAACACTTCAACCCCAACATGGTGCTCAGATAATCTTACATAGGCTTTGAAACCGTCTCTTGCATCCATCACCATCCAAGTTAAGTGTTATCCTCTTCTTCATCTGTCAGTAATGCAATTCCAGTTAAACTCTGTTTCACTGTTAGAGAACAAGAGGCTTCTCAACTGGTTTGCTTTGCTCTACCTTGATCTGTTTTATCTGTGGTGTTCATGCTACCCAGGAGATTGGGCTTTATTATCCCTTTAGACAAGTGACCCCCTTTTCATGTAGGGCACTATTTTCAGCCATACTGCCATAGTTTTATGTAATCCATAGGAATATCATATATGTTGTTTATGGGGTGTTGGTTGGGCGGTGGGGGGGGGGGGGGGGGGGGGGAGGGAGGGATGCTGTTGTCTAAATTTTGGATTCCATGAGGCCTATTCCTCGGTTCTATCTTACAGTAAAACTCATTAGTAAGAAAATGGTTGCTGTTTGTAAATGATGACAATGGGAGCTACATACCTAATATGGTATCTTCTTAGTTCTTATATTGTGAATGAGGATGTTAAATTGTCTCCCCAATAACCAAGGATAGAATGTCTTCGCCTTGCAATATTATAAATGTGTTATGGTTTTTTTTTTTTTTTCCCAGATAAGTACTCATACATCTGCACACAACACCCTATCCAACACAGGTGGTGGGGTTGAAGAGGGGGTGTTAATGGGTCAGGCCGAGCCAGGCTGGGGCATTTCCAGGCCTTGATCAACGTGAGAAACACAGGCCCATATGTGGGGTAAACCTGACATGGGTAGTGATTGCTCTGAGATCGGCCCACGTCAAACCTGGCAGGCCCAAGGCCGCCCATTTAGTTGATCTGACTGGGTCAGGCGGGACTTTTTATCACTTATATGAGCAAACAAGTTGCTAAACTACAATGTTACTTATTCATGCTGGGACAGGCCAAACTTTTAGGGCTTTTTATCTAACCCAAGCCCTAGCTCAAATATTAAATAAGCCCAAATTTTAGATCCAGGTCCAGCCTGAATACAAGTTCCCAAGGCCTGAACCCAGTCCAATGCGGGCTGCGCCCAGCCCATGAGAACCCCTACTGGAAGGGCTGTGCTCAGGTGGCTTTTAGATTTGATTTTATTTCATATGATAATCTTAAACACAATTGTCATGTGGCTACATAAGATGAAAGCATCTTCTTCAAGGATGTATTTTCCGTTGGTCATTTGGTATTGTAAGCTAACAATATGAAACTAAAGTCCAATTGAAAGATATGAACCCTTTTTGCTAAGCATACTAAGAAGTTACATTAGCAGATTGAAACAATCATTAGAGTAATTCACTTCATAACAATCATATATAGACAAAATGTAACGAGCTTATTATAACTACTACTCATTAATTAATCTTTGTAGGAAGATTACCAACATTTCTAAACTGAAAACGATGGCCCTGGTTTAGTTTACAGAGGCGCACTGCGCACATCACCAACATCTCTTCTTGATATAAAAACTTATTTTGCCAACTCAACTACTACACGAATATTTTAAAGATAAAATCTCCCATCATTTAGGTTTAAAGCTGGAGTTATTCTCCTTCGGACGTTCCCATCTGGTTGTCAAAGAGGTTGGGGCCCTCATCAAATTTAAATTACTGGTAGACATTTCAAACTACTTCCACTCACTCACCATGAAATTACTTTGCTTTAAAGTGGGCTCCAATCACGACATTTGTCTCAAGAGTCCGGTTCCTCACTTATTGGAGTGGAACTCCATAGTGGGACCACCTATTGAAAATAGGCCAATCAAAATAAAGGCCTTCAGAGTGAGTGTATGGGGTATCCCGAATTTTACTCCAATCAAATGTGGTCCCAGTGTAAAGTTGATTGATTGATGGATAACTTGATGAGTCTAGATCATTTTGAGAACTCCTAAGTTAAAAGAAGTAAAAATTCATGGTGGGCCTACTTATTGAAAATCCAAACCATTCAAATGAACGTCCCTAAAGACTAAAGTGTAAGGGATATTTCCCGGTCTTAGTCCAATAAGAGTTGGTTCCAAGGTAAGATTGATCATTTGATGAAAATAGGTGATTATAATGGGATAGATATCATTCAGTTAGCGTCCTTTGTTGAACAGCTCATATTTTACTCACTTAACCTTACAAATTCTCTGTGCAATGAGAAACTCTCATTGCAAGAGTGGAAAATTATTTTGATTTTCCGCACAACTCATTTTTCATTCACAACCCGGATTTGACAGCTTAAATCTCTTGAAAATCGTGAGTCGTTCTTTATATGTTCCATTCAATAGATTACTTCAATAGTTGTTCAAGAAATAGACCTCTCTCTCAGTTGTAGATGCAGAAGAATTCAAAGCAGAGAGATTCTCAGGAAGAGTTTCAAAGGAATCAAAGAATCAACTTGTGTTCTTTCTATTTAGCTCGGGGCCATGCATATGTATCGGGCAGAACTTTGCGATGATAGAAGCAAAGATGGCCTTGGCCATGATTCTGCAACATTTCTCATTCCACCTCTCGCCATCCTATGCACGTGCTCCTTGTAATTTCATAACACTTCAACCCCAACACGGTGCTCAGATAATCTACATAGGTTTTGAGACCATCTTTTCCTTTCATCACCAATTCACCGTCCTCCTTTTCTTCATCTTCATCTGTCAGTAATACGAGAGTCTTTTCAACTGGTTTGCTTTACCGTATATTGTTATTTCTGTGGTGTTCATGCTATCCAGGAGAGTGGGCTTTACTCTCCCTTTATACAAGTGTCCCTTTTTCATGCAGGTCACTAAATTCAGCCATAGTTGCTTGTAATTCATAGGAATATCATATTTGTTGGTTATAGGGTGTATTTTTATTTCAGAATTTTCATGTAGTTGCATAAAACATTATATGTATGATGGCTGCTGTTGTCCTTTGGATTCCATTAGGCCTTTTCCTGGGTTATATCTTACATACAGTAAGATTCATCAGTAATGGTTTTTTTTTTTTTTTTTTCTATTGTATGCTGATGGTATTGGTAAAAGATGACAAGGTAAACGGTAGCTACATGTCTAATATGGTAGCTTATATTGTAAATATGGATGTTAAATTTATAAAAGGATAGAAAATCAAATCAGCTACAATCTCTCCATCTGTCATTGAGGATATCCACATTCTCAACCGCTGCAATCTCTCCATGAACACAAGAACAATTTCTCCAAAAGATCTGCATTAATTTGATTTTTAGAATGTCTCTTTTAATGCAAATATTCTTGTAATTAATCTGATGTCATTATAAATGGACAATGAAAATGCACCAGCAGAGTAGCATTGGAAGAAAAAGACTTTCATGTCATTTTATGGTATCAGAGCATCGATCCAATGGCTTCCACTTATTCCTTTTCCATTGTATCCCTAAACTCAGTCCATCATCGTATCTCTCTACAACTTGATGGATCCAACTATATTATGTGGAAATCTCAATTTCTTCCACTTCTCAAAGGCTACAATCTTCAAGGGTATGTTGACGGCACCAACCCGTGTCCACCTCAATTCTTAAAATAAAAAACCAACAATTCTAAATCATCAATCCTCAACCCAGCCTACACTACTTGGGTTCAACAATATCAAATTCTTCTCAGATGGATTCTATCTTCCCTCTCAGAATATGCCCTCTCCCGAGTTGTGGGCACGTCCACCTCGCAGGAAGCATGGAAAACTCTTGAATGACACTTTGCGTCATGAACCGAATGACACATCATGCAACTGAAGCTTGAACTTCAGACCATGAAGAAAGGAGATCTGTCCATGACAGACTACCTTCAAAAGGCAAAGACCTTATCTGATAATCTCATAGCCGTCTCACAAAACGTGTCTGACTTAGATATTATTGGACGCATTTTGAATGGCATTGGATTCGAGTATGATCCATTTGTCTTTGCCCTTCATGCACGGGTCGATGAACTCGACCTCTTTCTGGACGATCTTCATGGCTAAATATTGATCAGCCAAGAGTTGTGTCTTCTTCAATCTCAACCAGCATCTGATGGTTCTTCTCTGCAAGCCAATGTGGCTTCCAAAGAAACTACTTCTTCTCATGCACCTGACCGCATGCCCACTCGTGATAATCGTGGGCGTGGATGAGGTCGAGGAAGAGGACGAGGTCGAAGTCATCCACCAAACAATGCGCCTCAAGAAGGCTGAGTACAATGTCAACTTTGTGGTCGCTCAAACCACATTTTTAAAAATTGCTTGTACGGTTTGATCATACGTTCCAGCCACCCACCTCATACAACAATGCTCTGATACCAATTTATTGTGTTCGTGTGTGCAGAAGCGTACGATCAACCAGCAAACAAATCAAGCCATACAAAAGAGAACACAGATTTACGTGGTTCAGTGATTTCACACCTACGTCCACGGACAAAAGCTCGTCTTCTTCTTCTCTACTTTTCAGAGTTTTCCCACCACACTAGGGTTACAATTAAAAGAGATAATATATAATTTCAACAAAGACCAAATTACCCCTCAATCTTAATACAAATGAATTGGGCCTATAAAACGAGCCAAAAAACTCATAAACCCAACATGCTTGACCTCAAGCAGTGGTTGCTGCGAATGCAATTGCTCCAATTGACATAGCATGGTACCTGGATTCTGGTGCAACAGACCACCTCACTGCAAATCTGAACAATCTCTCATTGAAATTGGAGTATCAAAGCCCTGATCAACTCAAAATTGGTAATGGCCTGCTCTCCCCATAACACATATTGGCTCATCTTCTTTCCATTTTTCCAATCGTTCATTTATGCTGAATAATATCCTTCGAGTACCGACCATTGCTATAAATCTTCTTTCTGTTTCAAAACTCTACACTGACAATGACGTCTTTTTTTTAATTCCATCCAACTTGTTTCTATGTCAATTAAGGATCGTCAGTCGGGGGCTCTCCTGTTCCAAGGGTTGAATAAAGGTGGTCTCTACTGTCTTGAGACTCATCATTCACCATCAAACAAAGCTTCAAACCCTGTGGCACTTATGGGTGAATGAGCCTCAATGGACATTTGGCACCAGCGTCTTGGTCATCCTGCTTTACGTACTACTCGCTCTATTTTATTTTCAAATAAATTACCTCTCTCCAATAAAAAGTGTATGGACTTTTGTATTGCCTGTTCAATGGGCAAGAGTCATAAACTCCCTTTCATTGTTCACTTTCCCAATGCTTCAGCACCTTTTGAAATTATTCATACTGATTTATGGGGTGCTTCACCTGTTTTGTCTTTTAATGGCTATAAATATTATATTCATTTTGTGGATGCTTTTAGCAAATTTACATGGATGTTTCCACTTCCTCAAAAATCTGATCCATTGCTTGCTTTTATTCGTTTCAAAACCACAATGGAAAATCAAGCTGGTACTAGAATTAAAATTCTTCATAGTGACGGAGGGGGTGAATTCTTGAAATTTAAACCATTTCTTGCAAAACATGGAATAATACATCAAATTTCATGCCCACATACGCGGGAACAAAATGGAATTGCAGAGCAAAAACATCGACATATTGTTGAAACTGGATTGACTCTCATGGCTAAGTCATCCGTCCCACAAAAATTCTGGGATCATGCTTTTGTAACTGTTGTTTTTCTCATTAATCGTTTACCATCTCCTAATCTCAAAAACAAATCCCCCTTTGAATTTCTCTTTCATCACTCACCAAATTGCACTAACCTCAAAGTTTTTGGATGTGAATGCTTCCCTTTACTTCGTCCTTACAATAATCATAAATTACATTTTCACTCACTTCCATGTGTTTTTCTTAGCTATAGTGATTCTCACTTGGGTTACAAATGCTATCACATTCCAAGAAGGCACTTATATATTTCTAGGCATGTTATATTTAATGAAGCCTCATTCCCCTTCCGCAAGGAAACTCTTAGCACCATCCAACCAACTCATTCCCTAGTTTATGTCTCTAGCCCCCCCACCCATCATTCCCATATCCATAAATCTCACACCATCATCACAAAATCCACCAACATCTCAACCAAACAATCAACAACCCATTGAGCCAAGCAATAACGATTGTTGAGTTTCTCTCATTCCCCTGTCCGCATCATCCGAGCCTAACATCTCTCTTACCAACCCCATATCAAATCCATCTACCCAACCAAAGCCTCACACCAAACAAGTGTCAAAAGCCCCTTCTCACCAAATGGTCACCAGAGCAAAGGATGGAATTTACAAACCAAAGGCCCACCTTAGCACACGGTACCCTCTTGAGTGTGATTCAAACATAAAGCCTACATGCTACAGTCAAGAACAGAAGGATCCTCAATGGGGATCTGCAGTGGTTGTGAATTCAATGCCTTGGTTCACAATCGTACTTGGAAGCTTTTCCTGGCCTCTCCTAACATGAATGTGATTGGCAAAAAATGGGTTTTTCTCATTAAAGGAAAACCAGATGGGTCTATGGATTGATATAAGGCAAGGCTAGTTGCCAAAGGGTTCAACCAACAAGAAGGCTTGGACTATGATGAAACATTTAGTCCAGTGATCAAGCCTACAACCATCCGCACCGTGTTGTGTATTGTTGTCACCAAAAATTGGCTACCTCAATGAAACTGTCTACATGCGCTGTAACACCCTAATTCTGAATATCGAAGTTACCGCCAAGGTACCCAAAATTGGCGCGCTACTTGTCGGAAAATCCGAGAACTTCCAAGATCATAGTCCGTAGTGAGGTCAAATTTTTAAAACTTTTTGAACAATAAAATAATCAATAGTTATATTGCGGAAGTATAAGAAAAGATAGCGAAAGAAAATGAATCAAGTAATGCAAGGCTAAAGTCTAACAAAATCTCAAAGTGTGAATAACCAGTTTAATTACATATTTGAATAATACCATGCTCACTACAAAATCGCTCAAATCCAAAAAATAAGTGTGCACTCAAACACCCGGTGTATGCACTTCATCCTCAGGCTCGATCACCGAATCAGCCGGCCCCTAACCGTAATAGCAGGCTACAGGCGCCTCATAGATCGCGTCACCCGCGGGGTCAAGGTCGAAACCTAAGCACCAAAGATGGGTCAAATCCAAGGATTTGGTAAGGCACCATATACAGATAACACATGATGTATGTAACAAAAGAGAATATAGACGATCATAAACTAGGCAATTGAGCAATAAATAGCAGTTTAGAATCAGAATGATTAAGTAATCTAATCTTACAGATAACAATGTGACACATTCACGCAGGCTGGATACCGCGGGATATTATGTCGCGGCCGTCCCATACTATAAATAGTCACAGCGGGGAATATCAAATAAACATGCCAAGGGTAACAACCCTGATAATAATAATATATAAATAACACCGATCACACCCCTTTATCGTACCGATCACACCCCTTTATCGCACCGATCACACCCATTTATCAGATTAGACCGGACCCTGTATCACACCGTCTATCTAGCCATAGTTCATTATGATAGCTCTAGTCACAACCAATCTAGCTCCTACCGGTGATGATCAGTCAACAGGCTGAGCTTAGATCAACTGAGTAAATGTTTAGTACCAACCTGGGGAACAAATACAGGTCTGTGTTTGTCTAGGCTTACCTTGCATGAGCAAAGTCCTAACCAAGTCTCTAAGAGGTTCAAGTACAGTATTATGGGACACAACCCAATATCCAAGTCCACGTCCAAGTCCAAATCTAATCACCATTGGATCCACACTAGGCCCACAACCATGGCCTTAGTCTATAACAATGCAAGTAGCTAATCCATACCCATTCACAACTATACATCATGACCAACCTCTTCATTCTAAGGCACCATACACACAGCTTAGGCCGTATGAGGGCCCGCCTAGCCACAGACACGGGTCATTTATCACCAATTACATCACTGGGTTACCACTACATAGTCCTAGGTTCAGGTCCTCCAATTTCCCTTTAATTAACAGGCTTATAACAATAACAATGATATAAGAGAAGAATAATGTATACAATCCTCCAAGCAATAGAATCAAGTGGAATAAACAAGGGTCCAACCTAGGTAATGGTCCACTCTTGGTTTAGGGCCTTATCAGTTAATTGGATCCCTAACTGTAGTCTCAGATGTCAAAAGGATATTATATTTGGTGCTCTTGAAATTACGAACATTATTGACTACGTTTAAGGGTCGAATCACTGACAATCCCAATCCCAAAAACCTATTTGGTGGTCCTCACGAGTCAAGGTTGAGCCACACTATTGACTCGTGCTTAGCACATCAATGGAAGTCTATTTGGATGGTCAATGGGCCCCACAATCGATCAAACATATAAATTTACAGAAAACCGGAATTCCACATTTCACAGTGTATCCGGTCGACATCATCCCAAGGGATGTCAACTGGGTATACTGGATGTTGACCCCCAAGTCAACATCTTAGCAGTGTCCCCGGTCGACATCATGGCCATGATGTCGACCTGGTTCACATAGACCTGAAGCCAAACAGCTGGGGGTAATATCTGTTTTCTCAGAATTCACAGTGTTCCCGGTCGACATCGTAGCCTGGATGTCGACCTGGGACACAGGATTCCTGAACTGCCTAAGTAATTCAAGTCCCAGTTGTTCTCTACAAAAACCTTTATGTCCTGTCGACCGAGAACAGGGTCCGGTCGACCGGGTACACTGGACTGAGAGTTTCAAAGAAAAAAATAATTGAGACTTGTTTTTCTCATATTTTAGTGTAGCCGGTCGACCGAGCTACAGGTCGGTTGACTGAGTACACGCCCTGATGCAAAATTCCAGATTTCGGGAACTCCTCCTATTCAATCTGAATTCTGACCAAAACACCTCTAACCTCTCCAATTCATCATAGAAACATATAAAATAGCAAAAGCACTTCTATAACCATCCATCCATCATTCAAACGGACCATTGATCTTCCAAATGAGGTAAACCCATCCATCAACGGCCATAAATCATGGAAGACAAGCTCAATAGAAAGATCTAAACATACATATACATCAATTGAATTGAAATAGCATATTCAAAAGGGAGAAAGCATGCATTCTAAATTATCCAGCATATGGTACTTGCCTCAATCCGAAATTGTTAAGAGAATTGACAAAATATAAGCAAGCTCCTAGGAGGTTGATAATGTAATTGGGAATGATCTCCTACTCCTTGCGCTGGGATTTGGGAAATTAGGTTTCTTAGGGAGAGAGATAAAGAAGATGAGAGTGAATTAGGGCTAGGTTTCATTTCATTGCAATAGTTAGTATATATGGGTTAGGGTTTAATGGTTAGTTACCAAAATGTCCTTAGGGTTTAAATGGAATTGGGAATGAAGGTATGGGTAACTTAGTCATTTGGAGGGAATTTTAGAAGCTTCCTAACTATAACACCCCTCCTATTAAAATTTAATTACTAGCTAAGTCCTAATCTAACTAAAACCTTAATTAAATTATAAAGAACACCTTATATCTATAAAGAAATAAATAAAAGTCTAATCCTAAGACTTAGGAATAATAATAAACTATTCTACTAAATCCTATTAATTAGTATAATAAGGTAGATAATATAACATTAACAATTATTTAAATCAAATTGAGGGCCCACAAAGGGGTGGGGCCTCACATGCGCCAACCTCCAGGCTTCGTAGATCCACAATTTCTAAATCATGTTTGTCATCTTCAAAAAGCACTATATGGTTTAAAACAAGCTCCACGAGCATGGTATTATCGACTTGCCTATTTTCTACGTCAAGTTGGTTTTACAAGCTCCAAGGCAGACGCTTCGATCTTCATCAAAAGGATAAATGATTTCATTATCTATGTGCTCATTTATGTCGATGATATCATTATCACTGGGTCATCTAGTATTGTTATTCTTCAACTCATCAAGATTTTACAATCTGAGTTTGCTATCAAAGACCTAGGGCCTCTTCACTACTTTCTAGGCATGGAAGCCATATGAGATCCTGCTGGCTTATTCTTAAATCAATCCAAGTATGTCCATGATCTACTTCGGAAATACAATATGGAAAATGCAAAGCCGTTTCACACTCCCATGGCATCCGGGTTGCAACTTTCTCGACATCAAGGAGAACCACTTGCCGATCCTCCTACCGTAGCCTTGTTGGGGCTCTCCAATACCTAACAATTACACAACCTGACTTCTCATTCCCAGTTAATCGTGTATGTCAATTTATGCATCCACCAACTAATCAACATCTCACGGCTGTAAAAAGAATCTTGCGATATCTAAAACACATTGCAAATTTTGGGATCATGCTTCGGCCAGCTACTTCTCATCTCAATAGTTTTACCGATGCCAATTGGGCTAGTTGCCCCGATGATCGTCGAAGCACAAGTGGGTATCTCATCTATCTAGGCCCAAATCTAATCTCATGGAGTTCTCACAAGCAAACTACACTCTCAAAATCTAGTACTGAGTTAGAATATCGAGGCATTGCTCTTGCCACTGCTAAATTATCTTGGTTGCAATCTCTTCTTTGGGAGTTAGGAGTTAGCCTTCCACCACCAACATTATGGTGTGATAACATTGGAGCTATATATCTCTTGGCCAATCATGTATTCCATGCCAGGACTAAGCACATAGAGATCGATTTCCACTTTATTCGTGAAAAGGTGGCTAACAAACAACTGGATGTGCAGTTTATTTTCTCTAAGGACCAGCTTGCTGATATCCTTACAAAAAGTCTTGGCACACAACGTTTTCAAATGCTTCAGGACAAACTCACCGTTTGTGACAAATAGGTTCGTTTGAGGGGGCGTATAAAAGGATAGAAAATAAAATCAGCTACAATCTCTCCATCTGTCAAAGATATCCATCTGCCATTGAGGATATCCATATTCTCAATAGCTGCAATCTGTCCATGAACACAGCAACAATTTCCCCAGAAGATCTCCATTAACTTGATTTTTAGAATCTCTCTTTTAATGGAAATATTATTGTAATTAATCTGATGTCATTATAAATAGATAATGAAAATGCAGCAGCAGAGTAGCATTGGAAGAAAAAGACTTTCGTGTCATTTTAAAATTGTCCCTCAAAACACCAAGCATAGAAGGTTGGTCCTTCCGATATTAAAAATGTTTAATATAAATACTCATGCACCTGCACATAACACCTTACCCAAGTCCCTCACCATCACTAGGGGTGGTTGGGGATGAAGAGTCGGGTGTTCATGGGCCAGATTGAGCTGTCCTGGGGTATATGCAGCCCCGCCACAACTTAAAAAATACAAGCCCGTTACCCGTATCTGTGCCATGCCCGACATGGGCTGTGAGTACCTCGCTCCAAGCTCAACCCACCTCAAAGCATTTCAGGCCTAAGCTGACCCATTTGGTCAATCAGGCTGGGTCAGGAGGGGCTTATCACTTGGTTAAGCAAATAAATCACTAAACTCCAAGCATTACTTATTCGGGCTGTGCCAGGCCAGACTCTCGGCCTTTTATCACTTAATTCAAGCCCAGCTCAAATAAAAGTTAGCCAAAATTGTAAATCCAGGCCCGGACAGATTACTTCTATCCAAGGCCCAAACCCAGCCAACGAGCACCTCTACAGGAAGGATTGTGCTTTGTGTTTTTCACATTTTAATTCCATTTCATATGATAATCTTACACACAAATATGATGTGGTTGCATAAGATGAAAACATCTTCATGGATGTTTTTTCCCAATGTGCTATTTGGTACAAGCCAACCATCAGAAGCTAAAGTCAAACGACAAGATGTGAGCCCTTGTGCTTAGGGATAAGAAGAAATTGCATTAGCGGATTAAAACAACCATTGCAGCTGATCACTTCATAACAATCAAATGTAGACAAAAAAGTAACAAGCTTATTGTAACTACTTCTCATTAATTAATCTTTGCGGCAAGATTACCAACAGACATATTCCAACCTGAAAATGACCACCCTGGTTTAAGTGGCAAAGGCACACATCACCAGCATCTCTTCTTGATATAAAGATTTATTCTGCAAGCCAACTGTTACACAAACACTTTAAAATAGAATCTCCAATCAGCTACAGTCAAAGGCAAAGTTTTCTGATGGGACGTTCCCACCTCCACACCAAAGATCTGGGCCGCGGGCGTCAATTAGAAAACTAGAAACCCCTAAATTAAAGGCATTCATTGAAAAGAAAAACAGAGACCACAAAGCAGCAAAACTAAGAGAGTTATTTTATTGACTGCATGACTTAGACACGTACAGCTGATACTGGATATCATAATTAAATTGGTTACATAGCAAAACAGAAAAGAGAAACTACTGCAGAGAATATTTGATACTTGCCACATAATTCTGTGACTGAATTATTTCCCTAAAGACTCTCTAACTTACTGACAGCTGTAAACATTAGCATAAAGCAAGCAATTAAAATAAAAAACTGCAGAAACTGAATAATAGTCAGTCATAACTCATAACCAACGATGTAACATTTGTAGGGAATTGGCAGTGACTTCCAACACTCCCCCTCAATGCCAAATCCCTGTGAACTATTCCAAGTTCTTTGGTGAACTTTGAAAACTTGCTGTGACATAACCCTTTAGTAAACATATCTGTTGTCTGCTCACTTGTAATTGAAGGACTGACTTCTCCAACCTCTTGATTTGGTTCCACTGATCTCAACCCACTCTCCATGCTTCTACCGGACAGTTCATGGTGTTGTTCAACAACTTCAGGTTCTGGTGTGAATTCTAGATTGATCCTTTCTTGTAATTCATCATCAAATATTTGACTATTTGGAAGAGGAACCTGATATGAAGACCGCCAAGCAGAGGCTTCATCAAACACCACATTTCTTGAAATATAGGGACGATTTGTAGAAGGATCAATGCATCTCCATGCTTTCCTCTCCGAATCATATCCAACAAAAATGCATCGAATTGCTTTCTTATCAAATTTGCTCCCTAAATGATTAGGAACAAACACATAACAAACTGAACCGAAAACACGAAAATGACGTACAGTGGGCTTTATTTCAAACAGTTTTTCATATGGCAAAATAAACCCAAGCTTTGCTTGTGGTAGGCGATTGATCACATGGGCAGCAGTTCTCATGCTTTCAGCCCAAAACTGCGTGGGTACGTTTTTAGCATGCATCAGCTACCACAAACTTCAGCTAAATGTCTATTCTTTCTATCCGCCACCCCATTTTGTTGAGGTGTGCTTGGACAAGTTAACTGTCTATGAATTACACACCTCTTTAAATATGCCCTGCACTGATCTGAGCTGTATTCTACCCCATTATCAGTTCTTAGGCATTGAATTTGACGCCCAAGATCCCTTTCAACTTTCTCTTTAAATTCTACAAACCTTGCATGCACCTCAGATTTTCCTTTTAAAAAATAAAGCCACACAAAACGAGTATAATCATCAATAAACGTTAACATGTAACGCATACCTCCAATTGAAGGATCTTTAATGCGTCCGAAGACATCTGAGTGGACCAACTCAAGCTGCATCTTTGCTTGAAACTTTGATTCAGCATAAGGAAGTTGATGTGCTTTTCCATATCGACAACCAGTGCAAATTGCACCATCTCGCACCTTCAAATCAGGAAATGCTCACACCAAATGTTTCTTCATCATTACATTTAGCTTCAGGTAACCAACATGAGCAAGCCGTGCATGCCACAAATCAGCAGTCTCATTTTTCCGAGTCTTATCTACATATGCAACTTCAGTAGACATCACATAAATAGATTCAACTCTCTTCCCTTCAATAATAGGAGTTCCACTTACTTGAAGATTTTTGTTGACCTTTACATCATCAGGACCAAACAAGATATAATTACCTGCAACCACTAATTGTGATGCCGACAACAGATTTTTCTTCATCAAGGGAACATGATAGACATCTTGAAGAAGAATTGTATCCTTGCTGGTTTTTGGTGCACAGGCAGCACTACCAATGTGAGTGATTGGTAATTTTTTCATTATTTGCAATCACCACCATACGGTTTCCTTTATATTCAGTTTTGCACAAAAATTTACTCTCATCTCCTGTCATATGGTTTGAGCAACCTAAATCAACTATCCAATCTCTTGAATAGTCAATTCTATTTGAATGACATGTCTCCGCCAAATTTGCTCCAAGTTCCATGTCTATAACAGTTAAGGCTAGAGTTTCTAACTCACCATTAAAGACATCCGGCTGCTCTTCTAGAGTAGAGAGATAAACACTCCACTTATCTTCACTTTCAGCCTTTTTGTGATCATTGTATGCAGAAGTTGTTGCATTTCCTTCTGCAGGCTTTTTGTTTCTTCTTGGTGCGCGACAATCTCGAGAGAAATGACCTGGCTTGTCATAATTGTAGCAAGTCTTCTTTGGACCAAGATCTCGACAATCTCTAACAAAACGACCAGCCCTGCCACAATTATGGCAGGTCTTTTTAGAATTGTGATCTTGCTCACGATTGCTTGACTTTTGCTTGCCTTGAGAGTTCTGTCTAGACTTGTGCTGATGCTGCTTTCCTTGCTTATTATTTTGAAATCTCTCCCGGCTTGAGAAGAGTGCTTCCTCGGTCTCTTTGAGTGTCACGCTAGCCATTTGTTTTACTAGACTCTCTTGATTGGTCAAGAGACTTTCAAGCTCCAAGATGGTTGGTTGAGTTGGCCATCCTTGAATGGCAGTGATGAAGCCATTATATTCAGGTTTTAAACCACGAATTATTATCCGCCGCATTCGTGCATCAGTTATCTTTGACTCTGTCAAGTTGCAAAATTTCATGACAGATTAATTTCACCTTCATGAAATACTTGGATATAGACATTCTCCCTTGTGAAATTGTACCAAGTTCATTCTCGAGCATTTGTAAGCGTGCATCTTTGCTTCTTGAGAACAATGTAGCGAACATGTCCATGCATCTTTTGGAGACTTGGCTTCTTAAATATGCTCAAGCAACTCCTTTTGTATGGTAGCTTTCAGAACAAAGCTTTTCCTGCCTTTATCTTCCCACTTCCTTGCTGCCTCTGGAGTGCCAGTAGGTGGAGTGGTTTATGTACCACTCACAATTCCCCATTAATCTTGACCCTGAAGGTAAGATTCAATACAAGACTTCCAGTAAGCATAGTTTGTGGTGCTCTGCTTTTCTATTCCACTTACTGAATTAGCAAGATCCATTCTCTAGCTACTTAAGATCAAGCTGTGAAGTAAGTCTCACAAATTGCTAATTCCACGTCTAGTCCTCCTTGACTGCAGACGTCTTGAGTTTCTACCAAACAACAACTATGCTTTCTTCAATCCTTGACTGAAGACAAACCAGCCGCTGGCTGGTGGCTTTGATACCAATTGAAAAGAAAAACAGAGACCACAAAGAAGCAAAACTAGGAGAGTTATTTTATTAACTGCATGACTTAGACACGTACAGTTGATACTGGATATCATAATTAAATTGGTTACATAGCAAAACAGAAAAGAGAAACTACTGCAGAGAATATTTGATTCTTGCCACATAATTCTGTGACTGAATTATTTCCATAAAGACTCTTTAACTTACTGACAGCTGTAAACATTAGCATAAAGCAAGCAACTAAAATAAAAAACTGCAGAAACTTAATAATACTCAGTCATAACTCATAACCAACGATGTAACATTTGCAGGGAATTGGCAGTGACTTCCAACTTTCATCAGGGCATTCAACAACCGATAAGTGACAATTGCTCAAATGTGGAATTTTCTCCTGAATTAAAGAAGCAAAAATAAAGAAGCTATCAAAGAAATTATAGTAAAGGCACCCAGCTGAGACTTGGTGGGGTGGTATAAGGCTTGAGTTTGCTCCAAACGCACCCTATATTTGCCTGGTGTGTGTTTGTATGGGTTTAGAAAGCACAACTCAGGGGATTAGTCCTTTGGGGCCAAAGTCCTAAGGGATACCCATGTCATAAACAAAATGAAGTATGGTGAAGTTAACTTTTTCTTTCTTTTTTGTGTAAGATTGCAAGTTTGTTGCTCTATTTTAATTGAGAGTTACTTTTACGTGAAACCTATCTATGGTTTCTCAGTTTTTTTTTTTTTTTGTTAAATATTTAACTCACTCAAATGAGATAAAGATATTGACTAATCAATAAAAGTCCCCGAACATCACAATAAATACAATGCCATGAAAAATCTTTGTATCCTAAAAATATTAAATGCAATTAAGATGTCATGAACGGATATCTAATTATACGAAATTCTAGTGATCCAAAAGAAACTCGGATCCAGATCCAATGATCTAGACCCTTGTGTCGCATTGAGCATGAAGCCATCTAATCATCTTTTTTCTTTTTTACGCCCATGGGTATCCAATGTCACCCAGCCTTATGGCCCAGGTCTATGACTCATCTTGGCAAGCACAGACTAATTCCTAGGAGTAACTCACATGGCCCCGCACACAAGTCTAAACAATGGACTCTAAACCGTTAAACTTTAGGATTAAGGGGTTTAAGATGATCAAATGAACTTGAAATTTTATATATGGGTTAGAACATCTTCAATTAGCTATTTTCCCTATCTGGATTTCTAGCTTAGCTATGGACTGAGAGTGGGAATGGACCAACTGAGTGCATGCTTTGAGCTCTTTGAGCTCTTGCAGCATTGTCTCCTCAAATGACGGAGTTCGTTGAGGTAGTTGAGGGTTGGGATGCTGGAAGGACTGTTGGGAACGATAGGCCTCAGGATTGAAAAGAAGATTAGGCCCATTTCCCGGTTGAGAATATGAAGTGCCTTGACCGGGCGACTTCCAGGAAAAGTTGGGGTGATTCCGCCATCCCGAGTTAAAAGTATTCGAAAAAGGATCATTACCCGGTTTGGAAAACCCTTGTGTAGCATTCACTTGTTCTTGCAGAAATTCAGGGAATTGTGAGGCAACAAAACAATTACTCACAAAATGAACGAACTAGAGCATAAAGCACAAACACCTTGAGAGGATGGGGATTGGAGAGTTTGACCCATAAATAATAGCTGATCCAATTTTTGGGTCAAGGCAGCCACTTGAGTGGTAAGTTCATTAGGGGGTTGAATTTCAAACACCCCTTTAGGTTTTTGCAAGGTGGAGGCTACCGGCCTCTCCAATCTAGAAGTGGAGGCATGGTGCTGAAAAGTCTCACTCATGTTCTCAAAGAGCTCCCATGCCTCATCCTCATTTTTCAACATAATTGATCCCCCACTTGCGGTGACTACCATGTTTCGCCATTCGGAAGACAACCCATCATAAAAGAACTGAACCAATTGCCACTTAGCAATTTGGTGATGTGGACATTTTCTAATGAGATCCTTGAATCTATCTCACGCCTCATGAAATTGTTCATTATCAGTTTGGGCGA
Source organism: Persea americana (assembly GCA_029852735.1). Lineage (NCBI taxonomy): Eukaryota > Viridiplantae > Streptophyta > Magnoliopsida > Laurales > Lauraceae > Persea > Persea americana. The sequence goes on from CM056813.1 coordinate 3,758,134, forward strand.
ACGAAGTGCTGGCTCTCCTGTACTGATTGGTTTTGCCCACAGAGAAATATTTATCTAAAAGTTTTTGTTGTAATTGGGCCCAAGTGGTGATGGAGTTCGCAGGTAAAGTACTTAGCCAATACTTAGCTTTGTCCTTGAGCGAAAACCGAAAGAGAAACATTTTTAAGGCCTCACTACTGAAATTGTTTATTCTCATCGTGGAACAAATGACCAAAAATTCATGTCCTCATTGTTAAAGCCATAGAAAGAAGGAATCAGATTGATAATGCTAGGTTTCATTTCATATTGAGCTGCCTGTACAGTAGGCAGCTGAATACACAATGGTGAAGCATATTCCGAAGGAGTACAGTGCTCCTTCAAGGGGTGGAGAGGGGGAGGAGGAGGTGTACCGGGTGGGGTCTCCTCTTCATTTTCTTTTTCTTCCATTTGTGAATTTGTGTGTGAAGATTTAGTTAAGTGTTTAGATTATCTAATTTCCCAAAGGACTCACTCTAAATTTTGGTCTAAAGAAACCAAGTCTGGATGACAAGAGCGACGACCAAGCATGCACACACAAAACTTACTGCAATTATATAAACAAAATCAAAGAGTCTGGGACTTACCATGATTCAGGAGAAAGAGAGTTTTGATTGAGTAAACTTTAATCTTGACGAATCCTTCTGGGTCCTGCACAAACTCTAGGATGCTGTGTTAGAATCAATGCCCTGCAGTAAGGATAATAAACGACGTGAGTAAAGATGAAAAAGTAAAAATAAAAACTAGAACAAGCGAAACTAATATTAGAGTTAAAAGAAACAAACAATTGTGCTAATTGTTCCCGGCAATAGCACCAAAATTTGACCAGTCCTAAAACAAGGCTTGCAAATATAAATTACCCCCGCTATTATCTCTACTTGCCAAAGCAAAGATATTAACCGAGTATCGTATCCACTAGGACAAAAAGGCTAAGTTGTGTTGGTTCCTTAATTCCTATTCTAATCCTACTTGAAAACAAAGTGTTGATTTCTAAACTAATCCTATTAGAAAACGAAGAGTTAGTTTGATGGGGTTTTATTCCTAAATAAGAAATTAAAAGAAAAAGTTTTAATTCCAATCAGAGAAAAGATCTCAAGGTATGAATCCACTCTAACCTCGCACAATGGCAAGTATAGACCTAGGGTTTCTCTCTCAATACTTAAGAGACTCGTTCTGGTTACAACCTTCACAGAGTCAACAAATAAAAGATGTGGATGTAGATCGGGGCATAACCTATCTCTATAGCATAAATTTTCTAGCGATCTAACATCACATTCAATCAAGCATCGTTATATGACTAGCATTCAAATCTACAAGATTTAAAATACTAAAGAAATAGATATTGAATTAAAGAAATAAAATCCAATCAATGGATAACATCATTGTCATATAACCAAAAGCATTTAAAGGAAAACCCTAGAGCCTATACATCACCATAAAAACAAGATTAGGGCTTCATCGCAACCCTAAGATAGAGATTTAATTACTCATGGTGAGAGGTTGACGAAGAATCTCTAACGAAATCCCCATTGACGCTCTTCCCAAAGGTTCAAAACCTCGCTCCTGATCTTCTCCCAAGATGTGATTTTTTTTCCAAACGAGTTTGGAACCATGTTTATAGGTTTTGGGTCGAAAAATCTCATCAAAATGCGGAACAAGGCAGTCTTCATCCGGTCTGGGCTTCCGAACGCCAAGAAGTGGGCGTCCGGACACCCAGAAGCATGAAGCTTCTAGGTTGTTTCTGTGGCCGGGCGTCTGGACTCCAGGAGGCAGAACCTCCTAGTTATTTTCTAGATTCTTTGATTTTTCTCCCTTTTCTTCCGTTTCGCGCCAATTTCTTTCCAATGCACCTAAATCACCTGTGAATATGAAAATAACATAATTAAGCTAATTATTCTCTTCGCAAAGTATAACAAAGTCCATATTGAGGGGCCTAAAATGTATATTTTAGGCACTCATCATACCCCCCCAACTTACACTTTGCTAGACCTCGAGCAAAGCTAAAACAAAAGGAAAGACTAACTAAGGCCACTTTCGTAGGGAGCACGGCTGCACTTAGCATATGCAGCAAGCCTTTAACCCTCTAAGTTCCCCCTAGAGGACGAGTTATACTCTCATGAGGATTTGCAGTGAATCTACCCACAAAATTCCTAAAATCAAAATAATAGGGGATCTTCTCCAAAATGAAATCCATAAACACCTGATATTCTTGATTATGGAGTTTTCAATACATCTCTCAAATTTGGTTCACAAATTCTATCTGTTGGTTAGAAATCCTCAAGATCATGCTGGAAAATTTGATCGTGCATAGTGAAAATTGTGTATATATAGAAGTGTGAAAGCATAAAATGATCCACTACGAATTCCCGTGAAAACACCTCTTTTCTTTTCTTTCCAAATGTTGGGCCACCTAACCTCAGTGAAAGATAACATGATTCCTCTTAAAGCATTTATGGTGGCTTTCGCACTATTGTTTTTCAAAGGCCGTAACAACACTATTTATGTAGAATTTTTCTCTTTTTTTTTATTAACAAACACATGTGACTGTGCAATGCCTGGGTCCCTTAAGCTTTCTAATCAACCCATGTAACGAGCATTCAGCCAATGACTCCAAAAACAGATGTCTTTAGAGCACTAGGTATGGCAATACCCCTATGGGCTTACTAGCTCTGGTCAAAAAGGCTACGAACCCAAACTAGTCACAAAACTCTTTTTTTTTTTTAATTCGGTCCCCAACAATAGGCAGCCCTTTCCATATGCTTGAATTAATTCACCGATTTGTGGATAAATCCACTCAGTTGAACCAAGACATTGTATGACTGAGGGTCGGCTTTCCATCATAATTGTCCTGTGGTTCTTACAAGTATGGAACTCATAGCTTCACATTTCAAAAGAATTCTATAAAATACGTGTTAAGTGATGGATCAATCATTTTACAATTTCTCAAAAACTCTTTCCTAAAACAAGATAGTGAACCCTTTTTCTCTTTTTCCTTACAAAAGGTTCCAAAAATCAAGGTATCTTCGTTTCATAAAAATCCTTTTAGAAATCCCCCGAAAAGCTGATATATTTTTTTTTTTTTTTAAGAAACCTAAAACTCAAGGAAGAGAACTAAACAAAAAAAATACTAAACTAAAACTAATAAGACAAACCCAAAGGGTAATACCTAAGACAAACCCAAAGGGCGATACCCAAAAATTTGACCAGTCCTAGAATAGGGTTTGCAAATATAAATTATTCCAGCTATTATCTCTACTTGGGAAAGCAAAGATATTAACCGAGTATCATATCCACTGGGACAACAAGGCTAAGTTGTGTTGGTTCCTTAATTCCTAATCTAATCCTATTTAAAGACAAAGTGATAATTCCTAAACTAATCCTAGTAAAAAATGAATTTGTTTGATTCCTAAATTAACCAAATAAAAGACAAGGGTTTGGATTGCTAAACTAACAAATTGAAAAATAAGGTTTTAATTCCAATCAAAGAAAAGATCTCAGGGTACGAATCCACTCTAACCTCGCACAATGGCAAGTATAGACCTAGGGTTTCACTATCAACGCTAAACAAACTCGTTCGGATTATAAACCTTCACAGAGTCAACAAATAAAGGATGTGGATGTAGATCGGGCATAACCTATCTCTAAGACATAGATTATCTGAGATCTAACAACACATTCAATCAAGCACCGTTATATGACTAGCATTCAAATCTACAAGATTAAAATACTAAAGAAAGAGATATTGCATTAATAAAATCCAATCAATGGATAACTTCTTGTCATATAACCAAAAGCGTTTAAAGAAAACCCTAGAGCCTATACATCACCATAAACACAAGATTAGGGCTTCATCGCAACCCTAAGATAAAAGTTTAGTTACACATGGCGAGAGGTTGACGAAGAATCTCCGACGAAATCCCCATTGAACCTCTTCCAAAGCTCCAAAACCTTGCTCCCGATCTTCTCCCAAGATGTGTATATCCTCTAAAACGACTTTGGAACCATATTTTTAGGTTTTGGGTCGAAAAATCTCTTCAAAACGCGGAGAGGCGGAGTCTTCACCCGGGTCGGGCGTCCGGACGCCAGGAACTGGGCGTCCTTTGCTGTCTCCGGGCGTCCGGAGGCAGAGCCTCCGAGTTATTTTCTGGATTCTCTGGTTTTTCCCCCTTTTCTTCTGTTTCGCGCCAATTTCTTTCCAATGCACCTAAATCACCTGTGAACATGAAAATAACATAATTAAGCTAATTATTCTCTTCGTAAAGTATAACAAAGTCCATATTGAGGTGTATATTTTAGGCACTCATCACTGGCATACAAGACTCTTAAATCTTGCCCCCAATTGATATTTTTTTTTTTTACACAAGTACTGATCAATGTAAGCATTCTGTTTCCGTGTTTGCGACAGAGAATGTTCCCAGCATTCCATACTAGTTGTTGTGAGTTAAAAAGCAGATGGGAGGAATTAGTTGCTTCTGAGGGGACTTCTGAATTGGATGTGTGGCATGAATTCCAAGATTTCACTGGAGATGTCATTTCTAGGACTGCATTTGGTAGCAGCTACAAACAAGGGATGAGGATAGTCCAACTCCAAACAGAACAGGCCCAGCTTCTTTCCCAATCTGATAAGTGCAAATTCATCCCAGGCTACAGGCAAATTTGTTGCCTGTATTGAGTTCAGTGCATTAGTATTATGGAAGGAATAGCCATCAAGAGTTCTACGCTTGTTTGTTAGGTAACTCTCATTATACATTCTAAATACCATGCCCTCTGACTTCTCATGTATATAGGTTCTTGCCTGTAAAAGAGAACAAGAGGAGAAATGAAATTGACAAAGAAGTATGTGCTCTACTGAGGGGTATGTTCAGGGAAAGAGAGAGAGAAATGAAGATGGGAAATGTTAGTAACGACGACTTACTAGGATTGCTAAAGGAATCTAATTTTAAAGACTCTCAAGAGCAAGGAAACTCCAAAGCCACTGCCACTGCCAGGACGACTGAAGAAGTAATAGATGAGTGCAAGCTGTTCTATTTTGCTGGGCAGGAAACCACCTCAGTTCTGTTAACATGGACAATGAATGTTTTGAGTATGCATCCTAACTGGCAACTGCAAGCAAGAGAAGAGGTTTTGCAAGTGTTTGGAAAAAATCAGCCAGATTTTGATGGATTAAATCACTTAAAAATAGTAAGTATTTTCTTTGGATGTTCTGTTCATTATATTAAGCCCTGCTTGCAAGAGAACTCTCTGTTTTTCGAATTTATTAGAAGTCATCTACTTGTTTATTTACTGAATGTAGCATGAGATACTCATTTTGATGGCTTCTGAAATCGTGAAATTGCTACTCCAGGTAACAATGATTCTTTACGAGGTTCTTCGATTGTACCAGCCTGTGGTTTATGCTGCCCGGTGCGTGGCCAAGACTACAAAACTAGGAGATCTTACTCTTCCACCGGGTGCACAAGTTACTCTACCAACCCTCCTAATGCATCATGATCCTGAAGTCTGGGGAGAAGACGTGGAAGAATTCAAACCAGAGAGATTCTCAGAAGGAGTTGCAAAAGCATCAAAGAATCAACTTGTGTTCTTTCCATTTAGTTGGGGACCACGTGTATGTATCAGGCAGAACTTCGCTCTGATAGAAGCAAAGATGGCCTTGGCCATGATTCTGCAACATTTCTCGTTTGAGCTCTCGCCATCCTATGCACATGCTCCCTACTCTCTCATAACACTTCAACCCAATATGGTGCTCAGAAAATTTTACATAGGAATTGAGACCATGTCATCTTGGTTATCTTCCTTTGTTAGTAATGCAGTTGCAAAGAAGCTCTGTTTCATAATTAAAGAACAAGAGGCTTATCAACTGGTTTGCTCTACCTTGTAGTGTTATTGCTCAGGTGTTCTTGCCAGGAGAGTGGTCTTTATTCTCCCTATTTACAAGTGGCCCTTTCATGCAGGGTACTAATTTCTCACATAATTTCATTTAATGCATTGGAATATCATATGTGTTGGTTATGGTGTCTATTTTTGTTTCAGAATTTTCATCTAGTTGGGTACTAATTGTGTGTATCATGGCTGCTGTTGTCTAAATTTTAGATTGCATGAGGCCTATTTATGAGCTCTATCTTACATCAAGTCTCATTGATAAGAAAATGGTTTTCTTTTTCTTATGGTATCCTGATGGTAATGGATGGTGAATGATAAAGTAAATGGTTACTACCAAAATTTTCTTCTATAGGACGTTCTGGATGTTAAAACTGGCGGGCGCCCCATCTCTACACTACACCCCTGCAGACCATGACAATGTCACAATCCATACATGGGAATGTCCGCAAGAAAAAATCACCTATGGTTTCTATGTATCTAATAGTGTAGCTTCTTATATTGTAAATACTGATGTTGAATTGATCCCAAAAACACCTAGGAAAGTTTATGGTCATCCAATATTTAATGTTTTATGTTGAATGTGCGTTGTCGAAATTTTAGATTTTGCCCCTTTCATACGGGAGTGGTTAAGCTCAAAGTTTAAAAAACAATTTCCAGATTTCTATAAAATCATATTTTTCTTGGCTTAATGGATAGAACCTACATTTCAACCATTCAGATGCTTTATTTGATGTATAGTACATCTGATAGAAATAAGTCCATTGTTGTATGCCTAAGTTGCCAACCTCAGATTGATGCATGTGATGATGGTAAGATTATGAAATCGATGATTGATTATACATTTAAATGGCTAAGTTTTCTATGGGAACAAATTTTAGTCTTGAAGTTGTTGATTAGACCTCTAGAATATCATGTTAGTGAAATTCCTGAGTATGCTTAATGAATGGAAATAACATGTTAAGAAACATGGGGTTTCTTTGACATAGATAGGTAATTTGAATGGCTGTCAATGGGCCGGGTTGGGAGAGGCCAGGTTTTGTCCAACCCAGTCTGTTTACTGTTAGGTCTGAAATTTAGGCCTGGTCCTGTCCTATCAGCCCAACCCAAGGCCAATGCTTTTAATTAGTAAATAGTCATTTAGTTTTATTAGATGTGATCTTAACTGTATTATTATAAGATATGAAAAATCCTTTCCAAAGACTCAAATCATTAATGAGCTCATCTTTGAATCCAAAGTAGGAGAAATTAAATGGCAGGTTTTGATCATTTTATATGATATTAACCATATTAATGGAGCTAGGGTTTTTTTTTATCGGGAACAATAACTTTTATTGAACGAGAAGAGATTACAAGGAGAGGATAAAAGAAAAGAAGAAGAAAAAGTGATCAAGAAACACAAAGGTACAAGAGTACTGGAGCTAGGGTTAAAAGCCGAAACTGTGAGGCCCCTTTTAGTATCTCAGAACTCTGTTTCCTTGCATTTAAGTTACCTCTAGCTAGGTCTAATTAATTATCATTTGAAATTTTGTGATAAGCAGGGATATCCCCGCCCACTCCTGCTCATATTGAGAAGGGATATCACCACTCCATGAAATAAAAAATACAAAAAAGGGGCGGGAGGTCTCAGATGGTACCTATATTTAAACTTAAGGGCCTTTTTGTTCTTTAACGGGTCTAAGAGGATTTTCAAATAAAACCCTCTATTTTTTTTACTTTTGCTCTCTATTTTGAGCCAGATTGTTGCCATATTTTAATGGGATTTTTACGAAAAAAGTAAATTTACATTTTAATTAAACGATTTTATGAAGAAAAAGCATAAAATGATGAATAAGTTGTTAGTACATTTTTTCTGACAAAATTACCCCACTTGATGATATCGCCAACTAAGTTGATGATATTGTCAATGTCCTTCTTACATGTAAAAAATCCACAACCGCTTTTCTCAAACCTTGCACTTTACCTCCTTCCACTATAAATCCAATAAGAACATAAGCAATATAACAAAGAATCAACTAATAGGCAAAACAAACTCAATCTTCCCCACAAAATGCAATGATTTTTATAATAGTTAATAATACTTTTAATGGTCAGAAATTGGACAACATGGCTACCCACATGTTGCTCACAAACATCAAGTCCTATGAAATTCCCCCCAAACAAATGGCTATAAGACCCCAAATTTTCACAAAGCATACCCAAATCCATCCCCTTCAACCTCTCTCAAAGTCACCGACTAAATCGAGAGAAAATCCTCATTTCGACATTTCATCGAACACCATGTACTCCAAATTGACACCCTCAAAACTTATGAGAATACACTTTTAAAAGGGGCGAGAAATGCGCGCATACCAAGCATGGGACCCACACACCCAAGGAAGATTGTCAAGACCATCTAAGTAAGACAACTGAGACACAAAATGTAATAATTTTCACAACCTTTCCATCACTAGATAGAGAAAGATGAAGCAACACATAGTTTTTTTGTAATAGAAGCTGACGGTATCATCAACAAATTGACGATATCGTCAACTGGGTTGATGCTATCATCAACTAGGGTAGTTTTGTCAAAAAATAAAAATAAAAATGCATGAACAACTCTCTTGTCATTTTATTATTTTTCTTCATAAAATCGTCGAATTACGATTTAAAATTAATTTTTTCATAAAAATCCCTTAATTTAGCTACTTTTATATAGAAACTACTAATGGTTTTTCTATTGTTTTTGCTAGATAAATTATCTTAAATGAAATTAAAGACATTGTCCTTTAACAATTTGATCATCTCTCCATGAGCTAGCACTAGGCCCAATTTTACTCTCATCAAACCTTTATCCACCATTGGATTTAATCTGAAAGTAATCTATGGTTAGAAGACCACTAAACTTTATAGCTACTACAAGAAAGTCGGCCTTTTTAAGCCGCAATTTAATTTTTGCTACTAAAAACCCACTTTTAGTATCAAAAACTTGATGTCGCCACTAAATATATTATAATGCCCACATTTAGTGGCGACACTTGTGTCGCAGGTAAAGTTCTCCACTAATTCCATGGCGGGGATTTTTGGCTCCATGGGATTTTGGAGGGAAAGAGATTTATGAAAGTTCGGGATCCGAACCCAGGGAGGGTGTTGAGTAGGGTGAGCTAAAAAACCTAGACCAATTTTAATTTTCTAATGCCAATGATGCTTTGAAGGTTAATTAACTTGAATACAAGTAAAGTTTCTAAGGCATATATGAACAAGTAAAGAAACCATATAATCATTCAACATTGGCATTAACAAGAAACATTAATAAACTACGGATATGAGCATCAACCACAAAGTAAAGGATCAACCACCACGACAACCAAATTTATAGTGGTTCGGCCCATCATGCCTACATCCACTCCCAGTTTCCCTACTGGGTTTTCCATTATCTCAATATGACGTTTAGTTCACCTCCAACTTTACAAAACACACTTATGCTTTTCTAAGACTAGCAATAACCTTTACAATCACTCTTTATGCTTTTAAAGGCTAAGCAATAACCTTTGCAACATGAAATTTTTCTCTCAATTCTGTGCCTAAGAATGCATTAGGAGAGAATAATTAAGTACAATTCAATGCCTCCAATTAGGCTGATTTGATAATGAATTCTCAACTTCTAAGTACATGCATGATGATTGCAAAGTTCTATGTATGATGCATGTACATGAAACCCTCTATCTCCTTTTTGAAAATGGAAACTCAAAATGATCCAAAGATGCTAATCATATGTATGAGATAGAGTAAAATGATGAATATATGTTTTGAATGATGAAACTTGATTTAAAGAAATGCAACTTAAAGCTAGCAAGTTTGTTTTAAAACATGAAACTAAGCACATATGTAAAACAAGACAAATGTTGTAATCATATTGATTATCAAGTTTAAAATCCTAACCATGTTAAGAAAACAACATTCAAACAGTTACAGCATGCTATTAGATGAAATCAAAGTTTAAAACATTGCATGAGCTAATTTGAGAAAAGGGTGCAAACCCATTTGTGATGAATCTAAGGTTCAAACCAATAGATTAGCCCCTTAAGCCCTTCACTAGCCCTCTCAGTTGATTCTCTTTCCTTGGCCTCCAAACATCTCCAAAGTTCAGGCACAAATCCCAAGACATAGCTCATTTTTATAGCCAAAAAGTTGCCAAAGGCTAGTCTCCAGTCGATATCCTCCATACATAGTTGACCTGCATCTCAACTGTAAGAAATTTGCTCGTTCGGAGCAAATAGCTACTTTCCCGGTCGACATCCTATGTGGCTGGTCGACTAAACCTATGTACCCAATCGACATCCTGTGTGACCGGTCAACCGGACACACTATGTCTGGTCTGCCCATATTCCCATTTTCTTATTTTTCAAAGTTTTTCTGTATGGGAACTCTTGGGCCATTGTTTTCGTGCTTAGATTCATGACTAGAAGTGATGAAAGCATTTTTCTAAAGTTATGATTCTTTCATAACAAAACCTAGTTTTAAAGTGAAAACCAATGGAATGCATGAAATAAATTTTGAAACTCAGTTTAAGAAATTGAAGCCTTGACTATCTTTGACTTTAAAAACTGTAGGGTCTAAGATAACATCAAAGGTTTTGAAAACATGCACATGATATTTGAAAATCAAAGACTACGCATGAAGATTTCAAGATTAAAAAGTATGAGTGTATGAGAGATCAATTTATGATGAAAATGAATGCATCCAATCAAATTGCAACAAATGAAAACCCTAACAATTAAGAGGCGAGTTTTGTCTTTTCACCACTAATGGTTTAGGATTTTTGCGGCAACTTTTTAGTTTCGTTCCTAATTGCCAAGATGTTTTACTTTTAGCCGTGGTTTCTTTTTACCAATGCATGTGTGACCTTTTGTGAGGAATTTATACTGTCACTAAAAATATACCACAAAAAATTGGCTGTTAGTGGCAAAGTTTTTAGCCGCAATTTGATTTTTGCCACTAAAACTTACATTTAGTGTCAAAATTTGATGACCCTACTAAAGGTATTATAGTGCCCACATTTAGTGGCAACTCTTATGGTGCAACTAAAGGTTGTCTTGGTGAAAAATAGATTTAGCAGCAAGTTTTAATTTTTTACCATTAATGTCCTGAGATATTAGTGGCAACTTTTTACTTTTGTCTCTAATTGATAAGGCATCTTACTTTTAACTCCTTTTTTTTTTTTTTTTTTTTTTTTGGCTGCTATATGTGCCAACTTTTTAAGGCAATTTAGTGGTGATAATTTTAGTCACAATTTATTTTTGCCAATAAAAACTTACCTTTAGTGGCGAAATTTGATGTTAACACTCAAGGTATTATAGTGATCACATTTAGTGCATTTGATAGGAAGAAAAAAATAAATAAATTAGTGTTTGTGAATAGTTCTTATTATGGATTTACTTGGGCTCTAAACTTTGATCTCTTATTCTTGCTCTATATCTATTTTGTTACAAATCTGGCGAACTCATCTCATTATTATTATAACATATCCAGCCTTCTTAACATATAATATTCTCTATCATAGGGGAGCGTAGAAAAACCAGAAAATCAATGCCACTTTAGGTGTTTTGAACATTGGGTAGCCATTGCTTATTATTTTCTTGGTTATTTGAATCTGGGTTTTTGATCCATATTCAATCGAGTCAAATAGACTCAGTCGAGTTTTGTGCATCACAATGAGTCCCTAAATCAACCTAGCGGGCTGCTGGGCGGGAGGGTTGCTGGTGGGCAGAGGGTTTGGGTGGGTAGAGGCAGGGGCGGTGGGGGAAGAGGGAGGAGGCTAGGGCGGGTAGAGACAGGGCCTGGTGGAAGCACTTTCGGTGGGGAAGAGGGAGGAGGCTAGGGCTGGTGGAGACAAAGCCGGGTGGAAGTACTTCCGGTGGGGAAGGGGTCGCTAGCCGGCATAAAGAGAGATGGAGAGAGAGAGATCATACCTTGACTTGCTACAGTTGCAAGAAGAAGACAATTCAGAAGCAGGGTTTCGCTTGCTGCTCAGTTGCAACAAGAACAAGGTTTGGAAGAAGGGTCTGGCTTCCTGTAGTTGCAAGAAGAAGAAATCCAAAACCAATGAAATGAATTGTGATGATGGAGATGATGAAGCAAGGGGATAAATATGAGGTGATTGGAAAAATCCAAAACCGGCACAGACACTATGCTCGAGGGTAGAGAAACGTGTAGGAACTGACGGCTCGCAAATAGAACTCCCGGTTAGGGAGTTTGGAGCGGAAATGGACGCTTTTGCGACACTTAGGCTCGAAAATGGCCCGCTGGGGGTCCGGAACGGGAACCGGCTACTGAAAAAATCCGAAACTAGTACGGGCACTTCACTCGAGGGTAGAGTAACCTGTAGGAACTGCCGGCTCGCAAATAGGACTCCCAGTTAGGGAGTTTGGAGAGGAAATGGACGCTTTTCCGACAGTTAGGCTTGAAAACGGCCCGCCGGGGGTCCGGAACGGGAACCGGAGACCGGAAAAATCCGAAACCGGCACGGGCACTTCGATCGAGGGTAGAGTAACCTGTAGGAACTGACGGCTCGCAAATAGGACTCTCGGTTAGGGAGTTTGGAGAGGAAATGGACGCTTTTCCGACAGTTAGGCTTGAAAACGGCTCGCCGGGGGTCCGGAACGGGAACCGGAGACCGGAAAAATCCGAAACCGGCACGGGCACTTCGGTCGAGGGTAGAGTAACCTGTAGGAACTGACGGCTCGCAAATAGGACTCCCGGTTAGGGAGTTTGGAGCAGAAATGGACGCTTTTCAGACACTTAGGCTCGAAAACGGCCCGCCGGGTGTCTGGAATGGTAACCGGAGACTGAAAAAATCCGAAACTGGCATGGGCACTTCGCTCGGGGGTAGAGTAACCGGTAGGAACTGACGGCTCGTAAATAGGACTCCCAGTTAGGGAGTTTGGAGAGGAAATGGACGCTTTTCTGACAGTTAGGCTCGAAAACGGCCCGCCGGGGGTCCGGAATGGGAATCGGCGATCGGAAAAATCCGAAACCAGTACGGGCACTTCGGTCGAGGGTAGAGTAACCTGTAGGAACTGACAGCTCGCAAATAGGACTCCCGGTTAGGGAGTTTGGAGTGGAAATCGAAGCTTTTCCAACTCTTAGGCTAAAAAACGACCCGCCGGGGGTCCAGAACGGGAACCGGCGACCGGAAAAATCCGAAACTGACACGGGCACTATGCTCGAGGGTAGAGTAACCTGCAGGAACTGACGGCTTGCAAATAAGACTCCCGGTTAGGGAGTTTGGAGCGGAAATGGACACTTTTCCGACACTTAGGCTCGAAAACGGCCCGCCGGGGGTCCGGAACGGGAACCGAAGACCGAAAACTCCAAAACCGGCACGGGCACTACGGTCGAGGGTAGAGTAACATGTAGGAACTGACGGCTCGTAAATATGACTCTCGGTTAGGGAGTTTGGAGCGGAAATCAATGCTTTTCCTTCATGACCCACCACCATACCATGTGTACAAGACTTTTAAGGAAAATAATTTTCAATTTGTTTATCAGGAAATGGTTATTGGTCCTTCAGGACCATTCCCAACTACAGGTATTGACCTTGGTTTTAGGATGTTTAGCTGTTTCTTTTATTTACAAAATAAATCTTTTGTTTTTAATTTCTTTGAATAAAACTTCATTTTAAGTGTTAATTTATATTTATTTAGTTTTTCCGTAGCCAAGAGAGGTGGGACCCATGGGAGAAGCTTACTCCTACAGTAAAAGAAAGCAAGGGATCAAACCGGCCCCTTGTTCTCATTTCAAGTGTTTCATGATCTAAGTTGTTTATGCTATTGACCTGTTTTGGATATAGATGTTCAAGAACCTTTCATATTAGAATATCCTAACCCTTCAATCATCTGCATAGATGTGGATGTTTAAGACAGTGAAACAAAGACAAAACAATGTTTTCACCTCATGCGTGTGGATTCTTGAGACCATTTTGGCTTACCAGGTATAAGAGGTTATTGAATTAATCAACCATAGAGACTCAGGTCTAAGAAACATTAACTAATTGTCCAATCCAATCATGTAAAAAGATTCTAATTTATAATTTATATATATACATGTATATCTTTCTTTTATAATTTAATTTATTGAAAATATTCGAATGTTTTTGTCTTTGCAGATTGAAGGACGTTTTGGGATCGGTTGCATACTTTGCTGGTGTTTTATTTTTTTTAGTTTATTTGTATTTGTATATTTGACATTTTTATCGGACTGAATCATTATTGATTAATGTAATATTTGATTAATGAGATCAATGATTTGATGAAAAATGGCGATGGTTGTTTGTTTATTTAGAAACATTTGTTTGCATGCATTTTTAATATTGAATACAGGTATATGAACAGGTTTATGTTTTGATACAGGTGTGATACATGTGTATAAATAGGTTTAAAGGGCTTTTTTATTGCAAAAACAAATAAAAGATTTAAAAAATAAAATACTTTTACCGACGTTTTTTTTACTTTTACCGACGAAAACCAAACGTCGGTGAAAGTCTCATTAAATTTTTTTATTCTCTTCTTTACTTTTACCGACGAAAATAAAACGTCGGTGAAAGTCTCATTAATTTTTTTAATTTCTTTTTAACTTTTACCGACGAAAATAAAACGTCGGTGAAAGTCTTATTAAATTTTTTTATTCTCTTTTTACTTTTACCGACGAAAATAAAACGTCGGGGAAAATCTTATTAAATTTTTTTATTTTCTTTTTTACTTTTACCGACGAAAATAAAACGTCGGTGAAAGTCTTTTTTATTTTTTATTTTCTTTTTTCATTCTACCGACGAAAAAAAAACGTCGGTAAACGTTTTTTAATTTTTAATTTATTTTTCTTTAAACTTTTACCGACGAAAAAAAACATCGGTAAAATTTATATAATCGTCGGTAAAAATTAATTTTTGCCGACGAAATAGTTTTGTGTGAGTAAAAAGTTTTGCCCACGGTTTTTTACCGACGTCGGGGCGACGAAATTATTTTCGTCGGTATAGACATTTACCGACGTTTTTAGGGCTTTTGGCGACGGAAAATTTCGTCGCTGAATGTGTCAATTGTTGTAGTGGTGGAAACTCATGTCTTGTCCAAAGGTCATTTTGAAGGAAAAGAGAATTAGTAGCAAGTTTTAATCTTTCACCTCTAATAATCTAGGACTTTAGTGGTAACCTTTTTTTCGTCACTAATAGCTTAGGTGTCTTACTTTTAACCATACTTTTTATAGGGTATCGTCAAATACTTTGAATGGAGTGGTTCCCACCGTACAACTGATCACACACTACCAAAGATACCGACGAAGGCTTCTAGAAGAACCAATGAGTCTTAAAAGCAAGTTGGGTAGAGATTTGAGCTTAAGAAATAACAATATGAGTGAACTTGAGGGCGCCAGAGAACTTGTGACTAAAATATGTGACTAAAATATGTGCATAGCTCCATGAGTGAATCCACCATATTTCTTACACCAAGGCATGGATGAAAATCATAGTATCTATTGGTCCAAAAAATCAATACCACTGCGGTATCGGTCGTGGTTTGTTGTTTGTCGCGATCATTGTGACATGAAAATTTTTATACCCCAAAATTTTTTTTAAGAAAGTTTCAAAAATAATTCAGAATATTATAAAATGCTAAAGAATAATATTCGTTTTCCATTAGTAACAATTATAAAGGAAAATAAACAATCCCGCCGCCCCCCGCCCACCCCCCCGGAAGTTATACCATCATGTATCACTGTTTAATCTTTAGCAATTTAGTATGCTCATATTCTTGCCTATCTTTTTAATGTAAAAATCTATTAATTAATGTAGCCCACATTGACTATAAGAGCACTTGAGCTTTTTCTTAATAACTTATTGATATTTTTATACATGATCAAAATAACATTGGACCCAACTCTTATAGGAATAAACTCTATTTAAGGGGAGGCATTTGTTATGAGTGATTTAGTTTTTCTTTTTATAAGTGAATTCTATTATTGGAGTATAAATTTTAAAAAAGAAATAAGATGCCCCAAGAAATTATCATTAGAATGACTACTATAAAGCATTTGAGTTTTCCTTTTTATATTTTTAATTCAGGTGACTTAATAAGTGACAAATCCGATGGGTCCAACTTTAGTTTGATTAGAATTTGTTGAGGGCTCACATCAAGAGGGGGTATTTCTTCTTTGTGGCTCATATTTTTATAAGTAGGTCCAGTGCAAAGTATTTCAATTAAATAAATAACTTGGGCCCACTAGAAAAAAAGGATGGATCCTCCAAGGACCGGTCCTACCATTGATCATACATGGGCCCACATCAAGAGGGGACATTATTTTTAAAGGCTTATATTTTTATAAGTAGCGGTAAAGTATTTCAATTAACAAAATAACTTGGGTCCACTAAAAAAGAGTGGTTTAAGGAATTGGTCCTACTATCATGTTTTCCAGCTATCACTACCCCTGTTAATAATGCATCTTGCACCCTGTTAATAATGCATCTCCCACATCAAGAGGGGACATTATTTTTAAAGGCTTATATTTTTATAAGTAGCGGTAAAGTGTTTCAATTAACAAAATAACTTGGGTCCACTAAAAAAGAGTGGTTTAAGGAATTGGTCCTAGTATCATGTTTTCCAGCTATCACTTACCCTGTTAATAATGCATCTCGCACCCTAAACCCATTCTCTCTCGTCATCACTTTTCTGCCCAATTTGCAAAGGAGAAACCCCTCAATCTCAATCTCTTTCTCTCCCTAAACCGCAAAGGGGGAATCCCAAATCTATTGCTCAATCTATAGTCCCGGTCCTAGGCTACCCGCCCTAGTAGCTCCAATCCCTCTATCTCGGTAAACCCACCCCCCCCCCCCCCTCTCTCTCTTATTATTGTAGATTTGTTTTGGGTTTTGATCTAGAATCTAATTTGGGGTTTTGATTGGAAGCATGTTCAGGGTTTTGATCGGAAGCGTGTTTGAGGTTTTGATTGGAAGCATGATTGGAGTTTTGTTTAGGATTCTTTTTGGCATCTGGTTGGGGGTTAAGATCCGGTGCGTGTGTGCGTGCGTGTGCGTGTGTACCCCCCCCCCCCCCCCCCCCCCCCCGGCCTCCTCCATTCTATCTAGTTTTGCTTGACCGCTTTCCTTATCCTGCGTTGCTCTAAAGAAAATATCCTAACCCAATCAAACCCAAACCGCACCCCCTCCTCTTTGATTTTGCTTGGAAGGCGATTTTCCTTATCTTGTGCTATCTCACATTTCGTCTCTAGGATTTGCCATAAAGGGGTTATTTCTTATCCTTCGCCATGAAGAAAATAGCTTTAGAGGCTCTCAGGGAAATCATAGAATCAAATAAGGAAAAGCCTAATAGCCTCTAGCTGTGAAATAAACAAACCTCGATCTTATATCCACTTAAAATTACAAAACTTTTAGGACATGGTACCGTACCAAACGAATTTGTATATGGATTGTCTGTGGGTAGAGCTCGGCTATAAACCCATCAATTGGTTCCATCTCTGCAATACAATATCTTGCTAAAACATTAATCCTTCTTTCATGTAGTGCGCATGCTTGATGTGTATACATATGCTTAATGAATAATCAATTTAATGCAAAGTGTTACAGGATAGACCATAGACATGGCTAGTAAAGGCCGAGGTGGAGGTAGACAAGGAGGAACTCAGGCAGGCCAACCCTCACAGATAGACCAGCTTACATTAGAGGCAAGACCCTCAGACCCCACACAGGCTGAGGTATTTGCTCGAGATAAGGTTGCCGTCAACAACTCTAGTATGTTAACTACCATTTTAAATTATGCATGTGCTTTTTTATGGTTTATGCATCATATATATACAAAATTATGTTAACGATAGCGAATAAATTCAATTGTATTTTGAGAGAACAAGGCCATGCGCGTTCGAGAAGAAAGGACGAGGCAAGACCAATGGCATTACACACGCAAAAAGGATGCATGAGGGGGAAAAGCTAGTAAAGAATATTCCACGAGACCTGATGCTAGTTGTAGGCAACAATGCTTAGGCATTAATCACTGAGTTACGCATTATTGTCAGAGATATGGCCCCACTACAGTTTCCCAAATGGAAGGAAATTCCAAATAATTAAAAGAATAATATGTGGCATGCTGTAAACATATGTCATTTAAATTAAGAAACTTATGTGTTAGCTCGAACAATTCTAATTACATTTGATGTTGCTACCTTGTAGGGGTGTAACGGTTCGGTTAACCGGTTATTTTGGGGAAACCGTTAACCGAACCGTAACCGCGGTTTTTATGTCTTAAAAACCGTAACCGTAACCGTGTGTATAAAACCGTGGAAAACCGAACCGCGGTTAACCGCATTAGATGGTTCGGTTACGGTTAATAACCGTAGAAAAATCTAACAACCCTGTTTGGTAGAATGGAATGTTGCTGTTGGAATGGATCTTGCACAGATAACTTGGAATTGCCTGGTTGCTGTTAACTTGAAGCTCAAATGGGCATATAGATGACCAGTGTTATGTGAAACAGTAGGGTTGTAAAGAGAACAATGAAAATAAAGGAGTCAAAGCAGCAACTTCACTCTATTATTTTTTTTTTTTGAAATGTTCATGAATAGGACTCTTGATGTGGTCAAGGGTGTTACTGTACAGAAAACAGTGAACGCTTGTGCAGTCTTTGAAGTAGCTACTTGATGTGGAGATTTTCAAGCAAACAGAAGAAACCAACTTAATCTGGTCCCCCCTTGTTTTAGAATGGCATTTGCCCAACAACTAACTGAGAACAATGGAATTCACTCACAACAACCTGTGCAGCATCATATCCATTCTAGCATCTGCTGATACATTCCATTTACATACATACAACAGGAACACAAATCCAACCAACATTCAGAATTAAATCTCCACTTGCATTCGATGTGCAGCAATATAATCATTGCACCAAATAAATGGGCTGCTGCGTGCGTTGTGGCAGTGAGAGAGATCTGGAGAGGATAGATGGAGGGAGATGGGGGAGGGGAGATGGAGAGAGGCGGTGAGAGACAGAGGCCCTGGGATGGTTCTCGTTGAGAGGGAGGGGGTGAGAGGCTTGAAAAATGCTAGGGTTTGGTTTTGCATCTCATCTCATGTATAAGGTAAGAAAATTTTCATTTACCCCCCTTATTTTTTTCTTTTATTTGTAAATGGAACGGTTAACCGCATACGGTTAACCGAACCGTATTTTACGGTTCGGTTCGGTTAATAACCGTAAATTTATATGGAAAACCGTAACCGAACCGAACCGTGCGGTTTTTGGGTTTCATTAACCATAACTGTTACCGAACCGTGGACCACGGTTATTAACCGCGGTTCGGTTAGGTTCGGTTCGGTTTGACGGTTAGACAGTTTTTTTTACACCCCTACTACCTTGCATGTACGTTTACTTACTCATAAAATATTGTGCAACAAAGATTTACTTTCCAGGAGGAGCCTTATATTAAGAAAGCTGTATATTAGCAACTAAATCGCCAAAATAGGGACTATCAATGCAAGCTGCATAACGATCATTATTGCAAGTATGACACTAATCAAATGAAACTAGAGAATCCCCCATCGAGTGTGAGCCATGATGATTGGGTTGGTCTTGTTAGGTATTTTGGATCGAGAACTTCAAGGTATGCATGTTAATTAAGTTATATTGTCTACCCTTTCAATCTATTGTTCATACATGTATTGCTTAGAATTTATGGTTCCTGAATGCAGAAAATGAGCAAGAGAAACAAGGAGATCCGAGGAAAGCAGAATATTGCCCATATTGCTGGGACCAAGGCTTTTTCTCGGATAAGCTATGATAGTGTAAATATCACTTATAATGTTTAGGGTAATTTCTTATTAAGTATATATTAAATGTGTTAACTTGTGTAATGACAGCGTGATCCTAAGACGGGAAAGGAGCCCTCCTAGAGTAAGTTGTGGCACACTACTCGGTTTAGCAAAAATAAGATTGCTTGGATGGATTCAACTTCGCGGGAAGTCAATGTAACTTATTGTTCCCTTCTCTGTTTTCCTATCAATTTTCTTATATTATATATATAACTAAACTGATAGATAATAACAATTGATTTCCAAATGTAGGGCGATCTTAAGAGGCTAGAGGAGGGCACTAATCCCACGACCGAGGATCAGAGGTTCGAGGCAGTGCTCAGACCATAATGATCAAGATATATACGTGGTCGTGGGGCTAGTCCAAAGCCATGACTTATGCGGCTGGGCTGCAGACCAATGCACAGCTAGAGAGGGGGGATGAAGAGTTCAGGAGGCGAGTTCAGGCGGATGGGCGGCTCTTTGATTCAATGGAAAAAGGGAAGTGGGAGATGGATTTGTGACTAGAGTCCCTAGAGTCCAAGGAAGCCTCGTCATGCAAGCACATGTGCATGCTTAGGAGCAAGCTGCACTAAAGTCCTAGCTCACCACCCTCCTCCAACAGTTCAAAAAGTCAGGGAAAATTCCGATGTAATGCATAACTGCTCAAAAGCCTGAGCGTCATGAGTTTTATTTTATTTTATTTGAGTTCCTATTTTTATATGATGATGTAATTAATTTTTCCTACTCCAATTCATTTGAACTTAATATTTTTAAATTTGAAGTTATGTTTCAATACCTGGTGGTGATGGAAATTTCAATTTCTCATCTTATATAAGTAGGTTCATGAAATGCAAATAAATGAAAAAAAAAAGTCTCAATAAATTAATAGTATTTTCAATTTAAAATTCTAACCGTGGTAATAAGTCGCCAGTAGAAGTATTAGGTAAGTTGTCATTAAAAGTTAGACTTTTTGCTGCGATTATAAGTTGCCACTAAAACTGCTATAACAAATTCTTTTAGTGGCAATTTGTGCTCGCAGCTAAAAGTTTAACTTTTGGCGGCAATAACAAGTCGCCGCTAAAACTACTATATCTAATACTTTTAATGCCTACTTGTAGTTGCGGCTAAAGTTAAACATCTAGCCGCAACTAAAAGTTGTAACTAAAACTCCACTTTCATATGTTTATGATTTTTTTTAGCAGCGATTTTATACTTTTGGTGGCAACTTTTTTTTTTTTTTTTTAATTAGCAGTGTTTAGTATTGTGGGTAAATATTTGACTTTTAGCGACAGTTTTGCTATCGCGACTTAACGTTTTGGCTAAAACAATTAGTGACAACACTTTTAGTGACAACTTAGCGGCGATTAAAATACTCCCACTAAAACTTTTAGTTGCGACTTTGAGAGCTTTAGCCGCGAAAAAATCTTGTAGCAAAAAGTCAAATATCTTGTAGCTAGCTATTAAATCAAGGACGGTGAGGATCTAAAGTGGCCTTTTTTTGTTTTTACCCTTATCCATAGGGAGGCCTTTTCATATACCATACCCCCACTGATAAGTAGGCATTTAAGTGGGCCCAATGAGATGAATTACATGAGAGAAATATGCAATCTCCTTACCGGAGAACATTCCCCTATCTTTGTACACAATACAAAAGTGCCATGCATGCCAAAAGATCTCTAGTACAGAGACCCACCTTTCTCAACTCAAATCAAATTGTTAATGAAGTTTTACTAGTGAAAATGACCAAACTTCATGGATCAAAAGAAAAGGGGCCTATTTGGAATCGTTTAGTAGCACACTGCATATACATGGTTCCCACTTTGGCACGCCACTGACTTGGCACTAGCCAACTTGTTCATCAAAACCGAAGCATGAACGAACCGATCTCAACAATAACATGCAAAGGAGTCATGTAACTCAATCAGCTCCACCAGAACTAAAGATCAAGTCCGAAGTGCATAGATTTTGAACTGAGCGTCAAAGAAACGAATTCAAATCACAAGAACCCTAAAATGAGAGGAAAAACCTAGATTTGAGATAAAAACCAGAGTTGCCATGGAGCCTTGTTGTGACCAAAAGCACCAAGGCTATGTAGGCATGTACTCAAGCTTGCCATGGAGCATGGAAGTCCACAAATGACAAGGAAATGGGACATGGAGAAAGACGAGAGAGAAGAGAAAGAAAGAAGAGGAAGATGACGTGAGCGATGATATCGTCACCCAACTCTGAAACAAGCGATGATATCATTGATGAGTCATCGCTTAGTCAAAATGGCAAAAAAGGAATTTAAAATTAGCGGGAGGGTCTTTTCCGTGCAATTGGAACTATGAGGTCTTTTTTCCATGGGTTTTTCCCTCTTAAAATCCTCAATAGAAAAATAGTGCATTGCACAAAAAAAAAATCACCATTACAGGAAGGGACCCACTTTTCTCAATTCAAATTGTTACATAAAACACTCCTAGTAAATATAAATCACATTTTGACCAAAATGTATGGATCAAAAGATAATATTCGAACGCAGCTTCTAATGAGAGAGGGTTCCATTGTGGTAATCTCTACCAACCAAACTGTTTGGCATGTTGGGCCATGACGTCCACACATGATGGCCATAAAAGAGTCTCATTGGCTCATGTTGATTTAGTCAACCTTATATTTGTAACAGTCTCATGATTATCTACAGCTGTCCCATAAGATTGAGAGCCATTTTTATCAACATTTGAGACTATCCAACTGTTGCTATATATATATATATATATATATATATGGGAGCTCCTCTCCTCAGCTAAAGCTGAAGAGAGCATCCGCTCACCACGTGCAAGCCTCACTATCAAGTGTTTCATGCGTTGACGGATTTCAAGTGTTTCATGTGTGGAGCCCGCCCAAGACATTTTCGTTTCCCCCTCTCCATCAGGGGCCAAAATCAAATCCCACCTTCGAAAAGAGCTCTAGAACCCATTTCCTTCACTGGAGCGCTGGCTCTCCTCTCACTCTCCATTTCACCCTGGAACCCATTTCCTTCGCTGGAGGCACATATCCTCTCCCTTGCGTGACGGGACTTTCCTCTCTCTGGTGATGCTTCTCTCCTCAAGCCTCAGCTTTTCTCTCTAGCGACTTTGCCCTTTCCCCCATTTCTATCTCTCTCTCTCTCTCTCCATTCCTTCTGCCATGCACAGATCATCCCAAAAGCGAGTCTCTCCCGCTATAGCTTCTCTCCGGCAAGGTTGTCTCTCTCCCTCAGCTTCTCTTCCCCCCCTCCCCACCCCCCCCCCCAGCATTTCTCTCCAGCCAACGATCGTCTCTTCAAGGTATGCCTTTTCTTCCCTCCTTCTTTGTGCTTTTTTTTTCCTCTGTTTTCTTTCTCTGCCCCACTCTCTCTCTTTGGAGTCTGAGTTTGAAATGGGGTTTTCATTACGAATATTTGGTAATTGCATCGAATTTAGCTTTTGTGATTTGTGGGGTTTTCCATGCTAATGATTCTGATTTGTGTTGTTCTTGGGTTGGATTGATTTCTTTGAGTATTGCATTATTCTGATTGCATTCCAAAAAATTTGTGGGTTCTGGCAGGTTTAGGAGGCTACCACAAAAAAAAAAAAAAAAAAAAAAAAAAAAAAAAAAAGCATTCCATGTGTTAGAAGTGCATGTGTTGAAGTGCTGTCAATGGTGAAAGTCCGAGATCCTTACCCTAGAGCGGGGGGGGGGGGGGTTGTTTAAGAAGGTGATCTACAACTTAGTGACCAATTATGACAAATCTTAACTTCTTTAAAATTAACTAGTCACAAGTGATGATTAGTGATGATTATAAAATTATATGCGGAAGCTAAACAAAAACAATCACCACAAAGCATACACCATCACACAAATGATTTATAGCGGTTCGGCCTCAATGCCTACATCCACTACCGGCTTGTGATCCAACACCCCACCGAATTTCTACTATCTATTCTTTTCAATAGGCTAAGCAATAACCTTTATAATGATGTTTTTCTAGGCTAAACAACAACCTATCAATGTGCTTTTCTAGGCTAAGTAATAACCTTAACGAGATGCTTTTCAAAGGCTAAGCAATAACCTCTACACTATGCTTTTCTTAGGCTAAGCAATAACCTTTACAAATAGAATATTTTCTCTCAAAGTAGTGTCTACACAAACACTAAAAGAGATACAATTAAAGCTTAATACATTTGCCTCTAAAATATACTGATATGAAAGTTTAAAACAAGATACAAACATACACCAACAAATAGATAAGGTGAGTGCTCAAAGTGTATGAATGTTTACTTCAACCAATTTCTAAAATGAATCTCTTAAATGAATGCTTGATGCATTTAAAAATCTAAGCAAAGAAATCTATGATTAAAGAGATGAACTAATCACATGAGTTAATCAAAACAACTTGGAAAGACATTCCTATCAAACTACACAAGTATGAAAGTTTAACGGTCAAAACACATGTGACATGAATGTTTGCAAAACAATCTAATATGCTTATGTGATTTGATGTTTGCAAAACAACTCAATCTAAGCTAGAAATCATGCTGAAAAAAGGTTTCAAAGATTTTGAACATGCATGGATTTCAAAAGAATGGAAATCAAAGCTTAACTTGGAAAGATATACCTTTATCTCAAGCCTTTTGGATTTTCATTTCCCTCTAGCCTCTTCAGTTCATTCCCCTTTCTTAGGCTTCAAAACAGGTCCAAAGATTCAACCAAAAAGCCTCTATGAAGTGAGGGACGAAATGGACTTAAATAGAAAAAATTTGTCCAAAAACTAGTTCACCCGGTCGACATCTAGGGCATCCGGTCGACCAGGTCCAACGGTCATGTTTTCCAACGGCTAGTTTGCCCGGTTGACCGGATCGCTCATGATGCTGACCGGGTACACTGGCCTAGGTGTAGTTCCACTTTGATTTTTGGAAATTCTGAAACACAAAATTGGGACTCAGGGCCAATGTGATTTATGCATAACTTAGGATTCTAAAAATGAAGTTTGTATGCAAATCATGTACCATGATGCCTTACTTGATTTTATAAAAGCATGCATAAAGAGTTAACCTTTTGAAACATGCAGGATGGAGTTTCTCAAAATCAAATACATATGCAAGTCTAGGCTCCAGATTTCAAGGTCCAAATTACAATGCATGAGTGTGTGATCAGTTGTAGGTGAAAATGATAGTGCATCCATTAAATTAGCAACAGACAAAATCCCTAACAATCTCCCCCTTTGCAATTTGATGGCAACTATTATGATCACAACACTCTAGGACTTCAGCTCTTCTAAATTGATCTTTTCTTGAAATCTCGACTTGTCTAGAGCTTTTACTCTTTCATGCTTTCTCCCCCTTCGTTAGAGTTCTCCCTTTTCTCTAAGCCTTTCCTTTTTAGCTTTGCGTTCGATCGCTCTTCCCCTTAGTGCTCTCCCCCCTGGTTCCTTAGGTAGATCTCCCCCTTAGTTAGATCTTTTCTCCCCCTTTGGCATTGAATTGCAAAAGAACCTGTATACATGAAAGACAAATACCTTTTAGCAACACCTATTTCACAAGTGAAATTGAAAATGGAATGCAAGACAGGTTATCATGTATATTGATTTCCTATGCAGTGTTTGAATGAAGCTAAGGCAAAAGATATCAATTAGGAGAACATACAGCTCAAAGCAACATAAACATCCATCATTTGAGGAGTATAACAAGAAGACAAGAGATGAATAAGTGAAACTGTAAATTCATTGATTTAAAAGAGAAATTTAGTACAGTTTTCATTAAATACTTGACCCATACAAAAATCAAAATATCCTGGTCAGTATTCAAAACAAAATAACGGTCAGTTGATAGACAAAAATACATCAAAGAATGTCAATCTATCACTACCCTCTCAAAAAAAAAAATGCACCCCTAAGATCTAAGATGAATCTGTAAGAGACGGGGGCATCTCATCATCATGACGTCTGCAGCTACTGGAGATGTTTGAGAGATTCTTCAAAGATTTCTTCATGAACTTCTTTAGTCCAGATACTTCTTCTCAAAACTCATGAAACTCTATCCGAATAGAAGAAACATCACGCTCAACAGAGGTCATTCTATCCTCCAAACTGCGCTGCTGTGGGGGCTGAGTATGCTCTGGCTGTGTGGATGCTGACTGATGGGGCTGATTGTCATCTGCTGCCTCTATTTCTGCAACTCCTTCAGCAATAAGTTCACTCGCTCTGGTGGAGGAAGCTAGAGGGGGGTGAATAGGGTGATCTACAACTTAGTGACCAATTATCACAAATTTTAACTTCTTTAAAATTAACTAATCACAAGTGATGATTATAAAATTAAATGCGGAAGCTAAACAAAAACAATCACCACAAAGCATACACCATCATACAAATGATTTATAGTGGTTCGGCCTCAATCCCTACATCCACTACCGGCTTGTGATCCAACACCCCACCGGATTTCCACTATCTATGATTTTCAATAGGCTAAGTAATAACCTTTACAATGATGTTTTTCTAGGCTAAACAACAACATATCAATGTGCTTTTCTAGGCTAAGCAATAACCTTGACAAGATGTTTTTCAAAGGCTAAGGAATAACCTCTACACTATGCTTTTCTTAGGCTAAGCAATAACCTTTACAAATAGAATATTTTCTCTCAAAGTAGTGTCTACACAAATACTAAAAGAGATACAATTAAAGCTTAATACATTTGCCTCTAAAATAGGCTAATATGAAAGTTTAAAACAAGATACAAACATACACCAACAAATAGCTAAGGTGAGTGCTCAAAGTGTATGAATGTTTACTCTTAAATGAATGCTTGATGCATTTAAAAATCTAAGCACAGAAATCTATGATTGAAGTGATAAACTAATCACATGAGTTAATCAAAACAACTTTGAGAGACATTCCTATCAAACCACACAAGTTGTATGAAAGTTTAAAGGTCAAAACACATGTGATTGAGATATGAATGTTTGCAAAACAATCTAATATGCTTATGTGATTTGATGTTTGCAAAACAACTCAGTCTAAGTTAGAAATCATGCTGAAAAAAGGTTTCAAAGATTTTGAACATGCATGGATTTCAAAAGAATGGAAATCAAAGCTTAACTTGGAAAGATATACCTTTATCTCAAGCCTTTTGGATTTTCATTTCTCTCTAGCCTCTTCAGTTCATTCCCCTTTCTTAGGCTTCAAAACAGGTCCAAAGATTCAACCAAAAAGCCTCTATGAAGTGAGGGATGAAATGGACTTAAATAGAAAAAATCTGTCCAAAAACTAGTTCACCCGGTCGACATCTAGGGCATCCGGTCGACCGGGTCCAATGGTCATATTTTCCAACGGCTAGTTTGCCCAGTCGACCGAATCCCTCAAGATGTCGACCGGGTACACTGGCCTAGGTGCAGTTCCACTTTGACTTTTGGAAATTCTGAAACACAAAACAGGAACTCAGGGCCAATGTGATTTATGCAGGATGGAGTTTTTGAAAATCAAATACATATGCAAGTCTAGGCTCCAGATTTCAGGGTCCAAATTACGATGCATGAGTGTGTGATCAGTTGTAGGTGAAAGTGATAGTGCATCCATCAAATTAGCAACAAACAAAATCCCTGACAAATGGAACTTTGAGTATTGCAATATTCTCATTGGATTCTATGATTAATTTGTGGGTTTCGGTAGGGTTCCTGGCAATATTCTTTCGTGGAAACCCACATGACCCAATTCTCAACTGAATAATGCCACAGTTAACCCAAGTTCAAAATTGCAATATTTTAAAAAAAGAGAAAGAAAAGACCCACATTTTAGAGGAAAGCAACCATAGATTCAGACATAACCCACTTCCTACATACACTCAAAACTCTAAAATATTCAGCATAAATGAATAAAAGAAGCCACAAAGCTACAGGGGAAAAATATGGGATTCACTTCAAAATCAACAAACCCCCCCCCCCCCCCCCCCCCCCCCCCCAAACAAAACAAAACAAAACAAAAAAAAAAAAAAAAAAACAACAACACTAGTTCAACAGAAACTAAATAATAAGTAGAGATCTTCTAAAGAAGATGCTAGAAAAAGAACAAAAAGCAGAACCAAATCAAAAGATCCTTTATATTCATGGAAGGCAAGAGATCCAGTCTCCAAAAAACACTAAACAATGGTGACCCCTCCTTCCGAAATTGTACAGCTTTTCCCATAAAAACACATTTTAGGGGAACGGATTCACAAAACCCATATCCAATAGAAATGAACAACAAAAATTACAAAAAAAGGGGGAAAAAAACAAAACCCACTTCAGAATCTCAAAAAGAAGAAACCCCATCAACTCAGCACCATAAAAATGAAGGGTGGTTAACCTTTTTTTTTTTTTTTCTTATAGAAACTTTAGTTGCTTGCTGGCAATGGAGGGATGTCTTCAGAAGTTCCATTTCTTTGTTTCTTTATATCTTTTTTTTTAATATTTAATCAGTAAAGCAGTTCCATTTCTTTCTTTCTTTCTTTCTTTTATGTTTGAATTTATATGAACAATTCAGCACCATAATATATATTATCTGTGGTCCAGTTTCAAGATGGGTATAACCTCCTCATCAACAACATGTTTGCATTATCCAGCTGTAGAAGAGGATACGACCCCAAAACTAGGGATGCATTTTGATAATTTAATCGAGGTGTATCAATTTCATAATGCTTAAGCGAAACTTGCTGGGTTTAGCGTAAGAAAAGATTCGACTAAAACTAAGGATGGGGAGGTACTTTAGAAGCGATATTTTTGTTCAAAGGATAGCTGGGCTTGCACATGGTGAGCGGTCGCTCTATGTGTGTGTGTGCGCGCGCGCTTGCATAAATATATGTGTGCATATATACACACACACACACATGTAGGGGAACATTCATGTGCATCCATCCCTCACCATATGGTGATGGAACTTTCCCTTTTTGCACATGAATATTCCTTTTATGCATATGACTTTTCCTCTTTTGCACATGGAAATTTTCAATTACGGAAGTGTTCCTCACCCTATGGTGAGGGATGGATGCACATGGATATTCTCCATAGATGTATACATATATATATATATATGTATGGGTGTGCAGGCTAAGAAATAAATGGCAATGGGGTTTAAGAAAAATCTTAGATGTTGGGGATTATGAGGCTTATGGATGCTCCCAATCACTACCTAAGATGAGTTTTTTTTTTTTTTTTTTTGGCGGAGTTTGCCCAGTGACCAGGAGATGTAAGTTTAAACCACCCTGCCAGGCCATGGATGGGGTTATGGGAGTGGGTGCTATCCACAGAAACACCCTGTGATTTTCCACCTGGGATGAGTTTTCACAAGCTCCGTTTGGACTGTGTTCTCCCATGAGATTAGTGCATGAAGCCCCGACCTGTGAAATTTTTTTTTCTGCTTTTCAAGCAAGAGTGCACTCTGTAATTAAGGCAGGGATTAAAAATCCGACAGTAGAAATTTTTTTGAACTAACCTTATAGTCTATGAAGTTGCACCAAACCATTCCGTCCTTTCTTTCATTATTTTCTTTATTTATTTTTTTCCTTGCTTGAAAATCAAAATTTTTTTAGAGACAACCATATCTTTCGTGAGCATGGAACAATCTCCACCACTCATTATAAACTACTACTTACTCGAATTTGACACGCATTGGATTTCTTAAAACACTTTAATTGATCATATAAATTTTGGATTACTCAACTTTATTTTGCCAACCCACTAGTAGTTCAATTGCATGGCACCCCCTTCCACAGAAACACTAATGAATAGATCCATGGTTGTAGCACTGATGGTGAGAAAACTAGAGTATAGGGTGTGTGCACGGATGTATGATCGAGTAGTTACTAGATAATATATATATGGGAGATGGTCTAATGAGGACCGTCCTCAGTGTTTCATGTAAGGACAATTTAGGGCCGTCCGATTAGCATACTGATCCAACATATCTCATGTTCCCTATATAACTAAAGGAGGGAAATGAAAATGAGGAGAGAGAATCCCAAATTGGAAGAAGCCCCAAATCGACGAATCTCTTCCACCTCGTTCCTGGCATGGTCTCGAAGGATTTGGACGATCTCTCTCTCTCTCTCTCTCTCTCTCTCTCTCTCTCTCTCTCTCTCTCTCTCTCTCTCTCTCTCGTCAACGTCTTTCTCTCGTCTCCATCACTTCCGTCATGCAATGATCCCGGACCTAGGGCTCAATTGGATCCGCACCAAAGCAGTCTCTCTCTCGGTCATCCCTCTCGTCAACGAGACTCGAACTCTCCATCGGAAAGCCATCCTGGATGAGCTGTGCATCCCTTTTCACCTGTCATCTACGTCGCAGCCCTCCCAACCCGAACCAGGTCATCTCCTCTCACCTCTCTCATCTCGCCTTGGGGTTTTTTTTTTTTTTTTTTTAATGAATGTCATCAGCCATAAAAATCTACCTCATGTAATGACGGGGACAAGGCCTGGTGAGGTATAGTTTTTTTTTTTTATAATTTTTGAACCTTCTGCAATCACCATCCTCAATCCCTTTGTCCCCATCATTAAATATATATATATATATATATATAAAACCAACAAGAGGCGAGATGAGAGAGGCGAGAGGAGATGACCTGGTTCAGGTCGGGAGGGCTACGACGGAGATGACAGGCGAGAGGGGATGCACAGCTCGTTCGGGATGGCTTTCCGACGGAGAATTCGAGTCTCGTCGATGAGAGGGATGACCGAGAGAGAGACTGCTTTGGTGCGAATCCAATCGAGCCCTAGGTTCGGGATCACTGCACGACGGAAGTGATGGAGATGAGAGAAAGACATCGACGAGAGAGAGAGAGAGAGAGAGAGAGAGAGAGAGAGAGAGAGAGAGAGAGAGAGAGAGAGAGATCGTCCAAATCCTTCGAGACCGTGCCGGCGGGAAGGAGGTGGAAGAGATTCGTCGATTTGGGGCTTCTTCCGATTTGGGATTCTTTCTCCTCTTTTTCATTTTCCTCCTTTAGTTATATAGGGACCATGAGATACGTTGGATCAGTATGCTAATCGGACGGCCCTGAATGGTCCTTACATAAAACGCTGAGGACGGTCCTATCTAGACCGTCTCCCATATATATATTGTCAAATTTATTTTAAAGGGTGAGATTTGAATAAGGCCTTCAAAAGAGAGCCTCCCTCAATCATTAATCATATATTAGGGAGGTAAGTCAAATGGAGCCCATTCAAACCTCTTCTTTTTAGAATATTATGTGTTTCAAGAGGACTGGCTACCAACGGATAAAAAAGGGGTAGCGTAGTCATGCTAATCACCCCATCTGCCAATTTTGATCCCATGAGGCTTTGACTTATAAAAAGCCTAGGTTGAAGGGGAACCCCAGAGTGGACCCATCTAATGAGAATTTGATCCGTTCAAAATGAATGCGATGTCTCTAAATTATACTCTAAAATAAGTAGGTCGCGCTATAAAATTGACTATTTGATTTAAAATATGATTACACAATTTTACTGTTTGATCAAATTCTATTAGAGTAAGATTTGTGCATGTTTCAGGTTTTTAATGGATACGCCCCAATTCAACTCAAAATTTCTTCCCAAGCATTCAAATCCATGCATCCTCTCCTTGCGTGTGCAATCTTTACTCTAATGATATGTGGTGCCCACAAGGAGCCTGCCGAAAAAGACTCAAACAAGAAATGGACAGAAAGGAAGAAGAGAGGAGGCTGTCTACCTGATGTAACAGCTGCCATTACATATGTCATGAAGACAGAAGAAGGCAGGAGCAGGAGCAGGAGCAGCAGCAGGAGAAAAAAATGCTAGATTTTCATTTCCATCTCTGGAGTTTTGATTCTCTCTTTGATATGGAGATTTTTTTATGCTTTCTTTTGGAGTCCCATGAAACTGGGGAAGTATCTCAGGGACCAAGGAATCAACGGCTCTCCTTACAGTCTAGTGGTGGGCACCATCATTGAAGACACCTGTTTGAGTAATGAAGCAAAATTGAGGCCCATGGATCTCCCTTTGTGCCACGTGTCATCCCCTTCCTCTATCTAACTTTCAAATGGTTACCAGCAAAATTTCTTCTATGGGACCCTCTGCATGTTAAAAAGGGCAGGGGTCAATGTTAAGTATGTGGGACCGTCCGTGGCGGAAATTACCCATGATTACTATGTATATATAGGGATGTAAATGGGTCCCCGATTCTCTGATTATCCGGAGGTTCCGACCCGTTAAAAACCTGGTCTGGGTCCTTATTTAGGCTCCAATAAGTAAATGGGTCTGGGTCCGTTTCCACCTTGGTTCAGACCCATGGACCCGAGACCCGATATATTACCTCAATTTTCGAAAATCTCTTCTAGAAACCATGTTTTTAATATCATTCTCTATCTGGACCCGGACCCGGACCCGAACCCGGATCCAAACCTATCCCATATATGGTCTTGGTTCCAAAGCAAAGAAACCAATTCCAAAACGGTTCCCAGTCCGGGTCCGGGTCCACCTTCTCCTTAACGGTTCCGGTTCTGGGTCCACCATGGACCTGGACCGGAACCGACCCGTTTACAACCCTATGTATATATGTATCCAATATTATAGCTTCTTATACTTTTTTAATGCTTTATGCTGAACTAAAAGTAAATTAAAATTTAGTCTTTTTAACTATTATTGAGAAGAGAAAATAAATAAATCTAGTTTTTTTAGTTAGCTTCACAAGAAGAAAACAATGGTGCAGTGACGAGTGCTTGTAAGACAATCATAAAAAGATTATTGTAAATTACTGTAATAGTAAGCTCCTTCAGACGCACAAAGAATAAAACAGCAAAAAGAATGACATGCATATTTACTTACTTTTAGTTATTTTTTCACACTCTCTATCATCCACAGATAATTTCCTGCAAAAATCAATCATTAGAAAAAAAATATTATATAAAATAAATAAGATATATGTATCCGGCGAATCAAGAAGAACGATTGAAAATTACCAAATGCGAGTGAACCGAGTCTCTGGCTCAGGTTCGTCTGTCTGGTAACTGGTTGAATGGATCGAAACTGCTTCGAATTTCTTTCACCAATCTTTACAAAGATCCACACTAGAGTCCAAAACTATAAAATTGAAAATTACAACACAATTTGAACTCGAGTTTTATTCCGAAACCCACTGATTTGCCAACCAAAAAATCTAACAATCTCTATCGTCGACCGTAGGAGGGTCCCAATAAGATTTATATTATGCAGTTCAAAATCAATTAAACTAATCTAATCAAGAAATCAACGAATCACACAGAGAAGATAAGCAATTTTTTATGCGGAAAACCCAAATGGGAAAAACCACGAGACCTATACCTGTTACTATGAATATGAACAATTACAAGAGTACTCACACACCAATCCCCAACAGACCACAACCTAATGGATTGTAGATCTTCTTGCCAGCGACTCGTCGTTCACCGTTCGCCATTTGGCCCAGCATCCAATATCCTAAGGGCTAATTTGGTACTTTACTAACATCGTAAAAGTTAAATAAAGCCTTCATTTTTCGAATAAGATGTCACATCAAAAGCGCTGTAATTCAAAACTTCATTCAACTTTGAAAACAAAAAAGTCAAAAATCAACCACCTTTATCCACTAAAATACAAAAAAACTCCACTTTCCCCTACAAAAAGTCAAAAAGATCCAATAACAAACAACTTAAAAATAAAACATCATCATAACACATTTATATTTTATTCTTTCTTCAAAGTCAACTTTACTTCACTGGACTCTATTAGTAGAGTTGCCGAACTAACCCTAAAGGAGGACCGGCTGTAGTGAGGACTGAGGAAGAATGGGTACTTTTCCGTTTTTGGGACTGTGGGGCCCAGGTGGGCCACCAATGACAGATTGGGTCCCTAAATCTGGTAGAGGGGCCTGGGCGACCTTGTTGGTAGGGCTGATCTTGAGGTTTGATCGGTGGGGCCCACTTCCCAAAGGAGCCTGACGCACCTGGTGTGAAACTACCTACTACAGCACTGGATTCTAGGGGTGTAACGGTTCAGTTAACCGCGGTTTTTGGGAAAACGGTTAACCAAACCGTATTTCACGGTTTTTGGTTTTTAAAAACCGTAACCGTAACCGAACAGTGAAAAACTGTTAAAAATAATACGGTTAACCGAACCGTGGTTAACGGTTAACCGCGGTTAATAACCGTAAGTCGAGATAAAAACCGTAACCGAACCGTGACGCGCGGTTTTTCGATTTCAAAAATTGTAACCGTAACCGAACCGTGAAACACGGTTATTAACCGCGGTTCGATTCGGTTCGGTTTGGTTAGACGGTTTGTCGGTTTTTTTTTACACCCCTACTGGATTCTGCGTTGACTGTTGTGTGTGGAGGAGGAAGAGTACGATTGACCTGGAACATGTATTGGAAGGAGTTTTCCCCATGTGACAAGCATTTAATGCTATCAAAGTATTACCATGCCCTCCCTTAAGTTTCTAGAATTTAGAAAAAGACCTATAGACTTTAATGAACCCATTTAGGCCCAAGACTTATATTCTTGGAAATATGCTAAGATGTGATCCTAAGCTTTCTAAAATTATAAACATAATTATCATTGCTAATTAATTTGAAATGGTATCCTTAATCCTTGAGGTGTGAATTTATATTTTTGAACCTATTAATTGGATCATTGGACTTTTGTAAATACCGTTTGGGCACACAGTATCTTACTAATATAGGGTTCAGTACCTTGTATGACGCTCAATGAATTCTGGTGAATTGAAGTTCAACCTATCTTTAATGGAAAATCCTTAATTACTTCTATGCACCGTAAATTGTAAAAGGATGCGTTGACTCTAGTCCACTGGAGATTCTTGTGGTGTTGTTAGGTTCGGGACCATGCGTTTGACTTTAGGATTGGTTTGTGGATATTCTTTGGCCTTTCGGTTTGCGTGCAACTTCAGTTTGATGTTAATCTATTAGTTGCATAACCTCTATTGTTTGGATATGGACTGTAATGTAGCTTGGCATTAAATTGAGTTATGTGGAGATTTGTTTGGACTATGTTTCGTAATTTGATTGTGGTTTGTTGTGCAGCCAGCCGTTCACTTTAACTTAGGTTTCTGTGTCTGAGCATTACTAGTCGAGTCTATTATGCTATTATTTATTAATATAAATATTTGGGTCATATGTGAACGACTGCAGATTGTATGTGAACGGCTGATCACCAATGTGAATACGAACTGATTTATCCGTCCTATGATTACGAACAGATTTATGACCGCCAGCCTACAAACGGGTTTTCCCAATTTTATTAGGGCTGACCACCCAAAACAGTGGCATTGCTTCTATGTGACTATTATATTGCTCTATTGTGTAGATTTGGATTTAGGTTATATGTTCTTTTTGTCATTGTCATACTATTATTCTCTTATGATCATTACCTGTCATTACTCACATTGATCTTGTATTTTATTCATAAATTATGCTTTCGTACTTACTGTTTACTTTATTTATTGGTGTATAAGTACCGATCCCTACCCTACCAATGAGACGGAGGAGGGTAAATATTTCAAGCGTTTGAGTCAATTGTTGAACCAGGTGGAGTGCCGAGGATGGCTATGAAGCCGTCTAAGTTCACACAAGAGTGACTTTTATCATAGAGACCATTTTAGTAGGAAATTCTTCATAACGAAACAAATTTTATTTAGTTGTTTGTTTAGTTTATTAGGAAACTTAAACCTTAACTATTTAGCTAGTTATGTGTTAGTGTGGTTTGGATGTCGATGCCAATTGATTTAATGCTTCCACAAAGATTTTATTATGACTCACCATGTTTCAAAATTTTGTGGGTCCATATTTTGGGAGCTTGTGTGGAAAAATTCACAAAAAAAATATATTTAATATTATTATTCACGTTTCCCTCGGTTTCATTTTGGGGGGCGTGACACTATTGGGTCGTGGGTTTTCTTACCCATACACTGCCATGAACAACGTGGCACGTATCATAAAAGACACAAAATGAGATCTTAATGAAGCAAAGCCAAAGAGGCTTGATTTCCTATTGGTAAGTATAAAAAATAATGTCAGGTACTCTTTTTTTGAAGTTTTTCTTTTGACTTATTACATGCGTATTTGTTTCGAACAATTTCTTTTTTATGTTCTCTCTCTATTGTTTTATATACTTTCTCTAGCATTCTCATTGACAAAAGAATTTATATATTTACTCTTTTTCACAATTACCTTTTTATGTTCTCTCTCTCTGTGTTTATTGTTTTATATACTTGCACTATCATTCTCATTGATAAAAGAATTTATAGATTTTCTCCTTTTTTTCAGTTCACTTTGTGCATTTTGGTCAAATTTTACTTCTTACTGATTGCAATGCTTCTTATTATTTTATTATTTTAATTTCTTATTAATAGAAACATCATTCTTATTTTTTTAAAAGAAAGTCTTTGTTTTACTACAAATTTCTAAACTCTTTTTCATCTCATTTTCTTCTAGTATTTCTTTAAAATAACAGTAGTGAATTCTTTTTTATGTTTTTAACTATTATAATAATTTTATATATATTTATTTTGGCTCGAGCTTAGTACGAGCCTTTGTTGCTAATGCATAATGAATAAAAATAGCATTCATAGAAACAATGAGCTCATTTTTATTTGACGCAAATCCGTCATTTGAACTATATATATTCTTTGAGAGGCCGGGTTGTGAGATCGAGACCAGATTGTGTCGAATTCAGATTGTTGACAATCAGGTCTCAAATTTAGGCCGGCCTACTTATCAAGCCCGACCCAGGCCCAATGCTTTTAAGTAGTAAATAGTCATTTATTTTTATTAAACATGATAGTAACAGTATTACTATAAGATATAAAAAAACTCTTTCCAAAGACTAAGGGCATGTTTCTGTACAAGCATTTCCAATAGGAATTCAGGTTGTCTGTTAATTCAAGAATTACTGTCAGAAATTCAATGTTGTTTTAATGGGATTCCTAGTATTCATGGCTGCCAGAATTCTCAAATGCCAAAAAAGTGGAATTTCAAAATGCTAGCCCTTCTACGAGCATTTCAGAATTTTAGAACTCCGAGAAGTTTGGTTGGAACTCCGGCACCCAACTGTGAACCCACCTACCAACTATAAAGTGGGCCCCATATTAACAATTATAAAAACTGGGCCCATGCAATTCCTATCAAGATGGGTCCATGTTCATCTTTGAATCCAAAGTCGAGAAATTAAAAGATAATGAACCACATGATTATTGTATATTAACTACTATTTATTTATATCTGAAAGAAATGCTTTTTGGAAATCTCTGGTTTGGGTGGTTTCATCCTGACGGTCAAAGAGGAGAAGAGGGGCGGTGGAAGCATAAAGAATGGAGACCCCCTCAATTAATGCAGCCACCACAAGTTAGGGGTGCTCATGGTCTGGGCCAACTCGATTCCAATTGAGACGCAACCTGCTTTGGATAGGACTTGGATATGTAATTAGGACTCTTTAATAATTGGGTCGGGCTTGGATTAAGTGATAGAAAGTCCAAAGTCTAGCCCAGCCCGTGTGACAAAATGCATGTAATATAATTTAATTAGTCCAAACAATTGCTCGAATGCCCACAAAATTTATAAAAAGCCCAATTCACCCTGACCCGATTGATTAAATGGGCAAGCTGGAGCCTGAATTTTACAGCCCGTGTTGGCCTCGTGGGCTTGGGCCAGTGTTTTTCAAGTCTTGGCTGGCCCTGGATATGCCTTAGCTCAGCCCGACTAAGGCTATGTAAACCCCTACCCAAAATCCGCATATGGGAGAAAATGTCATGTCACCCTCCTTGATTATAGAAACAACGGTAAAAGCTATTGAGAAAAGTATGGGCAACAAAATATACTTATCCACCGTAGTCACCTTAGTTAGGGGACATTTTCATTTTTTTTCCTTTTTTGAAAGATTCTTGAGAAGGGATATCTCCTCTCACGTGTTCTATAAAACCCACCCAAAACCCTTTTCCCTCTTTCTTCTTCTTCCTCCTCGCTTCTCCACAAGCATCCCTCCTTTCTTCTTCTTCCTCCTCTTTCCTTTGGCACGAGCTTCCTTCTTTCCTTCTTCTTCCTCTTCCCTTCTCCTCCACAAGCTTTCTACTTCCTCCTCATCTCTCCTCCTTCACAAGCTTTCTTCTTCTTCCTACTCTCTTCTCCTTCCTCAAGCTTTCTTCTTCTTCCTACTCTCTTCTCCTCCACGACCTTTCTTCTCTTCCTTTTTTTTCTTTTTCTCCCCCACGAGCTTCTCCTCATTGCTGGTTCTTCTCTCTCTCCCAACCAATATTTGAATCTACCTTCATATATCCCTTCATTTTCCAATTAAAAACATGATGGAGATGTCTGTCTTCATTTTTTATTAGAAAAGATTTTGAATTTTTGGAAGATAAAAGATCTTGCAAGAAAATGGGTTCTTATATCTCTATTATATATTTGCGTAAATTGACATGTTGTTTCCTAAACATAGGATTCTTCATTGGATGCTACTTGTTGGAGATTGTAGATTTGTGGATAGATAATTGTTTTCACTTCTAGTTTCTTATTGGGTCTTTGTCACTCAAGAGATTGAGTACCTAATTCCAAATCCTTAGTCTCTAAATCCTGATTCCAAATCTTAAATCCTCAAATCCTTATCCATACCCTAAGAAACGCAATCAAACACTCTTTTATTGAATCAACAACATTACTCAAGGGGTCTTTCGGTGGTTGGGTTAGACCCTCTAGTGATATTGTTACTTGTCTACTTAAGATGCCACTTGTACCACCCCTAGAAATTCTCAAATTCGGTTGTAATAGTTTGGGTATGAATTCAATATAATTGGGCACAATTCTGTGATTGAAACTAGATGTGGAATGTAAAAGTGAAATATAGAATGCTAAATGTAATTTAAAATATGGAATGTGAAATGTGGATATGAAAAGGTGAAATATGGAATGCACAAATGAAATGTGGAATGTGAACTGCTAATGTGAATGTGAATTGTGTGTGTGAATATGAAATCTGAAAGGTAAAATGTAACAAAAAATCTTAATTCTAGTTTTTTTCCTTTTCTATTTTTTTAAAAATGGGATGAGCGGGAATATCCCCACCCAACACAATTAACATACTTAGTTAGGTAGGGATATCGCCGTCTAATTGGCTGTTTTGATTGGGACAAGCAAGGATATCTCCGCCCGCTCGTTCGCGGCTGAGAATTAATATCGCTGCTAAACGAAAAGCAAAAAGGGAAAAAATACAAAAAAGTGGCAGGAGGCCGTCTATATTTAAATTTGAGGGCCTTTTTTGTCTTTAACGGGTCTAAGAGGATTTTTCGGATAAAATAACACTATTTTCTTAACTTTTTCTCTCTATTTTGTGAAAGATTGTTGCTTTGTTTTATTTGATAGCTACTTTTATATAGAAACTATTGATGGTTTCTCCGTTGTTATTGCTAGATAAGTTATCTTTAATGAAATTATAAACATCGTCCTTTCAAAATATGATCACACCCCTCCATGAACCAGCACCAAGCCCAATTTTATTCTCATCAAACCATTATCCACCATTGGATTTAATCTATAAGTAATCTAGGGTTAGAAGACCCCTAAAATTAATAGCCACTACAAGAAAGATGGACTTTTTCAGCCGCAATTTGTTTTTTGCCACTAAAAACTCATTTTTAGTGGCAAAAACTCGCCACCAAATATATTATAGTGCTCACATTTAGTGGCAACACATATGTCGCAGGTAAAGTTGGCCACTAATTCCGTAGCGAGATTTTTTGGGCCATGGGATTTTGGAGGTAAAAAGATTTGGTAGAGAGTTTTGTGTTTTCACCACTAATGGTCTAGGATTTTAGTGGCAACTTTTTAATTGTGTCATTAATTGCTAAGATGTTTTACTTTTAGCCTTGATTTATTTTTTTCACTATACATGCGATCTTTTGTGGCAAATTTATTTTGCCACCGGAAATGTACCACAAGAAAGCTGGCTTTTAGTAGTGAAATTTTTAGCCACAATTTAATTTTCGCCACAAAAAACTCACATTTAGTGCCAAAATTTGATGACACCACTAAAGGTATTATAGTGCCCACATTTAGTGGCAACTCTTATGCCGCAACTAGAGGTTATCTTGGAGGGAAATAGATTTAGCAACGAGTTTTAATTTTCCACTACTAATGGTCTTGGATTTTAATGGCAACTTTTTTATTATTTTCACTAATTGATTAGGTGTTTTACTTTTATCCCTTTTTCTTTCTTTTTTTCTTTTTTTTCTTTTTTTGCCATGTGTGCCACCTTTTTATGGCAATTTAGTGGCAACATTTTTAGTCACAAATTTATTTTTTCCACTGAAGACTCACCTTTAGTGGTGAGACTTGATGTTAACACTAAAGGTATTACAATGATCACATTCAGTGGCAACTCATATGTCGTGTCTAAAGGTCATTTTGAAGGATAAGAGAATTAGTAGCAAGCTGTAATCATTCACCACTAAAGACCTAGGATTTTATTGGCAACCTTTTATCGTCTCTAGTTTCTTAGGTTTACTTTTAAATATACTTTTTTTAGGGTATCATCAAATCTTACTTTGAATGGAGTGGGTTCCACCGTATGATTAATCACGCACAACCAGAGATACCAACAAAGTCTTCTAGAAAAATCAATAAGTCTTAAAATCAAGTTGGGTTGATATTTGATCTTAAGAAAAGCTGATGAGTGAACTTCAGGGCGTCGGGGAACTACGCGTGTGACCGAAACACATGTAGAGCTCCACGCATGAATCCACCATATTTCTTATACCAAGGCATAGATGAAAATAGCAGTATCGGTCCATCCAAAAAACCGATGCCACTAGAGTATCGGTCACAATTTGCTATCTATTGTGGTCATTGTGGCATGAATTTTTTTACCCCAAAAGAATATGAGAAAATATCCAAAATAATAAAGAATATTGTAAAATTCTAGAGAATAATGTTTTTCTCAAAATACCGGCCCCAAAGTCAAACCATCCGTATCACTTTTTAGATTTTTAGCAATTTACTACACTCATTTTCTTGTGTTATAACTTTTTGCCTATCTTTTTAATTTACACATCTATTAATTAATGTAGCCCACATTGACTATAAGAAAACTTGAGCTATTTCTTAATAATTTATTAACATTTTTATACATGATCAATATGACATTGGACCCAAAACTCATAGGAATAAACTCTACTTGATGGTCTATATATTTGGGTGGCATTCTTTATGAGTGATTTTTTTTTTTTTTTTATAAGTGAGTTCTATAATTGGAGTATAAGTTAAAAAGAAAAAAAATTGGATGACCCAAGAAATTATAATTAGATTGACTACTATAAAGCATTTGGGTTTTAGCTTTTATATTTTTAATACAAATGACTTAACAAGTGACAAATCCGATTGGTTCAATTTTAGTTTGATTAGAATTTAGTGAGGGTCACATCAAGAGGGGGCATTTCTTTTTAGTGGCTTATATTTTTATAAGTAGGCCCACTATAAAGTATTTCAATTAAAAAAATAACTTGGGTCCACTAGAAAAAAAGGATGGATTCTCCAAGGACTGGTCCTACCATCAATCATATATGGGCCCACATCAAGAGGGGGAATTATTTTTAATGGCTTATATTTTTATAAGTAGGCCCATGGGGTAAAGTATTTCAATTAATGAAATAACTTGGGTTCCACTAAAAAAAGGGGATGATTAAGGAATTGGTCCTACCATCATATTACCTGGCTATTACTACCCCAATAAATAATGCATCTCGCACCCTAAACCCGTTCTCGCCCGTCATCACTTAGCTGCCCTATTTGTAAAGGAGAGAACCCTCTCTTTCTCTCCCTAAATCGCAAAGGTAGAACCCTAAATCTATTGCTCGATCTAGAGCTCTGGTCCTTGGCTACCCTCCCCGACAGCTTCGATCCATAACTCTCGTTAACCCCCTCTCTCGGTAACCACCACCTCTCTCTCTCTCTCTCCTATTATTATATATTTATTTTGGGTTTTGATCTAGAATCTGATTTGGGGTTTGAATTGGAAGCATGTTTGGGGTTTTGATCGGAAGCATGTTTGGGGTTTTGATTAGAAGCATTACTATTAGAGCTATGTCGAGGGTTGTTTTTAGCAGCTGATTAGGTGTTACGGGGGGACATTCATGTGCATCTATCCCTCACCATAGGGTGACGACACTTACCCCTTTTCCACATGAATTCCCCTTTTGTACTGCACCTTATGTACTTGAAATCCTCATTTTGTACTTGAAAAATACCACTTATGGAAGCATCCCTCGCCCTATGGTGAGGGATAGATCCACATGAATATTTTCCGGTGTTAAGGTCATGGGATTGATTAGGTTAGGATGTTTCTTTTAGGGTTTTAATTGGGCTTTTTAAAGTAACTCAAACCCCCCCCCCCCCCCCTCTTCTCTCTAGATCTGCTTGAAAGGGGATTTTTTATCTTGCGCTATCTCTCATTTCGCCTCTCGAAATTTTCTCCAAAGGGGTCATTCCTTATCCTTCGCCACGCAAAAAATGGCTTTAGAGGCTATTAGGGAAATCATAAAATAAAATAAAGAAAAGCCTAATGGCCGATAACTATGAAATAAACAAACCCAAATCCTATATCTAGTTGAAAGTTCCATATCCACTTGGAAGCACAAAACTTTTCGGATATGGTACCAAATGAATTTGTATATGGATCCTCTATGGGTAGAGCTCAGCTATAAACCCATCAATGGGTTCCATCTCTACAATACAATATCTTGCTCATACATTAATCCTCCTTTGATGTACTGCTTGTGCTTGATGCGTATACATATGCTTAATGAATAATCAATTCATTGCAAAGTGTTACAGAATAGACCATAGGCATGGCCAGTAGAGGCAGGGATAGACAAGGAGGAGCTCAACCAGGACAACCCTCACAAATAGAGCAGCCTACATTAGAGGCAAGACTCTCAGACCACACACAGATCGAGGCATTTGCTAGAGATGAGGTTGCCTTAAGCACTGCCGGTATGTTAACTACCATTTTGAATAATGCATGTGATTTTTTATGGTTTATGCATCATATATATAAACTTATGTTGATGGAAGCTAATAAATTTAATTGTATTTTGAGCAAATAGGGCCATGCAATTCCGGAAAGAAAGGAAGAGGGAAGACTAGAGGCATTACACTCAAAAAAAGGAGGCGCGAGGGGGAGAAGCTAGCAGTGAATATTCCGCCAGACGTGATGCGAGCTGTAGGCAAAAATGCGCAGGCATTAATCACTGAGTTGGGCATCATTGTCAGACAGATGGCCCCGCTCCAGTTTCCCAAATGGAAGGCAATTCCAAATGACGATAAGAATAAGATGTGGCATGCAATAAAGGTAAGTCATTTTAATTAAGAGACTTATGTGTTAGCTCAAAAAGTTCTAGTTACATTTTATGTTACTACCTTGCATCTATGTTTACTTACTCATAAAATACTACGCAGCAAAGATTTACTCTCCAGGAGGAACCGTATATTAAGAAAGCCTTATATCAGCAGTTAAATCGCCAATATAGGAACTATCGGTGCAGGTTGCATAAGTATCATTATTGCAAGTATGACACTGATGAAATGAGACTGGAGAACCCCCCTTCAAGTGTGAACTACGATGATTGGGTTCATCTTGTTAGGTATTTTGGATCTGAGGATTTCCAGGTATTCATGTTAAGTAAGTTATAGTGTTTTCCCTTTCAATCTATCATTCATACATATATTGCTTATAATTTATGGTTCCTCAATGCAGAAAATGAGCAAGAGAAGCAAGGACAGCCGGGAAAGACAGAATATTGGCCATATTGCTGGGACGAAAGCTTTTTCTCGGATCAGCTATGATAGTGTAAACTTCAGTTATAAAGTTTAGGGCAATTTGTTATTAAATATATATTATATTTGTTAACTTGCGTAATGACAGCGTGATCCTGCGACGGGTAACGAGCCCTCCCGAACTGAGTTGTGGCACACTACTCGATATAGCGAGAAGAAAAAGGCTTGGGTGGATTCGACTTCGCGAGAAGTCTATGTAACTTATTGTTCCCTTCTCTATTTCCCTATCAGTTTTCTTATATTATATATATTACTAAACTGATGGATAATGACATTTGATTTCCGAATGTAGAAGAAGCTTCAAAGGCTAGAGGAGAGCGCTACTTCCATGACCGAGGATCAAAGGTTCGAGGCAGTGCTCGGACCAGAACGATCAGGATATATACGTGGTCGTGGGGCTGGTCCGAAGCCATGACATCTATAGCTGGACAGCAGATCCATGCGCGGCTATAAATGGAGAATGAGGAGTTAAGGAGGTGAGCCGAGGCGGATAGGAGGCTTTTCAAGTCAATGGAAAAAGAGAAGTGGGAGATGGCTTTGCAGTTCAAAATGTTAGGGAAAACTCCGTTGTAATGCATAACTGCTTAAAAGCCCGATCGTCATGAGTTTTTTATTTTATTTTATTTGAGTCCTTAATTTTATATATGATAATGTAAACTTAACTTTTGATACTCAAATACATTAGAACTTAATATTTTCAAATTTGAAGTTATGTTTCAATACCTGGTGATGATGAAAAATTCGTT
Source organism: Persea americana (assembly GCA_029852735.1). Classification (NCBI taxonomy): domain Eukaryota; kingdom Viridiplantae; phylum Streptophyta; class Magnoliopsida; order Laurales; family Lauraceae; genus Persea; species Persea americana. Next base: position 3,802,421 of record CM056813.1, read on the forward strand.
TTCTCATCTTATGTACGTAGGTTCATGAAATGAAAATAAAGGAAAAGGAAGAAACTCGATAAATTAATAGTATTTTCAATTATTCTTAATTTAAAGTTTTTGCCACAGCAATAAGTCTCCAGTAGAAGTATTAGGTAAGTCGCCGTTAAAAGTAGACTTTTAGTTGCGCTGCGACTATAAGTTGCGACTAAAACCACTATAACAAATACTTCTAGTGGCAATTTGTGCTCGCGGCTAAAAGTTTAATTTTAGAGGCAATAACAAGTCACCACTAAAAATAATATACCTAATACTACTTTTAAAGCCAACTTGTAGTCGCGGCTAAACGTTAAATATTTAGCCGCAACTAAAAGTTGCCACTAAGAGTCTACTTTTGTATGTTTATGATGTTTTTTAGAGGCAATTTTATACTTTTTGTGGAAACTATATTTTAAATTAGACGTGGTTAGTATATATTCTAACTAAATATTAGACTTTTAGCGACAGTTTTGCTGTCACGCCTTAAAGTTTCGGCTAAGACAATTAGTGACAGCACTTTTAGTACCACCACTGAAACTTTTGGGGCACGTTTGTGTAAGACAACTTTAATGGAATGATGAAATTTCCATATCTACAAATTCTATGGCTTTTAAATACCTCAAAAATGGTTTTATGAGAAAGTTAGAAATTCATATTTGGTGCAAAAAGTTTTTTCTCGATGAATTGATGCTAATGTTATTTGGTGCAGATGCGGATAATAGACCCCCCCCCCCCCAGGAAGTTTATTTCCAGGCCTTGAAAGGAAAAAGCTTACGTGCAAAAAAGAAGTTCCACAGAAAACTACGCACTAAACACATGAAACAGGAGTTTTCCGCAGAAAACCACATCATTTTCTACGAAAATGGGCTATACAAACGTGACCTTAGTCTCTTGTAGCTAGCTATCGAATCAAGGGCAGCGAGGATCTAATGGGGATTTATTTTTTTACCCTTATCCATAAAGAGACGCTCTCATGTACCCTATCCCCACTAATAAGTAGGCACCTGAGTGGGCTGAACGAGCTTAACTGCGCATGAGAGAAATTTGCAATCTCCTTACATGAGAACATTCCCCCTATCTCTAAACACAGTACAAAAGTGCCTTGCGTCCTTAAAGATATCTCTATTATGGAGGCCCGCCTTTCTCAATTCAAGTTGTTAATGGAGTTTTACTAGTGAATGACCAAACTTTATGGATCCAAAGATAAAGGGCCCATTTGTCATCGTTTTTGTAGTGTTCTTGTTTTTTTTGTCTGAAATTGGGTTGTGCTGGGATAAATTGTGCCGAAATCTTGCTGTGCAGACCTTGTTTGGCAACATATATTATGTCAGATTGGGAATCTTTGTGACAATTGTCAATGCCTTCTAGATTGCGGATCATGTCAGATTGCAGATCTATGTGACAATTTAGATGTATTTCAAGAGAACGTTCCAGCAAGCTAACATTGTCATTGTCTTGTATGTATTTCAAGAGAACGTTCCAGCAAGCTAACATTGTCATTGTCTTGTATGTATTTCAAGAGAACGTTCCAACACACCATCTAATGAGAAACCAGGTTCAATGGGAATCCTATATGCGACTGCCCACCAAAAGGGACTCAAACAAGAAGTGGATAAAAAATGAAGTAGATACAGTTGTCCTTGCCTTCCATATATATGACAAATTCATACTATATATTTCATGGAACGGCAGAAGCAAGCAGAGACAGAACAAAAATGGGATATTATCTTATGGTTTTTCTTGCAATCTTTGGAGTTTTGGCTTGGAGATTTTTCTATGTTTTCTGGTGGAGGCCAATGAAGCTGGGCAGGTTTATCAAGGACCAAGGCATCAATGGCCCACCTTACTGGCCCATGGTAGGAAACATGATGGAGGAAGCCCGTTTGAAGAATGAAGCCAAATCAAGGCCCATGGATCTCTCTCATGCGATCGCGCCACGTGTCATCCCCTTCCTCTATCAAACTTTCGAGTCCTATGGTACTGTGTTTTCTTATATCTCAACTTTCTGCTTATATCCAAAAAAATTTGAATTCTGGGTTCGATTAGTGCCTTGCCTTTGTCTTTCATTCTTGATTTTAAATTTGGGTTTGGGGTTTTTTTATGGTTTTATAGGATCTATGTAGTTTTAATTCACAACATTGATTTTTCGCGTCATTTTATTTTCATGCCAATTTCAGTTTATGAAGGAAAAGAAAAATAGGAAACAGATGAAATGCTTTTGAATTTATACCTTTAGGGCCTGTTTGTTTAGAATTCTACTTGGGGAAACATTTTTTAATTTCAAATTCAAGTTCTCCTGGACAAGAATTCTCATAATTCTTGTAAACATTGGATAAAATACATATAAATTGACTAATATGAATTCATAGTGAAACTATCTTCACCAGATGATTACTAAAGAGGTGAAGAGTGGTGGATATAATGTGAGGGATGAAGGATATTGAAAGCTATAAGGTGGAGATGTTGATGGGATCTAACTTTCATAGGTATTGAACGACTAGAGTAATGGTTGGATACTCTCCCTTTGTTTTTTTTTTTTGGTCGAAATATCCGGTTGATGTTACTTATTTCCCATCTTAGCTTGATTCAATTTTCATTAAATGGGAGCTTATTTGACACCCATTTTTTGGTATTCAGTTTCCATTAAAAGCGAAATTAGTTGATTGCCCGTCACATTCCCTTCTAATCCCCACACCATTATTATTGGTGGTCACATCTCCCGAGTGAGCCCATCAAAGAGGACCGCACAGTAATGTGGTGCACTTGGCGCATACTATAACCAACCTCTGATTTCTAAAATGTGATGAGGCTGCTCAACTAACTGAGGTCTGTTACAAGGTGCAGTCGGCTTTGTTTTGGTTGTGATGGACTTGGTTTTAAGTTTTGATATCTCCCATCAGAGGAGACCATAAGCTTCATCGAGTGCCCAATACCCGATTGATTACCACTCTGGTTGGAATAACAACACTTTGATTACTGGCCTAGGAATTGAAGGTGAAGGGCATGAATATACTTGTTATCCACATTCAACAGAAAGGAGGGCCATGTGATGCGGAACAGGGCACCAAACGCGGGGCGGGCAGAGATGGAGGGATTAGAGATAGAGGGTGAAAGGGATAGATCAGCCTTCCACCTAAAAATTGGCCTCACGCCAAGCTCCCCATCACAAGCAAGGAAGCAGAAGAGAGAACTTGGGACATCCTAAAATTATCAATAAAATTTTCATTAATCATTAACTGAATATCCTAGGAGGCTTTACAATGCTTTGGAATAATCTGGACCATCGAACACATCAATGGCCAGGATTAAAACATCTGAATTTAAATAAACTAAAAGACATAAACCGTTAAAATAATCTTAAATAAAATAAAATAAATATATACTAATGGCCTAGTAGGCGGGCTGAGCCCAATGAACTGGTTAATATGGATGGGCTGGGTCGATTGGTGGGTCGACCCATGGGGACCATGGGTCTGTCTTGCATCACCATAGGCCTATTGAGTAGATATCTTTGGATCCAAGATCCACCATCAACTTCGTATCCCTCCTTCTTTTTTTTTTTTATAACAAAGGGTGTCCCAGCGGGCCAAAATGATCCCTACGGGACTGGAGCTGGGTAAATCCCCTGTAGGCCCAGTGTGGTAGTACAATTTCAAACCCTCAACCTCCGGGTGCAAACTGTGGCCCTAGGCGAATTGAGCTACCCCGAGAGTTCCAATTTAACAGTTTGAATCACTCTGAAACAAAAACCAATTTAGACCTCACAAGCCGCAAGTTCTCTGCATAAGAGTGGCTTTTTCTCTTTCTTAACTCATGCTTTTGTTTGTGCCTCATCCTTTTTCAGAACTAAATTTCTAACAGGACTTGCAAATCACAGGTAGAAGTTCAATGGCTTGGTTCGGTGTTAATCCGAGGGTGACCATCATGGACCCAGAGCTCATCAGGGAGGTGTTTTCCAACAAAGAGGGTCATTTTGAGAAGGCAACACAAAGTCCAATATTCAAGGTGTTAGTAACTGGGCTTGTGAACCATGAAGGTGATAAGTGGGCCAAACACAGGAGAATCATCAACCCCGCCTTCCATCAAGAGAAGTTAAAGGTCTCCTATATTCACTATATTCTGTTTACATTATAATAGCAATCAAACTGGAACTATTTTCATTATCATAGAAATTTAAGGCCTACAGATGAAAGTATTGCTACAAGAGACTTTAGATTGTTTAAGAACTAAGATGAGATAATAATAATAAGGCTATCACTAATCTAGACTGGCACATGAGGCTTTTAGACTTCTCACCCCTTACTGAATTTTATTACACAAGCACTGATAAATGTCTGCTTTCTGTTTGGTGTTTGCGACAGAGAATGTTCCCAGCATTCCATACTAGTTGTTGTGAGTTAATAAGCAAATGGGAGGAATCAGTTGGCTCTGAAGGGGAGTCTTGTGAATTGGATGTGTGGCCTGAATTCCAGAATTTCACCGGAGATGTCATTTCTAGGACTGCATTTGGTAGCAGCTACAAACAAGGGATGAGGATATTTCAACTCCAAACAGAACAGGCACAGCTTTTTTCCCACTCTGTTAAAAGCGTACTCATCCCAGGCTACAGGTACATTTCTTGCTTATATTGAATTCAACGTATTAGTAACATGGAAAGAAAATCCTTTAAAAATTCTATGTGCTACGATGCCGAGATACAGCATGGACACGCCATAAATATGGCAGGACATAGGTTTTTACACATTAAGAGTGAAATATCGGATACCATACGACATAATACATTTCCCATTTTAAAGTGTCCTTGCATCTTAGGCTACGCGTGTTTGTTAGTGTTATTCACATTGCAAATTTGAACTGGTTGATTTCGGTAGCATTTATTTTGTACTTCACTGCTATTAACTACCATGTCCTCTGATTTCTTATGAATACAGGTTCTTGCCCGTAAGAGTGAATAAGAGGAGAAATGAAATTGACAAAGAAGTATGTGCTCTACTGAGGGGTATGATAAAGGAAAGAGAGAAGGAAATGAAAATGGGAAATGTTAGTAGCAACGACTTACTAGGATTGTTAATGGAATCTAATTTCAGAGACTCTCAAGAGCAAGGAAACTCTAATGCTGCTGCCATGACGACCGAAGAAGTGATAGATGAGTGCAAGCTGTTCTATTTTGCTGGTCAGGAAACCACCTCAGTTCTGCTAACATGGACGATGGTTATTTTGAGTATGCATCCCAACTGGCAAATGAAAGCAAGAGAAGAGGTTTTGCAAGTTTTTGGGAAAAATAAGCCAGATTTTGATGGTTTAAATCACTTAAAAATTGTAAGTCTTTTCTTTGAATGTTCTGTTTGATATTTCAAGCCCCGCTTGCATGTAGGCATCTATAGTTATCCAACAGAAGAATTCTTACTTTGATGAATTTATTAACTTCTACTTGTTTATATGCTGATTACAACATGAGATGACTCATTTTGATGGCTTCTTAAACCTTCAAATTGCTACTTACAGGTAACAATGATTCTTTATGAGGTTCTTCGATTGTACCCGCCAGTGGTTTACACTGTCCGGCGTGTGGCCAAGACTACAAAACTAGGAGATATTACCCTTCCGGCGGGTGCACAAGTTTCTCTACCAACACTACTAATGCATCATGATCCTGAAATATGGGGAGAAGATGTGGAAGAATTCAAACCAGAGAGATTCTCAGAAGGTGTTGCCAAGGCATCAAAGAATCGAACTGTGTTCTTTCCATTTAATTGGGGACCACGCATATGTATCGGGCAGAACTTCGCTCTCATAGAAGCAAAGATGGCCTTGGCCATGATTCTGCAGCAGTTCTCATTTGAGCTCTCACCATCCTATGCACATGCTCCTTTTGCTGCCGTAACACTTCAACCCCAACATGGTGCTCAGATAATCTTACATAGGCATTGAGATTTGAGACCATGCCATCTTCTTCTTCATCTTCATTTGTTAGTAATGCAGCTCCAGATAAACTCTCTTTCATTGTTAAGAGGACAAGTGGCTTCTCAACTGGTTTGCTCTACCTTGTAGTTTTATGACAGAGGTGTTCTTGCCAGGAGAGTGGGCTTTATTCTCCCTATGTAATAGTGGCCCTTTTCATGTGGGTACTAATTTCTCACATAATTTCATGTAATGCATAAGAATATCCTATATGTTGGTTATGGTGTTTGTTTTTGTTACAGAATTTCCATGAAGCTGCATACAAATTATGTTGTATTATGGCTGTTGTATATGAAATGGTTTAGTTTTATTATGTTATGCTCGTGGTGGTGGTAAATTATAACAAAGTGAATGGTTACTATAGTTCTAATATAGTAGATTTAGATGCTGGTACCAATGATAAGAAGGTCCTGCCATCCAGTATTAAAATGTTTTATGTTGCAAATGCATAGCTAATCTGTTACAATTTCCCCCCAACAGTGGTTAATCAAAGGTTAAAAAATCTTTGATTTGTTAGGATTCTCAGTGTGATTGATGAATGGACAAAAAAAAACATTTTGCTTGACTTGAAATGGGAGATGGAACCCGCGTTTCATTCATCCAGATCCTTTATTTCAGGGGCAAACATTTGACAGCATACCTGTTATTGTATGGCTAAGATGCAGATCTCAGAGACTCAGACTCATGTGATGAGGCTAAATGATAATGATGTTGATTCCATGGCTAAGTTTTCTATGGCAACAAAATCGAGTTCTAATGATTGAGTTGTTGATCAAAGCTTTAAAAATATCAGGTTAGTGAAATTGTTGAGTATGCTTCATGAATGATACTTTTAGTCGCCAAGAGAGAGGGGAGCCCATATTTCCTTGATCCAGATCTTTCTTTTGATGGATGATTTAACCAATTAGCTTCCACCACTGATGAATTACTCCAATAATTGTATGGCCAAGATTTTTGACAAGGCACAAATTTTGGTTGCTTTCCATTAAGTTGTTGATCAAACAGCTAGATTTTTCAGGTTGGCAAGATTGATTAACATGTTTGATGGAAACATGATACATTGATCATATATTTTAGAAACAAGGTCTACTTTTCATCTAATCAAGTCCTTCATTCAATGGACAATTTAGAATCCACTTTTGATGGAAATAACTTTGATAATTATGGTTGTTGACCATTAAATTGTTGATTAAACATATAGAAATCTTGCATCGATGAGATTGTTCAATTAGATAAATGAATGAAGATGACATACTAAGAGACATTGAGCCCAATTTTCATTGACCTAGACCCGCATTTGTAGTGCTGTCAATGGACCAGATTAGAGTCAGGTCATGGTGCCTCCAACTCAGCTCATCTATAATCAGGTCTCAAAATTATGCTAAGTCTGTTCCTATGGGCCTACATACCATGACCAACCCCAGCCCAATTGTTCTAATTAGTAAATAGTCATTTCTTTTACTTGAGTGTAGAACTTAAATGTATAATTATTGCACACAGGAATTTCTTAGCGTGTACAACCAGGGGCAGAACCACAGTAAGGCCTGGGGGAGGCTTTGTAGGTTCAAAATGCCCAACCCCACCACCCCCACACCCCCTTTTTTGAAGTAAAAAGAAAATTCCACCCCCACACGCCGCCCCCCCCCCCCCGCCCCCCACCCCCACTTTTTTTGAAGTAAAAGGAAAATTAAAATAAAAGGAGGGGACAGATCGTAATTTCTGAAATATAAAAATCCCTTACCCTAGTGAAAACCATACAAATTGTTTCAAAAATTAAACTTAGTATCTAAATTAAATTATAATTAATAAGAACACATGAATTGGATGAATGGGTGAATGATAAATGAGTCCGTCTCATTTTCCTTGAGGGCACCATTTTTTTAGTAAAGAAAAATAGTTTATCAATAAAATTTTAGATTTGTTTCAAATGTGAGTCCCAAGTTGGTCGATTAGATGGCATGTGTGGCATTAGAAAACATGATCGAGTCCTACTTTAATTATTTGTTAGAGCCACTCCGGACCCTTTTTTTTGTTGATTAATCTGATGCACATCCCACCATATTGACTTCGATTGCCCCTCTTTTTATGAGTTCTTCTGTTTGGATCACCTAAGTGGCTACGCCATGAATGATGAAATTGACTTCTATGAATTTTTAGGATAATTACTAATCAATCTATCCCAATACAAGGTTGTTTGATGAATGGTTCATATTTTGAGACAAGGAATACTTTTTATTTGATTTTGGACGTATAATAAATATGATTTTTATTTGATTTGTAGATAGGAAAGTCATCTACAATTGATGGATTTTTTAAAAGAAAAAAATCCTCAAAACTTAGAAGCTGATGCATCATTGCCGACCTCTAATGTTGAGACTCCAATTTCTGAATATCGTCCTACAAAATCACAAAGAACTGAAATCAATGAAGTTGATATTAGTTCTTTAGAGCATGTTCCAGAATTGCGTCCACGGATATAGGATTATAATATTAATTAGTGTGATAAATTCTACGGAAGCACATAAAGGTTAGTCAATACTAACCTATGCTTTCAAAGTATCCGAAATCTAGATCAACAACTCATCTTCGTCCCTTTCAACATTTGTGGTTCGAGCTATTTCCTTCATATAAAGTTGAATAGACACTAGTTTTAACTTTCATGTAAAATTTAGTCTTGAATTGTAATATATTTTTCATACTTGAACTTACAACTATGTCGAAAGAAAATTTAAAAATATAATAATTATAATAATTAGTGAAATAAAAATTTATCCAAATTTTGACCCCCACGGGATGAAATCCGGTTCCGCCCATGTGTACAACTATTCCATTTAGAGATGCACACAGAAATTTCCTTGCACCAGTCCGTCTTCATTTGTCAGGTTGTTAGCTGTCTCTCTCCTTCAGCACTTTTGACAATCACATCAGGACTTTGCTGTGGCTACTTATTGAAAACAACCCTTGGTGTCTTTATTCCAGTCGACTTTCAAAAATTGTTTCGGCTACTCTTCAAATGAGAGACTGAAAGTGATAGTTTGGTTATTCTGGCGAACTTGGCATCTCTTTATGTGCTTGGTCAAATTAGGTGTGCCAATAGGATCAGGTTGAATAAGAGTTCATGCAAGCCAATCGACCCATTTGACCACAGACCAAAAGTGAAACTTGGGTTGAACTTGTTTTGATTTGGATCAGGGTTGGGCTTCAGTTTTGATGCCTGGATGAAATTTGTGCAAAATCTTCGGTCTAAACTTCAGGTACCTAATCTGACCTGATTATCCATCTTACTGAAATATGCATAGTATAATACATAGTAGGGGGGTCGCGTTTACGAACCTTAGCTTACAAATGTCTATCTCATAGGATGCATCTGAAAGTGTGACAATCATAGGAGTTCGGGTTTGAAATGGCTGCTTATGTCTTACTTTTGTGCAGAGGATGAGAACATCTGATCAAAAAAAGTACTTCAAACACCTTCCGTGTTGTCCAAATCCTAGCTATTAAAAGCTGTTAAATAAAGTAATATAGGAAGCAAGATTTGCATTATCAATTTAGGGGCCTACACGACACAGAAGAGTGTCAAATTTGGGCTGGCACTAATTCAAATATGGAGGAACTTAGACTCTTAATAGGAGGGCGGCAAGCGAGCTCCCTAGGTTGCACTTGTTCCTGAAAATTTGTGGGGCACACTTCTAATAAAGTATAATTTGAGTACCTGACACGACCTGAGTCAATCCAAATTGTAATTGAACAGGGAGTCCACAACTCGGGTTGAGCTCAGCTGCTTAGGTTGGGTGTGTTCAAAAGTCCAAGTATATTCAGGTTTGGTTTGGATTTGGATTTACCCACATGTAATTCAGGTTTGGGCTTTGGTTGAACCAATGCTCAAGCTCAACCGAGAACCGACCCAGCACACTAATGCATACTTCTTGGTGAATTTATAGGCCACCCCATCATCCTTTCTTAGCTTAGCTAGCTGCAGTTTGCAGTAAAATGGAAGACATTCTTTCTGCATTGCTGATGATCTCATCTCTTCTAGTCTTTACATGGATTATGAGACTGCTGAATTGGGTATGGTGGACACCCAAAAAGCTGGAGAAGCAGCTGAGGGAGCAAGGCTTCAGAGGCCCTCCTTACAGATTGTTGTATGGAAGCCTCAAGGAGAATCCAACGCTCATGAAGGAAGCATGTTCTACGCCCATGAATCTAAACCATAAGATTCTGCCTCGCGTTAATCCACTCCTTTACAAGATTGTCAAGGAATATGGTTTGTATTATTACAGTCTACAGAACTTCACATAGATGCTGTTCTATGTTCGTCCATGTTTGGAATTCACTTTTGTAGGGAGTTCCATTAGTCTTCTGCTTTTCTTATTCTTGGTTTTCTGGGTCTTGTTTCTTTCTGCTATTCTGGTAACTTTTTGTGATGTTTTTTTTAATAATTTTTATTATTTATTTTTCTGACTTTCATGGGATCATCTTTCTTTTTTCATTTGTTTGAGACTTTTTACCAAGGAAAATTGCAATGTAAGGCAACAAAACTGTAAAATCTGCACTTTTTTGTTGGATTTTTAACTTGAGATGAAACATAATTTACTACAATTCATTGCTGCTGAGTTTCTGGCATAGCTTATTTGTTGTTGACAGAAAAATCTTTAAGCTGATTCAGATTGATGGGATAAGGGTACAATGATGATGATGATGAATTCCATTTAATCAGATATACTTGCAATTAGATTTATAGGTGATTTGATAACAGGACAACCAAGTGCCAAGGATCAGACAGGGCCATTGTGATTTCTGTATGTTCAATTTTTACTGCAGAGGTGTATATAGATGGTGATCTGATGATTATACTTTTGGCTCTTAATTATTAAATAAACTTAGAAAAAAGAAACCTGTAAGAAAGCCTGAAACTTGATTTTGTGGTTGTTCCCTTTTTTTATTCAGTCAACTTTCCCTTTTGCCACTTGATTACAGAAATTGCATTATGGTTTATTTTCAAATATAGACCTGCAAATGCTGAAATTATTTGAGATTGAAAAATACAGGTAAGATGTCAATGATCTGGTTTGGAACATCTCCTAGAGTGAATATCATGGATCCTGAACTGGTGAAGGAAGTTCTCTCCAACAAATCTGGCCACTTTGAGAAGCTAAAGCAACATCCTTTTGTAAAACTGCTAGCAACAGGAGTGGCTACCTATAACGGGGAGAAGTGGGTCAATCATAGGAGGCTTTTATCTCCTGCGTTCCATCAGGAGAAGTTGAAGGTTCTTTCCTACTCATGTCTGCCAAATTTACGTTTTCAAATGTACATTGAATTCCTCTGCAAATCACTCATGGTTTCGAATTTTGGCAGAACAGATGATGATCAATTCTGTTATTCTGTACTTGGTGGAAATCATAAAAAATGTCATGTGGGATACTGTTTTGCTTCCTTCTCTATCCCAAAATTATTATCAGCATCACCATTCATATTAACTTAGATGCTGCCTTCTCTGCCCCAAGATTATTATCAGCATCACTGTTCATATTAACTTAGATCCAAAAAATTGGTCCATACATCCCATTACTTTGGACATTAAAGCCTTGGCTTCGTTGTTCTGTTTTTTAGACTTTGATTATATTCCTAGGACCCTGAATGGGAGGGCGAATATCCTGGCTAAGTTTTGCTACTCCACTAGAGAGGATCTAGGTTGGGAGAGGGGTTCTATTATCCTTGTTTGAGGGATAAGTTTGTTTTTGTTTTCGGTGTTTGTCGGTTTGTCTGTTGATGCATTTCTTCCCTTTTAATGAAATTTCTTATTTACCAAAAAAACGAAAAAAGAAGCTTAGATCCAAAAATTCATAAAAAAATATATCCCACCGAATGTGATTTCTGATTTAGTCCCCCTCCATTTGCTTAGTGTAATCTAGAACTGACCTTTCTGCCAAAACATTCAAACCAATTGCTCTTTAGGTAATATTCAAGTGCACCTCAAGCTTCTATACCAGTAAAAAGGAGTAGTGCACATTAATTTCTTAGTAAGAAATTCTAGTTTATTACCTATTTTGTGGGAGGAGATGGTTTTTTCCCCCCACAGGAGATGGGTTTTTATAGAATACACTCTGAAGTAGTATTTTATTCATAAGGAGGTTAAGATGAGATTTTGCATCTGTTCTGGTTACAGAGGATGTTGCCTGCGTTTTCAACAAGTTGTAGTGAGATGGTCAAGAAATGGGAAATGTTAATTGGTTCCAAAGAATCCTATGAGCTGGATGTGTGGCCAGAGCTTCAGAATCTTACTGCAGATGTAATCTCCCGAGCAGCATTTGGCAGTAGCTATAACGAAGGGAAACGGATTTTCCAACTCCAGTCAGAACAAACTCTACTTGTCAGCAAAGCTATTCGGACCATATACATCCCAGGCTTCAGGTGGATTTCTCTTCCTAATGATACATTTATAAATTCATTTCTTGCTAACTTATGAATTTGAACACAATCTGTAATGACCTATTATTTATCATAATTCAGTCAAGCTTAGTGCAACAGTATTAGAAGTGACACTCTGATAGATTGTCACAAAAAAGTAGTGAGGAAAACATTCGCGCTATACATATATTGGCCAGACCAACTAATTGACAGTCTTAGAAGAATCAATATATGTAATGATAAACTTGTACAGTATGTTAAAATTATTTCTGAATACCTGGATGCTTCAAAATAAGCAAAGAAATGTGTCACACATGTCCGACACTAACCTTCTTTTAATTAATTAAGAAGTTTCAGTTACCGTTCAAAAAAAAAGTGTCCGACGCTTCACTTTTTATATGTACAATCCATGTTCCTGCCCCAAGGCGTGGCCCCACTGTATCCATGCCATAACTAGGCATCATAGCTAATGGACTCAGAATATAGATTTTCTCTTTTAGTGTTCCATAATTTATCAATTAACCCATTACATGGGCAATTACTGAGTTTCAGCAATTCAATGTAAAATGTTCGTGTTTTGGAAAGGAAATCCACAGAAAGTACTCGCTTCCAGCTTAAGCCCAGAATAATGCTATTAAGGATATGCTTTCAATCCACATTCTAATGTCTTAACTGCAATTGATCATTTTCATTAGTTGTCAAAAAATAAAATATAGTCGTAACATTTCACTATCGCCTATGCTTAATCGCTTTCTACTTGTGTAGGTTTTTTCCCACAAAAGAAAACATCAGGAGAAAGGAAATAGAGAGAGAAGTTAGAGCTCTTTTCAGGGGTATGATCGAGAACAGAGAAAAAGCCATGAAAACAAATGATTCCTCTAATGATGACTTGCTGAGCTTGTTACTGGAGTCTAACAATGAGGTTCATGAGAACCAAAAGAGATCCAAGGACATTAGACTGACAATTGAAGATATAATAGAAGAATGCAAGTTATTTTACTTTGCTGGATATGAGACCACAGCAGTGTTACTGACATGGACCATGGTTGCTTTGAGCATGCATCCAAACTGGCAAGAACATGCGAGGGAAGAGGTTTTGCAAGTATTTGGCAAACATTCACCAGATAATGAGGGCTTAAACCGCTTAAAGATTGTATATTCCATTTCCTATCTTCTCAATGAAACTTTAAAAATCAGTCGCCAGTTTCTTGGTTTTACATGCATTATCCACTTCTCTCTTTGGAAGACAAAAATCAGCACATTTCATTGTGCACAAATGCTAATCATCTCTCTCCCTCATATTCATTTAATGTAAGGATTTTCTTCTATCATGGTGAATGTTCTAATATTTCTTCCATTGCAGGTATCCATGGTACTTTATGAGGCTCTAAGATTGTACTCTGGTGTTGTTCTGGTCCGACAAGCAAACAAGAGAGTAAAACTTGGAAATTTCTCATTTGCACCAGGAGTCCAACTCGCTCTCCCAATGCTTCTCATTCAACGTGACCCAGAATTATGGGGTGATGATGCAGATGAGTTCAAGCCAGAGCGGTTTTCGGGAGGGCTTTCAAATGCATCCAAGCATCAAATGGCATTCTTCCCTTTCGGTGGGGGGCCAAGGATTTGTCTTGGCCAAAACTTTGCATTGATGGAAGCTAAAATAGCTTTGGCTATGATTCTGCAGCGATTCTCATTTGAGCTTTCGCCATCCTATGTTCATGCTCCAAGAACAGTTATTACCATACAACCACAACATGGAGCACAAATCATCCTGCACAGAATCTGAGTATGTCACACTGGTGGAGAACCAAAATTATGATCGGAGAAGTTTCTCATTCTTCTTAATTCTTGGATAGTGATTAATTAATAAAGTTCAGTTAACCTTCCCTCAAGGTGAAAAGAGGAATTGAACCACTCTGCTGCTCTTGCTCAACAAAGACTAAAAATTGCCTTTCTCAGGGTAATTTTAGTGGGGTAACCATTCTTTATGTTCTATGTTTAAAGCATGATTATTATTTAGGAAGAATAAGATGTCCTTGTATTGGTTGGTGTTATATGGAATGTGGCACTCTATTATGTTATGAATAAATGAGCTGTGTAAATAATAGTGCAACCATGTCAAGTGTGCAACTAATGCTGTTTAGGTACCTCCAAATGAGGGGCAGATCAGGGCACCAAGTTCCCATAGGGTAATGCTCATTTTGATCTTGCGTTGACTCTAATGAACACGAAGAGGTCTTAAAACTTAGTATGAAGGAAATATGGGTCACCCTCACCAGAGCACCATCTGTGGGAACCTATCATGAGCACAACCTTATGGGGCCCACCTGGGGCCATGCCAATGAGGGAGAGTGGGGGGTTGAAAGATCTAACGAAGAAGTATATAAAATATCAATCTCATTAGATCATCCTATCCCTTTGATTTATGAACCTCGGGTTTAATGATTTTGAAAGGCATCATTTTATTTGGTTTTAATCCGACGGTGAGTATCAGCTGGATAAGTGTCAAATAAATTTAGGCTTCTGTCAATTCATGAAGGGAATAGTGAGCGTGAGGGGGTTGGATAGTTCATAGGGGTCCCGCGTGCTGAAAATGGAGGATGCTCTACTCATGCCTCATAGATGTTCGAGCACCCTTAAATGAGCACTATCTATCCATGAGCACTCTCCTTTTTTTAATATGCCGGACACCCTGTGATCAATCTAATGTCCCCACACTCACTAATACCCAATGAATTCGCATAAGCCTTGATTTGACACTCATCCAACTACTACTTACTGTTAGATTGAAATCATTAAGAAAAAAAAAGAAAAAAACCGATGCCTTCCAAAACCATTGAACTTAAGGGTCATGGATCAGGGGATACATATGATCCAACTGACTTGAGATTTTGCATGTAGATCTCATTGACATCTTTCAATCCCCACCTTCCCCATGAATCGATGCAGCCCCCAGTGGGCCCCACAAAAGGGGTGCACACAGTGAGGGTGATGGACTTCCTAATTATTTGAACATCATAGATGTATGTTCAAGATTAGAGTGAGGTAATTGCTGATTTTGATTAGTTTGATAACAATAACAAGAGAAGCTAACTGCTTTGACCATTTCAAACTGGTAGCCAGCTTGGGGTTCCCATTAGTCGCATTTTGATCCGTGATCAGCAATGAGCGCCTGATACAATTACAACATTTGGCATGGACTTTCAGCTGACTTTCAACATCACGGACGTGCAACAATCAATGAGTGATAGCTCATTTGCCAAAAGGACTTTTCGCCTTTATAAGGCGGAGAGGTCTAATGCTCAACACTTGTCTTCATTGGCCACCTCCCATGATACCATCAGGCATGCTCAACACTTGCCTTCATTGGCCACCTCCCATGATACCATCAGGTTTTATACCGACAATTAATTTGCACGAGATATAGCCATAAGATTGTGACCTCATGTGACACACAAACACATGGCACATACACAACATCAGATGCGAGCTTATTAGTAGTCATTCAGGCCTGAGCTAGGGCTGGGTCCATATTGTATTGACCTATCACAGAAATAATGCTGTCAATCTTATCCTTTAACGAGGGGCCCGGCCCACCAATGCCCGTAAAAATAAAGACTCTTCTTCTTGTCCCAAAGTCCAAAGCCCAAGAGTAGGCAAATAGGGCCTAATTTTGAAAATCCAGTCAACCTGAAGGTTGATTAACCTGAAGCAGTGGTCCCATCCCAACTTAATCCCACCACTTTCTATAGAGCCAAAAGGAGAGAGGCATTTTGCTCTTCTCAAGATATACTACCCAGTAGCCATAGAGAAGAAGATGCGACCACCCTCTCGGCATGCAGCTTTCTTCTCCTCTCTCAAGCAGGTTTCTTCCTTCTCTATTTCCTTCTTCTTCTTTAGCATCCATCACCACTTTTTTTTTTAAGGAAACTAAACCCCAAATCATCATCATCATCTTCTTCTTCTTCTTCTTCTTCTTCTTCTTCTTCTTCTTTGAACAGGTAGAGAAGAGACTGGCATCAGAAAGCAGCAGTAGCAACAGCAGCAACCCATCTCAAAACCCCCTCTTTTCTCCTCCAACAACAGCAACAGATAATCTCAGCTCCCCCATCTATCTCAACTACCCCCAACCCAACAACAACACCACCACGACCAATAGTCTTGGCCTTCAAGAGAGTGACCCCCCTCAGGATTTCCTCTCTCATTCCATTGAATTCCCACCAACCCCACAAAACCCATCTCAGTCCCACACCCCAAAATGCAACCAGATCACCAACACTTCCAGCGACGACGAAATTGCCCATCTCATGGGCCTCCTGGGCTTGTCTGATGGTAGAGAAGGAGGAGGGGATTTGATAAAGGGCTCATCTTGTTTCTGCAATGGTGGGTTCTATTCAAAGATTGCAGGGGTGAAGGGACCCAAGTGTGAGAAGGAAAGCAGAAGACTGGAAGGTTGGATTGGGTATTTTTTGAATCGTGGTGGGGGAGAGAGGAGAGAGCCTTTGAGGTTGGCTCACTTGCTTTTGGCCAAAGCTGCTTGTTTGGATGTGAGTGATGATGATGGTTTTGGAGGGATTGAGTTTCCTTCCACTGTAGAGGAGTTCCTGAACCATGACCCTCCTCCATTGCCCCCACACCAACACAATTGAAGAGTGAAGAAGGTAAAGCAGAGGATTATTGCAGGAGCCTTGAGCTCTGGTTATGTTTAGTTTGTATATGTTCATCAGGAAATAAATGAAATATTTTATTACTTTAGTGCAGCATGTGGTGCACAAAGGAAGAATTTTGGCTTTTGTTATCAAATTTGTTGTAAACACTACATTTGAGAGAGAGAATTTTCATATATAGAAGGAAGAAAAGAGAAAAATCCTCAAATATTCAAAATTTAACTTTTCTAATATTTCTCTTTTTGTCCTAATATCTCTTATACTCTCTCTAATGAGAAGGATCTTATGTTTTTTAACCTGATCTTCATCTTTTGCTGGTGTTGGATAGAATAAGAGGATGTTAGCAACATCAAGGAGAGATGCCAGTAAGAATTTTAAATGGATTAATTTGAATGCTGTTATCTTATTTAATCCTCTTTTGGATAAATTGAGACTTCTTCTCATTATAAAATCTGATTTATTTTAATGCAAATATATTTCCTCCAGAGTTTCTTCAGCCTGATAGAAATTTTGGGTCAGTTGACTAATCTCATTGTCGGTAGACTAACACAGTGTTCTGAAACTGGAGGAGGGGTTATGGATTAACGTCTTCCAAAACTCAGCTTCATCAAACATTTCTAACCAAACCAAACCCTTCTAACTTGGTACATTCCCCCGGTCTTCTGGCACTTTTCTACATCACTGGCCAAAAACCAATTTTCTCACTTGCGCGGATGTTCGCCAGAGTTTATTTGATTGGTAAGGACTAAAACCAACACCAGTGTGTCAACATTTGCACTTGTTGCTGTTCAACGTGGAAGCTGGCGCAAAAGAAATGAGACAATGATTGTGGCAAAGTAATGGCTATAGAAACAAATCAAGAACAAATGAATTAAGTCTACAAATAGAGGCTTGAAAATAAATGAATTACTTTGATCAAGGCATTTTTGCCTGAACATGTAATAGCTAATTGGAGCATTCTAAGTTCAAAAGAAATGAGGATTGAGCTAAAAGATAAGTTTAGGTGCACCCCAGATTGCTTGATGGTTATGAAAGCTACCCTCTATAGCTGCTACGCACTTGATGCCAAAATCAAAATCCAATTTTGATGGGGTATGTTTTTCTGCCTAGTCCAAAACAGGACTCACATTAAACGGATAGGTCTTTTTCTTCAAAATTCTCAGTGCAGATCAAGCAGTAGAAGAAGTGACTAGTCTCCTTCGATCTCAGATCCACACGATGTAATACAGCCTAAAATTTTTCACTTGGTAGAAATGCCTGTTCCAGATACACCATCCTTGAGCAAAGGATTCTCCCTCAATTTGGATGTGAAATGCTTATCCAAGTAAAACAGGGAACATTATTTTTTTAGGAAGCATCAAAAAATACTATGGCTGATGAGTCTCCTGGTCGGATTAAATAGAATCCCCATCAATAACCATAAAACTGTGCAGCCAACAGGGGTGTGATAATCCATCTATGAACTTTCTTTCAAACTCAGTGATTTCTGTTCATTGGTTTCTCTCAAGAGGTCAGCTGAAGCCGATCTTGCTTCTACCATGACGACTTCTTTAGAAGATTGGGGCCAGAATGGTGAAAGTGCCACCACCTTTCCAATGATGACTAGTGTTGGTGAAATCAAGCCTGCCAATTGGACTTCCTCCACTAGATCCTTTAGTTCCGCAAATACCTACAGCAAGACAATGTTCAAGCAGCTTTAACAGATGGGAAGTTAAAAAAGAACTCCCTGGCAGAGATGTTTTTAGATAGTTAAGGGTGCATTTGGAAGTAACCACAGATTACCATTAGAGTGAATATAGGGCAATGATGTGTTAAGCCACATAGAAGTAGCAACTAGGGCTGTAAACAGGTAGGATACGCTCATACACCCATGGTTTTAAAACATGCCTCCAAACTGTATGGTTAGAGGGATGAACCACTGTATGTGTGGGTACGCTTCTACTCCTTAACGTGAATGGGATAAAATAACAATAGGAATCCAGCCTTTTCAGTGACAAAATCAAAGCTTTACCAAAAAATAAATAAATTGACAAAATCAAAGAACTGTGTTCAAACTTAGCCAAACATTGCAAGACAGGCAAACAAGATAACCTACTTTCTAGCCAAGAAAGGGGTGAACCGTGATGGAAATTTATACTAAAAACATACTTTTATGTATTTGTCTTTGACTGGTTCATTTATTAGTATGTTTTTTTTTTTCATCTAACTGAGATTTTGTATGGGCAAATGATAGCATTATTTATTATTATGCATGTGTCTTTTATTCTATAAAGTAGACAAGTTGGTGTGTAGAGTTCTACTTATACATGGAAGACTTATTTGTCGGTTCTTATAAAATATAAGTTATTGTTAACAATCTAGATGGATTTGGACATACCATCGGTACGATTGTAGCATGATGTTTCAGCAGGCTTGTCTTGGCTGTGGGAAACGGTATAGTTTCTACTCATTATGCTAGTATGCTTTGTGTGTATTGAACAGGACCGCTTTTTGGTTTATTGTCTTTATACTAACTATATAAGATGATTAACATCCAAATGGTTATTATGAGTGCTTGTACTCTTAATCCTGACATAAATAATAGAAACATACATTTAGTGTTTGACATTTTGATTTACGAAGGAGTGAGATCTTTTATGGGTCAATAATTTCAGTAAATTAGATGACTACACTACGTGTATGGTGCATATTAGTTTATTGACGGAATCCACGTCTCGTAATAGGGATTGATGATATCCCTTTGATGAAAGCTTTTAAGTTTTGATTATGTCAGACCCTGCAAGTGGACTTTGTGTCCGACATATCAAATAAGTATAATGTCTCAAGGAATTATAAAGATATCGATTAGATATAGATGTCAGTAATTATTTAATCGATGGATATCTGAAATCTTAACGTGGGGAGATTAATAAGCATTTAATAAAAAGAAGTTCGAAATATTATTTTGAGAATAAGGAGAGGAGTGCAATTATAATTCTCTAGTGGACTGAATTGTAATTTATGGAACTAGGATTCTAATTTTAGTCGACTTAGGGCTTCTTGCTTCCATAAGGAGCCTATCCTTATTTACTTCTTAAGGTCCCTAGTGGCCTATAAATATGCGCTATTGCGCTTTAGGTCAAATAACAAAAAAAATCTCGTTTTAGAAAGCAGAGAGAATTCGCAGAAGAGGCCTACTCCTTGGTGCGAGTTTGAGCATAGAGGAATACAGTAGAAGATCTTGAAATTTTCGGACCGCTGCAAGACCGAGATCAGATCAGAAAGACCAAGATCAAATCAGAGAGATCTCGCAGATATGGTCTTTGATTATCTTCGTTTATAATAGTTTCCGCAGTAATCTATATGCAATATTCAGGGTTCTTGGCCGCAGCAATTTTCTAACAAACCGTTGATAGAGAGAATACTTACTAGGAGATCTTTCTCTAACTCAATGTTGAGCAATTAGGAAATGTAATCAAGCTTGATACTTGAAGTTTTGTTTGATTTTGTGTGGATTATATATAATCTGTACATATTTTTTCCTCTAAATTAATTCACTGTCAATCATAAAAGATAAACATAAGATGCTTACAAATTGAGAAATAAAAATTGGAAAGCTTTGTCACAAAGGTTTTTGTTGCACGTTAGAAGTAGACTATTAGAATGTCATATAATGGTGGAAAAAATGTGTTGAATGGATTTCAATGAGTCGCATTATGTTGTTTAAAAAGAAGCTTTGCTGATAGGCAATAGCAACCAACAAAGGCTACAAGCAGAAAGGCAGATGAGGAAACAAAAATCAACCAAAAAAAAAAGGCTGTGCGTGGTACCAACCAAGAACGGTGACAAGAAGGCAAGGCAGATGGAAATAAAACCCAACAACAGGCAGCCCTAAATGATGCTACAAAGCATTCTAGCAGGGGAAAAAAATCGACCAAAATCTAAATAACTACGACCAAAAAGAGGGGCATTTTTTCCCCATTGAGAAGGCTGCATGAGGATACCAACTGCCCATATGGTGTATAATCCATTGGAAGAACAGAATGAATACCTGTAACCTGGGCAGGTTAGGTTATGGAATTGGTACCCAGTGGTATCCGAAGGTCTAGTTGGTGCCTACATGACAATGTAATATAGTGGACATACAAATGTACATACACATATATAAGAAATATATCAGTATAAAGAAATAAAATTATACAACATAGTATGATATAATACCTGATAGACCACTTATCAAGTACCTGATAACCAGTGGGCAGGTTCTGACAGTGGCACCTGATGTGGGTAACCGACATAGCTACACCCAACTGGTGTGCTATTAAGGTTGGTAGGCAACAGGCAGACACTACCAGCCTGATAGCCACCTATTTACAGCCCTAGCAGAAACCACGCTAAGTGGGTTTTTTTCTTTTCATCCTTTCCACTTCAAACCGAGTTGGATTCAATGATGGTTTCTTACTAGAAAAGACTCACCCAGACATAGGATGCCCAACTGTGTACCATAAAACGTTCGCAAAAATAGAAAATGCAAATGTCCAAAGATAAATGATCCAGAGTATCATGGTACACTTTTATACCCTAGATATTTCAACTGTGGGACCCACTTTCCTCAACCTAGGCCACTGGATCAAATATTCCCTCCAGGAATGGAACTACAACTGGGTATCACAGTCATCATTGTGCTATTCAGCACTGGATTCACATAGTGCAGATGACGTGAGTAACTCAAACACCTAATCATGTCATCTACACTGTTGACTGTTCCAAGACAAGAGTATCACTTTGACCAACGTGATGCTTAATCATGTCCAAAATTATTGGAGATATTCTCCAGTGATTTGTATTGAGGGAAATGGGTGCCACAGTGAAAATCTCTGTGAGATATACTGCACTTTGTGGTGTATTGGATACACAATCATTTTTTCAATTATGAATGCAGTTTAGGATTGAATTGAGAATGGACATAAAAAATAAAATAAAATAAAATAAAAAATTCAACTTGAGAAAAGCTATGGGTTTTCTCACCATTCGCTGCTGGGGTGTAGTTCCTCTCTCCACTGCAACAGCTGGAGTATCAGGTTGCAGACCATGATTCATCAATTTCTGAGCAAGGGATGGGAGAGTTGACAACCCCATATAGATAACCAAAGTTGAATCAGGATCAGCTGCATGCTCTGCTACAAACAGAGGATCTGTTCCTCCTTTCTTGGAGTGCCCTGTCAGAAATCTAACGCTGCAGCATTAAGAAAAGATGTCAGCTATTGGAATATTTCTAAATTTATAAGTTGTAAGATGTTAAACTAGAGATTAGCTCCTCAGAAAGCCATAAGTTACCCTTGCAGAAGGAAGTAGGTAAAAAGTAAAAACAATCTTACAGGAAGCATGTATTGCATATAGGGCATGTATGGAATCTGGCATTAAATTATCTGTAACATTCTGTAACAGTGCATCAGATGGGGTAAAAAACAGGGTAAGTGCCTTAAACTTTAACCAGTGCAGGCACAGAATATATCCATTCCATCCAACGTTAGTGCACAAGACAGGTGAAGTCATCGGACAAAAGTGGTGGATGGCTGTTACTGACTCACCTTCCCAATATCCACCATGTCCATAATGCCATTTTAGCATAAAAAACTTTTCTTTTATGTCAGATTTGTTTGTCCATCAAATGTGAAGCAGCTTTATCAAATTAATTGGAAAAACTAATGTTTTCATTTCTGTTCAAGCAAGGTGCCATAAACACGCTACTGAAAAGCTCTCTTGACAAGCTCATAAAGAACAGCATAAAAAAAATTGCGAAATTGAGTCTTCTGAAGAACAGGAAGCTAGTGTTTTTCTTAGTGATAAATCTAAAGACTGTATTGCCAAAAAAGTATAAATGTAGAAAAGGATGCTTAAAAAACTGCCAGGGATCAAAATAGGAATGACCCCGACCGCAAAAAAAGAGACCCCTAAGGCCACAAAATTACACTAAGGGTTATTACAAAAACTAGTTCATTATCTGATATTTCATGCTCCCAATAGCAGGTTGAACCACAAAAAAAATGCCAGTTGAAGTTCTTATTTGGGAGATAACTGGGTCGCAATGTCATATTTTATATGGGAGATTACTGGTAAAATAATCTTGCCAGAAAGTTGCAAGAGTATGGATGTGCCTTTAACTTGATAGCAGTACAAGGGATCAAAAACAGCAAATCCAAAACACATGGATTTGACTATCTAAATAAATGTTCATTCAAAAAACTGATGTGCAAAATGAGCACCAATAACATACCACATAAATGTTTCAATGTTGTACTTAGATTTCAAAAGAAGAAATGGGTACGTTACTCATCTCAAAGAATCCATGCAACATAGGCCATTATTTTTAAATGATCTTCTCCTTCCATATCTCCTATATTACAGTGAGAGGAACTGTGTCCAAATGACCTACCCATGCTTTCCACATAGCTCATTTGGCCACTCTCAAAAAATCTCTTGAACAGGACACTAGCATTACAACCAGAAAATCCAGGGAAACTACAATAGCTTAAAGAGTGTCTTGATAATTGAAACTTCAAGTGATGTTTTTTTCAGACAAAACTAAATAGGGATCCAAACATTAGGTCCTTTCAAATGTATGGCAAAATTGAAAATGCTTCAGATATCTGGAAGAATGCAGAAAATAAACTCCAAAGAAAGATCAATTGAACAGTTATTAAAAGAGTGACGGTACCTATTTGCAACACCGCGGTGAGTTAATGGAATTCCTAACTCTGCTGCTATTCCTGAAGCAGCAGTAATTCCTACAGAAATTTAAACATGATCAAACTTCATCAATAATGCACTTTATTCACAAGAACATCTGATATTGGGAGAAAGAAAAGACTATTATACCTGGAATAACTTTAACTTGTATTCCTTGTTGCTGTAGGAAATCCATCTCCTCCCCACCCCTGCCAAATACCTATAGAGCCCCATAATAGAAAATTATCCTTCTATCTATCATAAAACAACTGGAACCTCACATAAAATGTAAGGAAGAAGCCATCGGTACAGAAACATTTGTAGGAAAGTGCAATGTTTCAAGTATTGGGAAAAAAAAGTAAAGAAAGGAAACTCGTAATACCAATCCAATATTAAGGAATTTAAAACAAGCCTTGTTAAAAAGTAATATCACTGCCCATTAACTTAGAAGAGATATAAGTATAATAATGCAACAATTTAGGTCTTTGTAAACTGAATGTAGGTAACTCAAGTAATGCAAAAATCAGAATTCAAGCTTTTGAATAACTTAATTCACCCTCCTTTTTTAGCAGTATTACTTAATTTACTTTCAAGTGACAATTGTTTTGGTCCCTGTCATAACGATTAAATTTACACGTAAAGTGAGTTCAGGGCAACGGAGTTTCACGTATCTCGATGGGGCCTATAAAAAACTAACAATCTTCAACAATGGTAATAAGAAAGATCAGAACTCACCCCAGATAAAGCATAATTAATACGAACACAATTGCAGTAATTCACATATCTGTCAATAAGTACAATAGAAACTTATTTTGGAGAATAGAGAGTTTTTCTATATTCAATTAGACATTTCATGAGAAATCAGTAAAATCAAAGTGGTTGACCGAAAATTAATATAACCAACAACTTTCTTGAGCCAAAGGCTCTCATGGTACCATAACAACAACAAGAATAAGCATGCAAAAAACTTACCAGCGGATCCCCACCTTTAAGCCTCACGACAGTAGCGCCCACTTCGGCAAAGCTCAAAAGAAGCTCATGAATTTCCTCCTGCAAAATCCAAATTCCAGTAAACAAAGAAAAACATGGAAAATCAATCAAAAACTTTAAATAATAAATCAGAGGTAAAGCCACCAACCCAATTAGTAAACCCAAAATCTTAAACAGGAAAGAGAGAAAAAATCATCTGAAAGTCCAATTAAAAAAAGGCTAAAATCAACAAAATACATATAAAAAAAAATAATGCAAAAGCATCCAAGGACATGTTTGTGTGCATGACAACTTCCCCTGGTACTCTACTTCCACGGAAAATGAAAACTTTACACTTCATTTTCTACCATTTCAGTTTCCATTTTACCTTGCAGTGAATTCTTTTTTCCTCCCTGAAATGTGCTTCTCCAACTTGCATAAGAACCGCAGAAATTGATTTTCTATATCTTGGGTCCGAATACGCTTTCCACAAAAGTTTAAACAAAAATAAAAAAAAATAAAAAAAAAAAAAAGAAAAGAAAAGAAAGACTACCCCAGGAAATGAAACCTTCTGATAATGTTAACAAGTAACAATGCAAAACCATTCCACCTTGAAAAGTATTCAACTTTTCTCTAAAAAGTAACGATGCAAAACCACTCCACCTTAAAAAGTATTTAGCTTTTCTCTTGGAAATGCACTCCACTGACATTACCAAATCAAAAACCCAGAAAAACCCAGTTCCCAATTCAATCAAAAACCCAAAATCCAATGCATTCTCACCACAAGAAAGATGGAAGAAAAATTGAAAATCAGTGCAAACCATACCTGGGTTCGGCTGTGGTAACCCGCCGTCTTCCCAACATAGAGAAGCCTCGCATCCCCTCTCACCAAATCCAATACATCCGTCGAAACCAACCGATCATACAGCAAAAGATCCGCACTTTCGATCGCCCTCAACGCCTTGAGCGTCAAAAGCTCAGGATCCCCAGGCCCAGTTCCAACCAAGAACACATTTCCAGGCCCTCTCGACCCTCCATCAAAAGACCCCTCTTTCTCCCTCTTCTCTCTCAACACCTGGAGCAGCTTCTTCAGTTCTGGAAGTTGCAGAGCGATGTCGTCGTCTCTGGCTGAACTGGGGTCGTAGGGGATAGAACAGGAGATTTTGGGAGATGGGTCATTGTACAACCAGCTGTCTCTTTGGTATCTCTGAATGGAATGGGATTCTGTGAAGGGAGAAGAGGTGGGTGTGGAGGATGAGGAGGAGATGGATTTGAGGGTGGTTTTGGAATGGGGTGTTGGATAAGGTAGAGAAGAAAAGGGTGGAGAAGGTTTTGGTGAGAGGAAGGAAGAAGAACAAGGAGTGAAGTGTTGATTGAGAATGGCCATTTCTGAATGAGAAAAAGAAACAAGTTTTGCAGAAAAGCAAGAACTTTTTTTTTGGTTTTCACAAGAGAAACTGCTGGTGTATATATATACAGCAGAGCGAGAGAGAGAGATGGTGATGTTTGGATTGATTGAAGGGCCGGGAGAGAAGAGCTTTCTATAGTTTTTTGAAAAAAGGGCAGCTCTTTGATGTGCCGAGGGCCAAGTTCAATGTATCTCTTTCTTGGAAGTTGGAAGTGGAACTGTGGCTACTTGTTTTGGTCAAAATTGATGGGTAGAGAGTCAAAATGGTCAATGGTAATGGGACCATGGACTGATGGTTCTGGTCTTGGATCCAGTTGTGGGGACATAAGGTTTAGTTAATGATTGAAAATGGTTGTGTGGTCTTGGATCGATTTTGTTCCAACCATCATGAGATCTTAGCCTGCATTTTTCCATATCTTTTTAATGGAGCCCATCTAATCAATTGATCAGATTCAAAGTTACGAGAGTATGCCACTCTTTCATTCTTGTCTCTTCTTAGATTTATCACTTCAATAATGGGATATCTTGTTTGCTGTGTAAATGATTTATATGCATAAACGGTGCTTGTGTAAGCTGTATTATACTATTTATCATTTTTCACATTTTTTTACATGTGAATATGAGTGCATGCAATTCAATATTTATCATAAAATTTCCCAAATTCATGATGAGTTAAGTTATGAAATTTGACTATTGGCCGTTTTTTCCATTGTAAAACAAGACAGTTCGCATTATGAATTAGAAGCCCAAAAGGGTAAATCTAATGATATGGGCTTTTTCACAAATTTCTTAAAATTCATGCTACATTAAAACTTGAAATTTGACCTTCAAGCTTTATCTAGCCTTCTAAAAAGCAGATGAGGGGTAGGATTGTGAATTAGGAAGCCCATAGGATTGAAAAAAACAATGTTGCAACTTAATGGGCCCAAGTGAATTTGAAAATCACCGTAGCATGCATCTCTTGCAATGGTGCGAAAGAAGGATGCATGATGGTTTACCATATGTTGAAATGTGTAAATTTAATTGCGAAATTGGCTTATTCTCACGTAATTTTCACACCTCATCAAATGAGTGCAAATAAACATGATTGATGCTTGACCATTACACTTTTTTTTTTCATTTGCATACGAAAATAGGTGCAAATAAACAACCAAGGTTTTGTAGGACTCTTTATCTTTATAAAAAAAAAAAAAAAAAAACAATTTACATAAAGAGTATTAAGTTTTGAGGATAGGTTATTGGTGGGCATGGAATTCAATTTTAACAATTCGAACCATTTGTAGGCAGGCATAACAGTGAGTACCACACATCCCATTCACATTATAGACTACTTAGGGGATCCAAACTCTACATGGGCAAAGAGTCTCGGCAACAAAAATTGAGAGTTTGTTGGGATAAAAAACTATGAACTTCAATGGGGATTTTAAAGAACCCTTTAGATGCCCTGTGAAAAAAAAAAAAGCCCCAATAGTTCTCTATTAATGGCAGTGCTCCCTTATGACCTTTTTGCTTTGTTTTTTTATTTTATTTTCATTGCCACTCACAGGTATACATGAGCAGCGAAATCATCGTTCATTTCTTCTTCCTCTTTAACAATAGACATGCTAAATGGCAATATCGCCGCTCAACCTTCGATGCTTATTTCAATTCTTCTTTCCCCCTTTGCACATAGCGTCGCCCATGGCAAAGAAGAATAATTACAATCCTTTTTTAAAAACATCAAAGGAATACAAGTACATAAGCTGAAACGTGGAGGGCAAGTGGTTGCTAATTAATATAAACTTCTTTAGATTTCCCACTCTCCAACACAAAACCCCTTCAATCTTCGAACAACCAAAGCTCAAACCCTAAGCTCATCTTCTCTGTCTCTCTTATTCCTCCATAGATCCTCCCTCCGCCCGATGGCGAGTTGGACAAGATAGTTTGAGTCGACAATAAGCTCCACTTCGGCAACAACACCTCCTCCTTACTGTGCACCGCCAAAACCGCCTATTGCTTCAAGCAATGTAATCTCTGTACCCTCAAAACCCTCATTAACTACATCAAAAACCACCACCTGCGATATTGTCTAGTGCTAAGGAGGAAAAGGAAGAAAAAAAAAAAAAAAAGATCTAAGGAACCATTGCCATTCATAGAGAACTATTGGGGCATTTTTCGTTTATGGGACATCTAAGAGGTATTTTCTCATAAAATCCTCCTAAATAAAAGTGAAGGAGATGGGAGAGAAGCTGTCATAAGGAGAGGACAATGGCTCCTTGACTCAGGCCAATTAGGGGCCATCCATTTTTTTTACATAAACACATTTCAAGATTTACTAAAATCACCGCCATAAAATGAGTACATCGAACAACTCTAGATATATTTGGATTTTTGCACGCTTTTAAAAAATTCTCAAAATTGACAAAAGAATAAAATAAGAAATTTCACCTCTTCGACAATTTTAGCCATATAAAGAAATTGTTATAACATATGTATCTTGGGCCCACTTGAGATTTGTTAGGGTTAGAATTAGGGTTCCCCTCTTGTGGGGATACTTTGCTTATAAATAGGCCTCTCCACCTTGTATTACAATACAATTAATGAGATAGTGAAAGCTCTCACTTCTCCCTCTAATCTTTTTTTTCTCTTAGGGCACATTTGGAAAGCAAAGAGGAATCTTCTATTTAGAGGAATCTCTCCATCTCCATAGTATCAACACATCCTCATATAGGATTTCCAACGAGAATTCTATGTTTGGTAGAGGATTTCTATCATTTGTAAGATATATGATCCAATGGTTGTAAGCTTTTTGAAAATTTCTCAAAATCCATGAAAAATCAAGACCTCAACTTTCTCTTTAAAGATGTTCTTGGCCATTTAAGAGAATTTGAACGGTTCGAATCGAGCAAAAGGGGCCCACAGGAATAAAAAATTATTTTTTTAGAACCTGGACTTTTCTGAAAATATCTCAAGATATAGGATGGATCAACGGCTGAAATTTGATGTAGTAGTTGTGCTTGACCTTCCGGAAATAATTCGTGGTTCAGATCATGGCTTTGGGGCCCACAAGAATCCAAAAATGGAAAACAACAGACTGTTTTTTCATCCCGTTTTTATACACTATATGTGAAATAAACTGCCACTGGTTTTTGGCCTATTTCTCATGATCTATGATGAATCAACGGCTGGAATTTGATCTGGTAGTTGTGCTTGACCTTTTGAAAATGATTCATGGTTCAGATCATGGTTTTGGAGCCCACAGAAACCAAAAAAAAAAAAAACGGACTGTTTTTTCATCCCGTTTTTATACACTATGTGAAATCAACGGTCATGATTTTTGGCCTATTTCTCATGATACATGATGAATCAATGGTCGAAATTTCATTATATAGCCATTTTGGAGGTTTTTAACACGATCAACGGTTTGGATCTTGATTGTGGGACCTAAAAAGTTGGTTTCAGAAGCAAAATCCAACAACCTTCAAGTTACCATTTTTTACTGTAGCCCTCACTGTAGCTCCGCCTTTCCTTGGAATGAAGGATTTCCAATGTCTGAAGGGAGGAGGTCAGACTGCATAAATAATTGCAATGGTGGATTTGCAGTGTCTTTTCTCTTGAAATCACCTGTGAGCCAAACATGAAAAATCCATGCATGCGTGGAAAATGGGTGAGGATTCCCCATCACAGATAGTTGCCAAACGTGCTGTTAATCTCTCTATTTTATTACACGTTATCAGCACGAGCTACATCCTCTTCCACGATCTGCCTCTTCTGCGATCTGCGTGTAGCCCATCTGCCTCTTGCGAGCTGTGATTTGCCTGTAGCCCATCTGTTTTGCTTTGGTTCATCTACAACCAACCAAAAGCAATAAGACTTAGGATGCAAAAGAGAAACTGCCTCACAAGACTCGGTTTTTCGTTTGGCGTGCATCTCCAAAACCATTCCAACATTTGTTTTTTTTTTTTCAAAGCCACAGTTGGCATGAGTTGAAAAGAAAGAAAACCCATCTACCTCAGTTTGCGTGCATTGAGAACAAACTAAACCTATCCGCCTGTTGCATGAGTTGAAAATTGAAAATCCTCCGCCTCAATTCGCGTAATCCAAATCAAACTTTGACCAACCACAACTTCTTCATCTGACCTTCGATTGACGAACGGCTTAGTTCTGCGGATTCGTAGCGACGAGCACTACCTAATTGACCCAACAGATCAACATTTCAACGGTCATAATTTTTTCTAAACTACGATCACGGTGAGTGGTATCTGAACATTTGTTAAATCTAATTTATTAGAATGCATGAAATCAATTTATTATACATGTTTACATAACTCATAGTGTTTGTTTACTGTTAATCCTCTTGCATACTTTATTTTTTTAAAATTTTATCAATACTATGAACTTTAGCACAAAAAATAGGACCAGAAGTTCTAAATCTGGACCTGAAGTTCACTGATCCCTGGACCAGAAGTTCTATAAATCGGAATACTGATATGAACCTACAGATTCATATCCATAAAATTATAAAGCCATGAAATTAGACCTGAAGTTCTGATTAATTATTAGAACCAGAAGTTCTACTTCAAACCTGAAGATTTTAACAGAATCTGCAGTTTTTATGCACCTGAAGTTCTACATCAAGCCTGAAGTCTTGATAAAACCAGTAGTTCTGATTCCCAAAGTTGAGAACCTGATGTTCTACACTTTTCATTAGCTAAATTTTTTTTAATTACTTAATTTATTTTTTGATGTTAAATTTGTAAGTCTTTTTTTTTTTTTTCCTTTTACTTATTGATTATCTACATATGGTTAACTTCATATATATCTTTTATTACAGTTGTTACATGATGTCAAATTGGGCTAAACTTGACTTTAAAGCACTTAACATAAATGGGGACAATTACTTATCTTGGTAATTGGATGCTAAAATCCACTTGCAATCCAAGAAACTAGGAGAGACTATAAAGGAAGGTAACAAAATGTTCCCAGAAGAAAAGGCATTAGCCCTCATCTTCTTATGTCATCACATACATAACGATCTCAAAAACAAATACCTTACTGAAAAAGACCCAACAGGCCTATGGAAATCCCTGAAGGATAGGCATGATCACCAGAAGATGGTCATACTACCAGCTGCCCAAAATGAATGGTTAAACCTGAGGTTACAGGATTATAAAACAGTATCTGAATACAACTATGCCCTCTTTAACATTGTTTCCAGATTAAGATTATGTGGTGAAAAGGTTTCGGATGAGCAGATGTTGGAAAAAACATTATCCACTTTTCATGCCTCGAATGTGCTCTTGCAACAGCAGTATCGAGAGCGACGTTTCTCCAAATATTCAGAACTTATCTCATGTATCCTAGTCACTGAACAGAATTCCATAGTATTGCTGAAAAATCATAACTCCAGACCAACTGAATCTTCGGCAGTTCCTGAAACAAATGCACAGCTCAAACAAGGGCAGAGGTAGGGGGAATGAAAGACATAAATTCTTCAGTAGAGGTGGCCGAAATAACTCCACCAGGCGAGGTGGTTTTAAAGGTCCTCCACCAAAATTAAAAAATCACCAGAAGTGGCCTGCCCCTCAGCACAAGAGTAACCAAAATCCACCAGCTAACCCTTCCCACCGTCCTGATGACACATGCCGCAGATGTGGAAAAAGTGGGCATTGGTCACGCACTTGCCGTGCACCAAAGAAAGTGGTGTAACAATACAAAGCATACAATGCCTCTGTTCATTCAACAGAGACAGAAACAAATGATCTGGAAGGCTGGAATTGGGATATCATGACATCAGAGAGGCCTCCAATTAACATTACAAACTTAGAAACTCGTGACTTCTTTAAGGATGAAAACAACCAACATCTGCATGATAGAGCATTTAACAGTCTTTTGGGAGCACCCCCTGGCATGGTCTAGAAGACCTATATTTCTTTGGACATTACTTAACTTTTATTTAGTTCATTTGACATGCATGTTTCTTAGATTTTTCCGTTTTGATGGAAAACTTTATTAATGTCCTACTTTATGGTGAATGTTTTAATTATTTCAATTTTCATCTTGTGGTTGCATAGTTATGTTGTTTTATTTTTATTTTTTTGTATTTAAGGTATGAATCATGGAACTGGGGACAATCTCTATTTGGTAGATAGTGCCACTACGCACACCATTTTGAAAAATCAGAAATTTTTCTCTGAATTAATGTTCATTCCATGAAAGGTATCCACAATAGCTAGAACTGTGCAGATAATTGAAGGCTCTGGAAGAGCCCATATGATGTTACCTAATAGTACCCAACTGTTCATTAAAGATGCTCTGTTCTCAAGAAGTTCCCGAAGAAACTTGATTAGTTTCAAAGACATCAGAATGAATAGGTACCACATTGAAACTGTAAGTGAAGGTAATAATGAATACTTATGCATCATTATTAGTATTGGAAGCCAGAAGCACATACTAGAAAAACTAAATGCACTCTCCTCAAGGTTATATTATACAACAATCTCCAATGTTGAATCACATTCGGTTATGGGCAAAACCACAAAGTCAAGCCCGAAACTTAAACTGAGCCCGAAGCTTAGTGATCCTAAGACTTTACAGCTTTGGCATGATAGGTTAGGTCACCTGGTACTACTATGTTGAGAAAAATCGTAGATAACTCATTTGGGCATTCCTTAGAGAACCATCAATTGACCATCCCTAGTGGGTCCTTATGTACTCCATGTTCACAAGGAAAATTGATCACCCGGCCTTCTTTTACTAAGGTTGCATATGAATCCCCATTCTTTTTACAGATGATAGAAGGTGACATTTGCGGACCCGTCAATCCCCCTAGTGGACCCTTTCAATATTTTATGGTTTTGAACGATGCCTCCACCCGTTGATCAGATGTTTGCCTACTTTCAACTAGGAACACAGCATTTGCCCGCCTATTAACTCAAATAATTAAACTTAGAGCTCACTTCCCTGATTATCCCATTAAGTCTATAAGACTTAATAATGCAGGCGAATTTACATCACAAGTTTTTGATGATTTTTGTTCATCTCTAGGAATTGTAGTCGAACATCATATCCCCCATATCCACACCCAGAATGGCTTAATTGAATCCATGATTAAGCGCATCTAACTTATTTCTAGGACTCTGCTGATGCAATCCAAATTACCAATTAGTGCTTGGGGACATATTGTGTTACATACAGCAATGCTAATTCGACTTCGACCAACGGCCTATCATCAATATTCTCCGGCCCAGCTTATATCAGGACATCAACCCAATATTTCTCACTTGCGCAAGTTCGGTTGTGCAGTTCAAGTCCCAATACCACCTCCTAAGCGTGCTAAGATGTGACCACAACGTAGATTAGGAATCTATGTCGGTTATGACTCTCTTTCGATTATTCGATATCTAGAACCAATGACAGGAGATGTCTTCACTGCTCGTTTTCCCGATTGTCAATTCGATGAGACAATATTCCCGCCGTTAGGGGGAGATAAGATAGTTCCTGCAGAAAGTATTGTTCCTATAGAACAACTCGTTCCTGAAGAACGGCGCAAATTAACATGGAATACCTCCACTTTGTCTCATCTAGATCCACAAACTTCACAATGTGAGAATGAAGTACAAAGAATTATGCACTTGCAAGAAATTGCAAACAGATTACCCGATGCATTTAACAATGCAGCAAAGGTGACAAAGTCACATGTGCCAGCTATGAATGCACCTGCCAAAATTAATGTCCCTGTAGGACAAAGTCTATCAGCAAAAGAATCTGCAATACGCCAGAAGCATGGCAAACCTATAGGTTCAAAGGACTCAGCTCCGCGGAAAATGAGAAATGAGCGATCATCATCATGTCCTCCCGAAGAGGCACGTAACCCTCTTGAAGAGGTTTCTCTCGAAGAGGCACGTAACGCTCCTGAAGAGGTTATGGTAAAATCCGTTCTCTCTAGAATAATGGAAGTCCCTGATGAGACTTTGAAAGCCCCTGAAGAGGCACCGGTACCGGATAACGAAGAGATCTCTATACTTTATAATTATTCAAGAGAGAGATGGAATAGAAATGAGATTACCATTGATGACGCATTTGCATATGCGGTAGCTACACAAATCTCCAAGGAAAATGATGATGATGATTGGGACACAGAACCACGTTCTATAAATAAATGTCGACAAAGAAAGGATTGGCCAAAGTGGGAAAGTGCAATCAAAACAGAGTTAGAGTCTCTCAACAAACGTGGTGTGTTCGGACGTATAGTACAAACCCCAAAAGATGTTAACCATGTAGGTTAGAAATGGGTGTTTGTAAGAAAACGAAATAAAAAGAATGAAATTACCAAATATAAGGCACGATTAGTAGCACAAGGTTTCCTGCAGAAACCTGGGATTGATTATGAGGAAACTTACTCCCCTGTTATGGATATAACATTTAGATATTTAATAAGTTTAGTAGTTTCTCAAAATCTAGAAATTAGACTCATGGATGTTGTAACTACTTACTTATATGGGGACTTAGACACGGAAATTCATACGACAATCCCAAAAAGATTTCCTTTGCTTAAAGCAAAGCCAAGGACTACGTACTCAATCCAATTAAGACGATCATTGTACGGCTTGAAGCAAAGCTAAGGACTACGTACCCAATCCAATTAAGACGATCATTGTACAGCCCGAAGCAATCCGGAAGAATGTAGTACAATCGTCTTAGTGAATACTTGTCTAAAAGGGGGTATGAAAACAATCTCATTTGCCCGTGTCTATTTATAAAGAAATTCTTGAAGGAATTTGCAATATTAGCAGTTTATGTAGATGATATAAACTTGATAGAAACTATAGAAGAGCTCGAAGAAATTGCTGACTATTTAAAGAAAGAATTTGAAATGAAAGACCTTGGAAAAACGAGATTCTTGTCTCGGATTGCAAATCGAGAGAAATTCTAATGGAATGTTGATCTATCAATCTAATTATACCGAGAAGGTTTTAAAACGATTTAGTATGGACAAAGCACATCCATTAAGCACTCCCATGGTCGTCTGGTCTCTTGATATAAAAAAAAAGATCCATACCGTCCCATCGAGGAAAATGAAGAGGTATCGGGTCCCGAAGTATCATATTTAAGTGTTATTGGAGCCGTGATGTACTTGGCACAATGTACTAGACCGGACATTGCATTTTCTGTAAATCTACTTAACAGGTATAGCTCCGCACCAACACAAAGGCATTGGATTGGTATTAAGCACATCCTACAATATTTGCGTGGAACAACTGATTTCGGGATATTTTATTCTTATGATTGTAAAGATTTCAATTTTGTAGGATATGCATATTCGGGTTATCTTTCTGATTCTCATAAGGGTCGATCGCACACAGGTTATGTGTTTCTTAATGGTAATGCCGACATTTCTTGGCGTTCCACTAAACAGACTTTGGTAGCTACTTCCTTAAACCATGCTGAGA
Source organism: Persea americana (assembly GCA_029852735.1). Classification (NCBI taxonomy): domain Eukaryota; kingdom Viridiplantae; phylum Streptophyta; class Magnoliopsida; order Laurales; family Lauraceae; genus Persea; species Persea americana. The sequence goes on from CM056813.1 coordinate 3,837,994, forward strand.
TCTTGACCCTTTATGAAGTCAGTAGGGAATGTGTATGGCTAAGATCTTTGATTCAGCATGTTCGTAGTTCTTATCAATTATCATCTATTGCAGATATCCCGAATATTATCTATGAAGATAATAAAGCATATATAAGACAAATTTGAGAAGGTTTCATTAAAGGGGACAAAACTAAGCATATAGCACCGAAGTTCTTCTTCGCTCATGAACTTCAGAAGAACAATGAGATTGAAGTCAAACAAGTTCGTTCGAGTAACAATCTAGCTGACCTGTTTACCAAATCTTTGCCAAAATCAGTATTCCAGAAGCTTGTATATAAGATCGGCATGCGTAGAGTTCATTATCAAACTATGTGAATGACCGTTATTATCAGGGGGAGTGATTTGTGAGGGGAGGCATCCTGAAGTATACTACCCTGGACATTTATGCGCTGTACTCTTTTTCCTTTTCTAGGTTTTATCCCACTGGGTTTTCCTAATCAAGGTTTTAACGAGGTAGTATTATGCACATCCAACACCAGTTCAAAGATCTTGAAGAATGTTGTACTCTTTTTCCCTTCGTGTCTTTGAATGGTGGTCATCAAAGGGGGAGTGCTATAACATATGTATCTTGGGTGGATGCCCACTTGAAATGTGTTAGGGTTAGAATTCTCTTGTGGGGTTACTTTGCCTATAAATAGGCCTCTCCACCTTGTATTACAATACAATTAATGAGATAGTAAAAGCTCTCCCTTCTCCCTCTAGTCTTCTTTTTCTCTTAATCTCTCTATTTTATAACAGAAATTGAGTTTTTTGAATCACATATATAAAGAGATGTTCTTGTACATCCTTCCCTCACCTTATGGTGAAAGACAAACTTAATGGAACCCACTTAAAGACCCACTAATCATGGGACTTGTGGGGAAAAGACAAACTTAATGGAACCCACCTAAAGACCCACTAATCATGAGACTTGTGAGGGATGGGAAGAAACACCTTGAATGAAACCATATATCAAATTTTGGGTCAATCACATGCCTCTAACTCCTTCATTTGTGGCCCACAAATTTAATAACTTTATATTAAAAGAAAAAATTTGACCCTCAAACCAACGGTCCAATCCATTTTGGATAAGTGAAAATTCAGTGGGTCTAACGTACTTAAGGGGGTTCCATGTGAATATTTCTCATATGTATATATGGAGAATATTCATGTGCATCACTTCTATAATTAGAAATATCATTTGCAAAAGAGGAAAAGTCATATATGATCATATGCATAAAAGGAATATTCATGCAGCCAACGACAGTTTAAAAGTCCAAAAACGTAGATCTGACGTTCTGATCTTTTTTTCTTTTCTTTTTTTTCATCAAAATCTAAAGAAATTTGATATCTTACCCATCTTAGCAATATAAAGAAGATTTATCGTTCCATTCATAAATTAGGGGTCTAAATGAATTATAACAAAATTATAAGCCCCACAACATAAATCACATTGTACCAGCTCCTTTAACATTTGGGGCTGTGAAACATTTGGGGCTGTGAAATGAAGGCATGAAAACGGCCTCTTATTAACACCTAATTTAGGTGCCACATGAATAAATTACTGTAAAGACACGTGCCACATGATTACACATGTAAATCATTTAACCATGTAAATAAGCGCAAACAAACAGACCCTAGGGTTTAAATATCCAATGTGAGAAGAAATCAAGCTTGATTACATGGAACACTTTTGGCGAACCACAGCAATTACCAATTGAAAAGGTACAAGTGATGATAAGTAACCACAATAATGACGGTCCATTACATATCCTCGCACCATAACCACCACCTCATTAAGTAATAAGTATCCAAAAGTGCCCAATCACTAATTCTGAGAACTATAAACCAAAAACCGATGAGTTCAAGAACAAAATTTTGCAAACTAAAACAAGAGGTTCAACAACAAAATTTTGCAAACTAAACTTCGCAGACTGAATATGCATTCCTTTGGCGTTGCTCACTCATCCTCTTGGCTGCGCAACCTTGCCAGCTTGTTTGTAACAACAACGTCCAGCTGCGCAGCTCGTTCTACAATTGCTTTTCTTTTTTGGGTGGAGACATTGTGAGCAATTTCTGCGCAGTATGTCCTGGATTAAACGTCAGTGAAAAGGTCAAATTTCTCTGTTGCCTTTACTAGCTAAAGACTTGTGAAAAAAATGTTCATAATTCATCAACAGTTCTCCAAAAGGTCATAAAGAAAGCAAAAAAGATGATGATAATTAATAACGAACCTGTTGTGCATCATTAAGAGTTCAAGCTCTTTGACATTGTGCACCACAAACTTCTTGAACCCATTAGGGAGATAATGGCGGGTCTTCTTATCCGAACCATAACCAATATTAGGCATCAAAGTACATCCCTTGAACTTCCTCCTGACCCGAGAATCAATACCCTTGGGCCTACGCCAGCTTGGCTGTTACAAAATGCATTAGGCAGAATCAGATATCATCAATCTGGAGAAGCTCAATGCAAAAGGGCTTCTTCCCCTTTTGTTTCTTGGACTGGTGATTGGAATGCCATAAAGAAACATGATATCTAATACTACCTCTATTTCAGAAGTCATTTCAAATATTGCATATGACAAATGAAAATTTTTTTTTTTGGGTAAAAACTCAACAAATAAAACTCTGAGAACATTCAAGAAGAAACTGCACTGTCTAATTCCACTGAAAGATTCTTATAACAGATAAGGATCAGGTAGAATTCACATTCTCGTGACAACCCAAAACATATGCAACAGCAATTCTAGTAAATTTACGATGCAGTTGTCTTTTTTTTTTAAATGGTGATGATGATGCAGTTGTTCCCAACATTTTTTTGAAATCCATAAAATTTCCATTTTCTTCTAGGCTGTTTCACATTGCATTCTAAAGAGTAATAACAATTCAAAACTAATTAAACTTGAAGGCCAAGACAAGTAACCCCACTAACTCTTCGCAATATAAATGTGTCATTGACTGATAAAAAAATTTACACCTTGGACGTGGCAGGTTGTCAACCAGAAGATTATTCATATTTCACTGCAACTAAGGGGAAAAAAAAAACAAGAAGCATATCCCAGTGCTGAATGGTTAGTGCAGACAGTAGAAGGTATCAGAATACATCCATTAATAGTGCACACGTGTAGAAACCCAGATCATCTCAATCAGTCAGAACATAAGGCAGGGCAATTGAAAGAGGCTTATCAGATAACTTCCCAAGTCATCACTATGGACTAAAAAAAAAAAGCAAGGAAGACATCACAGCCACTCCCAATAAAGAAATTGAAGAGAATTACCTTCACAGACACCTTCCAGTCACTTTGGGGCCTCTTAAACTTCTTTACACGCTTCTTAACAATCTTCTTGGTGAGCAACGGAACAGCCATTGCCCTCTTCAATAAAACACAAATGAAAGCATAAAATGGTTATAAATAAGAATGAGAATTAAAACAAACTACAATAAAAGAATGAAAACAAAGAAGCTGATTGACAGTGTCTGGCTTCGAAGTAATTTTCCCAACTACAATTGACAGGAAAACATCATTTAATGAGTCCTACTTCTCTACAGTGCAGCTTGTAGAAAATTCTCCTACAAATCCAGCACCTACCTTCTTAAAACCAAACCACTCAAAATTTTTTCTTTTCTCAAGAAATAACCAATTTAATTAAAAAGCAAAAAACAATGTGCAGCAATAGGAGTATAGGACTCCATGTAGGTGATGGAGGAGCCAAAAAATAATAAAGTAGGGAAACTAACAGATCTATAAAATAGAGTAGGGGAGGGGTAGATGAGGGGGGAACAGTTGGAAATTTTACTCCAAGCTGTGTTTGGATGAAGCACAGGGAACAAGAGGAATAGATGTTGGGTGATGCGGCAAGCTCCTTTACTCTACCCATCCATTGTAATTTCACTCTTTCAAACTACAATAATTGAGTTATTTCATCCCACATCTACCCCAACTTTACCCATTTGAAAACCCTACCAAAAAGTGAGGATCGTCTTCACTGCCTTGTTTGCACGATAAAGGTAGCCTAAGAACCAATGTCTCTTCTCCACCAAGCAAAGGATCTCTTCTCCACCAAGGTTACCTCAAACCTCGATGTCGGCAAACAATAAGGGGGGCTGGGAAGAAGACAGGGTTGAGTCCCACAAATCGGTGTCAGATCGTGAGGACAACTCAACCAAGTCAGCATAAACGAGTGGAGCAGCTGCTACCATGGTCTCGAGTTCGCTCTGCTTCTACTGCTCCTTCATCTGTGAAAACAGAGTGAAGAAAAGGTTTTTGGAGAGGGTGGTGGGAACTGGGATGGTGGGGTACTACTTTTGGTATTGTAGTCCCGCGCAAGTTGCTTTCATTTGGGTAAATCTTACACAATGGGAGACAAAATTGGTGGGGGGCATGTGATGCTTAAACGGATGGAATCTCACTTGCCCATCCATCAGATGGGACACAAGTCAATAGAAGGTGGGCCACTCTCACTTGTAGCGTCGTCTTTCGAGTGCTAATCTAATGTGAAGAACCCACTGATGAAGTAGGACAATCGTAGGGAGTCAAATTCCTTAAAGTTAACTAAAATCAATGGATAGGAAAATCTAGTATAATAGAGTGATTTGGCCAACCTCAAATTCACTACATGCCCTTCTCAAGGTCCTTTTACTCTACTTCATGCTATCCAAACACATGAAGAATAAAACCATCTATCTTTACCCCAACCATCCAAACACAATAAAAGTAACTCATCTTAGGGGTAAGTGAGATGTTATATCAGAATAAAGTTGAGAGTAGGTTGAAATAAATGGGTAGATGAATTACTTTTATTGTGTTTGGATGGTTGGTGTAAAATAAAATGTCTTTCATCTCATCTCAACCAAACAGACCTCATCTTCATCTCAAACCCATCTCACCATCCTAATAGCTTACCAATGCATCGGGTTAGCCTAATGCATTCAATGGGCACCATGAAATGCCCTACCAGCTGATGAATGTAGCGCCTACAACTCCATCTCTTCCACCAGGCAACACCTCGAACTCCCCCCCCCCCCCCCCCCCCCCCCCACCAACACACACAAAAAAAAAAAAAAAGAGCTCCCCCTTCCATCGCCACCTTCACCCGTCTCTCCATCCTACCTTCACCCGTCAAAATGCCACACTTGTCCCAACCACTGCCTTACAAACCTGCAACATCCATCATCTCATCCCAACCCCGTCTACTCCATCATTCTTTGTTCATCATCACCACAAGCACCACCATCATCTTCATTGTTCCACAGCCACTATACCTGTAACTCAAACCTCTCCATTTCCAATCCTCGCAACCAAACACACATCACAACCTCCCCAACGCCTACAAACACCATCTTCACCTCCCATTCATCATCACCTCCATCACCAACAAACCAACACCCAGGATTATTCCATCTTTACTCCAACTCAAACAACCGAAAATAACACCAACAACCCAGTCAGCTGGTATCCACTCACACCCATCCTCTTCATCACCTTCACCACACAAACCTAGCCAACCAAGCACAACCATTCAAACCCATCACTCAAAACCGACTCAATCCACTCACAGACCCACCCCCACAGCCATAGTCCCACTTCTCTAAACCAACTACTCACTGCACCATCACGTACACACACCAACCCACCGTCACCCAACACCTGTACAACCCCCACACCACCGAACTCCATAGCTTCTCACTCGCACCTCCATCACCACCCTCCTCCTCCCTCAAAACCACTAGCAGTTCCTTCAACTGAAGGGAAGAGAGGGCGACATAGGGGGTGTTGCCTATTGCAGCAATAGCAGTCTCCACACCTGCCACCGTCTCCATCGCCTATTGCAGGCAGCAATAGCCTGAGAGAGGGCATGCCCTAGTTTGATTTCCTGAAATCCGCCATCTCCACGGCCACCACCTGTAGCCGCACTTGAGTGGTGGTAACTGCAGCAGCGCCTATTGCAACGCTCTTCTTCTTCACAACAACTGCGTCTGATGTGTTTGAGTGGGGGGACAAGAGAGGGAAGAAAAGAGAAAGTAGAGTTGGTTTTACCCCCACTTCATTGTGGTTTCAAAGAGCGGAATTATGATGGGTTGAGTGGAGTAAGTAAAGAACCATGGCATGTCAACCAACCACTCTTTCCTCTTGTTCCCTATAGTTCATCCAAACACGCATTGGAATAAAATCTCCAACCGTTCCTCCCACAACTACTCCTCTACTCTACTCGTTGACAGGCAAATAGGCCCTAAGGGCTCGTTTGTTTGCATGGAATTAAATTCTTAGGAGTTCTATGAATCCATTCCCAACAATGATTAAATTAAGGAAACAAAGGTGAAGAAACATAAATGGCCATCAAATAATCTCCCCTCTAATGGACAATGGAGATGGAAAATGAATAACCAGCCACGACCCTAATAATCAAATCCTAGGAAAGTTAGGGGCCCATCTCTATATATCCATCTAATATAAACCCCTCACCTCTTTAATAATCCTTTGTTGGAACCAATATACCATGAATTCGTAAGAATTCAATTCCATTCAAACAAACGTGCCCTAAGAGATTACACCATGCATTCCTGAAATACCCTCCCTACTGTAAAGAATACACAATTGGATGACTATCTTATACCAATCAGAGTCCCATTTTTTCTTTGACTTTCCCAAATGCCAATGCCCCCATTTTTCAATGTAGACACTAAAAATCACTCTCTTCTTTTATGTAGTGGAGCTCGGCCAAATTTCACTCCATTCATGAATAGCACCAGCATCGGATTAATCATGTCCAACATATAATTAGAATACCAAAAATCCAATGGGAATGGATCATGTTCAATCACATGTTTTACATGTGATCCATCTCACAGTGGGCCAAACTCCAATTAGAGTGAAATTTTACCCATCGCCGATAGATGGAGAGAACCATGATCTTTAGCTTTTTTTACTTAAGGCTGCCCCTAATCATCGATGCCACTTATAGTCTGCCCAGCAGAGGAAGGAATTCATCGTTTGATCAGTCCCAGGTTTGTACAAGTGGGGCCTATAATTTGGTGGTTGGGCCAGTAGATCTGGTAGGTCCCACCTGGCAATGTGTCACATCCAAAAATCCCCCCCTTTCTCCTCTAAATGGATTACATTCACAGATAACCCAATCAGCATGATAAAAAAATCCAATCTGGGACTTTTGCGGAGCCAGATACAACCACAATGAGGCCTATCATCAGATCAAACGGTCCAGAAGACATACCCATTCTTCGCCAAGAAACCATGTGATTCCTCACCACATAATCTCTTGGTCATTGTAAAAAGTACAAATGCCAAACCCTTCAATCGAGATTTGGGTTTTAAGCTGCGTTTGGCAATTCCGATATTGCATCAAAACCAACCATTTCTACCACCTACAAGAGTAGAAATGCTTGCTGTTGCTCAGATATCAGAAATGAAGCATCCAAACGCGGCATAAAAAGATACATCAAGATCACGACTCATGACTGCGAAATCAAAGTTTCAAGAAGAGATGCAACGCATTCATCTAAATACAAGATCTAAAAAGGGTAAATAAGGATTTGTAAAGCAACACACACACACACACAGAGAGAGAGAGAGAGTTACTGTGTAGGGTTTCTTCGGCTGTGCAAAGCTTCCGCGCTCCCAAAACCCTAACCCTAGAAAAAGAAGAAGAGGCTGCAGTGGATCGGGGACTTTGGTTTTATATCTCATTTTCCACTCGGCCCGTGGAGTTGTATTATATACTCGACCCTTTTGTGCGTGAAAGTGTGGGGCCACGGTTTGTTGATCCAGACCATTGACCTTATACATTAAACCGGACCAAAACCCGTTTTTAAATGACGGTTCCGATTCGAGGTAGTGATTTTTGTTGGTTTTATCTTACTCTAATAAGAAAACTCAGATCCGAACCACATCCATCTAAAGAACCGGAATCTCATTCTAAAACCGGTTCTATTTTTTTTTTTCATTTTTCCATATTTCTTGAAACAAGCAAATCATTTAACTCCAGGATTTTATACATAAGAATTGTCCAGAAGAAGTTTCTTTTGTGATTTAACATGCAACATCAAAGACTCGTATGTGGGGTCTTGGGTCCGGGTCGGAACATGTATGGATAAGAACTGGACCCATTTATTAATCGGAACCTAAATTAGATTTTGAACCCAATCTTGTATATAAATCGGAACCTAAAATGGGTTCCAAACCCTTTTTCGTAAATTGAAACTTCTGGATAATCAAATACCCATTTGCAACCCTAGTGGTGGTCGGGAGACATTTATTTTGAATAATTTGGATGGGGGGACATTTATTTTGAGTAGTTTGGATTTTAAAAGTGAGCCCAATGATAATGATTTTATATAACACATAGTTCTTTCCTTTTTTTTTTTCTTTTTTTCTTTTTCTTTTTTCATGGTAACCTACTTGCTAAGGCCCATGAGTGAAATTACCAACCTAAATACCAAGGATTGATCCCTGCACAAGCATCTGGTACCGAGTGCTAACACACTCAACCATGAGTGTATTGGCAGACATATGAAGTTTTTTCTTTTTTTTCTTTTTTTTTATTGCTAATGGGATGGTTCCCAACCCTTTGGGCTAGACTAATCCCTCCGGCCTCAGAGAGAAGCCGAGTAAAACCCCTATGGCCCCCAAGTAGTAGCACTAGTGGATTTAACATTCAATTCCTGAAGAGGGGGAATTGGGAATTGATACCAAGGCCTCTAGCTCTTAAAGATATGGGGTTCCGTGGTTCTAACGTAGGAAATTCTCACATTGGGTATGGATGGATCTTGTTTTCTATTTTGACCATGATTTGTAGGCTTGATGATGAAAAACAGAAAAAGGCCTACGAGCAAGGTAGCCTATGTGGTTTTTTTGGTAAAAGGTTGCCTATGTAGTTAAATCCTAATTTGTGGTTTCTAGGTTACAGCTAACATTACTTTCAGATGTAAATGTAAGCATTTTTCACTTGACAATAAAATATCCTTGTCTGCTTTCTGAATTTTCCAAAATTCGTCCTTTCATATTTACTTGTTTTGGCTTGCATATATCCAACTTTTAAAATGTCACAGGGGTGCTTGAGAATTGTGAATCGCAGATGGGGGAACATTATTTGAATTTCTTCTATTTTCCCAAGACAACTTCTCAGAATTCAATCAAACAAACAGCCCTGTATTGATGTAGAAGGGCAAGTTTTAGTTCCAACATTTCAAGTCAATGAATCATAAATATTTTGCCATCTAGGCATTGGGTTAAGAAAATATGGGTCACAATTCAAAGGGATTGGAAATCTCACCAATTGACCATCTGAATGCTGAACCAAACTATGTTACACCAACTATTGTGAACCCTACAAAATTAACCTGCAATCTGAATTAAATCATCGATCATTGAGCAGCATAGCAATCTAGGTCAATAATGTTTTAAGCACACTCGGAAACTTGAGTAGGGAAGATGGATTTGGTAGATTAAATAAGTCTAATTTTTCACCAATAGCAGTCTATTTGACCATAAAGTTAGGCCAGAATAATCTAGTCAACCTTGGCTTAGACAATCACTATTAATTTTGAGATATTCCCAACACTATTATTTTTAGGAGTAATAAGGCTTGAATTGTCTCCCAAGGGATGTGGACATTCCCATCTGGGTGGGGAACATAAAAAAACTGAAACCCCCTTGAATTAAAGCTGCTCACTAGGTAGAAGAAAACTACCCCCCAAATTAGACCCCAAATTAGACTAGGGTTTTGACGCTTCAAAAGCTGTTCTCCAAGACAAGAAGGTATTGCTCAGTTGGTTGGCAACCCCGTATGTCAGCAGGTGCAATCTTCCCACTTGTGTGGGGCTCTCATGGGTACCAGCCCCTAGGTTGGGGTACCTGAAAAGGGGAAAAAAAACTGTTCTGCAAGGAAAAGGCTTCATACAATATCTTGGATCCAGAAAACACAAAAATGAATCAATTGGAATCCTTCAGAAACCCAGGGCACCAAAGACTACATATTGCAATAAAGCCTACTTCATATGGATGTTAACAGCAGCATACACATACAAGCAATGCCAATAGTTCACAGTAACCTTTAAGATTCTAAACTCAATCATATAAAAATCATTCTATACAATACAGTAATGAATGCATCTTCTTTCCACACAATGGAAACATCAGGAAAAAGGGAGACAAAAGAACAACTCTCTCAATGTTTCAAAGTAGCTTTAGAACAGCACATAATTACAAGGGCAAAAAGAAGATGAAGAAAAATGGGTGTTACAAAGGCTGATCTACTGTAGATGACAAACTTCCTGTATAAAAGACTAATTAGTTCGCAGCTGGTGTGAAGTTGAGGACACTACAGCAAATCTAAACATTGCTGGACTTGCGGCCATTAAACCTTTGAATTAAGAAATAAGAGAACAAAAACTGCTAGTCATTATTGAATCTCTGTGCAATGATAGGACGGACATCATCAACATCAACCAGCGTCTCAAGGAAGGGAAGTACAGACATTAACGCATGGTCTGATGGGTCTTCAAACCAACTCTCTATAGGAATCCCATTATTCACTTGCAACTGGAAAACCTGAGAGCACAGATGAACAATAATAAATCCATCAATATGTAATTCAAAATCAACGGACTGCACTGCGTTGCTGATTTTGATAAATGAATAAGAATATCTACTTTAAAAAATTCCTGTTAAGAGACTTGAAATCATACTACCATCAATACAAATGAGATTGTAAAAGGAATACGGTACCTGTGGAGAGTTATCAATGATGGCAACTTTTGCTAGGTCAAGTCCCAAAATTGTCAGATCTTTCACATAGTTTCCATTTGAAAATATGCATGATTCACGGTAAAAACGTCGAGAAATAAGCTTGCTGTCTGGATCCAGTATATTCAAGAGCTTCTCAGCATAGATGCTCTGGCTGGCAGTGAAGACAATGATTTCAAACATCTCAGCAACTCTCTTCAAGAACATTTGGAGATGGGGCCTCTGGCGTACATAAATGATGTGCTCTTTCATGTTGAAATAAACTGAAAATGTGAAGTCCGCATTATCACAATACTCGAGAGTAGAGTGTACAAGCGTTTCTGTGCAACAAGAGAAACATGACCGCATTTTAGTAACAATCACCATCATTAATTATCAACACCTGAAAATGTGAAAGTTGACAACATGACAAAAGCTCTTCAAAATAATACTAGAATGCCAACAAGAGGAATTATAAGTTCTAGTCTCAAGACAAGGATATTTTACGGCACCGCCCAATCTATAAAACTGGAACCCATTTTTTTCTTCTTCTTTTATTTTTTTGAACTAAACAATTGAACTAATGAGCCCAACTATAAATGGAGATGCCCCAAAAACCTCCCAGACAGAAAATTTCTTAACATTTAATCATCCATTAGACAATTCCAAATTATATAAATATAAAACAAAAAAAAAAAAAAAGCATTACAGGATTGAGGCAATTGATTCTTTTGAAAATCCCTAAATTTTATGGTGAAGCAGATCAACATTATGAAATGTTGAGCCATGTTTCTGCTTGCATAAGCTTGGCCATATCAAAATTCACTAATGCCTGAATACATTGCCAACCATCCAAATGCAGTTTGAGCTCCAGGTGAATACAAAATGGCGCAAAATACAGAGAGCCAGAGCAAGAAGAACTGGAAAACCAGTGAACCAATCAAGGGGAAGGATTTCCTAAAAGCTCGGCTAATTGGGGACAAGGGTGCAACAATACGGTGTTTTGAAGAGAAGTTAAGGCATACAACTAGATTTAGATGAGGAAGTCGGGTTTATCTGGTTTAGATGCTGTACCCAAAGTAGGTGGCATGTTGGTGGCAACTTGCATGGCTATAGGTATGCAGAGTGCACAATATTCAGTGTCCATGAACTGTGTGAGAACAACCTGACAGTAGTCTCCGCAATCCATCTTGTACTTGTCCAATAGAATAAAAAATCTTAGCCTTCTCAGAAAATTACTTGGGCTCGCAGTGCTTCTTAGATTCTTTGCACGTCATATATTAAACATAAACTGACTTACAGGTGAAACCAACACAAAGCAACTGGTCCCAATGGCCCACCTCCAGATCTACCCCGGTAAACCTCCTTTGGGATCTATCCAAAACCCAAACCAGCAAGAACCCTTTCTTATTCTTCTTGCTCTTCTCATTCCTGCAACTGGGCAACGGGGCAAAGCCCTCTTTTTTTTCAAATCATCTACCTTCGATCCGAAGCCGATCGAACCAAAAAGTCTAGTGACAACTTCTCTCCTCTCTCTACTGTGCAACAACCTTTTGTATTCTTGATCTTTTCATGCGATTGCATGACTTCAAAGATCCAACGACAAAACAACGATCGCACAGCACAACCCGGGCTCTGATACTAATTGTCGTGTGCGTGCCTACGGAAGCGCGAGACCTACGATCGAACAATCGAGAGACAAGGATTTTATGTGGTTCAGCAAAACCACTTACGTCCACGGAAAGAGAGCAATCACTCACATCTTGACTCTCTTCGGAGTCTAAGGTTACAGATTAGATGGCATATAATCTCCACTTTCTTGGCCCCCAAGAAAGCCCTGGAACAATGACCAAAATAACCTTGACCCTGAACCCGGTCATTGGCTGACCCAATGGACCACTCCGGTAAACCCGGAATGCAAGACATAAAGCCAACAGAGCCAAAATGGAAAACACAGCATGGCTCATTGAAAACCCTCAAATGCAGTGGCGGACCCACGTTGTAACCACCTGGGGCAAATCCAAAAACTCCCTAAAATTCGTAATGGGCCTTGGCCCATATCCTACTTATATCTAACCACCGCCCCACCCCTAAAACCTCTACCCCCCCTCTATTGAAAAGAAACTCCATGAAAACCTTCGAGATCGCAAGAAATGCTCTTGGGGTTAGATGGTCTTTTAGGTAAGTCAGTCTCCCTCTCTCTCTCTCCCTCTCTCTCCTCCTCTACTTCTCTGTTGTGTTGCTTGCAAACATCTTTCTCTCTAGACTTTCTCACTTTGATTCTTGAGAGTTCAGATCTATTTGGATGAGTGGGAATAGTGGAAAATGGAAGTGGAGAGAATTTTTTGTCTGTCTCTAGTTTAGATTCGGAATATCGGCAGTTTCTTTTACTTCTAGGGTTTATTTCTTGTATAGTTTGAAGAGGAAATACTCTTTTTACTACATTACTCTGGAATGGAATCTCCTTTTCACTAGTGAAGTTTGAGTTTCCGCGTCTATATGAAGTTTTGGATTTGTTTTATTTCTTGTATCGTTCTAAAATTCTTATTGAAGATGAAACACTCCAGTTTTTCATTATTCTGAAAAATGGAATCTAACCCCCACTAATGGATTTTGAGTTTTTGGGTATATATGATTTTTTTTTATTTGTTGGATTTTCTGGCAAGTGTTTTGAATGTGGCCCCATATTGTGGTGGATTAAGATCTGTTTGAACCTAAGAATTTGGTTCCAAAATCGCAACATTGCATCAGTGGGATTCTTTATTATTATTGTTTATTATTATTGTAGTATGGTTGCTAATCGATGTGCTAATTTTTTGAGGAATTGGGATGGGTGCTCAGTTCAGAAGCTTATTTATGAATTGAATGTTAGTCGTAAGATTCCTTAGAAAGAGAAAAAGATTATTGAAAATCGTATCCTCAACCTATGTTGAAAAATTGTCCGCCCCACCCAATCAAAAATCCTTGGTCCGCCACTGCTCAAATGCATGGATTTTGGTTTCTCTTGTATGTTTTGTGGGTGGGGGATTGTTAAGGGGAATCCACAAACCACAGCAGGGCAAGTGGATGTACCCATACAACCCTAAGTATATCATGTATTCATTTTTTATGGTGTGACCCAATCCAATGGTTTTTTTTTCCTTTTTGAAATGGTGATTTTTCTAGCACATACTCATGTCATTAGGTACCAAATGTGGAGCCCCACATATGCCGCCTCTCACTAAAGTGTATATGCAAGCCCTCCAAAATGTAGCCAAATAATCCAAAGAGACTAGAGGGGCCCTCAAGTTCTTGGAAGAGCTGTATGAGGCAGCTCACATAGGGATTGGGAGCATAGTCCCAAGAGCAAGAGACTAGTTGACAATTTCAGTCCGTTTAATTGAGTGGGTGACAAACACCCCACTGACACAGTTTGGTTGCTTGGCAAAAATACCCCAATTCAGTCCCGAATTCGGAGATTTTGTCCAAACAAGCCAAAACCCAGTATTTCTGTCAAAGTTTCCAATGGTGAGGAATTATACTTTTCTTTTTGTTTTCTTTTTTCTCTTTTTAGTTTTTTTTTTTTTTTTACTAATAATCCTTCCATCAGGGCTCAATATGCATGGTTTTTTGGTCCTTCTGCACCAACCATTTTAGGGTCTTACACTGGAAAAGATTGCTTTTGTTCGACCACTCAGTGTTATTTCTTCATCATTTGGGTCTTCTCGGCTCTGCAGAAGGTACTTCTGTTACTTCTTCACCATAACAGGGATTGGGAATCTGGGATTCATTTATTTGGCATGGAGATATAACAAATTGCATTTTGATTTATTATAATGTAGATAAAACATATGTGTTGCTGATTTTCAATTTTTAATATCTTCATATTTTGTCTAAATTTATATTTAAATTTTATAACTTTTCCAAAATGTAACCCATAAATGAAACACAGAATTGCTAAAATGGGTCTGAAAGAAAATTGAAAACTATGAACAAGAGACCCCTTGCGAAAGCAGCGGCTCATGCTATTAGGTACTAAGAGACTGTTTGTTTGGTTAGAATACATGGGAATTCATGCCATGAGTAATTAAAAATGAAGGTCAAAGGTGAATATACAAACTGACCATCAAAGAACATCCCCTTTAATGGAAATTGAATTAAGAGAATATGGGAAATGAATACTCAGCCATCACTCTAGTAATTCAAATCCTAGGAAAGTCCAGGTCCCATCTACATTTCCACCTTGTATCCTTCACACCTTACCCCATATCATTTACACCTTGCCTCTTTAATAATCCTTTTGTGGGACTCATTTAACCATGATTTCCTATCTAATCAACTCCTATGTATTCTAATGCAAACAACAGGGCCCTAAAAGATAACAAGTAAATTGTAGGGCAAGCTAAATAATACAATAAGATCATATAATAACTAATAAGGACAAACTTGGTGTCAACTTGCTTACCGTCCAAATCAAGTACTAGGGTGACTTGGCTCCTTTTCTGTATTTCCTTTGGTTGCAAGAAAAGAGAGGGGGAAACCTCAGATAATTCTGGTAAATTTCTAATGAATAGGTGTGGATCAAAGCCATCCACTTCATCCAGCTCACTAGAATTATAATTTATGTCATCATTCTGGTCAGATGGTTTCATGTGTTGAATGGCTAGACATAAATATGAATCGTCAGATATAATGGGAGCTTCTTCAATTGATTCCACATCATGGATATTACTTGTTTCCATGTCATCTTCAAGAGAAGGTAGTATCATGTATCTCTGCGCCATATCAAACATCATATCAGTATCCATATATTGATATTCGGGACATGGCTTGGCTGCAGATATTTCATCAAGTCCCATATTTTCATCAAACGGAAAACCAACAATGCTCATGTCAGAAATGTGGAAATCTGATACATTGCAAGTTTGATCATCACTGGAGCTACTGTTTCCATCTTCACTGTCATCATCTGCCACATCAGAGTGTTTGTTACTCAGAACAGAATCGGAATATATTGGATCTGGTTTCTACATTAAAAAAAATGCTGCTATTAAGCTCCGGTCAAATCTTTCTTGATATGGCTCAGGAGAAACACAGCGGAGTCAGAATGATATACACAAGGGAAAGGCATACAAATATTGAAATAGATGTAGTGAGGACATCTAAATAAGAATGGAAACATAACTGAAACAAGCATCTTCTAAAGAAGCAAACCAAAATGCTAAAAACAATATCAATCTCAAAAGAATCCCCAGGACTGCTCTCACATTTGATATTAAATTTGGTTGAAGAGAAGGGTTCAAATATCACATTTATCCAATAGCTGAAATCAATTTGATCGCTGCATGATGGGTCAATGGTGATGATGCAATCTCAAATTAGGAAGAGTGTTGGCTTATGTCCCTCTTTTTCTTTTTTTTTAACACCTTAAATCAAAAACCAATTTCATGTTTTCCCTTGGGTTGTCTGGTTTTCATCAATATATTCTTTTTCTTAGTTGTACAGTAACATTGGAGTTGTAACTGTAAGTGGGCTGGGTGGACCAACTGGCTAAGGTTCATCCAGATCTAGAAGCAGGCCATATCTTCATAATAAGTAAAGTCAAGACTGATTCCATTCCCGGCCTCTAGGCCCATATGTGTAATTAAATAAGTGAGGCCTGGCTAAGCAAACCTCTGCCTGTCAAGCTATGATGCCCAGATAGCACGGATACAGCAGGGACGCCATAGACATGGCAGGGACAGATTTTACACATAAAAAGTGAAGTACCGAATAAGATACGCCACGATAAGTTACCCATTTTGAAGTTACATGCATCATAGCTGTCACATATATTTAGGCCTGATTAATTAGCAGCCTAAATCTGAGGCCAGGCATCAGAGCTGTCAACCAGCCAAGCTAGCTCAGCTCAGCTTGATTATGCCTGAACTACCTTGGGATGGGCTGGACCCAATGGGCTGGGAGACCTCGGGTTTGGACTTCATCAGCTAATCTAGGCTTGAGCTTGAGGTGGCTTGTTCCATGTTCAAGCCAAGCTCAAGCTGGACTTATCATTGGTTAGGATGGATTGTTAATACACTTATGAAGCATCCCAGATAGTTAAAATGCAGACCTACTCTTCAGTCTGAGATCACCCAGGCACCTAAACATTGTGATGTATACTTTCCAAAGGGATGATAAAAAGATAATTTCCCACACTTAAAGAAAGTTTCTTTGCAAAGCAGACAATGCTTGCTTTAGTAATAGAAAGATATGTATGACTATGATAGAAGAACGCACATACTTGTAGAACAATTGCCTTCTTTTGACTCGATAATTGGTGAGAAGATTGTTTCCAGAATAGACGGGCATGCAGCAGGCAAAGACCCCTGCAAGGCAATGAATTAAACATATGCGAGTCTCGGATTACAATGACAACCTTCTCTATCTAACAAATAGAAACAGAGAAACAACTTATGTAAGTATAAAAAGTGTTCACACATAAATGCATCACCTAGCTCTCACACACACCCCTCTCTGTAGACACACGTGCACGCACACCAGGCATATATATTGCATGGGCTGTTAATTATGGGTTGCCATTATAGGCATGTGAATGCAAGGTTTTAAAAATCGGACTCGAGAGGTGAGTCACAAGAAACTCGGTTATGTGGTACTGTAGAGCCTAATACCCTTAAAAATTGTTTTTTAAAGAAAACCCGTAAAAATTATTTCTATGATAAAAAAATGAAAAATAAGGTCCTATAAAAAAATTTAGGACTTAATATTTTTGTTAGCATGAACAAATTTAAGTATAAATATGTGTTGTCATTTTCTTTTCATCCAGTCAAATGACAAGTTAATGGATCTTTGAATGCTTAGATCTTACCCAAAATGTGTTTTAATCTTCTAAAATCAGTACAAAAGATCCCCAAAAACCTTCCAAAGCTTCTTCCAACTAGAGAACAAGGAGAAAAGCTGCGTGAAATCCCTTTTTTTTTTAAGAAACCGATAGAAAGGGAACTCGGGAAAGTGACTCAACAGGGGGGATACTGAGTTCGATTTCTAAAACCACGAGTGTGAGCCTTTGAGGGGTAGCACAGGTCATTGTTGATTCATGGCAAGCAAAGATTATAGCTGTATTGTTCAAGGATAGGTGGAAGGGATGTTTGGTCAACGGAGTTGAAGATGAAATAGTGGGTTGAAGGTGATAGGTGGATGGATCAGTGGGGGGCCTCACAACGAGATGTGTTAAGTTGTGGTTCAATCACTAGAGTAGATAAGTGATATTGATTGGTAGATATGTGAGACATCCTACAAGGATTGCTTGCATCTCAAAAACCATGAGTGTGAACCTTTGAGGGGTAGCACAGGTCATTGTTGATTCACGGCAAGCAAAGATTATAGTTGCATTGTTCAAGGATAGGTGGAAGGTATGTTTGGCCAACGGAGTTGAAGAAGAAATAGTGGGTTGAAGGTGATAGGTGGAAGGATCAGTGGAGTGGTTCACAACGAGATGTGTTAAGTTGTGGTTAAATCAGTAGAGTAGATAAGTGATATTGATTGGTAGATATGTGAGACATCCTACAAGGATTGCTTGCATCTCAAAAACCACTATAATTAGGACCTTTAATTGAGGAACTACAAAACAGAGTGCTCTATATTTATATATATATATATATATAAACAGTAGCATGATTTATGTGACTCACAGGCTACAAAGTTATAACTAAACATGTGAGGCAGCATGTGCATGATCGTTGATTAACTTTTACATGTAGTTTTACGGAACTTCAAAAACATTATTGTTTGGTTTGAAGCTTTGGAGATATATATATATATATAATACGTCTAACCCCTTCATCCATGGTCCACAAGTTTAACGGCTTTATATAAAGACAACAAAAATTGGCCCTCAATCCAACGGTCCAGTCCATTCGGATCCATGCAAATCCATGGGATTGGTGACCATAGGGGGGTCGTGTATATGTGATCCATTTGGGTGGTCCTCACCATAAGATGGTAAGGACCATCCTCACAGGACTATTACTCTATATATATTACTGTTTATTAGGTTTCTAGAAACATGGTCAAATCTTGACAGTAGAATCCATTTAAAGCTCCAACAACATGCCACAAGTTTTAGGTTAAATTCTATTGTATTCTTTTGAAACTTCCAAACACAAGTAATGAATCTTCAATAATATAGTATCATGTTATGTGATAATAAAATACAACAAATGTCTAAATCCATAAACATTCAATTCTATATGTATCCAAATGGTACCTAGGCTTCTATTTGCTTACGACATAGGATAATTTCAAAACATAGATAAATTCATACCTACATTCATATATATATATATATATATATATATATAGGAATGTTCATGTGCATCCATCCCTCACCAAAGGGTGAGGGACACATACATAATTGGAAAGTTTTGTATGCAAAAGAGGAAAAGTTATATTTAGTCATTTGCAGAAGAGGAATGTTTATGTGCAAAGAAGGAAAGCCATGTAAGTGTCCCTCACCTTATGGTGAGGGATGGATGCACATGAATATATATATATATATATATGGGAGCCGGTCCGATAAGGACAGTCCTTACACTTTACGGTGCGGACCGCATATTAGGGCGCACCGTAAGACCCCACTGGTCATAAGACAGAGCGGGACCGAAAGATCCAAGTGGGGCCTACTTACATATCAAATTTGAAGTCAATCTAATACCTCTAACCCCTTCATCCGTGGTCCACAAGTTTAATAGCTTTATATCAAATATGAAAAATTGACCCTCAATCCAACGGTCTAGTGCATCCGAATCCATGCAAATTCATGGGATTCGGTGCCTATAAGGGGGTTGTGAATGTGTGGTCAATTTGGATGGGTCATGAGGTGGGCCCCAGTGGGCGTTTCAAAACGTGCGGACCGTAAGGACCGTCCTTATAGGACCGGCTCCCATAAATATCGCCATGTAGCATTACGGTACATGGTGCCCGAGCGTTTTTACTTTTGAAAACGCCCCTCCATTATCACCAGCAAATACATGCTGAAGTGGAGTTGCAATAAATGATAGGAATCAACTAGTCTCCTATTTTCCTCTTTCTTAAAAACTAATTAATGAGAAAGGAAGGCAAATGAAAGGCTGGATCCTTTATTTTCTCTTTCTTAAAGGCTTACTAATGGCCACTATTTTCTGTCTTCCTAATTTCTCTCCCTCTCAATGTCCCTTCCTTTTTTCTCTTTCTTCAAATCCTTTCCTTCTCAACATCCTATTTATTCCTACCCATCTTACTTCTCCAGCAACATTTATTATTTCATTATTTTTATCCTTTTTCCAAGGATATTATTCTTTGAAACCAATCGCATTAATCCAAAGATGCGCCTCACTATACACTCTAATCATATACACATCCAAACTCTCTCTCTCTCTCTCTCTCTCTCTCTCTCTCATTCAAATCTCCTACTTTCTCTCCTACACTCTCTCCTATAAAGTAGAATAATAAATAAAAGTAGGTGGAATGAGTCATTGCTTGTGTTTTTATTGGCTATATTACATAGGGGCAAACACATCCCTTGTTGAAGAGTGTTTTGTAGAATTTCTATATATATATATATATATATATATGAGGAGCGCTACAAAACTCCCCGGGTGCTTTTCACAAAAAAAGCCCATTTTCTAAGCCTACAAAACTATGACATGTGTCATCATCAAGTTAAATGCGGATAAGAAATTCAAAATCTCAAAAATCTCCTGTTTTCCTATGTGAGGTGGCAAAATCTCATTGGACAAGTCAAATGTGGGGCAAAAACTCCCCTTTTCTAAATGGGGAGTTTTTGAGAATTTCTCTCTCTCTCTCTCTCTCTCTCTATATATATATATATATATATAGGGAGATGCTCCTATGAGAGATATCTCTCACCTTATATGAGAGATAGGGTGGGGTCCTCACATCCATATCCAATGCCAACAACTTAAATGTGAGGGCCCCCACTCCTACCTCTCATATAAGGTGAGAGATAAATCTCATAGGAGCATCTCCCATATATATAGTTCCGGTGTGAACTTGCCATGTAAACCGCCAATGCAAACCAGTTGTGGGACCCACTGTGGGTCCAATCTGGGGATCGGATCTAGGGGATGGAAAGATCCAAGTGGGACCACTCTAGGTATCAAGTTTGAAGCCAATTCCATTCCCCCAACCCCTTCATCCGTGGCCCACAAGTTTAAAGGTTTCATATTAAAAAGATTTTTTGACCCTCAATCCAAAGGTCCAATCCATTCGAATGGATGCCAAACCCTGGGATTGGTGACTGTCAGGGGGGTCCTTGTTTCGTGATCAGTTTGGATTGGTGATAGGTGTGCCCCACCACATGGTTCGGACGGTGAGAACCCTCGCTAACTGGATGTACTGGAATATTTCTCATACACACAACGCACAACCACAAGTAAGTGTGCACATGAGTGACACCTGTATTGCATGTATCTACACGCATAAGGGGCACCATACCCTAATGAAACTATTATGCACCACAATGCAGCGCATTTAATTTTGCCTTCTGAATAGAGGGCATAGTATTCCAGTCATTCACTATACCAATAGCACTACTTGTTTCAAATTTCCCTTGACAACTGAGATGGGACCCCTGATGATTCCTATATTTTTCACATAGACATCTTTACGCTTCTGTTGATCTTAAGCATTAGCAAAACAGACTCATGTGATTGACCTTGAGAAGAGATAAAAATTCACACACACAAAAAAAGTGAGCTTGCCATATTGGCCTCAGTGAATTTTTATCTATATTGTATATTGTTCAGGCCTGACAGTACAGTACTTTCAGCAGAAGATAATAAATACAATATCAAAAGCATCATTCGTCATGAAAATGAGTCCAAAATGATGGTCACTGAAATTTAGCATGAAACTGTACAAGAAGTGAAAATTTTAAGCTGAAGTGATGACAGAAGTTGCCTCCACATCACATGTCATGATCAGATAGGCCATGCCTCATACATATTAGAAAATACAGTGTACGTATGTCAATTTCGCCCAAAAAGGCAGCAATGGCATCCTTAGAAGGTGACACAAATGAATGAAATATCAATGTTCCAGACTGAGACACTAAAGTTATAATATTTTGAACATGTATGGAGGAAACGAAAATGCAATGAATATAGTATGAAGTAGTAACAAAACTAATGAATTACCGATATTTCAACATATGATGAATCAAATGACGACAATGGTGACTTTCGGATATTAAGGGTTGCCCCAGCAAATGAATCTTGGGTGGCAATATCTTCATCACTTCCATTTTCACGGACCAACAATTCGATATTGGAAGCAACTGCAGCAATCACAAGAATTAGTTACTACTGAACAGTGAGTAACCCCAACGGACGGATGAAACAATATTTTCTTTTAGTTGGAACATAAGAACTAATAAAAGACAATAGGCAACATTTATTATGTTAAACTTTCAAAAACACATGTGGAAACAACCTCTCCGATTGCGAGGGTAAGGCTGCGTGCATCTGACCCTCCCCAGACCCCACAGTGGTGGGAACCTGGTGCACTGGGCGCCCCCCCCCCCCCGCCCCACTTCCTTTTTTCTTCAAAAACACATATATCGTTCAATATCAAACAGACATATTCTTAGAGAGAGAAAATGGGGGCTGTGGGGGAGGTACCCTCACTTGTAATAAGGCTTAATGAACTGCTGTCAATATACATCTCTTATGCTGATCAGCTCTCACTAATGAAATAATAGTACCATTCAGAAAGACAAAAAAAATTATAGGACTCGGCACGTAACTAAGAAAGCCAGATAAAAAATAGGATTAATTTTTTGAACGCCCTGGAATTTCTTACTCGCTGAAGTTATGCACAAACAAAAAGATTCTCGAATTGGATACTTCCAAAAGAAGAGATGCTCACCATCCTGATGATTTTGAATAGAACTCTCCAGTAATGCTCCCTGTTGCGAGATTTTGACTTGAAAGCAAGAAGATTTGGAAATTTTACTTGACTGGCGACACACACGGAGGTCATTTCCTTCTCTTAAACCACCAACATTTAAGTTTTTCTTCATTGTACTTCTCAGATATGGGTAGCATGTATAGGAATCTTAGTTAAAATAGGTCAAAATAATCTGCATCAGAAGCAACATATGGACCAAATAATTAACACAAACACAAACTGTAAACTGTCTATACTACAGGTTCGCGCGCGCGTGTGTGGGAGAGAGAGAGAGCGAGAGAGAGAGAGAGAGAGAGGCTTTTATTGAAAGGGGGTGTGGTAATGATAGCCACTGTCATTTTTGTAGTAATAAAAAAAAAGAAGCAGTAAGCTAGAGGACAGATGGAGAAGCGAGTAATAATAATAATAATAATATAACGCCCAAAGCATGGCCTTAGTCCAACGAATTAGAATGGGGAGGATCTCCCCGACATCAATGAATGGGGTAGCAGACGAGGTCAGCTAAATGTATATCAACAATCCAAGATTGTTGCTTTGCATGGGGGATTTCCTGGCCTCTTCTTTAACATTCCCCAAGGGCATTTTTGTGTAACACCATTTCGCAGAAATGCTGTGGAAAGACTTCTTCTTTTCAGCAATTTGGTGCAACAAAGGTTCCTCAAGGAAAAGTTGATTCTTGCAACTGAAAATTGGCTAAACACCTCTTGCTGTTACAAAACCTGCCTAAATGTTTCAAAACCCAAAGAACATCTTGTAGAAAAAAACAAATGTTTCCTTTTATTTCTTTCTCGTGATTGCCTTTAATATGATAGTTTAACTATAGCTAGGATTATGGAATTCCAGCCAACCTTAGTCACCTATGTATGCTAATGAAAAGTGCGGATAAGAAAAAATTCTACAATTTGACCTTGACTGAGTACCATTAAACTCTTTCAGTATATTACTCCGTAATCAGCTTACAGTTTGCTAGCTATCAGATTAAACCGCATCTGCTCACAGTCCATGCCTTAGGGGAAAAGAAACTAAGATACAATTCTGTCAGGGTCAAACAGATACAAGCCTTGTGTAAACATATTCACAAGCCCGATAATAACCCTAATCACCAACAACATTGTCACTCAACCTAATTGCATGATGAAACAAACTCAATTAGGTGCTTGTTTCTTGTTAGTGTAATGCCACGTGAGAGGAACGCGAAAATGCAAGTCTGAGGGGGGAGGTCGGATACGTGCAAAAAAAAAACCCCACAAAAATAGGGATTTTCTGAGAAGAGTTTGCTTGCACCAGAAAAAAAAAAAAAAGTAGGTGGCTTTCTGGTTCGATAGAAACGGTCTGCACCAACATGTCCTAAATCTGAATAAAGAAAAAGACAACTGGGAGAGGGAATAACAGATTAAATATGATAACTTCAAAGCCAAAATCACCCAAAAAAAGTAAAAGAGAATTCACAAAACTTAAAATCTCCTAGCCCAATTTACAGATGAACAAAACCAAATTACCATCTAAAAGAACATCACTAACCCAAATCAGCCCGAACCAAACCTCTTGTGAAGAAAACAAGCACAACCCAAATGACCAAAACCAAAACCAGTTCGGAGAAAACGAAATTCAACAAAAACCCAAATCAACAACCAAAGCAAGATTGAAGATCCGATTCAGAGAAGAACTAAAGAAGAAAAAGAAGTTCAGATCGACAGATGAACAATACCAAATTACCATACAAGCGACAGCATCACTAACCCAAATAATCAAACGTCTTGTGGAAAAAAAAAAAAAACACACTACCACCAACCCAAATAGCCAAATCTAAAACCAAAACCCAGTTCAGAAAACACAAAATCCAGCGAAACCAGATCACCAAACAAGGCAAAATTGAAGACCCAATTCAAAAAATACCAAATGAACAACAAGCTCAGGAAGACACAAAACCCAGCGAAACCAAATCACCAAACAAAGCAAGATAGAAGACTCAATTCGGAGAAGAACAAACAAGGAAGTTGAGAAAAACACAAAATCCAGCGAACCCAAATCGCCAAAGCAAGCAATATTGAAGACCCAATTCAGAGAAGAACAAAACAAGAAGAAGCAGCTCAGAAAAACACAAAACCCCACAAACCCAGATCACCAAAACAAAGCAAAATTGAAAACCCAATTCAACAAAAAAACAAAAATAAAAGAAGAACAATTTCAGAACAACACAAAACACAGCTAACCCAAATCACCAAACAAAGAAAGATTGAAAACCCACCACACAGAGAATGACAAAAAAGAAGACCAAGTTCAGAAAACTAATTGAATTCATCAATAAACCCCAAGCTTCTAACAATTCCTATAAGCCATTGACACCATAACCAACATCAAGAAACTCCAAGTAAGCCAAGGAAATTAAAACATGTGATAACATAAAATAAAAAGATTCCTGAAGAATCTTAGCAACATACCTGCAGCAACTCTCTCTCTCTCTCAAATGACAGAAATCTATGTTCATATACAACCGTCAGGGAGAGTCTCCTGTGGAAGTCTGGGATCCTCATACGGACGGCTAGGATCTGATGTCTGAAAAAGGCCGCTCTACCACTCGAGTGTCGGCACGTGTTGCCGGAAGAGACGCGTCAGCATGGCATGTGCGGCGCGCGAATTGGGGCTGGATGAGAGGAGGACATGAAGGTTGCTGCCGTAGAAGTTTTTGGCTCCTGGTGGGACCCACTTAGTCCAATGTGGATTCCAGTTGGATGGACCTCTGGGGCCCAGCAGACCTTCTGGGTCAATGGAGGTGGCCAGCTGAGCTAAGTCTCCGGCCCAAGCCAGCACGTTTGTGTGGAAGAAAGACTCGCACATGTGAGGAGAGAGAGACAGTGATTAACCGATCGACCATGAATCACCTCTGTGAGAGTCGTGCAACCACTCCTTCTCAAGCTCAAGTCAATTTGTATTTTTTATAAGAACTCATATATGCAAAGAGACTTACTTGCACATACAAATGCAAAGGAACCTAGCCATACCGACAAGCACAGCCGGGGCTTACTACTAGGATAAGATGTCATTCTCCGACTCAAATCAATTAAATTAACATATATAAATGTAAATGATTTGGCCATCTCCAGCATTTATTTTTTATGAACATAGTCTGAAATAAAAATTGTGTAGGTTTTTTCTCCTTTTGAACCTCCGTTGTTGCTGCCTTTATATTACATTTGGTTATTGTACATCAATATCTTAAAAAAAATTTAGAGTGAAATTCATAAAAAAAATATTTTTAAAATATTTTTTGCATAAACATACATTTTGAGAAGAACAAAGGGTTGAAAGAATTTGAAAGATTAATTGATTAGTTATTAATCAAATGAAGGTACACCATTGGCCAATAAAGTATTTAAATTTATATTTTAAAACAAGACAGGAGCTGTGTCCAAGCTCTGCTTAATATACATCAAATATATTATATAAGAAATTAATACAAACTGAGTGGGGCTTGTTTACTATGGATCAATTTGTCAAGCTCAGTTGGATCCAACTGACGCTGGTGGACTACAGCAGGACCCAATGACAAGAAATCCTTATCACTTGCATGACTGAGAAGTCTACATAACATTTGTATTATTTATTATATGAGTTGGTAAGAACTTTGACTATATATACACACAAGGACACCATATCTTCTAAATTCTACGTGAATACTATGTAAGTTTATCTAGCATCCGATCTCAAATAGGTTATACTTCTTCAAATCTATTCTTACGATTTTTATATATGTTTTCTCATAAACATATGTTTTAAAATTGATTAATTAATAAAAATACTGTATTGGAATTGTGGTATATTTAAATTATATGAAAATAGTGCTATCTAGTAAAAGCTTTCGAGCCATATATGATATATGTATGTTGATATTTAAAATCGTGGTCCCAATCAAAGTTTGGGCTTTAAAACGAAGTCTTTTCTATGAATACGAATCCAAACGAAGTGTTGTTTTCCATCATTTGGTTTTTAATTTTTGAAGTCCTTCCTAACAATTATCCAAAGTGTGAAATCATAATTTTTAACTAACTAGCTATTAATTGAGAACAAGGGGTTGCCCCAGAGAAAAAGAGAGAGAGATTGTGAGTTCAAAATTACAACCTCCGGGTTTCGAGCTATACGTTCCTAGCCAACAATAATATCTCTTAGGGTTAACCAATCCGCCAGGCCTGCAAGCAGCATGAACATATTTAAATGTGCCTTGGTTTCCCAAAACACACCCCTCTTGCAACCTTTCAAATAATTCAATTGTGTCATCCTCAAGTCCATGCTTTATAGCATCGTCCAAACAATACTAACTGAGCTAAAACAATCGGGGCATCCTCGATCGATCCACAAGGAGGGAGCAATCCAGTAATGGTAAGTGAGTTGGGCTTCAGGCCCATCGCCAACACCTCTCCAAACAACCCCAAAGCTTTGATACTCATTGGTTTTGAGTGAATCCCAAATCAAATTCCAGTCCTGCTTTCTTCATTTCGGCCAAGAGCTTGAAATCTCTATCACCAGCCACATTTTGAGCAAACCCAGCAATCATATAGCATTCTAAGTAAATTTCATTTGGTTCAATGCATGCCTTTTAATGGGAATAATATGGATTGAATTGAATTGATTCGGATGATGGTAATATGTTTCACATTGAGGAATGATCATTTCCATTAACTGGAACTTTAGACTGTGAAAATGGAGCTTGATTGATGGTTTCAATGGTTAGTTCAAACTTGGTTGAGCTATAAAGATATGTGAGCCAAAGTTGGAGTACATTCAAGCTAAGGCCTTGGGTAGGTTCTTGATTTCAATGCCAAGGTCAAATTTAGTTCAAACTTGGTTCAGGGTTGTCAAGCCAAGTTGAGCAGTGTTTTAGTGTTCAAGCTAAGCTCAACCTTAACTTAGCTCCCTTAAATAAAAAACTCTTTAAAATGTTGAATCCATTGGTGGGTGGTATTATCCTAAGGTGGCATATTCCTTTTCGGCCTATTAGTAAAAACAAGAAATTTTTAATTTGTTATAAACCTCTATCTTTTGTTAAAAATGCTATTGACTGATGGGTTTTGAGTAAATTTGGCGTAGCAAAAGCACGAAAAGAAATAGACATCTAAAGAAAGAAGATCACCATTGCCAACCCAATATCAACACCTTGACTCCACAAGAAAGAGATAGGGAAATCCTAAACAAATAGGAAAACCCTAAACAAACTTCAATTCGTATTATTTCATAAAAAGAAGCATTACATCACTTTTATGGAGTCCCGAAACATTAAATTACACGAAATACCAAACTTACTTAAAATAGTAAAACATTAAAAATGACATCAAAGCCCCTTGACCATTCTTAAATAACTTTCTAAAACTTTGGACAAAGACTCAAACTCAAACGGACCCAAAAACCCCCTAAAATACGCTAAACGACAACTTATTATAAATAGTAAGTTTTGCATGGAAACTGCATTTTGACCTTCAAAACGGCTGAATTTGGCCTTTGATGACTCCAACCACGTACAAATTGTCGATAGCTTCGAAATGCTTATGAGCCCCGCGACGATATCCAAATCAAAAGTTATGACCGTTTGAAGTCGACACTATGTATCTAACCTTTCGTCTTGCCTTCTTGCGATCTTCCTGTTCCAGTAATGCTTCTGCGGCTTATTCTACATCAAAATTATACCCTATCTTTTTCCAATTATTTATTTCAAAAATATCGATTTCATTTAATTAAAAAAAGTATCTAAAAATCCATTGTATATTGAGCAGGGCCCATTTGAGAATGACAATAGAACTCGCTATTCTTTTCAATAAAAATCGGGTGGAGCTACCTAAATAATCCAAACAGAGTGGAACATGTCAAAATAATTGAAAATTGCTCAAACACAACGGGACATCACCTATGCCATCCATTGGAGGGATGTGGGAGATGTAGTAGTTTCCATGTCTCCAACCTCGTTTGGACTTTAAAAAAAAAAAAAAAACCTAGTTTTAAATCTTATTTTTTTCTAAAATAAATAGTATTTTTGGTGTTTAACATGTATAAAAGAAAAGGTTTTACTGGGAGAGTTCATGGACATATCAACAAATGCAGTTACTAGGAAAGTGGGCCAAAGCTCAGGCCTGAGTAGAGCCTGACGAGCCAAGCTCGACCTTTAACTCATCCCCACTTTCTCTAGCTTGAGATCGGCTTGAGCACAAGAGAAAGCTCAATCACAACAGGTCAAGCTCGATCTTGGGCTTGGCATTGGCTTGTCTTTCCCCGTAATTAAATGTATATGAGTGTTGAATTTGCCCCTCAAATTCAATAGTTTTAGAAGACATTATATTTTAGGATTTCAATACAACGGAGAGAAACAATTGGATGAGTGTCAAGTTTGAACTCAAGCAATTCCCGGGGTATGGTTAGTATGCTTGACAAGCTAACCTTAAGCTTGGGCTCATATATATCAATTGTTGATCACTTAATCTTTCAGAGTTGAGCCCAAACTCAAGCCAAGCGCTTAATTGAGTCTCATTTAAGCTGGATAGACCTTAGCTCAAGTTTAATTTACAAACTAACAAGCCAAGCCCTGATTAGCTTACGAGTTGAGCTCAGCTCGAGGCCAAGCCTAACTGAGAGAGTAGAGCTGGCTCAACCAATTGACAGCCTAAATGTCATCTACTAGGTTGAGGTGGCCCACATAATGTTGGATTAAGGTCTCAAAGTGTTCTTACATCCTACATGGGCCAAGTATGACAAAACTGCTTTTAGAATACAAAGCCCATTCATTTCTATTGCCCAATGGCCAAAAACAACAATCCCCCTCCCCCACCCACACACAGAGGGGCGGACCCATGTGTTGGGTATTGGAAAAGGCCCATAAGGGCTATGCCCAACGGCACACATTTGCCATATTCAAAATTGATTGCCCTGTCCATTTCTTACTCAAAATTGATTGCCCCATCCATTTCTTACATTTTTGAAAACCTCAAAACCCTATTTTCATGCAGCCTCTTTTTTTCCCCCTCACTCCCGCATATTTTTGGCAAGCCCACAATAGACATATATTCTCCTCTCCTTTTCTCTCCTAAACCCCTACATCTGAAAAAGTGAATCCATACATCCCTAAACCCCAACTATAATCCCCTTTTTTCCAAAATCTAAGGCCATGTTTGTAACCACTAGTCTATTTCTTAAAGGCCATTCAATATAGGCCCATATAAAAAAGAGCCATAGAAAAAAGAGGCTAAAATAAAAAGAATTGTTTGGTAATGCAAGGATCTATGCTAAATAGGCATTTTTATATCATTGGTTAAGGGTTTTTCTACATATTTCTTGAGATTCACAAGGTATTAAGCCATGAAAATTGACCATAAGGACATGCTCAGCCTTCCAAAGAGATCTTACGGCTTGGATCTTGTGTTTGGGGCCCACATAATCCATAATATTATACCTAATGGCTCACTTTTTTGCACATATCTAGAGATTGGTAATGATCCAACGGGTGAAATTTGGTCTCATGATTATGTTTGATATTAGGAACACTACTAACGGTTTAGATCTTATTTTAAACGCTTCTAAATAATAATAAAAATTGAAACAGTGTACTGCTCATGGACAAATGCAATTTTGAGCATAATACATCAATGGTTATTTTTGTTTTGCACATATCTCAAAATACACAAGATATTATATGATCAAAATTGACCATAGAGCCGTTTTCAGCCTCCCAAACATATCCAACAGTTTGATCTTGTGTTTGGGGCCCACATATCATAAAAAATTATATCCAATGGCTCACGGTTTGTGGC
This sequence comes from Persea americana, assembly GCA_029852735.1. Lineage (NCBI taxonomy): Eukaryota > Viridiplantae > Streptophyta > Magnoliopsida > Laurales > Lauraceae > Persea > Persea americana. The sequence continues at coordinate 3,868,491 of CM056813.1, forward strand.
ACGTATCTCGAGATTGGTGATGATTCAACGGCTGAAACTTGGATACATGTTTGTGTCTGGCCTTGTGGACATTTTTAACGGTTTGGATCTTGATTGGAACTCTCCGATTTGGAGAAAAATTGAAAAAAGGGGACTGGGCATGATTATGCTTAATCACTGTAGCTCCGCCTCTTCTTTTTTCCCTCTATTTCTCAACTCCCTCATCAAGGAGGCTATGGAAAGTAGAGCCATTGCCTCTACTTCTCTCAAATATGTAGAGGCTGAAAGGTGGTGCCAAACACTCTATTTTTTAAACCTCTATCTATTTTAGAGAAATAGAGAAAAAGAGGGAAAAATCAGACCTCCCAAACAAGCACTTAATATCTAAACCCAATCCCAAAATCCTTAGTGCCACCAAGTCCAGCAATTGCATTAATATTGGCATTTTGGAATTGGTCCCAATGGAAACAATTGGTACGAGGAAGAGAATGGCTTCTTGGATTGAGGCGGCCGGTGTTTGCATTCATCATCTTCTTGTAGTAGGAGAATGTGACCAAATAAATGGTGGAACTGTCATGTGATAAGTGTATTAACTCTTAAAGAGATACTGTGCCCACAACAGATCAATATTATTTCAAAAAATGGAAGTGTCCAGAATATACAATGTTATCATTTTCTTTACTTCCTAAGACTTTTGAAGTGCTCTAACAAGTTGTTCTACAATTTACTGTAGAAGAAATGTTGTGCATCTTATACCAACTTCATTTGAGGTCTTAATAAAAACAGGAATGAGCTTACCAAGGTAGTTTTTTTCCTCTCCTTGAACACTGCTTCCCATGCCTTCAACAGGACATAACAATTAATCTTTGTAGGCCGTGGCAAAGGTGCTCACGAGATCGGTTTTCTTCTTTCCACAATGCACTGAATTATAAAAGTTGTATTTCAAAGTTACATAAGGAAAAGTCTAATAGTTTCTTCTTATCTGACTTTGAGATGAGAATTTTCAATTAATTATATGTGAACTTTGGAGTATTGTTCAATGTTGAGCTTTTAAAACTCAATGTGGTTTCCAGGTTGCTAGCAATATTTTTAGAACACACAAAGATACTTGTTTTCATTACATGTTGAAAAAAGATTTTTTTATTCTTTTTTTGGACATTCAAATATTAAACTTTATATGGTATGAAGTTTTGGCATTCTGGCAATATTCTAATCTCTCGTGGGAGTAGAATTCCTTCACAAAATAGGCCCGGGTGTGAATACTTTATCTTAACCTTACACATTGTCCGCCTCACTCAAATGAGAATCCTGGATCCGCCACTACACACACATTATCTTTTTGTGTAACAGCTGTACACGAGCGGGCTAGTCTCTTGATTGGGTGAATACTCAAGACCCGTCTTCCATCTTCCAGTGACCTAGATCATCTTCACCTTTGGGACCTAGTGGCAGACTCGGGATTTTCATTTGGACAGTGCGGTATATGGTCAAGTGACAAGATTAAATAATAAAATCGAGTTTTTATGATCTTATAAAAGGCATTTCTTGAATCACGCGGGTACAACTATCACTTGGGTCCGCCCTTGGACCTACCAAAGGTAGATGATGGAAGAACAGTTGCATCATCTGACTGACCTTTTTAATTCCTAATTCAGTTTATACCATTAGCTCTATTTTCATCTTTACAGTCCAATTGAAACAATCTGGTGGTTACAATCACCTACAGGAGGAGTTTTATTGGATGATCATAGCCATTTGACAAGGGTCTTGACACCCTTTAGCATGATCCATGGGAACGAGGGCATATGATGGTGTGCAAAATTTGACACTGGAAAGTGGGTTCCATTCTGGAATGGTTAGGCTGTTGGATGGGAATGATGCCTTTGAGGGCCCTTCTATTTCTTGGTTGGGATCAGGAGTGACTCTTCTGCTGCATAAATGGCATATGTATGGAATCAGTAGTGACCCTAGGAAAGGTCACCTTTTGTAACATGCAGATACTCAGTCCTCACTTCCCCTAGAACAAGGTTCTCACTGAGGTTTGCATACTCAGAGGACTTCTTAGCAGGGGTGCTCATGTCCTGGCCAGACTGAGCCCGAACCAGGCCCAGCCTGCTTTGGTCTGGACCTGGATAAGAGTGATCATGGACCTGGTCGGGCCGAGCACAGGTTTGGATAGGGTGTTCATGGATCGGGATGGCCTGAGCCCATTTCTAGTGCCTGGGCCAGGCTTTGGATTATTTTCTGGGCCTGTTAATAGATGGGCTTGGATCAAGGGATGAAAGCCCAAGCCCAGCCCTTCTATTACAATAATGATAGGGAGAGTTAAGACACGCAGAACTTGAAGACATGGAAACTCACCATACGCATTTATAACCACATTAGTTGAACTATATACAACAAAGGATACTACAAAAAATAACTTCTTTTCTTTACAATGTAAACTCGGGCCGGGCTCGGGCTTCACCTTCCTCAGTTGAGCAGGGTTTGGGCCTACTAATTATCACCCAATATTCCCAGCCCGACCCATGAGCACCCCTGGGTTTGAGGGCTGAGGTCGAGGTTCTAGTAGATGGGTGGGGCTCTGATTTTTCATTTGGACCCGTTTAATAGATGGGCCAGTCTTGGACTCAGTTGTAGAGAGCCCAAAGCCCAGTCTGGTCAGAATATAAAATTAATTATAAGGAGGGGTAAATGGGGAACTTGAACCCATGACCTCTCACAAGGTCACATGATCAAATCAATTGAGCTACACCCTAATACAATAAGAAATCTTTTTCTTATTCTATAAATCAAACTTGAGCTGGGTTTACGCTTCTTCTTTTATTGGCGGGCCGGGCTCGGGCCAGCAACTCTGGGCCCGACTCTGGCTTGGGCTTATATTATAGAAGTCAGGCATGGCCTAGACATTCCTCAACCCAGCCCAGCCCCAACACGAACACCCCTACTTCTTTGGCCTAGTTAGTTCGGTAGTAAATGAGGAATCTGTAGATTTGAGGATTTTACACCCTTTTTCCCTTGGGTTGAGGATGTTTATATCTCGGGGGAAGGGTCAAAGTAGGGTTGAACTTGAGAATACTAAAAAATGAAGTTTCTCAAACGGCCCAATTTCTTGGGGATTTAAACTTGCCAAACATGGATTTTCAACCACTTTGTGGAAAACAAAAATCCTTTTTCGAGGATTTGTTGCGAAATGTGACAAAAATGTTACAGTGCAAGCCAACTGGCATGTGTGGGCTAAGCTTGGACAGGTTCAGCCCTGCTTGGCATGGTCAATGTGCTGCCTCATGAAACTATATGTTGGTGCTTTGGATTTAGATGGTAGAAGTCTGATCTGAGAAGATAACACATCTTTTATCTCATTGGCCAATTAAATTTCCAACAGTAGTCATGGGAATCATTTGACATTGTAATCCACATGCAATCCAAAGAGAACCGACAGCAAGTGTATATTGATATATGTAATGGGGCCCAAAAGTAGATATTACTCAGTAGGTTGGGCTCAGGCCTGACCCATTATAAGGTAAAATGGAAATTTCAAAAAGGTATAAAATTCTTGGCTTGTCTTCAAAAAAGTACATGACGATTTGAATGTTTCAAAAAAGAATAAAAGTTTTTCATTTTTCTTTCAATCAAGTCCTCTCCATAAAAAGATGTTAAAAATGACAAAAATACCCTTTTGATAAGTTTTTGTGCTAACCTTCTTTTGTCCTTAAACAAACCCAATAATCATTTTATAGGCCCCATTGATCGAATGTTGCTGGCAGGATACCTTTTTTAGATGGTTCGGTCACCTAGGAAAATGTCACACTTGATCTTGGTTTCTTTTTTTTTTTGGATTCTTGTATAGCCCATATTCCAAGTTGATTTTGATGATCATAACTATTTAATAAAGACAAGTTTTTAGTCATTTAGAATCCATATAAACCCTTCTTTTTTAACTATGTATGAATAAAGTAGCTGAAGTGGGCACTACTAGATTGCTTGGATTGGACTCGATCATTTTCTCTTAAATGATTTATGAAAGGGGAAACCTGAAAAAAAAAAGAGATAAAGGTTTTTTTTTTTTTTTTGTCATTTTTAAAAATCTTTTTATGATGAGGACTTGATTGAAAGAAATATGGAGAACTTTTGTACTCTTTTAAAATATTGAAATCTTCATGATTTGCTAAAGGAAAATTTTTGAAAAATGATATAACAATATTTTTGTCATTTTTTAATTTTTTTTATGGTGAGAACTTGATTGAAAGAAATATCGAAAACTTTTGTACTCTTTTGAAATATTAAAATCTTTATGTAATTTTTGTAGAAGGAGCTAAAAATTTTATACTATTTATGTAATCTTTCCTAAGATAAATCAGGCTTGGGCATGAAATAGCTTAACCAATTTGGACCTGACATGTGATGTGCTCTTTTTGACACGCAGGAGATTCTTGACACAAAACAAAAATGCTCGACAAATCATGGTCTAGTTGCTTTCTTTAATCATAACTCAAATTTCATTATCATCCTTAGCCTAAAAATATAAAATCCATACTTCAACATACAGCATTACAGCATTTGAGCCCTCACAATCTTAAAATCTTTCGACATATACCGAATATGCAAAAGAACCTGCAGGCAACCTACATGAAACTAATCATATCGAGGACTGCTACAAGTGAACCGGCGATGATTCTTGACCAACCGGCGGTGGAGGGCTGTACGGCCGCTGCATAAGGCGAGTATCCATCCTTCCTACAAAATCTATAAACAATGAAGTTAAAAATCAATACCATCATCTTAACTTTATCACATCAATCTCGGTTTGTCTTAATGTGTTATACTCAATATGATTTGAATAGAACTCATTAAGAAAATGTGGCAATCTTTTATATCCATCTGCCAATATGAAGTTCATAATCAGGATTATCAAATGCATTATCAATTAATAAAGAAGAGAAAGAACTATGGATATGTTTGTATAGCATCTACAGAAATAAAAGTTTGTGGACTAGTACTTTTCTATGAAGTATTCCATGTACTCATAGAAAGTTATATTGCTTTTGATGTTTCCATGAAAAAGTTCTACGCCAAACGTTAAGAAAGGCTTTTCATGGAAAAATGCCTTATCTTTCCTTTCCATTTTTACGGAAAAGTGGCTACAAAAATATAACATAATGACTACTTACATTTCAAAGCCATCGCTTGTGTCATCTGCAAAACAATGAGCACCAACAAACAGAGAAGTATAGAAAAAGCCTTGGAGCCTCTCATTGTGCTTTTAAGGCCAGCCAAAGATAATGGGGAGCACGAGCTAAAACCTCTATTTATAGTGCCCCAAATAACTTTCTGTCCAAACAAGCTATGGCTTCCTCAGTGACTTTAGTAGTATTTGACAGAGTCCTTCATTGACTATCAATTTATAATTCTAAATGGAGTTATGAGTCTTGAAGGAAACTAAAATCTTTGAATGTTATTATTATTATATCATATAATTAATCAAAATTTCAACATTTGGACCGGTCAACAGAAACATTGTTCAACCAAAGGACATTTTTCTTTTTCCTCCATCACTGATTTTCTTCATCTTAAAGTTGGTGGATCTTTCTTTGAAAGGGGAGTTGTTCAGAAAAAAGGGGAAATTTACATACAATCACCTCTGTTTTTTAGAATTACAAATAAACAACTGCCTTTTTTATTTTTATAAAACTAACCTATATTTTTGTGCAAATCTCAGAGTCAATTTGAGTGGGGATTAATGCCCTCACCTTAATATGGATCAAGTTAGATCATACTTTTCATGATCAAATTTTGTCAATTGGTAGAAAACTGAACCTCTGATTGCGACTCAATGGGTTAATCGAGATTTTTAATTTGAAAGAGGTGGCCATTTGAGAAAATAGAAAAAGAAAGTGGTTGTCTGTAATTGTCACAAAAACATTTGAGAACCCAAGTTTACATGACTCATAATACAATGTTGGTTTTAACAATGAAGAAAACTGACAATGGTAAACCTATAAATGAAGGACCTAGAATTAGGTGGGGCAATGGGCAATGGGTTGGAGTTAGCCCCACCCTTTTTTTTCTTTGTTTTTTTTTTTTTTTGGTTGTGGGGGGTGGGGGGTTTGTTGGGGGCGATGTGACTTGTACCATAAAACAGTAAAAAAAGCTTATACAGGGGCATTACTCTCTCTCTTTCTTTATATATATTTACATAGGAGATGCTCTCTCACTCTCTCTCTCTCTCTATGTGTGTGTGTGTATATATATATATAATATGCTCCATTAGAATCATCTTATTTATTAATCAAATTGTCCAAAACAAGGGCCTGTTTGTTTCATGTAATTTAATAGATAGGAATTACCAATACTTTTATTTTTACAAAATAGTTAAAAGGCAAGAAAAAGAAAAGTGAATTTCTAAAATGGAGGTCAAATCATCTCTCCACTAATGGAAAGTGAATGAAGTGGAGGTGTAAAATGAAAATCCAGCTATCCCCCGTCAGTTAAATCTTAGAAAAGTGAGGGTCGCATCTACATCAGTGTTTTCATCCTTCATCCTCACATCTTTAATAATCTTTTATTGGAGCTCATTTGACCTTCAATGCTAATGAAATTAATTTTCTCGCATTCCATGCAAACAAACAAGCTCTATCTAATAAGATAAGTCGGCAAGTCATAGTGCAATTAATTAAATTAAGATGATATTGGAGTTAAGTAAGAAGAATGATTCACCTAAACCCCAAATACCAAATTAACTTTTACACAAAAATAAAAAGAAAGTTAGCCAAACCCCAAACTGTTAGGTTGAATTTGGATCAAGTTGATGGGTTAAATAAGAACCTTCCAAAAATTGAAGGTGATGAGGTAAATTTTTTTTTTTGTTGTCATTCCTAATCCACATGAAGTCAGATCCATTGTCCCCACATGCCGGTCATCTGGTTATAACATGACAATCAACTCAACTATAACATCATAAACTTCCAAGTTGAAACAAAAAAAAAAAAATAATAATAATATTGAAAGACACAGATGCTGGTAGTGGGCCCACAGTTCACATGTACCTAGGATAAGGGTTCAAGAAGGAAGAGGGTCCCTGTTTGGTCCAAACAGGGAAACCCTGTTTGGACCAATCAGGGGGTGCCACATGGGAGGGAAATTTCTTTTTATTTTTTTAAGGGGGGAATGGGATTGTATGATTGAACCTTTCCCCCACATGTGGCACCCCCCGGTTGGTCCAAACAGGTTTTCCTGTTTGGATCAAACAGGGGATCCTCTTCCGTTCAAGAAATATACAGTGCCCTCATCCCCAGCATATTTTGATTGATGCATCTTCCAATAACATCAGCCTCAGCCTTAGCCAAAGCATAGGGAATATGACCCACTAGGCAGACCATGATGCAGGGTACATTTTTTTCATGCTGCTGTTAGAGACACCAGGAATATTGGAGTGGAGGCCACACTGTTTTTTTTTTTTTTTTTTTTTCATTCTTTTAATTGTTCTCACGTGTGTCTTGTCTGCAGATTTTATTTTATTTTTTATTGGTAACATGAGCCCATGGTGGATTCGTTTAGTTAGAAGATTCTATTAGAATCATGTCTCCTGAAATTTGGGGAATGAGGAGCTTTAAATTTTGAAAAGCTCTTAAAATATTCCAACTTTTAATTCTCAATTTGATTTGCTTAGAAATCTTTTGTTTTGGAGAATTCAATTTATCATGATTTCTAAAGAATTTCACGAGAGAGAAATTATATTAATTTCGATGAGTGGCAATTTGAAATTGATATAAAAGAAAGTTCGTGAAAATGGAACAGGTAGAAGATGGAAGATAAGAGAATCAAGTTTTACCTAATGAGTTGAAACCTCAAATGGAGGATGAGTGTTGGGCTAAAGTTACCATATTGTTAAGTACTATTAGCTCTCCTTCCTCTCCAATATGCCTAGGACCTGTTTTGGAATTTTAAGGAATTCTTTGCCCGTTTGGCACTTTACTAGTTTAGTAAAAGTCAAGTAAAATCTCCATTTTTCATAAAATACATCACATCAAGAGTACACTTTTCAAAACTCTCTCATTTTTTATAAAAAAAAAGTCAAAAAAGCAACTTCTTTTCTCCATTAAAAGACAAAAAAACTCAACCTCTTTATACAAAACATAAAAAAGATTCTATACCAAACAACTAAAAATAAAATACCATCATAACGCACTTTTATTTTATTCTCTTTTGATTTGATGCTTTACTTCATCTTTATGCGGAGAGTTTTTGAAATCTTTAGCATAGTAGAATTCCTAAATCATTCTTTATCTTTATATTTGAGCATCCAAAAACTTCAGCTTTTACTCCGCCGCAAGATATGGTCCAGTTTTATCGTACCGACATCAAATTGACCATGGTTTGAACAAAGGGTCACTGGACACTAGCCCATATTTAACAAGTAAAATCACAATGGTTGGAGGACATACATGCCTCACCAGCACAATTAGTTTGTGAATGATCCCTCAAACATAGCCTATATCTAGGACATGTGATTGGGCCCTCTGCCTGTCTTGTTTAGTCTGGTCAATATTGTTGAATGAGACTTAACATACATTGTCTGAAGTCTACATTTTGGGGCCACCAATGGGTGTAGCTAGGATCATCAAATGAGCACGTGAGACGAGTACTTTGGGGACTTCCACAATCCAAACCCATGCGCCTATCACATGGATTGGTCCCATGCATGATGCTAACGTATCCTCACTGACTAGGCACAGTGGACCCCACCCTTTGTTGAAAATAGACAAGATAAGGTGTCGACAAGGACAAAGGCTTATGCATTATTATTCACCAAACCTAAGACTGCACAAAGGACAACTTTGGGAGGTTTCACAATCCAAAATGCTAGGTTAATGATGTAATTTATTTTAACTACATGACATGAAAAAAAAAACAACACACACTATATGAGAGGAATATGAGAACGACATCTTACCCAGTGCTAAGATGCCACCTTTCCTCGGAGTGTTCCATTACATCACCTGAGGGCATTCTAATGTACGAAAATTGTTTAAAGAAGAGGTTGCCTGGGATCTGGGATAATATACATCTTTTTATAGAATGGGCTACGAGTGGTAGAAGTTTCAACATGATTGAATATTAATTTCTGATTTTATTCTGTGGTACTGAGGCACTTTACCATTGAGCAATATAGTTTCCACGTTTGGGTCAATATAATTTAGTTGAGGGAAGGAATATTCAAATCATCACAAAGGAGACCGATTAAAAGAAAAAAAAAAACCCATTACACAAAGCAGCAAAATTATTATGCAATCGTATTAGCAACCCTCCCCCAACCCAAAAAAAAAAAGAAAAAAAAAAGGAAAAAGAAAATACGAGGCAGCTAAACATATGATACAGTCGTTTATTAAGGGTTTGTTTCCTTTTTTGTATGGAGAATTTATAAATTATGCAAAGTTGGTATCATTGGAGGAATTCCTAAATCCTTCACTTCACTAGAAAATTTAAAAATACCAAAGAGGTCAAAGTTCTAAGAACGGCTTTTTTGGTTGCAACCATTTCTGATAGGATTTCTCCATATTCTAGAATTTTTGACAACACTAACTGCATTGTTGTCTTCTTGAAATTCCAAATGACTTGTTTGATCTAGGAGCATGCAAATTGAAATTCCAAATGACAATTTTGCCATATAAAATCTTCAAATATTTACCTTTTAGAATGCTGGCTATTCCACCATTGTCATTTCAGAATTTTACTTGGGGAAATAACATTTTGATAATTTCAAGGTTTGAGCGCGGTAAATCTAGGAATGCTCGCAACCAAATTAGTGAAGTCATTTGGAGTCTGTTTTTGCCCTAGAATTTCTGCTAATAATTTGGTGTGTTTGTATGTTTTTCTTTTTAACATAATGTGGTTGCCTGTCCCCAAATCCCTACCATTTCAACCCCTGTCACACCACTGTGAAGAAGGAAATTCTCTTAATTCCAATGAAGAAACAGGCACAAGAGAGACAGGGACTTTGTAGCCTCAAGGGACAAAATTCCAAAGGACAGCCATTATGTTAATGTGAAACTCCTCAGTATGAATTCCCATGAATCCTATTAAAATTACAGGGCTGTGAAGACCAAGCAGCTCCCTGCAATTATTGCATATGGCAGTGAAACATTCACCTGGGACGGGGCAACAGAAAACCTAGAAAAGATCGAAGCTTTCATGCTTAACCACTTTGTTTTTGGTTTTGCAGATAAAAGAACAAGATAACCCAAGCTACCCCACCTGCAATAAGAAGCAAAAGTACCAAAAACAAAAGCTTTTTGGTTTGTTTATGCAATGCCCTCTTAAGCAAAGCACGTACTTTCACTTGCAGTAGAAGTAGTGGAAGCTTCGCTCAACCCCAGCCCAAGCCCCAACATCCAACACCATCTCCTCAGAATCAGAAACCATCCTCATGAAGACCCAACAAACCCCCAACCCCAAGAACAAAGCCATTGCCCAGTACAATGTAGATGCGAGGCTCCTTGCAGCCTTTGAGCAGTCTGGTGAATCAGGTAAGTCCTTTGACTATTCCAAATCACTCAAATCCTCTGCTGCAGAACAAGCCCCAGAAGAACAGATGACTGCCTACCTCTCTAGAATCCAGAGGGGTGGCCTCATCCAGTCCTTTGGCTGTATGATTGCCATTGAACAGAAAACCTTCAAAATCATTGCCTACAGTGAGAATTCAATTGAATTGATGGGTCTTTCTCCCCCCAAAAGCCCTTCTCCACAAACCCAATTCATGGGTCTGCTGGGCGTTGATGCCATGACGCTATTCATGTCCCCATCTGCTTCCTATCTGGCCAAGGCTGCCAGTTCCAGAGAGATCTCTCTGCTGAACCCCATCATGGTTCAGTCAATAAGCACTGGTAAACCCTTTTATGCCATTCTACATAGGATAGATGTAGGAATTGTGATAGATTTGGAGCCTGCTAGGTCCACAGACCCTGCCCTCTCCATTGCCGGTGCGGTCCAGTCTCAGAAGCTCGCCGTCCGGGCAATTTCCCGGCTGCAATCGCTCACGGGCGGAGACATTGGAGTGCTGTGTGATACAGTTGTTCAAGATGTTCAGGAGCTTACTGGGTATGATAGGGTCATGGTGTACAAGTTCCATGAGGATGAGCATGGTGAGGTTGTGTCTGAGATCCGGCGCTCCGATTTGGAGCCTTATTTAGGCCTGCATTACCCCTCCACAGATATCCCTCAGGCATCAAGGTTTCTTTTCAAACAGAATCGTGTTAGGATGATTTGTGATTGTCATGCGAATCCAGTCAGGGTTATCCAGGTCCAAGAGTTGAAGCAGCCACTTTGTTTGGTGAATTCAACACTGCGCTCGCCCCACGGTTGCCATACACAGTACATGGCCAACATGGGTTCAATTGCGTCTCTGGCAATGGCAGTGATAATAAATGGGAATGACTCCAGCAGGCTGTGGGGGCTGGTTGTTTGTCACCACACAACATCACGTTATGTCCCTTTCCCCCTTAGATATGCTTGCGAATTCCTGATGCAGGCATTTGGGATGCAGTTGAACATGGAGCTTCAACTGGGTTTGCAACTGGCAGAAAAGAAAATGCTTAGGACACAGACGCTGTTGTGCGATATGCTCCTTAGGGATGCCCCTTTTGGGATTGTGACTCAGTCCCCGAGCATCATGGACCTAGTGAAGTGCGATGGTGCGGCTTTGTACTATGGAGGGAAGTGCTGGTTGTTGGGTGTTACTCCAACAGAAGCACAGATAAAAGATATTGCAGATTGGTTGCTAACTTGTCATGGAGACTCTACGGGGTTGAGTACCGATAGTTTGGCTGATGCGGGTTATCCAGGTGCGGCATCACTTGGTGAGGCAGTCTGTGGTATGGCTACAGCGAGAATTACGTCAAAGGACTTCTTGTTCTGGTTCAGGTCCCATACAGCAAAGGAGGTGAAATGGGGTGGGGCAAAACATCACCCTGAGGATAAAGATGATGGTGGACGAATGCACCCCCGTACGTCATTTAAGGCTTTCCTTGAAGTAGTGAAAAGTAGGAGTATGCCATGGGAGATCTCAGAGATGAATGCTATTCACTCGCTGCAACTTATTATCCGGGGCTCATTTCAGGATATCAAAGACAGTGGGGCTAAGACAATGATTCGTGCACAGCTTGATGATTTGGAGTTGCAGGGTATGAATGAACTCAGTTCTGTTGCATGTGAGATGGTCAGACTAATTGAGACAGCAACTGCACCAATTCTTGCTGTTGATTCTGTTGGGCTCATCAATGGTTGGAATGCAAAAGCTGCAGAATTGACAGGACTCCCACCTAATGAAGCTATGGGAAAGTCACTAGTTCATGATATTGTCCATGCAGATTCTCGTGAAGTTGTCAAAAATCATCTATCCCGAGCTCTACAAGGTATGCCTTTCTCATATGAGTGCTCATGGTCTTTCCTGATGAAAATATGTTGATCATGGTATTCAGTCATTATTATTACTGTTGCCGTTGCTGTTGTTACTTGTTTTAGAATAAAGTTTCACTTCTGAAGCTCAAGTTCTTCAGATAAAAGAAAGAGTGGAATATGCTAGACAGATAATTGGATAGTTAGATAAGGGGTCTTCTTTCTGAAAAATCCTGTCCTCAAATTTCAAGTCCAATGGCTGGACTTGACTAACTACTGAAATATAATGATATTCTAAAATATTATATACAAGTATCAATAAAAGAAAATTATGTATAGGTCCGAATTGACATAATAATAAAGCAAAAATCTGGGAGAAAAGGTTAAGCATTGTCAAATGTTACAAAAGAAAAAAAAAAAAGAAAAAGAAAAAGGAAAAAAGAAAAAGGCACAAAATTGCACTTGCCTTTGCTCAAGTCTCGGTGAAACCCAGTTTGCAAGGTGATTCAACTTGAACTTTCAATCTAGTCCAGTGACTCGGTCAAGTTTCAAATCATCTTAAAAGTTTTAAAACGACACATTACATTTTATATTTCTTTGGAGCAAACACCATATGATTGCTTATTTTTCATTTTTTGCAGGGGAAGAGGACAAAAATGTCGAGCTCAAACTGAAGACATTTGGTTCACAGCAGCAAAATCCAGCAGTATTTATTGTGGCTAATGCATGCTCGAGTAAGGATTACACAAACAGTGTTGTTGGAGTGTGTTTTGTGGGTCAAGATGTCACGGAGGAGAAAATCTTCATGGATAAATTCATCCGCTTGCAAGGTGATTACAAGGCTATAGTACAAAGTCTTAATCCATTGATACCACCTATATTTGCTTCAGATGAGAACATCTGCTGCTCCGAGTGGAATGCAGCAATGGAAAAATTAACTGGTTGGACAAGGGGAGAGGTTATCGGGAAAATGCTTACCGGGGAGATCTTTGGGAATTTCTGTCAGTTGAAAGGTCAAGACACACTAACTAGATTCATGATTCTCTTGTACAGTGTGATCGCTGGGCAGGATACCAAGAAGCTCCCTTTTTCTTTTTTTGATAGGAAAGGCACGTATGTGGAGGCTCTTTTGACTGCAAATAAGAGAACTGATGCGGAAGGTTGTGTTATTGGCTGTTTCTGTTTTTTGCAAACTACCATCCCAGATCTGCAGCAAGTGCTGGAAGTGCAAAGCCAGCAGGAAAGAACGTGTTTTGCTAGACTAAAGGAATTGGCATACATTAGGCAAGAGATGAAAAATCCTTTGAATGGAATACGGTTTACTCACAAGCTCTTGGAGAGTACAGGCATTTCAGATAATCAGAAACAATTTCTTGACACTAGTGCTGCATGTGAGAAGCAAATGATGAAGATCATGGAGGATATGGACTTGGATGGTATAGACGATGGGTAAATTCTTTTCCACTTTCAGTTGATTGATATATGTTATGAAACCATTTAAACATTTGAAATCCTCCAGGAATGCAATGCGTATTTGTGGCATGACCTGCGGGTATATATTAACGCCTGTGATTTAATGTTGGATAGAACACATTCTTATGATACCTGATCAGAATGATTTGCAGGATCGGGCCAGTACTCTCACTTATTAATGCATGAACCTCTTGTAATATAGATTTTAACATGCTTCGTCATCAATACACACAATCCAAATCTCAGAAGCATTTGGTGCTCAAAAGTGACAGCCCATGCGTTTATAATCAATGTTAAAGATATATAAATATATACATGTTTGCATTTGTGTGCATATCTCAGAATATTAGTTCGATTAAATTGTACCATTGAGCTAAGAAAATGAAAAAAATGATGCATAATATAAAAAGACATCTATATTAATAGAGTGCACAGAAGCTATGCAGTTTATAACCTTACACGAAGATGACACTTAAAGCTTTCATGCAATATGGATCTGGAAGCAGGGCTTGTGGATCTTTTACAAAAGCTATGCGTAGAAATCATCAGAGGTTTTTTGTTAGGGACATTATCAACTATCAACTTTACATTGCCAAAAATGGTTAAAATGTTTTTATTTTCTCATTTTCTTCAATAATGTCTTGTAATGTTGTTAATGCAGTGTGGATTATGCCTGATGGACCTGGAATGCACTGATACCAAATTTGGGGCAGTTCAAGTACTACTTGAGCAGTCCTGCTTGCTATTAATTCTGCCTGTGTGGTTATAGACAATGTCTGACAAAATTTATATCGAATTTAAATTATCTGAACATGCCCAAAAAGTCTATTAATAGCCAATGAAAGATAAAATCACCATGAATAATTGACAATAGAATAGTGTTATGCCTATAATCAAACCTCCCCTTCAAGCTTCACATCCGAAGGCCATAGATTTACATTTTTATGCATCCAACACTAAGGAAACATGTCAAAGCAAGCCATTCACAAGTTATATATCTCATGCTCAATAAGATGAATTGGCATCATCCGACTGAATTGGGGGCACTACACTGCTGAATTAAAGGCTTCATCATGAGAGGCTTAGCACCTAATTTCCTACATCTATATTTATTTTTATTGAGTGAATATCCATTTCTTTGGACCTTCAGATTTATAAGTGCATGTATAAAGTTTTAAAAAAAGTAAAGCCCTAATCATCATCTAGGCTACTCATCTCTCATGATAGTTGATTAATATGTTTTTTTATCAGCCCCTATAACTAATTAAAAGCAGTGGTGACATAGTTACCTTAAAATTGTACCTATAGTTTTCCCTATCTATAAAGGAGCCATATCTTGCTCAACTCTCATAAGATTTGCATCAACTTTGTTCTTGCTCAACTCTTGAACCAGGAACAAACATATTGTGAGACTCAAGGAGGAAAAAAAATTGAAATAAGGGCAAGACAGAGAATTTGTAAGAACTCTCTCTCTACAGAGACTCTGAATTTTAAATCCAATATCTGAAACTCGATGCAAAAGCATAATCACCTGACCTCCACCTGCTTTAGGATCGATCATCTATGGTCAGCGTGGAGATTGGAAATGTCTCTCTCTAACAGCTTCTGATGATGGATGTCTATCCAGTCTGTTTTGGGTAGAACTTCGGAAATCCTGGTAAGAGAAGTTTTGAGTAGTTGTTGTAGATCTTTGCATGCTTATCTAGGTTAGGATGAAGAGTACCACTTGGAGATGGAAAGTGAGCCTCATTGCGGGCTGAAGATAATCATGGAACAAGGACTTGGGATTAGAGTGGAAGTGGAAACTGCATGGAATGAAGGCATGTGCTACACACAACAGGGTTTGTCCAAGTTGTGGGGTAAGGGAGCTTCTTGCTGACATGCTGTCACGCATGGTGTGAAGGGTGGTTAATACACTATTTTTCATGAGTAGAAGAGAAAACGCTTACCCTTGTCATTGTGCAGTGGCGAACCCAGGAATTTTACTTGGGCGGGGCTAAACTTTTGCTTGATTTTGCTAACTTTTTTTCACATTCACAATACAAAAAATGTATTGCATTTAAATAGACATAAAACTTTTTTTCCATGCTTATATCTCCTGCCCAATTGAATTGTCTTTCCACTACCTCTCCGAAATTCAAGTGTTCATCGATTCATCATCATCAAAACAACCTAAGAGAACATTTCCTTTAATCCTAGGTGTTTGGATGCCTTACAATGGTGATTTGGGTGAGCACCCATTTACCTAATTTAGGTTTCCAAAGGGGTTTTACTTGGATTTAAGGAATTTGGTTGCCTGTACTTACCTAGCTATAAAAATAATTCCCTATAGTTGGTCATGAGCTCATGGCAAAGAAGAAAAATTGCCACATAAATGTAACTCAAGTTATCCAAACACATGAGCCGTAAGGCCTGATTTATACATGAATTGAAGTTTAAAGTGTGCCCAATGGTGATTTGGTCATCTTGGGACTTGTAGATATGCTTAGATTTGGTGATTTAGGGCTTAGAGTTTGAATTAGGATTTGGAGATTCAGAGTTTGAAATTAGGATTTAGAAATTAAGGGTTTAGATTTAGGTATAGAGTAACTAGGATTATAGTACATTTGAGGAGGGAGGAAGATTGCTTTATTTAGGGGTATTTGGTGAGAGAGAAACTAACCACGAGAGGACCGACAATGAGAAATTGATTGGCGCAAGGATCTCAGACTCTCAGTAGGAAAAGATTTGCGCAAAGAGGATATGGTATTCTTGGTGGGAAGAAGATGAGTGTTTTCACCAAGGTTTTGTGACGTGGGGCGATCACAATATTTATACATGGGGCAACTATTTATTTGATATATGTGAAGAGGTCTAGGCCCATTCGAATCTCATGCAATTTCAAATTTGACATGGGGCTACCGCCCCAGGTCATCTATGGGTACGTCCGCCCCTGTCATTGTGCTTCGACTTTTCCTTTACTCCAATGAGCTTTATGCCTGTGGTGATGTTTTTAACCAATTAAGATACACCACTGAGACCTGGTCTGAGAATTTCTTGATCCTACTTTTTTTTTTTTTCTGATTTGAGATCTCGACTCTACTTTGAACGACTTTAAGTTCATTATTTATTTTTACTATGGTGCTTGAAAGTCTCTAGTATTTTTAGTTGGGATCTTTATCATATTTAACTTGTTACTTTTGTAATTGGCTAATGTTTCCATCTTCATGTATGTAACTTTAAGTTTGTTGTAATATTGTTGGTGGTGGTGCAGGTGCTGTTCTTGTTAGTTCTATTGTTGAATGATTGTGTTTTATTCCAAAATATGTTTCTATTTTGTGGCTAGTTTATACTAATTGTCCTTGTACATCATCCCACGTTCTTAAATTGTTTAACCAATGTTGGTTTTGTCTCTCTAATATTTTGCATAGATACTCACTAGTTACAAGGTGCTTATGAAAAACCTTAAATTTCCACACATTCAATAAGAAGGGTGATACTATAAGCATTTTATTCTGCTTTATCCTTTTTCTAGCAGCTCTATGGATCTTGACATGGCCGAATTTCTCCTTGGAAGTGTCATGGATGCTATTATTAGTCAAGTGATGCTTTTACTAAAGGAAAAGAATTTACAGCTTATTTTCAAGATTTCAGAGGAAACAAAAACGATGTCTTTATATGGTGATCGAATTAGACTTCAACAAGTTTTAGCAGAATTCTTGCTAAATATAGTGCATCATGCCCCATCTCCAGATGGCTGGGTGGAAATTGAAGTTGCACCAAGTTTAAGGCTGATAGAGGATGGGATTGAACTGGTGCATTTACAGATCAGGTACAGTGATCTAAATTAAGCTTATTTAAAAATTGTTGCTTTGAAAAAATATTATCTTCAATTTTAGTCTGCAATGTTGCATTTGAAAGTCCAGCTTTTATCAAGTGTGCAAGGTATTTTTTACCACCTTGCTAAATTTGCAGGAGTTTTTTTCCCCACCTTGCTAAATATCTCAAGTGTTTCACCTATATCTTGAAATATTCACGAGTTCACATATGATTTATAAATCAATCAAATTCTATTAATTCATATCTTAATCACAAAGTTCTTGTGCTCATTTGAAAGGTGTAATAAAAGCTTAGGGGACTAGGTTACACATTTCAAACACCACACAGCACATGAAAACTGCCCTTGATGGAAATCTGCCATTTGGCTGCATCATCAACTGATATGAACTAATATGAACAATTCATGTGAACTAACAGTATCACTAATATCGACAAATTTTCAAAGTACTCCAATATCTTTGCCAAAAAGCATTAATTCTGATTATTTTGAGATTTTCCAGAATGAGAGTTTCAAGATATTTTCACTGGATTGTAACTAAAATCTATGTTTTAGATACATATTGAGCATTTTTTCAATTCAGTTTCCTTATTTCTCTTTTATTTAATCTCAAATTAGCAAGTTTTCTGTTTTTTTTTTCCCAATAATAGCCCAAAAGAACAAACTTTTGAAAATCTCCCAATAATTTCCCAAAGCTAGAAACTACCAAGTAGGGGAATATTTTTTTGATAGGTCCAAGTAAGAGATCTATACAATATCATAAACTATGAAGATACAAATGGTCACCCCAACAAAAGTAAGAGATCTTGGTGTTGATGTTTTGACAGTTAACAAGATGAGGTGTTGCACAGGTTATTAACATGCAAAGCCTGCACGAGCAGGATGGATCAATCCAACTGAGCCACTTGGTCGTGGATTTGAACCATGGAACCATATTGCCATAAAACTAAAGTTAGAAGAACTCACAGATTCAGGATACCTTTTATTTACCCAGTGATTATGTGCTGTTGAAATGGAACTATGAATAATCAAACTCCTAATGACAAATCATAGACTGATATCCACATTTAATTGTTAAATAGATGTGCAGCCAACTAGGGTCTGTCCCAACCTTACCTAAAAAGCTGTGGCTGGAAGTTGGATTGGGTTGGTCTATCAGGGTTCAGGTTGGATCGGGCCTAACGTTTAAAACACCATTTAGGTATGGGTTGAATTCAGGTTGAGACCTTAAACTGGGTCAGTCCCAACCCTAACCTAACCCAGCCTGACAGACTTAATTGAATTATGATCTGGTTGAGAAATAGAATTCAGGTTCAGATTGGCCTGTCTAGGATTTGGATTGGGCATTGGTGGCCTAAAACAAAAAAAGCTCACACAATCTGCCCAAGTTGCACCCTTGCCATCAAATGTTGTGGACCTTCAATCTTCTACCTTTGAGTTCTGTAGCAGTTAAGCTGTTTCTGTATCAGTTTAAGCCTAATGAAGCAAAAAGTAGTCTTCAAGATGGGAAGAAACAGTATTTGATCATGACTTTACTGTTTTTTTTTTCTTGTACATTTTCCTCATGTAGGATGACTCACCCTGGCCAAGGTCTTCCTTCAGAACTCGTCCAGGATATGTTTCATAGCAGTCAATGGGCAACACAAGAAGGGCTTGGCCTTAGCACGTCCCGGAAGCTTCTCAAAATGATGAAAGGTCACATTCAGTATGTTAGAGAGCCGAACAAATGCTACTTCCTCATGAACATTGAACTCCAGACGAGCAAGAGAAGTGAAGGGTCCTAAGTAGATTCAAGTTAATTTCCTCTTCTACATCAGAGAGCCAGTCCACCAAATCCTGTTTCCTCATCAACTCCAAAGTTTGGATGAGCAAGAAAGGAGCTAAGGTGAGAAATAGATTTGATTCGCTCCTCCAAAACAATTGTTTCCCACGGTCTGTGAGATAAAGTTTGCATACATGTGTACATAAAAGATTTAATCAGCCTCTCAGGCGTCAGCCAATGGGCTTGCATGCTCCATGCAAACGAAGGGGTTGGGGCATCATTAACTATAGTTCGTGGATTCTAAGAGAGCTCTCTTTGTTATCGCATTGAAGTTATGATGGGGATGAGAAACTTCTGTGGAAGCCAACATCAGGTGGTCTTTATAATATGCACTCTTCTTTGGATGACATGTTGTGGCTTCAGCTATATGCTTACTGTATATTTCAAGAAAATGCATGTTGTCACTTCAGCAGATATTGCTGTTAATTATGGGTGATAACAGTCCTCTATTGGAACATTGATGCAACACAGCCCATCCTACTCAAAATTGCAGCCCTATTCAGCAAACATTTTAATCTCATCCGCTGCCTTTAATATTAATCCCTTGTCCTGTACTCTATCCCTTTTGTAATGTGCCCTCATTATTTTTGTAAATGTTTGTGAGATCTCTACCATTGAGGTTTGAAATAGTTTTGTAGTAGCGTAGATACATGTAATTAAGCAAATAATAAGGTAACAACTTGTTAACACTAGTAGTGGTTTGAAACTTCTATTATTAATTCCTTGAATTCATCTTCTGCTGGGAGAATGATGCTGCTGCACCTTCATCTCGGTCTCCTGTATGCCTTTCTTAGTCTATACACTCATACAAGAATGGTTGAGAAAGTCAAAACCAATATGATTCATTATCATCATCATGCGCAAAGTAGTTCATCAATCTGTATATGAGGGAGAGAGTGAACATAAGACTGAGTGAGTGGCCAAGAAGAAAGGGCTGAAGGTACAAGAGATTGATAATGCTAGCATCATTGTAGAGTAATTTCATTAGAGTTGCATTGCAAGTGCTACCTTTCTACTTGACTCTATTTGAAGCCATGGTCTCCGTAACTCCTCTATCCCACACATCTTTCCTCGATCTTCAAGACCAACAAGATTAGTTTAGCTTAAAGTTGGTTTCTTGAAGTGCTTGGACATCACTTGCATGGGGCACTTTCCAGAAATTAAACTATGAAATTCCCCTTTATATTCATGGTCTAATCAGAATTGAGCTTGCTGAACTAGATGCCAAGGGTACTTAAATCATCAATCTTTTACAAAATCAAAATCCTGGTTTAAATAAACTTGAGATTAAACAGCCGAGTAACCAGACTGGTTCCTTGTTTTTGCACTGGTATGCCTTGCCTCCTTTTCAAAACTGGATCATTGTTTTAATTATATACTAAAACATAGCAGTTATGACTATTTGCAAATGAGAAACAATTCAGCCAAGCATTGTATACACAGATAATGCATTCCTGCATGAATGGCTATTTCATTTTAGGTCATTCTGATACTAGTGCACCTCCACATGCACCTCCACATGGACAATATCTTAACTACACCCAGTGGTCTGGCCCAAAATCACGCCTTTAAGTTACAGATAGTTAAAACATATAAAAAGATAGTTTCTAGGTTCTTTCCCAATTCCCAAAGATTTAGAAAACCCTAGAAGGGAAAATTAAAGAAAATAGAAGAAAAGAATAAGAATTTGGAGGGGAAATTTTGGCTGTGTCCTTATAGTTGAATGACATTTACATATATAGTTTAGCATATTTCTGAAAATTACAAGAAACCCCCTACTTTTCCTATAGATACCAGTTAGCCCTATTTTCAAAATAACAATTAAGTTCATTACTCTCAACACAGATCAATGTTAATTTCCTTAGAATCCAGTGAACTGGGGATCAGATCACAAAGCATCAGTCAGTGATCACCAATGCTAGTGATAAATGATAATGTCCATTTGTTAATGCACCCGGAATCCTGGAGACACTGAAAAGTAAAGCACATGAATACACCATGATCAATCAAACAAAGTACAGTGAAGCCCATGATCAATGATAATAGGATATTCAAATAAATCTCCTTTATTTCCTGCTACTTCCTTTACATGAAAGCAGTGGCCGCTGGGCTGGAATGCAGGTTCTGTTCAGATCCTAAAAATACCAGTACAGTAAGTGGATAACTCATGAAAGAAAATAGCACCCATGAACATCAACTGTTCATACATGGATATATATATATCCGTTCATAAAAATATACACCATACTTGTAAAGATGAATTGAATTCCCCAAAATAAAATGAAAACAAGACACAACATTAAGCAACTGATAATCATGTATTAACCATCACAGGTGAAGACCACCTTCACCTGTAATGTTTTCTGTTCTCTCTCTCTCTCTCTCTCTCTCTCTCTCTCTCTCTAAGAAAGTAAATGCGATCCCATTCTGTTTCATTCACAGTTTTCATCCAGTTGCTTCAAAACTGGACACAATGCCTACAATGACTAGTAGATACAAAGACAACCTGCTTCCTTTTCGATGTTCCTCGTCATCTGTATGCTCCCAGTATCTATCAACAGTGAATGCTCATAGCTGCGCTCTCTCTCCCTCTCTCTCTTTCTCTCTCTGTGCAGTGACTATCTGCTAACTTCTCTCCTGTCTCTCATCTGAATTACCCTTTGTTGTGCTTTCAGGTATATTCTCTGACTATTTTCCATTGTGCTGATCCACCCAAATATTCATATTGCTTGAGGGAATGATTCCTGAATGATCTTTATACAGCAGAGCACAGCAAAATTAGCTCAGTTTTAGTATGTGAAAGCAAAATCATGTTCATAAATGTGAAGCCTTTAAATACAATTTATACCACCCGGTAATGTCATCAATTTGCCATAGAAACTCAAAAGAGGTATTACCTTAATCATCTGGCAAATAGAAAAAATCACAAGTACCTATGAGATTTTCATCAATCAAGCCAGCAGAGTTTATGTGTTGTACCTAAATGGTCAGTTATTCATTGCGAATTAAGCCTTTGCTTCCATTAAGATATATTTGTGGTTGGAAACAATTTGCGATATCTTTAACAGGATATTGTAATTATTTGGAATGTTTTACAAATCTGATGCGCTCAGCATTTGTGTGGTGGGATTACCCTGGAGAAACTGGGCCCATAACCAGATTAACTTGAAGTAAAGGGACCAAAAGAAGATGCAGTTCCGCGACCTGAGGCCATGTTTGGTATCGTTCCATTCTTGAGAGCTGTAAAAGAATGAGAATAGTGAGAAGTAGCTCAATATGTTGAACTAGCATTCTACCATACCTGCTACCACTGCCTTGGTCCTTTCCAATAGGTGCAACTTTGACAGAGTTTGATATCATAGGATGTAGGACCTAAGAATGGATGCTAACCCAGACAAGTGGTTACAATCTTAGAGTTCTAAGAAATGAGCTGTTTTCACTTGGGCTGTTGAACTGTGCCCCATCATAATGCAACAAGCAGAAGCAAATTTTCATCAAGGCCAAATTGGATAAAGCTAATGTCTTTTTTTGGTAACTCAGCCAAGGGGGCTGGAGTCTAGACCCCAGACAACTGAAGTCAGAAAGGAGCCCGCACACGCGGGAAGAAAGCCCACACGAGTGGGAAGGAAAGCCCACACATGCGGGAAGAGGCGGTGTACCCAGGGTTCGAATTTTGGGCAGCCAGGTGAGAACTGCCTCTCCTTACCACTCTGGATAAAGCTCATGTCATAATTACTTACGTGCAGTGTACAAGATGACTTAACCTAAGTTGTACCTTCATTGTAATCACATACACACATACATACATACATATGAGGAAAATTGGTTATTGTTGAACCCACTTAGTGCATAGTTACTTTTGGATTCATCATGACCCAGTTCTTGGCTCAGTTGCTGCATCAAGCTAACACAGAAAGTAAAATAACTAGAGCTAACATGGAAAAAATCTGTAAAAAATGAAGTGTGCCTATGAATATATAACCAATCAGCTGAAAGAAGATAGTTAAGCAGTGCAGCCTCAAATGAGTATGTCTAAAGAAGGAAGCAAAAGATTAACATACATGGAAAAGTGGCATCTACAATGGAGGCAGCGCACAAATTATCCAGAGAGGCTGGTCACTGGTGCTCCTTAAAAGGCGGCTCGGGTCTAAGGAACAACCCCACACCAGGAATCAGTTCTACTCCCTCACACTCATTGTTCATCTCTCCTTGTTTACATATGGAGGAATCAGACTCATGCACCCTCACACACATGGCCACATCCCGGACCAGCTAAGCTAACACTGGGAAACTCACGCTCATTAGTCATTATATACAATGGTCCAAATAAATTTTGGGTCCATAAGTGGAGATGAACCTGGACTGGATTAAAGATGGGTCCAGCCTAGAGATCTTAACAGGTCCATTCCAGGGTGGAACTTTGGTGTATCTGCATTCAGATCCAGATCCAACAAGTATCCTATGTGTTAGATCTAGATCCCACTTCAACAAATGCCCTGAAGATCCAATTTGGGTCTGGGTTAACACAAGAAGTGGGGTTCACGTGATTATATAAGTTCAGATCACAAGGCGTCAAAATATATTTGACATCAATATGACTCAAGCTTGATGATGCTTCAATGACAAAAACAAATCATTTGTAATACACACCCAAACAGACCATTCCCTATTTCAGCAACACCCATTCCAACTCACAATCTACCTCTCTTTCCCTCAAGTAAGGACAAATGGCAAGTTGAGGCTCTAGCATACCCATGAAATCTTGTCATCACAAGTTCCTCATTTGAGTATAGAATCATGTAGTTCTTGCAGATTCTTACAGAATCATAGTCAAGAACATAAAAAAACAACTGAAGTTTTTGTACAAAACATTGAAAGAGAAACATCTTGGACTAATAAAATGGAAGGAATTTGCTTTCCTGGGAAACAAAGGCAGTAAACTTATGGAAAAGATGATGAAGTAACTTATGGATCATCATCTGAAAATGCTGAATTTTAGTTGTTATGGGAGTTGAGAAGAATACCTCATCAATAGATTAAGGAAATACAAGTAACAATTGTATAGGTGATTCAGGTTTTGTAATCTATTCTCTGATTACCTTTATTCAACACAACTGGAATTAGTTTCGCATTATTAAAGACCAATAAGCAATTGGTATTAACATTCATAGAGGCCAATCCAAATAGAACTATAAGGGCCAACAAAATTTGTTGAATAAAAATGACCAAAGAGGATATTAAAAAATCTGAATCACTTACAGATTTTTTTCCAAAAAAGAAATCTGTAGTTTCTTATACCTTGTTATTAGAGAACTATTGGATGGATAACAGAAATGAGTCATGAAGCAATGTGAACTTGAAAACATTATTTCTGATATTACAAAATAAGGGATTTCTAACAGCATCTAATATTACAATTAGATCAAGAAGTGCTGATCTCCTGTATTGTTATTGGATTCATGATTGAGACTCATTTGTTGATAGAGTTTGATCATTCAATGCAGTAGGAAGGCCTGAAGAAAATTGTCCTTGGTTGGTCTTCAATTCACTTCTGTACATAATTAACATATACTTGCAGAACACAAGACTCAGAGGGCAACTCTGCAGATTGCCTTCTCTTGCAGCGAATAGCTGTGGTTGTACAATCTGTTTAAAGAAGATATACAATGACCAGCAGCAATAAATGACATGCTAAAGTGAAGAGGGCTGGTAATCTCATCAGAGACACTGAAGCTGCATTGCTTGAACCTGAAGGTACCGGCCCAAACACTCGCGCTCCGCTTGGGTTGGTTGTATTTAAAACAGACGAACTCGTGCTGTAGTTTGAGAAATGTACAGGTATGGTCAGTTTAATGCCACTAAAGAAATCCGTTTGGAAGAGAAGGGCAAATCAGATTGAGTGATCACTAGGAATATTTACCTAGTCGATGTGTATTGACATGTTGGAGTACCTGTCAAAAAACATTCAAAAAGAAAAAAAATCAGCTTTTAAAAGCATTCATATTTGCAAGGATTCATATACATCTCCATAGAAACATCTCCACATTGAACATGCACATGCTTATGCAAATAAAAAAGATGATAATATTGTAGCTTACTATCATTAAAATGATTTCTTGGGCAACATAAATATAGATAATACATTGAGATGGAAAGGGAACAAGAAAGCCTAAGAGTGAAGAGACCAAGCTTCTGCTGACTGTAAAGAGAGCATTCCCAGTGTCTAATTAAGATACCAGGGATAAGCAGAGGGCGACAATCATTATACAAGGATGGGATTCTCATATTTACCAAATTCTTCAAATACTTTTGAATTTCACATCAACACCGAACTCCTTGTGTTCATCCTGAAGGTATTGCGGATATGGTCATAGATATGGATTTTCAGATACAAACACATGTACATGTGATATCATATTAATGCATTTCAATTCTAGCAGGTGACCAGTTTCAGCATCAAGTGCAATGAAGAGAAGGCTATCGTAATCCCAAAAGGCTACTAATCAAACAAATGCAAAATATCATCAAGCGCATATTTGGATGCTTGCCAAATCAGAATTGTTTGTAGTTTTATGGTTGAATGGACCTTTTTTTTTTAAATCAGTAGAATGGATGGTTCTCCACTTTCCATGCAAATCCAATGCTGTGCCAGAAAGTTAAAACAGGGAACTCAAAACCATTTTTTCTGCAAAAATCTAAACCAATTTCCCCTCTAAATAAATGTTTCAAGTGCAATCTGAATTAACTGCTATAAATTTACATAAAAGCAAGTCCAGTAAAAAAGAAGTGAAAGAACTTGTGTTGTGAACAGAGCTTACTTGGATCAATGTTGGTAAGCACTGCTGTTCCTCCAAAATTACAGCTAGTTGCAACTGGGTTCTTCTGGTAATAGTTATTGAATGCATAAGACGAATGGTCAGGGAATGTATTTGGTTCATAACAGCTTCCACCTTGTCGGATTGCTGAACAGTCTGCACCACCATACCCACAAGCATAGTCCAGAGCAACCTGCAAGGCTGTTTCTGAAGCAGTTTGGCTCGCGATGCACCAGCTCTGACCTGATGATGCCGGTGATGTCGTCAACGGAGTTGTGGTTGGACTTGTGATGGGTGTGGTTGTTGGTGTTGCTGGTGATACAAATGGGTTTACTACAGGAGACGTCGGGTTTGTCACAGGAACTGTCGCCAATGGAGTGATGACATCTAATTGAGGTGTGCTATTGACTGATTGCACCTTGCTGCCAATAAGCTCTCGACAAGAAAATTGAAGTGACTCTTCTTCATGTTTCATTTCTTTATGTTCAACTTTTATGATCAAAGGTTTCTCTACAAACAAAGAGAGTAATCTACTGCTATCTTGTTTTCCAATTCCACTCATTGATTTATCAATTGCTACTCTATCCATGAAACTGGAATGTTGCAGATTTCTTAAATTTATTCGAAGAGGGAGATCATCACTGGGAAGAACAGCGGTAGTGCGATTTTTCACACTAATCAAACAATCTCCAAAGCTCATTTTGTCACCGCAGAATGCAGTTACTGTCATAAAAGAACGGGACACACGAAGAAAATCAACAACTTGGAGTAGAACATCCCTTGAGTTTGGCGAGGAAAGCTTTGAAGGTGCAATAAAACTATCTTCGATAAATGACAAGGAGAAAGAAGCTGAGAGTTTGATGGATCGATCAAGCTTAAGTGACGTGAGAGCTGAATCAATGGCCTTCAAGGTAGGTAGCAGCAAGGGGAAATGATTCTCTGTCATTAATTCACCGGATACAATAATGGTGCTTATGTTGATACAGTTAATAAAGCTTGAAACCTCTCTATGAACCCAGGCAACAGCAACAGCTCTGGATTTGCTTATAGCCACTATAGTCTTTATGCTTGTGTATAAATCGACATCTATATTGCTCAAACAAACTCTTCTTAATAACCCATGTTTTTCATCGTTTATCCTGATATGAGATGCATTATTTTGTTTCAAAAACTGGAGATCTTCTGGAGAAGATAGATTACTTCCATTATAAGATACTCGGACCAGTGTTCCTGGATAGCAAGTAAAATTAGGACACAATTTGAATGGCAAGGGCATAAATGTGAATTCGAAAGTCAGTATCAGAGGTGAAAACCTTTGATCAAATGATAAGAAGTTGCAATTTTTCAGAAAATCAGACAAAACGATTCTGGTTAGACACGACGGCAAGCACAATTTTTATTGTTTGTTGGGTTTCTTTCATGCATCAACACATCCTAAATCCCATATGGAAAACATGAAAACCCAAATGATCATAGCAGTCCCATCATAGCTGATGGAACACATTTTCCAAAAACAGAAATGAACTATATACGTGAACATTTCAAATGAAAGGACAATGAACTATTTACAAGAACATTTCAAATGGAAGGACATTGTCCTAGGTTTTCAACTGCTCTATACACCAAACACCCACAAAACCCAAAAGGCAAAAACAAATTCAGGTGAAAATACATGCACATAATCATGATTTTCACACCACCCCATGCATCAACACTCTTAACAACCAGAGTGCCCACAATCCAAAACACCCAAATTCTAAAGGTTGCCACTGTGGTTTAGGTGGCAACAAGTGAAAATTCCAAAACCCACGTGAAAAACAGCATAATTTCCAATGACAATACACAGGGACCGAACAAACCCATGTAAGAAACTCCTCACCTGAACAAAAGAAAAGACCCATAAGGAAGATCAGACACTGAAAATTCCTGACACCCATCACCCAAAATCTGTGTCCCATTCAAGCACCAGCTTTATGTCCGTTTCTCCTCCACTCACTAACACTCCTACTCCTAATCTTACTATCACTATTTATTCATTCAGGAAATTAGGCTGTGGTGTATTCAACCCAAGGAAGCATCCAAAGTCCTTAAATATGAAAGATTTTGTCCTTTCTCTTTTATATCTTTGATTGGAAGAATCAAATTTTTTGTTGGGTTGAAGACGGAAGAGACAATAAGAGGAGGGAATATGAGGAAACTTGAGAAAGGAGCATGGGAGTTGGAAGGTGCACACCACTGTGGGTGAAAAAGAGAGGAGAGGAGAAAATAAAGGAGAGAGAAGAAACAAAAGGTGAATTGTTTGGAATATAAGTCTGCTGTGGGCTCTTTGTAATGATGATGATTACATTTCTTTTTTTCCATCCATCTCTTTTGACTGTTATATGGGACTAGATAAAAAAAAAAGAAAGGTGGCACAAGCCATCTATTTGGTTTTATAGGCCTTTGAAATGATGTTTGGATGGTGAGTATCACTATTCGATTGAAGTGCGCCCGGGTGCTTGACAAGTGGCGTCGACCCCATTGGGCCGCGAAGCCCGCTGTAGATGGTGCATTGTGGCATAAATCAGATTGATGAATGGTCTTGATTCAGTAGATGGATGTTTTCTTGTTGAATTTGGAGCAATTCAAGTTTGGAATTGAAATTTTAAGTCACTAAAAATGAACACTCTATCATATATGGGCTATTCCAAAATTTTACTAGGACGAGGGTTGGCCTTATCATTAGATTGATCATATAATGAATAACGTGATTATCAAAATCATATTAACCATGAGCCATTTATTTTGGACAGCTCAAATTTTTAACAGGTCAGCACCACCACGTCAGCACCACCATGAATCTACTCTTCACTCCGAGGATTTCACTAACTCAAGATACTTGATCTGGATATTGGAGTCAAGCTAACGATACACTAAATTGTCGCATCATTCATGAAGTTTTCCGTTTTCATCATTTAGTTGTTTTTGCTTTAACCGACCAAAGGCAACTGAGTGCCAGGTAGGATAGATAGGGTCGTCAATGGAGCAGGGTTGATTTATGATTCTTCATGTCTAGACCGTCTAGGGTTGGACCCTCTCTATGATGACTAGGAGAAGTCCTTAGAACTAGAACTTTTCAATAGGGCGTGTCCATTGAAAATCAGAGGTGTTTAAAATAAATTAACTTTCCATGTATCCGGCATTCCTGAATTTTACTCCAATAGGATTTGACAATATCATATGATTGATCATTAAAATAGTAATATGATTAACACAATCTTATGTATAATTATTAATTATGCTTTTTTTTATTATTTATGAAATGATCAATCTTACGGTGGGACCAGCTCCTTGGAGTAAAATTTAGGACTACACTTTCTATTGGAAGGGCTTTTATTGTTTAATCGGCTCGGATTTTCAATAGGCTCGATCCAATATAGAGCTCCACCCAAAGAAGATCCAAGCTCATCTAGATTTTAAGAGCGTGTTTGTTTACACAAAATACTGTTAAATTGAATCCTTACATCTTTAAGATTAATAAAGAGGTGAAGGCTGAAGGATACAAGCTAGTGGTTTATACATGACATTGGCTTTTCTTGGGTTTGAATGATTATGGGGAAGGCTGGGTGTTCAGTTTCTAAGCATTTCCTCAATTATGTCTCCATAAAGAAGGAAAGGTTATTTGATGTTTGGATATTTATCTTTGGTTTTCATTTTTATCCACTTAAGAATATGAATTCCTATGTATTCAATATATATATATATATATTTTGCTATTGGAGGGTTCCTAACCCTTTGGGCTGGACTAATCCCTTCAGGCTTAGAGGAAAGCTGGGTAAACTTCCCTGTAGCTCTAGTGTGGTACTGCAGTTTCGAACCTACAACCTCTGAGTGTAAACTTTGGTAAATATGTATTCAATATAAACAAACAAACCTCAAGTGTTTGTGGCATTACGTTTGCCAAGCCCATGAGGCCCAATATCGATTATTTAACAAGTGATTATTTAAGGTTGACCTGATGGTATCCTGTGTCGGTTCAATTGAGAACCACTAATGTGATGGAAAGATCGAAACGGTTTTCTGATTTTGAATGGCTGAAAGATGAGTTGGCCGGTGTTTTCTAAAATGGAACACATTGGGTTCTTGGGTCCAGTCAAGAATTGCCATCTATTCTTCAATGCCTATCAATTTCTTAGAAAGGAAAAACCTAAAAAGGTGTAGCAATTATTAAAAGGTGAGAGAAGGGATCGCATGATAGTTTAGGATTCGGAAAAATACCAGCTCCTTTAAATTATTAAAACTATTTATTTAAGGACTTCAAAGTTTAACGATTATATGGCGTATATGTCTTTTGCCTTTTCATATTTTTTTTAGTCATTTAGAACTTTAGTTTTATATAAAAAGATCTCCCTAGAAAATTCAGTATGTTTTAGTATGTTAAATAAAATGCTTTTTCACATCTTTTCGTATTAGCATTTTTAAATCAAATCTTAAGGTGGGCCACCTAAATAACATAATCATTGTGGGATCAATAAATAGTATAATGATAGTAAGCCCTCTTAAATGATAGTGGACATACATGATGCCCATTAGATCCAACCATTCTATCCATCTATGAGACCCAAGGGTGAATATGAGAACAGTGGGTTCCATAAAAAAGGGAGGATGGGTCCCATGCTATGATGCACGGATACTTCAAAATGGACAATGTATTGTATCCGATACTTCACTTTTTATGTGTAAAAGCCATGTCTATGCCGTGTCTATAGTGTACTCTTTCCATATCCATGCCGTATCTGTGCATCATAGGTCCCATGTATATGTAGAAGAATGATGGGTTAGGTAAGTGGGTAGTTCAAGGTGGATCACATTTAGGTCATGGAAAAATGTGCGGGGATTTTCATTTAGCAGGTCCTTATCAATTAAATTAAGGCTGTGAATAACAATGCTTACTCCTGGTGTGGCTTAAGAAGAGAGAGTTAGCCTTTCTTTCTCAACAAATACAACAAGCAACAACAATCTTGAAATGTCTCACAGATATTTTAATGCTAACACAAGAAAAGCTACTGGTGTGTCCTAGGAAAGAAAACAAAAGATATTATATATTCTCACATTCTTTCATGGTATCATAAGTTGCCACATTTTATTAAGCTAGTCCACATGGGCTTGTCATTGTTTTCTGTTTATTTTAATGAAGACAAAGCCGAAAACAATACTTGGATGGATGAAAACAACCACAGTATTTTGTACATAGCAGATAAACCCAAATACGTATGCATAGAAAAGGAAAGTGTTGGACTAGTCTTTTGTAATTAATATATTATTATTGTTGTTGTTGGTGGAAGAAAAGAAGAAGAGAGAAAGAGCAGGGAACATTTGTCCATTACTAAAGTCAGGATAGAGTCATAGATTAAAGGATACTTTAATCAAAAGTTTTGCATCTAATCAAAGTCTTTGTGAGACTCCAATGGGAGTTTTATCTCCCTCCATGTTAAAATGGCATCCAATAAAACAACTCTTGTTTATAAAATAGAAAGAGCAAGAGCTTCAGGCTTTCTAATGCCTCTAACTTTAGCAGGTTTTTTTTAGGGGCGCTAGTCTAAACAAGGTTTAGCAAAAAATCAGGAAATAACCACCAAGTGTAATTTCACTTGCAGCATAATGTTTTTACATTTTGAAACCCTTATTTTCATTTGAAAAGAGTTTTGAATAAATGAATTTGTGTAACCACAAAAGCCTACAATAATAGGGGTGAAAGCAGGTTGGGCCAACCTTAAACATTTTTTTATGGCCTAACACTAGGAGCTGGACCAGGTTCTGACAAGATCAATCAGCTTGGGCAACACAAATTTTTTCTTTACCATAAAGACGTTAAACTTGTAGGCTATGGATCAAAGAGTTAGAGGCAGGAGATTGACTACATCTTTTATAACTGAGTCCATCATGAATGGATCTTTCTATCTTACCTATGTCCCATGATTTGTGGGGCCCCGAGTGGGCCCAACAGCCGCTATTTACGGTAAGACCAAGTACACTAGACACACAAGAATATTATCCAATATAATATACATAGAAAATATAATTATAGTATTAGATTTTGGCTTTAGTTGAGTCAAAGTCCAATAGATTCCATCTCAGGGTTGGGACTAATATTTTGACTTTGTACAGCAAACCTAAATTGGATTAGGATTTGGTTTCAAACACGTGGGAACCCTTTTCATAGCATTAAATTTTAAGGCTATTAAATTAAAGATTAAAATAATATATTGGAGTTGATTTCTGTCCCCAGTCATGGGCATGCATAGTGATTCCATGAGCACCCTGTTTATTTTAGTAGAATGCATTTAAGCATACCCCAAAAAAAAGGGGGATGATAATCTAACTAATATATCTTGAAAATTTAAAAAAAATGTGCATTTTGCCCATATACTCCCAGTCACTGTCCAACAGGGGCAAATAAATAAATAAATAAAAGAATCTATGATGGGTTGTCCCACCATTATTGATAGATGCACCTTTCCTTACTTGTCATGTTATTTCAATATGTATCTATCCAAAACAGTAACTATGATTCATCTAGAAAAATTTATCCAACTAATATCTTACTTGCAAAACAACTATTTAAAGCAAGTCATTTCATCACTTGCTACCCTTTCATCCCATGTCTACTAATATAAATTTTGTTGCAAAGTCACAGCTAAGATGTTTAATACTACTTACTAATCAACTACTAATTATAGTTAGAACTTTCAAAAAAAAGATTAATTATTGCTAGCTGGAGTTGATGTACACCACCGCACCATTTTCATCATTTTAGTACAGTGGCATTCATGTTATATGTTTGCAAGCAATAGGAAATTGTGGTAAATGTCCCTTAATCGACATTCAACAGCATGTTAGATTTGGATGTTGGACTCTGTATTGAGAGTTGCCTATGGACTCTCTCTCTCTACGTATATATGCGTGTGTTTCTTTCTAAAATTTTAGGATCTGTTTTTATTTTTTATTTTTTCAGGTGTCATTGTATTTCTCTCCAGGTATAAATCCAAACTCTGCTGTCTGGTTTTGCTTTTCCTTTACTGCTTTCTCTCTCCCTTTTCCTTTGAGTGCACCTCCATTGCAATCCAAGTTTCTTTCTCTCTTGGATGGTCCCTTTCTCATCACATAAAAGAGAAAACCCACCAACCATTTCACCAGCCTTTGTTTTTCTAGGTGTCAAGTTCTCATAAAACACTGGGGTTTTCCCATGCATTTTCATTCCCTGGTTCAAAGTAAGGATTTTTTTTTATTTTTTATTTTTGTCATTTCTTTATTTTTATTCTCTTTTGTGAAGGTGGGGGAGGGGTTGGCTTATTTTTCTTGAATGCTTTGGCCCACTCCTGTCAAAGCTCTACTTGAAAACTACTCCTCCCAATTACTGTGTTCTGGGGATTTTGGGTTTTGGGTTTTGGGTTTTGGTGGGGTGAGTTTCTTTTGACGCTGAGAAAGGCCATATGCCTTCCTTTCTGTTGTCTGAAGCTAGAGCTTTCCTTGTTGGGTTCTTTTCTTCCCTTGTTTTGATTTATTTCTATTTTCTTTCTTGGTCAGTGGATTTTAAGGGTTGAATCACCATAAAAAAGGAGGTATGGCTTTTCCATTCTTTTGATTTGTTGCAATGCTGTTCTGGTTTTCTCTTTGAATATATTTTGGGGTTGTACTAGTTTCCATTATTTTGATTTGGAAAGAGATATATCGGAAAGAGATATGGATGATGCATGAAATTGCTTTTCTTTCTGTTTTCTTATTCTTTTTTGTGTTTTTTGATGGAATGAGAGGCCATATATCTATCAAAATGATTGAAATGCCAATGGATGTTTTTGATTTGAGGAATGGTTGATAATAGAAGTCGGAGTTTCGTTGGTGACCTTGATTTTTTTATTTAATGGAACTGTTAGTATGCCAATGAAGTCTTGCAATTTCTCTAGATGCAAGTGATCTCATTTTTTAGATTGAAATGAGCAAGAATGCCAGTGAGAAGATTTATTATGTGTTTGGAGAGGAGAAATAGACAATGGGAAAATTTTCTATTCAAATGCCTGTGCAGTTTTTTTGTTTATCAGTTTACAAATATGATTTGCAGGATTGAACATTGTGTTAAGTGTCAAATGTCAATAGAACAATGGAACATAAATTGAGATTAAAATGGAACATATATTGAGATTAAAATGGAAATTGTTTGGTATGGAAAAATGAAATTAATATCTGATCATCAGATCATTTTTTTTTTTCAAAGATATTTGGACAAGTTGATATGTGCTGATTGTTTATCTGCTCTTCGGCTTTGTGCACAGTCCATATTCAAATAGTTATACTCTGTTTATATTTAGGTGATGTTACATTATCACCGATTACATGTGTCTTGTTCTGAATCAGAGATGTCATCCGAAGGTTCTCTGGACGCGAAACTATCCACAAAGACATCATTTTTGGGTCTGAAACTGTGGATTGTAATTTGCATCTTTGTCTTTGCATTTATTTTACTGATTCTCTCCCTCCTATCAATATGGGTCATGGCCCTGAGAAAATCAAGGAAGACCCTTGAGAAGTTTTCATTCTCCCAAGTGCCCAATGTCTCAAAGGAGATTAAAGTCGACAGAGTAGGAGCAAACTTCTTACGTCACAATGTTGATCGTGAAGTTGCTCCCAGTGTACACAATAAATCTTTAGAGAAGGGTTCTGAGAAGATGTTCATGCATTTGGGCATGAGCAAGTTCAGCGATGCAGACAATATCAGCCAATGCAGCTCAGCTCATCAGCATGACAGAGGCTATAGCTCTCATTCTGGGGAAGAAGGAAGCTCAGGGACTGTAACCATCCACAAGCACTCTTCCTCGTATGGACGTGTGTCGGCATCGCCTCTAGTTGGACTGCCTGAATTCTCACATCTTGGATGGGGTCACTGGTTTACTCTCAGAGATCTTGAATTTGCAACCAGCCATTTCTCGAAGGATAATGTACTTGGAGAGGGTGGATATGGTATTGTTTATAGGGGACAGCTGATCAATGGAGCTGAGGTGGCAGTCAAAAAGCTCCTTAACAATCTGTAAGTTGTATTCTAGCTGCTGTTGCTTTTTTTTTTTTTTTTCCTAATGGTGAAATTCAAATGCTCCTAACCCTTTGAAAATTTGAGAAAGCCTTTGACGTTAGTTTTCTTTTTTTTTTTTGTGCTGATAGAGGACAAGCAGAAAGGGAGTTTAGAGTGGAAGTGGAAGCTATAGGCCATGTCCGACACAAAAACCTGGTGCGGCTTTTAGGTTATTGTGTTGAAGGAATTCATAGGTGATGAGTTATTTGAATTCTATTTGATTTGTGTATTCAAAGATTGATAATTTTCTCTGGTATTCATTATTATCATCATGATAAAATGATGTCTGAATTAAAAAAAGATTCCAAAAATTAAAGCTTTTAAATTTGACAATTTCATCAATTACTTGTCAACTTTGTAACGAGAAAATACTCGTAAATTATTATCATGTCTTGCACATTTTTGGACTCATACTAACACTTACATTAGGAAGAAAAGAAATGTAATTAAGCTCTCATTCGGTGTACATGCAGCACTTATATAATTTCAATATGGTTTATCTAGTTCTACTTATTTAAAGAACTTTTTGTATCTGATATATCAAACTTATTTAAATACTTTTTGTACCTCATTTATCATTGAATCAGATTTTCACATAGTAATGTGGGATCAGTATCTTTTTATCTGTATGCATGTGTCTGCATGCAGGTTTCTCAGATCCTTCACACCTTATGTTTTCTACCAACATTGATATGTGTTCCTTCATGGGTCTTTTGATTTAGGATGCTGGTGTATGAGTATGTGAATAATGGCAACTTAGAGCAGTGGCTTCATGGTGCGATGCATCAGCATAGTACCCTTAGTTGGGAGGCTCGCATGAAGGCCATCCTTGGAACTGCTAAGGCGTAAGTCTGTCCCCTATTGAGCTGTTATCAAACCAAATTTTTGTCTATTAAGATTTTTTTTTCATCTAGTTGATTTTACAAGTGAAACTAGTATTTTCAACAGTTCCAAAAAGATGATTGAGGCTCTTGTACTGGAATGCAGGCTTGCCTATTTGCATGAAGCAATAGAACCAAAAGTTGTTCATCGAGACATAAAATCGAGCAACATTTTAATTGATACAGAATTTAATGCCAAGGTTTCTGATTTTGGTTTAGCCAAACTCTTGGGTTCAGAGAAAAGCCATGTCACAACCAGAGTAATGGGGACTTTTGGGTACTGCTTCCTTCACTTTATTTGTTCTTTCTGTTATTATCATTATTATTATTTCTTTGGCTTGGGTTTTTGTAGCAATAGCTGGGTTTTTGTGGCAATAGCAAGTGTTTTCTAACTTTGAAATCCATGAGTTGGAGAATCTGTTAATAGCATCTTTTGAAACATAACAATGATCTGTATTCATACTTAAGCTGTGGAATATCCCTTGATTGTGCAACTCCTGATTCTCCTATGTAAGTTCAGGTATGTGGCCCCTGAATATGCAAATACAGGATTGTTAAACGAGAAAAGCGACATTTACAGTTTTGGCGTGCTCATGCTGGAAGCAGTCACTGGAAGAGATCCTGTGGATTATGGTCGACCTGCAAATGAGGTAACTTTCTTCAATAAATAGTGGAAGAGGAGCAATTCTTGGACTATTTTGCATCACTTTTAATGGCTTTCCATGTTACATTGTCAAGTCAATGAGAGTGCATAGATGGACCCTACTTATTGTCCATTAGTTATTTTTCAGCTATCTATGTATTGTTGCTGATGAGGATGAAAAAAGGCACCACCTAGATGGCCTGAATTGTTTGGATCGGCAGGTTGCTTTTCCACACAAATCAAAATCGATACACTTACAGGGCTTTTTGGAACAAGAGCTTCTGCTTAATGCTGTTTC
Organism: Persea americana; assembly: GCA_029852735.1. Classification (NCBI taxonomy): domain Eukaryota; kingdom Viridiplantae; phylum Streptophyta; class Magnoliopsida; order Laurales; family Lauraceae; genus Persea; species Persea americana. Next base: position 3,905,715 of record CM056813.1, read on the forward strand.
TATTTTTGTGAACCCTTGCAAACATAACTGAATGGATGACTATTTCGTTCACCAAAATATTAGGTTGACTTATTTATTTATTTATTCCTGTTGCATTGAAATAAGTTTGTTGAAAGCCAGTTAGTAAGTTGCTATGCTTTTGGCAGGTGAATCTGATCGAGTGGCTTAAAATGATGGTAGGGAATGGGAGGGCAGAGGAAGTTGTCGACCAAAATCTAGAAGTCAAACCACCAACAAGGGCTCTGAAACGTGCCCTTCTGGTCGCATTGCGATGTGTCAATCCTGAGTCAGACAAAAGACCCAAAATGAGTCAGGTGGTCCAAATGCTTGAAGCAGACCAATTCCCACTCCATGAGGTTGTTTTCTTTTATAAGAAAACCATTTGCTTTCTAAGTCAAGTCTTGCATTATTATCCTGTATTTTATATGCGGGTGCCTTGAGAGCATTACAGAGAGATCTATAAATCTTTTGCAGGACCGCCGGAGGAGGAGTCGCACAGGCAGTGCGGAGATTGAGTCTCTTGGGGCTGGTTCCATGGACATGGACATTAAAGTAGAGAAATCGGTGTACTAAACATCTGCAAAGCTTCATGGAAAAATCTAATGAAACAAAAATTGGATGGCCCTTTATTTTCCTACATTATTAGTTACAAATCATTGACAAACCATCAAAAGCTCAGAATTCTCACAAGCCATTGTCCCTTTTACAAGTTCTTGAAGCAGGTTGACATAGGATTCTTCGTGTGGGTTTCTTGACTTCAGTTTGTTGGTTTTAGTACCATCTGATAGAGCATGGCTACTTCATCAAGAGGTATAGTGAAGTGCCCTCTTAAGAATGCCTCCAATAACCTGAAACTACAATTTGTTGTACATAATTATTTCAGGGTTCAGTTGGGCATCTTCTGCCTCTGATACCTGATTCCTTTTTTCCTCGTTTTCTATTTTGTTTCATAACAGTTTATGAGGTTAGCAATATTCATTTAGTTCATCCTTTTTGGTTCCACCTACTACTGTACTGGAATAATCATTTATTTACTTCTTTTTCTTTACCTTTGTTGCAGGAATGGTCTGCTTTTCTTGTTGAGCAATGATGCTTATTCCATTGTGCCTGTTCCTTTCTCTTTTTTCCCTTTTCTTTAACATTAAGTGCAGGGACAGGGTGCTTGGTTCCTTATCCATTTCTAGACAAAGTCTACATTCCTTAGTGTCAATTTGTTATCTTTTATTTTCATTTTTATAATGAAAATGGTTGAAGTGGATTTAGTTAGACCTCTCTTGGAGATGAAATTTGATCAATTGTTGGACCCTCAGTGGGGAAGATTTGCTTGTGTGGATCTTTATTGCTAATTTTTTACCTCTTATGGTACTTTATTTATAAGAGAAGATGCTCTTCTACTAAGTCATTGGTTTATTACTTGGATGCTTACAGTATGGGTGACTTGACTCAGACTCGATAGGTCTTCCAGGGGAGTGGTAGTATGAGACCAACTGATTCCTGCCTTGGACTTAATTAATAAGCCTCGCCTGAGTTACTTGGCTCAGTTACCTTTCAAGTTTTCAATCACTGATATAAACCAGAAAAATGAGTAGAAGAAACCTCTATTAGTCCTCCAGGTGGATTGGATGGACTTTATGTGGGCTAGATTAAATGGTGAATGACCATTTGATCAATGCAAATGATATGAGAGGCTGGTTTGCAGTAAAGACCCAGGTCAGGCTGGAACCCACCTGGGCCCAACCCAAACACCCAAGATGGGTTGCTCGACCGGCCAGACTTGAGCCTAGATCCAGAGTCCTAATCCTTTAATGGGGTGGGCCTGGACCCTCAACCGCTGCCCGTCTGAATATAATATGCCCAGTCCATATTATAATTGTTTTCCCATTTATCACTCTTCCTTATTTCCTAAATTTAGTTACAGTATGAGGGGAAAAGCTGCGTTTGGATTGATTTGTGCTTCATTCTACTTCATTTGTTGTAGCGGGCGGGCTTAGGATTGGGCTTCCCTTGCCCCTTGTTGGGATGCGTCCAATTATTTCCAACAATCCAACTGTCAAAACTGTTTGTCCCCTGCTCATGGCTATGTGAATTTTGATTCTCTTTTCCGGTCTTTTCCGAGCCAAATTTTCGGATATGTTGCACTTTTTTAGATCTATTTTTACTATTGCTTTGTTATTTATTTATATCATTATTTCGAGTTCTTAAACAATCTTATGCAGTCTGGGTCATCAATCCATGAATCCCAAATGTACAAAACTCAAGTTCAGAAGCACAGTGCAAAACCTCCTCCAAGGAAAATGGCCTCAGCTGTGAAAACTTCAAAAGATGAAAACTTGTATTGTACCATAACCTCTCTCCCCTGTAGATAGATTCCATTACCTAGATTCCATTACCTGTTCCCCATCTAACTGGAAAGTGGAAAAAGGACAATGTCATTACAAGTCTCATTATGGTCTTAGTTGCATAATCAAATGTTTGTTTCCTTCTCACAGCCCCTTTCTAAGGAACAACTAATAAAGAAAATGCCCACTTTGTCTTGCTCCATCATCACCTCTCTTTTTGTTCACTAGCATTTGTAGTCAAGCTCAGCCTAGTCTAGTCCAAGTCCAACTGGAGGAGCACCAATTCATCATTTTCGGCGCCATCCTTTACGGCTAAGAAGGTTCTTAATGTTGCATACATAGATACTTTAAACTAAAGATCATATCCGTATCTTATAGGTCATTTTTTATGTGTAAAATTGGAGTGTCTTATCCATGAGGTATTCCTGTTATCCATGGGATCCTAATTGTTATTGCTTCTGCTTCCTAATTGGTTAGTTAATGTTTGTTTATTAAGATTGACTCAACCCCACAATCTGTTAAAGCACTAGGAACATCATTGCAGATCTAGTATTGCATTTCCCACTACAAGTTAAAGCTTTATATATTGATAATTGCTTTATTCACATGTAGTCAATATCTACACATCATCATCCTTCTTTTCTTAGGTTAAAGGAAGCTATGAGAAGAGTAACCTACAAGGGGCTATGTAAGAGTGCTTTGGTCGGCTATCATGGCCCTTCTGCTTTCAACTCCCTGTCACTTGAGATTAATGGATATGATGATTACTCCAAACCTAAATTATTGGCCAGGTTGTATAACACTTACTTGAATGATTGAGATTAGTTATTGGTCCTGCAGATAAATATGTTATTATGTGAGATGATGATGTGATATGATGATTACTCCAAACCTAAATTATTGGCCAGGTTGTATTACATTTACTTGAATGATTGAGATTAGTTATTGGTCCTGGAGGTAAAGATGTTATTATGTAGGAAGGGCTTGTGTGCTCCTACTGTGATGTTTGAGGTTCTCTACCATAACTAGCATGATTGGATTAATGATATTTCATTTTGATGTTGGTTTAAAGGTCTCAATGTCTCATTTTCTATGATCTCTATCATGGTGACCTCTGATTTCACTTCCTCAGCACCAGCATGGGATTCATCAGTTCTCTACTTAACCTACCGGATGGATGCAACTGTGCACTCTAGGAGAAATTATCTGAAAGGGCCACCTTGGATAAGGTTCTGTATTGCTTTGGCTGAGGCGGCCCACCTATAATCTATTCAATCTGTTTAGACACAGCCAACCTCCATTGATTAGTTCCAATTTGGCACTGATCTAACCATTATCCACCATCGAATCTGATTACACCAAACTTGTGCTATATCAAGTCATTAAATTTTAATGCCTTTAAATTAAGGGTTTCGGGTCTTTGATTGAACTGATACTGAGCCCACTCATATCCACATCCAACTCTATCACAATCCCCCCAACCCCACAACACACACACACAAGGGGGATGTTTTGCAGATGGTCTTATTGAAGTATGAATATTGGTTCCTAGTTCCTTTTCTAGTGAGAACAAGCTTCTTTCCCTATAGCTGTGGCTTCTCTTCTTGTTGGAGTAGGTTTCTCTTCCTGTGGATGTGGTTTCTCATGGTTCCCAGGCCCGTTGGCCGGTTAAAAACACAAAGGAAAAAAATTATATTGAAAATCTGGCTGTAGCTCAGCTACTGCTTAGGGCTTGTGCAGTGTGGGTTAGTGCATGAACTCAAGTGGAAAACAAAAAACAAAAAAAAAAAAACATGTCAAAACTGTAACGCACACTGCCAAGCTACATTAAGCCTTGCTTGTTAAAAAACAGTCCCACAATTAGCAAAGGTTTATAAATCCACCTGCAAGAAAATACGATGAAATTATCATCAGGACCAGCGATGCTAATGGGTCGTCCAGTCAGGTCTAAAAAGCTTAGCCTGAGACAGGTGCCTAAGCATTGAGTTGGGTCAACCAAATCTAAGTTGCCTAACCAGCACTACAGTTCTTTTTTCTAATCTTCCTCTTCCTGGTGCTATAAAGAAGCCCTGGCCTTACCATTAATTATTCCGAGCACTCTACCTCTACAATTAATCATTGTGGGCCCTTACAAAAACAAGACCCAAATGAATGTTCTTTTTTTTTTTTGGGTAGGAGCCATGTTAGATGGGTCAACCTTTGTCAGACCCGTTTGAACTGATATCAGGTTGGATCAGGTTTATGCAGTTATGAACACTTACGTAGAGTCACCCCAGTAGAGACCGTCATACACTCATTCTTGACAGCCAGCCAGCCAGCCCAAGTTTTCTTCAAGTACTAGAACACAGTGAGAAAGCATGGCAGAACCAGCATCTAGAAGAAGGCAGTGTGTTGTGGAGTGGGTTTGATTTAAGTAGAATTTAGCAGCTACAACCAAAGTCAAGAATTCATCAGAAATTGTTAGAGTTCTAGCGCCTGAAATTTGAAAGTTTGAGTTCTAGCGCCTGAAATTTGCAACCAAAGAAGGATCCTCAAGTATTTGAGGCAAATTTTGCCTTTCATGTCGGGACACCAAAAGGAATGCATATAATAAAGACCTATGAAGACAAGAAGCTGCCCTCTACATGACAAGATCAACTAAATCAGGCAATCTGACAATGGAAGTATCTTCTCAACCATTTGACAACGCAAAATACTAATAGAAAAGGGAACAAGAATTCCAGCATTAAAAAACAACCATCACAAGTGAAGTCAATTAAATTTTTTTGGAGGCCCAAGATTTTACATTGTGACTTCCATTTTGGTTTTGCCAAGGGGCAGTTTTAGCAATTCACCTAAAATAACAGCCTTGTTTCAGACAAAAGTTCTTTTAGAAAACAACAGTATCTAGCATGGTTCCCAGTGTTTGAATTATGTTTGATGACATCAAATTAGAGACATGCTCTTCCAGATGCTTCTTAGCATCCTGCCTGCCCACATTTGCGATAGCAAGCTTCTCAGGGGGGAGCTCATCCTCTTCTTGGACTGCTTTGTTGTATTTGATTCCTAGTTTCAACATCTCCTGATTATTCCAGGTGCCACGCAAAAATTAGTAGTTAAAAACCTAATATCGAATTATCGTTTAAAATAAGATCTAGTCATAAAAATCTTGGAAGACAACTTTGCACTGAAACAGAAATATCTGTTACACTTCTGATTATATACATTTGCATATATTTCAAATAATGGGCTAGACAACAATTTCCCCGGGTCTATCAGTTCGATATAGGAAGTAATTTTCCGACCAAAATGCAACAGCAAAAAGAATAAGTTGAATTTGATTTTTCAGTTGCCATTGAATTTGGATGAACATTGCCAGTTTTTACTGCCAGTCCCAAGCCTAGGTGAAGGAGGGGGGTTGCCTTAGGTACGTTGACAGCCAACGTAAGATTTTCTCACAACCCAAATATGAGTTCTGAGATAACAACATTTCAAGATCATGCTAGGGTGCTCCCCGCTCTAAGTGACGCATTGTGGCGCTGCTCAGTTGCAGTAGAAAGTGGACAAGGGCTATCGCACCACTTTGGACGAGTGTGGCTAAAGAAGTTATTCCTGCAGCAAAAGGAGAGGAAAATCCAACTTGCTACTTGGAATATAGGAACCTTGACAGGCAAGAAGATAAAGTTCGTCGTGGTAATGAAAAGAAGAGTTAGTGTAGCCTGTCTACAAGAGACAAAGTGGAAAGGGGATAAAGCTAAAGAGCTCACTGATGGTTATAAACTCTTTTTTATAGAGGAAACAACAATTTAGTGTAGCCTGTCTACAAGAGACAAAGTGGAAAGGGTATAAAGCTAAAGAGTTCACTGATGGTTATAAACATTTTTATATAGGAAAGAACAATATAAGAAATGAAGTGGGTATAGTTGTAAATAAGGATTTGAAAGAGAAAATTGTGAGGGGCAAGAGATTGAGTGATAGAATTATAGCAATTAAACTAGTGCTGGTAGAAGACATAATTCATATCATTGGTGCATATGCTCCCCAAGCAGGGTTGGATGAAAATGTCAACAGCCAATTCGGGGAGCATATGGATGGTTTACTAAGAGAAATCCCAACCAGTGAAAAGATTTTCCTAGAAGGAGGCTTAAATGGGCATGTAAGAAAACTATAATAGAAGATATGAGAGAGTGTAGGGAGGCCATGGACTTGGGGAAAAGAATGAGTTACAAGACACCATCTTGGATTTTGTATTATCAGCTGCTTTAAAAAGAGAGAGAAGAATTTATTTAATTATAAAAGTGGATCTAGCAGGAGCGGAGCCAAATAGACTTTTCTCTAGTTAGAAAACATACCTGATTGATTTGTAAAGACTTTAAGGTTATTCCAAGAAAGTGTTTGACCACACAACATAGGTTAGTAATTTTAGATACTTACATTAGAAGTTGAAAAATAGGGGTAGTGAATAAAATGTGCCCTAAACAAGGTGGAGAACTTGAAAGGAGAAAGAGCAACAATATTTAGGGATAAAGTGACTATGGAGGGAGATTGGGATTTTGAGGGAGAAACAACAGCGATGTGGAAACAAATGACTAACTATATTAGGAAGGTTGCAAAAGATGTGCTTGAAGACACTATAATAAATAAATTTGGCGGTGGAGTGTAGAGGCTTAGAAAGCTGTTCGAGAGGAGACAATACAAAGTTTGGCAAGGGGCTAGAAATATGGAAAACTATGAGATATTGAGATGTATAAAAAGACAAAGAAAGAAGCTAAAATAGTAGTAAATAATGCAAAGTTCAAAGCATATGATGACTTATATAATAGGTTGGGAATAAATTTAGGAGAAAATAACATTTTTAAGCTTACAAAAATAAGGGAAAGGAAAAATAGGAACTTAGATCATGCCAAATGTATTAAAAGTAATGACCAAAAAGTTCTAGTGAAGGACAACGATATCAAAGAAAGGTGAGGGAATATTTTAGCAAACTTTTAAATGAAGACTATATAGTAGACATAAGAACAAGAGAGGATACTTCATTAGCAGAGCATACTTCTTTCCATAGAATTTTGGGGGTGGAAGTGATGAAAGCATTGAAGCAAATGAAGACAAGAAAGGCTACGGATCCATATGACATTCTGATCGAGGCTTTGAAATGCATGCCGGATGAATGGAGAAGTATTGTAGTACCTATATATAAGAACAATGGAGATATACAAAACTATATCAAATATCAACTATCGTGGGATCAAATTTATGAGCCATACTATGAAACTATGGGAGAGTGTAATGGAGCAAAGACTTAGACAGAAGACCAGGATATTTGAAAATCAATTTGGTTTTATGCCAAGAAAGTCAACTATGGGAGCTATCTTCTCACTTAGATAATTGATGGAAAAACATGCATATGGTCTTCATTGATCTAGAAAAAACCTACGACATGGTACCTATATATTTAATTTGGTAGGTTTTAAATAAAAGGAATGTTCCAAGAGGTTATATTGAAATTATTAAATACATGTATGGATGTGCGGTAACGAGTGAAAGAACTACTTGTAAGAGACAGTTGAGTTCCCATTGACCATGGGTTTGCATCAGGGGTCGGCCCTAAGCACTTATCTTTATGCACCAATTATGGATGAGTTAATTGCTCATATTTAAGAGGTACATTGGTGTATATTATTTGCACATAATATAGTGTCGATAGATGAATCAAGAGATGGTGTGAATGCCAAACTTGAGAGATGACAAGAGACTTTAGAATCCAGAGGCTTTAAAATAAAGCCATGCAAAGGCGGAATATATGGATTGCAACTCCATTGGGCATATTAGAAAAATCTTAAACTACTATGAGAATTGAAGACCATGAGATACCACAAAGAAATTCTTTCCGTTATACTTTGGCTCAATAATTAGTAAGGTTGGGGAGATTAATGAAAATATTGAACATAGGTTAATAATAGGATGATGAAAGTGGAGACTTGCTTCTGGAGTACTTTGTGACCGACGAATGCCAATGAGATTGGACGGAAAATTTTACACGACAACGATTAAACCAGTTATGACCTATGGAGCAAAATGTTGGCCAATCAGTAAGCAATATATGCACAAAATGGATGTAGTAGAAATGAGAATGTTAAAGTGGATGTGTGGTAAAACTAACAAGGATAAAATTAGAAATGAGTGCTTTTGAGAGCATTTAGGGATAACATTAATAGGGGATAAAATTAGATAAACCCATTTGAGATGGTTTGGGCATATCCAATGGAGGCCGGCAGCAACGACACCGATAAGAAAAAGTTTGGCTATGAAGGTTGATAGCCCACCAATGGAAAGGAGTTGGCCAGAATGGACATACATGGAGGTAGTAAAAATAGATCTGAAGAAGTGCAATTTATCTGATAAGACTAAAAGACGTTAACTTACTTGAACAGTTTGCTCATTGGTTTTAGAATGGGTATCAAACCGCTGCAGTGTCAAGCCATCAGTCCACTTCTTCTTGTGTAGGTTCAGCAACATCTTTTCCTCGAGTTCGTTCTTCCTGTAATTAATGGTTATTGAGTAGTAATGCCGGTTCAACCCATGGATCAATGCCTGACAAAGCCACACCCAACAAAATCCATAATGGGTTAAAATGAGTTCAACGTTGAGAAATGACTGCTTGTTCCTCAGGACAATCAACGATGGCCACACCTGTATTGATGGTTTGTTGAGATGTCCAACGTTGGATGTCGTCTGGCGTGGCTCTTGGCCTAGCATCATGGTCTGTGGATTGATCAGACGGAAGGCATCAATCACCACCTTCCCTTTAACACTCTGGATGGGATCTACCACCACTGCAACAGCCCTTTGATTCAGAGCTTCAAAACTCTGCAAGCCCCGGTTAGTTAGATCAATGCTAAAATCAGTAAATCAAACATACGATACAGTGTCCCATTCAATGATATACATTTTCAAACCCAACAGGTGGATATAAATAAATGACAGAAAAAACAGTAACTTATCTACATCTAGAAAACAGCTCTACAAGACCATAAGAGTATGCAACTTCCTTTTTTTCCCAGGAAAAAGATGTAGCCCATACTATATTATGTAGACTATAGAGGGAACTGTAATCACTCACCCCAAACCCCAAATCTCTAAATAAGTCAAGCGATCTATTTCATGGGTCTATATCTATTTTGTGGGTCATTCCCTTTGGTTCACGATGTAGTTGATGACCCATCTCACAAATGGTGTTGGAATCTAGATCATATTAAATCATGATTCATTCATAAGTCATCATACGAAATTATTTAGAGGCCTCTGATGGACCTTCATGTTTGTACCAGAGGAGTCCACTGCTCAATGATTCAAACTGTTGATATTGTAAGTCCTAAAGATGATAGTCAGGGGAAGCCCCCTAGCCACTTGGTTACTGAATAAACAAATAAAGCATTAAAAATATACATCAATCATCCATATTCGACAAAGGAAAAAACATATGGCTAGGATCTTATAATCTAGTGGGGATGTTGTTTTAAAAGGAAAATATGTCACTGAGTCTCAAAGAGGATACTGATCAGATGGGTAAAATCCATCTTACAAAAAGTTAGCAAACAGCGCAAAACAATGTCCTACAAACCAAGTGAAATAAGACTGACAGCCAAGCAATATAACATCTAAGGACCAAGAGAACTTATTACCCCAAAAAGAAAAAAGAAAAAAAAGAACCAAGACTCCAAGAGAATTAAGACCTCCAACCCAACAACAAGAATCAATAGCAACTCAACAATCTAAGACTATGAACGAAGCAATTACAAATGATGAATTATCTCATCCTACTCTAGCAAACTGTGATTGTTGTGCTTTCCGTGAACCACCGACCCAAGAAAAAGGTGTGTGCAGATTAGGACAAGTATAAAAAGAACATTAATTATAAGGCAAGGAACAAGAACGATGATGAAAGGGAATGAAGAGAAGATTTTATGATCAGTAACATGGCTCAAGCCCGCAACATTGAGTTCGCGACAATGAGCACCTTTCAACTATGCAAGAGAAGATTTCAAATGAGAAGCTCAGAAATATAAATTCTCAAGACTTATGCAACTTGCTAATTGTAGATTATTAAAATAGAAAAAGCATCTACCTGTTGTGTATTGATGTCAACACCAGAAAGCCAACAACCAAAGCCAGGATGCGAATGATACCATCCAACCACCATCTCAGGTCTGCAACACCAAGCAGCAATATATAGCACATTAAATCATGGTTAATCATGATAACATCATGTGCAAACCCACCTTTTTCAAGAGAATACACACAGAGGTTCTGAAACTCAACTCATGATTCATGACCTTCCCGAGACATGAATTCCTTCTGTGGGCATTCGAGGAACAAAAAGAAATAGGACAAATTACATACAAAATTCATGGTAACCAAACGAATGCCTGATGATTAAAGTAACAACTACTTAAATCACTTAAGTGATATTTCCAGAGTAATGCACCATAGCGCTGAACATATTTTGATGGTATCAGGCAAAAGAAGCATCAAATATCTCCCATCAGAAACTGACAGTATTTCATTCAGAAAAAACAGCCCAAAAATAGTCTCTATATAATAGGGTTTCTGGCAGCCACCTGTAGTATGATCACCTTAAAAGTAGGGAAGTAAAATTTGAGAACATATGTTCTCTATGTTGAAACAATGAGGAAAATGTTGATCATCTTCTGTTGCACTACACAAGAGTCACTTCGCTTTGGGACCTTTTCCTTGCTTCCCAAACTATGTGTTGGGAGAATTCTCTTATCCCTTGAAAATATCCCACTAGGAAGTAAAAATTGATGCCACATCAGGCTCCTTATGCTAAATTTTGGGGAATTCGTTAGGAGAAGACTCTGCCTGCCCTCCCTCTCTCTCTACACACACATGCATGTGAAACTCATTGGATCTGGTCCTCTCCTTTGACCCTCCAAGCTATGATACCGGGGTATTCCAAAATCGAAAACCACACGGAGATCGGGGATATATGATGCCCTAAACTCTTGCAAACAAAAACCTCTATCGTAAAGAGGTCTTGGAAAAAAATAGGTGGGTAAAAAAGACGTACACAAATTTAACTATTACATTCTGACACCCAATTCTTTCCTTAGTTTCTTGCTCCAGCAAAGAGATGGTTGTCTCTCAATGCACATCCAGTACGCACCCTCTTGTACATAATAATCTGTTCCATGAAGACTGTGTGAAGAAGCCAAGAAGGCAGTTGGCACAATGGTAAGGCATATTCCCACTGAAGAAGGGGTCTTGGGATCAAGACACTCGAGGACCTATTGGTTTGGGACCTACCCAATTTGACTCTTATAGGGGCTTGTGCTCTTATTTACCCAGGAGCTCTAAGCACACTCTCTTAGCTGTGCCAACCATTGGGGCAGTGCTTCAAACCCCAACTTCTTCACGCCCAACCCCACCCAAAAAGGAGTATATGGCAAAAGAATGAAAATAAACTAGATGTGCATGTGTCCTTTTGATTGCAGTATGAAATTCAATTCTTCCTTCTCTGCTCTTGCCCCATGGGCAATTTTCTTTATCTTTCTTTGTTTTTTTTATTTTTTTAATCATCAATCCATGGGATCAACAGATTAGATCCTTAAATACAATGTCAATTCATTCAATTTCTAAATAGAGTGGCCAACCAATAAGTTGGTCCTCATTCATTGAGATATTACATCAAAATGCAAAAAATCTAAGTAAAACTCAACAAGCCAAAGTCTCTGGATTGTAACTATTTTCAACGAGTTAAAACTAACAAAACCAGAGAAAGAAAAGAAAAAAGCGTAGAAAGATACCTTCCAGTCTGCTTGAGCATATCAAGCATATTGGTCTGGAACACATGATCAACGGCCTCGACACTAACACCAGTACCACTCTGCGGCATTGCAAAGACATCCACGACACGAACAGTGTACTCATCGACAAACTCACCTAGCATCAACCCCATCACTTCCATAGGTACCCCAGCTCTTCCTGTTTTACCCAAAACACAAAGAAAAAAAAAATTCATAACCCCCATAATCTCCTCAGACAAAACCAACAATTATACCTTTTCATTCAAAAAAGAAAAGAAAACGAATGACCCACATCAAATTCCATGCAAGAAACCATAATTCAGACCAAAACCCACATAATAACAGACAGAATTTGAAGTAAAAAAAAAAAAGAAAAAAGAGAGATTTACGGGAGAATCAAAAGAACCCATCTCATAATATCACAAAACAATAACAAAAACAAACAAATTGTGATTTTCCAAAGAAAAAAAAATTTGACCCATTCCAAATTTCATGGAAGAAACCCTAATTCGGACCAAAAATCATACAATAACAGAAAGAATTTGAAGTCCTAAAAAGAGAGAGAGATTTACGGGAGAATCACAAGAACCCATCTTTTAATACCACAGAACAATAACAAAAACAAAAGAAAAATGTGGTTTTTCAAAGAGAAAAACGACTCAAATCAAATTTCATGGAAGAAAACCTAATTCGGACCAAAACCCATAAAATAACAGACAGAATTCGAAGTAAAAAGAGAGGGGGGGGGGGGGGGGGGGGGTGGGGTGGTGGGTGGAGGGGTGTGTTCACGGGAGAATCAAAAGAACCCATTACGTAATGCCACAAAATAATACAAAAAAAAAAAAATCAGATTTTTCAATGAGAGAGAGGGAGAGAGGGGAGAAAGAGAAAGAATACCGTGTTTGAGCATTTTGAGAAGGGCGAGGGAAGAGATGTAGACCTGCTCGGAGGAATCGAGGAGAGGCGAGTCCGGAGGAGGGTGACCTACTCCCATTCCACCAGCTCCTGCAAATAGCCTCTGCAATCTCTCCATCTTCTTCTTTCTCTCTCTCTCTCTCTCTCTCTCTCTCTCTCTCTGTTCTGCACACCGACTGATTGCTCTTGGGTTCCCCTCTGCTTCTTCTATTTTGATCTTTCTTCTCTTCTTGTAGGATTGGAACTTTTGTTTTTAGACTTGGGAGTGCTTCCCAAGTATATTAGAAGCCAGACTCCTGGAGTTTTAAACAGCATCCTGTTCCTAGCCCAATCAAAAGTGGGGCCCAGCCCAATAGCTAGTGGTTTGGGCCACACTCTTTTTATTTTTTTTCTCTCTCTCTATTACGTGCGATATTACATGCGACGAAAGTTCTAAACTAGCCAAATCTATCAGCCCACATGTCTATCCTACCATTATTAGATAGGCTGATTCTACGAGATTCTGTTATGGACTTTTCGTTAATAAAGATTTTGGGTTGGGTTAATGTTGTGCTTAGAGGCTAAAACTTATTTTTTCACTAATTAACAATTTATATAAGTACAAGCCTCCCTATAGGCAACGGCGAGATATTAATTGGGATGGCCCGTTTATACACATGATTTGATGATCTTAGTCATTTGATTAATGATCTAAATGTAAGGAGGGTTCTTAGTTAGGTATTAATAATCGTCGAATCGTGTTATGCAGGGCTCATAAACTAATTTGCATGCGTCCGGATAGTTCCCACATCAATATTCGCAATTACGTGTTACCCATGTCACTGCTAAATATGATTTGACGAAAATATCTATCATCATTATCATCATCAAAGCGTCCCAACAATAGTGGCCCTAAAATTTCTATTTATTTTCAGATTTGTGTAGGGGGAGAGAAGAATCTCGTCGACGTCCATGTTGGCGTTGTCACCTTGTGTTGGCTCACATGAGGTAGGCCTTTTTTTTTTTAACTGGGCCGTTCATATTTACCATTTCACAAATTTCTTCCTGGTGGATTCATATGCCCCATTGGATTGATGAATGCATCAAAAGCAAATGTTGAGTTGGGCTCTCATTTATTCTGGCCCATTCATATTTAGAATCCCCTTAAAATGAGAAGGTTGACATTACCCAATGAAAGCCATCTTTTTTTTTTTTTTTGTATCTAGATTGAGCTTCAACTGTCTTATTGTGGCTCCATATTCAGATTCAATCTTGCCATAGGTGCAATCCATCATCTGGTCCATCCAACTCATTAAAAGCCCTAATTGAAATCTCAGGCTTCAACGCACCAGATTCAAATAGGATCCATCTAGATTTCCAGAGTTCATGTCCATATCTGGATTCAGTCCAATTTGGATGTGAGGCCTTAGATCCAAGGGCACACATGGTAAACACAGGGGCCAAAATCTCCCATTTAATAACCAAATTATATTTCAGTTCTAAATCTAAGTCCTGCAGATCCTGCAGATCCTAGCTCATGAATCTAGTTTTGACCATTTAGCAGCTCATGAATCCAGGCTGGAAGAGAACAAGAATAATCACATCATAACACATCAAATTAGAATAAGTAACAGACAATGGAACTCAAGATCAGAGAGAATGAAACAAATCACTCTTTCATAATCATTCATTTACAGCTCTGAACTCAAATCAAATCACACCACAATCCCACATCTGAATCCTTGTCAAATAAGAAGAAATCTCTTAATTTCCTCACTTGCCAGGAACAAAGTTGGTGGCATAGGCCCAAGCATTGTTGTTAACAGGATCCGCAAGGTGATCCGCCAGGTTCTCCAATGGGCCCTTGCCAGTCACTATTGCCTGAACAAAGAAACCAAACATGGAGAACATGGCCAACCTTCCATTCTTGATCTCCTTCACCTTGAGCTCAGCAAAAGCCTCTGGATCATCAGCAAGCCCAAGTGGATCGAAGCTGCCGCCGGGGTAGAGTGGGTCGACCACCTCCCCGAGCGGCCCACCGGCAATGCGGTAGCCCTCAACCGCGCCCATCAAGATCACCTGAGTGGCCCAGATAGCCAGAATGCTTTGTGCATGCACCAAGCTGGGGTTGCCCAAGTAGTCCAGCCCACCTTCACTGAAGATCTGAGCTCCGGCCTTGAACCACACAGCCTCGCCGAACTTGACGCCATTGCGGGAGAGCAGCTCGGGGAAGACGCACCCGAGCGCGCCGAGCATGGCCCATCGGCAGTGGATGACCTCGAGCTCGCGGTTCTTGGCGAAGGTCTCGGGGTCGGCGGAGAGGCCGGCGGTGTCCCACCCATAGTCGCCGGGGAATTCGCCGGTGAGATAGGAAGGAGGCTCACCAGAGAATGGGCCCAAGTACTTTACGCGGTCTGGGCCGTACCATGGGCTTCCTGAGACAACGGGCTTGGGCCTGCCCACGGTCTTTCGCATGGTGATCCGGCCATCGCCGAGGAGCTCAGAGGTGGAGGGGGCTACTTTCAGGGCCTTTCCAGCCAATGAGGGAGAGGAGAGGGCCATTGTAGCCATTGCTGCAGTTGTTACTGGGGTACAAAGAAGGGTGTGTTATCTAACAGTGATGGAAGAAGACTGAATTTTGGTAGGATGGGAGGTTGGTTCTGGTTTGTTTAAATAGCAAAGGGGTCTGTGAAAGATGACAAGTGTCTCTTATCACTGAAAATCTACATCTCTCTTCTTATTGGTCCATGAATTCTGAGGCTCTGTTTTGGGTCATTTGGGTCCAAGCAGTTGGCACTCTCTGCACCACGACTTCTTCTACGATACTTTTCTATGTGATTTTTCTGTCAGTGTCTTCACCCTTTGATATTGGGTTAGATTTCCTTGGATGTGATTTTATGAAGACCAATGACAATATTCCACCTGGCTCTTCAAGATTGCCCATTTATCTTTGTAGGTCAGATTACTGAGATTTTCAGAGAGACAATTTTTTTATCTAAAATCAAAATAAGCCCATTTTGAAGGTCACTGATGGAATTGCTAGGATTGTTGTATTGTTGTAGCTTTCTGTATAAACTATCAAATTTGGGTCCAACTAAAATTGTTGCTGGCGTGGTTTCACCAGATGAAGCAAGGAATCCATATTGGTTACCTTGAAAATGAAAAAAAAAAAAAAAAAAAAAAGTTATTGTGAAAAACTGAGAGCTTACCAAAGAGAGGAACTTTTCACTAATGATTTTTTGTTACTGAATGAAGGGGGGGGAAAAGAATCATGGGCAGAAATTAAATTTGCGGTAAACAACCACCTATAACACTCTGCAATTATTAAAAAAAAAATGTGATTCATTTTCTAATTTCTCAAGTGCTAATGGACGGCTCCCTGTAGTTGCATTGCAGTCTAGGAATGATATTATAACCAAATTTGCACCACTTAATTGCAGATCACCTTAGAGATTGCTTGAACACATCATTTTTGAAAAAAAAATATATCAATTAAAGAGAAGCAGAATCTGTTCAATTCGATAAACAAACACAAAAAATTGTTTTGCAAGTGAACGCAACCTTCATTTGGTCTTCTGGTGTCATTTTGGATGCTCTAACTGGTGAATTTCTGACTGCCAGATATGCTATACCATCTTTCATCTAATAGATGGATTTTGATACTTTCCTCCTTTCTTTGCGTAGAAAATTTTCTTCAATAGAATGTCCATGTGTAAAAATGTAAATGTAGTTGGTCAGTCGATCTGATAAGCCGCCAGAAATTATGACTTTGTTATAGTTATATTCATCTTGTCTTTGGGTCATTTGTTAGCACTCATTTACATATATAAATGCTACAAATGCATAACAGCCACTCATGGTCCCGTTTATTTGCTCTCACGTGTTAAAATGGGTGTGAAAATAGTACGTAAATGGAGCCATTTTCAGCCCCAAATTTACATCCCTGAAGAGGTGTAAACAACAGTACAAAACCTCCCTCATTTCCAATCCCATCAACCACTGTTTATAGTTATATTGTCCCTTTTGCTCCAAATTCATTATTGAAACCATTAATCTTTTTTTAATTAAACTTACAAACCCTCAGTCATGTAGCTTCACGTCTTAAGTCCTCATAGATCTTGAGAAAATGTGAAACACAACCAAGAATTCTCAACTTATAGATTTGGTTTTTTGCACTTTTGTGGGCTCCAAACTATTTAATATTGTTATATAAATGATGAACATCAAGATTTTAGTTTCATATCATAAATCTTCAAAGATTTTGAAAAATATGTGTAAAAAGAAAAGAAAAAACAAACATATCTAAAACCAAGGCTGTTCAAGGGCTGGGCTGGTCCGGTCTAAGGCATATCCAGGCCTGGCCCAGCTTTAGAAACACTATCCTAGGCCCAGCCCAACATGGGCCGTAAAAATCAGGCCTGAGCCCATCCATTCAATCAATCGGGCTGGGCCGAATCGGGTTTTTTAATCACTTTTGTGGGCATTTGATCAGTTGTTTGAACTAATTAAATTAAATTGCATGCATTCCATACACGGACCGGTCCAGGCTTGGGCTTTCTATCACTTAATCTACGCCCGAACCAATTATTAAACGGGCCAGCCCGCTTTTTACACATGTAAAAATTGTGTAAAAAGCACTTTTTACTCATGTGCCCATGAGTACCCCTATCTAAAACCGCTCGGTATTCTCATATATTTGTGTAAGAATCATGCTTCCAACATTTTTCACAAATGCAAAATTGACATATGAAACTTAAAATATGTAAAACTCATTTTCATATCCCATGATTTGAAAGGCACCTCAGATTGACACTCATCCAATTGTTAATCATAGTTGAATTTTAGCACAAAAGATCCATCGAAAACTGTATAATTTCGAAGACTAAAACGATAAAGGGTCGGGATAATCTGTTGTGGACCTTTTGCGGCCACCCTAGTCCACACATACTTGCGGCCACCCTAGTCCACACATACCTTTCCAATTATTGGTATGCATTGAGGCAGGTCTCACAAAAGAATTTACAATTGCTAGAAAACTACTGCTTTAACAACCTTTCAAACAAAACCATATGATACCCAAACCTACCTGCATCCATCTGTTAGCATTTCACATTTTTATTGCTGCATTGTCGGTTGCCTGAACTGAATTGTATCTAAACATATCACACACCATATTTTATCATACACTGAATGAATAATAATGAATAAAAATGATTAAGACAGAGGCTAGCTTTTTGCTTTTGACATTGTTAACTTTCACATGACATTCATGTCATGTGAACATAATTTGTATTGACCAAAAGCTTGTGTGTATGTATGGGAGAAACAGCATAAATCGAATGCACACCAGCCTTGCCTGTTCAGTTTGAAAATGAAATTACAAAAGACAATCACTCCGGCATTTTCCTAGGAAGGAATGCAACGCACATGTTTTGTAAAGAAGCCGGTCAGCAGCAGGTCAGCTCAACCAATTGGTCAGCCCACAACCCATGTATTGGGTCAGCCCACAAGTCAACATTATATGAGTTGTCAATAGATATTAGATAGATATTAGTTTCCTTAACTATGCATGTAATCTTGTAATCAGATCTTAATCAGATCCACTAATTTAGGCTCCAGTGTCATATGTACCCATCGTCAATACAATAACATACGAAAATACTTTTGCAAGTGAGATCTCTCTTGTATGCTTTGTGCTTGGTTCATGTATCTCAAACATGGTATCAAAGCCTAATCGTGTGTTCATTCAAGCATAAGAGAAGCCCTGCGACAGTTCTGGTTCGTCTGAGAAGCACTGTATCTGTTGTGATCAAAGGTGGCCCACCTGTTGATCACCTTTTGCCCAGAGAAATCTTCCTGTCCTGGTCGCCCATCACTCCTGGGATTTCTACACATCTTTTCCAGAATTTTTTATCATCAGAAGTAGGTCATTCTCCCTGTTTTGTACTTATCTCATTTGAGCAAATAGTTTTCATCAAAACCGTTAAAATTTATGGTTTCTCAAGATTTCATCAAACTTCCACCTAGAGGAGTTTCAGATTTTTGAGGCAGAGATCACTGTGTGATCTGATCATCCAACTGATCATCCAGTGGGGCCCACAGATCAGATCTGTGCTCCAAATCAAGGTCGCCTGGGCCATTTTTTGGACCTTTTTGGATCTATTTGCTTCCTGTGATTGTGATTCTTCATCTAATCACTCAGTGGGACCCCTAGCACTCATATGTGCTCAGATTAAAGTCACCTGGACCTTCCTTATTGGAATTTTTCAGATCTGGTTAGTTGTTGTAGCTGGATTTCAATTTTGACTTAGCTTTTGGGGCTAGATTTCTCATATATTCAGTCTTGAGCCATTGGTTTTGTTACAATGTCTTCTAATCGAACTGTATCGGGAATTACTGTCAAACTTGATGGCACAAATTATCCCTATTGGTCCCATCTCATGCAAAATTTCTTCAAAGGTCAAAAACTGTGGAAATATGTTGCTCAGCAAATCCCTACACCAAATAGTAAGGATGATACGTTTGAGGAATGAGAAGCTTCTGTCGGGAAAATAAATTATTGGATTGCCAATTTAGTCACTCCATCTATTGGAAATCAATTGGCAAAATTCAATTATCCTAAGACAGCTTGGGATTATTTAGCACGATTATATACCCAGTCTAATGCTGCTCGCCGGTATCAGTTAGAATCGGAAATAAAAAATGCAGACTAAGGAAATGACTCCATTCATGATTTCTTTATCAAAATGACTGCCTTATGAGATCAACTGGCTCTAATGGAACCCACTTTTAAAACAACTGATGATGCTTACACCTTTGAAGTCTATAAGCAGCAAACTCGCCCGGTTCAGTTTCTTATGGCCCTCCGCCCTGATTTTGAACATGTTCGTGGTCAGTTATTGCATCGGTTACCCCTCCCTTTCGTTGACACAACACTCTCGAAACTTCTGGCAGAAGAGCAAACTTAGCTTTCTCTTACAAGGAATAAACATGTGGAACCCACACATGTACTGTCCCCACAGCATGATCGCTCTTTTCCATCCGGTACCAATGACTTTTGCAATTATTGTAAGAAGAAAGGTCACTGGAAACGGGACTTCCCAACCAGACCTCAAAGGCCAAACAATAAGAACAAACAATCTGGTCAACAGTCCAATCGTAGTCCCATGCAATCTTATCCACAACGACCCTATGCAGCTAATGTTACTGAAGATGATAGTTTTGTGCCTCCGCAAATGGATCTTACATCTCAGATTCAGGCTATGGTTGATGAGCGCATGCAATAGTTGTTTCTGGCTTCCTCCACTGGTTTTGCTTCTCAGATGGCCACTACACCCTCAGCCTCTGGTTTTGCCATGACCATTTCTGGTCCGTCAGGTACTCTTGATTCTACATGGATTTTTTATTCTGGTGCATCCTATCATATGACAAATGATGTTTCCAAACTTCATAATTGTTATACCCCTGCTAGCTATATCCATACAGCTAATGCCACTCCTCTCCCAGTCTCCCTTATTGGCTCCGTTTCAAATAAGTTGATCTCTCTCACTAATGTTTTGTGTGTTCCTCACCTGTCTATCAACTTAATCTCTATTAGTCAATTGACTTCGTCTGGATTTCTTGTCTCATTTTCTTCTACTGGTTGTTCTGTACAGGATCCACACACCGGGAGACAGATTAGGACCGGCCTTAGGTCAGGAGGACTTTACTATCTCCACTCGCTGCATCTTCCTTCATCCAGCATATCCCTTGCCGCACTCGTTTTATCTCTATCACCCTTTGCCCTTTGGCGCACTCGTTTAGGCCATTTGTCTTTAAATAAAATGAAGTTTTTATTTACTAGTGGTGTATTTGGAAACATTTCTGTATTAGACATTTCTACATGTTTTAGTTGCCAATTTGGTAAACAACATGCTTTACGTTATTATAAAAGCACTTCTTTTACTAATGCTCATTTCGCTTTGGTGCATTCTGATGTCTGGGGACCTGCCTTTCAGCCAACGAAAGGTGGTTCCATTTATTATGTGATGTTTATTGATGATTTCACTAAATATAATTGGTTGTATTTTATGAAAAACTGTTCTGAGTTATATACTATCTACACTACTTTCTCCACCATGGTTTCCACTCAATTTAACACAAGGATTAAAATATTCAGGTCTGACTCCGGAGGAGAATATATGTCCCACAAATTCCCTTCTTACCTAACCAGTCAAGGGACTCTAGCACAATTATCCTGTCTTGCCACACCACAGCAAAATGGTGTAGCAGAACGAAAACACAGACATATCCTAGAAATTGCTAGATCCTTGATTTATTCCTTACATGTTCCTCTGCAATTTTGGGGGGAAGCAGTCCTGACTGCAATCTATCTAATTAACAGAACACCATCCTCTGTATTATCTGACATATCTCCCTATGAAAATTATTCTCCTATAAACCTGACTTGTCCTATCTCAAAGTTTTTGGCTGCACCTATTTTGTTTTGTTCTGTTACATGATAATGAGAGAACCAAACTTTCCCCAAAATTCACTGTCTGTGTTTTTTTAGGGTATGGCATCGAACAAAGAAGCTATCGATGCTATGATCCTAAAACCAATAGGTTACGGGTCTCTCGTAATGTCATCTTCTTGGAACATATACCTTTCTATACATTACCTACACAATCCCCTTCTCTTGAGCAACCTACGGTCTATCCTTTTGATCCCTTTCCAGACCTGTTTCCCTCCGATACTCATTCCCCTCTACCCCAGCAGGTATATCATTGTCGGCCCAAACCTCCGTCTGCTCCTTCGGAATCTACAGCCCCACCTCCTCCTTCTGATCATGGGCCTCTCTCCTCTGCTCCAGATGTGCATGATCCTCCTCAAACTCGAAAGTATCCAGTGCGCACCAGAATCCTTCCCTCTAGATTTGGCTTTGTTTGTACTGATCATTTTTCTCCATCATATAAGTCATTCTTTGCAGCAATTCATACATTGGCATAACCACAATCCTATAAGGAGGCCATTGCTCATCCGAACTGGAGGTCTGCCATCATAGAAGAACTTGCAGCTTTGCAGAAAACTCAAACATGGGATCTTGTTTCTCTTCCCTCCGGGAAACGGGCTATCGGCTGCAAATGGATATTTAAGATCAAGACTAAATCTGATGGATCTGTTGATGGCTACAAGGCTCGCTTGGTGGCCAAAGGCTACACACAAGAATATATGGTAGATTATGAGGAGACCTTTGCTCCAGTTGTCAAGATGACAACTGTTCGTACTTTTATCTCTGTTGCCGTTGTTAGACACTGGCCACTCTATCAGCTCGATGTCAAGAATGCTTTCTTGAATGGATTCCTTCAGGAAGAAATCTATATGCATCCTCCTCTAGGCGTCGTGAGACCTCCCCATGATGTGTGTCGTCTTAAACGTGCTTTATATGGACTCAAACAAGCCCCTCGTACTTGGTTTGAACGGTTTAGCACCAGCACCATCAGCATTTGTTTTTCTCAAAGTGCTCATAACTCCGCTCTCTTCACTCGCTATTCACGATCTGGCTGTGTTTTCTTGTTATTTTATGTCAATGATATGATTATCACTGGTAATGATGCTTCTGGTATTATATCCTTGAAGCGTTTTCTTCATCGACAGTTTGATATGAAAGATTTGGGTCATCTGTGTTACTTTCTGGGCATTGAGGTTGCCTACTCTCCCACAGGATACCTTTTGTCTCAAACGAAACACTGCAATGAAGTTCTCCAACATGCTAGACTCACGATCTTAAGCCTGTCTCTACTCTGATTGAACATAATCTGAAGCTTCGAACTACTGATGGAAATCTACTTTCTGATCCAACTCGTTATCATGAAGTGGTCGGCAGCTTGGTTTATCTGACCATTACCAGACCAAATATTGCCTATGCGGTACATGTGGTAAGCCAATTTGTTGCGCGACCCACTCATATTCACTGGGTTGCTGTACTACGCATACTGAAATACTTACAAGGAAGTTCCAACCGCGCCCTCCTTCTTTCCTCCAGTCAGAATCTTACTCTGCATGGCTATTCTAATTCCGACTGGGCAGGAGATGTCAATGATCAGCGCTCTACCACAGGCTTCTCCCTCTTTCTTGGCTCCTCTCTCATATCTTGGAAGAGCAAGAAACGGGAAGTTGTTTCACAGTCATCCATTGAAGCAGAATATCGTGCTATATCTCACACTACTACTGAAATTATTTGACTTCGCTGGTTACTTCGGGATTTAGGAGTTCTAGTTCCTAAATCTACCCCTTTCTTTACGGACAGTGAAAGTGCATGAAAACTAGCAACAAATGATGTCTTTTATGAACGGTCCAAACATCTTGAAGTTGACTGTCATTTCATTCGTCAACATGTTCAAATTGGTACAATAAAGCTCTTCCAGATTTCCTCGGCTGCCCAAATAGTAGATTTTTTCACCAAAAGCCACTCCACATCTCGTTTTTCGGAGCTAGTTCCCAAGCTCTCGATGGTCACCTTCTCCCATCCAAAGCTTGAGAGGAGGTGTAAAGAAGCAGGTCAGCAGCAGGTTAGCTCGACCATTGGGTTAGCCCACAACCCATGTATTGGGTCAGCCCACAAGTCAACATTGTATGAGTTGTCAATAGATATTAGATAGATATTAGTTTCCTTAACTATGCATATAATCTTGCAATCAGATCTTAATCAGATCCACTAATTTAGGCTACAGTGTTATATATGTACCCATCGTCAAAACAATAACAAACGAAAATACTCTTGCAAGTGAGATCTCTCTTGTATGCTTTGTGCTTGGTTCATGTATCTCAAACAATTTTGTAGGTATACACTGCTCAAAAATTGAAAGAATCATGGAAAAGATACAAGGAATGGATTCAGATGTGTGCCACTTGCTCCAAGCCAAGTCAGCAATACTAAAATTTCTTTTCAGGAACCTTCATTGGGTATTACTTCCTAACCAAATTGTATGCAACTATTGATGGCTGCCCTGCCAATAAAAAAAGGTAAAACTCCTCCCTATATCCAACCACACTACTTATCCATCAGTAAAGAAGGTAACCAAAATATAAAAAAAAAACTGTACAAAACCCTTTTACTGCAGTATACAGGCTTCCTTTGTAATAGAGCTGGAGACAATCAACTAGGAAGCCTTCACAGGACCACTACGCATGAGATGTTGCGACCTTTGCCTTGGGAAGGGATTTCTCATAAAGCTCTTCATATTGTGCAGCCGAAGAATCCCAACTGAAGTCTATCTTCATGTTCCGCTGTACAAGTTGCTGCCAACTCTCTATATTTTTCATATAGTGGTTAAATGCCCTTTCCAAGGCAGAGTTCACTCCCTATGACCAAAGTCAGCAAAAATGTACAACTCAGTTTGGTGAATGCGATCAACATTAATAAGACATGGTTAGCAACTTTAATATCAATATGAGAAAGAACAAACACAAGGATGGAAGCCCAAGGGAACACTTACCTGCTCATCAGGGTTCAGGAAAGTAAAACCATTGCGGAACTGAAGCGGAATTGTATCATCATCGATGTCAAAGACACTACCAGAGAGAATAGCACAAAGATGAAACTTGAATAAATATCACAAAACCAACAGAGAAATGTAAAATATACAGTCTAGGTGAGTTGCCCACCTGTCATTTAACCCTCCAGTTTTTCTCACAATGGGCACAGAACCATATCTCATGGCTATCATCTGCGTTAATAAGAGAATTAAATCTAGACTAACTGTGGAGACCATCATACAATTTAACTGAACTACCACAGAAATTATGATTCTGTTACAAGGCTACAAGGATCAAGAAGTTAAAAATGATACCTGAGTAAGGCCACATGGCTCAAATATCGATGGGATTATAAACATGTCAGAAGCTGCATAGATGGAGTGTGAAAGAGCTTCATCATATTTCAATATTAAACGAACGTGTGGGTTGTTCTCAAAATGATTTGCAATGCCCTCAAACTCCCGCTGCAAAGAACATAGGTTTGTCAGTTGAAATGAAAATCATGACGAAAATCTTACTGAGCCATCATTATTAGCATACCTAACATTCTGACCACAAGATGCACTTCAAGATCAGGGACCACAAATGCATAATAACAAAATAGATACTTCAGAACCACTCCAAAAAAAGATAAAATTAATACTTCAGAAGAAAAAATATTTTTACCATAGTTCTGTGCTTAGATGGCTCTAAGCTTTCAGGCTGGATCCAGAGCCAAATCATAAAAGAAGGCTATGGCTGGGCCATACTCCTAGAGGCACAATTAGATGGCTCAGTCTGACTTACATATCTAACACCAATGAGCCTCATTAATTACTAAGTGTATGGGCACAGTCCTGGCTCTCAGGCCCATGGGCTCAATCTGAGCCTACATATTTGCCCAATAACCAAATGAAATGATTTTGGACAAGCTTCAGTCTGACCACCCCATTTGCAAGTCCCAACCCAAGATATATCATATGTTGATTATTGAACACACCGTCAACTACATCTCAATATTATTAAGAAAGAAAAAATAAAAATATAGGAGAGGAGAGATGATCTCATGCTTTCATGAGCATGATGCTATCAGCAGCCGATCACCTAATTTTTACCTGTGTGATGCCTACCTTCGCCTGATCAGAGCCACTCATATCACATAACACCCTTCGTATAGGACCAATTTCACTCCATCCAGATTTGTATGCACCATTGCATTAATCATTTCTTAAGAATGTAACTATATTTCAAGGATGATCAACCAATGGTGCATATCACTCAGATTTGAGCAAAACATGAGCCACTGCCTAGACATAAAGGACATGAGATGTGAGTTGGATCACACAAAGGTGGGGCACATGCAGGTTAGACAAGGTGTACACCATCAGACAGCATATGATAGTTTTTCATGAAAGAAACGAAATGGACATTCACTGCATTTACATCACATCCTTGGTTATCTCGAACCATTCATATGCACATTGCAGTTTCCTTATTGAGCTTCTCCGAAACAAAACAAAGCATAAATATATTTAAGCAGTGTAAACTGTGATACCTACTTGGATATGCGGCACAGGGCTTGAACCTAGAAGTACAAACTGTCCTCCTAACTCCACTGTTCGATAAATTGCATGCCTAATAAGATGCACACCTTTCTGGGGTACCAGTCGTGTAATGCAGCCAACCTATTCCACAAAACATCAAAGAATCTTAAGCACAAGCTTAACTAGAGTAACTATAATTATGTGTTCTAAAATCAAGAAGCCATACAAGATTGAAATTAGCAAGTGGTCATCCATGAAAATCATTAACCATCACAGTGGAAAAGTGAGAACTTAATTGTTGATGGTATTCTTGTCATCTTTAGCAGATGAAGTACGTTTGTAAGTACACTTTCCGTTAGGACTTCTTATTGGTCTTTATAAGTTGTTTATAAGCACCGAGAATAGCATACCTTTCCTTCAAGTTTCATGGTACCAGAGCTTATGTTTATAGATTCTTGGGGTTTCTGAAGCTGAATCAATGACGATTTGAAGCATATTCATATTACAAATCAACTTAGTCCTAAATTTAGGCTGTACTCCTTTTTCCACTGAAATGGCCTCAGACTATACTCTTTTGCCCTGTCGAACATTGGTCTTCATGATTCAGTTTAGACAATATTCCCACCTATAGTCATTGGGCCAATCTTAAAAGAAAAGGAACTTAAAATAGAAGCAAGAATTTGTAAAATGGTTTTCATCTATTTGAGCAAAGCCAACATTTATCAAGGCAACTTAGGAGGAAAATGCATCCCAGACTTGAAATATACAAGACAAGCATGAAAGGAACAGTAATTGGAATTATGAACTAGATTTGGGAAGATAGGTTTACTGCCATCACATCTGCAACATGAATTCTGACTGGAATAGACTGGAATGGCAAAACCATTTTCATGTAGCTGACGCCAACATAGTGGAAACAAGACTTTGATGATGAAGTTGATGATTTGGAGAGATGACCAGATCCTCACTTGGAGTAAAGCTGACCCAAAGGCTTGCTTTTTGAGCCCTTATTTTTGCCATGGTTACAAACAATTTGAGGGTGGAAATTGAAGATAAACATTTATGGGGCTTTTTATGTTTCTTTTAGATGATATGTTACTAATTTGCGAGATAAAAAATCAAGTAAACGATAATCTACAAGTTTCAGAAAAGGTGTATAGGCAAAATGGCTACCAGAAAAATGTTGGAAGTAACGGAGTCAGAGTCTAGTGAGTCAAGAGAATGGAGGCTGGCCTAATTAAAATTGAAGGCCACTTAGTGAGACACAGCAAATGAGTCCGTTAATACTATAAGAACTATTATAAAATAGAATAATGTTGTGTAATTGTCAAGTGCCACTTAAACTGAAGAGGCACTTTGATGAGGTGGCAATTAGACTTGACTTTTTAGGAGCTGAGTGCTATTGCAAAAACAAGTGTGGTCAAGATGCATATGCTAAATGGATGTGGATTAACAAGAAAGGAGAGAGGTAGGAATAAGTTTGGGGTGACTCCTAGTACAAAAGAAAATCAAGGAATGTCGGTTGAGATGGATTGGGCAGGTACATGGGTGATTTCACTTTGGAATGAAGTTCAAAAGTAACATGCTAGACTGCAGAGAGACACAGAATTCTGCATTATATAAGGACAAGTGAAGAAGTACAAAAAAGTTGATCCTAAATAGCCATTTGCTTAGAGCCAAAGTTTTGCAGTATAGTGCTCTCCTCTTGGCCAACTGGTATGGTGCTTTGAATTGAGCCGAAATTCTGGTCATAAGAGAAGGCTCCTCATGAAGACAAATCTTCACAGCCCAGTCGTGGCGGAGAAAATCAAGAAATGCTATTGCTTGGGTGAATGGTGAAGCTCAAGCACCTTTTTGGCTTTTTTTATATTATCAAGTATCAAACATATAAAGGCGCTCTCAAAGAATAATGATGCCACATTTCGCCACATTTCCATATATAGGTTATCACCCAATGCGGTCCCGCTGAAGCAGGGTCCTGGGAGGGTCCAGACTAGAGACAGACCTAACCTTTGGCAATTTTGCACAAAGTGATTGCTCGCAAGTCTCGAACATGTATGATCACACATGGCACCCAAGACTTTTACCATTGCACCAAAGCAATGACCCTGTCACATTTCCAAATACCTTATCATATTAATGAAGATATTTTGGCAAAAACTGGTTTCGACAGGAAGACTACATAATTACACCTTCGAATTGTTGTTTGTCTTCACTTTTTTGTGTTTTTGTGTCCACCTCTCATTTTTCTCAATGAAGGATTCTGAATTTGAGTTTTTTGTTAATGAAACTCCGTTAATTAAGAGAAAAAAATTATCCCAGATATGGGAAAAAGCTTCAGTTGGTGATGACTATGACCATCACATCTAATTTGCTGCAATATATTTGTCTATTGAAGGAAAAATAGAACTTTAATCTACTGTAAAGCTTATGTTTGTTTTAGTTTCTGTTTCATAGACAATCCCTACAAATTCCAATGCCCAACTTCTACTCTCACACAGCTCCAGGATTCTCCATTAATAGCTGGTATTTGTAAATGAATGCACAGCTAAGACTGTTTAAGTTGTAATGGAAGAGAACATAGGCTGATAGGCTCGATCTAAAAACTACAGTAAATTGATGCAGAACGTCGACTACTCTTTGTCCCACCCAGATATTTATTTTTAGAAGTATCCTCATTTTATTGTAATTAGGATTAGTATTATGATTTGTTTGATTTCCTAGTTTGATTAGGATAGTTTCTATAATTAGATTGGATTTTCTTAGGCCCTAAGTTTACTTTGACTATATATATTACATTACATTGTAGAGATGATAATCTCAGATTTGGAGTTGAATAAAAATTGGGATTTTCCCTCGGAGAGGTTTTCCTCGTGTTAGAAGTCTCTGCATAGGTAATTTGAATTGTCTTTTACACGTGCTTCGGCATCTATGCAAGCCCTAACCCTAGGGCCTGCATCAGTTGGTATCAGAGCGAAGATCCACGTCGCTCCGATCCGTCTTGGGTCACCCACGTAACATCATCGCCCCTTCCCTGCGAAATCCCTTCACTGTCAATTCCAAATCGAGCCCATTCTCGTCTCCCCATCTCCAATCCCTCCGCTGCCACTCCCAAATCTGTTTCCAGAACCCTCGTCCCGAATCCAAAACCCAAAGCCCTTCGCCCATCACTCCAAACTGACAGACATCCACCCCAGGATATTCCAAGCCTCTTTCGACTGAGCCCTTGTCCATCCCCATCGCTTCCCGACCCCAAACCCACTCGTCCGAAAAACCATACCTGAACCAGAGAAAAAAAAAAAAAAAAAAAAAGAAGCAGCAGAAAAAGGAACAACACAGAGCAGAAAGAAGAAGAAGAAGTCAGCGAAGCAAAGAACAGAAGACGAAGTGTACCGTTCACCAGCGCCGCGTCGTCGCCAGCCGCTCACCATTGCCATCGTCATCGCCAGCCGCACCATCTTCTTTCCTCTTCATTGCTTCCTTCCTCTACGTTGAGACGTTACAGGAAACGGGGGGTTTTGAAAACCCTTTTCTCTTCCATTCGACACACAGGCCGAGGGAGTCCCACGTCAGACGCTATTTTGGATCTGATTACTAGTCGGGCCGCCTCAAGTGGACCCGACCCATTAAAGAAGGCCACAAGCAGTATATACGTATCCACTTATCCCAGGAGCAGTCAAATAAAAATTTTGACTAGGTCAATGGCTCAAATTCCTTTTTGCGGTATCAAGCTCATCCACCGTCCAATTTCCGATCCCTTTTTGCCAGCGTGATCGTGAAGAGCAGATCTACACATCAGCTCAGTCCAAAAGTTTGAATTTGCATTTAAAAAAAAAATGCCTCCCAAGAAGCATATAGAAGTGGAGTCTTCCTCCAATAATGATGATGATTTGAGGGGAAACGTTGCGCAATTATCAGTAACTGTTAATCAACTATCCGCAACGATGGTTCAAATGAAAGTTCAAATGCAAGAGACTCTTGAAAGGATTGAAACCCGATTAACCAATTTGGAAACTAATCGGCGTGGGGATAATCATCGAGATGATGGAAGATATAATCAGAATCAACGCGATCCACATGCCGTGAATGTTGATCGTGATTTGGGTATTAAACTCGTGATTCCCGAATATGATGGGAAATTGAAGCCAGATGAATCCATAAATTGGTTAGTGTGTGTTGAAAATATTTTGCACACAAGCCAATGACAGATGGTCATAGGATTACACTGGTGGCAACTTGATTTCGCAGTTATGCTACGATATGGTGAGCCGAGTTACAAAAGAAAAAGAGAAGTCAAAATATTGACCCCATTGACACATGGATTGAGATGAAGAATTTGTTGAAACAAAAATTCTTCCCTGTGAATTATTCAAGAGATCTTCGTTCTAGTTTTCAAGATTTGAAACAAGGTTCCAAAACTGTTATTGAATATTCTGAGGAGTTCCTAACCATACAAGTTCGTTGTGGCTTGAATGATGATGATGATGTGTTGGTTGATCAATATTTTCATGGGCTGCGCATTGACATACAACATATCCTTACTTTCAAGAATTTTGATAATATTGATGAGATCATCCAACATGCCATTAAAGCTAAAGACATTGCTAATTATCAAGCCCGAAAGTTTAGTGTGTCTAAATGGCCTGCACAAAAGACTCCCGCAAAACTAGACTTCAATCCAAGTGCCAGTTCCTTGGAAAAGTTTTCCTCCAGGTCTGAAGATCAGAACAAATTCACATGTTTTCATTGTAAGCAAAAGGGTCACCGTGCGTTTGAATGTCCCAAAAGAATTAACTTTAATGGAAGAGACACAAGAAGAACCAGAAACAAAAGATGATCTTAAAAGTGAAGAATCTGATGAAGTAGAGGAAATAGCAGCTGAAACAGATGGTGCACTTCTCTTAGTGCAACAAAAGTCTATATCCGCTGTTGAGAAGAAATGGTTGCGGAAAAATATTTTTCGTTCCATCGGTACAATACATGAGCAAAATTGTACAGTTTTAATTGATGATGGAAATTGTAAGAATATTATCTCTCAAACTCTTGTTGAGCGCTTGAAGTTGAAGGTTTACAAGCACAATCCTCCCTATTTTGTCAAATGGCTAATGACATGTGATGAAGCGCAAGTGCGACATACATGTCAAGTTACTTTTGCAGTTGGTGATGAATATCAAGATACAATTTGGTGTGACGTGTTACCAACGGATAGTGGAGATATCTTATTGGGTCGCCCGTGGATGTATGACAAGAATGGAACTCATGGGATGCGCGACAACACGTACACATTCAGGCATGGCAAGCAGGAAGTCACGCTCTATCCTAAGAAGCTAGATTCATCAAAGAAGAAATCAAGGGCCCATGCTACAAAGGAAGTGCTTCACGTACATCATATATATAGAGGCAATTTGAAGACGCCCCGAGTTCGAGGTCGGACTCTTCTTTCAACCTAGGGTGAATGATGTAGAACAACTACTACTCTTGGTCCCACCCAGATATTTATTTTTAAAAGTTTCCTCATTTTATTGTAATTAGGATTAGTATTATGATTTGTTTGATTAGGATAGTTTGATTAGGATAGTCTCTATTAATAGATTGGATTTTCTTAGGTCCTAAGTTTACTTTACCTATTTATATTACATTGTAGAGATGATAATCTCAGATTTGGAGTTGAATAAAAATTGGGTTTTTCCCTTGGAGAGGTTTTCCTCGT